>OZ017740.1:127476095-128838595 GCA_963969285.1 Odontomyia ornata
AGAAAACCGAAGTGGTCATCTTGACAAAAAAAAGAATCCCTAGAGTAAGGATGATCAGTATTGGAGACATACAAATCCAATCGAAGCCAGCGGTGAAGTACCTGGAACTACAGATCGACTCGAAGATGAGTTTCTCTAAGCAAATCAGGGCAACGGCTGAGAAGGCTGCTTCGGGAATATCGGCTCTGAGTCGACTTATGGCCAACGTAGGGGGGCCCAGTCCATCAAGAAGACACCTCTTGATGAGTGCTGTGGGGTCAGTGCTACTGTAAGGAGCAGAGGTATGGGGCGACGCTCTCAGCAAGGAGGTATACCGGAATCGTTTGGCACAGGTACAGAGAAGAGGAGCACTGAGAATTGCATCTTCGTATCCAACAGTCTCTGACTCGGCCGTGAGAGTGATTGCAGGCGTGATACCTATCGCCCTCCTTGCTAGAGAGCGCCGCGCTATTTACCTGCACCGAAACGAGGGTGCGAGGGAGATAGTTTTCCGCGAAGAGAGACAGCGCTCACTCAACGATTGGCAGCAGTCTTGGGTGAATTGCACGAAGGGAAGGTGGACTGCGCGCCTCATCCCGGATGTGAGACCGTGGCTAAATCGAAGGCATGGTGAGACTGACTTCTATCTGACCCAGCTTTTGGGCGGGCACGGGTGTTTTCAGTCTTACCTGCACAAGATCGGTAAGTCACGGTCCCCCGATTGTCGGTTTTGCCCAGGAGAGGAAGACAATGCCTGTCACACATTTTTTACGTGTACAAATGGGTCAGGCTGCGAAGAGAACTTTACAGGGAGACGGGAAAGCTCACCCCGGATAATATAGTTGCGGTGATGCTAGAATCAGTTGACAAATGGAACCAGGTGGCACATTATGCTCGGGCAGTCCTAAAATATAAAAGGAACTCACAGCAGCCGGGGGCGCTGGGGTTGGGGGATCGCTCTTCTGGCAATTCCTCTTCCCCTCGCCCCTCCCGCTAGGAAAGGGATTCCCCAGCTTGAAGACGCTCCACGGCGTAACAAAACGAGACCTGGCCCGAAGTTATGTGTCAAACGGTTCCAGGCTGGGTTCTCAAGTTGACAGGGGAGGTGTTTAGCGGGTAGTCTAGTCGCGCAGGGAGTCCCACACTCTGTGCATGAATAGCATTCACCTCCCTACCACAAAAAAAATGATATATCTACCATTGCTCCAGCTTGTTTAGTTCGCCTGCTGTGTCGTGTTGAGTAGTCGTATGTTGTTGGTGCTCGTCACAGAAATGGAGAAAAGAAACCAAGAGCAATGCGTCGCGATAAAATTTTGCGACAGATTGGGGAAACAGCTTTGGAAACGTACGCTAAAATTGTAAAAGTGCATGATGATAGTACTTTTAGTCGTGCCCAGGTGTTTCGAGGGCATAAAGAGTTCAAGGAGGGGCGTGAAAGCGTCGAAGACGAGGCGCGGAGCGGGAGACTAGTCGAGTTGTGGGCTGACGCAAATGTGCAGCGCGCGCGTTCCCTAATCCGTGAAGACCGGCGATTAATAGTTCGAATGTTAGCCCTGAAACTGGGTATGAACCGTGAAATATTCAGACAAATTTTAACCGACGATTTTGGGATGAAAAAGTTGTGCGCGAAGAAGGTACCAAAGAACTTTTCTAAGGAGCAAAAGCTCCATCGAATAACCGTCACGGAAGGCTGCTTGAAATAAGTGGAAAACGATCCCACGCTGCTTGACCGAGTTATCACAGGCGATGAGAGCTGGTTTTTCCAACATGATGGTCAAAGGGACCCATTTTGAGTCGATTACGGACATCCAGGCGGCCGTGACGAGGATACTCGCGGACATCTAAGTCAAAACGTTTCAGAAATATTAGGAAGTATGAAAAACGCGCTGAAATCGTTGCCCACGGGGGATTATTTTGAAGGGAATGGCAGAGCTATAGAATAATTTTTAAATATACGGTTTTCATGAAATCAGTCTCATTACTTAATTGTCACACCTCGTACTTTGTGCCAAATGACTTCCAATAAATGGACTAAAGGCAACCCAGGAAGAATTATGGTCTAGTATAAAGAAAAGGGGAGTTTCTAGGGGATATAAATGTGATTAGCTTTGAGATAGGTGCGTTGCAATTGAAGGAATCACTCTCAATAAATGTGCGTCACAATCAAGTGAAATATCTATGAAATCGCGGACTAGAAATATCAGCCGATTGATCTATTTTTAAACAATAGGTTCTTTGATCTTTAGCTGTTACAAAATAATGAAATGCGTTCTGAGTTCCTATTTGAAATTTAAGTTTGCTATATTCATTTCACCATGTATCCCGCCATTCAGAAAGTCATTCACGTTTTATTTAAACTCACCCGCTATTCTATCGACACTTGAATAGCTTCTTAGGGCCGATGGGTATTCCTGCGTTAGCTTAATCATTGAGTTTCCCCTCCACTATATTGCCTTTATTGTTGCCAGATATCTAACCATCTCCATTGACATATGATGCAAGGTAAAGTAAATATTATGACTCCTAAAATAGGAAACAACAATTTTTTTTTTTTGCCAAGATACATGTTCTGCTATAAATAATGGTACTTCGACCTTGCTACATAGTTCACTTGAAAAATATAGGATTCACCATGTATTTAGTATCAGTTAACATTCTATGTCATATTCCTGAAATCCTCTATTTCTTACCTCACATTTATTCCAGGTATCCTTGATTTTTGCGTTCTTGCTTAGAAATTTATTGTGAATCGGGATAGAATCCATATCGACTAGGAATCTTAATTAATGTTTTCACTAATTTCGGTGATGTGTAGTATATCGTTGGTATCTTCTACAAATCAGAGAAGATTATATTTATCGTAATATTCTCTACTCCGATCCAGCTTTTACATACACACAATGTCATGAATAGCTTAACTGAAAAATCTGCTAATGAAAACAGCAAAAATATTCATTTTTGCATCCAAAAGAAATACTAAACAAAGGAGTTTAAAATAGATTAGAAGATATAGCTCACAGGCTACCAGTAACATAGTGCGTAAGAAATAACGCATAAGCAATCAATTAAATAAAAAAAGTACTAAACCTTTCATATTAAAACCACATTATCTGGAATAGAAATCGTAACTAAGCAACATTTAAGCAAAAATGGATTAACTAAATAGGGGATGGATCAAAATATATGTATAACTTAAATTAATCCTTTAACATGAATAAGGAGTAGATGTATTGAGATGATTTGTATTTTGAGCAAATCTTATCAACATAAAACTATAAACAAAAAAAATACAATGAGTCAATTGAAATTCGTCGACAACCTCCCAAGTCCGCATCAATAACCAACTCACCGATGCCTTTGACACAAATATCGGACTAAAGCAGGGAGATGGGCTGGCCCCATTGCTATTCAATACGGCTCTGGAGTACGTCATACGGAAGCTACCTGTCGATACGCGAGGTACATTACTATACAAGTCGAGCCAAGTAGTGGCCTATGCATACGACATCAACATTCTGTCACGGTAACTAACAACTGCCAAAGAACTCTTTCTGAAATTCGACAGCGAAGCGAAACTAGTACGGCTATAAATCAACGAAAATAAAACAAAGCTCATGACACAGTCGAGAAAAATACCCCAAATACACAAAATATCACATTTGGCGAATACAGTATCGAAAATGTTGATGAATTTGTGTAATTAGGCGCCAAAATAACGAAAACGGGCAATGAAAGAGACGAAATACACAGAAGAATACAGCTCGCAGATAAAATATTTTATTCAGTATTGACTAACTTGAAGACCAGCTGCATACACAAGAAAACAAAGCTCCAAGCTAAGATTAATAAGAACTGGATGGGCTAAGCTCATATAAAATGCATGAGAGAGCATGTGACCGGTTTCTACTCTCTTCCAAGCGAACAGTCTGTCTTTTCCTCCCCATCTGCCTCTTGGTGGTCACTTTCTTGTTCCAAAAGCTGACTAGGTGTGAACTGACTGTCAAGTTGACTGATGCAAATTGGACGCCAAATTGGCCAATTTGCAAGTTTCGTCGCGAACTTTATCCGATATTAAAACTGTGGAAAGTGTTCGCGATCTAAATTCATTCCAAGTGTTTAAACATTCGATTGCAGTTAGTGATTCAAGTAACTTCAACGTGTCACACTGTGAAATTAATTTAGAATTTCAAAATGAAATGTGTCGTGCCTTCGTGAAAAAATCATAGTGGAAAAGGATCTGTAGGTGTTTCCTTTCACAAGTGAGTAGTTAATATATTAATGTTTTGCATGTTTTTCATACAATGCTGAAGGTTATTCAAATAGAAAGCAAATTTTTGGTATTCTATGAAAATTTGTTTACATTGAGCAGCAGCCATGTTTGCTTGTGCAATTTGGCTCTCTCTAAGGTTGTAAACAAGACCGTAGCAGTAGGAAAAGTGGTCGCAGGGGTTGTTGCAACCATATTGTCACGTGGTTGTCCACTCCAGTATTATTTAATTACTCAATGGCTCCAAGTAAACAAATCTGTGATAAGACCTATGTTATGCTATGGGTGTGAAACATGGACCCTAACCCAAGCATCCGCAAATATATTGAACCCCTTTGAGCGACGGGTCCTGAGGCGAATAATCGGAGCGAAGCTAGACGGGGACTAATGGCGAATTTGATACAACCATAAGCTGTATGAAATTTTTGACGAACCGGAGGTCCCAACGATTGTAAGACTGCGGAAGCTGCAATGTGCTGGACATATGAATCGTATGGACGAACAACGGATACCGAAGAAGGTTTTCGTTCGGAGAACTGAAGGCCGGCGGCCAGTGGGGAAACCGAGGAAACGCTGGTCTGACTCGGTCGACGAAGACAGTTCATCGCTGCTCGGATTTCGGAATTGGATGACGCGGTCAACGGACCGAGACAGTTGGAGGCGTTGTTTGCAGGAAGCGAAGGCCCGAAAGGGGCTGTAGTGCTAAGAAGAAGAAGAAGAATTGAAATTGCCTTATAGTAACGAAATACGAGTATATATGTAAATAACCTTGTTAGCCTAAAAAGAATGTTGTACATAATAGAAAATATTTAAAATATATTGATCATTCCTGAAACAGTTGACGGATTTATGAAAATATAAAAATTAGAAGAAAAAAAAGAAGAAGATTATTTTGATGAGTTAAATTACCAAATTGTCACATAAGCATTTTAAACGCAAGTTCGTCATAGAAGATAGAGACGACTAAAGCTCAAATATGATTGTGATTTTTAGTTGAGTACATTAATTTACATTCAACTGACACATAAGTTAATACTTAAATTATGATTCTCAAAAGAAAAAATAATTTAAGACTATAAATTCCCTTATGATTAAAATGAACTTATTTAAGTTCTACAAAGTAATTACCAAAATCAACATATAATACTTTGTGGTTTTTCTCTTTAACTTCGTTACTTATTGACCATATACAACATGTCCTTTTTCTCTAACCCGTCTTGGGTATTACCTTGTCAAAAACATAAAATTAGTGTAAGTGCTCCTTAAGACCTTCAAAGAAGGTAACAATATTGTTAGAAACAGTCCAGAAATTCTTGTTGAATTTTTTATACAATTATGTTACTAAAGAAATACATGTTTACATCAACTAAGAAAATAATATTTATAATGAATTGCTGAATTAATTCACGTCTTTCCAGCAGAACCTTTCCATTTCAACTGGATAATGTCGGCGAAAGGTGAGTATACCGCCGAGAGGGTAGGGTTCCAGTAATCTGCGAATGGTCGGTTTCGCGTTGCGGTCGGTACCCCGTGCCAAATACATATTGAGTTTGCGTTTTACCGTAGAGTAAAACTTTTCGGTTTGAACTCGAGTCGTTTTTCGGGCACCGCGTCGGTAATACTCGGAAGCGAGCATTTTTTTCAGCGGTTTTCTTGGTTCGAACGAATTTGCCTAATTTAAAGTACGAACAAAGTTGCGTAATATAAAGTAGAGTCGTTGTAAGTTGTTCGACGCGTTTTAAATCGGGCATTTTGATTGGTAGCTGAGTGTTGTAATTTGGACTTAGTGTGCTCGCGTAAGACCCGTGGCTGAAACTCCTCTCCAAACTAGCTAGCTAGCCAGCAGCCACATCGGAGTAGACTAAGAGTGTTCGGACTTGTTGACCTGATGGGTACAGTCCGTTGTCACGTTCCATGACTTCACATCTAGAACCGAAGAGAGGTAGGTTTAGATTTCCTTCGGGAAATGTACAAGACGTGCTAAATTATTACATGATTTAACTTACTGCAAATACCGCCACAGTTATGGTGAAAAAGTTCAAGCTGAACGGAAATTCTACTGGGGACGAAAAAAGTTGTGGTGTTCATTTAACTTATTTGACATTCTAATCAGAATTTTTTTCATCATAGAGATACAAAATTTGTGCCAATGGATGATACATTTTCTAAAGTCTTTTACATTATAGTCCCTCGATCAATCTCAAAAACAGTTTTTCGTATTTTCACCGAAAAGACTTATTTTGAAAGAGCAAATACTGTAAGTTTGAGCAAGTCTGCTAATCTATAAGAGAAAATCACATAATTTTGAGCATGTTTTGTAATTTGCACACAAATTTTTCTCAAAATTACATAACTTACCATACAAAGTGACTATTCGCAAATTATCTTAAACCTAGTAATTTAAATTGAATCACTCACTAGCAAATCAGGTTAAATCAAGCGATGTCAATATATATACAAATTTATTGAGCCTTTATACATATGTGTAGGGTTTTCGATTAGGAACTCTTAAACTTTTTTTCGATTAGCACTCTTAAACTATTTTTTACTAAATAATCAATGTTAAAACATTAATTGAAGTTAAAATTTTTATCATGATAAAGTTCACGAACCAGCGACGTTTGGAATTTATTAAAAATTACTACCGAAATTCTGATCGATGGTCGCAACTTTAAAAGCGCTTACTCCAATTTTCGGCCATAATAATCGTCCCACCCGATAGGCTGTGCGTACCATAGTCGATAAGTTCAAGTTCGAATTTTCACTATTAAACAGTCCGGTGCCAAAAAGACGTCGTACCGCTTGAAGCGAAGGAAATATCGCAGCCGTAAGTGCATCTATTCAAAATGAGCCAAATTAGTTGATTCCATGTCGTTCTCAAGAATTGGGCATAGCTCAAACGGCTCTGTGGCATATTTTGTCAAATGATCTTGACCTACGTGGGTAAAAGATCCAGTTGACTCAAGAACTCAAGCCACTTGATCATTCGAAACTTCTCCAATTGGCTCTGGGAAAGCTTGAAGAAAATGAAGAATTTCATCGAAAAATCATCTTCAGCGATGAATCTGATTTCTGACTCAATGGCTTTGTTAATAAGCAAAATATGCGTTTTTGATTAGCAACAAACCCCTCATGTGGTTTTTATGCCGGAGGTGTGATTAGGCCGTATTTTTTCGAGGATCAAAACGACCGTTATGTTGCCGTCCAGGGAGAGCAGTATCGTGTTATGTTGGACGATTATCTGTGACCAGCATCGGATGAACTTAACATCAACGATATTTGGTTTCAACAAAACGGTGCCACTAGCCACACAGCACGCCTCACAATCGATTTATTCAAAGGCAAATTAAGTAAAAGTGTTAGCTAGAATAATGGTCCGGTTGAATGCGATTTGATGCCATTAAATTTCTTTTTAGGGGTTACATCAAATCACTGGTTTATGCTAATAAGTAAACAACTTCAAGAGAGCTCAAAGACAACATCCACCGCGTAATTGCCAACATTCCGGTCGAAACGTGTGCCAGAGTCGTGAAAAATTGGGTCCGAAGAATTGACCGCTGTAAACGGGCTCGCGGTGGTTTTATGACTACATAAAATGTAATGCTTGCAATTTATTCACAATAAGTTTGAACTCAATTTCTCAAATATTTCTGTGTTTTATCAATAGATAAAATTGTTGTGTCCTCAATGGAAAACCCTTTACTTCTAATTTAGTTGATTATTTTGTTTATTTGATGTCTGCAGGAAAATTTTCTTTGCTCTTAAAAGGTCCTTAGGCCATGCTTCTTTGTGTGGTCACTCAAAAAAGTCAGGCCCTTCGACTTTTCAAGAAAATAAACTTGAATGTGAACCATTTCTTTTGGTTGCCACTTAAATAACGAATACTGCTCATTTTCTTATCTTTCGGAGCCGCTATTCTATATTTAAAGGATTGATGATGGATTATTTTCCAGATGTTTATCTTAGAGTGCTATCAACCACTGTGCTAAAGCTCAATCGGAGAGAGGGAGAGTTTTACTCCAGACAGTATGAAACTAAATGGATTTATTGAAAACGCCTTTTTAAAATACTATGTTTTAGATTTTCATGGTTTTTTTTTCTGGCCCGAAGTGAATGCCACTAACGCAGTAATTTTGGGGCTCCATACTCACAACCAACTGGATTATCCACTAAATACGTCCCCTGCCAACCCGGGAACCCAGTCTGGAACTGGAAATTGTAACTTTTAGAAGCTTTTCAAATTTCAATTTTTATAAACCACCATATCAAAACTCAAAACCTCACACAAAACTTTTCTTTATTTTTCTATAGGCATTTACAGACTTTACCACTCTCTTATGTTTCAACACAGTCTGTACCCAGCGCTTCTGTTGAACGGTTCGCTTTAGGTCAAGTTAGTTATTGTTCGCAGCGAAAAGTTCTGGTGTAGAGTGCTATCTGGTTCCCCCTGTTTTCCTACTTCCAGTGTGATTCTGTGAACAGTTTTTAACTAATACCGTGTTTGACTGGCCCTTTTTAACCATGGCCTCCGACTCCGGAGGAAAGCGAAAACAAAACTACTATTCGATTCTGGACTCCGTAAATAAAATCACTAAAAGCCCCCCACATAAAAAAGAAAAACAACGTGAAACACCCTCCCATGATGTTTTTAACTTCCCCGAGCTACAGTGCGCGGCGCCCCATAAGAGTGATTCTCCAAAGTTTGTCTTAATTAAAAGCAAAATTCCAAATAAGAATCTAAAATCCCATAACATATTTCTTCTTTCTAAATCTCTAAATTCCGTTATTTCAAATCCACTCAGCATCAATTTCACAAGAGATGGTGATATTCTCCTACTTACGAAAAATGAGCTACAAGCAGCTAAGCTTTGCAAAGTAAAAACCTTACCTAGTATTTGTGATGTATCCATCGACCTTCACCAAAAATTGAATACAACAAAAGGTGTTATTTATGCACCCATACTAACAGACTTAGATGAAAAATGTATAGTTGAGGGTCTAAGCCAGCAAAAGGTAATCGAATGCCAAAAGATCACAAAATTTTCCAATGGAAGATCCCAAAATACTCCGTTACATATTCTTTCGTTCAACGAATACACCCTTCCAAAAGAAATCAAAGTCGGCTTCATTAACGTGAAAGTCAAACCATTCATTCCAAAGCCATTACAATGCAAAAATTGCTTCAAATTCGGACACACCAAGAAACACTGCCAAAGCCCCTCATCTTGTGAAATCTGCACCTTGCCAATACATGATCCAATCCCATGCAATAGTATTCAGTGTATCAACTGCAAACAACAACACTCCGCTCTTAATAAAGCATGTCCAACATACACAAAAAAACAACGCATACTAGAGTACAAAACATTGAACAAATGCTCGTTTCGGGTAGCTACAGAAAATATTAACAAAACAGCGAATAATAATTTTCCCACAATTACCACCACAATCACAGAACCCCTAGGTTTAGCAATTCAAAATAGAAAATTAAGACTCAATAGAGGATCACCACAGCCTCTCATTAACATCAATAATACAACTACATCTATAGTACATAACTCCGAAACTACCCCTCCTCCACGCAAATCAAATTCTAACACAAGTGAAAATATTCATAGCCCCAGAGATATAAGTTCATCAAATCCGCAAAGTATTTCAACACACGTAATCGAAACTGCAACACAAATGCAAACAACTACAAATGAACCAAAAGCTACAGTTCCGAATAAACTAAACCCAAATTCAATCACAATTCCCTTTGAAGAGCAAAATTCACCTAACATATTTATTGACAAATAAATAATGTTTAAATCAAGTGCAGCCCCTCAATTTTCTAATGGTCCTTAAGATACTTCGGTGGAATCTTAACGGTTACCTAAATAATTTATATGCTCTGCAACTATTAATTAAAGATTTATCTCCAGACATCATTGCACTACAAGAGACACACGTAAAACACAACGAACAAATCTTCCCACCGATGCAATATAAAGCTTACTTCTACAATTCGCCCCTTAATACACACGGCAAACATGGTGTTGCCTTACTCATCAAAAAAACCATACAACACGAAATTATAAATACCAACGAGCGTAATCAAGTTCAATTAATAGCAGCAACAATCGTAGCATCAGAAAAATTTACGGTGTGCTCCATTTATATTCCCCCCAACATTAATTTGCATTCTGATGACTTAACAAACCTATACAATGAACTCCAATCACCAATGCTAATTCTAGGAGACTTCAATGGCTGGAGCCCTCTATGGGGCTCAACCTCTGTAAACACTAGAGGTAAACAAATTGAACATTTTCTCTTAAATTCGAATCTTTCCATTCTTAATAATGGACTGCCTACTCATCTTTCTACTCACAACTCCTTCACACATGTTGATATCTCCTTATGCACTTCCAATTTGCTTTCCAAAATCACTTGGCATAGAATAAATGATCTTCATGGGAGCGATCACTTTCCACTATCCCTATCCTTTGGAACGGTATCTCAAAAGCGACCACATAAATTCAGATCCAAATTCAAAACGAAATTAGCCAATTGGCCAAAATTTGAAAAAAATCTGATACTACATTTAGCAGATGTTCCCATTAGCAACAATATCAATAAAGAAGCTGCGAATTTGATTAAATCCATTAAATATTGTGCAAACAGCTCCATTCCATCTACATCTCCAAAATACTGCACAAAATATACCCCTTGGTGGTCTAATGAACTGGCAATGCTCCGCGAAATGAAACAGAAAGCTTTTAGCATGTTTACAAACCAACCATCATTAAAAAACATGTTAGAATACAAAAAACTGAATAGCAAATTCAAATGGAACTGCAAGCAAGCTAAGATCCAACACTTTCAAACCTTAACAAATACAATCAACCCAAACACACCAAGCCAACTTATTTGGCGGAGCATTAAAAAACTTCAAAGGCAGCCAACACAATTCAATATTAAATATCTATCAGATTCCACAGAAAAAGTTATAGAAGATCCAAGAGAAATGGCAAACCTTTTAGCTATGACATGGTCCAGCTACTCAAGCGAATCAAATTTTGACCCAACATTTCACCTTTGTAAACTAAACACAGTTAACAAAACCTACAATCTATCATCTCTCACACCATCAGCAAGAATGATAGAAAGCCCCATAACGATGCTAGAACTAAATTCATGCCTCTCATTGCTAACAGGTAATACACCTGGTGTTGACAAAATAACATATTGCATATTAAGCAAATCACCAATTCAATTTAAAACCAGATTACTCGCACTTTACAACACAATATTCCAAAACGGTCTCATTCCACAGCAATGGAAGATCGCTATGATTTTTCCACTTCATAAGCCACATCAACCAGTCAACCAAGTTCCAGGGTACAGACCGATCTCCCTTCTCTCGTGTATTTCAAAAGTACTAGAAAAGATAATCTCACTTCGTCTTTCTTGGTTTCTTAACAAAAATAATTTCCTTTCCAATAATCAAGTAGCATTTAAAAGAGGAAAAAGTACATTAGATATCCTACTTCACTTAGATCAGTTTATTGCTAACACCCTCTCAACTCGTAACCACACATCAATCATTAATATCGACTTTGAAAAAGCTTTCGATAGAATTGGTGGACATATGATTTTGGAAAAATTTATGCTATGGAAAGTGGGGTTAAAAACATACAACTACGTTAAAAACTTCCTCACCAATAGAAAAATCCAAGTAAGGGTAAACAGCTATCTATCAGAAACATTTCCCCTTAAAAATGGCATCCCCCAAGGTTCTCCGCTTTCCGTTATTCTGTTTCTGATAGCCTTTGAAGACTTGAACATTTTAATAAAACAGGAAAAAATCTTCAAGCACTGCATCTACGCAGACGACTTATTCATTTACGCAAAGCTAACTGATTCAATACTCTTCCAACACAAATTTAACTCCATAATATTAAAGATTTCAGAATGGTGTCGTAAATCAGGTGCGGAAATGTCACCAACTAAACCCAAACACATACACATCTGTAACAAATACAATTGTTCGCCTTTACATCTCAGTCATGAGAACTTTGTGATCACTAATACAAATAATCTTAAGATACTAGGCTTAACGTTTACTAATAAGTACTCTTGGTCTCAGCACATAGCCATCTTGCAAAAATCCCTAGATAAAAAATTAAATTTAATAAAATGTTTGAGTAGTTTTTAAGTCAGAAGCTCACCCACACTGCATAATCCAAATAATAAAGTCAATAATGCTATCAAGAATTGATTATGCACTTTCAATTTATGGACACACCTGCAAAACACAGCTTCAAAAAATTAAAACGGTATATCACTCAGCAGCAAGGATAGTGATTGGAGCATTTCGGACGACACCTATTCGATTTATACTAGCGGAAACTGGTCTACCACCAATTGAAAACAGGCGAAATCAACTTACAGGAAGACTTATCTCAAAACTCCTCGAATCAAAAAACTCTATTCTTCAAAATGACGTCAGCTCGGCTCTTTCAAGGAAATCAGAACCAAGGCACCAATCATCAATTTTACGTTCCTTAAACATGATAAAGCAGTTAGGAGTTTCAATTATTTTCCCAGCGCAAGCCAAACCCAACCCTCCACCATGGACGTTTCCAACACATTGCATTATAAACAACCTAAGCGTTTACAATAAAAAAACAACGAACCATTTAATATACCAACAATCGTTCAATGAAATTGTACAGCCATTTAAAACCAAAGGTTGGAAACTCATTTTCACAAATGGTTCTAAAACTGAGTTTAACACAACTTTCGCAGTTACAACGGAAGACGGGAAGATAATTAAATTAACACGGCTGGAAACTTACAACTCCATCTTCACTGCTGAGCTAGAGGCAATATGCACTGCAACACAGTTCGCTGCAAAATCACCTGGTAAATACATAATCTGCACAGACAGCCACTCCTGCATAGATGCCCTTCTGAACCCGAGCAACTTAAACCCAACAATCAGCATAATAAAAAACACCATCTCTTACAAAAAAAATAAATTGAAAATTATGTGGATACCAAGCCATTCAAAGATAGAGGGGAACGAATATGCTGATAGCGCAGCAAAATACGCACAAAACGCTCCCATCCTCACCACGATAGCTTACAACAAAAGAGATTTATATAAATTGATAGATGACCATATAAACGAACTCACATCCGTGGAATGGAGCAATATTATCCACCACTACAAAACAGTCAACCCCCTGCGGCAACCCGCGTCCTATCCATACAACATTCCACCGCATCAACTCCGTAACTTCATCAGACTAAGGCTAGGACACACAAAACTAACTCATGAACACATCCTGCAGAAAAAGCAACCAGAACCATGTCCACTGTGCAATCATCATCTCATCTCTGTCCAACATCTGCTAGCTGAATGCGAAATTGTAAGATCATCCAAAACTCGCTGTTATGTAGAAAATGACTTGATGACATACATATCAACAACCTCTGAAGCTAACATAAAGAACATAAATACATTACTCAATCTATTAAAAATTACATTATAACTTAATCTACTACCAATTATAAATAATATCTCCCATTAAATTCAATTAAAAAAAAAACTATATCTATGTAAGCCTAAGGCCTTTGTTGCTAGCGCTTAAGACGTTTGTTATATTGTAATTTTAATTACTTTGTAACTTTTATTAATAATAATAATAATACGAGTATGTTTCAACAACACCAGTTGGAAGGCTTGATCACAACTACATTAAAAAATTTGGAAGGTTTTCGACTTTTGAGTGACCGCCATTTTGTTTCAGATGATTTGACTTTGTTTATTCAATTGTTATTACATAGCTCAACAAACCAATGTGCCAAATTTTGACCAAATCAGAGCTACGTTTTTGTCAGGACAGAGATCATAATTTTTCGTCTAAAATGGCCGCCATTTCGTTTCCGTTGGACTGGCTAGCACACTCTATTGATTTAATCGTTATAAATTTTATAAAAACATAAGGAAGCTTTGAAACATTAAAATAATTAAAACTTAATGGCCCACAAAGCACTCAAACTGTAACCAATACTCAGTCAAAAAATTAGTCATAAAAAATAATATCATATGCCATCAAATGGGGATTACTAAATATTATCAATCAATTGGAAAATGGGAGGAAAACCCCACCAACTCTATTAAAAAATTCCTTATAACTAAAAATAAAAAGCACATTAAAATGGATACATTTTGAGCTTACAACTAATATATAATAACCTAGTTCTAATCAATGCTAGCAAATAAAAATTTAACTAATCCTAACAGAACAATATTATAATATTCCTGACCTGCATTATAAACTTATCAAAATACAATTAAAATGAACGCAGTAATAATGAATTGCAACACAAAAAAGAAACAAAATTCAAAAAACTACCACAAATAAATTAGTAATTTCCATTCAGCAAGCAAAACATAGACTGCTCAGTCTTAGCTCGACCAGCCTTAATATGCCTCGCAAAAGAGTATCTCCATTGAAACCGTTGATTTCTCGAAGCTCAAACGAGGAGGATATTTTATCGTCTTATTGGTTTTGCCCCTATATATATGATATATAATTGGGGTACCATCAGAATCAAAAATATACCCACTCATGGTCCAAATACACAAATACTTCCAGGGGAATGAAGCCAGTGGCGAGACAAGTCTCAATATACCTGTCAGCAGGGTAGAACGGCTGCAAAATTTGGGCATTTTCACTCACAGTGATAAGTGTATCGACACTCATCACTTTAGCAGTTTGATAAATTTTTCAATTCGATATATAGTGTTCCCAATCCATCTCAAGCTTTCAGTATAGACCAGTACATGCACTAAAAAATTTTCTTTTGAAAACTTACATTTATATTGTGCTAACACTCTGATTATACTAAATTGGAAATTAATATGTCAAAACTGGTCTAACGAGAGCCTTGTAACAGATCACTTTGACTTTTTCATCAATATGTCTGGAATGAAGGAAGGGACACAAATATTTAACGTGCTTTACTGATAATGGTTTCCACATGTCCAGTATAGTATACTCGTAGATACTGATGGAAAGAAACACTGAGGTATCGAACATAGAATTTATGTAGAGCCCATTCTGAACTACTGTAGTGATCTCCATAGCATATACATGATGAATTCAAACAATTATGTAAAATTAGCAAATATTTGAATATGGCTCACTCTAGTACAATTTTCATTGTAGTAGGCTTAACACCTGGCAATGCTTTTTTGTTAGCAATATAATTTTAAGTATAGTTTGTAAGCAATTAGGTTATATTAACTTCTATGTGTACAATTAGGTTAAAATAGTATTTAAGTGGCAACGATTTCAATAAAACATACATTCTCGATACGCTGGTCTTTGATTGGACTAATTTGGTAGGGATATCCCTTTGCTAAGGACGTGCAAACGCTCCCATGGGACTCTCTTGTTAGGGTAGATGCAAGCAGGAAGGCATTCCACGCTCGTTAAACTCGTTATTAATAAAAATCCTCGTTGCAGGAAACAAGCAGGAAAGCGTCCAACGCTTGTGCTTGATTCCTTAGGTCACAAGAAAAATGTGTTTCCTCCCTCGCGAATGGACACCTGTGATCTTAAAAATCTGAAGAAATTATCAAGAGAGTTATTTATGGGTATGACAATAAGAAATACCTCAGAAGTCAAAATTCGTTCAACTTTGTTAATAATAGTATGATCCTCGAATTTCACATTTTCTCCAATAAAATCGTCTTTGACATGTTTCTTGATTTTATTTGTTGCTGATTACTGCATTTTGTAAGTTGAGTACAAAACCCTTCTGACATGAGCGTAGGTCTGTCTACCCAACTTGTTAAACATTGAATAAAATTTATATTTGTATCTTTATCGGAATAACCTTCAACATCTTTTTCAATTTCCACTTCTTCGGTCAGTCCGTACAGAGCTGCAAAATGCTGTTGACTGTCATTAGTGCCACCAGCACTTAAAATTTTTTGCGGAATCGTTTGTATCTCATTTTCGCCATTGTTTCCTGTTGGACTTGTTTTTGCTTCTACGGCTTCTAAATTTTCATCCCTTTCTTGACTAATACTTTGAAGGACTGTATCCGTATTTTCTGTTAATCATTCCAACTTTATGCCTTTTATTTGGAATTAAAAATCAAACCTCTTAGTGAATCAATATGTATATAAGGCAAATCTGTAGTAAAAATGTTATTGTGAGTCGAAAGAACAATCTGTGACATTTACTTTAAAAAGATTATCTTGCTTAAATGTTGACCGCGACTACGCCGTAAATGATCCATCCTGAGGGTCCGATTCTAGACGACGCGTTCCAGCAATGCGACCGGTATCTTGCGAATGACACAAGTAAATCCAAATCTGTGATATCACACGATCTAGGCGGATAATTTCAAATTTACGGATAGTACTCGTATTGGCTAATTGGTATTGGTGGTTTCGGTAGGTCGGCGATGCACACCACAAGTTGCTCTAGAGCACGAACAACATTTCTCAATTGATGCTGATTATCGTAAAACACCTGAACAATTTAGATACGTTGTTGCAGTGTAAGTCTGTCCACGATGATTTTTCAAACAATACTGAATAAAAATAACATTACGGCTTGACAGGAGTCACGCTATTGAAAACCAAGCCTTATAATGAATCACCCCTTATATACTGCGTATATATATATATATATATATATATATATATATATATATATATGCACGTAAAGTACTCTCCACAATAGGTTAGTATCATTAACCTAAACCAGTGCATCCGATAACTGATTGGCAGCTTGTGCTGCTTCTAGTTGGACAGATTTATTACAAATTATTTTTTTTTTTCGTAGCACTACAGCCCCTTTCGGGCCTTTGCTTAGAGATGGTTAGAGTATCTCATTGTCGTGATCGAATGTATCGGCACTGCACAAGGTGATATGATCATTACCAGGCCTTGGCCGTGTGTTCGTCCACCCAGCTGCGATACGTTCTGATGTGAAACCAGCGGGTATCATAACTGAACAGGCATATAGTCCGTCCGAAGAATCACTTGAACTAAGTCTCGTTGACGCCAACGAAACTCGAACCAGAGACCTTCATCTTACGGGCTTAGTGCTCTAACCATTAAGCCACGCGGCCTACATTACAAAATTATGTGTTTGTGCATTTCAAAGATGCCTAATTAAATTTTTTTGAAAGGGAGTGCGTTCCACAGAATTCTGTTTAAATTTTGCAGTCATAAAGCAACTTATTGAATTGAAATATAATAATGTGTTTAACCGAAAGCTTGCTTTTTAAATAGAGCATGAAATTCTCTAAAAGAAAGCATTTAATCATCATAAAATATAGTTGTACATAACTCTTAACATAACAGAAGCAAATTCAATAAAAATATTATCTAGCACAGAGAAGTGAATAATGTATCGACACAATATCACGATACCCAATAATCCTTCACTGCACCCAATCCATTTTAAGCCCGTCTAAATGTATTCCACGGCGACACGATTCGATGAGCGAAAACTAATTTTCTGATCAGAGAATTTATTGCAATGGCTTCCCATTCAAATCCTGATCAGATATTTGCTAGCCGTTAAGGATTCCACTGCAGTTATTCGGAGTGTTACGAAGCAACGATGCTACTTAGATCCTATCGACTGAGTACAAGAACGCAAACTACAATGGATTGTAACAAGAATTTCACAACATCTAAATCTTTTTCAAATCATCGATGATGCCGTTAGTTGCATCTTGGCTTATAAAAGAAATTGTACTAGAAGGATATGCTCGTAGACCAATATTGCTTTGGAGATTATAGAGTCTAGATATTTTATGTGAGCTGGTTTGGTCCCGTGATTTTCATTTAACGTTTGAAAATTGTCTGTTATATTTTATGCTAGAGAAATTTAATTAAAATAATAAGCTATTCAAAGTCTTTGGGATGTGCATTATTAATACGCTGGAAGAAGTACAGTAGGGTCAGAATATATGTTAGTCTTCATTCCCATCGAAAGCCTATTCAACCAATTAATGCCCATATCAAAACCAGCGATAATTATTTCTTTACTAATAGTTTCTCTATGACTTCAGTAAACATGTTTATTAACTATTTGACAAAAAATCTACAAAGGTGTTTTTCAAAGCGTAGTACATACAATATTTATGTTACAGTGGGCACTTATGTTTAAGGAATTTCAGAACAATTTCCATTAATGCATAAAGTTTTTTGAACTTAAAAACTGCGATTTTATGCGAGTGGGACATAAAACACATCTTAGCTGCTTTGGAATCGTTCATGGGTTATGCCCATTTTTGCGTAGGGTTAGGCTGGATACGGCAGAACCAGTTGGATGGCAATTAATGCTACCAGTATGAAGGTTAATTCGTGCTAAATGTCGCGTAAACTCCAATTGGTTGAAACTTTTCTCGCTAGCCAAGACATGTACTCGTAGGTGCTAAGCGTTGGATATGGACATATCTGGCAAATATGAAAAAATAGTCCCCCACCACTTTTTACCACAAGTACTCAAATAAATGATATAGACCTGTAGGCTAAGGCGAATGCTAAGTGGCAAGTAAAATTAACAAGTACGGGTGAATTTGTATAACGTTTAATTCGAGAATAAATCCGACTGGACGTACTTCAGTGCTCCGAGTTCAATTGAGAACTGTCAGAATCTCTCTCTCTCTCTTTCTCTCTCGCATGGCAGGAATTGTTTCTATCCGATTGTAGGGTTGCGAATGTGAGTTTAAGGATTTTCCAGTTATTCAGATGAGGTTGTTTTTAAGATTTTCTTTCTCAGTGTAGTGAACGTTACAGTACCCCTTTTCCTGTGATGAAATCACGATTTGATTGTGACGTGGGCGTGTATAATTTTTGCTTGTTTGGTTTGCATAACAATTATCGAAGGGTTTTAACAACAACAAAAAAAAATATGGTAGACTCTTATATTATAGTTAATGTAAATATCAACAAGTAAGGTAGCGAGAACTACGCTCATGTCAAAAAGGTTTAGCACTTAACCTACAATATGTGGATAAATAGAATGATTCAAGAAAAACTTTATGACATGCACAACAAATATGCGAGTATTCTTGCTTTAAAAGAACTCCATTTTAACCAGCCAACATTTTGCTCCAATATTACTAAAATCATTGACTGACCTGAACCTAAAATGTATTTTTATTACTAACCTTATCTGAAAATTTGGAGAGGATTCAATTAAAAGTGTAGTATCTGGGTTGATGTAAGACTCATGTGATAAAAAAATCGTATATGATCATTGTAATCAGAGGAAATTCAAACGGCCTTAACGTTGATAAGTTTTATTGAAACTTATAGAATAAAATGCTATTTTAAAGAACTACTTAAATGTCTGATTTCATCCAATATAATGATACTAATACAGTTTTACTGTCAAAAATGTTAAATCCTACTATTATTGGCAAAGTTCAATGAATTTCAGCCTCTAAGTTATTTTTTATTGATTCTAGCTCCATGATTTTTAGGGATTTCTGAAAGAAAATTTGTAAAAACATGTGCAGACGCCGCCAAATCTTTAAAAATAAATGGCACGCGTAAGCCATGACGAGTGACGGGCACAAGGCAAATCAGATTGAAGCATCGTCATAAGTCGTATGGTGCCGGGGTGAAAAATTCGCCTGGCAAACATATTGGCTGGCCGTAGAGTAGTTCAGCCGGTGAGTACCTCAAATCCTTGTGGTGGTTGATGACATCTATATTATTTTCTTCCGTTGATCTTTCTGATGGCATCGAATCGCAGCCTTGAGGTCACGGTGGAAACGTTCCACCATGTCATTTCCCTGTGGGCAAGCAGTCGTGTGTAGGTGTTTGGTACCTGCAAGGTGGTTTAGTGACCAGAGGAGGTGTTACGCGCATGCAATTGCTTGCATATCATACGTTTTGCCACGTGACACCATGTCCATGAACTAAACATTTTGTCAACGTTTTAATTTTGTTTGGGAAAATTTCCATTCTAACGAAATATTCCCAAGTTTTGCAAATTCCGTCTCGAATTGCAACGCAAGCAATCTTGGTTTATAAATTAACCTGAGCCGTGGCAAAACGTCGCTATTCAGATACTAAACGTTGCTATTCATATATGTACATACTAGAAGTCGCTGTTCAAGAACAACGTATAGAGTTAAGTCCGGCAATTCATAAGTTGTTAGTTAACTTGCGAAGATTGTGTTATAAAATTTATTAAAGTTTTAATAAATCACAGTGATTAGTGATAAATTTCGTTTTCGTTAATTTTTTTTTCCTAAGAGTTCGAACGTAACAAAAATTCTGATGGCAGCGGTGGGATAGCCATTCAGTGTAATTAAAATTTATCGTGGCTATCTTCGAACTAAACATTTAATGTTAAAAGTGACTTTTAAAAGGAAAAACAAGTGAAAGTGACTATCACTGTTGTACTGTGATGTGCCGGTGCCGATTAATTTAATTAAAAGGACGGAAAAAAATAGTATCCTTGAGATACAGTCCTCAACGAGGGAGCTGTAAGGATACGTTGCTCTCCTAGGGCGAGTGCAACCAACGTTGAGTAGTTCAACTCTAGTCTGCGGGAAGCAGAAACTACTCCACCCAGGGATAATTATTGCAAGGAAATCAGAAGCGGTATCAAGGAAACAAGTTGGAACGCAGGAGCAACCAAAAGTCAACGCCGCGAAGCAGGGAGATGATGATTTTGTAAGTTGTTTTCGATTGATTGCATCTTGAATTTGTATTTTGCAATAAGTTACCTGGTGATCATAATTTATTTTTAAATAGCCCTTAGCCAAAAATTACCCTGGCTAAGTATAAGGGAGTTGAAATAGAAAAATGTTAGGCAGCTAAAGTGAAAAAAATTGTGAAGGATAAAATCCAGATAATTATAATGTGTACAAAAGTGAGAGAAATTCAAAAAGTAGAAAAAATTTTAAAAGTACATTCAATATTGTGAGTGTGGAAATCCATTTTTAATTAATTGTTCACACGAATAGAGTAGATGAATGCTTCGTATCGTGTTAAAATCGGTGAAAAGAAAGTCCGGTTAACTGTAGGCGAAATATTAATTAATAAGTATTGTGAAAATTTTCAAATCCGCGTTAAAAAGGAGTATCTCGATTTCAGGTCTTTTTGGGAATATTTAGGAACGTATTCGGTCGGTCAAGTAAAAAGTAGTAGTGAGTCGTCAAGTGAAAGTGCATGTGAAAGTGAAAGTTCTGAAATTACCGGTGGTGAAAGTGTCGCATTTAGTGAAAATGAAAATCTTGCGGAAAGTTTTCACAGTCTTTTTGAAGAAGTGGATTTAAAATCAAGTGGTTTAAGAGAAAGCGGGCCTAACTCAATAATAATGGGTTTGGAAAACGGTGAAGCAAGTGGTATTAGTAGTGCCGTAGATGGGAATTCAAGACCGCCTTTCTTGATTAGTTTTTCAGACTTGAAAAGCTTTATCCCAGTGTTCGAAGGTCGGGCTGAGGATGCATTTAATTTCATATACGCATGTGAAGAGGCAATGAAATTGGCTCAAGGTCCAATCCGATCCATTCTTTTTAAGTATATTTGCATGCAACTCCGAGGAAATGCACAAACAATTATACTTAATGAGGAATTCGAAGATTGGAATGCGTTGAAAATGAAATTAAAACAAGTTTATGCGGAACCGCATTCTATGTTACATCTTCAAAGTAAACTTTTCTCATTTAAACAGCAAAACGGAGAAACGGTTGTGCAATATCACCAAAGGCTTCTCGGTCTTCATCGAAGGATATTGACAGTGCGATCAGGTCAGTCATCGGCTGGTGAGAACGCTTTCATCGAGGAACAAGTTAAAACAGTGTTCATTAGTGGATTAAAAAAAGTTTTAACTATGTACGTTATCACACAGAAGCCAAAGACTCTGGAGGAGGCAAGTCGTCTAGCACAAGAAGAAGAACAGAAACAAGGATTAGTGAATGTATCAACGAAAAAGTATTTCACGGATCGAAATGTTCTACCTCGTGTTCACAAAATTCATTCAGATAAGAAATGTTTTGCATGTGAAAAGCTTGGACATATTAAACGAAATTGCAGATCGAAACGCTTTGATAAAAATCGGACAACAGAAGAGACTCCAACTGAAGGAAACTCATCGAAGAAAGAAGGATCTTCATCGGGTTCAAAATTTAAATCTTCAAAAAATACGTATCATAAGAATGATGAAAATGTAAATGAGTTTAAAATAAATGCTTTAGATATTGAAGAAAGTCCTTATGTTTTTCTAAAATTTGAAAATCAATATTTAAAATTTTTAAGTGGATACTGGGAGTTCGCTAAACTTAATTGCAGCAAAATATGTTTTTGAGAAAGATGTTGAAAAGTCGAAAGGAACAAAATATCGTTGCATTAATGCAATAGATGCAGAGACATTTGGGCTCACAACATTGCAATTAAGTTATGGTTATAATGAATGCGACATCCAATTTCAAGTTGCAATCAATAGACTATTCGACAAATTTGATGGTATTCTTGGATCTCCATTTCTTGTCGAAAATCAAACAATAGTAAATTTGAAAGATCAAGTTTTGGAAATTGGCCAGAGCAAAATTAATTTATGCAAGAAAAATCTTCTTGCAAGGCCAAGATCAGAAACTATTCGTTACCTACATATCAGTGGAAAACCAGGAGAAAATCTCCTTGTAATCGGAATGCAGGATTGTAAATTGAAAGTGGCGAATTCTCTCGTTGAAATTAATGATAGCGGGGAAATTCCAATCGTTATTTTGAACGAAGATGAAAAAGAATTAAAAATTAATTCAGAACTTAGCAACGTGTGTAAAGTCGATATTGAGGAACTCAAAGAAAGTCAAAAAGAAATAGTCATCCGAGATGAACACATGAATGCAGAAGAAAGGAAAAGTTTATAGGATATTTTAAATAATTATCGATGTTTGTTTACTGAAATAGATCCACAAAATCTAACGAAGGCAGCTGAACATTCTATTGATTTTTTGCCAGGAACAAAACCAATTTATACAAAAATCTACAGATTTCCCAAAATTCATGAAGTGGAAGTCAAAACACAAATTCAAAAATTATTGAAAGATGGTACTCTAAGGGAAAGTACCAGTCCTTGGAATTCACCCCTGTGGGTGGTACCGAAAAAGATTGATGCAAGTGGTAATCTAAAATGGCGCATAGTAATAGACTACCGTAAATTGAATGAGGTTACTATTGCAGATAATTATCCATTGCCAAATATTTCTGACATTTTGGACCAACTAGGCAAAGCAAAATATTTTTCTACGATCGATTTGACTAGTGGTTTTCATCAGATCCCTGTGAAGCAAGACGATCAGTGCAAAACAGCCTTCAGTACTCCATATGGACATTATGAGTATACTCGTATGCCCTTTGGCCTGAAAAATGCAACAGCTTGTTTCCAGCGTATGATGAAAACGGTTTTGTCAGGTTTACAAGGGTCAAAATGCTTTGTTTATTTGGACGATATCGTCATTTACGGAGATTCTTTGCAAGATCATAATGAGAAATTGATCGCAGTTTTTGAACGTCTTAAGCGAAATAACTTAAGAGTTCAACGGGACAAATGCGAATTCCTAAGGAAGGAAGTAACATACCTTGGACATATCATTTCCGATAATGGAGTGAGTATAGATCCTTAGAAGCTTGAAGCTGTTGAAAGGTTACAAGTACCTAAAAATCCTAAGGAAATTAAATCTTTTTTGGGTTTCACAGGTTATTACCGTCGATTTGTAAGGAACTATGCAAAAATTGTCGAGCCTATGAACAAACTTTTACGGAAAAATGAAGAATTTCGTTGGACATTGGAGTGCCAAGCGGCATTCGAGAATATCAAACAAACATTAAAAGAAAATGTAACTTGAATGTATCCAGATTTCGATAAGAAGTTCATACTAACGACTGACGTGAGTTATAGTGGAATTGGAGCTGTATTATCCCAAGAAGATGATGACAATCGTGAACGACCAATAATGTTCCTAAGCAGAACATTGAATAATGCTGAAAGAAACTATTCAACTACCGAAAAAGAATGTTTAGCAATAGTTTGGTCTGTGAAGCAATGTCGACCATATCTATATGGGAAAGATTTTATTATTCGAACTGATCATAGACCTCTACTTTGGCTCTTTAGTGTCAAAGATCCTGGAAGTAGATTAGTACGATGGAGGTTGAAATTAGAAGAATATCAATATACAATGGAATACACTCCCGGAAAAAATAATAAAGTAGCAGACGAACTAAGTCGAAACCTTCCTGTCAATGCTATTGTACCTGCTGATAATGACAAATATAAAGAAACCGTAGGGGAACATGAAAACGATGTTTCTGAAAGTGTCGTAGGTTATAGACATACCAAGCTGATTGAGGATATAACATTCAACAAGCATGGTGACATAATAGTCAGACAAGGAGATAAAATTGTAAGAATTTTTAAAGACGGACAAATTAAAGAAATTTCTCTAGACGAAATGGATAACTCATGTGAAAGTAAAATCGAGGACGATTTGGAGACTATAGAAGGGGAGAAAGCAAGAAGTGGAGCTTTAATTGATCAGCCACAAAACGAAACAAATGCAACGAATTCAGATATAATCGAAATAACCGACGTGAACGAGAAAAAGAAACTCCTAGAAAAATATCATAGAGGTATAATTGGAGGTCACAGAGGTGTCAATAATTTGGAAGAGTTCCTTAGACGTAGCTATCACTGGAAAGGAATGCGAAAAGACATTCGATAGTATGTCAGAAATTGCGAAGAATGCCAGAGGCAAAAGAAAGTAAGACGGAATTTAAAAGCACCTATGACAATAGAAAAATTAAATGAACAGCCATTTGACAGAATTTCAATGGATGTTGTGTCATTCAAATGGAAAGATGGCAAACACAAAGCTCTAACAATACAGGATAACTTAACAAGGTACATAAAATTCATTTATATAAAATGTGAGAATGCTAAAAATGTCTCTAATGCAATCATTAACGAATGGATTGCTTACTTTGAAATACCAAAAGAATTCCTCTCCGATAATAGCGTCGTCTTAACTGGAAAATATGTAACTGACTTATGTAAGCAACTAGGAATTGAACAAATTCTCATAAGTTCTCGTCATCCACAGTCCAATGGAGCAGTGGAGAGATCACACGCCGGAATGAAAGAATTCTTAAGAAGCGTGACTAAAGAAACTAATCTTTCACCAAAGGAAGCACTTGGAATGGCAAGTCTTTGTTTCAACCAATGCATAAGCCAAGGAATAGGAAAATCAGCAGAAGAACTTTTATTTGGTAAAATAACTCTACCTTCTGACGAAATACCTGCTGAGAGGGAACAAAATGAATCTGAGCTTAATACCACACTCCGTAAAAGACTAAACGATTTGCAAATGATGCGAGAAAGTGCCAGAAAATTCAACTGGAATATCAAAAAGAAACAAAAAGAAAGGTATGACAGCCAATTAGATAAGAGGGGCGCTGTATATAATTATAAATTAGGTGATAAGGTATTAATAAGACAAAAGAAAAACAAAGATACTGAGAACCAATGGATAGGACCATACGAAGTCCTTAGTGTTAAAAAATATTCTATCCAAATAAATAATAAACTCAATAGTTGGTTCAATGTTTGTGATGCAAAACCATACTTTTCAGGGTCACATTCATCGTTTTCCTCACCGCAGGACTCAGAACAGCCATGAGTGATGTTTCTATAAGAGGAATAGATTATCCTGGGGCGTATTTTAAGCATATATCTGAAGCTAAATTTATTGATAAGAAAATTCAGTTAGTTAAAGTAATAGACTTAGCGGAAATCGAAATTGAAATAGAAAACGTGAAAGTATTAACTCGTAGTATCAATGATTTATGTGTAAATAGCATTCCTGCTTGTAAAAATTTAAAGTTAAATGGAGAGTTACAAGCTAGTCGATTAAATCACAATCTGAATACTGTGTACGGTCTTTTTGGTTTTATCCCTAATATCAGATTGCGACGAGGCTTAGCAAATTGGGTTGGAAGCTGATTGAAAATGTTGTTTCGAACTATGGATTCATACGACTTTGATAACATCAAAGACGCTATAGATTCCGTCGAAAGAAATGAATTTAATATCAGCAAGGGTATGATGAAGAATACTTACTTAATGAATGAAATTAATAAACAAGCGAAAGTTCTTTCCACCGAACAAAATTCCATCCGTGTTAAAATAGATGAAATTGTTGATGAACTTATCAAAATTAATAATATTACAAATGAGCATGAGGAACATTTAAGCTTACAAATATATTATGAAGAGGTTTATTCGAAAATTTACCATAAAATTGAATTGATTGACTTACAAATCGAAATACTCCGTGATGGTTTGTTGTTTATTCAATCGGGAATCTTACATCCTTTTATCTTAGAACCGGGACAACTAATCAATGAATTAAATAAGATAAAAGATAAGGAGCATTTAGCAGTAACAGTACCCGGTAGAATTGGAGGAAAGGAAAGACCAATTTGCGTTACTTTACACAAACATTATTATTTCAACAATGATTTCCATAAACATCTTTCGACAATATCAAATTCTTCTTTACGTTACGTTACTATTTCAGTGTTTGTCAGGATTTAGATAAGTAATGGAGTCATTCTCTTGTATAAGATCAATTACCTTTAACGAAAATTACCTCTAACTTTTGGGTGAACAAATTTCACATGCAATAATAAAATATATATATATATATATATATATATATATATATATATATATATATATATATATATATATATATTAAAAGGGTAACCAAAAAGACACTTACCCGCAAGGTTCCTCGAGCGCTCGATGACACATGCGGGGGGGGTCCACTGAAATTATCATTAATGCTCTCTAATTCAAAAGTTATCTAGGTAGTTTTCATAAAAAACTACAAAAAAAGAAAAAACAATATCCTCCTTTCTCTCGGACACGCCGGGTTAGTATCAAATCCACTTCAAACCCCGTAACTCAACTCTCAGCCCCTTATCGCTTATTCGGATCAGATGAACAAAGCCGATGACCACCGAATAAATTGTTCCACTAGTAATTACCGCTGTTGTAGCGGAAGGATGTAGTTTTGACAGTTCCGTTCTATAGAACCTGGCGGTTAGCGTTTGACGATCGCACTGCGATTCGTATAAGCATTACTGAAATTGGGGAATAAATTCCGTATACCAGCCATGGGATTCGGTTCCCCGCGGTGTCATCATTTTTCAAAACTTCCCTAAAGGTATTGCGAATTTCCCGCAAACATTGAGCAGGCGGGGAAGGGAAACGTTTAACTTTGAGTTAAGAGAGATATCAACCGCAGTGGCACACTGTTATATTCACTGTCACAAGAAATCTCGATGACAACGGTCAACACTTGTTTTATTTAGAAACATTCAAAATTGAACTCAAATCAGACCGCAATAAAATTTCATATCACTCGGATAGAATTAAAAAAAAAAGATCTTGCACTTCAGATTTTATTCTTAAAATATTTTTGTTTTATTCCAATCACCAGTCTTGCACTCGGGCCGTTATTCACAATAATGTCCACGTCGCTTGCCAATATCTCATTCCGCAAAACATTTACAACAAACATTCAAGCACTTCCTTTTCTTTATTTTATTTACGTTTTATCTTATTTTCCGACGAAGCGTGACATATGGTCGCGTTATATAACGTTTTTCCCGCACAGAAATTTACTTTCTCCCACCTTGGTCACTCGGAAACACCTCCGAAAACGCTTTCAACATTTGTTTTCTCACTCACGATCAGATGCCACCACCCATCCCGTTTAAATTCAAGTTTGGTCATCAGATAACGTTAGCACTTCCGTTACTTATAGTTTGGTAGTGCACTCACGAAGCACGGGAAAAGGGAAATATCATCGATTTTTACTCGAGCCCCGACTCAATTCTGCCCTTTCCACTACTCCCCTTTTTTGACCGTCCACTCGAACCTAATTTCCGCTAAACAAAACTGAATTTTCCCGTATCGCGCGGACCTCGTGTCACGAGCTCTCATTCCCAAAAAACTTTCTTCCAATTCACGTCCGAAGTAACCGCCGTCAAAGTCAATCGCAGACTCTCCTCTAGTTTAACGTAAAATTGAGTAGGAATGTTTCACGTATATGTGCATGTGCGAGGTAAAAGCAAATTTACCCACGTATTGTTTCAAAGCGACCGCCAGGCAATCGTTTAGTATTGCTTTACAATTTCAAGTGTAGCACGAGGTACAAGTGAGCAGAACGGTTCTATCTGATTGCGCGGGCCCAGATAACGCGAAATCATCGCTACTAACAAAAATGCGTTGCTAGTGGAGCGACACCGCATGCTAGTGTTGGTGGCAGATAGGAAATCTTGGGTGTCCGATGGGGTTAGCAATGGCCAACTCCTGTCATTTAAAGCAGCCGCGGAGCCCGCTAATGTATGGTTTACGCTCCAATCGTACTCCTTACACTCGCACTGCTACAAACGCTTCTGTGCCGCTACCGATGCCTTTCGTGTGGACTGGAGTTGACAAAGTGCAGTTTATGAGTGAATGCGCACCTGGCGATTTATCCACACCGGTGTCGTCTATTCATTAATAGCGAGATGCTTTTGATCCGCTGTGTGGCGACAGTTCAAATAACGAAAATGGGGCTAGCAGAAAAGGTTACGCGAACTATATGGGCAAAGCCAATGTTCTCGCGCATCTCACACCATTTTCCGTGACGACGAACTCGGTAAACGACGTTTTGCGATCAACAACAAAAATATCCGCGAACGTATCTCACACAAGACTCGTCGCCTCGGCATGAAGGTTTTTTCGCGACTCCCAATTAATTTGAAATAGGTTGCGCTCGAAATTTTTGTTTCCCATTCACAATATTTTCATGCGACGAAATTTTTGTCTACCAAAATACGAGACAAATAAATTTGAATATGTATCTTTTTAACAGAAGACAAACATTCTTTTATTTTTTTATCTCATTAAAATTTGCACATTTCTTCCTATTTTCTTCCAACGATATCCACTTTGTCCAAGTTAAAATTTTTAATAACTATTTCTATGCATTATCTCATATCATTTGTTTATGGTTTGTTTCAAGTGAATTTCTTTATTTATTACGATTCAGCTTTTATTTTCATTCGAAATGAGTTTTACAAGTTTTTTTTTTTGCTTAATTTTTTGTGTTTTATTTAAAGTACCCCAAATAAGTTGACTCGATCAGATGAACTTTATTTTTGGCAGAGCTACTGCTGCTGATCGCAATGGTGAAGTTTGTTGTGAAAGATAATTAAAACGAGCGTTTTCTGATTTATTTAATGATATCCATTTGTAAACGCTGCTGGAATTAGTGGCCCAGGACTGTAGTTCAACGGGGCCCGACTGACGGCAATTGCTGGAAATCCTGACGGCTGGGGCTCGCTGCTTGTACATATCCAACACTATCTGCTCCACTTGAATTGTACATATCAATTGCTGGTCCAAGTGAATCTGTTGATGGAAAGCCTGGTCGTGTGGTTGTTCTGTGGGGAGATGCTGGCGGTCCGAATCCTTGAGCTGCTGCCGCTGCTGCTTGATAATTGTTCATGACTGATAATGCTTGTGTCAAAAGTGGTGTATTATTATTGCGTGTGAGTTGACCGTTTGTTAAATCCACTGTAGGGTAGGGTAATCCAAAACTGGGATATCCCGAAGAACCGCGACCAGCCGCATATGCAGCATACGCTGCTGCTGGGAAACCATCTGGCAGTGTTCCCAGCCCCTACATAATATTATCGTATGCTGTTCGTCCTGTGGCACGAGTTTTTGCTAGGTTTGCCGGAAGCATCACTTCTTTGGGTTGCGCCTTTTTACATTCCACCATTTTGTTATTGATTTCGTGAAAGTGAATTTCACAAACTTTATCTACGACACCTTCCTTTGAAACGTCACAAATCCGAACCCTCTGTGTCGATTTGTTTGTTTATCGAACATAAGCATTGCATCCTCAATTGCGGTGGGAACAGTTCTTGTGGTTGCTGCGCTGGCATTTTGAGCCATAACTCCTCGATTACTGCATAATCTTCAACTGTTATTAATAAACTCCTTGGAAACTAGATATGAATTTAATTGCAATATAACAAAACACGAAAAAATCATTGGAAGTAAAATTGTCAACTTGACAAATGACTGTAGTATTCATAGTGCAACTCACGATTATTTCCCTGAGAAGAATTTTGTTGAATATTTCGTTACAAAAGACAAAGTAGTAGAAATTGAAGAATGTTGTGATCATTTTGAACTAAATGAAATAAAAAGCTATAAATTACGTTTTGGTAAGCTTACAAGTACAAATGTTCATGAGTTAAAGGATCTAACTTCTGATTTAGTAGAACAAGCTAATTTTTGGGATAAAGCAATTGTACCAGTACCAAAGCTTATTCGAGAAAATTCTACTATTTCTATGATACTTTCATTAGTGCTAATATTAGTTTCCGTGTATCTAATTTATAAATGTATTAATGGAAAATTATCCATAGTAATTTTTAGAGGATGTTTTAATAGAAAGAAATTGAGTAATTCACCTGCAGTAAGAGATGCAAGAGTTGTTTTTAGAAATTCGGAAAATGATGAAAATATTTTAGAAAATAGAAGTCAATCAATTGAACCTGAAAATAGACGCATTAAAACAAGATATTTATAAAAGGTTGAGGTCAACCTTAATGTAAGGGGGAAGGTGTTACGCGCATGCAATTGCTTGCATATCATAGGTTTTGCCACGTGACACCGTGTCCGTGAACTAAACATTTTGTCAACGTTTTAATTTTGCTTGGGAAAATTTCCATTCTCACGAAATATTCCCAAGTTTTGCAAATTCCGTCTCGCATTGCAATGCAAGCAATCTAAGTTTGTAAATTAACCTGAGCCGTGGCAAAACGTCGCTATTCAGATACTAAACGTTGCTATTCATATACATACTAGAAGTCGCTGTTCAAGAACAATGTATAGAGTTAAGTCCGGCAATTCATAAGTTGTTAGTTAACTTGCGAAGATTGTGTTATAAAATTTATTAAAGTTTTAATAAATCACAGTGATTAGTGATAAATTTCGTTTTCGTTAATTTTTTTTTCCTAAGAGTTCGCACGTAACAGAGGTGAAATTCAAACTGTCGTCCTTAGTCGGTGATGATGCGATGCGGCGAGCCATAAAGTGCTTTCAAATTTTCCAAGAATGCTCGTGCAACTGTCTCTGCCTATTGATCTCCTATAGGGATCGCTTCGGGCCATCGTGAGTATTGATTGTCGCATGTGAGGTAATAGAGCTGCAAGCCCTTCCCCGAGTTCAACAGTGCTTTCAACTCCTCGTCGCTTTTTTGCGCTGCATCTAATTGGTTGTAGTTATATTTTAAGTAAGAAAACGCTTTTTTTATTGTATATAATTTCGATCATATTTCACATTCACATAGTTGATGATTTTTTTCGAGTATTTATAAATTTACAATGGATTGTTAAGAATTGAAGTTTCGGTCTTTCTCTTTCTTTCAACCTGACCGGTTATACGACCCGTAACTATGGCAGGCCCCTCCGATAACATGGGCTAGCCATCGGGCACACTCTTCCCTTTTTTTTGCTTAACAGGGGCTCTTACCGGGTAGAGTCGCCGTCCGCTCGCGTGCCCTTTTATGATATAGAGTCATGTGATTCCATTGCATAACGCTACAAAATAAATCAGTTACGTTTGTATTCCTCATTTAATGGAAAGAGTCATACAAAGTATTTTTGTGTGTTTTTCACTGAAATGGGAAATACATGGCCACGTCTACGTTACGATCTTGATCCAGTTGGGAGATTGCAAGGGGGCACCGCTTCTACCTCGATGCTCCACTCTTATTTGTGGGCCATAAGTATCGTCGGTAACGACGAAGTCTCTGTAAGTCCATCCAGCAATTTCCTAGCCCTTAGTAGATTCCTTTGGCCTCGCTACCTGTCGGTCAGCATGTTAACATGTTAAATTGGTGAATGCGAAATTATTTTGTAGTCCGTCCTTGTGCTAGGGGGAAAGAACCAGCTCCACGATACCGCAACGCTAGCCTGCCAGCGCATTCACATGTCCAGAGACACTGCCAATCTCGGTGGATCTCAACATCCTCTTTCGCTGAGGCAGCAGACCATCGCTGCAGTCCTTCACGGACATTCATTTACCCTTCTCACTACAATATACAACGACTATCTGGAGATTAGTCTTTGGAATGAGTTGGTCCAATTTGTAGCATTGAAAGATGCTTTCAACAAGGATTACAATGTCGATAGTGAGCTGCTAAAAAAATTCTTCTACAGGATTCTGATGGATAATAATTTAAACGCTGGATCTGCTAACATTAAAATTACATTGAGAATATACTTGGTATTGATGGTGACTAATTGCAATAGAGAACTTTCATTTTCCTAAATAAAAATTATTAAAAATGGGCTTGTAAATTTGTCATTGCTCAGTATAAAGAGTTATTTGCTTTAAGATATGGACTTCCGGGAAATCATTAATGATTTTACCAAATATCAACTGTAATATTGATTTTCAAAATATGACAAAAAAATGTATTCTAATAGTGAAAATATTATTTCGAAACGTAAAAAATAACCATCAATAGATATTTAATAATTAGAAAGGCCTCCTTTTTATTCTTTGTCCCAGACCCTGACACCCCTGCATCCAGCTTTGTCTGTGTTAATTAGTTTTTAAAATCATTTTCATTGAAAACTGACCAATTTAAAGTTTCGCAAAATCACCATTTAACAGTTTGGCTTCATTGCTGTAAAATACTAAATTCTCCCGATACTCATTTTCCAACACATAAGGATGCCTATCTAGATTTACTTTGTTTCAAATACTTAACCTTCTTACCTGTGACTTTAATTTGCACTTCCTGCTCTTCGAAAGTTCATCTGACGCAAGTTCTACTTACACCAACCTTTTTTCACCTCTTCCTAAAAGCATTGAGTGGTTCAATTACGTTTTGTAGAGATCTACAGTTGTATAGCCTTCCCGAACTCGCCGAAGCTAAATAAATTTATCTTCTCTCCTGAGAGTTCCCTCTGGAAATGGAATAGAAATGGCAGACGGAAATTTAAATATCACACAATATATAGACGACATATTTTTTCCTGAAATTCATGTAAATTGTGTTGTGTTCAATTTACATCGTATATACGAAAATGTTTAATTTTGAACGCAGAGCTATGCTGCCTATTGCTGGTGATTGTACTAAATAAGCAAATATGCAACATTTTTCAGGGATACCACCCATCAACACTATCCTATAACAATAACCGACTGTCTCCCCTCTTCCATGAAAATTTCATTAAAATTTGCTCTACGCGACTACGTTATCTACTTAAAATTCTCAAGGGAAGATCTTGAGCAGGAAAAAAGTAAGGAAACGTGTGGAAAACGTGGTACGGCAAAAATCAGATATTTTCGCGGTAAAAGGCTTCGAGCTCTCAACAATTTCATCCTCGTATTCTCTTGATAAAGCAATTTCAAGGAAAAAAGCAAAATGAAGAATGCACAGTGGTAAAGAGGAAATTCAGGGACTCTGCCTGCGCTGCGTGCTAACTCCTGATTTAATTATTCAAAAAGAAAATCTTTTAAAAGCTTGAAATATGGTATGTAGGCGATACACCTCAGGAGGTTGAATGATATTGCAAGAGAACAAATCTCACAAAATGAGAAAACATAGCGAGGAATTGCCAAGAAGATAAGTAAAGTAGAATTGAAATGAGTTGATGAATCTAAAACCTAGAATATGTAGAGTAGTTTACCTTCAGGAGGTGGCTGAAAGGATATATGGGGAAATTTACTTATGTGTGCTCATAAATATACATCTGGTACATTTCCCTGCATAAATTATCACATCCGGTGAAAGAGTTGTTGAAAATAAAATTTGTAAATATTTTCGAAAATATCTGCACATGCAGTCTTGTTTGCTAATTCTAATTACTTCTTGTGCATTTTATTTTCAGTTCTTTCATTCTCGCCTCGGAGAAAGTATATTATGGTCTTCGTTCTTTCCCCTATTGTTAACTCAAACACTTGTAAAGGACTATAGTAGAAAATTAAGTTGCTGCCATACTGGCCATTCGAATAGAATTCACATTGTTAATTTAAAATATTTTCAAAGATTGATTATTTGCCTCGGAATATGTTTTGCTGCAGAAAATGATCGACTTATTGACTAAATATATACTGAAAAATCGCATTATAGACATATTATTAGTTTTCTACAATATGTTCACTGGAGTTTTTTTTTAATGACTAAATATTCTGCTTTGATTTCGAAACACTAAAAAACTTTCTTAAACGAATTTTACTGATTAAAACGATAACAATATTTATAAAAATGATGTTAAATTGAAAACACACTACGAAAATACATCATCAAAGAAAAAAAAAACTTTATTATAAATTTTATGTATTTACATGCATCTTAAACAATAAAATTAGTTAACGTATTTTATTATTCAAGATGACTAACTAACTAACAACAATAATTAACTCATTCTTTGTAGACAGCAAATATGGTTATGCTGTGTCTATGGTGGGATTGGAAGGGAATTGTTTGTCATGAGATCCTAGAACCTGGCCAAACACTCGATTCGGCTCTGTACTGTCAGCAATCAACCAGATTGCAGCAAGCAATTCAAAAAAATTGGCCAAAATTGATCAATAGAAAGGGCGTTGTGTTCCATCATTACAGTACCAGACCACACACATCTTTGATGACCCGGCAAAAATTGAGAGAGCTGGGCTGGGAAGTTTTGATGGATCCACCGTATAGTCTAGACCTTGCACCATCAAACTACCATTTCTTTCGGTATCTGCAAAACATCCTTGATAAAAAGAAATTAACTTCAAAAAGGGACTTTTAAAAATCACTTGCGGTTGTGATTATGCGAAGGGTGAAAATCAAGAAATCGACGAGTGTTGCTCTTAGCGATACATTTGTTGACGATACTGATTGTTAGTGGCTGTATAGCTTTCAACAATCAGGGAACCGTAACTTACCAATTTTGTGCAGGTAAGACTGAAAACACTCATGCCCACTCAAAAGCTGGGTCAGATAGGAGTCAGTCTCACCATGCTTTCAATTTAGCCACAGTCTCACATCCGAGATTAGGCGCGCAGTCCACCTTCCCTTCGGACAATTCACCCAAGACTGCTGCCAATCGTTGAGTGAACGCTTTCTCTCCTATTATTTATGCATTTGGTTGATAATGATAGTGAGTCATGTATGTACATTTGGCGTTGTGACATTTTCAAAGCATTTAGCTAGGAATATTGTCTGTACCGGTGGATTTTTTGTTGTTTATTGAACTGAGAGTGGAAAGAACTTTACTAGGGCTGGCAAATATTTTTAAATGTTAACAGAAGATGTTTGAAGTGCAATTGGTAGAAGAGAAAATTGTAAGAAAAGAGCTCCATATCCAGCTAAAAATTCATTGACATTTAGTTCCTAACAAACTTACTCTGGAGAGAACTTCTCTTTGTACAGTAGGTGGTAGTCATTTCAGCAAGCAGAACATTTTCGCTTGATTGTGGGGAATTTTCGATCGCTTAAATGCATTAAATCGTAGCTAATATTAAGGTTTGCAGTGAGGGCATTTATCTCCATAAATATGTGCGGTGAGGGCTTTATTTAGTCAAACATTCTTTGTAGGCCTTACTCAATTCAGAACGTAGATTTTTCCTAATAAGAGTGTTGAGACAATTAAATCTTATGAAGACATATTTAGCATTATTGCGATTTAAATTTCTGTAGACAATTCTTTTCAGACGTTGCCATTTAGGCTTGGTGCGAATGAGATTTGAAGTTTGCGAAGGTGTGTTTCCATACTTTGAAAACAAGGGTTTTCTGAAGACTGAAGGAAAGCTTCAACACATCACTTGAAGACCATAAATCACTAGGATCTTGCACTACCTTAGATAAACTTGTTTTTAACGATAACTTAACAAGCAGCCGCGTGGCTGATTTAAATGGAATACGAAACTTATATTGTATGTGTCTATTTTGTGAACCACTGCATCTCGCAAACCATAAGGTAACAAGGTGACATAGCAGGTGAGTACTATTGCCTGTAGAACTTTCAAAATAAAAAGGATATGAAATAATATCAGAAACCATTCAATTGGGTAAAAAAACTAAGTCTGCTTATGATGTACGAGTGTGGAACATCAATGTCGCAAATCATTTCTCAGTGGTTAAAAATGTAATTTCAGAGGTAGTCAGCGTTGTCCAAAAGGCAGGGGCATATAGACGCACCAAGTGATGGATCATCTTCTCGGTGGCACTCGATGTTTGGAACGCCTTCAACTCCGCTAGATGGGTGGGTTTTTTGGATACGCTGAAAACCCCTTTTTAAGTTCCAGAATATCTGGCGCGGCTTTAGGGGGACTAACTGAAGGACGAAAGACTGCTTTACGACACGACACAGTGGCAACGAAGGATGGAAGTTACTTTGGGTGCTGCCCAAGGATCTATCCTTGGTCCTGGTCTGTCGAACGTGTCTTACGACGGGCTTTTGAGACTGGAGATGCCAGATGAGTAACGCTTGATCGGCTATGCGAATGATGTTGCGTGACGTAATGACTGCTTGCGGGTCCAGTTTAGCATCGGAGAAAATCGAAGCGGTCATCTTGACAGAAAAGAGAATCCCTAGAGTAAGGATGATTAGTATTGGAGTCATACTAATTGAATCGGAGCCAGCGGTGAAGTACCTGGGACTACTGATTGACTCGAAGTTGAGTTTCTCTGGGCAAATCAGGGCAATAGCTGAGAATACTACTTCGGCAGTAGTGGCTCTGAGTCAACTTATGGCCAACGTAGGGGGACCCAAGTCATCAAGAAGATGAGTTCTGTAGGGTTGGTGCTATTGTTTGTAGCAAAAATATGGGACGACGCTCTCATTAAGGGCGTCTATCGAAAAAGCTTGGCACAGGTACAGAAAAGATGAGCACTGAGGATTGTGCCATATAAGCGATAATTCCTGGTTCTGTATGTGTGGATCTTTTAATTTCTGCCTTCCAACTAGAACATATCATATGGGTTGAATGACGTCCGATTGGAACAACAGTAGTAACAATATGCTTTGTTACTGTTGTTGGGTTTCTGGTTTTTTGCACCTTTTAGAAAGCGAAGAGCAGCAAGAAGACCATCATATGACAAAACAGTACCATAGCTTCAGACAAGGCGAATTACTTGCGTAGCCGATGATCAGGGAACCGAATACTGTTCCGATACCAGCACCAAAATCAGTGACTCCTACTGTGGCAGCACCAGCACCGATGAATTTGGCTGCTGGCTGGGAAATCGACATGATATACAAGCCCCCAAAACATTACAATATGTACATACCTGAGAAATCACTATCGAGTGTACGACCTCCTTTTCACCATGGGCTACCTTTCAACGCCCTGACGGTGGCTTTTCGATTTTTCGAGCCACGTATCCTTATTCTGGGTTTCTGGACAATGCACCACTAGTTGTGAATACAACCTGACTGTACGGATTAACTAGTGGACTTTTCACGAATGCCGCTCCCTTAGGCCGTGCGTAAAATTGATACAAAGTGTAGCCTGACGACCTTAGGGCTTGACTAAATTTTGCGTCTCGTGTCCCACGCAGCCGAAACCTTTCAAACAGGAGTACGTCCACAGAAAGCACAAAAAAATAATAATAAATGAAAACACGCACAATTCGTCGTCACCAGTTGAGGAAAGATTATCCATGAGCAGTCATTTTTCTCCCTCCTCTTCATGCTGTCTTTTTGATGCCCCTCCACTATTTCCGAATCTAGTACACTGGTTCAGCGTACCCGATCAAGGTTTCCTACACTGCTAGTTTTATGTGGCCGCTTTAAATTGTACTAAATGAACTAACTTTGAACAAAGTAAAGAAAAATGAAAAGAATTTTTTTTAAGGAATAAAATTAAATACCATAAAAAATATAACTAAAGGAAAACGTTTAAATTTATTATAAAGGCAAATTGATATAAAATAACATTTAGTATAAAGGTGAATTGAGAAAGAAAAATTTTAACATTTAATATGAGGAAAAATTGATATAGAGTTATATTTAATAATAATAAAAAGAAAGAAAACTATTTTACAAGTGACGATTGTGAATACAATAATTAATTATTTTTTCAAATCTGCCACATAAAATCACAAGTGATTATCCATGAGCACCCATTTTTCTCCCTCCTGTTTATGCTGTCTTTTTGACGCCCCTCCACTATTTCCGAATCTAGCACCCCGGTTCAGCGTACCCGATCAAAGTTTCCTACTCTGATAGGAAGGTTTTCGAGTAATTTGCTTATATAACTGCTCGATTAATATAATTGCATCTTCGCAAGCGAGAGTCTCTGACTCGGCGGTGAGAGTTATTGCAGGCGTGATACCTGTTGCCCTCCTTGCAGATAGTGCCACGCTTTTTGCTTGCGTCGAAACGAGGACGCGAGGGAGATGGTTGCCCACGACGAGAGACAGTGCTCACTCAACGATTGGCAACAGTCTTGTCTGAACTGCACGAAGACAAGGAGGATGTGAGACCGTGGCTAAATCAAACGCATGGTGAGATTGACTTCTGTCTGACCCAGCTTTTGAGTAGGCATGGATGTTTTCAGTCTTACCTGCATAAGATTGGTAAGTCACGGTCCCCCGATTGTTGGTTCTACCCAGGAGAAGAAGACAATACCTGCCACAGGTTATTTGCGTTCACAATATGGAGCAGGCTGCAAAGGCAACTCTCCAAGGAGATGGAAGAGCTCACCCCGGATAATATAGTCACGGTGATGCTCGAATCGGTTGATAAATGGAACCAGGTTGCACATTATGTTCGGGCAATCCTAAATTATAAAAGGGACTCACAGCAGGTGTTGGGGCTGGGGAGTCACTTGTCTGGCAATTCCCCTTCCCCTCACTCTTCTCGTTAGAGGAGGGGTACCCCAGCTTGGAGGCACCTCACGGCATAACAAAACGAAGCCTGGCCCGAAGTAACATGTCAAACAGTTCCCGGCTGGGTTATCAGGTTGACGGTGGAGGTATTTATTGGGTAGTCCAGTCACCTTCTTGCGAACATCACAGTCCGAAAAAAAGGCATTTGTTGCCCGTGAACTTCTAAGAGCTTACTTTCCTAATTTTATTAGTTTTTTTTCAGCTGAAAGGGGCCCAATCGCAATGAGGAAACAAATTTTTTGTATATAATGTCACCCTCTGCGAATCAAAATTTTTTTGCTGAACTTTATACGCTCCTTCTTCTTCTTAGCACTACAGCCCCTCTCGGGCCTTCGTTTCCGGCAAATAGTGCCTCCAGCTATCTCGGTCCATTGACCGCGTCCTCCAATTTCGAAATCCGAGCAGCGATGAACTGTCTTCGTCCACCAAGTCAGATCAGTTTTTCCTCGCTTTTCCCACTGGTCTCCGGCCTCCAGTTTTCCCAACGAATACCTTTTTGGGTATCCATTGTTCATCTATACGATTCATGTGTCCAGCTCATTGCAGCTTCCACAATCTTATAACCGTTGAGGCCTCCGGCTTGTCAAAAATTTCATACAACTCATGGTTGTATCGAATTCGCCATTGGCCCCATCTAGCTTTGCTCCAATTATTCGCCTCAGGACCCGTCGTTCAAAGGCGTTCAATATATTTGCGGATACAGGTCTTGTCAAAGATTTGTATACTTGGAGCTTTGTTTTCCGGTGTATGCAGCTGGTCTTCAAGACCGTCATAACTGAAAAAATGTTTTGTTTGCGAGATGTATTTATCGGCGTATTCCGTCTCTTCCATTACCCGTTTTCGTTATTTTGGCGCCTACTTACACAAATTCACCAACATTTTTGATATCGCATTCGCCAAGTGTGATATTATGTGTGCTTGAGGTATTTTTCGTCGACTACGTCAGGAGCATTGTTTTATTCTCATTGATTTGTAGCCCTACTAGTTTTGCTTCGGTGTCGAGTTTCAGGAAAAGTTCTTTGGCAGTTGTTAATGACCGTGACAAAATGCTGATGTCGTCCACATAGGCTACTACTTGGCTCGACTTGTATAGTAATTTACCTTGCGTATCGACAGTTAGCTTCCTTATGATGTACTCCAGAGCCAAATTGAATAGCAATGGGGCTAGCTCATCTCCCTGCTTTAGTCCGATATTTGCGTCATAGGCATCAGTGAGTTTGTCATTGATGCGGACTTGGGAGATCGTCGACGTCATTGTCATTTTGGTAAGACGGACTAATTTGGCTGGGATGCCAAAGCAAAGCATTATCTGGTACAGTACGTTCCGATCAATACTGTCGTATGCTTGCTTAAAGTCGACGAAAATTAGTGCACGTCTATGTTGAACTCCCAGCATATTTCAAGTGGTCTATTGTCGGTCTACTTGCTCTAAAACCACCTTGATACTCCCTAATAATACTGTTGGCATTTGATCCAATTTTATTTTCTAAGATCTTTGAAAATATTTTGTACAAAGTAGTGATATGCCTCTATAATTTTTGCACTGTGACTTGCCATCTTTTTTGTGGATAGGGAACATAATTGATTGCCTCTACTCTTGCGTCATATGCTCTTCTTTCCAAATGTGCTGGATGACTTTGTGAAAAACTTTATGAATATTGCTGCCACCATATTTGATAGGCTCCACTGAAATCTCATCAATGCCCGGCACTTTATTATTCTTTTGAGCTTTGATAATGGAACACACTTCATCCAGACTTGATGGGGCCAATGGACGCTCTCTGCCGACATCTATAGGCTCCAATGTTGTGTAGCTGTGCGGAGGATTATGGAGGTTCTTGAAATATGTTGCCCATCTTTCCTTAATTTTGGTTTCATCAGCGATACAATTGCCAATGTGATCACGACAGAGCTTGGTTATGGGCTGATAATTCCGTTTCAGGCTTTTCACTACTTTGTATACTTGTCTTGTGTTGTTGCTCACTAAACTTACATCTATACTTCTAATTGGCCATCATAGTATTTTCTTTTCTCAATTCTAATTATCTTATTCACTACTCTTCAGAGATTTTCATATTGTTCTCTCTTCATTTAGCATTATTGCGGTTCAAATTTCTTTAGAAAATTCGTTTCAGACGTTGCCATTTAGGTGTGGTTGAGGTTTGAAGTTTGCGAAGACATGTTTACATACTTTGAAAACAAAGGTTCTCTGAAGACTGAAGGAAAACTTCAAACGAATTCGCACAAATCACTTGAAGACCATAAATCACTGGGATTTCGCACTACCTTAGGTAAACTTGTTTTTAACAATAACTTAACAAGCAGCCGCGTGGCTTATTTAAATGAAATACGAAACTTACATTGTATGTGTCTATTTTGTGAACCACTACATCACGCTAACCATATAAAAACAAACTGGCAGAGCAGGTGTGTACTGTTGCCTGTAAGATTATCAAAAAAATTGAGTCTATTTATGATGTACGAGTATGTATGTAAATTTGCCCCACTATTCTGACCCCAGTATTGCACGATAAAATATGAATGTCGGAAATCATTTCTCATAATTTCTTGAAAACTCGAACATATAGGGTGGGCCAAATATAAGTTTCCTTTTGAAAATGCAACAAAATTAACAAAAATCTAATTTTTTCTTATATTTTGGCTTTATTCGCAAGAATAAACCTTCCCGTTAGCTGTGATTTTTTGAGGAAAATCGGTATCCAATTCAATTTCAATATTTCCGACGTTTTTTGAGCGTAAATAGATTCATTTTGTTCTGCGGAAGGTTAATACTGACTCACTAACATTATTTTGAGCGGGAAATAGCTGTCAGTATCAAAATAACATGTGATCGCGCACTCTATATATAGCTACAGAGTCTCGGTGGTTAAAAACGTGTTTGTCTTCAGTATAAAAGGTTATTGTTATTTAATTATAAAATAATCAATTGCTTACAATTCATGGGTTATGCTAACTTGTCGTGGAATTCTTAGGTTACATGGATCTGTTACTTAACTATATGACTATGAACTTAAGGGCCCTTTTCGAATGTTATACACAAAAAGGTTGAGTTTAAAAATTATACTTTTAAAGTATTTGTTGCCCTTGATCTCATAAGAACTTATTTTCATAATTTCATTAGTTTTTTTTTCAGTTCAATGATGCTCAATCGCAAAAGGGACACGAATTTTGCGAATCACAATATTTTTGTTGAATTTTAAACGCTTAATTTTAAAAGTTCCCATTAAGATCTTTCATTTGATGCCCATATCAACTATCTTTCACTTAAATGTTGTTTAAAATTCTTATCCCAGATGTCCTCCTGGACACATCTCCTCTATTTAAGATTTGATTCTGCACTTAAATTAAGTATTTAGTTGGTTAACTTATATCCGCCATTTAGGCTGTCTGAGTTTGAGTGAAGTTTTTTTTGCTTTGTTTGAGGTGTTGTTTGCTTTTGCATTGTGATATCGTGGCGAAATGTTTTTTTAAGAACGTTCATTATAAAAAACAAAAACGAAATCTTGGCAAATCAAAAAGTTGTCCTAAATTATCTGCGGGCCCTGGTGAGCACCTTTGTTTTTCTATTTAGTTATTAGTGTGACTTGGTGCGATTATATAAAACAATGAAAAATGTAATAAAGGAAAACTTAAGGGAAAGATAAAAAGTAAATTGTGTTTGGGATAGTTTTTATAATTCATGTGTAGCCATGCGTGAGGGCCGTGGGAGAACGCCCTTCAAACTTCAGCCCAAGTAGGGGTAGTGAAACAAGGGCCTCGACTAAGGCTGCCCCAGAAGAAAATGACAAAAAGAAAAGAAATTAAGCTCTGGACTGCATAGAATCAAAGAATATAGAACTAGAAGAAGTAGAATTGCGAACGAAATTTCTACTCACAAATTTTTATACGACGGGTTGTGATGTTAGAACCCACCAAGCTTTAGCTTAAATGTTATCTTTTGAGAGAGAGCTTTTGTTCAAAAGCTTATGATGCATATTTGGCGGCATGCTAAAGGAATGCATCGCAACATTCCTAACGTGATCGATCGACTGTTTGTAAACAATATACTTGTATTTTTTGGTGATTGTGATTGTGGAAATTGTTAAAATGCAGAAAAATAAAATAAATTCCGGTCTACAGTGCAGTTTGGAGCACTGTAAGAAGTCTCGAAGGGAACCGAACGTTCGATTGTTCAATTTTCCGGCATATGATTCTCGGATGGGAATATTATGGCGAGAAAATTGTAATTTCGAATCGGTAGGAGTTGGTAAGAAACTACGAATCTGCAATCGTCATTTTGTTGAAGAGTTTATAGGAAAACGGAAAATGAAGGTAAGTGCAGTTCCAACATTTTTTTATCTCCGGAAACTGGAGATGAACAAACTGATTTGAATCTTTTACATTCTCCAACACAAAAAAAATAAAGATTATCAACAAATTCCGCAATTGATTTTTGTGCGAATTGCGAAAAACATATTTTGAATGAATATTATTACTCGAAAAAGTATAATAAATTGAAGGCCGAGTGTGTCAAATTAAAAAGTGAATTATTAAAATATAAAAAACAGAAAAGGAATTTTCAGCGCAGATACAATTATAACAAAAAGAATTTAAAAAACACGGCTAAAATGTCAATTGAATCTTTTATAGATTCACAACATATTAGTAATGAAAGTAAAACTTTCAGTAAAATGATAATTAATGACAAAAAAAGAAAATGCAACAACGACGAAAAGAATTTGGCTCAAAATATTTTGTATATATCTCAATCAACATACAATTTTTTGAAAAACAATTTAAACATTAATTTACCGCATCCATCTACAGTTTACAATTGGGCACCTGTTAAGCAATTGCAACCAGGTTTAAGCAACAATGCATTTACATTTATTAAAAACAAATGTCAACTTTTGACTGAAACAGAAAAATATGTTGTTTTAATTTTTGATGTAATTGCAATCAGAAAAGAATTAAGATGTAGTGTTTCACATGATTTAATAGATGGGCTAGAAGATACCGGTTTTAGCAGAAAAAACAATATTGGTAAGCAAGTCTGTGTTTTCATGATAAGAGGGCTTATCAGCAACTGGAAATGTGTCCTGAATTATTTTGTTACACAAAATAGAATTAAAGGTGACTGCTTGAAAGAAATTCTTAAAGAAAACGTAAGAACTCTTTCAAGTTGGGGTCTTAAAATTAGAGTTATAACATGTGACCAGGGTTCAAATAGCAGAAAATGTTATACCAATTTAGGAGTTTCACCTGAAAAACCATTTTGGGTGGTAGATGGAAACAACATTATGTCTATTTGATTTCCCTCATTTGATTAAATCTTTGAGAAATCTTCTCTTGAACACCATTGTTTGTACAACAAATGGTCGTGTAAGCTGGGATGTTATAAAAGAACTATGGGAGCTTGAGCAAAAGAAAGTAACAAAAATGTGTACAAAATTAACATTTCAACACATTCACACGAACTCTTTTGAAAAACTGTGGGTAGATACAGCTACGCAGGTGTTCAGTAGAACTGTGGGTGATGCCATTCGCACTGATGTTGAAACTAAACAGTTCAAAAGAAACTCAAATGAAATAGCGTTATCAACTGTTCTATTTGTGGAACGAAATGATAAAATCATTGATTGCTTAAATAGTGGATCGTTGAAAAATGTCAATATTTTTAAGCGTGGTTTAACATTGGATAATGAAGTCCACACATATATTGATACCTTTATTTCTTATATTTCATGTGTTAGAGGCGAAAATATGTCAAAAACGGTTTACTTTCTTAACGGAATGAAGCAAACATTAACTGGGGTTTTGAAGTTAGCGGACAACATAATGAAAGAAAATGCTGAGATTTTCTTCATACTTACAAAACGATTATCACAAGATCCTCTTGCAAATCTTTTTGCAGTTATACGCCAAAAAGGTGGTAATAATAGAAACCCTTCAGTTTCAGAATTGAATATAATATTATCTAAAATAATGTCCTATAGCTTAATTAAATTTAGCAATAAAAGCAACTGTGGAGATGATAGTGATATAATGCTCTCAATAAATTTAAATGAACGTGAAGAAGGTGAAATTGCTGATTTTACTGAAAATGAAGACAATCAATTTTTGATCCAGCATAATGATGTATCTCAGACTACATATTTAGATTTTATTGCTGAAGATACGTTTGAAGATTCTGAGATCCAGATAGAGCTTCCATCAACGAGATATTTCATCGGCTATGTGGCTTTCAAAGTTCTGATGAAACTGAACTGTGTAGCTTGTGAGAAAGCCACAAGGAAGTGTCCGTCAGAAATTTTCATTATTGCAAAAAATTACAACGCAGCCTCACCCGATTTTGGGAATTTATTTGCTCCATCTGATGAGTTCTTTAGTGTTTGCAAGCATCACGTAATATGTTTTGCTGAAATTTTCCAAAAAATACCACAAATAAGAAACATTAAAGAAACAATTGTCGCAAAATTTAAGCTTGCTACTCCAAACTGGTTCAATGAAGTTGGTTCGTGCTATGATACTAAAATAAATTTATTGGAATTTTTGATTTTAGTTTTGTTTAGAAAGAATTGTTACTGGGCTACGATGAGAAACGAAAAAAATCCAACAAAAAACTTCAAATCATTACCGATCAAACATGAAAAGTATAGGCAACAAAACATATGAAAAGCTATCATGAATTAAGTAAGACCAATTTTAAATTTTAAATTTTTTGAAGTTTTGTAGTAAATTTCAAAACCCTAGTGAAATCACTCCCTATCTATGCATCTGTTAGCTGGTCTGTTTCTCCATCCGTCTGCCATAGCAATCTAATCTGGTATTACAATGACTACACACACTAAAATTCGTAGGTCTGATGCTTTTAGCTCAAAACAGAAGTTTAATCTCAATGTTGTTTGCAATTATATTCTTGATAATTTCATTCTTGCTGATTGTATTCTTATCCTCTTAATCTCTGCTTTTTTGTTTGCGTATTTACTAATCTGAAATCACCCTCTAACTAGTTGTGTTACCCTGTATCCCAGTTATATGTTTATTTACATTTTTTATTATATACATGCTATTTAAAAAAAATAATATATTTGTATTGTGAGTGTGGGTATGGGATCCCATCCATTATCCTTTGTCCTATCGGGATATGATGATTGAGGATATGATAAAAGACGAAATGAATTAGTGATTAAATAATTCTTTTTGAAATAGCTCAGTATCCATTCTAATCCCATTGTCCAATGTCATTCGGTTTTCGACTTTTTCGAAAAAGCCCTCAGACCGGGGAACCGAATTTGTCCCCAGGTTGCGGATAGGGGAAGACCTTCTTGTGGAGGTTACTGTGAATATCAAATAAGCAGTCGCGGACAATGGCTGGCAGAGAAGGGATAGACTCAGAGTGAATTTTGTCACTATAAATACTTGAGTTCTAAAGATCTTCACTGTGACATGATGAAAAATGGCGTCATCAAGAACCAATTTTACCTCTTATACCAACTTCTTTTTACAAATTCTCATGAAAATATAGCAAACGCCTTTTTTAAACCTAAGGTCATCTGAACATAAAAACTATGTTATCATCAGATCTTAACAGCATCTACCTCCTAAACCTAAGCCCTACACCAAGACCTCAGAATCAATGCAAGAGAAAAGAGAGAAACTGGAGCTTAACTTAGCTTTAAAGAACTACAAGTATAGTGTTTATAGGGAGTTATTTCATCCATAAAAGACAGTAGTGGTGGAATGCTGCTTCTGCGAGCGTGAATTAATTTGAAGTGGGACCTTGCGCTTTCGGAACAAACCCGCCCCACAGAACCGCAGACAGCTAGCTGCTAGCACGCGTAGGCGTCGCCAGGCAAGGCTAATCTAGCTGTAGGTTGTTTATACCTCACTGAGGCAACATGTAATACCCGCGCGGTTCGCCCATACAAACCCCGCCCCGCACACAAAATAATCCGCCACAACAATTATTCCAAAGAGAAGCACCTCAAAGTCGATACGGCGGAGAAAATGGTGGTTATAGCAATTCTGAAAGCCAATACTATGAGCCACCGAACCAATATCAATCGAATAATTTATTAGTCGTGCTCCAGAGTACGACGATTTTCGAGGAAGAAATGATGGCAGTGTCCGAGAGCACAACTTGCCTCAACCCCGGCGATTCGTTTTGTTTGCTGGGAAGTAGCAAAATCTAGTGGTATGAGTACACTTAAAACCCTTCATAGATGTCAAAGGGATAAAACAGGCTCGTCGATAGATCAAAGCATAAAGTCTTAGCTACAACAGCAAACATCATGTGCTGCTACACTATGCACCTTCGTTTACCAATATGATCATGAATGACCCATATAGAGAAAACATGCACGCATTTCCTCAAACATTATTGCTTATCGCAAGACAAATATTTTGGCCAATAATGGGAAAACATATTGCTCGTGCTGTATTCACGCAATAGTCCAGATAGATCTGGGCGTTGAGATTTGTAGAATAATCTCATTTCATGACCGTAACTGTATTCCCGGAGGCAGGGCGAGAAGATCTGGCAAATCAAAGGTGTGCAGTATCTATCGCTGGGCTGTAACACTGATTCCACTGAACTCGATGGGAATCGGTGTTCCCGCGGCGAGTGCTGTATCAACTACACCACTCTCAGAAGAGGACCATTATCTTCAGCGCAAGATCTTGATGCCAGGTCACCACCTTATGACAACAACACCGAGACCACAGGCTCTAAAGATCGCACGAGAATAAAATTTAATTAATGCCAATTTTAACGATTGAATGAAGCTCGACCACGCTTTAGAATCTGAAATTAATAACATTTTTCCTAATTCATCTTGTTCAACCTTTAAATCAAGATCTGTAAAATTAACGTTTTGTTTATCTAAAACCAAACTCATATAATCAGAACGATTTTCAATTCTTTCAAAACAATATCAGCTTTCTAAATTCAAATATGCAAAGAATTCGATATTAAAGCAATAAGCAATCCTCATGAATTTTCACAAGTCCTTGCACTTCATGCATATTGCGTCTGCCAACTTGTCACCAGAGCAAAGGCATCATATTTTTTGCATTGAACGACATATGAATTTATATAATTGTAATGTGTTTCCACGATAGAACAAAAGTTATTATTTTGTACACACAAATATTATTAGTGAATAAATATAATTTTATACATCATCTAATTTTAATCCACCCAAATTATAGTGTATTGTTCTTAGCCTTTTTCACATTCCTCTAAAACAATCTTGGTGATACACCAAAATTAATTCCATCTTAATTCAAATTAAATTGTTAGTGGAAATTCAAACAGGGGTTTGAATCAAATAAAAGAGTTTGAATCAAACAAGCATATTGTTAATTAATAATCTGAAAAAATATATTGGAATTTTCGCATCCATATTCAATATTTCATTAAATTTTCAATTAGGTCTACAGCATCCATAAATTATGAACGTAACAACCTAATACCTGATGTTATATGAGAAATCATTTCCCATCTGCACATCTGAAAAAAGCTCTTGAAAAGCTTTGCGCAAACATGAACATGAGCTACATAAGATCATTGAGATGTGCATTCTTGTTGATGAAAAGTGGGAAAGCGAAAGCTCGTTTTCTCTTTGATCACGCAACAGCCCTTACGTTGCCCCCACATGCCCAGCACATATGAAATTTTCGGGAGGAAAAAGAGTTCGAGCATTCGACTTTTGCTCTATATTCTTTGATAGAATGCAAAGCAAAGGTGAGAAAAAATGTTATGGTAACGATTTGGTAACGGAACAAACCGTTAACTCAGCGCAGCCTAGCAACAGCGTGCAGGCCAACATGTCCATGAGGTTAAAAAGCATGGCCAATGGCTCGGAACCAAAAGGTGACAAATACAGGCCGAGGCAGTGCAGAAATTGTTACAGATTGGGACACTCCAACCCATTCTACGGATCGACAGAATGCGATGGAGGCTAATATCAAACGAGAGATCTACTTTATACAATAACCGCAACAAACGTATGGCCACGGACCAAAACTGCTCAAAATCGCTAAAATATAAACATGAAGTAGAAGCTAGTTCAGTCATCAATGTCACAAATAAGGACACTAGGAATATCATAAACAGAAATACAAGTAGATACGATGGCTCAATCTTGATAAGATAACAAATTTAGAATTCTCGTAACTAACAAGGGCCAAACGTCCCAAAAATACACGTCCCACCCAAACTACTAGAAACAATGTTTTTTCGGCTGTAGAAACTAAACAATTGGAACCAAAACCGATATGTACTAATCCGCATAAAAATCCAGAAATACAAAGGACTAACAAAAAATTTAGAAACCTCCGACTACCTCTCGACCACGCAAATATGGGAGTGGACTCGCACTTATTAAAGAAGCTAGTGGAAGACTTGTAAAAAATATTAAAATGACAGAAGGAACATCGGTTCTAGCTGAGCCGCTAAGTGACATAATAGTCAGCTTTATTAACTCCATTAATTTATTCTTTTATTTATTCACATTTATTCAAATTATTTATTGATTTGTTAATTTATTTATTTATAAAGCTATTAATTCATGTGTTTATTTATTTATTCATTTATTTATCTTATTTATTTATTCATTCACTTATTTATTTATATTGTTAGCTATTTACGTGTTTATATATGTATTCATATATGTTTTACTCATTAATTTATTTAGTTCAGACACTTATTTATTTTACAGTTTATACTAGAGTTGCCACGAATAGTGATTTGGCCGAATACCGAATACCGAATATTCTGCAACGCTGTCGGCCGAAGCGCCGAATATTCGGCACAAAGTAAGTACATGATTGTCGAGCGCGTAAAGAAATAATAATACGACAAGACGCGTCGCGACCCGTCCCACTCGTGCGCGGGCGGGCGTGCGGCCATTTGACTGTTTGTTTCAATTGCGAGTGAATCACGTCACGCACGCTTTGTCAGAACAATAAAAAAAAATAACTTAAATCAAACATTACCTACGATTTTCTAGAAAAGTTCGTTCGTTAGTTCTTTTTCAATTGTTTGTTTGTCAAAAAATGACATCAGTTAATAAAAAATCGCCCATATGGCAATATTATGAGATTGATAGTGGAAATAATAAATTGGCCAAATGTTTGCTGTGTAGCAGCAAGATCTCAAGAAGCGGAGAAGGAAAGAAAGCAAGTAAGTTAAAACTTATGTTAATTTACTGCCTTGTTTACATGGGATATCTAGATCTACGTCATTGACGATTCATCAAAAAACACGATAACGATACGTCATGACAGTTGGTCGTTCACATTACGTACGAAATCGTTATTTTTCACGATTCATCAAAATGTGAACATTTTCTGAATTTCGTTTCGACGTTTCTCGTTACAAAAAAAATAATGATTCGTGTTTTAAGACGAAACTTGAAACGTGATTTGAGAGCTGTCCGTCATTTTCCACGATTCGATATTGTGTGAACACTCTGCTTAAGGCTACTAATAAGTGTACACGTAGCAATTAATTCTTTCTAGTAATAAAGTTATTCTTATTTAACTCTCTTATTTATCTAAATCGTAGTTTACAAACTTAACAGCTTCGTTTTTGTAGTGGATAGAAAATGTTAGTGCATAACTCATTAATTGTAATTCATTTTAGTTTTCTTTTATTTACAGCTACAACTTCTTTAAAAAACCATCTTAGAACCAAACATGCTGAGCAGTACGCTACTTTAACTGATGTTCCCTCGACAAGTGGCAGCAATAAGGGCGGTTCTTTTACTTCCACCGATTTCAAGATACCAGCAGTACGCGGAACGTCCAAATCAAGAGAACAACAGCTAACCCTGAAAGAAACATCAGATAGGAAATCGCTATGGGACATTAATGATCCGAAATCAATAAAATATCATTACTTGATTGGTGAAATGATTTGTTTAGACAACGAACCATTATCACTTGTTGAAAGGGTCGGCTTTCAGAGGCTTGTGGCAACCGCTGCGCCCCATTATATAGTATACCTGGTCGCACTTACATTAGCGAGAAAGTTGTTCCTGATATATACAACAGAATTAGGTCTAAAATAGAAGCCAGTATTTTGCAGGCGACAGCAGTATCAGTGACATCTTATATATGGACATGTCAGAACAATAACGAGAGCTTTTTGAGCTTCACTGCGCACTGAATATCTCCAGAGTTCGTTTTGGAACATGGCGTTTTAGCTATGAAATCGTTTCCGGGCTTACATTCTGGTACCAATATTGCTGAAGAACTCGAGGCTATTACAGAAAGATGGAATATACCTAAAAGCAAAATCCATGTACTTGTCCATGATAGTGGGGCTAATATGATAAAAGGTGTGCGAGATGCAGGATATGATTCAGGCAGGTGCTTTATTCATTCATTGCAACAAGCTATAGAGGAGTCACTAAAATCTCAACCAGAAGTACTACAGATGGTCGCTGCTGCGAGATGGATCGTTACTCATTTTAACCACTCAGGCTTAGCAGAGCAGAAACTTAAATCCATTCAACAAGAACTTAACTTGCCTAACCAGTACAAGATGTGAGCACACGCTGGAATTCTACGTATTATTTAAAGGAGCGATTATTAGAACAAAAGCGAGCAGTATCCTTGTACATAACAGATCATGATACTTTAAATAATTTAACACATGCTCAATGGGAACTAACGGAACAATGTATCAAACGTCTCAAACCATTCGAAGAGATTACCAAAGTAACCAGCTCAGGTATCTCCTGCACCTCTGAAGCAATTCCACATGCAGTTACTTTATTAAAATATCTGGGAAAGGCAGAGACAGCTGAGAAAGTACCAAATTTAGTGACAATGAGATCATCACTGCAAGCCGAGCTTGAAAAGCGATTTAACTTTGATGAAAACAACAAATATCTGGTTACTACGTTTCTTCATCCACGCTTCAAAACAAGTTTCCTAGGACTGGTTCAAGCAGAAAGAGCAAGACAAAAAGCTCTTCTAGAAGCTCTAAAGTTAATGATGAATCTAGTAGTACCGATGACAATTCTTCTCCACTTCGTAAGAAAAGAAACTTGAATGAAAATGATAAGATATTTGAAATGCACGATAGTTCCTGAAAATGCTTTGAGGAAGTCGCTACAGATAATATGCGAAATAGTAATAATAATGATGAGGAGAACGTGGAGAAGAATATTGTGGCAAATGAGATGGATTTTTATTTGAAAACAATTCGCCTAGATAGGAAAGCTGATCCTTACCAGTGGTGGTCAGCAAACGAAACACAATACCCAAACCTCTCGAAATTTGCTAAAGTTTATGTTTCTTCTCCCGGGAGTAGCGTGTATAGTGAGAGGTTATTTTTTGAAGCTGGTATCATTTACGACGAAAAGCGTAATCGTTTGCTACCATCAAATGCTGAAAAACTTGTTTTTATCCATCACAACTTAACGCTGACTAATTTTACTTATTAAAGTATTGTAATTTGGTAGTAAATACAAATCTTGGCTAATAGGATGTGTCTTTATTGTCCGTGATTTGGTATTCGGCCGAATAGTACGTATTATTCGGCCGAATACCGAATACCAAAAAAAGTGGCCGAATAGCCCGAATACCGAATAGTAGCCGAATATTCGTGGCAACTCTAGTTTATACATTTAATTATGCTACTTTTCAATTTAGTCTTTACATATTTATCCGTGTATTGATTTATTCTATTATGTATTTATTTATTTATCCATGTATGTATTCCAATATCAACTTCAAACAGTCACCACAATTTTTAGAACAACGAAGAAACTGAAATACATGGAGTCCAGGAGCACTACATCACCAGGTGGAAATAACGACCATAGGTTCAAATTAAAGGTTTCTAATTTTGCAACTAAATGTCGAGAGCCTACCAAAACATAAGGTCAACATAGAAACATACCTAACTAGGCACAAATATGCTAGTGCGCTCCTTCAAGAGGTTATAATTAATTATAATTGCAATGCCAAATATAGAAATTACGTTAAGGGTAAATTCAAAGAGAACGACATTAGAGGGGGGGGCGGTATCCTTCTACGAAAAGGTTTTAAATATAGACATATCAATTTAGAAGCGGTTGCGGTGCCCAGCGTTACTGTAAGAGCAGTTGAAACTGGATTGGATAAAATCAAAAAATCTAAAACCAGGGTTTCACGCTCTAGGGATCAGCAGCCCTGCTATCGAGTCCATGAGTAGAATTTTGGTTAATAAAGGACATATACAAAACAAAAAGAGATGAGTTTGGTTCGTTTAATAAATTCAAAGGATTTGCCACCATCAGGGATGTCCAGATAAAAATGACAAGAATTTGATCGTCGAGTTAGGAATTTATATTGACACTGCAAAGGCTAATATTTAACAAACGACATAGTATAGAGTTATCAGCGCAAATAGAACCGAAATATGGAGGGCTCATGGAGGCTCTTCGTTTTTCTTTTGGTATTATTTTTCATTTTTGATTTTTCTCTGACTTTTTCAGTTATTGACAATGGCCTGCTAGGGAAGCATACCGACTGCTTATTTTTCCGATTTCTTAACTCCTTATACTGACATCGATTCGATGCTCTACAGTTATAGGGAAGTCGTTTTCCCCTTCATCAGAAACAAGTCACACCAATGTGTATAGAAACAAAGAGTGCTCGCTGCATAGGCTTTATTAGTGTATTCACTTCACTATATATTTTTGGTTAACATGGTTTTGTTACATAATATTAAACCACGATAGCTTACAATTTCTATGGATTATGATTTTTAGCATGTATTGCAACCTGGCTTTTAGCCCAAAGGTTATATTTTATATTGTTTTTTAACACACTTAGAAGAGGGTCACAGTGTTTCCTTTGTCTGGTCCTCTAACTACTATACTATTACCATTATCCGAGTCCTACCTTTTACCACTAACAATTTTTTTGTACGTCCGTTTTGGGCTCAGTATCTGAACCAGTCCTGCAGCAGTCGGAACAACGTATCGAACTCACTGGCTAGTGCCTTAACTCGGCCCAGGCCATTTTTCGGACCGAACCTTTTTACCGGGTCTACCACGCAATTTAAAAAAAATTGCTTAAAGTCACATGTATACTTTACGGTAAAAACTTCATACCAAATTTAAGCAACTGTAAGTTAAGCAAGTTAAGTAAATAGGAAGCTGCTCCTGACGGAAAGTCTTTGTAACCATCCTAGGATTCGAAGCAAGTTTTCTTATAGCGTGAATCGATGACTTTAACTATTCATCCAATACTAGGATAAGAAATCGTTCAAATTTATACAAAAGATGCATCATAAGCACATTGCAGCCGCCATTTTGATCCTGCTTAAATGATTTTCTGAATGCTTGGCCGATTGAACATCCTGAAAATAAACACCATTCCTTAAATATTCATGAAAATTAGAAAAAAATAAAAGTGCCTAGGTCAATTTGCAATATGTATCAACCATCAACATGTGTTTTTGTTGTTGTAATTGCAAACAATTGAAATTCCATAAAATTTTGTGAGCATTAGAATCTTAGATTACTCTATATGCTACTTTATATATATGAGTTAAAGAGTACCATTTTGGTTTTACTGCCGAAAATGTTACCTCTACATATCATGCTATTATTAACAAAGTAGAGTGAATTTCGAATTTTTGAGGTTTTTGCTGCCCTTGTACTCATAAAGGCCCTGTAGCGAATCTGCGAAGACCAAGCGACATCTGTACGTCATAACTACGTACCATTAATTATTATGTACTTATTTTCCCTTAGTTTGTCACTCTTGCTAAGAGCGTCGTTCAGTAAACAGCTCACTCAATAAATGGTGAATAATCGTAATTCTGTGTTTTAATTCTAAACCGTAATTTTAGTGAAAACATCCGTTTACTTTCCCTGTAGGCAATAACAATACAATTGGTGACCCTAACAAACGAACACATATTGTGTAAAGGAAGTGCATTATAGAATTTTCTAAAGACTTAAAATGGCGACGGGCCAACAACATAACCCTGAGGACGCTAATTCCGATACCCCGAAAACTCCGCTCAATATTGCGCGCGAATTGTGGCCTGGCAGTGAACCCCATCGGCTTGATTCCATTCGTGACGTGAAATTACCACCATTTTGGGAAACGCAAGTTGAATTGTGGTTTTCTCAAAGTGAATCCACATTTAGCCATTCAAAGCGTACTCGGACATTGCAAAATTTAATGCAGTTGTAACAACGCTGGACATAACAATATCGGCACAAGTGGCAGATGTTGTAAAAAGGCCCCCGCCTACAAATAAATTTGAGGAGCTGAAAAAACAGTTACTGGCACGGTTTTCAATTTCACCACAACAACAGCTGACGCAAGTATTGACGGAGCTAGAATTAAATAACCAAAAACCTTCGCATCTATATAAGCAGATGAAGGCATTGGCGGGCACACAACTACCTGAGGATGCACTACGCGCATTATGGTTAAGGCGGCTTCCAGTCCACGTGCGTGCCATAATGTCGGTCTCTACCGAGAAAGAAGTGACGCCATTATTAGAAATGGCTGACAAAATCGTGGAAGAATTTAATGCAGCGCCAACTGTGATAGCAGCTACTTCGCAGACTCCAGTTCGTTCGAAATCTGAATCTGATCCGATCTTATTGAAAATTTTAAAGCATCTCGACAATCTTGAAATGAATTCGAAAAATAATCGTTCAAGGAATCAAAATTTCAGTAGACGCAATCGATCGCGCTCACGAAATGGCAATCGAACGACAAATAATCCATCGAACGCAGATACGCAGGAAGCAGAAGCATCACGCATCTGCTACTATCATCGCATATATGGAGAAAAGGCCATTCACTGTCGAAAACCCTGCCAATATCAGCGACAGGGAAACTAACTGTGTCATCGTCAGAAGCGGTCAGCGGTGACGTCCATGAAAAGAACCGTTTATCTATCACCGTGAAAAATACGGGAAAGGTATTCTTAGTGGACACAGGCGCGGAAGTCTCAGTAATCCCTTGACATGGAAAACTAAAAAAACTAAGGACGCAAGGAAGTTACCTGTAGTACGATATATCAACCGGAACACCACAACCGTATATACCGAAGGTCCGTCAAAATCAAGCATTTGATTCGGTACATCGACTATCGCACCCAAGTGGAAAAACAACTAGCCGTTTGCTACGAACAAAAAATGCATTCATTCAATGTCAGAGATCGAAGATTAGCCGACACGCTACAACCTTTCCACTGCAATTCGCAGCACCGGATAAACGTTTCGACTATGTCCATATAGACTTAGTTGGACCGTTACCTATTGTTAACAACTATAAATACGTTCTAACAATGATCGACAGGTTCTCGAGATGGACGAAAGCGGCTCCAATCACCGATATAATGGCAGAAGGAGTAGCATTAAGCTTTTATAGACACTGGGTAGCGCGATTCGGAACACCAAGAATATTAACTACCGATCGTGGGAGTTAGCTCGAATCCATGTTATTTAACGCGCTGACAAAGCTGCTAGGGTGTAAGCACATTCGGACAACTGCGTATCATCCTTCATCAAACGGCATGATCGAGCGGTTCCATCGATCCTTAAAAGCAGCGTTAATGTGCCACGAGGATACCACTTGGTTACAAGCGTTACCAACTGTCTTACTGGGTCTGCGCTCAGTCTACAAGGAGGATATAAAATGCTCCGCTGTGGAAATGGTATATGGAACGACTCTGCGAATACCGGAAGAATTTGTCACCGATGAGCAGGCTAATCAAGGAAGTGAACCTGCATTCGTAGAAAAATTCCGAAAAGAAATGAAGAATCTTCGACCGACTCCAGTGAACCATCATCGTATTGGACGCATTTTTATCTACAAGGATTTGAAGACATGCAGCCACATATTCGTTCGTGTTGGTACTTCGAAAAAATCGTTGCAACAACCTTACACTGGACCTTATCATGTCATAGAACGTTACGAAAAAGCCTTCAAAATACTAATGGACGGAAAGGAATCGATAATTTCAATTGATCGACTGGAACCGGCATTAATGATTTCTCCAGACATCGAGGAAACAACGCCATCACCTTTCGTCAATTACGAGGAGAGAAGACAGCCACTACTTAAAACATATTCTGGTCCACGCAAATCAACAAACGACAAACAAGTGACATTTCAATTGTCTGATTGACAATTCTTAGGGGGGAACGTATATGTAGCGACATCTGTACGTCATAACTACGTACCATTAATTATTATGTACTAATTTTCCATTAGTTTGTCACTCTTGCTCAGAGCGTCGTTGAGTAAACAGCTCACTCAATAAATGGTGAATAATCGTAATTCTGTGTTTTAATTCCAAACCGTGATTTTAGTGAAAATATCCGTTTACTTTCCCTGTAGGTATTAACACTACAGCCCACCTCTGTGATTTATTCAGATTTTTCGGCTGAAAGGTGTTCAATTGCGAGGGGAGGGGACACACGATTTTGGTACATTTTGCCTCCCCCTGGATAAAATGACTTTTTTGATTCAGATTCTAAAAGCTCCAATTAAGACCTCTCTCTTGCTACCCCACACGACTACCTATTATTACAAAAAAATGTTAAGGGCTATTCCTTATTAGGGGGAAATGTTTTTAATATTTGATAAGACCTTAACTTTTGGGAGACCAGCACTTCTGATCTTTTCACAAAGTTTAAGCTTTGTAGCTTCTATACATTATGAGAAAACTTGATGTGACGGACGAGGAGACAGGAAGGTCATGAAACTAGTGTCATTCTAAAAAAAAATTTTACAAATCCTTAAAAACGGCTCCAGCAACGATAAATCGGCTGCAAAGACAAATACTCGTATGTAAGAGCTCCTGGTATGGTGTCGATTTCAATATTTTCGCAAACATTCGGCTTAACAAAAGAAATTTTGATATGTTTTCAAATGATTTGCAAACATGCTTATCTAATAAGTTAAAATTAACTGCCATTACCCCCACCAAATATTTTCCATTGTAAAAATAGGTAAAGCAGATCTTTGTAACTATTAGATTACAATCCCCTAATACAATCATACTTGAAGCAGTTTTAACATGTTGATAATGAATTTTTACAACAGCCAAACAAAAGACCATTTGCAAGCTCGTAAATTACAGGACACATAATTATTATTTCGTAAATTTGGAACAGTACTGTCCTGGGACACATTGAACATTTAACAGCGTGAGCAATATGCCTATAATTCATCCCAGCATTTGTCTACAGTCTAATAGTCTTCACTTGTAAACTTAAAAGCTTACCAAAACTTATTAGGAACTCTAAAACGCTTTGAAGGAGAATTCGCAAAGGCTTTTAAGGAGTCAATAGTCATTGCATCCTTTTCTAAATAAATTATTCCCCTGACTGTGGTGAATATTTTTCGCAATAATTTAGATTCTGCGCATTGACAAACAATAACTTGAGACGAGAAAACCCATTTCTCAAAACATCACTTGTTGGATTCCATCAGTCAATTCACCCAATGAGGATATATAAATGCTGGTATTCTAAGCAATTAATTGTCTAACAAAAGACCACAATGAAAGGATTTAATTTCGAATTTACGCGCTTCATCAAATCAACATCTTACGAGCAAAGTCGCAAAACATTGAGGCTATATTCCGTCTAAAACGAGTAAACAATTTTATGGTTGTGGTACAATCTCATACTCAACTAAGGATCTTTATAGATTTCTTGATTTTCTGTTGTTGCCATGACGTTACGTTTGCAATTTGAAGCCTTCTAACGTAATCAAATAAGAACTTTGACCGTTTCAAGGTTGTTCCGGATGTGGTAATTGCTTCATGGTGTCACTTGATTAAACCATTTAATTTACGAAGCGCAAAAAAGGCTAGAGTGCTTTTAAGTTTAGCGGTTGGTAACGGTCATGCTTATTGAGCAAAAACGTGATTTTGATATACATTTTAAATTATCAAACGGTTTTCATACATTAATAAGAAATTTCATAAATAACTCCTTATTTTACTGACTACTCTTTGGCATAAGCAAGTACTATTAAACGTAAAATTGTTTAACAGCTCGTAATAAGGTAGCGTAGTTATGTGATGAAAGAACCAAGTTCGGTTATAAAGTTTTTAGTGTCTAGTCGGAAAGTATTCAAATAAATTTTGCTTTGATTTCCGCCAAATTGTCAAACAAGGCTATTTTTTGCGTGCAAAAAATGGTACAGGCTGCAACTGAACCTCTGTAGTGAATTGGGTGAATATAACTGTATGTGAAGGACTGCAGTGATGGTCTGCTGCCTCGGCGAGAGAGGATGGCGGTGTTCGCTGAGATTGTTCTTGTCTGAGGACGCGGGAATGCGCTAGCAGGCTAGTATTGCGATATCGTGGGGCGGGTTATCTTTCCCAGCACAAGGGCCCACTACAAAAAAAGTCGCATTCACGAATTGACAGATAAAATGCGGATCGACAGGTGTCGAGGCCAAGCTAACCTACTATGGGTGGAAACTGCCAAAGCACCTGGCGAAAACAGACGAGACTTGGGAGTTCGTCTTCACCGACGATACTTATGGCCGCCAAATAAAAGTGGGGTATCCAGGTGGAAGCTGCTGCAAAATGCACTCTTTGATTGTTTTGCAGATGTCAATCCAAGTGAACAACAGTGGGGTACCTTTCATGTAAAAAAAAACACGCCACATCACTGCGTTACTGCTAGCACGGTGGCTCAATTGAAATTGAGTGATTTCATCTTTGGAATTTTTGGCTGCGATTGCGAATACATCCAAGTAACTACCTTTGTTCATGTACATACAAGTATACTCGTATTTAATAGATTATACTGAATACCAATATTTGACACTTAAGTGCGCTTTAAATATCTTCAAGAGTGGCGGCGAAAACAGAACAATCCAACAATTGTCAACTTAAATGTCCTGTTGATTCGATTTGACTACTGTTGAGCTTCCATTAGCATCAGTGGATCAGCGGTGATGAAGTGGATAGCCATCATTTCCCGTAATATGTTCTGCTACTGATTGTCTTGGAAAGCGTTTTGAAGATTTTCCGTTATTCACAAATGGAGAGTTGAGATTTAATATTCCACAGGGATCATGAATTATGGTTTTTGTAACAAATGTAAAAATTGATTATCTTCATTATTTTCGCTGATATCACATCATCGATTTCATTCAGTCTTATCTTCGGAACAAGCGATGAGGATATGTACATGCAGCAATCCGTATTTTTGCCACTCGACTGAATACATCTATCAACACGTATTTTCGAACACGCATTGCTTAACAATAAAACCCATGAGTGATTTTAATTTCTATTTAATCACTTGTGGTGATGTAGTTGGCCTGAAAATGATTCTTGTTGAATTTCTGTGGACTGTGGATTGCACGCGATAAACATATCTGGTATGCCGTAATAACGCTCATACGACATTGAATCTTGAGTGTATTCCTGCACAAGTATGATGGATAATTAACAGCATCCAGAATTCAACGTTTGCCACCATTTTAAAGCTAGAATGTTGTCGTCCAATCTAGATCCATTACCAAATAAGAGGCAAAAGGCCAAAAGGTGTATATTGCTGTATTCTGTTGTTTCAATATAAAAGTTACATACCTTGAAGTTGTGGAAAATTTATCTATTGAAGTATTTTTAAGGAGCTCTGCACCGTTTCATTGGAAGAAGTGGCCATTGTCATGATTTAGATTGCGATAACTCAACAAATTTTATTGGGGCCATCTATCAATTTGACGAACTCAAAGTCACGTTTTATTCTACAAAGGGGCCGGCCCTTGGACTCCAGGATTAATTTCCTCCAATTATCACGGCTCCACGATCTTGTCCACCAGTTGTTTACTCCCAACAATGATCTGCTGTCTTTCTATATGGCCCGCCCAATGCAATCAACGTAACTACGCAAAAATACCTTATATACGGTGGTCTAACCAAAACGCACGATGTTAATTGTAAATAAAACAAGAAATTTTGAGAGAATTATGCTAATGTTTTTTATTATAATAGAAAGATTCATCACAATTACGTGGTGTTCGAGCGGTGGAAGATAATATAAAGAGCACCAAAATTTCGATTGTCACTGCTGCGATCGTTACCGAAGCGACCGATGCAAGGGTCGCAAATCCCGACATTGCAACAAAAAATCCAGAAACCAACGAGGAGATTACGGTACGAAAAGCAACGGTAGAACGTCCTGCTCTAAAGCCGTACTGCCGAGGAGATAGGCCTCCAGCAGCACGAATCGCATCAGTGAGTCTTCCCTTGATGAGTTTCTCTAGCACTTTCCTAGCCGTGTCTAGCATGCATAACGGGCGGTATGCAGGCGGTGATTCGGGATTTCCCTTCCCCTTGCTGATCAGCACGAGCCTCGCCACCTTCCATCGTACCGGGAAAACCCCGTTCCGTAGGCAAGCGTTAAATGTGCTGAGCAGCAAGTCAGGACAATGGTGATAGACGAGCAGCAACACCTCAGCTGGAACACCATCTGGACCTGGAGCCTTCCTCGTTTTCAATGAGAGGACTGCCTCCTCCAGCTCCACCAGTGTGAAGAGTGGGCACTCGATTGCTGTTTCCCCATGGACAGCGTCAACACGCACGGGGTGGGCGGGGAAGAGTCCCCGCACTATCGCATCCATCTTTTTCGCGTCATGTATAGAAGGCCTCCGTAGGGCACCAAGTTTCCCCATGACCAGCTTGTAGCCAAGGCCCCACGGATCCTTGTTCACATTGCCCACTAGGTCTTGCCAGCAGCGAGCCTTGCTACTGTTGATCAGTTTGCGAAGGCATTTCCTGGCCGACTTATATGCTGCCGCCTGCTTGCATGCCTCGTCACGGTTCCGCGCCCGTTGAGTCTCACATCGAAGCTTGTGACACTCCCTTCGCTTTTCAGCGATTTCAGTTGACCACCAGTATACTGGGGGCTTGCCGTGCCGGGGTTTTCGACGGGGCATAGAAGCGCAGCAAGCAGTAGTGATGATGCTCATAGTAGAGTTCACCACGTCTTGAGCTGCCAGTTCTTCCGTCCCCTCCGAAGCTCCCTGCAGCGGCTCACCTGCTGTGAGCACCTCGACGAACCTCTCGACGCTCATCCTTCCGATGTTCCATCCAGTTGTAGAAAGCCGAGAGCACGGACGTCGGGAGACAGCATCACTTATCTTCAGCAGAATGCACTGATGATCACCGGCTGAGTAGTCCTCTAATACTTTCCAGGCGTGAATCCTTCGTACTAAGGACTCCGAGGCGAATGTCACGTCCAGTATGGTTCCCTCACAGCTAACATGGCGGAAAGTCTGCGTATTTCCGGTGTTTAGTACAACGAGGGCTGCCATTATTGATTCGTTTTCACCGCGGATCCGTCTGAGGTATGCCCCATTCGATTGTTTTAGCGTTGAAGTCTCCCCAAATGAGCACTTTGCCCTCTGCGCTCAAGACAGCGCCCTCCAAAGCATTAAGCTTGGCTCGGAAAGATGATATCGATTCGTTAGGCGTTAAGTACATACTAAAGAAGGTGATGCCTGAGCACCGAACCCACACAAAACCATCCTCCCGTCCACAACTCTCCGCTTGAAAGTCACTGTTCTGAACCCAGATGGCGGCAGTACCAGTTTCATCAGAATACCATAATGCAGGACTTCTATTATGTTGTTGCTCACTCAGCAGCAAGAAGTCGGCTTTCATGTCCCTCGCAAACTGTTCAAGCAGATTTTCGGCAGTTAGACTGCAGTGTAGGTTTAGCTGCAGGATGCGGGTCATCGAAGCTCTAATTTTGCCTTGGCTAGGGCTTCCTGGAGCACCCGGCATTTTTCTGATCCCAAGACGTGTCCAAAATCAGGTTTTGGATCAGCATCCTTGCAAAGAATACAGTGTGCCTCCTTCGTACACTCTTTCCTTTTATGTCTCGTTTCACCGCACCTGTAACATAGGGAACTCCTATCGGGTCCTTTGCATACTTGTGTGGTGTGACCTTAACCAAGGCATTTGAAACATTGAAGAGGCGTTGCTCTTCGCCATATCCTACAGACAACCCACCCTACTTTGCCCTTGTTCAGGAATTGTTCGGCGTCCTTTTCGGTCAAGTCAACTATGGCCATGCGTTGCCCCCTGTTGCTTTCTGGTGTCAGTCTCACTTTGATCCTTCCCACGCTAGGGAACTCCTTTTTGATGGCCTCTTCTACCTCGGCCAGATCCGTGACGCAGTCATTGTCCCGTATTTCGATCGTTGTCATCGGCTCGGGCGGGGCTATAGTTGCGCTTTTGCCGAGGACTTTCTTTACTGCGTCGCAGAATGCTTCTTTATTGCCGGCCTCTGCTCCGAACTCGACCAGTATGTGGCCCGACCGCGTTAGTCGTACAACTTTAATGGTAGTATTGGTGTCTTCGGGCCTTTCGTTCCCCTGATATCCCGCAGTAGCTCCGCGTAGGATCGGCCATCTTGCCGTGCCTGTTGCCGGGGTCTTCGTTGGGGCTTCTGCCTCTCCTGTTTTACATCGAGTCCTTTTTCTAATTGGGCGTCCAGGCGAACTCTACTTTCTGGCTTTTTTTTGAAGGGGTTTCTTAGCGGCTTTCTTCGCTCCTTTTGTAAGCACTGTCTGGAACCCCTGATCTGGTGCTCCACGCCCATCAAGTCTCTTCCTTCCTTCTTTTATCCCGATCTCCTTCGATTGGGCTAGACGCCATTCTTTTATTGACTTTTAATGATGGAGCTATCTGCATGTCGCCTTTGGATTTCGCCCCAAGAGCCTCTTTAGCCTTCTGTTCACCTTCAGCCCTTAACCAGCTCCTCCGATAGTGCCCTATGCGATCTAGGAGCTCCTCTAGTTCAAGGAGCCCCACCTTTGCTGCTTCGCTGATTTTTGGGGAGTCGCATGCAGATTGTATTCTTTTCAGAACATCTCCCGCTTTTCGGAGTAGCCTCTCTTTTCATATCACTGGGCCGCGATTGTACCTTGCAACCATCCTTGGGAGAGGTTATCGCGTTCCGTTTCCGAGTGCAGTACTTCCGCCACATTTTCAACGTTGGGGGTACAATCACGCGGTGCCTGGTCACACTTTGCTTTTAGTGCCGTTATCTCCTCGTTGGCTTCTGGATTTTTCGTTGCAATGTCGGGCTTTGTGACTCTTGTATCGGTCGCTTCAGTAACGTTCGCAGCGGCAACAATCAAATTTTTGGTGCTCTTTATGTTATCTTCCACTGCTCGAACACCTGAAGCATCCTGCAGAGTTTCCCGCTTCTCCTTAATAGGACGCTCGGGCGATCGAATAATTTTTTTGCTGCGCACAAACGCCGCAGGAATCTCAGTCTGAACCAGACTGTCTGATGTTCTCCGTTTTTCGTCTACCGTCACAGTCGTCGTGTTAGTCTTCGTTTTTTTCGTGGTTAGTACAGCTTTCGATGAACTGTTGACATCGTGGCTGCAACCGCTGGTTGCGTCGTCGTTATTATTTTCAGTTTCATTTTTTGGATGTTTTTGATCTTTTTTTTGATGATCAGTATTGGTGACTTACGAATCGAATCAAAGCCAGCGGTGAAGTACCTGGGGCTACTGATCGACTCAAAGATGAGTTTCTCTGAGCAAATCAGGGCAACGGCTGAGAAGGCTTCTTCGGGAATATCGGCTCTGAGTCGATTTATGGCCAACGTAGGGGGACCCAGCCCATCAAGAAGATGCCTTTTGATGAGTGCTGTAGGGTCAGTGCTCTTGTACGGAACAGAGGTATGGGGCGACGCTCTCAGCAAGGAGGTATACCGAAAACGTTCGGCACAGGTACAGATAAGAGGAGCACTGAGAATTGCATCTTCGTATCCAACAGTCTCTGACTCGGCGGTGAGAGTGATACCTGTCGCCCTCCTTGCTAGAGCGCGCCGCGCTGTTTACCTACGCCAAAACGAGGATGCGAGGGAGATGGTTGTCCGTGAGGAGAGACAGTGCTCGCTCAACGATTGGCAGAAGTCTTGGGTGAATTGCACGAAGGGAAGGTGCACTTCGCGCCTCATCCCGGATGTGAGATCGAAGGCATGTTGAGACTGACTTCTATCTGACCCAGCTTTTGAGCGGGCAAGGGTGTTTTCAGTCTTACCTGCGCAAGATAGGTAAGTCACGGTCCCTCGATTGTCGGTTTTGCCCAGCAGAGGATGACAATGCCTGTCACATATTTTCGCGTGCAAATAATGGGTCAGGCTGCAAAAAGAACTCTACAGGGAAACGGAGAGCTCACTCCGGATAATATAGTCGCGGTAATGCTCGAATCGGTTGACAAATGGAGCCAGGTGGCACATTATGCTCGGGCAGTCCTAAAATACAAAGGGGACACACAGCAGCCGGGGGCGCTGGGGCTGGGGAATCGCTCTTCTGGCGTTTCCTCCTCCCTTCTCCCCTCCCGCTAAGAAAGGGACTCCCCAGCTTGAAGGCGCCCCACGGCGTAACAAAACGAGACCTAGCCCGAAGTAATGTGTCAAGGGGTTCCAGGCTGGGTTCTCAGGTTGACAGGGGAGGTGTTTAGTGGCTAGTCCAGTCGCTTTCTTGTGAGCGTGGGAGTCCCACACTCTGTGCATAAATAGCATTCACCTCCCCACCACAAAAAAAGTCACAATTACGTGTGAAACAAAATATCGCCCAAATGATCACCACGGCCACGGTGGCACACTTCTGTCCGATGGTCCATATTTTCAATGAGTCTGAGACATAATTGAGGTTCAATGTAATTAGTATGCTGAATTATCCCCTCTTTTAGCCATTGAATTATTCTTGGCTTATTGACGTACACTTTATCTATTAAATATCCCCAGAGAAAGAAGTCCAACGGTGTCAAATCACATGATCGTGGTGGCCAATTTACATCGCCACAACGTGAGATAACACGGCCATTGGATTTCTCGCGCAAAAGAGCTATTTCTTCGTGGGCTGTGTGGCAAGTGGTACAACCCTGTTGGGACTACCTTTCGTTCAGGTCCATAACCTCAATTTCTGGCCACAAGAAGTCCATTATCATCTCGCCGTCCTCATTTTCGAAGAAGTACGGCCTGATGACGCCACCAGCCCATAAACCGTACCAAATAGTCGCTCTTTTTGGATGCATCGGCTTTTCAACAATCACTCGTGAATTTTCGTTTGCCGAAATGCGGCATTTCTGCTTGTTAGGGAACCCACTGATGTGAAAGTGTGCCTAGTTGCTGAAGATGATTTTTTTTTGTAAAGTCACCATTCCCTTCTGTCTGTTCAACCAACCATTCGGCGTATTGCCGACGCTTGAAATGGTCAGTAGGCTTCAGCTCTTGAGTCAATTGAACCTTGTAAGTGTATAAACTTTAATCCTTATTCAAAATTCCCATCAGTGATGTTCGTGAGATGTTCAATTGTTGGGCGCGACGACGAGTCGAGGTTGACGGCTCTTCTGCCACACTATCGCAAACAACAGCAATGTTTTCCGCAGAATTGATTGGGCGAGCATGCACAAGTGATTTCACATTTCGTACAGACCCGGTTTGCTGAAACTTGCGCACAATTCTCCCGATTGTGGACACATGTGGTCAATTATGCTGACGAAACAAATCACGAAGTGCACGAAACGCATTTTGATTTGAACGCCTGTTTTCGTAAAAGGCTTCAACAACCTTAACGCGCTATTCAATTGTGTACCTCTTCATGGTTGAATTTGTCAAACACTGAAACAAAGCAATGTCAAATTTAGTTTGGGCAAAAAATTTGACGTTAAGGTGTGATTCACAATTAACATCGTGCATTATGGTTGGTCCACCCTTTATAACTGATCTTTATAACGAAGTCTCTACTCTCTTCCTTGGTTTACTGGGCCGTTGGTTTTTTTCTGCATTTCGCCTTCAAATACATCCACTGCCTTTTTGGATTCGCTCGTCAGGGTCCATGTTTCACTTCAATATAAGAGCACAGGTTTGACTAGTGTTTTGTAAATGCGGAGCTTATTTTGACTGTGCACCCTCTCTAGACCTTAGAATGGGAAGTACGGAGTAATAGGATTTATGTGGCGTCCAATCTCGTCATTTTCGGCACCTCTTCTGTTTACGTTGGCTCCAAGATAAATAAAATCATCCACACCTTTAAGGTTGTAGTCACCTACGGTCAGGTTTTGTTGAACTGGAGATTTTTCCCTCGTTTGAGTCATGATTCTAACGTTGGACATGCTCCTTTGGAATCTAAAATTGAACGTGCCATAATATTGACGTCATCAGCAAATGCTACCAATTGTTGTTGTTGTTGTATTGATGACGTGTTCAATTGTCTTCCTGATGACGTGTCCTAACGCAATATTGAAGAGCATTGGTGCAAGTCTATTCCCTTGTTTTAAGCCTGATTCTGTAGTAAAGCTATTCGTTAGCTTACCGTTGACCTTGACCTGAGACTCTGTGTTCAGCATCGTGACCTTGACCATGTGGACTAGTTTTGGTGGGACGTCAAAGTCAAGTATTATTTTATACAGTGCATTTCTGTCGACACAGTCGTATGCTTGCTTTAAGTCTGCAAAGAGTTAGTGTACATCGATGTTATACTCCCAACATTTTTTTTGAACAGCTGCTTTACTGATAATATTTGGTCCTTCTAGAGTCCTTTCATAGTATGGCTTTAGCTTCCTTTTTATGATTTGGAACAGCACTTTATAAGACGTACAGGGTGGAGTGATGCTTCTGTAATTTTCACACCTTAACTTGTGTAAGGACATATTATACTTTTTCGCCAGTCCTCCAGTGACTGCTCCTCTGACTATATTCTGCATGTTAGTCGATGCAAAAGATTATTTAGATGGAGATCCCGCTCTAGAGTTGTTCTGCTGGCTACGAGTTTATGAGGAATGAGGAATAAAACTCCAGTTCAACAACCGTAAGCCGACTATTACCCTGAAAGTGTGGATAATTTTATTTATCTTGAAGCCAACTTGAATAGAAGAGATATATTACTCCTTATTTCCCATTCTAAGGTTCAAAATTGTGCACAGCAAAATAAGCTCCGCATTCAAAAAACACTAGTTAAGCATGTGCTGTTATATGGAAGCGAAACATGGATCCTGACGACTGAATCCAAAAAGATAGTGGACGTATTTGAACGCAAAGTGCCTCAAAAAATCTACGACCCAGTGAAACAAGGAACAAAGTGGGGACTACGTTACACTGATCAGTTGCATGAACTATTTGACGATCCAACTATTTCCTCTTACGTCAATTGCAATGAGCGGGTCATGTACACTAGAAAAAATAGAAGAAAATTGGCTACCCAAAAGAACATTGACGGGTAGAGCACAAGTTAAACGCCCAACGGGAAGAAAGAGGACTCGATGGGAAGACATGATAGAAGCTGACAGTAGATCCTTATTGGGAGTAAACAACTGGCGGAAAAGGTCGCGGAACCACGATGATTCAAGAAGATTAATCCTGGAGGCCAAAACCCCACGCGATCGACGATGATGATTGTGTACACAAGGCTGATTGACTTATCTTGCTGAATCGCACATAAAATAAACTAACAAACATTTGCTGTCAATATCCGACATTAGTAATAAGGAACCTATTTTATGATATATTTGCGTGTTGAATGTTTGTGCCACCATATGGTTGGCAAAATGCGTTGGCAGTATTTTCATCCCCCATCCAATTCTGTAAACACACTCACTTCTAGCTGCTTTTGACAATTCAAAGATACCAATGTACTTTGTACTATGTCAATTAAAAGCTGGAAACGTATTTTGCAAAGGCCACATAGCGGTAAAAGTTTAGTTTCTCAATACTAATTCCATTGAAAGTAGGCATATAATTATCTCGAAAAACGCCAAATGACGTAATTTGAAAGCAATTTTTGTATACCTGGATATGAATCAACAAATCTATAGAATCTGGCCATTTTCGGAAATCAATGGCTCTCGTAGGGGCACAAATGGTATCAATTTGACTTGGCCACTAATGCAACATAGTCCAGGCGCTTCATATTTAAACTGAAATGAATTGCAATGTGAACACACAATGTTCGTTGGTCCAATAACTATGATTTGATATGAACTATAATGTATTGCCCCTGTGTAATTAAATACATCTCAATAGGGGTCAAACGCAAGATTTTACGTTATTGATTTGATCGATTCCATTTAACTTTATTTCGCACTTCATGTTGCTCGTCAGTTTGACTCGCTCATATATTTCTTTGATTTGCAGCATTGCAAGCTGTGCGACCTTTGCTCGTACGTGTAACTGGTGGCATTTTGAAGACTGAAATTCGATTTAAATTAAAAAATTGGCTCCCTTAGTGCTTGTGTATGCGGAGCACTCGCTGCGTAAGCCAAAGATCCCTGGTCTGAATCCCATTGGTGATAACGAGATTTGTTTAGATTGATTTTTTGTCCGGACTATAAGCCCGTTTAGCTATGATAGGCACGTTTCGCAGCTGGGTGGATAGACATATGACCAAAGTATGGTACTGACCATATGGCCTTCTGGGGTGGCAATACATTTCTTTTTGTGGCAGGGAGGTGAATGCCATTTATGCACAGAGTGTGGGACTCCTATACTCGCAAGAAAGCGACTGGACTACCTACTAAACGTCTTCCCTGTCAACCTGAGAACCTAGCCTGAAACCGTTTGACACATTACTTCGGGCCAGGTCTCGTTTTGCTACGCCGTGAGGCACCTTCAAACTGGGGGGATCCCTTTCCTAGCGGGAGGAGAGAGGGGAAGAAGAAGTGCCAGAAAAGCGATCTCCCAGCCCCAGTGCCCCCGGCTGCTGTGAGTCCCTTTTATATTTTAGGACTGCCCGAGCATAATGTGCCACCTGGTTCCATTTGTCACCGCAACTATATCATCCGGGGTGAGCTCTCCCGTCTCCCTGTAGAGTTCTCTTCGCAGCCTGACCCATTTTGTACACGCAAAAAATATTTGGCAGGCGTCGTCCTCCTCTCATGGGCAAAACTTACAATCGGGGGACCGTGACTTACCAATCTTGTGCATGTAAGACTGAAAACACCCATGCCCGATCAAAAGCTGGGTCAGATAGATGTCAGTCTCACCATGCCTTTGACTTAGCCATGGTTTCACATCCGGGATGAGGCACGCAGTCCACCTTCCCTTCGTGTAATTCACCCAAGACTGCCAATCGTTGAGTGAGCGCTGTCTCTCTTCGCGGACAACCATCTCCCTCGCATCCTCGTATCGACGCAGATAAATAGAGCGGCACTCTCTAGCAAGGAGGCCGACAGGTATCACGCCTGCAATAACTCTCACCGCCGGATCAGAGACTGTTGGATACGAAGATGCAATTCTCAGTGCTCCTCTTCTCTGTACCTGTGCCAGACGTTTTCGGTATACCTCCTTGCTGAGAGCGTCACCCCATATCTCTGCTCCATACAGTAGCACTGACCCTACAGCATTCATCAAGAGGCATCTTCTTGATGGAATGGCACATTGAAACAACATAATAAGATACTCTAACTATCTCAAAGCGAAGGCCCGAAATGGGCTCTGGTGCTCGAGCAAAAGCGTTGCTGCATAATCATCTACACCATGTATAGCGCGTGTAAGTCTTTAAAAAGTTACCAAACATCGGAATTAAATCAAACTTTAATATAACGCACGATTGCGGTGAACTAGCTGGGATGAACCAACACTTTTCCAAAAACTCACTGAACAAACTGAAAACTGGATAGACGTTCCGACCGAATGGATCCTGCACTAAGAAATGAATAAACTAATTTTCTGATCGATAGATGCCGACCGATGCAGCTGTTAAACAACATTTGCAACGCACGTGCTGTCAAATGCATGAAGTTTAAATGGTCATAAAGTTTCCTGAAATTTTTCAATCTTCTGCGCAATTCCTTGAAAGAACCTTCTTAAAAGTACTAAAAACGTTAAAAAAGATTCATAAGATCGGTAAAATTGTTACCAAGTTATGGTGTGACCAAGGAAAATAGGGATTCATATATATATATATATATATATATATATATATATATATATATATATATATATATATAGATATATATATATATATATATATATATATATATATATATATATATATATATATATATATATGTATATATATATATATATATATATGTATATATATATATATATATATATATATATATATATATATATATATATATATGAATCCCTATATATATATATATATATATATATATATATATATATCTATATATATATATATATATATATATATATATTTATAAAGGGTGATCCAACCATAATGCACGATGTTAATTGTGAGTCACACCTAAACGTCAAGTTTTTCGCCCAACTGAATTTGACATTTCTTTGTTTCAGTGTTTGACAAATTCAACCATGGAGAGGTACACAATTGAATAGCGCGTTAAGATTGTTGAAGCTTCTTACGAAAACAGGCGTTCAAATCAAAATGCGTTTCGTGCACTTCGTGATTTGTTTCGTCAGCATAATTGACCAAATGTGTCCACAATCGGGAGAATTGTGCGCAAGTTTCAGCAAACCGGGTCTGTACGAAATGTGAAATCACCTGTGCATGCTCGCCCAGTTCATTCTGCGGAAAACATTGCTGTTTTTTGCGATAGTGTGGCAGAAGAGCCGTCAACCTCGACTCGTCGGCGCGCCCAACAATTGAACATCTCACGAACATCACTGATGGGAATTTTGAATAAGGATTAAAGTTTATACGCTTAAAAGGTTCAATTGACTCAAGAGCTGAAGCCTACTGACCATTTCAAGCGTCAGCAATACGACGAATGGTTGGTTGAACAGACAGAAGGGAATGGTGACTTTACAAAGAAAACCATCTTCAGCAACTAGGCACACTTTCACATCAGTGGGTTCCCTAACAAGCAGAATTGCCGCATTTGGGCAAATGAAAATTCACGAGTGATTGTTGGAAAGTCAATGCATCCACAAAGAGTGACTGTTTGGTGCGGTTTATGGACTGGCAGCGTCATCGCGCCGTACTTCTTCGAAAATGAGGACGGCCAAGCAGTGACCATGAATGGTGTTCGCTATTGAGAGACGATAACGGACTTATTGTGGCCAGAAGTTGAGGTTATGGACCTGAACGATATGTGGTTCCAACAGGATGGTGCCACTTGCCACATAGCCAACGAAACAATGACTCTTTTGTGCAAGAAATTCAATGGCCGTGCTATCGATGTTAATTGGCCACCACGATCATGTGATTTGACACCGTTGGACTTCTTTTTCTGGAGATATTCAAAAGAAAAAGTGTACATCAACAAGCCAAGAGCAATTCAAGGGCTAAAGAAGGGATTAACTCAGCACATTAACGACATTGAACCTCAATTATGTCTCAGAGTCATTGAAAATATGAACTATCGGACTGAAATGCGCCAATATAGCCGTGGCAAGCATTATATTTAAAAAATATGGTCCTCAGCTTCAAACGCGATAATAGTCTTTATTACGTCTATTTATTAAGTTATTATTAACTTTGTCTATTCTGCGTTTCACTATCTATATGGTCAACTATACAAATTTTGTTGAAGTTCTTTGTGGCTCACAATGGACTGCACTAACTTCTTATCTTGGACGTACTATTTATCGCCAGCTGAACGTTCCACCCGTACCATGAGCTGGTGGCCTTGCACACGCCTGGCTACTAGACATGGCGAGTAAAGTTCTTATCATACGACACGCACCTGAGATCAACGTTGCAACTCAAGTACAATCAACCGAGGAAATTGCTGCGTTGGTTGAACACAACGTTGTATTGATCGCGGACAATGTTTCAATGCTAATGATACGCGCTTGAGATCAACATTACCATTCAAGTACAATCAACCGAGTAAATTGCTGCGTTGGTTGAACACAACATTGTATTGATCATTGTCGCGACATATACATAGATAAAAGGAAAAAATAGCGTTTTCATTGCAGAATTTGGCAAATATATATGATGAATCATACTGTTATTAACAAAGCTTTCGCGTATTTCGACCACTGAGGCATTTGTCATTGTTGTACTCATAAGGAACTACCTTCCTGATTTTTGTCAGATATGTTATTTGGTCCAATTGTGAGGGCGGACACAATTTTGTCGTGTTCTTCCTCTTTCCCTGCCTACCCTGTTATCAGTATGGCAGTTTCAACCACGAATATTAAAAGATCGCAGCAAGTCCTTACGTTTGATACTCTACTCGACTATATTTAGTGAAAAAATTTTTAAGGGATCACATTCTTATATGGAGAGACCCCCCTTAAAATCCTTTGAATATTTTTTCAACTAAGAAAGTTTCATTAACTAGAAACTTATGAACTGCTCCTAAGAAAACTTGCTGTGACGCACTGACATGTAGACCGACGATCAGACAGGTAGCGATATTAACAGAGTATTGTTAAAAAAGCTTTACCAAACCCTGAAAAAAAAAACATGTGACATGCTAGGAATATGGTGCAAAATTATTGTTTAATGGCGAAATATTATCTTTTGGTGCTTTTAAATTTTTTTTTCTTTTGATCTATTGTGAGTGAACTGATAATGAGTATTGTTGTATACAACTGTTATTTATTAATTGTAATAAGTTTACAAAAATACTTCTTATTCGCCGCCTATTTGTTTTCCCGAAAAGTCTTTCATGCGTGTCGGAAGAATTGTTTGGTTGAATGGGAATGATACTAAAATGCTTGCGTTATATATTACAGGATGAAAACTTTACAAATTAGGGACGTATTTTGAAGCACAAATCTTTTTCGTCAACTGATAAAAGCGAAAGTCTGGTGTTAGCCTATCGCGTCCAGTAAGAATGCCCAGAGCTTCCGTATAAAATCGCCTATTTTACTCACTGACGACGGAACAGCGAAAGCAGACCTTTGGTGACTTTTGACAACTGCCAGATTCCGCGTGACATCCCGCCAAAAGTGGGGGCCAACTGTCATTCGCTCTGTTTACATGCGTCTTCTCCGCTTGTGGTTCAAAGTCTATTGAAGTAGAAGCGTTTACTACATCATCTTTAGTAGCTCAGTTTAATCACTATACTGGGCATGTGAAAATCATCTTCTGTAGAGCGGTTCAAGTGCTCACTTGCCACAGAGTACTCTTTCATCCCAGGCATAGATATAGAGAGTACTGGATCCGCAACCGGTCGTGAGAGCCGAAGCAATTGGCAACCTGCGCTAAAGTTGTGTGAAGTTGAGGTTTGAGGCGATATGCTTTTAATTTAGCACTCTATTCACGGCGAAACACGTTCACATTTAAAAAGTTTTTAATTTCAAAGATCGCGCGTACGTAATCGGAACTTTAATTTACTTTTTTAATTAAAAATTTACGAAATTTCCATCCGCTTTGGCACATGAGTTTTCCCGCGTGGTTCGCGCTCTTTTCGATTTTCTTTTGCTTTGACGTTCGAGTTTTCCGTGAGAGTTGTTTGTTGTTTATACTCAAACCAAAGACATATAAACACTCGCTATATCTATGACTCAAACTGAAATGAAATTTCGTTGGTGTTCGCGGGTGTCAGTGGGGGAAGCGATTCTTCTGAAGAGAGAAAAGAAAAACCTGTCTAGAAAAAAAGGGGAAGGAGAAGCAGAGGGAATCATATAGTTTCGAGAGCGTAAGTTATTTATAACTTATTTATGTGGCAAATTTGCTTCTCACATGGACGAGTACACAGATTCTCGTTGCTCGTCCATTTGTTTATATGTCTTTGATCCCAGGTATATTATCATCAAATGGCAAAGCCACCATTTGCTCAGCATTTTTCGGCCCAGTTAAAACTTAGTTGTTAAAAGTATTCCAGATGAACTTTTTGCAAACATATTCTGGGTTATACAGAAAAGCAGAAAAACTAATTTAGCTAATCCTTTGATATTTCATTAAAATTATCATTGAATCAAATTACAGTGAAATTCTTTCATAACTACGCAGAGACGACAGCTTTCAATTTTATTATCTTCACTTTCAATATACTTCTCAATCATACTTAATTACTCACACCATGAAAAATATAATTATTAACCAACCGTGGAAAATAAACGCGGATTAAATGATAATCCACCAAAATGACTCATGTCAATTTCCAAATCTCAAACCATGCAAATTAAGTTAAAATGGACATTTTATGATACCATAAAGAAGACTGAATTGTTTAATTATGCTGTGAAAACCCTTTGCAAATCAAAAACTTTTCTCCTGTTCAAAGAAAATATTAAGTCATCCTGATGTCAATAGTCAACATCTCTCTTACCCTAATTCCACAGAAAGCTGACAGTAATTCCGGAAAGTTTTTGAAATATTTGCCACCATATTTTACCTTAATTAAAGGGAGGCATTATACCAAATAATCCTATAGAAACTCTGTTACGAGTTAAAAGCATGGAATAATGACCAGCAATTAAGTGTTATTAGTTTGAATGCGTTTTCATGTTGAACTAAGTAATTGCGGTGAAATTATATCAAACAATATGATACTGCTCAAGAACTATAGAGGAACATTTCATTCAAATATTGAGATGTGATAGTAAAATATAGGAAATTTGGTGTAAGAATTAATTTTCAAGGTCTCCTAACCCTGTACAAATAGTTTTTGCGGGACATCACAGTAAGCTCGAAGATTTTAGACCACTGGAGCTACTTTTTTAGGGGTTTTGTTAAAATAATTTTACAAAGCCCTACTAGTTTCGCGACCAGTCTGTCCGTCTGTCCGTCCGTGTGTCACAGCAATTTTTCTCGGAGACTGCTTAAGCTAGAAGCATCAAATTTTGTGTGTAGGTGTAAAGTGGTGATCTCTTCAAAATTCAACTACAAAAAAATTTTATAAGGTATTTAAGGGGGGTCTCCCCATATAGAAGAGTGAACCCCCCGAAAATAAAATTTCATTGAAGGTAGCCGATATGGTATCAAATGAATATTCTTGATGAGAACTTTTCAAAACAGGTCTTAGTTTGGCAAAATTTGCTTCGAGGGGCGCACAGGGAGGAGAAGTACACGAAAAATTTGTGTCCTCCCCCCTCGCGATTGGACACCTGTCATCCGAAAAATCTGAAAAAAATTAGAAATGTAGGCCTTGGTGAGTACAACAACAACAAATACGTGAGAAGTCGCATTTCACTCAACTTTGTTAGTAATAGTATGATTTATCGATTTTATGTTTTCTTGAATTAAATCTTAACGGTACCCTTAAATTCCATGAAATTCAGTACGTAGATGTCTATTTATAAGATTGATCTACCCTGAAAGTTTAATAAAGATTGAATCATAATTAGCGAAGGTATAGCGGTTTAAATTTTCCTGTATTACTATGGAACAATATGCGCTGCATTTATTACTATGCCAACATATGGCTATGGAACAACATGCGCTTTTTACCGACTCAGACACTACAGTTTTGCTAGGATTTGCATGAAAATTTCAGGAATGATAGGTGTCATGTATATCTTTGAGAATCGGTTCAGCTAGTGGTATCAGTAATCGTAAAAGAAAATAGTGGCTATTTCAAATGCGAAGATTGAATAATTTTGAGTTATTTTTTTCCCAACTTCAACGTTTAAGGTGCATGCTTTGAACACTTGATTCAATTTAATGAATGACTGAAGATGAGTACCTACAATTAATGCTCATAAGTGAAACAAGTCAATGAGGTGGGAGAGAGCTCCTAGAAAAAGGGTTTTGTAACCATTCTAGGATTCGAAAAAATTGATAACAGTACAGGAGAGTGGCCCCTGAAAAAAAACAATTATCAAACGTAGCCGATATGAGTATGAAATGAAAGTTTTCATGGGAGCTTTTCAAAACAGTTGTTAAACTGTCAGTCGCGGATGGACATCTGAAATAATTATCAAGGGAGATATTTATGAATATAACAATACCAAAAACCTCAGAAGTCGAAATTCGTTCAACTTTGTTAATAATAGTATGATCTTCGTATTTCATATTTTCTCCAATAAAATCGTCTTTGACATGTTTCTTGATTTGATTCGATCTGGTGACTACATTTTGTAAATTGAATACAAAACCCTTCTGACATGAGCGTAGGTCTGTTTACCCAATTTGTTTGAACAGTTGTCAATCACCACGAGTACATCATCCAGATCAAAAAATAAGAAAAGAACTTGTTAACCAAAACTTAATTTAAGGGTTGACAAATTAACTTCACTCTTAATTTCGTCCTCTCTATTGTGTTCATTTGTTTGGGTTATTTTAATTTGAACAGAATTAAGGTAATTATTTTAAATAGAAACTTTAATCTACAAGGGAATTCGAAATATAAAGGAGCCCAAGAGTCCAGTGATCAAATCGTTAAATACCTTAATAAAAACATATAAGTGAACGAACAAGTAGAGCAAACTAAAAAAGAAATAAAAAAAATATTCTGTTCAAGAATTCGTATAATGTGTAGAATATCGAATAGATTTGAAGTTTCTCCCAAGAACAATAAGGATAGCGCCCGGAATTATCATATTTTAATATCCTCATGCATGCATGGACCTCAAAGCTTTCATACTCTGGGATCCTTTTACATAGCCATCAAGTGGTTTTACATCATGAATGAGTAACGGGCTATGGATGAAAAACAAAACGACTCGGTTACAAGCAATAAATCAACGGTCGATGGATAAAAATCCTTATATATGTCAAACTGTCGTCAGTAGAAGTCAAAGTAGTAGCGTTGAGTGAAAATCAATTAATTTATTGGCATTTTATAGACTAGAAGGAAACTGCTTGATGAGTACGATAGGGAAATTTATAGACCTCTTCAGAAATGAAATTGACCTCAATTTTATGTGAGAATATGGAAAACTGCTCAATAATAAATTAATTTTGTACAAAATAACTTTTCTATTCATGATTTTATCTGAAAAGTAGGTTTTTATACTACGATTTAATGCTGAACACTTAACGCTAAAAATGTGACAAGCATTAACTTTCTAATGAATAAACAATCCAATCTAAAATTAAATAAACAAAAATATATTCTTATATTGAAGTGTCGTCATTAAAATGAAACATTAAATGCTACAAACTTTTGCTTCAAATTAAATAAAATCATATCTTTAAGAGGTTATTGCAGCAAAAGCTTTCGATTTTAAATCAAGCATGAACGCCGAATCAATTCTTTATTTCAATGAAACATTGACACTTGACCTCAAGTCAAAAGCGCTGTTGCAACCACAAATGTCACCGCAGTTGCAGCCATCAATATATGGCAGAGGATTCTTCACCCCGAAGCTGGCTAGTGCTCATTCGTGTCGTGGGTCTTCCGAAAAATCCTATGCCCGTTCTGGGCCACCTCACACACAAGGTTTACACAAAAAGGAAGGGGAGGAAAGGGGGAACTACGAAAAATTGATGCCTTTTTATCAAACATGGCCGTATTTATTAAAATAAAAACCCAAAGCGATAAGAAACAGAAAATTCGCTTATAGCAACGACCAAATTATTGAGGAATCTACACAATTATGTACTAATAACTTGAATAGAAAATCAAAATCCCACAAAATGTTCTAAGAAAGGATAAGATTAATTAATTCAGCAACTTCAAAATCTTTAAAGAAATATTTGATTTCTTAACACATTTTGAAATCGAATATATCCTGAACTTGTAATGATTTTCCTGTCTAAATTCGTACGAACGAAGTCGAAAACGACCTCTCATCAGTTCTAGACGTGAAACCTGAGTCGTGCCAATGAATGGTACCAATCAGTTAACCAGTTCGTGCACCCGTAATCCATTTCGCGGTGGCTGCTTGTCGATCAGCTAGATCGGAAAGGATTTTGGTCGCTGGTCTTAAAATGGATTACGCTCAATTACGTATTTCAGCCACCATTAAGTGCCCGTTTCAAACGCGTCGAAAACACAGACCATACGGAAAAGAAACATACTTTACTTTATTCTGTATTCATTCATCCTTTCAGTCAAATACATACATCTAATTTCAATTTCGCGTTCCCGAATTTACCGACGCGGTACCGAAAAATACTACATTAACTCAATCTCGAAGAACTCTACGCTAAGGAATAAAGGCAAGACAAACTAAGGTACCGCGTACCGCCCGCGATGCGAAACCGGCCATTTTAAAACTTTAAGTACCAATTATAAAAACCTTGAGGGGAACAGGTATTATTTTTAACCGACTTCCAAAAGAAAGAAGGTTATCAATTCATTGCGTATATATTTTTTTTTTGCTTTTTTTTTGTATGTTCACGCATAACTTTTAAACGGAGATAGATAGAAGGCTCCGGTTTTTGGCAAATAATACGTCTTTCTTCCAGTTAGGTCCCGTTTAAAGGATAAGAGATTCAAGTAACGCCAAAGGACTTTTACCGTTAAAACTAAAAAATTTCCGTCTTTCACCCGGATTTTTCAGCATAACTGATCGACGGGTGTAAAAATTTTGATTGTAGAGGTTTCAAATGAAGGACAACATATTGATCTAAAATGTATCGGGACATAATTGTAATCCTTCCAAGGACTCTGTAGATATTAACAGTTCAATATGATACATTGATGTCGAGAAATTGAATTTAAATAATCTTTCACACGAAAAGTGCCAATCAGTTAGCACTCTTCAAGGATTTGTTGGAGATACCGAGTCCTTTGGTGACGGATGTTAAAAATGATCAGTATCCTTAATTTCCTGTCTAAACGGTACATTTTAATCAATCATTTCTACCGGAAATAACCAATAAATTAGAGAGGGTTAGAGGGAACATTTCAGGATGCTTTTCTCTTCCGAATTCATTCTTTGCTTACCGACGAGCTTCGTAAAGGATCCTTCTTACATCCTTAGATGTAAACGTTACACATAGGATTTATAAAATTCCCCGAAGAAATTATAAGGACTGAGCGATTGCAAATAATAGAGTTGATTCGTTACTTTCCAGTTAATATTATACATTATAACATATGCCCAGAAATCTAAAATTAGTAATTACCATACTAAACACCGGCGATAATCGCCACCTAAAAAGAAATAATTTTCCTTCTATAATTGATCATAAATTTACAGATGAAGATGAAAATGCATAGCCGAGTTTTCATTGAACTATAGGGTATAATTATCTTAAATATTTCATGAAAATTAGGTGCCATAGTTAACTGAAAACGAAGGCAATGGGTATCGAATAAAAGTGAACGAGTGATACGGACTGATTCCGGAGGAAACTTTATGTTCACATACATAAATACATATGTCGATACATATATATATATATATATATATATATATATATATATATATATATATATATATATATATATATATATATATATATATATATATATATATATATATGTATGTATATATATATATATGTGTATATATATATATATATATATATATATATATACACATATATATATGTACAGATGTATGTACATATATGTATGTAAGTAATATTTATGTGTATAGATGTGTATATATATGTATATATATATATATATATATATATATATATATATATATATATATATATATATGCATATATATATATATATATATATATATATATATATATATATATATATATATATATATATATATATATATATATATATATATATATATATATATATATATATATATATATATATATATATAGATATATATATGTACAGATGTATGTACATATATATATGCAATATATATGTGTATAGATGTGTGCATATATTATATATATATAGATGTATGTACATATATGTATGTATATAATATATAAGTGTATAGATGTGTATATATATATATATATATATATATATATATATGTATGTACATATATGCATGTATATAATATATATGTGTATAGATGTGTATATATATGTATATATATGTGTAGATGTATCTATATATATATATATATATATATATATATTTATATATATATATATATGATTATGTATATTATATATATAAATATATATATACATATATATTTATATATATATATATATATATATATATATATATATATGTTTATGTATATTATATATATAAATATATATACATATATATTTATATATATATATATATATATATATATATAGATATATATAAATATATATATATATATATATATATATATATATATATATATATATATGTGTGTGTGTGTAAGTGTGTGTGTGTGTGTGTGTGTGGTTGCATGTAAATACGATATAAAAAATTTGTGTCTGGAGGTCGCAACTTTGCTTCGATTTTCGCCAAATTTTCTGAAATATTTCTGTTCTGACCATAGTATAGCTCCGGTTTGTACCAAAACTAGTACAAGAATTTATTCAATTGTGTGATAAATATCACAATAAAAAATTCAAAGTGGAACAATTCGAAACAAAATGGCGGCCGCTGAAAGGTCGAAAAAAGTTGAACGATAAAAAAGCACTTCAGGGTCCGATCAGAATATAAAAATGGCGACTAGACAAAGTCCGAAATTCGAAAATTTCTCAAAGCTACAATCCATATTGGATTTTATGAAATCTAAAATCAAGGTAGACGTTGATGAGATCATGTATTAAATATACCAGAATTATATTCGATTTCTATGAACGCTGCAGATTTTAGCCGTAGTGGTTTTTGCATTCCAGTAAAAAATTATATTTTAATTTACGAGTACATGCTACAACGTATTCAAGAAACTGAGTTTTGAATGGTTTGAAATGAAAAAATTTGCCACTAAAAAGGGTGAAATAAAAAACTTTTAGAAAAAAAAAGAAAACCGACTTCGAAGTGCCCTGAAAAGGATGAAATAAATTTTATGGAAGCGGTGCTAAATCAATTTCCCCATTTCAACATAAATACTTCCAACATCTGCACCTCTACAAAAGAATGCGGGAAAACATGATATGGCACCGCTTCCATAAAATTTATTTCATCCATTTCAGGGCACTTCGAAGTCGGTTTTCTTTTTTTTCTAGAAGTATTTTATTAAACTATTCAAACTGACTTTAATTTTGGGCATCCATGCAGGCAAAGCATCCGACTCAAACCGCGCGGATGCTGATAGTCATTAAAAGTTAACAAAAAATAGAAAAGCCCCAATTGGTTTTTACGAACATGACACGACTTGCATTACTGTCTTCTATAGCTTATAGTTTATGAATTTTATTTGTCGCGAATCCTATTCTATGCAAATAATTATTTTCATATTCCATATTGGAATTTCGCTAATTTCGAATCTTGGCTCAGTATTCTACTCTTTCCTCCTTTTTTTTTCTATCTAATTGTAAACTTTATATTCATTCTATGTTCAACAAGCAAACTGTTAATTCAAGATATTGTAATATCTTTTGCTCAATTTCTTGTGCTAGATCATATTTAAGTTCTTAATTTTATTTAATATTATTTTACGTTATTTATAAATGTTAAATTATTATATTATATATAATTAATTAGCTACAAGACAAGTTATTATTATATAATTAATATTCTTTGCATTCTTTTTTTTGTATTGAATACAAATCGACAGTTCAGCAGTCAGGGAATTTTTTTATGTCTCCAATCTGACGCTGACTTAAGGTCGTTTCTTCAAATTTAAAATTCTTTTGAGGTTTCCATTTTACAATTTAATCTACTAGTCTTTTTGTTTCTGTAGGTTGTCTTATTTTCACTTTAGTTTATTGTTTTTTTTATCTTATTACTCTGTTCCACTTATAAAGATTGTTCCGTTTTAATCAAGGAAAAAAAGTACGAGCAATATCTAATGGTCCCTGTTTAACGCTTTTGCATATTTTCCACAGAATGAAAAAAACGATATAGTAAAAACTTAAAAGGAAACTATTCGTCTATACAGAAAGTAATAAGTGTAAAATGTAAATGACAACAAATGATGCTTTAAAACTCTTTCTCAGGATCGTTCTTCCTTGGACCAGTCCAAGGAAATAATTATTTTATCGTATGAATCATATTGCATACTCACTTCACTTCAAAAACACTACGAAGAAGTTGAGACTGTTGTGTGACCGACGATGATTTTTCTGCTAAGGGCTGACTGATCACGTTACTTTGCTGAGATGAATTCGTGATAACAAACGGAGGAACTACACTGCTGTTTCGTCGTGGAGATTGTGGTATGGACTGGGTAGGTGAATCAGGTATTTCTGATGGTGATATGATTCCGCTTGCCATACGACTGAAATCATTTACTACCGAGTTCTTATCATCAGCCGTAGTTGCTCTACACTTGTTGGTGAGTCCATCGAGCTTCGTTGACTAAAACATCAATGGACCTGTAGTAAGAGTTGGAGCTGTGGTGGTGACGTTGCTAAACCTATTATCTCCGGTGAAGCACCTACTGCTGCTGCTTCCCTGCTCGATTCCCACTCCGATTGTATGGGGGCAGCTGGAATGGTTCTAACTTCCTTCACTCATAGGAGAAGAGCCGCGGAAGCCACACACTCAAACACCCACCCGTTGTGCCTCTGCACAATTTAGGTTTCGTACCACGCATGCTGTGTACGGTTATCTGCCACCTGCACCCGTTTTACATTACCGACTCCAGTTGCCTTCAACTTTGAGTGACATTCCTCGACTCAAACTGACGTAGGATGGGAATGTCATCCAAAGCTGACGTTCGCTCGAAAGCTATATGGTAGCGATGGGCATGTGTGCGAGTCAGCAGTGGCGTAGGCCCATTCATTACAAACTAAGGACCAAATTTAAATTACATAATACTTGTGCGTAAATGAATCACTTACCCCGTCCCTGACCCACGAGCGCTCACCAACTGAAAGCAGGAGGGGGCACTGAAATTTGAACACTATAATTTTATAAATATTAATCCAAAAGCTTAATAAACGGCCACTTGAAACGCTGCTACGCACTACGGCACCAAGTATAATTAAAGGAACGGCATTATGATGTAATAGTATGTACGAATAGTTAATTTCACAAACATAAACAGGTCAAAATGTATTATCGATCGCTTGAAAATTTACGTCGCAGATGTGGAACGAGGAATGAGTTGTTAAAATACGGAAACCAACATGGACTGGTGAATAGAAAACGAACGTTTTTTGTTAGTTTCTACTACTATGATCCTCTGTTTAAACCATCTGATGAGTCAACAAGGGGCATGATTCATATTACCGGTGGATTATTTTTTTTTAAATACCTCCATTCTCTACCACCCTCTGCACCACTCTTTCATCGTCGCACAACGCTCGTGCGATCCGTACTTCACACGTCGTTGATTTTTACGTGTGCCTCCAGGCAATGCTCAAGGCGCCTGTTCACTCTCGTCAAGACCCAGCGAGGCGCAGCAAGTGCAAGAGTGAACATGCTACTCTCTTGTTGCCTTGTTTTGTCTCGCCTCATCAGCTCTCCATTCCGTGTCGGTATTTTGTGCGCGAGGGCATCCTTTACACTCTCGGGTGGTTCAGTTTCGTTCATGCTGTCGAATCATGAAAACGCATTTCGAAAATGTGAAGTAACGACATAGAACTTAACTTTTTTGAAGTCTACCAAACTGACCGTGTATTATGGGATCCAGCGCATCCACTTCATAAGGACAAAAAAAACTGCACGATGCGTGGACTCGAATTCCGGAGCAAATGGATTTTCCAGTTGAAGAGCATAAAAAAGAAGACACACTGATGGCGACATATAGAGGACACGTAAGAGGCCTAAATTGTGCATCAAAATCTGGAGCTGGAAGTGAAGAAGTGTTGTAATGAATCATGCGACGCCGCTGGCGACCACTACTAACGCACCTTGCTGCTAAGTGGCTTGTCATTTCACGTGGTTGTGACGAGCGCACATCCCACGTCAATTTTGTCGTGGGATGTCAAGAGGAACTGACAGCCACATGGAGTGAAGTGCGTACGTAGTGGCCGCCACCCAAGAAGAGTCGGGTTGTACATGTTTGCGAAGAATCAGTTTACGAACCAGTTGGCAGTTGGTTCATCAACGATTATCTAACGACGAAGACTAGCAGGTTAGTGTTAAAATACTAAACGTGATGAATATGTGATGAATGTTATTCGTACAGATTTAACTAACTAACAAGCAACAAAAGCTTTAGTTGGGCCATTTGTCAAAATTAAAAGTGCAAGTGCAGTGTTCTCGATGTCGTAGGGTAAAAAGAGGAATACGTATGAAGAGTTGGACGAAACGGAGATTGGATATATATGTGGAGATCATAATTTACTCCGAGGTGCTCACACGCCCCAAGAGTTTCAAAGCCAACCGAAAAACAATGAATTGGATAACTCTGGTGCTTACGTAACGGAAGATTGCGGGGTAACTACTGAAAATGCTACTATCATGAAAGCGCATGAAACACTCAGATACGAAACGTCTTTAGAGAATTATAAATGTACACTTTCAAATGCTAATTGCTATAAATGTCACATATGCAGTGAATTGTTCCCTGGATTGCATAGCTTAAAAGCCCATGCAGTCTCGCATAATAATTCGGATATTTATAAATGTCCTATTTGTAGTAAAGTATACACTAATCGAATAGTTTTTAGGAAACATATGAAATGGCATTCGAATCCTAATGTATATAAATGTGATAGATGTGATAAACGTTATGCGCCCGCGCAAAATTTGAAGGAACATAAATTTTCCCATTCTGATTCAAACGCATGTGACATATACGGTAAAACATTTGGAACAATACGATTGCTAAAGACTCATATCGAATTATATAAGAATACCCAGCTCTTTAAGTGTGATATTTGTGAGAAAACGTTTACCAAGGAAATTGGTTTGAAGGAACATAAATTTTCACATTCTGTTTTAAACAAATGTGGTGAGTGCGGTAAATCATTTGCTAACTTACGGTACTTAAACGCCCATATCGCGTTACATGAAAATCCCAACCTCTATAAGTGCGATAGCTGTGAGAAAACGTTTAAAAACGAAATGAGTTTGAAGGAACATCAATTCTCACATTCTGATTTAAACGATTGAATTATTCGACAGTCCTAGTAATCTCATAAAGAGGGATTTATTAAGGCAAGAGTTTGAAATTTGTACTGACAATGAATTATGCTTACAAACTTCTCAACATTATTACTGTAACGGTCGAAACTGTCTTAGAGAGAGAAATATTTTATAGCACAAGCACATAAGTTCATATCAGACGGAGTGAAATTTTATTTACAATGTTTTCCAAGTCGACCAAGTCGACTAAATTTACTTTTACACACATATTTAGTGATTTCCTTTCTTAATCAACCATTATGTGTTAAAGTACTCGTGTTGTTAGTTTCTAAAAGAAGAAGAAAAATCCCCGTTGGCAGCACCAGCCGGAAAGGTAAATTTCTCGTATGTAGCGTAAAGTTTCGAAAAAGAATTTGGCTTTCCTACTACTAAACTTCTATCTGCAATTTTCGTAGTACCACATGGGTATTTATTAACATAAAAAAAATCTGGCTATGTTCGTTTTTAGAGACCTTTTATCGGGGCGCAAATATTTTGCTAATTAAATTGAGTTGCACGCGTATGGATTACATATTGAAAATCGGCGGACCATAAATTGTTGTAAACATATAAATTCCGGTTTCGCCCTTCTTGCATTTGCTGTTTACACAATTCACAGTGGTAACCACACAAAGGCTTAAATAGCTCGAATATTTAATTTCAAAAGATTTCCATAAAAGTTTAATCAGCACTTGCATTGCCATTAATATATACATTTTCAATTTTTTTCTGAACTATGAGGGCCGTCATTTCGATTTTTATTGAAATCGGCTGCTAAAAATATTAAGCTGTAAATTTTCGACTGTTTTATTTGTCATTCGATTTGCATAATTAAATTAAATTAACTTGCCTTAATAACTTATAATTTCAAGTTTCAACGGAATCTGTTGAGAACCTTGGCTGCTAGAGGGCTACAGAAATAAAAAACATTGTATGCCACCCCCCTGTATGGGGAGACCCGCCTGTATGGGGAGACCCTTAAAAATATTTAAAATATTTTCTTGCACTGCAAATTTCAAGAGGCACCACTTTTGACCTTCGTAGAAAATTTCCTCATTCTAGCTCATGTGGTTTGCGAGAAAACTTGTTATGACGCACGAACAAACGGGCGGACGGACGGACAGACAGACAAGTCGCGATTTTATAATTTTTTGGGTATTGTTAAAAATATTTTACAATATCTTAAAAATGATCTGGTTTATAAGTTCCTTCAAGTAAAGTCATTTAGAACGTTTCCATGAAAAGTATTCATTATTTCAGTTGGCACTAAAATAGCGAATTGCGCTTGCCTTCAGACCTTTGGGGGCCGCCATTTTGAATACATTCATTTGATTTTGGATTATTTTAAATCTTTGTATGCTAGGACCTCATCAATCAATGTACTATCTCGTTCAAATAGGAGTTTCACTCTAGACAGGGCAAAATAATTCAATTTTTAAAGAAAATGGCAGCTAAAAATATTAGGCTTTAAATTTTCGACTTTTTTATTTTTCATTCAATTTGATTAATTTCCTGTAAAATACAAGATCATAGTACAGAGATTCATAATCTCAAGTTTCATCAAAATCCGTTGGAAAATGTGACCGCTAGAGGGCCACAAAAACATGAAAAAAACGCATATTTAAACCGCCGCCATTTTGAAATTTGCACATGCATGATAATCAAAATATCGAAGACTGTAGGTGTAAGTAATGTCTATCTTGAAACCAAGTTTCATACATGTCGGATCAAAATTGCGACTTTTAAAAGCCTTTGAAATTTTGACTTTCAACTGGCCGCCATTTTGTTTTTTGCAACCTGACCTCCAGTTTTTTTACGTAATTCTCTAGATACTTATAATTTCTATCAAACTACCAAATTTCATGAAAATCTGTTGAAAGCTTTGACCACTATTACAACAACAAAATTTTGCACTTTTTTCGACCTTTGAGCGGCCGCCATTTTGTTTCTGCCGTACCGACTTTGGATTTTTTATTGTGAGATTCATCACATACATCAATGAACCTTTGTACCAAATTTCATCCAAATCGGAGCTATACTTTGGTCAGCACAGAAATCACGATTTTTCGTCTTACATGGCCGCCATTTTGTTTTTGCCCGGCCGATATAGCTGGTTCACGAACTTAACCGAGATAATTACCCAATACACCTTTCCTGAAAATTTGGAGAAAATCAAAGCAAAATTGCAACCTCTAGCGTGGTCACAAATTTCGTTATATCACATATATATATATATATATATATATATATATATATATATATATATATATATATATATATATATATATATATATATATATATATATATATATATATATATATATATATATATATATATATATATATATATATACATATGTATATATATATATATATATATATATATATATATATATATATATATATATATATATATATATATATGATGCTCTCCGCAATAGGTAAATTTCTCTCGAGAAATTTACCTAAAAAAAACTTCGCCAAAGCGCACAAGGTGAAGTTGATTGCAGCTTGAGTCGTTTATGGTTTTACTTCGCAATTAAGCATTTCCTGCATAGGCGTGCATATTAAAACAAATCGAAGATATTCATTAAAAGCCGCCGACATAGCGGTCTAGAATTTAATTATGTTCGGGTTGTTGCAACGAGTTAGGACATGGTTTGAAGGAATTGTTAAAAATTTGTTATACTCATAGGCCAGAATTCAATATTGTATAAAAAGCACGCTTTATATTTTTTATTGCTTTTCAGCATATTCCATTTTATTTCTAAATGTTTGCTGCATGAAAATTTTTATTTACTTTGTTGAGTGCGCGTCATTTGTTATTCTCTTAGTTGGTTGTACACATATAATAAAATATAAACATGTTTTTATGAAAATTATCGCTACAAAAGATCCACATTAGGTACTTTTATATGGTTCTACATTGCGATATACATTAGATTTACATATAATCCTCTATTCGATTGCGACTGAAGTGGTGTTCACACTAGAATGAAAAAAAATAATAAAAAATCCATACATGCAATTATTTTATCAAAAATACAAATGAAGGAATATTTAAGACAACAACAATAAAATTTGAAACAAAAGATTAGGACGTAAACATTGTGTAAATAAGTAAATAATTCTAGTTTTCTTTTTTTTTTGTATTTAAGTCAGAACTGTAAATCATGTAAATAATAATCATATCTTATGCAAATATAACAAAAATAATATGAATTTCTAACTCAAAACACGATTTTCCTTTCCAGTGGTCCTTTCTTTCAGCGGGAAATAGAGTGCATGGTAAGTATGCCGTCGCGAGGGTAGGGTTTGAGAAAATCCGCTGAGGTCGGTTTCGCGCCGCGCGCGGTACGCGGTACCTTAGTTGATTTTGGTTTTTCTTTAGCGTAGTTTTTTTCGGATTTACGTTAACGCAGTATATTTTTCGGTACCGCGTCGGAAATTCGGGAACGCGAAGCAAAGATTAGAACTTTGTCCTTTGACTGGTTGAATGAAGAAATACGGAGTAACGTAAAGTAGGTTTCCTCTCCTGTATGGTTTTGTTTTGGTGACGCATTTGAAAACGGGCATGTATTGGTGGCTGAAGATTGTAAATGAGCGTAATCCATTTGGAGACCCGCGACCGAAATCCTCTCCGATCTAGCTGGCCGACAAGCAGCCACCGCGAGAATGGATTATGGTGCACGAATTGGTTGACCGGTTGGTACCATCCGTTGGCACTACTCACACTTAACGTCTAGAACCGATGAGAGGTCGGTTCCTCGTTCGGGCTTAGACATTAAAATCATTACAGTGTATAAACCGATTTAGTTTGCGTTTGAGTTTATGTACTCATTTTTGGGGTATTCATACAAATGCAAACAAATACTAAACACAGCAAAGGAAGTAAGTATTATTTGTTTGGAAAAATAACGTTTTATTTAGGATCGCGTAAAGTTTTATACATCAATGTGTACAGAAATATGTTGTAAATTCTCCTCGTATTTCATTTGCATTAAGCGTAGATTTTCTAGGAATATTTGGCAAAGATCTTATGGCACAGCTTCGGTCGAACTCTTTAACTTCATGCCTCCAGGAGCCTAGCTGAACCAATACACCATTTTGGTCATAAATATCCACAGTTCTCGGCGGCGTATAAATTCTTTTTGATGTAGCACTTTTGTGGAGGAAATTATGCAATAAAATACATGAGATTGTTAGGACTGCTGTCATTTCTGGATTAAGAAATATTGGTTTCCGAAAAATTCTAAATTTTGAAGCAAATACACCAAAGGTGTTCTCCACAACTATATGAGAAGAAGCAAGCGTCTTATTAAAAATGAGTTTTGGTGTCCCTGTATTGTGGGTACCAGGATATGGTTTCATAACGTCCGTACTAAAAGCAAAAGCCCCATCTCCTAAGAAAACATAGGGAACGGCATTCGTTGAGCTTGGCAGTGGTGTCGGTGATGGTAAATTAAGATCATCAGAACAAATTTTGTGCCACAGTACGCTATTTCGAAATACGCCATCATCACTTATCCGCCCTTGGCATCCGATATCAGCGAATATGAACTTGTAATTTTGATCTACTAAAGCCAACAGCACTATGCTGAAACTTTTCTTGTGGTTGTAGTACTCTAAGCCACTGTACGCTGGGCTTTATACAACAATGTGCTTTCCATCGATAGCACCGACGTACTGGGGGAAGTTTGCACTGGGGGGGTCTATTTGTAACCATGATTCTGCATTATCTGGGATCTGAAAAGATAAAAATGTAAATTAATAACTCCCTTTTTGTTTTACAGAATAATCAGCTTTGTACAAGTCAAGACGAATGTGACTATGAAGCAAATGTATATGCAAACGATGCAAAAAATGTACAGCTCTCGGCTGCAGCAGAAAATGTACAGATCTTAGCTGCAGCCATTGTTTCACAAGATTCTTCGAGGAGAGACGTATCGCTATATTTGTAAGTCGTGTGGTACAAAGTCATCGGAATTGCAAGAAGCCGGATAACAAATGAAAAATGCGATGAGCACTTTAAATAAAATTTAAAAAACAAAAAGCACCAGAAGATGACATGTGAGCGATATGGGAAAATCTTAGCCAATAAGTTAAAAAAACTACCTGAGTTGGAAAGCATGCAATCAATTCGGGAGATTGATGGCTTATACATCAGAACCATTCAAAAGAAACCACTTCAATCACAAAGTCGACTACTCGTTCCAGCCCTTCGCCTACATCACATTCATCGTATTCGGCATGTTCAGATAGTAACATATCCCAACAACTCATTCCATCCCATGATTTTTCAGCTTGTTCAACACCTTTGCCTATTTACAATAATATAAACGACATTCCGAGCATTCAAATACCGGAATCATCTCAACAAAAGCCCTCAAAAATAATAACTATTTTATCTAATGAAGTAATTGCTCCTGCTCAACATGTTACATACTCTGAAAATTCTAATATTGTCAACAAAGCTTTTTATAATACTTTGCATTAACTTCACTCATTTTTCCATGTTTTTGTTATTGTTTCTATATAACTTTGTATGATTTTGATTACAACTTTGCACTTAAATTTTATATGCAAAAAGTTTCAGTTTATATATCAACGATTTAATAAACGCAATATATTAACGGATGTATTATTTACTAACCTCAATTTCATTTTTAACACCTCATTCAATGCTGCACAGACTATCAATGAACTAGATATCTTGAAAAGGTAATGAAGGCTTGCGAAGCTGTCTCCCGAAGCCAAGAACCTCAATGTTATTGCCAGAAGAATTTTTGGTGGGATTGCCTCTCTAAGCTGAGTATCTTTTTTTGATATGATGGGCTTCACTTTTTCCAATATGTAATCCGTTGATGACAACCTTGTGAATTTTCTAAATTTATCTAAAGGCTCCGCTACCAATTCTGCCAGTTGGCTTTGCATCATAGCTCTGTGAAAATAAAACAGAATGAAAGAAGTTACAAAAGAGTAAATCAATTAAAATCTTTGCTTACCGTGTTCTATTTCGATGCATAGTGAGCATCTACCATCTCCGTTTGCGACATTTTTAGGGTTTTTAAAATAATTTTACAAAACCCTACTAAAATCGCGCCTATCTGTCAGTCCTTCCGTCCGTCCGTATGTCACAGCACTTTTTCTCGCAAACCGTATAAGTTACAAACATAAAATTTTGTGTATAGCTGTAAAGTGATGCCGTCTTCAAAGTTTCGCTATGTAATTTTTTTTAAAAGGTGCTCAAGGGGGGTCTCCCCATATAGGGGAGTGCCCCCCCAAACTTTCATCAAAGGTAGCCGATATGGGTATCAATGAGAAATTTTCAAAACATGACTTAAACTGGTATTTTTTTCTACAGGGGCGCACAGGAAGGGGAAATACGCGAAAAATTTGTGCTAGCCCCCCCGCGATTGGATACCTTAGATCCGTAAAATTTGAAAAAAAAAATGGAGGTACGTATTCATGAGTACAACAACAACAAATACTTTTGAAGTCAAAATTCACTCAAATTTGTTAATAATAGTGTCGCGTGTTATTGGTTCGCGGCCAATAATTTTAATGTTCCGGGAAAGTGAAAACGCAATGTCTTTTCATTTAAGTTAAAAGTGTTTATTTAATGCACAATAATCAGTTAACACTTTCACTAATTTTAATTGTCACTATTAAAATAAATCTAACACTTGTCCATAAATTTATTATCGCAATTGTCTTCTAAATCACTTCACTATTACGAAACACACCCCATAAATTTACTATCGCAATTGTCTTCTCAATTACTTCACTATTACGAAACACACTCCATAAATTTACTATCGCAGTTCTTATCGCGGTCGAATCAATTATTCCCCCCATTCATTCAGCTCGCCTTTATATAGGGTCTCTACCTATTCGCGAATGTTCTACCGAGAGGTACCTGGTAGGTTCGAGCAAATTCATGAATAGAGTGACGTCACTTGCAGATGTTGATCATGCTTGTTGCGTTCTCGTGGGTTCGAGTAAATTCATTCGTTGACGTTCTTAACGATGATGAAAACAATTGCGACAGTAGCTCGCAGAATTATTTGTACGTGTAATTATTTGTACATGTAACACTGCCCCCACCTCAGTTCTTTTCGCCCCGAAAAGATGTGTCGCCAGTTGTAGTCAATTCTCCCTGGGTGTAATATGGGGCAAGACGGTCCAGATGCACGATTTTCATTTTAGCTCTCGGCTTACGATGTTCCTGTATTCGGTATACGACGTCGTTGATTCGCTTTGTAACTCGGTATGGTCCCTCCCAATTATGTTGCAGCTTTGGAGACCTACCCTTTCGCCGTTGCGGGTTATAAAGCCACACCAAGTCATCTTGCTGGAATCCAGTAGAATTAGCGTTTAGATCATACCTGGTCTTCATGCAATCAGTAGCCGATTCGAGGTGTTTTCGCACTGTCCGATGTATTTGGTTCAATCGTTGTCTTAGATCACTTGCGTACTCCGAGACCGTTTGGGGTTTCTCAGGGGGTGTTCCGAACTTTATATCGGCTGGCAAACGAATAGTCTTTCCAAAAATGACTTTGGCTGGGGCTTGGCCCGTCGATGCATGTTCAGTGGCTCTATATGCCATTAAAAATAGTGGGATATGTCGGTCCCAGTCCCTTTGGTTCTCGTCAACCATTTTGGCAAGGTGTTTATTGAGCGTGCCGTTGAAACGTTCGACCATTCCATCGGATTGGGGATGCAGCGGTGTTGTCCTCGTTTTCCGTATTCCGAGCAGCTCGCACATTTCGCCAAAAATTAGTGACTCAAAATTTCGGCCTTGATCCGAATGTAGTTCGCTAGGTACGCCGTACCTACTGACCCAATTTAACACTAGCTGTTTAGCTACAGTAGTTGCTTCCTGGTTGGGAATGGGGTAGACCTCGGGCCACTTGCTGAAATAATCGGCTACAACCAGCGTGTATCGATTTCCCCATTCAGATTCAGGAAAGGGTCCTGCGATGTCAACAGCAATCCTCTCAAACGGTACCCCCACGTTATAGGTTTGCATTTGTCCTCTCAGTCGTCACTTTGGGCCTTTGACGGAAGCGCAAATTGTGCATCTGCGACACCAGTCCTCTACGTCTTCTCGAGCGTGGAGCCAGTAGAACCTTTCCCGCAATTTCGCTAAGGTCTTGTTAACACCAAGGTGGCCTCCCGAGGATCCTTCATGCATTTCCTTAACCACATCGTGGATTCGGCTTTTGGGTAGTATAGTTTGCATCCTATAGGAGCTGCCATCCGCCGTTTCCCATTTCCGCTTGAGTATGCCACCCTCTACCTGAAGGGAGTTCCATTGTGCCCAATAGCTTTTCAGGGTTGCGCCATGCATCGAAACGTCCTTCCACTCCGGTCGCCCAGTCGTCTCCTTCCATACGAGCAATGGTCCGATGTCTTCATCGGCTAGCTGGGCATTTCGAATCTCCTCCAATGACCAACCTTCATCGGATTCGGCCGTTATCAGTCGCAGATCAACGGGCGGTTCCTTTTCCTCAATCCGTCGGCAATGCTTGCAGTTAGCTGCACATGGACGGCGGGATAGGGCGTCAGCATTTCCATGAACTCCGCCCTTTCGATGAACAATTTCGTAGTCGTATGACTGCAATCTTTCGATCCATCTCGCAACTTGTCCCTCGGGGTTTTTGAAGTTAAGTAGCCATCTCAGCGATGCATGGTCCGTTCGAAGAACAAATTTCTGGCCATATAGGTACTTGTGGAACTGCTTGGTGGCCTCTATTATAGCCAATAGCTCCTTCCTGGTCACACAGTAGTTCCTCTCACTTTTTGAAAGAACTCGACTGTAATACGAGAGGACTCTTTCTTCGCCATTGATCTGCTGGGAGAGTACAGCTCCAATACCGCCGTTGCTTGCATCGGTGTCAACCACAAACATTTTTCCGGGTTTCGGATACGCCAGTACGGGTGATTCACATAGCTTTTCCTTCAGGGTCTCAAAGGCTGTCTGGCATTGTTCATTCCAGACATACGGACGATTTTTCTCGGTTAGCTGATGAAGACACTTAGCTATTTTGGCAAAGTTTTTGACGAATCTTCGATAGTAGGTTGCCAGGCCCAGGAAAGTTCGTAGTTGGCGCTTGTTGTTTGGTGTTGGCCAGCTTTTCACGGCTTCAATTTTCTCAGGGTCTGTTTTGACCCCTTCTGCTGATACGACATGTCCCAGGTATTTTACTTCAGCTGCGAAAAGGGTACACTTGTCGGGACTAAGTTTCAAATTTGCCAGTCGCAGTCGGGAGAAAACCTCTTCTAAGTTCCGCACATGCTCTTCGAACGTTCTCCCGATGACGATGATGTCATCTAGGTACACCAAGCAGGTTTTCCAGGTTAGACCACGTAGCACGTATTCCATCAAGCGTTCGAAAGTGGCTGGAGCATTGCAAAGCCCAAACGGCATCACCACAAATTGCCACAATCCGGTCCCAACTGCAAATGCGGTCTTCTCTCGGTCCTTTTTGTCAATTTCTACCTGCCAGTAGCCACTCTTGAGATCGAGTGTAGAAAACCATTTTGCGTCGGCTAAAGTGTACATGATGTCATCGATGCGTGGGAGCGGGTAACTATCTTTCTTAGTGACGTCGTTAAGCTGCCTATAGTCGACACAAAAGCGAGTGCTACCATCCTTTTTCTTTACTAGAACTACAGGCGCGGCCCATGGACTTACAGAAGGTTCAATAATGCCTTGTTTTTCCATGTCCGAGATCAGCGCGCTCACTTCTCCTTGTTTGGCTATAGGGAGACGTCTTGGTGCTTGTCGAATCGGCTTGGCTCCCTGTGTGTCTATGACGTGAGTTACCAAACTCGTTCGGCCTTGGTCATCCGGGCTTGTTGAGAAGATGTCACTGTACTTGGTGACCAGATCAGAGGCTCGTTTGAATAGCTGCACCGGATATTTGACTTGCTTCAATATTGCAGACGTGGATTCCCGGGCTTTTTCTGTGTCTTGCCTCCTTTTCCAATGATGGTTGTGAGTAGCTTCCAAAGAGGTGATGGTGGAAACAGGCTGGCAGCTGCCGATGACTTCTCCCGCTTTGATGCTCGTGGTTGAGTCTGCGGTGTTAAGGACTCTAACCGGCACATATCCGTTCCTTAAAGATCTTACAAGGCTTCGTCCTACAATCAAACTGCGCAATGCGGATGTCTTCGTTGGCTCTATCAGATAAGATCGGTGGTCTCCAGAATCACCATCAAGCTTGGCCCATACAATGCTTTCGGAAGAATTCGGTACATCAGTGTCAGTACATACCACTACATTCATCTTGGGAATTTGGACGCTGGGATCCTCCATCAGTACTTCTACATTCTGCCATTTCAATACACGTTTACCCAAATCCAACGTGATTCCATGTGGTCGCAGAAAATTCATTCCGAGAATGCAGTCATCCATAATGTTCGCGACCAGAAAATTGTGTCGGAACACAAGGTCTCCCAACTGTATCTGGAGGTTGACCTCTCCATGAACAGGTGCAGTTTCTCCCGTAGCTGTCCGTAGTGAGAAAACTCTGCCCTTGTGAAGTTGTTGCTGTCTTACTAGGTCTGGTCGGATAATCGATCGGGTTGCACCAGTGTCGATTGTTATGGTGCAGTTTGCTCCGTTAACTTGACCCGGAAGGCATAAGTCCGCTTCTCCACGATGTAGTCTCGACACGGTGATGGTGGTGCTGGGGACGTCGATCCTCCTAGCCAACCTCTGCCCCACGAAGTTGGCTCTTACATGTTTCCCGACCCCTCTGTTTGAAGGGCTTCCATTCTGGGCTCCTGACTCGGTCTGGATCTCCTCCTAGCTGCACACCCTGGACAATAGCTCGGTTTTCTTCGCTTCTTGCAGTCTCTTTGCAGGTGCCCCTTCTCTCCGCAATTCCAGCATCTAGGCGCACCATTTACATGCGGGTCTCGCTCAATTTCTACGCGCTCACACCTGCACTCGTCTGTCACTACCTCACGCACCCGGGCAGTGGTACGAGTCACATTTTTCGCTGCCTCAAAGCTCAGACTATAAGCCAATGCGTCCTTAACCGTTTGCTTTTGAGCTAAACGCACGGCTTGTTGGAATTCCGGGTCCTTTAGTGCGCTGATGAATGCTTCCGTCGCTGCATCATCTCGATGTTCTGGGTCGTAGGCTGGATAAGCCAAAAGTGCCAGTCGCTCAATGTCTTGGGCTAGCTGCTGTAGGGTTTCGCCAGACTTCTGCATTCGATGCCTTAGCTGTGACCGATAAATCTGCTTTAGATGATCGTCTCCATAACGCATGTCGAGCGCATTCATTATAGCATTCGGGTTTGAGTGCAATTCAACGGGGATCGTCTGCAACAGCTCAGCAGCTGGGCCTCTTAGAGCAAGAATCAATGCAGTTGCTCGTTCCTGCTCATTCCAGTGATTTATGCGAGCGGCTGCTTCGAACTGGGTTTTGTAAATAGTCCAGACCGTTTGCCCATCGAATATTGGTGCTTGCACATTTCTAGATGAGCTTTGCGCTGCGGTTATAATTGGGGCTGGTGAGGCGGTTACTACTGCCTTCGCTGCTTCTAATTTTTTTTTCACTTTTTCCATGGTTTATTCTCTCTTCAACCTGGCTGACCTTTCCCTCGACCTGGCTGACCTTTTCCTCGACCTGGTAAACCTTTTCCTCGACCTGGTCAACCTTTTCCTCGACGCCTTTTATTTGTTTGTTCAGATGACCGAGCTCCGCTTTTATTTCGGTTGACTGTTTCTCCAGCTTCTGTGTGATGTCTGCCTTGATTTCGATCGCTTGTTGGTCCAGCTTCACTGATTGTTCATTTAACTTCGCTGATTGTTCATTTAACTTCGATGATTGTTCATCAAGCTTCGTAGTTAAATTGGATGACTGTTCATCTAGCTTCGCAGTCAGACTGGATGACATTAGCATCAACATTTGCATCAGCGCACTTCTCCACCTTCTGCGCCTTTTTCCGCATCTGAGAGCTCACCCGAATCCAGATTCACGCCTTCCGACTCGATCGCGTCACGCAAGCGTGCAATCAGTATGGCCTTTGTACCTTGTGTGGCCAGATTCCGCTGTTCCAACTCCTCCTTGAGCTCCGATATGGTCAATTCATTAATTTTTAAGTTTAAGCTTCGTGGCATTTTTAATGTTTCTTTAAATTTTACTATTGTGCACTATAAAAATGTTCAAATTTTCACTTTCAAAATTTTTCTTTCGCACTTCTTGACACCACTGTCGCGTATTATTGGTTCGCGGCCAATAATTTTAATGTTCCGGGAAAGTGAAAACGCAATGTCTTTTCATTTAAGTTAAAAGTGTTTATTTAATGCACAATAATCAGTTAACACTTTCACTAATTTTAATTGTCACTATTAAAATAAATCTAACACTTGTCCATAAATTTATTATCGCAATTGTCTTCTAAATCACTTCACTATTACGAAACACACCCCATAAATTTACTATCGCAATTGTCTTCTCAATTACTTCACTATTACGAAACACACTCCATAAATTTACTATCGCAGTTCTTATCGCGGTCGAATCAATTATTCCCCCCATTCATTCAGCTCGCCTTTATATAGGGTCTCTACCTATTCGCGAATGTTCTACCGAGAGGTACCTGGTAGGTTCGAGCAAATTCATGAATGGAGTGACGTCACTTGCAGATGTTGATCATGCTTGTTGCGTTCTCGTGGGTTCGAGTAAATTCATTCGTTGACGTTCTTAACGATGATGAAAACAATTGCGACAGTAGCTCGCAGAATTATTTGTACGTGTAATTATTTGTACATGTAACAATAGCATGAACATTGAATTTCTCATTTTCCCTCCTTAAATTCAATGAAAACCAATATTTTAGTAGTTTTACGTAATGTCCTAATACTCTGCAAGTTTGATGGAAATTCAATCATATTCGCGGAAGTTATAGCCATTTGAAATTTCCCTAAATACAACAAAAATAACACACGGTTTTGGTATTTTACAGACTTTCCATTGAATCTGACACTGCAGTTATTATTTGATCTTCCTGAAATTTTCAAATAACATGTTTATTGCCTTTATTCGTTGCTGGTGATTGCATTTCGCACGTTGGGAACAAAACCCTTCTGACATGACCGTAGGTCTGTTTACTCAACTTGTTTACAATTGTCTCTTATTACTCATCGGTTTTGATGTTATTTTCGTCACGGTCACGCCAAGCCTTCACCACTCCCAGACTCTGGCTACTGTACCACCTAACTTCACTAGTCATCCCACCCAAACTGATCTCCAACCCTTTCTCCATTCCAATCATCCACTGCTGATCAGAGTTGACGTAGTTGAAGTTCATTACACTTCAATCCCGTTCCCTCTAGTAATCTTTCAAACTTTCGCCAAATGCAATAGTTCCATTGCTTGTATGGTGATTTGCATATAACTATGAATTTGCAACAAATAGCAATACTGTTAAGTAAATGGTTCAAACGGGTTTCGAACTATAGACATTATGAATCCAAAAACAATATCAAACTTACTAAAATTAAAAATATTATATATTTTCTGATTCAATTAGAAAAAGAAGAAAAACAACCAACATCATTAAAAACTAATTATAGATACTATAACACAACAGAACCGTGAGCTTCTATCTACATCTAATATGTCATTCTAATAAAATTCAATCAAAAACTTTATCTTACCCTAATGCAATGGTATCCCGATATTCCTAACCGAAACGCTAAACCTTCTCTCTAACCCTATTATAACAAACAACACAAGGTACCTAATCAATTATTTGATTTTTTAGATGATCCGCAGGCCAATTCTGTTTTTTCTTTAAAAGCCATCGGGCCTTGATTTGTTAGTTGAGCAGACGTGTTTTGACTTCTATGAGTCATATTCAGTGTCTATAGGACGTGATATATCCTTAAAACACCGAGGATAACTCACACAACAACGCAAGATTCGACGGCTTTTAAAGAAAAAAAAGCAATAAACCTATCCCAAACAACGAAATCTATCCCTAATTGTTAATATAAATAGACAAGAACAACGCTAAATGCAGCACAATAATAAACTGAAAACTAAAACACAAAAAAATAACGACGAATAATTTAGACATTGTCATTCAGCCACCAATACCTAGACTGTTCCGTCCCAGTCTTAACGAATCTAGCAAATAAGTATCTCCATTGAAAATATTGGTCTCGTGAACTCAGATATTTTATCTTATCGGTGGCTCATCTGTATATGATTGGGACACCGTCGGAATCAAAAAAATATTGATTTATGGCCAAATACACGAATGCTTCCGGAGGTCCAAAGCCAGTAGCGAGACAGGTCTCAATGTACCCGTCTGCAGGGTAGAACGGCTATGAAATCTAAGAGTTTTTACTCACTGGCAGTTCTTGCGATATAATTTCGAAGAAGTTTCGATATGAAGCTATCGACTCTTGTCACTTTAGCAGTTTGATAAATTCTTCACTTAGATATATAATGTTTCCAATCCATCTCAGGCCTTCTGTATAAACCAGTACATGCATAAAGACATTTCCTTTGGAAAACTCTACATCTTTCGATAGTACTAGCACTACTGTTGTACCATATCTGACATCCTATGTCAAAACTGATCTAACTAGGGTCTTTAACAGATAACCTTTACCTTTTATTCAATGTATCTGGAATGAAAGAGTCGTCGAAGGGACATGACTACTTTTTGTCCTTTACTGAGCATGATTTTGATATATTCAGTATAGTACAGACACTGATTCAGGTGAACAAAGAGTTATTGAACACAAGATTTATGTGGAATCCGTTCTGAACAACCCTTATCAGCCATAATGAGGAAATCCTTCCAATTATGTTTCAAATCTTGACTGGCCCACTTCAGCCTTCTCTGGAATAAGATTGTTTCACACTTTTGCGCATTGATTTTCATTCGCCGATAGTCAGTGTAGAGCTGCACATCATTAAACATTTTTTTGAAAATTGCTCTGAACTATTGCAGCTTTTTGATCTGCCGTATGGATGACCAGATCATCAGCAAACGCTATCAATGATCGCGTTTGCAAGACATTAAAATTAAACCCGTTCAATAGCTTGCAAAAGAATATGGAATGCAGTAACTGTTCCCTGTTGTAGACCCTTCAAAACCTTGAAGTCACGCATTGTCATCAGATTTCCATCAGTTACGACAAATGATACCCCGTACAACATATTGCACATTGTGGCAACAAGATGTCTGGGGAACTCGTCCAGAAGCAGTTTAAAAACTAGTCCATCTAACCACACCGTATCGAAAGCTTTCTCCATACCAATGAGACACGTTCCAACTCATTCTCTATTGTTTAGTTTCCACCAGATGTCTGAGGTTACTTGAATGCTCGCCTAGAAAATTAAATTGGCAATTTGGCATCAACTCATATTTCTCAATGTGGGCGTTTCACTTCAAACCTTGCTGATATTATGTAGCAAGCTGATTGGGCGATAGACTTTAGGACTCGAAGGTTCTTTTCCTTTCTTCAAGATCGGAAATACCTTGGCCTTTATCCACTCCGTTGGGAAATATGAATCGCTCAAATGTTGTTGAACAATATGCAATAATTCCTAATAGATACATCAGGCAAATATCGAAAAATGATATTTGAAATAAAGTGAATAGCACATAATTTCTTGTTGTCAATCTTGCCAAATATGAAACACAAGTCTTCAAAGCTGGCAAAATATTCAATAAAATTCAAACTCGGTATGAGGTCAGATGTCAATGTTTCATTGAAATGAAGAAATGATTAGCCATTCATTGAAGTCGGAAACTTTTGCTTCAGCGACCTTTAAAAGTATTTGATTCTCTCTCTCTCTCAGGGCTCGGTAGATGAACCAATTCAAAATAAATTCCAACCAGGGCAAAGTTCTTCAATCGATTACACATAATTCTGTTTCCATTTCTATCTGGAGTCATACTATCGATTTCGACACCAGCCCTATCGAGAAGATTTATCGATTTATCGAGAAGATTGGGAAATACATTCTCAATCATTTCCAACACTTGAGCAAGAGTTGCCATCATCGGGAGGAGGACATTGTTTCTGATAATCCGCCGTAGATGGTCTCAAGCTCGTTTGAGAAAGAAGGAGGGAACCCCTTCTTTCACTAAACCACAGCTTCCATGATTTTTCATCCCAAACCCACCAATTAAATGGTAGTAAATTCTCTCGGGGTCGCACATTGGGTTTCCTGGATCCCCAACACTGGGACATTAAATGCCGAGAAATACTAATTACTGTAAATACGTCTACGGCTCTGCTACTAAATCCTACTTACACCTCCTTTATGGTGAGGTAAGAGGGTGAAGGCAAATCGCTTGCGCCTGATAACGGAGTCGAAGTAATAATAGTCAATGAACGGTTGTGAGTGTTCCGTATAAAAGCAGAATTCTTCAAAATCGGTCTGGTCAATGTTCACGTCCGGACCAAAGAGATGGACGAAGAAACGAAGGAAACGTTCTACAATCACCTGCGAAGACTAGTCGACTCATTGCCTACAAACGACACAAAAACAATTCCGGGCGATTTCAACACTAAGGTTGGCAATGAGACATCTCATCGGGGAACGACTGGAGGATAAAGTCTCCAGGATGAAACAAACGACAACAGCCAGCACAGCAGTTGACTTTGCATGTAGCAGAAATCTATTCATTCGTTTCACTTGCCTACCACATCGACGCATTCATAAAGTGACCTGGGTATCCCCGGATGGCAACAGAGAAAAGCAGATTGATCATGTTCTGATCCAATAACGTTGGGCCCCAAGCATACTTGACGTCCGTACATACCGAGAGGCCAATTTTAACTCAGATCATTACTGGATCAAATTAACGTTTCCATGTCGTATGTCAAAAGCATATTCGGCGAAGACCAACCCACTCCAAAATTCGACATTGAAAGGCTCCAAACGGTGTTTCTGGCCAAAAATTTGGCGGAGACTCTCGACAATCAACTGGCTCCCATCTTATCAGATGCATCGTTAAAGACAAGTAACGAGCTCTGGATGGAAGTAAAAGCGGCTATAAAGACCATGGTGGAACAGACGATCAGACATCAAACCCAGCGAAAGAGAAATGATTGGTTCGATGATGAGTGCCAGAGTCCGTTAGACAAAAAGAATCAGGCGCACAAAGAATAAGTTGGTAGGAAAACCAGGAAGAGGAAACACTATAAAAATCTCAGTAAAGTAGCAAATAAGATAATTAGAATTAAGGAAAGAAAATACTATGTCGACAATTGAGAAGGATAGATGTAAGAAAAAGAGAAGTATAGATATAAGTGAGCCTGAAACTTGATTATCAACCCAAAACCACGCTCTGTCGTGATGACATCGGCAGTATTATCGTTGATGAAATCAAGATTAAGGAAAGATAGGCATCATATTTGAAGAACTTCCTTAATCCTCCGCACAGCTCCAGAACATTGGAGCCTATAGAAGTCTGCGGAGATCTTGCAGTGGCCCCACCAACTCTGCATGAAGTTTCTTCCATCATCAAAGCCCAAAAGAATAATGAAGCGCCGGGCATGGATGAGATTCCAGTCAAGCTCATCAAATTTGATGGCAGCAGGGTTCATCAAGCTAGTCACAAATTTATCCGAGACATTTTGGCAACAAGAACATATGCCAAATGAGTGGAGCCAATTCATTATATCCCCTAGTTTGGAAAAAAAGTGGCAAGCTACAGTGCGAAAATTATAGAGGGATATTACTTCTTTGAACGGCCTACAAAATATGTTCAAAGATCTTGGAAAATAAAATCGGATCATACGCCAACAGTTTTATTGGGGAGTATCAAGGTGGTTTTAGAGCAGGTAGATCAACAATAGATCAATTATTCACAGTCAAGTAGGTACTTGAAAAATGCTGGGAGTTCAACATAGACGACCACTAAATATTCGTTAACTTTAAGCAAGTATACGACAGTATTGATCGTAACGTACTGTACTAAATAATGCTTTGCTTTGGCATCCCAGCCAAATTGGTCCGTCTTACCAAAATGACAATGACAGCGACTACCTCCCAAGTCCGCATCAATAACCAACTCACCGATGCCTTACACATACACAAATATCCGACTAAGGCAGGGAGATGGGCTGGCACCATTGCTATTCAATTTGGCTCTCGAGTATGTCATTAGAAAGCTACCTGTGGATACACGAGATACATTACTATACAAGTCTAGCTAAGTAGTAGCCTATGTGGTCGACATCAACATTTTGTCACGGTTATTAGCAACCGCCAAAGAACTCTCCCTGAAACTCGACAGCGAAGCAAAACTAGTAGGGCTATAAATCAATGAAAATAAAACAAAGCTCATGACGTAGTCGTGAAAAAATACCTCAAATACCTATATAAAATATCACACTTGGCGAATACAACATCAAAAATAAGAGGGAATTTGTGTATTTAGGTGCCAAAATAACGAAAATGGGTAATGAAAGAGACGAAATACGCCGAAAAATACAGCTCGCAAATAAAATATATTTTTCAGTTTTATCACGAAAAGCAGCTTTATACACAGGAAAACAAAGCTCCAAGCATGCAAATCTATGATAAGACCTGTGTTATGCTATGCGTGTGAAACATGGAGCCCTGCCCAAGCATCCCCAAATATATTGAACGCCTTTGAGAGAAGGGTCCTGAGGCGAATAATCGGAGCGAAGCTAGATGGGGACCAATAGTGAATTCGATACTACCATGAGCTGTATGAAATTTTTGATGAGCCGGAGATCTCAATGATTATAAGACTATGTTGCAACCGCGGAAGTGGCCGCAGTTGCAGACATTATGTTTCAGCAGAGCGGTGTGAAGCCCGGGGTGGCATACAGAGGCCGGCTAATGCTCAGTCGTGTCGTGGGTCTTCCTAGACACCCTCTGCTCGTGCTGAGCCACCTTACATACTCGTACAGCGTCTGAATAATAAGTAACCGGACTGACCTCAGGAAATTTTTTATTGGCAAAATATGTACAATTTTTCTTTAGAAATCTTCAAAGTAGTCCCCATTGGAGTCGATAACACGCTGATACCAGATTTTCCAATCCCCGAACGCTTCCTGGAAGTCGGCAGCCTCCATGCTGTCTAGAGCCCTCGTCGTAGCACGTTGAACGTTTTCCAGAGTCCCAAACCGCGTCCCCTTAAGGTGTCCCTTGATCTTGGGAAACAGAAACAAGTCCACTGGTGCCATATCCAGGCTGTAAGTAGGCTGTGGCAACGTTGCCCTCGACTGTTTGGCCAACTGCTCGGTGACGAGCAGGCAGGTGTGCGACGGAGCATTGTCGAGATGGAGGATCCACGAATCGGCAATCTCCGGACGGATTCGATGAACCCGGGCGGTTAGTCGACGGAGCACCTCTTTGTAGTACTGGCTGTTTACAGTTCGGCCGTGTGGCACAAATTCTTTCTGAACAATGCCTTTCACGTCAAAGAAAGCAATGAGCATCGACTTCGCCTTCGATTTGCTTATGCACGCTTTTTTTGGTCGTGGTGACGCCGGTGTGGGCCTCTCCATATTCGAAAACCCACGTCTCGTCTCCTGTAATAACATGGTTAAAAAACTCTGATTCGGTTGCTCGATCCTAAGCTCCATTTTCACTCCGACGACGTAACTGAACACGCACTCCGCTCTCGCTCGATGCTATCTCTCCAAGCGCTTGGAGGCAACTGCTGCAGCCCGATTCCCTTTACCTAGACCCCCACCACCACTACAGCACCAGGTACCGGTTGGCAGACGCTTTGACGGCACGGGGCAGGCTCAGTCCGGTTATTTATTATACAGACCCTGTACAATAACTTACATAAAGGGAAACGGGCGGGAAAGGGGGAAGTCATTTTAAGAAATGAAGAAGGTTTTTTTGCCTTACTTAGAAATTAATTTAAACACCAAAAACAAATCCGCCCCTTCAAAATCTAATTTAAGGAAATATGAATTAAACGGAGGCTAACTAAATATACAAAATGAATGAAAAATACCGTAATTTGAAATAATGCAAAAAAATAGAGAAAAAGTCAAATCTATACTCACTTTCTTTCCTGCAAAACTCCGAGCGCTCGCCAAAAGACACAGAAAGAAGTGTGAGGCCACTGTAAATTAAGGTTGAAATCTCTGTATCGTACAAAAAAAAACAAAGAAAGATAATAAAATGGCCGTTTTTTGTAACTTCTGCACTGGCTTGTTTAAACCGTCGTACTTCCCACTTTTATTTTCCGGCACTGTATCTTCGTTCCTCTTCACTTTAGAATAAACGCCTTGATATTCACCGTTTTTAAGGGTATTTTTAAATCATTTTACAATGCCCTACTAGTTTCACGTCCGGTCTGTTCGTCTGTCCGTCCGTCTGTCCGTCCGTCCGTCCATGTTTCACACCAATTTTTCTCGCAAACTACATAAGCTAGAAACATTAGATTTTGTAGGTAGGTACGAAGTGACGCCCTTTTTAAAGTTTCACCACGAATAGAAATTTATAAGGTCTTTAAGGGGGGCCTCCGCATATAGGGGAGTTGCCCCGGAAAAAAAAAGTTTTCATCGCAAGTAGGCAATATGGGTATCAAATGAAAGGTCTTATTGAGAACTTTTCAAAACAGGTCTTAAAATGGCTTAAAATGCTTTGAGGGCTGTAGGGAAGGGGGAAATGTACGAAAATTTTGTGACACCTTTGGCCCGAAAGGTCTAAAAAAATCACGGAGGTGTAACTTTACAAGTGCAAGGGTAACAAATACCTTAGAAGTCGAAATTCGATCAACTTGGTTAATAATAGTAAATTTTATAAGTTTTACGTTTTCGCCTATAAAATCAAGATGGGAACCTTATATTTCCCTACAATTTAAGTTTTTTAAAAACACTTGTATGTGTTCTGAAAATTTCACAATAATCCAACTATAAACAGCTAAGTTATAGCCGAGTGAATATTTAACAATTACAACAACATTAACACTTGATACTAGGGAGATACGTTTGCAACGGACCTAGCCACTATAAATATAGGGGTTTCCAATAAGAGGTGTTATTTTGCTATTAAAAGAAAAATACCATTTTTTAATACATGTGTTTATTTCATTATAAAGAAAAAAGTATGCTGTTAATAGTAAAAAATAACATCAGGCAAATGATTACCACGACACGCTTACAGGACCATATCCTTTTCATGAAATTTTCCATAACCAAATCGCAAAGTGGCTGCCCTATGTCCTCGATAGCCTCATGAATTATATCTTTGAGTTCTCGAATCGACGCTGGGCTGGTGGCGTAGACCTTCTCTTTCACGTGGCTCCAAAGGAAGAACTCCCAAGTTGTTAAATCACAAGATCTAGTCAAAATAACACCTTTTATGGGAAAACCCTAATTGTAGGAATTTTGATAAAAATTATAGAAACGATTTGTATTATTGATGTGTTATCATGACCAATTAAACGACGGGGTCAAAACACTTGAAACAAAATGGCGGCAAGTATAAAAATATAAAAGCCATAATAATTCTTCGAACTCAATTTATGGAATATGTATATTAGTCAAGTTTTAATATGCAGAATATATTGTTGGATTTACTAATTATCTTACAATACCCTTCTGGTAGGAGCACTCTCCTGCTACTTCAACTTGTTTTTTCTTTTTTTTCTCACTCCTTTTTAATTCTTTTTTTATTTATAGGTTTCATTTATTCCATTAATATTGAAGCTGAATCCTTCTCACAACACACTTCGAATTATGATTGTATCTTCGTTAAAATTATATTCGGACACTTAAACTTTCGTCCACTAAAACTTCATCCAGTAACACCCAAATTAAAAATATTTTTCCCCAAAATTCACTTGACACCCACACTGAAAATACCAAATCCAAGTTAAAATCCCCAAGATCCAAGTTAAAATTCACTTTCAATTATTGAATAAAAAAACCTCTTCACACCGCCAAAAAACTTCTTCTACTTTTCAAACTCAAAACGAATCCAAAAATTTACGCCTAAAGCACTCCCTCTTATTTTCGAAGTCAAATACTGACTAGCTTTTTCCCAATCCCTTTTATTCTCCATTACCGCTGCCGCATCTGCCTAACGTAATCGAAGTTCATTACACTTCGATTCCGCTACCCACACATCTTTTACCGACAAGCGCAACAATTTCCATTTTGCATACATGGCAATTTGCATAACCATGGAAGCGTTTCATTAGATGCAAAGTTTCATATATATACGGAAACTATTACTTTGGCCGATACTCCAAAAAAAAGTGCGTTCCTGCGCTCGAAGAACTTGAATCCAGGATCCCAGCTGACCCCCGGTCGAGAATCCACGACGCTACCAACGGAGCCACCTTCTGCTGATTTCCCATTCATCGAAGTAGCAACTTCAACTAGGCGTGGGAATGAAATTTATTAGTAGCGAAACGTGAATGAATTTTTGTTTATATGAAAATTAAAATTTGTTAGTGGGAGCTAATGAATAAAATTAGGTGGTGGGAAAATTAAAATTATTATATTACTATATTTTTGTAATTGAAAATAGGATAAGAGGGTAGGATTGAGATGATGGGGAATTAAAAATTATAGGGAAATTGGAAAAATGTTAATGCAAATAAATAAATACACAGGGGAAAAGGTATGAGTGCACAAGAACAGTGAAGATGTTACGGCGGCAGTTTGAATTTGCGAATGGGAGAATGCCGCTACGCTGAAATTCGCAACAACTACGGAAGCTGCAATGGGCTGGACACATGAATCCTATAGATGAACAACGGATGCCCAAAACGGTATTCGTTGGAAGAACTGAAGACCGGAGGCTAGTGGGGAAACCGAGGCAGAGCTGGTCTGACTCGATTGAGGAAGCTAGTTCATCGCTGCTCGGATTTAAAAATTGGAGGACGTGGTCAATGAACCGAGACAGTTGGAGGCGTTATTTGGTGGAAGCGAAGGCCCGCGAGGGGCTGTACTGCTACGAAGGAGAAGAAGAAAATTGTCTAAATCTAGAGTGGTGGCTGGGCAACTAGGTTTTTTTGAGTACTTTAATATTGTAAAGTTGCTTTATGTTTTTATAAAATTTATAACAATTGAATCAATAAAGCGCAGTTGAATTTAAGTTTGGAATTTCATAGTCAAAATTAAAAATTTAATATGTCAAATATATCAATTTCAACATATGATATTACACAAATATATAATTGCATGACAAATTTATTTGACATAGGGCTTTATCCTTTATCATATCGATTCGCCTTTAAGATGGACGAAATACACTATAATAACAAGACGCTGACAAACACTGCATGATAAATACACAGAAATAATTGGGTTTTATCGACACCTCAAAATCAATGAAGGAAAGTTTTCTACTCGTCAATAGTAAATAGGATTGTCCTCTTATGTCAATGGTGTGTGATGGTATTATCTCGTATGGTATCATGAAATATGCATTAAAGTGAAGTTTTGATGTAATCCGCTAAGGCAGCTGACGATTCCAAGATGTCTGTAATGGAAATTTCCAGCCGGATAATGTGGTGTCACCATAAAATCTAACAAGACAAATATACGAGAGGAAAAGGTTTGCTCAAGAAGATTCAAACAAAGATACATATGTACGAGTACCAACTTTGGATTTGGATCGCCGTAAAACTCAACTCCACTAAAACCATTGACTGGCACTCGTGGCGTAACAAATATAAATCACTGCATGAATAATGTATTTGCTGCTTGAGTGATTTTTGCTCAACGGCCAAGACCAACCACGAAGCGTGAACCTTTTCCTTTGATGAATTTTAACAAGTGGAAAATGTTCATGGCAAATTGTGCACCCGGGAGACATAAACTTGTATCAATTGAATTATAATAATATTGGAAGGAAACACTTCTTTAGCCTTGCATAGTTGGACAACGGAATGATCCAATTTGCATAATCCTGCACTTGAAATCCACTATCGGAATAAGTATGATGCGATTCGAGTCATTTTGAATTTTCTGAATGGAACACTTACCTTTTATTAAGGAGTATTTGAAATTATTGACAATTTACATAAAAGTCCTGATAATAAAATAATTCTGAGCCTACAAGGAACGGAATAATGTGCTTTACTATTTTCTGAATATAATTCTTGTAATCTTAATGAATTATTTGGCAAAAATTTACCGAACGCAATAATTCGATCTATCTTTCGAGCATAATTTCTGTAAGACATAAATGACAACAAAACAAAGTAGCTCATCAATCATTTGGTATTTCATTCAAGTAGCTTACATGATTGTAAAGCAATTAACACTTCTTGATGCGTAAACAAACACTTACAACTATACTTCCACTTGCATTCAAATAGTCGATCTTTGCCGCAAGTGCAAAGTAAATATTTATAATTCAGATAATATCTATAGCAGAAAATGAACGATTACCAATTCACATTAAGCATTATCAATCTTCATTTGAAAGTAAACAGAGGTAATAGTCGGAACCTTATCAATGTTTGCAATCATTATCTACTCAGTGGCAGGTTATTTGATGATTTAAATTGTAAATGAAGTATTTTATATTTTTGATTCGGTTTTTTTTTATATCCATATTCTTCAAGTTATTATGTTTCTTTTTGCCCTCATTGCTTTCATCAGTTGTTTATAGTCGGTAAACATAAACGATATGTTTAAATTTCCGTTTCACCGCGAATTTTTTATTTTACAAATAGGGTAGGATTGCCCATGAGTACGCACTCAACTGACATTGCTCAATAAAACAGTAAAGATAGTTTGAATTAGTTTTATTTTCAAATGATATAGTATATTATACTTAAGTATTAAAATCCTCTCAATAATAATATTCCTCGGTTCCTTCGATTAACTCATTCAAACCCACCCATTGTCCGGTCAAGACTAACGTGCTGTTATCCTTTCGCTCTTAACACATTCCGCATGCCATAAACCTCCATGAAATTTATTTATTCACGTGCAGTTAGATGATTTGTTAACATGCATCTAAACTATACAACAACGCATTCACACATCTCATTCTAAGTGGTGGCGCATCTGCCGACCACTTGCTACTTAGGCATTCCGGACCGCACCAACAAGAAGACTTTAGCTTTTTTTTTGTTTTTTATTCATCTTTAAATGTTATCCTTTCGAGCCGGAATTTCGCTCATATAACATTCGGCCAACATACGATTCACTGTCCTCAGTGAAGAACACAATCATCAATCAACCATCTACACTCGCGAGACGCCATGTTTCTTATACATATATCAGTCCATTCAGTTACGATCAAGTCTGGAGACGGTTGCGAGCCAACTGCTCCCTCCATGATACACTCAGAAATATGCAGTTATGAGACCTTAGTTCTCCCACATATCAGATCATTCAGTTACGAGCCACATTTACTCCTGCTAGCAATACATACGTTCCTCTTGCGATCTTGTCGCTCTCGTACCGTTATGCTTTCACACCTCCTGTACTCCACGAGGTTTGAACTAGATACGGAACTACGAGTCGCTCACATCTTATCACCTGATAACTCGTCCCTTATATTCAGAAGTACTGAAAAACTCAAATCTCTTTTTTTTTCATCAATCTTATGAACAGTCAGAGGGTACGAAATATTGTAAATATAGAACGGTATAACAAATAACTCTAGTTCGTACAGCGAATTTATTGAAATCAACCAATATTACTAATAATAATACTAATTATTATTCGGGAAAAGGTTCATCCTCTGAGTCACTCTCAGAATCGGTTCAGGTAAAATCCGCTAACTGACACCATGGTTTCATACTGTCCGCAGCCAGAACGGAATTATATGATTTTTGAGTGATCCGAATAGAGTCTGGATCACTAATTCGGTAACGATCGTTGTCAAGTACTTCTCTTACTTGATAAGGACCTTTAAAACGAGGCTTTGTTTTCCGAGACTCACCTGTTGCTGATGCCTCCGAGCGGACTAACACCAAGTCGCCAATTGTATACATCCTCGGTGTCCTATGCGATGCGTTGAATTTTTCAGCATGTTTCCCTTGGCTTTCAACAGTATTGTGAATAGCTTCAGCTCGTCTGTTCGTCATTTCCTTTGTTTCAGTGATATCGGGCACCCGTTGTTTTAACCTTTCCTTTAGTTCGGATAAAACAACATTGTCTTCTTCATCATCGTCTGCATGATCACTTGTTTGGAATACTTCCCCGTCGTGCAGTGCTAATATTAATTTGTTTCCCATGATATTTCGGGGAGAAAACGCCATCAATAGTTCACTGGGTGTCTGCTTTGTTGTGGTGTTTTTCATATTGTTTAACGCCCACTGGATGTTACAAATCTTCGTGTCCCAATCATACCCGTCATAATCGTTCATCAGAGATGCGATAGCAGCCTTCACTGTCCTGAAATATCTCTCGATTTGCCCATTTGCTTGCGGGGTGTGGACGGCGTTCAGGATATGATGAATGACATTTTTTTGACAAAACATCTAGAAATTGTTAGATGTGAATGCTGCCCCTCGATCAGATACAATTCTTGTAGGCATACCAAAAAATTGCGTTGCATTGTTGAAGGTTTTTATCACACCCCTTGCACTCGATGATTTTACAGGTTGTAGGATGATGAACTTAGTAAATGCATCGATTATCCCCACGAGGTACATATTACCAGCTTTACTTCTCGGATACGGACCTAAATAATCCACATGCACCGTAACAATTGTTTTGGGTGTCGCTCCGGTATGTGGATCTGGTAGTTTGTTTCGTCAAGTCATCTTTTATTGTATAGACATTCCACACAAGACTTTAAACATTTGTTTGTTGATTTTTTTAATTTTCTGAGCCAAAAATGTCTCTGCACACTATCCATCGTTTTATTGATACCGCAATGTCCCATATCGTCATAGGACATCTTCAAAATACGCCACCGCAACCCATTAGGTATCACAAGTCGTTCACCATTCTCTGTTTTTCGAAATAGTTTCCCGCCACGTAGGATGAAGTTTTGAAATAACTGCTTGTAGTTCCCGTTTCTTCTGTCACCACTTTGCAAACTATTTTTTATTGCGGCAAGGTGTTTATCTTGAAACTACAAAGTTGCGATCCAATCTGCGTCATCAATCCCAATCGACATGATCTGTTCTGCAACAGTTTTGGGCTCTTGTGCTTCTTCGCACGGGGCCCTGCTCAAAGCATCAGCATGTGACATTTTACACCCTGGTCTGTATTCGATATCGAAGTCAAACTCAGTTATCTTCAACCACCATCTCACAATGCGTGGATTGAGATTTCCTTTATTCTGCGTCATCCGCAGTGAATTACAATCAGTGACCACCATGAATTTTTATTGATGAGATAATGTTTAAAACGTTCTAACGTTTCGACGACAGCTAGTGTTTCGAGCTCGAAGCTATGGTATCGTGATTCGGCATCGCTGGTTGAACGACTGAAGTAAGAGACAGGTCGTATTGACTTATCACCTTTGACTTGCGTTAATATGCCGGCTACTCCACAAGAGCTTGCATCAATATGGACTTGATGTTGCTTGTTCACATCATATATAGCTAGGGTGGGTCATTCCGTCAGCTTTCGCTTCAGTAGTTCAAATGCTTCTTGTTGATCTTTACCCCAGTAAAATTCGATGTCCTTCTTCAGCAGCCCATTTAATGGTCGAGCGGTCTTTGAGAAATCTCTGATGAATCGTCGGAAATAGCTACACAGTCCCAAAAATTGCCAGATTTCCTTAACCGAACTTGATTTTTTATATTCACTTATTGCAGTCGTCTTACTTGTACCCGGTTGAATACCTTTTGAGTTGATTTCGTGGCCCAAAAATTTTAATTCGGTGTTGAAAAATGAACACTTTTCCAATTTTAAGGTAACACCTGCCTCCTTTAGTGTGTTAAGCAATACTTCTAATATTTGGAAATTTTCCTCCACCGTCTCTGTGGGGATTAGAATGTCATCCATGTATACAATTACTTTCCCGTATGGAATAGAGTACATAATTTTCTTCATCAATTTGAGGAAAACGGCTGGAGAATTTGTAAGCCCAAAGGGAACACGCTTATATTCATAATGCCCTTCAGGTGTCACGAAAGCAGTGAACTTACTACTATTTTCCTCGACAGCAACTGATGATATCCACTCATTAGATCAAGGCATGTGAAAAACTTTTTATTCGCGAGCAAATTAAGTGTCTCTTCTATGTTCGCAAGGGGGAATATTTCGCGCACCGTAACTGAATTTAACTTTCGATACGACACACATTCGATAATCACCGTCCTGTTTTTTCACGAGAAGAACCAGACTCACGTATTCCGAATCAGACTCTTTGATAATGTCTAATTTGAGTAGTTCATCTACCTTTGCCGTATGGTACCTTATATGGTTTATACCTAACAACTTCCGCTGTTTTCAGCCCAATACTCATTTCAACGAAATTAGTTTCACCTAGCTCTGCCATATTTTTCGCGAAACAAACTCTAAATTTAGTAGCAAGTCTAAACAATTTTTGTCTCTTCTCTTCTGTCAAATTAGTTTGTATTAATAACTATTCACTAATGTCATCTGAATCACCATGGTCTATGCGGTAAATAGTTTCCGGGGCGTTGGAGAATTGAAAACATTGCCACGTTTTAAAAGGCGTGTATCGGGCCTATCTAAAAAATTCCTTCCAAGAATTATAGGAACCGGCTGGGCCCCATTTTCTACCACTAAAAGTTCAATCTCGAAACTAATGTTTTGAAAACTTAGGGTTTTTATGATATTTTCCCTTGCATACTTTACTCTTCCACCAAACCCAGTTAACTGGATACTGCAAGGCACTTATTGTTTCCGATAATTTGATACTGAACCGTAGAACAAGCACTTCCTAAGTCTAAAAAACACTTAATTTGTACTCCATCTACTAAAATTAGTGGGTAATATTCATCTATGTACATTGGCTCCATGTTGTTCATTAATTGTCATTATGTCTGATCACAGTTTTTTGCAACATTTCCCGGCTTATGACATTTGAAACAATTGGTAATACGGAATGGGCAGTCTCGGTGGAGCCCTGTTTTACTGCACTTAAAACACTTTAACCCGCTTTTCTCCTAACTTTCCGCATTTGATTCACCCTGCGGCTAGCTTTTCTTTTCACTGCAATGCAAGGGAATGCTATAGCGTCGATTTTTCGGTAGAGCGGATCCGTCGGCCGTTTCATAGCTCCTTTTCTTGGGAAGGGTGTTACTACTTTGATTCAGTAGCCGATGACGATGTCTTTCCTGTTGCCTCATTGCATTGACTTTTTTGATGAAAACTAGCAGTTGCTGCATATTCTCACAATTGGCAGCGGTTAGCATGTCTTCCATGCCCGACATGATATGTCATCGTTTCTCTCTCTGCGAGATTGATGCTCTTGGCCATAGCTGCAATGTGATAGAAATTTCCTTCTATGCATTCTTCGCTTTATTTTTTGCGAAGCATGATTTGCATAAGTATATCAGATTCATTTTTAAGTGGTAGGAAAACTGCACACGAATTCCTTCTTAAATTCTGGCTAAGTAGTAATGTCGGTCCGTGATTGATGCCAATATCTCGCAGCGCCACCGAGACGTAATGACGCGTATAAAAGAATTATATGCCCATTCCACGAGAACACTTTGGCCAGCCGATCTAGGTTCTCAATCCACCTGGCTGCACCATAAGATCCTGTGGCCGCGTCAAACAGAGGTACTAAAGTAGACAGTTCTGCAGTGTTAATCTTCAGCGCTGATGATTTGCAGTTACCATGGCTTGAAGGTGCCACTAGAGCATCGACCGATGAAGTTGTGGAGGACGTGGAGCTCCCTAGAGCCAACTCACGCTTCAAAAGGGAATTCTCCCAACGAAGTAACTCAATTTCCTTCGCTTGAATATCACTATGCAACGGACTTCCGGAGTCTACAGCTCCAGTATGCAAGTCGTTGCGTTGGACACTTCCATTTACTTCACCCTCTGTGCCCACCAACATATCTCCATCGTCTTCACGATCACTCATTCTATATTTGAAACATATTTTTTTTCCTACGCAATTAAAAATACAAGCACTTTCCCAAAATCTTGAATTAATCAAGCACACCACAAGCACTCGTTGCTTTATCTTTAGCCACTTTTCACGATTTGCAGTATAATCTCACACCTGAATTGTTAAAATCCTCTCAATAATAATATTCCACTGCTAAATCTTACTTCACTTCGATTAACTCATTTGAACCCGTCAACTTGGTGATGCGCCCGTTGTCCGGTCAAGACTAACCTGCTCTTATCCTTTCGCTCTTAACACATTCCACATGCCATAAACCTCCATGAAATTTATTTATTCACGTGCAGTTAGATGATTTGTTAACATGCATCTAAACTATACAACGCATTCACATATCTCACGCATTCTAAGTGGCGGCGCATCTACCGACCACTTGCGCAAACAACCATTGCTACTTAGGCATGCCGGACCACACCACCAAGAAGACTTTAGCCTTTTTTAGGGTTTTTTTAAATAATTTTACAAAACCCTACTAGTTTCGCGACCTGTCTGTCCGTCCGTCCGTGTGTCATAGCACTTTTCCTCGCAAACTACTTAAGCTAGAAACATCAAATTTTGTATGCAGGTGTAAAGTGGTGCTCTCTTCAAAGTTCAACTACAAAAAAATTTTAAAGGTATTTAAGGGGGGTCTTCCAATATAGTGGAGTGACCCCCCGAAAAAAAAATTTCAACAAAAGTAGCCGATATGGGTATCAAATGAAAGGTATTGATGAGAACTTTTCAAAACAGGTCTTAGTTCGGCAAAGTTTGCTTCGGGGGGCGCACAGGGAGGGGAAATACACGAAAAATTTGTGTCCCCCCCCTCGCGATTGGACACCTGTGATCCGAAAAATCTGAAAAAAATCATGGTGGTAGATGCTTATGAGTAAAACAACAACAAATACCTTAGAAGTCGAAATCCGCTCAACTTTGTTAATAATAGTATGATATTCGAATTTCATATTTTCCCCAATGAATTCGAGCTGGTACCCTTAAACTGAACGAAATTCTGTATTCACGTAGTCCTACTAAGGGTTCTTAAACTTTATAAGTTTGATGAAAATCGAATGATGTACACGGAAGTTATAGCCGGTTGAAATTTCTCCAATTACAACAACAATTACACATGATTTTGATATTTTATGGACTTTCCATCCAATCAGTCACTGCAGTTTTGACTTGATCTTCTTGAAATTTTCCAACAAGGTCAATAACATAATATTTTAGAGAATTCATGATTTGAGTGATTTTTGTCGGATTGCAACAAAATGGCGACCGTTGAAAGTAGAAAACAATGGATTTTACTTTGAACGTGCACATCTATTTAACATATTTCTTGACGTTATTCTTTGCTGGTGACTGCATTTCTGAGAAGTTGGGTACAAAACCCTTCTGTCATGAGCGTAGGTCTGTTTACCCAACTTGTTTTTGTTTTTTATTAATCTTTAAATGTTATCCTTTCGAGCCGGGATTTCGCTCATATAACATAAATCTAATAAAAAAAATTAAATAAAAGCTACTTTCTGGTCCATATAACAAATACAATATATTGTAATTTTAATAAGAAAGAAAAATTGCGTAATATTAAGAAAACGAATGAGCTCACAACATGCAACGCAACATTTTTAACTATGTTCTGCCGGGGACCTATTTCCACGGCAGTATGGTTTTAGAGTAGGTCGCTCCACTATTGACGCGATAGCGGAAGTAGTGAACGCGGTCCAAAGAGCGGAGGCTCACTGCTAGTCAAACAAAAGGGTTGTGTTGCTCGTGACGCTTGACGTCAGAAATGCCTTCAATTCCGCTAGATGGGCGGATATTCTGGAAGCACTGGAAAACTCTTTTCAAGTTCCAGAATATCTGATGCGGATTTTGAAGAACTACCTGACAGACCTGAACCTGCTCTATGAGACGAAGGAGGGTCGGCGGAGGATGGAAGTTACATCGGGTGTTGCACAAGGCTCCATCCTTGGCCCAGACCTGTGGAACATCACGTACGACGGGCTACTGAGAATTGAGCTGCTGGATGAGTTGCGCTTGATCGGCTATGCAGATGATGTCACGGCGCTAGTTGCGGGACGCACTGTTGAACAAGCGCAACTCAGACTGGGTATGCTAATGCGCCGTGTGAGGGACTGGATGACTGCTCGCGGGTTCAGCCTAGCTTTGGAGAAAACCGAAGTAGTCATCTTGACAAAAAAAAGAATCCCTAGAGTAAGGATGATCAACATTGGGGAAGCACTCGTTGGGACTAAACTAGCAGTGAAGTACCTGGGCATTTTGATCGACTCGAAGATGCGTTTCTCCAAGCAAATCAGCGCAATAGCTGGCAAGGCTGCAGCGAGTGTTTCGGCTCTCATCCGACTTATGGCCAACATAGGGGGTCCCACCTCATCAAGAAGGAGACTTCTGATGAGTGCAGTACAATCTTTGCTGTTGTACGGATCGGAAATATGGTGTGAGGCTCTCAACAAGGAGCTGTATCGAAAGCGCTTGGCACAGGTGCAGCAACGAGGAGCGCTGCAGATTGCATCTGCATATCGGACTGTCTCAGAGTCGGCAGTGCTGGTCATTGCAGGAGTGATACCCATTGCCCTCCTTGCCAAGGAGCGCCGCAGAATCTACCTGCGGAGGAACGAATGCGACAGAGATGCTGTCGCCCACGAAGAACGAGAACGCTCACTCAGTGATTGGCAACAGTCCTGGGTGAGCGATACAAAAGGTAGGTGGACCGCACACCTTATTGGTGACCTGAGGCCGTGGCTCAATCGAAGGCATGGTGAGACTGACTTCTATCTAACTCAGCTACTGAGTGGACATGGATACTTTCGGACTTACCTGCACAAGATTGGTAAGTCACGGTCTCCTGACTGCATATTCTGTGCTGGAGAGGTTGATGATGCCTACCGCATATTTTTTGTATGCAAGAGGTGGGAAAGGCAGCGCCGTGACCTCATTGAAGAAATGGGAGATCTCTCTCTCTGGATGAACTCACTGGAGAGATGCTCACATCCGTTGACAAATGGAACTGTGTGGCACATTACGCTCGGGCAGTCCTTAAGATAAAAAGGAAAATATATGAGCGCCTAGAGGCGTCCAGGGCGGAGGGGTCTCTTTTCTAGAAATCCCTCTCCCTTCCCCTCCTTCCGCTGGAAAAGGGATCCCTGTAGCCTGGTGGCGCCTAAACGCGTAGAAAAACGAGGCTTAGCCCGAAGTAATGTGTCAAACAGTTTCAGGCTAGGTTCTCAGATTGACAGGGGAGGTGTTTAGTGGGTAGTATCCTCCATGGGAGTCCCACACTGCCAGACTCGGCGGGGGTAAATGCCTTCACCTCCCTACCATAAAAAAAAACATTTTTAACTATCGCAAAAGTCACAGGAAAATTTTGCCGTTGCTAAATACTTGAAACAATCTTCGTGCCACCAAAGTTCACAGTTTAAGTGTTATAGTAGACCCATGTTTTATTAACTTATCATAAATTTTCCCACATTTCCATAAAACTCTCCAGACAAAATTCCACTGAATTTCGTCTGCATATTTTCTCGGTCCTATTTAGAAATCGGTATCGCATTTCCTACATGCGCGTTTTTCTTGAAGTACATAATAACATACATATGCTAGAGGTCATATGCAATTTCGTGAGAACGAATTGTTGCAACGCATACAAAATTTACCTTTAAAACCGCGAAGGTATTGGCGCGCTGCGAATACTTTTCCCCAGCGAAGGTACGGCCAAGCCTCCTTTAGCGTTGGGGTACCTGAATTGCGATTGCGACTTACGTACATGCAGAAATTTTCATGTAAAAATTAGTTACGTTGCGTTATTAAAGCTCTTGTTAACAAATACAAGAGTGTTTTAGGTAAATTTCTCGAGAGAAATTTACCTATTGCGGAGAGCATCATATATATATATATATATATATATATATATATATATATATATATATATATATATATATATATATATATATATATATATATATATATATATATATATATGGGATAAAACGAAATTTGTGACCACGCTAGAGGTTGCAATTTTGCTTCGATTTTCACCAAATTTTCAGGAAAGGTGTATTGGGTAATTATCTCGGTTAAGTTCGTGAACCAGCTATATCGGCCATGCAAAAACAAAATGGCGGCCATTTTAGACGAAAAATCGTGATTTCTGTTCTGACCAAAGTATAGCTCCGATTTGGATGAAATTTGGTACAAGGGTTCATTGATGTATGAGATGAATCTCACAATAAAAAATCCAAAGTCGGTACGGCAGAAACAAAATGGCGGCCGCTCAAAGGTCAAAAAACGTGCAAAATTTTGTTGTTGTAATAGTGGTCAAAGCTTTCAACAGATTTTCATGAAATTCGGTAATTTGATAGAAATCATAAGTATCTAAAGAATTACGTAAAAAAACTGGAGGTCAGGTTGCAAAAAACAAAATGGCGGCCAGTTGAAGGTCAAAATTTCAAAGGCTTTTAAAAGTAGCAATTTTGATCCGACATATATGAAACTTGGTTTCAAGATAGACATAACTTAGATCTACAGTCTTCGATATTTTGGTGATCATGCATTTGCAAATTTCAAAATGGCGACCGTTTAAATATGCGTTTATTTCATGTTTTTGTGGCCCTCTAGCGGTCACATTTTCCAACGGATTTTGATGAAACTTGAGATTATGAATCTCTGTACTATGTTCTTGTATTTTGCAGGAAATTATTAAAATTGAATGAAAAATAAAAAAGTCGAAAATTTAAAGCCTAATATTTTTAGCTGCCATTTTCTTTAAAAATTGAATTATTTTGCCCTGTCTAGAGTGAAACTCCTATTTGAACGAGATAGTACATTGGTTGATGAGGTCTTAGCATACACAGATTTAAAATAATCCAAAATCAAATGCATGCATTCAAAATGGCGGCCCCCAAAGGTCTGAAGGCAAGCGCAATTCGCTATTTTAGTACCAACTGAAATAATGAATATTTTTCATGGAAACGCTTTAAATGACTTTGCTTGAAAGAACTTATAAACCAGATCATTTTTAAGATATTGTAAAATATTTTTAACAATACTCTAAAAAATTATAAAATCGTGACTTGTCTGTCTGTCCGTCCGTCCGCCCGTTTGTTCGTGCGTCATAACAAGTTTTCTCGCAAACCACATGAGCTAGAATGAGGAAATTTTCTACGTAGGTCAAAAGTGGTGCCTCTTGAAATTTGCAGTGCAAGAAAATATTTTTAGGGATTTAAGGGGGGTCTCCCCATACAGGGGGTGGCATACAATTTTTTTTTATTTCTGTAGCCCTCTAGCAGCCAAGATTCTCAACAGATTCCGTTGAAACTTGAAATTATAAGTTATTAAGGCAAGTTAATTTAATTTAATTATGCAAATCGAATGACAAATAATACAGTCGAAAATTTACAGCTTAATATTTTTAGCAGCCGATTTCAATAAAAATCGAAATGACGGCCCTCATAGTTCAGAAAAAAATTGAAAATGTATATATTAAGTGCAACGCAAGTGCTGATTAAACTTTTATGGAAATCTTTTGAAATTAACTATTCGAGCTATTTAAACCTTTGTGTGGTTACCACTGTGAACTGTGTAAACAGCAAATGCGAGAAGGGCGAAACCGGTATTTATATGTTTATAACAATTTATGATCCGCCGATTTTCAATATGTAATCCATACGCGTGCAACTCAATTTAATTAGCAAAATATTTGCGCCTCGATAAAAGGTCTCTAAAAACGAACGTGACCAGATTTTTTTTATGTTAATAAATACCCATGTGGTACTACGAAAATCGCAGAAAGAAGTTTAGTAGTGCAAGCCAAATTCTTTTTCGAAACTTTACGCTACATACGAGAAATTTACCTTTCCGGCTGGTGCTGCCAACGGGGATTTTTTTTTTTCAAAAGCGTAACCGCGAGTGATTTAAATGCCGCAGTCAGTAGGATCCGCTAAATAGAACGGATTCTATTTGGTTTCTTAAAACGTTCAAGCGGATCGACATCGCGGAGGAAAGTGTTTAATTCATCGCCGATGCAAATGAATCGCAAGTTTCTAAGTAGTAACAGGGTCGCGGATATCGAAAAGTGCTAACAGTGAAGTCCATTAAGTGTGAATACCTAGCAAAATCCAAGGATGAATCAAAGCAAAATAACATGCGGAAAATAATGATAAGCTTGTGGAAAAAGTGGCCAAAGTGAAGATTATAGCAGAGTTAAAAGTGAACTAAATGAGTGTCACGAGTATTAACAGCAAGTTGTATTGAACTAAAATAAATAATAAAACTAGGATAAACTAAAATCAGTGCAAATACACTGAAAATTCAAACAGAAACTACAACTACTAAATCCAAAATTTCAAATAATTTTTTTTGACAGTATCTTTTTAAAAAACTTCCCTCGAAATTTAGTACCTTTTTTCTTGAGAAATCGAAAAATTCTTGATAAGAAGAAATTGCAAAGTTGTCTCGAAATCAAAATTTCAAATTGAACATTAAGGAAATGAAATTTAAAAGTGAAATTGCAGTGAAAATGGGTTTTTCTTCTTGTAGGAAATCATTTAATAAATGTAATTAACAACCAATTAAAAACGAATAACTGACTAGAAGAACAAACCAGCGAAATAATATAGTGGAATTAACTTATAAGGATAATTTGACGCAACTCCAAATTCTGCTTATAGGTTTTAGGTTGACATCGCAACCTGAGTACACCTGAATGGAGGAAAAAAGTTGGACAATATGGGAAGCTAGCAGGACTGTGTATGCGTGAATGTTACTTCGTGTCCAGAAACAAATATTATAAAGTAACTAAAGGATTAGCAATGGGCAGCCCACTATCACCAGTATTAGCAGAAATATTCGTGTCCAGAATAGAAGAGCGAATCGTAGAAAATAACATCATGCCGAGAGTGTGGTGGAGGTATGTCGACGATATCTTTGCTATAGTTCCAAGAGATTGAGTAGAAGAAATACTTAACAAATTAAACAAAATTAATAACAACATAAAGTCCAAGATGGAGATGGAAAACAATGGAGCGATACCCTTCTTGGACCTGTTAGTGATTAGGAACGAAGGAAAACTAGAGTTTGATATCTACCGAAAACCTACCAGCACCCAACAAACGATAACAGTGAACTCATACCATACATACCCACAGAAGTTAGCGGCATACAACAGTATGGTACACAGACTCATCAAAGTCCCGTTATCTAATGATCGATACAAACATAAATGAACTATATTATTGAAACAGCCGAAATGAACGGTTTTGATAGCCAAATAATTCACAATCTAATCCTGAAAAAGAAAGAAAAACTAGCACGTCAAGAACTATCAAGCCTTTTCGAAACCAACGCGAAAATCGAGTCGGAAGCAACTACGAGAGTCAGCATGCCGTATTCAAATATATTCAATCAATTATCGAGTGTGTTAGCCAAATATGGCATTTAAGCGGTAGGCACAAGTAGGAACAATAAATTGGGAACTTTGGTGAGCAGCAAAAAAGATAAAAAACTCAAGGAAGAAAAAAGCGGTGTTTATCGACTAACGTGCCCAAGTTGTGATAAAATTTACGTGGGGCAAACAAAACGGTTGGTGTCTGTGCTTTTCCTCGAACACATGAAAGAGGTTGAAGCTTTCAGGAAAAACAATAAAAAAACGATAAAATCGGCGGTAGCGAAGCATGCGATCAAGGAAGGCCATCAAATTGAGTTCGAGGACTTAGAGGTCATTTAGGAGGTAAAAAATATCCGTAAACTAGACAGGGTGGAAAGTCTGGAAATTAGGAAAGTACCTGCGGAAAAAAAGATGAAATGAGGATTTAGGAAATAATAAATGTAAGTTACTTAGTCTTGTTTTGTATAATTAAATAATAATAAAGAAGTTTAAATAAAAAAGGTAAAAATGGGCTAAGAAATAGATTTTATAAGTTAGTGTACTGATGAAGGTGATATGTTCCCACCGAAATACGTATATACAGTGAAAAATAAATTATATAGTTAAAAAGGAACCTTTCCTTGTAATTATTGAAAAAAATTCTTATTTGGGGATATTATTAAGAGTAAATTGTAAGGCGAAGCAAAGGAGGCAATTGAAATCAATTGTCACGCTGTCCTCCGGCAATTTATTAAATAAGTCCTCCAGAATAACTTCAGAGATCGTCTGAACACAGATGAAATCTATGATATCCTTCTGGTTGTTACATTCAAAGCGAATACTCTGGAAATTTATAACGAAATCAATTCAAACTAGGGAGACTGAATAACAAAACCTTAGTAGTTCGGGCCGCAGGCAACGCATTAAACAAATATGCCTGTAATAACATAAGAACAGCCCTTAATATATTTAAAAACAAAATCCTCCTATATTGGAGAAACCCTGATAAACTGCTATGGATATTCTATTTTCAACGAGTTACAGCTATTACAGCTCAAATGGACAAATGTACCAATCAAACAGGAACCAGATAAATGGACAGAACGCAAACAAACAACAGAAAAACGAAAAATGTAATAATAATAATAACAATAATACCAATAGCAATAGATTGCAAAATAGTAACAATAATTATAATAATAATAACAATAATAATTAATCTAGGAATAATAACTACAAAAGTGACAAAAGATTAAACGATAATAGATTTAACAACAGCAATCAGAATTTTAACAATAGGTTTAACAACAACAATAACAATAACCAACAAAACACACGGCGCAAATGACAAAATAACCCCCATTGCAGGCCTCCACAAAATAACGTACAAGATCCCTATAATCAATTTAATAACCCAATATATCTAGAAAGACAACCAATTCTCAAGCCCATGGATATCAATACGAACGAGGCAGTGAAAAATTTTCCTCTACAGGCATCGGATGAAAACTGCCTTATAAAACTCTCAAGACTCAATCAAGGCCCTTAAAATTTATTATTCACACAGGGGCCACTCATTCGCATATTAATCCTGGTATTTGCCACCCTAAATGGAAGATATAGTAAAAACACCCAGCATAAACCTAAAAACATTGCAACATACTATTGACATCCATGAAAAAGACAAAATACCACTCTTTGAAAAATTGGATGATAAAACCCAAGAAATTGAACTATTTGTCTGCAAATTCGACGACATATACGACGGAATTCTAGGTAACAACATGTTACGACAACCATAACGCATCAATTGATTGCAAAAGCCAGATGCTATGCTCTGGTGATAAAAAGGTCCCGATTCTCTTCGAAACCAAAGAAGAGGATCAATATTGCCTTTTCAGCAAATCCGAACTCCATCCGGAGTATATGTGCCCATCTGTCAAGAAAATGGTCGTGTAAACTTCCCCGGAAGGTCCTTTAAAGATGCCAGGATCCATATCGAGGAAGGTGTGTATGATGTAGAAGACTTCAGGATGCCCGCTTTAGTAAAGGTACTAAGCGATGGCCCGACAAAAGTCAAATTCTCTCCTCAGAAAACCAGACCTATTACTGTTGAAAACTTCAATATTTTCGAAAATTAGCCAAAACAGCCTTCTTCCATTTTAAATCAGACTAGAATGTCCCATCTCAACAAAGAAGAAAAACAAAAACTAGTTTCAATAATAAAGACATTTTCCGATATTTTCTATAACGAAAACTCAGACCTAACATCCACCAATTTTATCAAGCACGAAATTCGCGCCGAAAATAATATACCAATAGTTGCAAAAACCTATCGATACCCGTATATCCATAAGGATGAAGTACGTAGGCAGCTAGATGAAATGCTCGAAAAGAAAATTATAAGGCCTAGCAAATCTCCCTACTCAGCACCAGTTTGGATTGTACCCAAAAAGATGAATGCAAGCGGGAAACAAAAGTGGAGACTTGTCATCGAATATCGGAAGCTTAACGAAGCTACGATCGATGAAGAAGTACCCTGTTTCAAATATTGAAGAAATCTTTGAAAAACTGGGAACAAGCCAGTATTTCACTACGCTACATTTAACAGAGGGTTTCTATCAAATAGAGATTGAGGATAAAGATGTCCACAAAATGGCCTTTAACATTGAAGGTGGGCATTACGAATTCCTAAGAATGCCTTTTGGATTAAAGACAGCCCCTGCAAACTTCCAACGTCTGATGAACAATATTCTATCCAATTATATAAACAAAATTTGTCTTGTACATTTGGATGATGTAATTATCTTCTCTACCTCTTTACAGGAACATATAGATTCATTGATCAAAATCTTCAAGAGATTCAGAGAATCCAATCTGAAAGTTCAGTTAGATAAATCCAAATTTTTGAAATGAGAGACCGCGTTCCCAGGACATATAGTTACTAGAGGTGGAATAAAACCTAATTCACAGAAAGTGGAATGAGTCCAGAAATTTTCAATACCCAAGACCCCTAAACAAATCAAACAATTTCTCGGTCTTGTTGGCTACTACAGAAAATTTATTCAGGATTACTCTAAAATTATCAAACCAATGACGAAATACTTGAAAAAAGATGCAAAATTGAATATATCAGACCCAGAGTATATCTGTTCCTTCGAAATTATAAAAATCCTTCGGACTAATGAACCAATCCTTGCCTACCCAGACTTTGAAAAAACGTTTGTTCTCACTACCGACGCTACGAGTAGCAAGTATGCTCTTGGTGCCGTACTTTCGCAAGAAGGACGACCCATCAGTTATGCTAGCTGTACCTTGAACAAATATGAGATAAACTATGGCGTCATAGAAAAGGAACTTCTTGCTATATTTGGGCTACAAAGTATTTTCAACCCTATCTCTTTGAACGCAATTTTGTTATCGAAATAGTCCACAGGCCTTTGACTTTGTTATTTTCTATAAAAGAGCCAAACTCAAAATCGATCCCATGGAGACTTAAGCTTTCAGAATTCGACTGCATAATCAAATACAAGGAAAGTACCAAAAATATATATGCAGACACTCTTTCTAGAATTATTTTACCCAAAATAAACCTGGCAGAAAATTTTTCAAATGTTCCCAAAACTACCTCTTGTATTAATATATTTAAAAACCAAATAATAATCAATAAATCAAATTCAAGCTCCTTAAGAATCAAAAAGGAAAAAATCTTCAATCAAAACTGAACTACGATAAAAGCGAAAGAGCTGTATGAACAGGACGCTATTACACTGCTAAAAAATCACTTCAATCCAAACGGATTAAATGCAATTCTAATAGAAACTGAAGAGGTTTTTTCAAATTATATATTCCACTTTCACCAACAATTTTGTAACTAACGGCAAGTTCAAAATACTTAGATGCAGTATCCTTCTAGAAGATATAACAAACGAAGAAAACTTAGCTAAAATTATTGAGGAAGAACATTTGAGAAACAATCATCACGGAATTTAGGAGGTTTAAAATGAATTAAAACTGAAATAATATTGTCCTAAACTTGTAGACAGAGTAAGAAGCTTCATCAATAATTGTAAAGTTTGTAATTGCGAGAAATACGTCAGGAATCCACCGAAGCTATTATTTAAAATCACCGAAACCCCACAAAAACCTGGAGAAATAATTCACGTGGATATGTTTTACGCTCTCGAAAATTTGTTATTTTTAACAATAATACACAAGTTCGCTAAACATGCTTGTGCAATAAACATTTTCGGAAGAACTTAGAACGAGTTCAAAAGAGGACTAACGTATTATTCGAGCCAGCTTGGCACAGCAAAAAAATTAATTGTTTACAATGAACTTGGGTTTAAGGCAATTCCTTTGAGAGATTCTCTATCAAACGAGAATGTAGAAATTCACTATACTTCCAACAGCAACCATACCTCTAACGCAGACATAGAAAGGCTACATACTACTGTGAACAAAAAATAAGGTGGCATTTGAATTCAAACTGCGTGCGTCGAAGGATTTGGAGAATTATTTTTTTTTTTAGGTTGGTATTGCTTTCAGTGACATCTATGTCAAATTTACATGTCAAAATATTCATTAGTGTTTGAGATACGCGTCGTTCCCGGGATGGCCTTCAGTTCCGTCTCCTCTATCGTATCAAAACGGTGTCCTTGGAGCGTTCCTTTGAGCTTGCTGAACAGCCAGAAGTCGCACGTTGCCAGATCAGGTGAATACGGTAGTTGCGGTACGATATGGGTTGAGTTTTTGGCGAAATGATAACGAATTACGAGTGCAGTATGGGATGGTGCATTATCGTGGTGTAAAAAGCAAGAATGTCCACGATTTCGGCCTTTTTAGGCGGATAGCGTTACGCAAACGACGCATAACGTTCAAATAATATTCCTTGTTGATTGTTTGACCCGGCGGAAGGAATTCATAATGCACAACACCACGATAATCGAAGAAGAGAACAAGTTGATGGTCGCCCAGGACGCTCTTCGTCTTCGACACGTTCACGGGGGGTTTGGAACTCACTATACCAGTTGCAAACATTTTTTGAGACATAGCCTCATCACCAAAGGCTTTCTGCACCATCCTCAACGTATCTGCAGCAGAAAATTGATTCCGCAAACAAAATTAAATGTCAATTCAAAACGAAAAACTCACTTTTAGCAGCTCACAAAACGACGCGTATCTCAAACACTAATGAATATTTTGACATGTAAATTTGACATAGATATTACTGACAATACTACCAACCTAAAAACAAGTTGGGTAGACAGACATAAGTTCATGTCAGAAGGGTTTTGTACTCAACTTACCAAATGCAGTAACCAGCAACGAATAAAATCAAGAAACACGTCAAAGACGATTTTATTGGAGAAAATGTGAAATTCGAGGATCATACTTTTATTAACAAAGTTGAAAGAATTTTGACTTCTGAGGTATTTAGTATAGTTATACCAATAAATATCTCCCTTGATAATTTTTTCAGATTTTTAAGATCACGGGTGTCCATTTGCGAGGGAGGAAACACATTTTTCATGTATTTCACCCCCTGTGCTCCCACTGAAGCAAAAACTGTCAGTTTAAGAAGTGTTTTGAAAAGCTCTCATAGAGAACTTTCAGTTGAAACGCATATCGGCTACCTTTCATGAATTTTTTTTTCAGGGGCCACTCCTCTGTACTGTAATCATCGATTCATGGCCTGTTTTTTCGAATCCTAGAATTGTTACAAAGCTCTTTTGCGAGGAGCTCTCTCGTGCTTCTTCGACTTGTTTCAATTGTATGTACTCATTTTCATGATCCCTATCATTCCTGAAATTTTCATGCGAATCCTAGCAAAGCTGTAGTGTCTAAGTCGGTAAAAGCGCATATGGCTCCATAGCCATATGTTTCCATAATAATACAGGGCATATTGTTCCATAGTAATACAGGAAAATTCAAATCGTTATAACTTCGTTAAATACCATTCGATCTTTATGAAACTTTCAGAAAAGATCAATCTTATAAACAGACATTTGTTTGCTAAATTTTATTGAATTTAAGGGTACCGTTTAGATTTTATGCAAGCAAACATAAAATCGATAAATCATACTATTACTAACAAAGTTGAGTGAATTTCGACTTCTCATGTATTTGTTGTTGTTGTACTCATTAAGACCTACATTCATGATTTTTTTCAGATTTTTCGGATGGAAGGGGGGTACGCGAAAAGTTCGTACATTTCCCCTTCCCCTGCCCCCCTCGGTACTCATAAGGCAATTTTAAGACTTCTTTTGAAAAGATCTCATTGAGACTTTTCCAATGACACTATATTCGACTACCAATAGCGAAATTTTTTTTTGAGAAAACATTTGTTAAAATATATCTACCAGCAAGATTGCCACTTTTGAGATACAACTGTTGCGTATTCTTATGGAATGCGTACTCTTAGGCGAGCCTACCCTACGTATTTCGTCCGGTACACTCGGACTTCTTCAGTGTTTCGAGTTTTTTTTTGCAGACAATTCGAACTATTTATGCCTACAATGTTTAATCTACTTAATAAGTTTAGTTGAAGAATTGCCTACACCTATGTATATTTAATCTTTTCACAACAGGTACTTCACCATTCCATTGTTTCTCTCATATCTAATTTGTTGACCTCTAGGTAAATTTCTCGAGAAAATTTACGTATAACGGAGAGTACCTTATCCATATATATATATATATATTTCAGGAAGTCTTTAAATTCCATGGAATTTATGCCAGGGTATTGGTCTGTTAATACCATATCAATATTATAGTTTTGTGTCATATTTTTTATTAGCTTAATGAAATCACTGGAGCCTTGATTTTTTGATGTCAACATACCTGTATAAGCATATCTGGTAAGACCAGATATGTTTATATATTGACGATGCAAGTATTTTTTTTGTAGACCGTAATCCTTCGAAGCTTCAAATGGTTTCAATTGATACAATTTCAAACGGGTGTGTTGCTGGACCCAAATATGACATCAAACCAAACTTTTTATTTTCTTCTTGATTTGTTCTTAATACAAATGTCACATTCATAACAAATTTGCTTAATATTTGTGATGATATTCTTTGCCGTGTAGAATGGTGTTATTTTATTTACCGTCTGCGTTCTTCCAATGTGGCAGTAAGTATCGTTTACATCTCTAATTAATTTCTTGCGTAATGCTTCTGACAGTATAATTTTATTTCGTTTTTATTTTTTTGTAGTAAATATTATTGTCCAGTATAAACTTGGATTTTTCATTTTGTAGATCTTGATTTGTGTTTGGTCATTCTTTATATCTTTCAAGTTAATTAAATTTACAACTTTTAAAAAATCCTCAGTATTGTCACAAGGTTCTAGGACTGGATTTCTGCTTAAGCAGTCTGCTTCTTGATTTGACTGTCCCGGATTATATTTTATTTTAAAATCATACTGCGATAAATAATACGTCAAATCACCTAGTTCCTCGTCTGTTCTAGCTTTGATGTTCAGATTTTCTAATGGTTGGGTATCAGAATATACCACAAATTCTTTTCCCATAAGCCAGTGCTGCCAATATTTTACAGCTTCTTTGACAGCCAGACATTCTAGATATATTGCCTTCTTTTTCTTTTGAGTTTCTGTCAACTTTTTTGAGAAGTAAGCTACATGTTTATTGACTCCGTCGTCATCTTCTTCTCCTTTAATACTAGCATCTGTGTAAGTTTTTATTGGTTGCTCAGGGTCAAATATCTTAAAAACTTGTTTGAAACATAGAAATTCCTTTATTTTATCAAATGATTCTTGGTATTCTGTCGTCCAAATGAATTTTACATCTTTCCGTAATAAATCGTGTAGGGTTCAGGATAATCGCACTATGTGGTACAAATTTATGATAAAAATTTAGTTTTCCGAGGAACTGGCGTATATTTTTTCTTGTTTCTGTAACTGGAAAGTTTTTGATGGCTATTAAATAATCTTTGAGAGGTCTAACTGAATTATTTTCTAGTATGTGATCCAAGTATTGGGCATAATTATTTGCAAAAGTACATTTCGAAAATTTTAGTCTAAGTCCTTCCGCTAGTATTGCCTCTAGTAGTCTTGATATATGTAGAATGTTTTCCTTGAAATTTTTTGAAAAAATTAAGATGTCTATAAAATTTACTCCGAAATCCAAGAGTTTGTACTTTCTTATTACGTTCATCAATATTCTTTGAAGTATGTCTGGAAGGAAGGCATGTCCATTGGAAATTCCCCTCTTGTGTGAAAAATGCAGTTTTGTATCTCTCTTGAATTTTCAAAGGAATCGCCTAGCTGAATTTATATCAAATGTAGAAAAATATTTTCAGTTCACAGTTTTCACCATTAAATCCTCGATCAAGGGGAATGGCTGTGATTGAGGGACGACAATCTTGTTAAATTCTCTGAAATTAATACAAAGCCTTGTTTTTTTACCATCTTCTTTTTTATATGCCAGGGTAACCGGGGGAGCAAACGGGCTATAAGATTCTTCAATCAAATTTTTCTTCAATAGATTTGATACTTGATATTCGATTTCTTTTCTATCATCAGCTGAGCACCTGTACGGATGTTTGTAACAATATTTATCCTCTATCAAATCTATACGAGCTTCATAATCTCGTACAGTGCCAACGTCCTATTTATCCTTAGCAAAAACTGGTTTGTATTTGTCTATTAATTTATCAATTTCTGTTTGTTGATATGCATCTAGAAGGTTCACTGAAATTTCAAATTAATCCAAATTTATACGTTTGTTGAAGTTTACTTTACATCTGTTTGTTTGATTAATTTCTTGTTTCAGTACCTCAGAGTATGAAGAATCTCTTTCATTTCTGTCACCTAGTACATCAGGAATGTTGACATTTGTTGAATTGAAAAGATCAATTTTTGATTCTTTATTTTTCATATCTTCTTCATTTGGGAACTTCTTGTATTCTTCTGGATTTTTACATTGTATGATATTCAAGCTTTCATCTTGCATTAATTTGAATTTTTTAATGCAATCCAAACCGATCAGAAAATCATCATGGTAATTTTCATTGTCTATCACAAAAATATCCATAGTTCTTTCCATATTAAAGATTTAAAGTTTCAGAGTTACCATACCTTTGGTTTTCTTCTCACCATTAATAGGTTTCAAGTTTGCTGTTTGTGTATCCTAGTCCGCGTAGTCTAGTGGTTAGAGCACTAAGTCCGTAAGCCGAAGGTCTCTGGTTCGAGTTTCGTTGGCGTCAACGAGATTTAGTTCAAGTGATTCTTGGGACGTATTATAAGCCTGTTCAGTTATGATACGTGCTGGTTTAAAATCAGAACGTATCGCAGCTGGGTAAACGGACACATGGCCAAAGCGTGATAATGATCATATCACCTTGTGGAGTGCTGATACATTCGATCATGACAATGAGATACTCTAACTATCTCTAAGCGGAGGCCAAAAAGGGGCTGTAGTGCTAAGAGAAGAAAAAGAAAAGTTTGTGTATCACTTGTGTCTTCTGTTTCTTGTATCTTCAACAATTAAGCATTAATTAAGGACACATTTGAACCCGAATCATAAGTTCCAGAAACTTGCAAAGTGTCATTTATTAGTAAAATCACTTTTATTAATTGTGGTACCTCTACTTTTGGATTCTCCTTATTTAGTTCTATTTCTAATTCAGAATTATTTACACTTTTCACAACTGCTTTTTGATTCTTCCCTTTAAACCTGCGGGTGGAAACGTTTCCCATTTTTTCTCAGTAATACAATTTTGGCATGGTTTTTCAGGTCTTTGTTTAAAATTTTTTTACAAAGACCTACTAGTTTCGCGACCTGTCTGTCCGTCTGTCCGTCCGTCTGTCCGTCCGTCTGTCCGTCCGTCCGTCTGTCCGTCTGTCCGTGTGTCACAGCTGATTTCCTCAGAAACCATAAAAGCTAGAATGCTCAAACTTTGTAAAAAGGTCAGAAATGATGGTCTCTCAAAAGTTAAGGCACTAACAAAAATTTAAGAAATGTTTAAGGGGGGTCCCCCCTAATAACGAATTGGCCCTTAAAAATTTTTTTTCATCAAAGGTAGTCGAGTGGGGTATCAAATGAAAGGTCTTGATTAGAACTTTTAGAATCTGAAATAAAAAAATCATTTTATGAATTAGGGGGTCCAGGGGAAGGCAAAATGTAGGCAAAATTTGTGTCCCCCCCCCTCGCGATTGGACACCTTTCAGCCGAAAAATCTGAAAATTATCACGAACGTGGACCTATATGAGTACAAGGGCAACAAATACCTTAGAAATCGAAATTCGCTCAACTTTGTTAATAATAGTATGATTTGTAGATTTTACATTTTTGCCCATAAAATCAAAACGGTACCTTTAAACTTTTTGAAATTTTGCAATTATATAGACTAACATAAGATATATATGTTCACAAAATTTAATTGAGATCGAATCATAATCAAGTGAGTTATAGCCATTTCAATTATATGAAATTATACCAACAATAACACGTGTTTATGGTTGATATAGGGTTTTCCAATAAGAGGTGTTATTTTGATATTAAAAGAAAAATGCCATTTTTAATACAAATGATCGAATGTTTATTTCATTATAAAGAAGAAGATATGCCGTTAATAGCATTAACTAACATTGAGCAAATAATCACTACGACACGCTTACAGGACCATATCCTCTTCATGAAATTTTTTGTAACCAAATCGCAAAGTGGTTGCCCTCTGTCCTCGATAGCCTCACGAATTTCATCTTTGAGATCTTGAATCGACGCTGGGCTTTTGGCATAGGCCTTCCCTATCACGTAGCTCCAAAGGAAGAAGTCGCAAGGTGTTAAATCAGAAGTTCTATTCAAAATAACACCTCTTATTGGAAAACCCTATATATATTTAAAATTGACTTGGGTACTTTTATTTTCTTTCAATTTTCATGAAAATTTAAGGAATAGTGTTTAACTTGAACATGTTCAATCGGCCGAGCATTCAGAAAAATTATTTAAGCTAGATTAAAATGGCGGCTGCACTGTGCTTATGAAAGAAACTGTGCATCTTTTGTATAAATTTGAACGATTTCATATCTAAGTATTGGATGAATAATTCAAATTATCGATTCACGCCATTAGAAAACTTGCTTCTAACCCTAGGATGTTTACAAAGACCTTCTGGTAGGAGCACTCTCCTGCTTACTCAACTTGTTAATTACAAAAAAATGGTAATATAATAATAATCTTAATTTTCCCACTAACAACACTCCATCCATTACTTCCCATTAGCGAAATTTCATTTGATGCCTTTTCCCTAACAAAACCTCATTCCTTCCTTCATACTAACTAATTTTATTCATTAGCTCCCACTGACAAAATTTTATTTTTTATACTTACAAAATTCATCCACGCTTCCCTACTAACAAATTTCATTTCCATGCCCATCAAGAAAGACGCATAGTTGAAGTTGCTAATTCGATGAATGGGAAATCGACAGAAGGTGGCTCCATTGGTAGCGCCGTGGATTCTCAACCGGGGATCCCCTGGGAAACACTCTTTTTGGGATATCGGCAAAAGCAATTGTTTCCGTATGTATATGACAATTTGCATCTAACCAAACGCTATCATGGTTAGGTTATGCAAATCACCATATATGCAAAATGGAAATTATTGCATTTGTCGATATGGAAAAAATGTGTGGGTAGCGAAATCGAAGTGCATTGAACTTCGATTACGTTACCCAAATGCGGCAGTGGTAATTATGAATGAAAGGATTGCGGGATTGGTTTTCTGGGAGTGGTTTTGAGAAGGAAAAGTGATTTTTGCGTTCGGAAGAAAGTGGGTGTGGGTAGCGGAATCGAAGTGTATTGAACTTCGATTACGTTACTCAGATGCGGCAGGGTAATTAGGAATGAAAATACGACCTCCCCCTTTCCCGTCCTTATCCCTTCGTGTTAGTTTTTATGTATAGGGTGGCTCAGCACGAGCAGATGCTGTCCCGGAAGACCCGCGACACGACTGAGCGCTAGCCGGCCTCAATATGTCACCCCGAGTTACTCACCCCTCTGCTTGAAATTGATATCTGCAACTGCGATGACTTCCGCAGTTGTTACAAGGTGACAAGCTACAGTGCGAAAATTATAGAAAAATATCATTGCTTTGTACGGAATACAAAATATTTTCAAAGATCTTGGAGAGTAAAATCGGATCTTACGCCAACAGTATTATTGGGGAGTATCAAGGTGGCTTGAGAGCACGTACATCAACAATAGACCAATTGTTCACTGTCAAGCAGATACTTGAAAAATACACATGCAAATGCAACATAAACGTTCACCAAATTTTCGTTGACTTTCAGCAAGCATACGACAGCATTGATCGATAGTAAATAATGCTTTGATTTTGCATCTCAGCCAAGTAAGTCCATCTTACTAAAATGGCAATGACGTCGATAACCTCCCAAGTCTGCATCAATAACCAACTCACCGATACCTTTGACACAAATATCGGACTAAAGCAAGAAGATGGGATGGCGCTATTACTGTTCAATTTAGCTCTGGAGTACGTCATAAGGAAGCTACCTGTCGGTACACGAGGTACATTACTATACAAGTCGAGCCAAGTAGTAGCCTATTCGGACGACATCAACATTTAACAACTGCCAAAGAACTCTTCCTGATACTCGAAAGCGAAGCAAAACTGGTAGGGCTACAAATCAATGAATATAAGGCAAAGCTCTTCAAATACACAAAATGTCACACCTGGCGAATACCGTATCGAAAATGTGAGCGTATTTGTGTATCTAAGCGTCAAAATAACAAGAACTGGTAATGAAAGAGACGAAAAACGCCGAAGAATATGTCGCAAATTAAATATTCTATTCAGCTTTGACGATATTGAAGACCAGCTGCATACACAGTAAAACAAAGCTCCAAGTATACAAATCTGTGATAAGACTTGTGTTATGCTATGGGCGAGAACATGGACCCTAACTCAAGTATCCGCAAATATATTGAACGCCTTTGAGTGACGTGTCCTAAGGCGAATAATCGGAGCGAAACAAGATGGGGACCGATAGCGAATTCGATACATGTGCTGTATGAAACTTTTGACGAGCCGGAGGTCTCAACGATTGTAAGACTGCGGAAGCTGCAATGGGCTGGCCAGATGAATCATATGGACGAACAACGGATACCCGAAAAGGCAATCGTTGAGAGAACTAAAGGCCGGGGACCGCTGGGGAAACCGAGAGAATGCTGGTCTGACCCGGTCGACGAAGACACTTCATCGCTGCTCCGATTTCAAACTTGGAGGACGCGGTCAATGGACCGAGAAAGTTGAAGGCACTATTTGCAGGAAGCGAATCCCCGGGAAAGGCTGTAGCGCTACGAAGAAGAAGAAGAAATAAATCATGTGGTTTGGTTTCATAAACAGAGGCAAATTTTTCAAAGATATTCAAAATATTTTATTTCAATTTTGAGAGTCCATTATTTTTTAAACTTATTCGCAAAGTATTTTGATATGAACAGTGATGTAAAGATGGCACCTTGAAAGGTCCTAATTTTAGTAGACTTATGCAAATCATTTCACAAAATATTAAAAATCTTCTCCGTATTTTTTAGATCAAGAATTGTGTCATACTCGTATATCATTAACAACATGGGACTTGATTATGTAATAAAATAAACTGGCAACGCTGCATTTAGATTCATTTATATTCTCATAATAAGTACTCGTTACTGTAAAATCCCAAAATCTTTATCTACGCTGACTCAATATTCCCAATTCTACCTATTTGCAACGATTGACCTTCTATCAGTCGAATGAGGTAAGAATCACTATCAAGTGTATCGACAAGTCAATTAATTTCAATAATATTTATGTATCGATTCATCCATATTCATATAATAAACACTATTGACTTTTGATATGCAATTAAGGTATACCATAACAGCTTATCTTTTCTCATATGAGTACGATAACAAATATTTAATTTATCAGCAAATTTTGTGGTCTCTATCCGGCTCCGGTGTTGTATTGATGCGAAGCGAGTAACCAAAATGATAATTTATTTTGGCGTATTTACTTTACTTGCATTCATTGAAACATTTGAACATACATATGTAAAAAATGAGCTTAAGCTTTGAAGTGTATCGCAATGAATTCAACAAATTCTATCGATAATAATAAGATGTACTATTCATATGATAAGGGTCTTTGGCATGTACGAGTATTTATGTTGTTAGTACAATGCCTTTGAGATTGTAGGAATATTCGGCAATATTGATATTTTTGTTTTATGATAGAAGGGTGACGGCTAGTAACTAGCCTAAATAGTCCTAAGTGTGAAACTCCCAGACGCACAAAGATTTTGGACTACTCACTACATGTCCCCTCTGCCAATCTGAAAACATAGCCCGAAACCGTTTGACACAAAGACATATAAAGTAATGGACGCGAAATGAGCTTATTTTCATCCATACGTGAGTGAAGTACTTTTACTACATACATACATGCCTTCCTCTCGCATGTGAATTGAAATCCCCCTGCCTTTCTCGCCGCTAAAGAATCCACACATTCAAGTGGCTCTCTAGTTGCTCTCACGAAAATCCCACTCCTCTTCTACCTTAACCCCCGAATTGTCGACGAAATATCAACCATATGATTGAAAACATATGATTTGTGAAAATTCAACATTGATGGGAAACGTCTAATCAAGTTGAATTTGAAATTGTACACAAAACAATTTTTTTAAGATAAACCGTGTTGAACCTAGTGGAAAAGCGTTGCAAATGTGATAATTAACCAAACTGAAAAGTATGTTACGGATCGCGAGTGTTTTTATGTCGAAAAATGAAAAGTGTAGTGACGCGTGTGGGATTGTAAAAACAGCTCTAGGAAGCATGTCAGGAACGTAACCTTCGTAGAGTAAGTCATGTTCAATCTTTTATATCGTTCAAGTTAGAATACCCGCACGGAAAATTGATTTAGTTCAAGATGCCAAAATTAGTGGGAGACGTCACGTCAAATTTATTTGAAATTCGAATCAACAGCTAATAACGCGCCAACTTCACGCTACATGATAAAGTGCTTCAATTCTCTCGATGCATTGAGATCTATGGTTTGACACAATATTGTGGGCTGGACCTTGTTTTTCTTGAAGCACCATCGAGTTATAGAAATCCCTTTTTCAGTGCTCAAATGTGCCCCTTTTCAATCTCAGAACTTCCCGACCATTATATTCCTTATGGTTTCATCTGTCGACGGCTATGCTGTTTCTTTAATAAGATTGCCACACTTTAAAAATCATGTTAGCACTACCAGCCACAAAGGCAAATTTCTCGTACGCACCCTTCATTTCAAAAAGCAAGTAATAATTTGATTCTCCACCACATTCAAAGTCAAATACTGGCTAAGGAATGTGTTTTGTTGTATAAATACTTCCAATGTAAGCGATTTGAAACGTTTCCATAAAAATACGAGCGCATTCAACACTTCAGTTGCTACTAAAATAAAGAGAATTTAGCTTACTTTCTAACCTTTGGAGGCCACCATTTTGAATTTAAGTGTTTGGTTTTTTGGGCTCTCGCTTAGAGATAGTTAGAGTATCGCATTATCTTGATTCTATAGATTCGCATTCGACATACCACGCCTTAGCTGTACGTCCGTCCACCTAGCTGTGATACGTCGAAAAATTCGCATATTTAAACCACCGCCATTTTGAAACCTGCTTATGGGTGATTACCAAAATAACAGAATCATAAGATATGACATTTCCTATCCTAGTGTTAAGTTGCCATCGAAATTCCGAGTTTCAACTAGCCGCCATTTCGTTTTTTTTAGACCTGACGTGTAATTTTCTTTCACTGCTCTTCAGACACTTATAGTCTTTACCAAACTGGCAAATTTCATTAACATTGCTTCAAACGTTTGGTCATAATTCAATAACAAATTTTTGCATGTTTTTTATATTTGAGCGGCTGTAATTTTTTTTCAGATGGTTCGACTTTGGATTCGTTATTGTGAGACTCACAGTTCAATGAAACTCTCAGAATTTTTCGTCTAGAATAAAAGCTCGGCCAATTTACCTGGTTAAGGAAATATTTACTCGATGCACCTTTCCTGAAAATTTGATGAAAATTGAAGCAAAATTGCGACCTCTAGCCTGGTCACAAATTTTGTTATATGCCATATATATATATATATATATATATATATATATATATATATATATATATATATATATATATATATATATATATATATATATATATATATATATATATATATATTTGTATATATGTATATATATAAATATATATATATATATATATATATATATATATATATATATATATATATATATATATATGTATATATATATACACTACCGGTCAAAAGTTTGAGACCACTAATAAAAACTTTTGTTATTAGTAAATATTTTTGAAAATATTGGTGATAAATAGTAATCTGCACACCTGCATATTCTATTGTTCATAAAGATTGCCTAAAAGCTAATTCTTTTGTATAGAAGCCAAGGAAAGGGCAATAAACAAGCATTGTATCCAAACATCAATGTTAGCCGCGGAAGAGGTAGGCCGACAGATCAATTGTTAAAAATTTATTACCTCATTACCGCAGCTGGTGCTTCTTTTTTTTTACATCAACTTACAATACAATTGTTCTAAATTCTCAAAATATTTTTAATTATTATTTTAACCTTGCATTTGTCTGTTTATTTACAGTTATCCACAGTTAGTCTGATCTTGTGGTTCCTACAGTCAAGACATCTCTAAAATGGGAAAAGTTCCGGAAATTAGTGTTGAAACGCGATCTGCCATCGTTGTTCTCCACAACGAAGGCAAATCTGAACCTCAGATAGCGAGTCAACACAAGTTATCGAAGACTTGTGTTCATCGCACTATTGTGCGCTACAAACAAACCGGCAGTAATCAAGATCGTCCGCGGTCTGGGAGACCAAGAGCTACAAATTCTAATGAAGACAAATTAATTGTGGTAACCAGCAAGCGGAATAGACGTCTGACAGCCCCAGAAATTCGTGTAGATGTCAACGAATGTCGGGAAAACCCTGTGTCAGTGTCTACAGTGCAAAGACGCCAAGTTGTTTGGCCGCGTTGCTGTGCGTAAACCTCTGTTAAAACCGCAGAATAAAAAGAAACGGATGCAATGGGCCCTAACCCATCAAGACTGGACCGAAGAAGACTTCAGAAAAGTTCTTTGGAGTGACGAATCAAAATTTGAAGTGTTCGGGTCAAAAAGAAGAATTTTCGTCCGACGCTCCGCCGAAGAAAAGATGATGCCGCAGTGTGTAGTGTCGACTGTCAAGCATGGTGGCGGATCTATTATGGTCTGGGGTTTTTTCTCTGGCTATGGGATTGGAAATCTAGTCCAAATCAAAGGCATAATGAAAAAGGAGCAATATAAAGAAATTTTGGAGAAAAACGCCGTTCCCTCCGGAATAAAGTTAATCGGCCGTGGATTTATTTTCCAACAGGACAATGATCCAAAACACAATTCGAAATTATGTAGAAGCTATTTAGACAAAAAACAGTCGGAAAAAGTATTAGAAAACATGACCTGGCCACCTCAAAGCCCCAATCTTAATCCCATTGAACTTTTGTGGGAAGAGCTCGATCGAAACGTTCGGGAACAGTGTCCATCTTCACAGCAGGCCATGTGGAATGCATTGGAGGAAAGCTGGAATAATATCTCGCAAGAGACTATAGTTAAATTAATTGCTCGCATGCCTAGATTAGTAAAAGAAGTCATAAAGTGCAAAGGAGGATATTTCGACGAACAATCTGTTTAAACTCTCTTGTGTGTATTTTGTTAAGAACACTGTATTCGTCAAGACTTCTTCATTTTTTAGTTTTAAATCTTGTGTGTAAAATGATAATAAATCCAGTTTTCCATAAAGTTTTAAATATCTTGACTTTTATTTGTTTTCTCATATTTTTTCATAGTGGCCTCAAACTTTTGACCGGTAGTGTATATAAATATATATATATATATATATATATATATATATATATATATATATATATATATATATATATTTATTTATTTATATATATTTATTTATTTATATATATATACATATATATATATACATATATATATATATAGGACGTGGGTACACAAATTAAGGTGACTTTTCAAATTTCGCGGGTAACGTACATTCGATTATCGATTTTTTTATGTTGGCACACTCGTCACGAGCATATATTTACAGTTTCAGCGATATAACAGTGTTGCCAGATTAGGGGGTTTCCCCCTAAATTTAAGGTATTTTTCTCATTTGAGGAGAGTTTTAGAGGGTTCGAAAAAAGATTTTTGTACAAATTTTTTTACTACTAGACCTGTTTTTCGTTACTATAGCGTAGTAATTCTACGCATGATTTTTTTGCAATGTAGCACATACAACGTACATACAGCACATACGGAAAAAATGTTCAAATGCTTCACGAGTGAGAATGTTGACAAGTGATTTTGTTGATAAGTTTTTGGACGCGTTCCGAGAAGTTGAGTGTATGAAAAATATTATGAGTCACAAGGCTGTGTTGTTCTTATTATACCATGTGTCCTACGTTTAATAATAAGCCTACATCTATACCAAACAATTTAAGATCAATGTGAATCGTGCAAAGTGTTGTTTTAGTGTGCTGTATTTATTGTCCTTTATAAAGGTATTTAAAGATTATTTTCTCCAGTTCAGTCAAAGTTTTGAGTAAAAGTAGATAAAATGCCTTCTGTTCTGTCATCTCCAAAATATTCTCAAAAATATACGAAATCGTGGGAAAGCAAACCATTGATCAAATGTAAGATTGGCTTCAAAAAATGAGTCGAATCAGTGGGCCTAGTGCCAAGCGAAATTGACCAAAAATTTTTTCATTAAGGTTGGTTGTATTGTTCAAAAACCATAACAGTGCATAGAAAAAGTCTCATAGATCATGCTAAGACTAAAACCCACGAAAATAACTGCGAAAATCGACTAGAATGCCTCAAAGCGTCAAAAAGGAGGGGTTTCGTCAAACCAAAGATGGAAACGGGCAGAGTTGAAGATCGCTGCTTTTATAGCTGAGCACTGTTCCATAAACATGGTCGATCATCTCAGCGAGGTCATAAGTGATCTGGACTCTGGTTCTGAGACATTATCCAAAATCAAACTCCACCCCACAAAATGCACCGGTAAATATTGCACACTTACGTCACTATATCTAATATAGTAATTATAATTTTGATATGTTACATAAATGATATTTTACATGAATATTAATTTTTTTTTCTTTTTTTTCACTTACTTGAAGATTTGCTGGAAGACATTGGTAGCTCGGTGTATTCATTGATTATTGATGAAAGCACTATGGTTGACGCGAAAAAAGCTATGTGCATGATGATTCGATATTTTGGCAATAATATAAGAAAGCCTGCACGAAATTTTAACGCTTGCCAGAACTAGAATCAGAAATCGCTGAAATAATAACAAATAGTATTATTACACAGTTGGAGCAATATAATTTGAAATTTGAAAATATGATTGGGATTGGAATTGCTGGAGCCAATGCTATGGGTGCTGTGCATTCAGTATCATCTTGTCTGACTAAGGAAATACCTCATTTGATTATGACTAATGTTTATGTGGTTCCTTACATCTTTGTGCAGAGAAAGCGTGCGCACCATTCCTGAAAACAGCGCCTCCAACTGTCTCGGTCCATTGACCGCGTCTTCCAATTCCGAAATCTGAGCAGCGATGAACTGTCTTCGTCGACCGAGTCAGACCAGCATTTCCTCGGTTTCCCCACTGGCCGCCGGCCTTCAGCTCTCCCAACGAATATCTTCTTGGGTATCCATTGCTCGTCCATACGATTCATGTGTCCAGCTATTGCAGCTTCCGCAGTCTTACAATCCTTGAGACCTCCGGCTCGTCAAAAGTTTCATACAGCTCATGGTTGTATCAAATTCGCCATTGGTCCCCGTCTAGCTTCGCTCCAATTATTCGCCTCAGGACCCGTCGCTCGAAAGCGTTCAATATATTTGCGGATGCTTGGGTTAGGCTCCATGTTTCACACCCATAGCATAACACAGGTCTTATCACATATTTGTATACTTGGAGCTTTATTTTCCTGTGTATGCAGCTGGTCTTGAAGATCGTCAATACTGAATAGAATATTTTATTTGCGAGCTGTATTCTTCGGCGTATTTTGTCTCTTTCGTTGCCCGTTTTCGTTATTTTGGCGCCTAAATACATAAATTCGCTAACAAGTCGATACTGTATTCGCCAGGTGTGATATTTTGTGTATTTGAGGTAGTTTTCTTCGACTGCGTCATGAACTTTGTTTTATTTTCATTGATTTGTAGCCCTACTGGTTTTGCTTCGCTGTCGAGTTTCAGGAAGAGTTCTTTGGCAGTTGTTAATGACCGTGGCAGAATGTTGATGACGTCTGCATAGGCCTCGCTTATCGACTGGTAGCTTCCGTATGACGAACTCCAGAGCCAAATTGAATAGCAATGGGGCTTCTTACGGATCTGGGTCCCGTGGGGTCATATCTCTCAATTTTTCCGCCCATTGATTGCTGACCCCACTCCTGAAGGTTGATGGTGTTAAGTTCTGGACATTCTTCAGGTGTAATTTCAACAAAGCCAACGAGGGATGGTTGTAGTCCAAAAATCGCCGATAAATATTGTTGACGCATGTGAGAAGAATGCTTTTCAATCTTTTCAACCTTGCGATGGTTGGTGTTTCATATCCTTCCACATTGTTTCGATGTTTAATCTTGGGACCCTTTCTCAATCGTTTCCAACGTTGGTTGTCTAACTTCGACAAATAGAGATTTATTTCATCGTTAGTTAAATTCCTCTCATTAGGAACCATTGAGCAAGAGTTGCCATCATCAAAAGGAGAACATTCCTTGCGATTAAACTTCTTTTGAAACTTTCCCCAGTCTGTTTTACTGAAATTCAACCGATGATTTTCATGTTGAACTGGAATGAGGAAGAGATCATCCCTTTGACGTTTGATTTCCATTAGGATTGCATTATGGTCGCTATCGTAAGAAAGCACCCGCAGTTTCCGTTGAGGAATATTAAAGCTGAATTCAAGTTTTGCGTCAGCAATGCAGAGGTCCAAATATATATGAATATTTGTCCTAGGGTATGTTGGGAACTCCGACCCATATAGATTGCACCGGTATTCAATTTGGAATACACCTCTTGGTGGCGCTTAGCCATGATGTACACCGAGCATTCAGGTCACCAGCAAGAATATAATAACTATGCAACCTGTTCAATTCGAGTATTTCAAACAAGGAATTGAACTCCTCTTTGAACTTGGGAACATTTCGACCAGTTGCATAGGCAGAGATAACGAAGAGGTTATCCCCACCTGGCAGTGAGATTTTAATAACGGACACTTCAAGAGATTCAAAGCTTTTCAATATTTTGAAAACAATAAGGTCTTCGAACCAATATTCCGGTGCTCACCGTTTATGTCATGGAGTGCTATGAATTGAGGTGAGTTTCAGTGAGGAGCATAATGTCAGGCTTTTGCTTTACAATGAATTCAAGGAGATAATCACGTCGATGTGTAATAAAAATGGAGTTGACGTTGACCGAGATGCGACAAATTCTATCCACGGGAATGTGGCTGGATGGCAAATTATTTTGAGGCATTTGTAAGCCCTAAACGCTAAAGACAAAATTAATTTTCGTATATTGTTTATCGATTCTCTCCGATAAAGAATTTAGTTGCTGGTAAATTTTAAAAAGCAGCTCATTATTGCTACTTACATTATTTACATTATTTACAGCATTTTCTGCTGGTCCTCTAGCGGCAAGTGCAAATGATACTCCGGGCTTGACAAAGTTCAGGACTAAGATACTACGGTATAGTTATGTTCGCTTTGGGACAAATTTTACTCTGGCATCTTGATATCGGGAGCATCCTCGATATGATGCCGGATGACCAAAAACACTGCAGTTAACACAGTATAATTTCTTTTTTGGCTCCGCCTGAGCCTATTTGCACTCACCGCATCGATAATGCATGGCGCAATTGGCAGCCGAATGTCCAAATCGTTGACACCGATAGCACTGATTCACTTCTCTTTTCTGGAGGCGTTCCTACCTAACCACTCGGATGTTCAAGTATCATTTTTGTTGAAGAGCACTTGGATTGCTCTTATTTGAAATCTTCACTAAATAAAGTGGTTTTTTTTTCTACCCTCAACCTTCTTGTCGCGAATGTTTTACCGGAAACAAATTCAATTTCTGGTGCTGATTCCTTGAGCACCTGAAGAAGATCGACAGTATCTTCTCCGCAGTCCAAGCCCTTTAGCAAAAAGGTCTGGTTCTTCTCACTTTTCGGGGTATAGGTGAAGTGTGGAACCTACCCTGAATTCAGTGCATTTTTAGCTGTTTGCAATCAACCAGTGATTTCGTTCTGGTTATTAATTTTTCGGCATTGATCTCGAAATTAATTAATTGATTTTCGGTAGCCAATAGCCGAGCCAAATCCTTTCCGCTTTGACCAAACGTATTAATTGGCGGAACTTTCGCTGTATTTTTGGCAACTTTTTGAGGAGGACCAGCAGAACTGCGAGCTGGTTTCTTCTCCTTATTTTTATTTTTTGAGTAAAGAATAAAATTATCATTGTGCTCTTGATAAACATAACCTTCAAATCTTTCGTCAACGTCCATATCTTGCTGAAGTCCGTCCAGCGCACATAGTAGTTCTGGCTGTTGTTAGCACCTCCAGCACTTAGTATTTCTTCTGGGATGACTTGTTTGACAGCTTTCTTCGCCTTAGTTTCCCTATTTATTGGCGTTACCGGTTCTACATCTTGAGTTTTCTGCCCTCTCTTGTACATATCTTCGAACGTTTTTAGTCGTAGTTTCATTTCCTGAATTTCAGCTTGAAGTCGACTCACTTCTTGTTTGTCTTCGACTACTTAAGTCTTACGCCCGCCATCTGCAGAGTCCTGGTTGCTCGTGTGTCTTCTTTTATTGACGCTTGCCGCCAGTTTCGTATTGCTCCTCTCCCCGGGGCAGTCGGGCTCCACCATACAGCAGTCCCGAGTTAGTCTTTGGCTTATTTACTTTTGTTAATTTATCGAAGTCAGATAATATTCAATATGATTCCGTGCTTCAACTCCTTCGACGATAAATGCTCTTTCCAATAAAATCAAAATTTGCTTTTGACTGACTTATAAAAAATTAGTTTAATTTTTTGAAACTGACTTTTGTGGAATATTAATTAATTTTCAAAATTAATATTAAAAACACTTCTACACGCAACGAGTGCTAGACGTAGAATGGAAGCTCTTTATAGCAGATGGAAATGCAAAGGACGCAATAATAAATGGTAACAACACAGGTATCTATCGCGAATGGGATGACACCCTTGACATAATCAAGAAATCTTTAGAAAATGACTGGACCCTTAAGTATAACGATAAAGTCACGAAACTGTCCTTCTCGCCTTGGGGAGTCGGAGACTTACAGTATCTAAACAAACTATGGTTCAATAACATCAACCTAAACAGAACCACAATAAAACAAATCAACAGATTTTTAACAAACAGAGCATGCAAAAGTTACAGACTCAGACGAGCCAAAATCTACACCAGGGACGCCTGCAGATGGTGCAGCTACGCAGACTTCCTTGAACACCAGATTTTAAAATTTCTTGAAGATACTAACATAATTTATAGCACCACTGATGAAACCACACATCTTATCCCTACATCACTCTAACAACCACTCTTACCACTTATCAACATACTACTAATCACTAACAATTCGATAATTCAGTAATAACGAAAAGTAAATGAACATGTACGAAAAAAAAGACAAAAGACACACAAACAGTACCATTGGTCTCAAAAGAGGACCAGACCGAAAACGCTGTTTAAGTGCCTAAAAGGACATACAAAATCATCCAAAGTTGAAAAACTAAGGAACCTGTTATAAACCAGGGAAGATGGGAAAAGAAAAAACAATATCCTAAAATTTACAAATGCAGAAATAAATGCAAGGCTTTTAGCTGCCTCAGAACCTAGCAACAGACTTCAAAATTCAGTCGTTACATTCTCAGACTCCGAAAATGCTATAAAAGAAATAATAAACAACAAAAACTACAGATTTATTGCAACTAAATTCAGACAAGTTCTCATAGACTCTTCAAAGATTACTTTTGTATTATACTGGATACCCGATTCCGAAAATTTCTTAGTTCATACAGCAGTTGATAAAGCAGTCAAAGATGCCATTAGTATAGATGCATGATGAAATTTGATCAACTGACAGCTTACCTTGCATCTACTGACATAGAAAAAAACTAGTAGTCGGGAAATCATTTTGAATTGGATTTAGCTATATAAATAAAAAACAAATAAAATAAAAATAATCATTCCGTCTATTTTCCTCGGTTAGTTGCAAAGACATCTCTGGTTAATTGAATATAATAAATGTATAGTTGTGTGTCGATATGATAATATTTATTCAGAAGTTTAGTCCATGGTATCTTATGAAACCCAGTTCAATAAATTGAACATTTTGTCAACTTGGACTCGACTTTTTTTCCACTGAAAAATCCAAACGCACTGAAATTAACAACAGGTTATGGGCCCAGGGCAGCTGCAAAGAGGTTTCTTCAAAAGTCAGGAAAGGAAATTATCAGGCAAGTCGAGAAAGCAGTCCAAGAGGTCAGAAACAGCAAGGACAACATAACCTACAATACAAATCATCGACATTGGAACAGCCATCGCACAGCAAGTCAACGTTGAGCAGCGAACACGCACGTTGCTTTAAGTCAGAAAATCGCCACCAAAGACTCAAAATGGATACTGTAAAGTCTCAATTGGAAATGTTAAGTGAAGTTAGTCAAGGGAATGTCAATTCCATTTAATGGCAATTTAAATGAAACCTAGCACTTAAGAACAAAGATCTGCATGATAATAATAACAGGTGCAAAGCGTAGACCATCAGGTGCTGCGTCAACTGGTACAATCGCCGCTTGGTTAAAGAAAGATGTTGATGCTCAAACATTGGTAGGTTTAAATTTAAACAGTAAGATTGCGAACAAAATTGCAAATTGTAAAACTGCCAAAGATATGATTGACAAATTAGTTCGTTCATATGGTACAAACACTGATGTAACTTTAGAAACGTCCCGAATCAAATTCTTTACCTATGAGTATGATGAAAGCAAGTCAGCTGTTGAGAACTGTATGAGATATTGGATCTCACGGATGAAGTGTCAACTGAAAAAGATCCTGTGAAGGAAAGTTGGATCATGACGAGGATCATGAGTGTACTACCGCCAAAATTGGCACATTTCAGGACATCCTGGGACAACGTGACCGGAGCAACAAAGATCGTGGAAACTCTCTTGGAAAGTTTGAGACTCGAGAACGAGCGACTCAAAGAAACGACGACAAATGCAGAGGGCAGCACCAACAACGCTCGCATGGCCAGATGCAGGAAACAAGGACAGCAGAAAAACTCGCAGCTCGCATGCTACAAATGTGGGAAGAAAGGTCACGGGCTCAAGAAGTGCAAAGGTAAACCGTGTGATGAATACATTGCCTACTGCAAGAAGAAGTATTCATGTAATATCTGTACGAAGAGGGGACACTTCGCAAAAGACTGCGAATCTCGTGAAGAAGCGAATAAGTCAACAAACTGGAAACCAAATAGGAAGGCATTTTTGACCACGGCACTCTCGACGGTGGACAACGACATTTCGAAGGACAAGGCCACTTCATGGTATCGAGACTGTGGAGCCAGCCAACACATGACGTCTCACCGAGAGTGGTTTGTTCAGCTTGTTGAGTTGGACGAGCCCATCCCGATTGTGATTGGAGACTCAACCAGGCTAGATGGCGTTGCGATCGGGAACATCGTGATGGAAGCATTTGATGGTCAAAAGTGGTCTCAAGTGGTACTAAAAGATGTCATTTACGTGCCAAACCTCAACTTTAATCTTTTCTCAGTGAGTCAGATGCTAGACAAAGGACATGTACAGAAGGCAAACGGAAACGAGTCAACGTTTTACAGTCTAGATGGCAGGGAAATTTTGGCGATAGCAAAGCGCAAAGGAAATCTCTACAAAATGATGCTCAGGAGAGAAGAAGAGACAAGTTTGATGGCCGTGTCGATCAAAGTCTGGCACGAGCGACTTGCCCATCAAAATGTCAAGTATGTGAGGGACATACTGAAAAGGAAAGGAATAAAATACATTGATGACTGGAATGACTATGTATGCACAGGGTGCTTGTATGGCAAGCTACATAGACCCTACATTCAAACAACCCCAAGACAGCTCAGCAACCGTTAGATGTCGTGTACGTCGACACCGGCGAGATGAACATCCCGTCATTGGGAGGAGCGAGGTACTGGCTCATGTTCAAGGACGATTTCACTCTCTACCGAACCTGTTACTTTATGAAGACGAAAAGTGAAGCACCAGAGAAGATCGAATGTTACCTGAGACTCGTTGAAAACCAGCTAGGGAGGAGAGTGAAAAGTCAGAGGTCTGACAACGGCATCGAACTGAAGAATGCAAAAATCAAACAGGTGATGGACAAGTTGGGAATTTTCCACACCTTCACGAATGTTCACACGTCAAATCAGAACGGAACGGTTGAGAGAGAAATGGGAACGATTGTCGAGGCGGCCAGAACAGCGATTCACATGAACGAGTTGGACGAGAAACTGTAGGCAGAAGCAATGAACCATGCGATCTTGACGATCAACTAGACTGGAACCAGCAACGTACCAGGGAAAAGCCCAGCAGAACTTTGGTTCAGAAGAAAAATAAAGATTGAGAAGCTGCGACGCTTTGAAAGCGAATGTTACGTGCTGACACAAAAACAGAAAAGAGGCAAGATGGATAGGAAATCAGAAAAGGAAATTCTGGTTGGCTATGATATCGATTCACCCTATTACCGGGTTTATCTGAAAGAGAAAAGAGAAATTATCAGGTCAGACAATGTGATCTTCGACGAGAAAAGATGAGACTGAGGCCAAGGAACTGAACTTGAGACAGAGGCACCAGAGGGCACACCTGAAGTTGGTATCGTTCGATGTAAAAACGGCTTTCTTGTATGGGAACCTGGAGCAGGACATCTATATGCACCAGCCTGAAGGGTTCGGCGATGGAACCAGGAAAGTTTGTAAGTTGAATAAGAGTCTCTACGGACTTAAACAAGCTCCGAGGATGTGGAACGAGAGGGTCACCACCCACTTTGGGAAGAAGATAGGCATGATCAACACAGATGACGACCCGTGTATATACTGTAACAAGGACAAGAGCATTATCCTCTCACTCTTCGTGGATGATGGATTGGTAGCCGGCAAAGGTGAAGAAGAAATATACAAACTCTTAGACGATAAGCGAGGAATTCGAGATAACATTCAGCAAGGGAGTACAAAACAAGTTTACTTATTTGGGCATGGAAATCAAGATTGACCAGGCTGCTACCTTCGTGATTCAGCCTCGCTACACAGAGAAGATCTTGAGAAAGATGAAACACGAGCAGTGCAGTCCAGCATCCACACCCACTGACCCAGGAATGACCAACCATAAGACAGACTTCAAGAACGACGAGGCACTTCCAGCGGACAACAACTATAGCGAGGCAATAGGAAGGTTGTTGTACTTAGCCACAATAACCAGGCCAGACATAAGCTTCGCCGTGAACTACCTCAGTGGATTCTGCAACAAGCCCATGAAGAGCCATCAGGCGATGGTGAAACGTGTTTTCCAGTACTTGAGAGGGACCACGATAGCCGGAATTCATTTCGGAGGAGACAAGACACTTGTGGCCTACATTGATTCAGACTTTGGAGGAGACTCTTAGACAGGACAGTCAACAAGTGGTGTCTTAGTGATGAGAGGAGCGCCAGTGATCTGGTATTCACAAAAGCAGCGTCTGGTAGCGACTTCAACTGCAGAAGCCGAGTACCGAGCAGCAGTGTCAGTGATTGACGATGTGTGCTGGATCAAACGAATCGCACTGGAATTTAGCATTCTAGACGCTGAGCTGCCGATCGCTCTGTACGTCGACAACATATCAGCCATACACATGCTACAAAATGCACAATAAGGAAAGACGACTAGAGGAATGAAGCACATCGAAATACCACGAAAGTACATCCAGCAACACATCAGCAACACTGTGGCACTGCAACACGTCAAGAGCAGCAAGCAGATCGCAGACATCCTCACCAAGCCACTCAACAGAAGAATTTTTAAGACGCTCCGCTGTAAATTGATCAAGGAGGAGTGCTTAGATTTGATCAATTGACAGCTTACCTTGCATTTTGAATTGGATTTAGCTGTATAATTCGGTGTAGGCCACGCTTGCCGATTTTAAGTCTAGGATAAGACCGTCAAATTGCAAGATTCCTCTTCAGCTGCTACGGCCTATTCGCAATGGTGGCGCGATAATTAAAACAACGACCAATGCCATCGCGTCTAAGCTATACCGAGTAACCATGGATAACATGCAGGATGAGTACGACATTACCGAGACAAAAATGAGTCGACCCATGAATGGACTGGATAGTCAATTTACAAATGAGGAACTACAAAACGAAATACAAGCGCTAAACCCTGATGTTGGGAATAAAGAAAAAATGGAACTTGTTCATGCCAGACAGACAAAAAAACGGAAAATGGTTACACATTATTGAGGTAAATGGAAGCATGTATAAAAGATTAGCTAACAAATACGTCAACATTGATTATGGATCATATTTTGTAAAGGAAGACTTTAACATTACGAAATGCTTTAAGTGCCAAAAATATAACCATAAGACGTCGAAATTCGAAGGAGAACAAATTCGTGTGAAATGTGGAGGAAAGCATGAGCTCAAGGAATGCAAAAGCGCACATGAGAAGTGTTACAACTGTATGGGTAATCAAAAGGATACTGATTACTCACACAGAGCAGACTCGTGGAAGTGCCCAGATTATCAAAGAAGGATTGCAATTGCTAGGAGGAGTACTGACTACAATTTTAATGATGATTGTAAATCCCAAAATTCAAATATCTTTTATGCCAATATAAGAAGCTTACGACACAAGCTGAGTGATATTCAAGTTTATTTGCAGCGAAATCCTGAAATGGATCTGATTATACTAAACGAAGTATGGATCCATCCTCAAGAAGCAAAGTATTACAATATTCCGGGATATAGCTCTGTTTTCTCCTGCAGGCCCGGAAGAGGAGGAGGTACAGCAATTTATGTAAAAAAATACAATCAATTTCGTGACAAAGAGAGTAACATCTGACATATATAATATAATAATAATTGAAATAACCTGCGCAGGTAAGAAACTAAAAATCAGTACTTACTATAATCCCAGTCGTCTTAATGCGCAGGGCTTCTGCACAGTAATAGATGCAATATACTCTACTGAAAAAAATCTAATCACAGCTGCTGACACAAACATAGACCTGATTGCAGAATCTCCAGAATCGAGAATGTACATGGATACCCTGGAAACAAACGGAGCGGTCATTGTCAATAAGGACAAAATTACTCACCCGACTTCAAGTACCTGCCTAGATCACATAGCAACAAATGATAAAAAAATTGCTGAAAACATTAAATTCACACTTGCAGACTGGCCGGAGTTAGATCATCGCGTCCTAAAAATTGTCGTCCATGGTCAAAGTCCCAATAAGCAAAAACGTACTCACAAATATTCAGATATTTAGACAAGGATCTTTTCAAATCGAAATTTTAACAGTTGCTAACAAACCGAAAACCTGAAAACCTTATGGAGCTCAAAAATATGATTACAGACTCCAAGTATGATTCTATCATTGAGAAAAAATCAGATGTCGACAATATACATGGATAACAAAGAAAGTTTTTGAGGCTAGTATTAACAAAAGCAAGGCTTAAAAAAATACAAAAAGAACCCTGAAGATCAAGCACTTAAACATCTGTATAACCAAGCCCTAAAAGAATCAAAACGTCTCATCAGAGAAGCTAAATTTTCATATTACTCCAGAAGATTGGAAACAGCGGCAGACAACTCACACGAAATATGGAAAATAATAAATGAAGTAAAAGATAATTCGTCACCTATCGAAAATTTGAAAAAAATGCAGCACCAGGTATTGACAACATAGCTGAACTACTGGCAAATTTTATAAACGAGCGTATTAGAAATGGAACATTTCCGGATGAAGAGAAACTGGCAAAAATTATTCCAATATTCAAAGGAGGAGATCATCTGGACCCGAATACCGCCCTGTTACACTTTTGACAGCCTTTAGTAAAATATTTGAAAAACTTATAAATAATCGTTTAAAATCTTTCTTAATGGACAATTCCACCATAAATCCGAAGCAGTTTGGCTTTCAAAAGCACAAAAGTACTTTCGATGTGTTACTTTCTGTCTCACGTTAAAGTCTTGATAAAGGAGATTATGGATTATGGAGAAAGCGAAGTTTATCTTCAAATGTCTAATTTCCAGTGAATCGGACCGAAGCCCCTTTATAAAAGTGTCACAAATAAATCCATATAATTCAAGAAATGCCAACAATTACGCTAGAACTGATCGACTAGAGAACGATGCAACGAATGATGCTCTGCGTATATACAACAATGTTCCAGAAACAGTGAAAAAAATATAATAATTTATCTAGACTTTCAAAAGCCAAGATTGTGGCCTCCGAAAATTGCAAATGGTGTAACCCTAGAGATGACATTGATGACAGAATTTTTAATTATCAACAATTTGAACCTCTATGAGGTAAGTACAAAATTTTCCCTTTCCTGAAATCTTCAAAAATAACAATAATAATAGTAATCTACTTAATCAATTAATTCGATTTCTGAATGAAGCTGAGGCAGAACTTTAAGATACAGGACTAAGCTGATCCCAGGCTTTTTACGTCCTTTAACCATTCTATCTTTTATACACTAAGTTTTCATCGGTTGTAGCACTGTTTTATTGAGTTTTTCCCGCTGGACCGATTGACTGATGACTAAGGTTTGTTAGTGTTCAAGTAATTTGTTGGGGTCTGTTAGTAGATTGAGTGGATGAAAACGGTTGGAGCCCTGTTATATCGAATGATATTCCAGAGTACTTGTTGATTGAAAAACCGACGAGGTGAGGAAAAATTAGATTTAAAAATTTTTTCACTAAATTTAATGTATTTTAGTTTCGACATGACCGATAAAAAGCATCACGTTCTTTTGTCAGTTTACAGCTACCAAATTTATTTCCTTTAGAAGGGCGTCGTTCTAAAGGAAAGAAAGATGTGCTTCTAAAAAAAGACTAGTGCCCTTCTCAAGAAGAATAGTTAACATCGAATATCTCCTCACCTTGATATATTTATAACTTAAATTATTTCAGCGCCATCGGACTTATGTTAGTATACATAATGTGAGGAGACATTCGATGTAAACTATTCTTCTCTAGAAGGGCACCCGTATATTTTGTAGAAGGGCACCAGTCTATTTTGTAGAAGGACGCTCTTCTTTCCATTAGGACACCTTTCTTCTTTCTCACGAAAGAATTTGATGCTTCTTTGTGTCATGTTAAAACTAAAATACATTAAATTTAATCGAAAAAAAATGCTTAAATCTAATTTTTCCTCACCTCATCGGTTTTGTAATCAAAAAGTGCTCCAGAATATAAAATTTCAGCCCAATCGGTTCAGCGGTAATCATTCGATAAAACAGAGCTCCAACCATTTTCATCCAATCAATTTTCTTCTAACATACCCCAACAAATTACTAGAACACTAACAAAACTTAGCCAAGCTTTAATGCAATGTCGAAAATATAAACAGTCTAGTAAAGGCCCCGGTAAATCATAAACCTTAAGGAACAAGAACGTTTACCAATGGCGTGCGCACTCATGCCATCGCCAATTTCACATAACTTTTTGTTTAGGTCGAAGAAAAAAACTTTCCTGAAAGTGCAGAAAATTTAGATGCAGCCTTTGAATGGTTGAAATACAAACATAATTTCCATTTGAAGCTTATTATTCTATTTATTACCAATAAACAACACGAGCGCCTTGATCATGACATACTCATAAATAAACAATAAATAATGTCTCTAAATCTAGTTTCATCTCGGCAAAGGCCGTCCCAACAAAACATGAAACAGTCTTCGCCATATTTACACAACTAATCGTAACAATGCATACAAAGGTAATAACATGTTCCTATGAACACCATTCAGTTACTCTACTAATTATCGCCTACCTACGAATTAAAAACCAATCTCGTTTAGTTCAAGATAAAAAATATCACCTAGCGTTGCGCGTATTTGCAGTCTACATCTACCACCTTTTATCAACATGATCGTCTAAGTTTTATCGCCGTGCGTGCGAACTAAGTTTCGACTAGAACGTGCGTGAAGAGATTATGCAACTTGAAATCTTTTTGAGCATATATAAGCGAGTTGAGCCCATCTGTATTGTACCGCAGCGGACCGGATCGTAGGAACACCAGACGATCTGCGTTGGGAACTTCCTTGGTATGCTTCAACATAGTGTAGTAGCTGTAATCTGGAGCGAACCGACAAACCTGCAAATTTTTGCTGATAATTCGTCCGTACAAGTCATCATCTTCTCCGCCCCATCCATGGAACATGTTCGACATTCCGTTGATAAGCCGATAGTGCTGGGAGCGTATGGCAACTGCGCCGCCGAAAAGTCCTTCGTACGGGAGGTTGAATCGGAACTCATCCAAACTGGAGCACATGTGACGTGGACAGCCAGTGCAGGCATAGATCTGGCCCAAGTTCAAAGGCATTAGGTCCACATCGTGTAGAATCAGGCACGGGAACTCGTACTGGGCCGCCACCACCGCTCCAACGTTGAACAATTTTGCTCGGTTGAAAGGCTTATGATCGAATTGTTCAATCAGGAAAATCCGATAATGGATGCGTTGCTTGCGCAAAAAGTTGTGCATGTAAATGAGAAACTTATTCAATTGCTGCTCACGCTGCCGATATGGTACAATGATAGCTGTGCTGAACTTAGGCTTGCAATCGCTCGGGTAGTACTCGCCGCCAAGCCGGATGTCCTGCGTTTCATAAATCCTTTGAGTGTAAACATCCTTATACATGTACACGTTCTCCTCCAGGATGTCCTCGTACTCGCATTCGTCCAAATGATGGCTGGACACATTTCTCGTTGTTTCCGCAACTAAGGCACTCGAAATTTCATCACCGCTTATAAATTCATAATGTTTTGCGAATCGTGACGGCCAAACGCAAACTATAAGCAACGCTGTCAAGACGAAGCCCCTCACGTAAGTTATATTGATCACCGCATTCCGCGCCGAGGAAAGAATTCTCATGGTGCCTAGCATTTGCCACACTTTATTACTTAGCCATATTACTTTAAACTTAACAATAGACTTTACACTTAAATGCTAATTGGACTTCTTAAGATTCTAGAGCAGCTCGCGCCCGAACACATTTTCTATCGACCGGCCGTTATCCACTCGACCTGTCGCTGTCGAAGAAACTGCCAGTGTCAACTGACAGCTCGTAGCCAAAACAGGTGTTGAAGTGTGCTGCCAATGGCACTTGCTTGCGATATGCTAACAGATACAGCAAAGCGGTGCAGATGAGGAAAGTGGGTAATGGTACAATTGAATTGAATATAAAAAAAATTTGATATCAATCTGTTTGTAAATAGAGCAAATTACTGTGACGTACTTTCTGGGTTAGATAGATAGATAGATACTTTATCGAGTTTTTTTACGCACAAATATTTTTAGCATGATAAGAAGGTATATAGCTTGACAAAGGCACTATTGTCAAACAGCAATTATTACAAGATTCGGTCGTAACCAATTCAACGTGATTGAAAGATTGATAAAAATAGTATTACACCAGTGCTCAATGGCTTATAAATTGAAAAATACAATTGAAAATTATTTGCAAAAAACAACAAGGAAGAAATTTACATGAATATGACACTTTGAACTTACAAAATATGATAAGATATTTAACAATAATAATTAATATATTGAACTAAGTAAATGAAACCGGAAGAAAGTGATAACGTATACTATAAAAAGTTTAAGAAATTGTACTTATAGTAAAACAATGAGTAAATGAGGAAGAAATAAATAAACATAAGAACTAAATTATTAACCACAACCAAATGCGTGATATTCAAAAAATGGGGTGTAAAATAATGTGTGATAACCACGATCCCACGGATCGATATTCCGCCAAGATCCGCCACCCCTTAATTTAAATATCCCAACCAGCAGATAAGGTTATGACAGATCTCTGCACCCTAGGCCACTGGCATTAATGGGTGTTGAGCGAACTAAAAAAAAGAAAATCGTGTGTTAATCAAGTGTGATGGCAAATGGTAGTGCTTGTGACAGCAAAAAAGAAGGGAAAAGTGGCATAGAAGTGAAATTTCCCTACATGTTGATCAAATTGAGACACGATGACTTTTGTTTGCAGGGCACGTTTGTGTTTTTAAGGTTCTATGAGACTTCCATTCCATCGACACAATATTGAAATTACGGTATAACCTCCATTTTAATATTGAAGAGTCCACTGTTATCCCGATTCGTAAAAGCTAATATTCAAGTAGAGATATTTACGAAACTGGAATTAGCTACGAAGATGATCAGCATTGTATGAGCAACAGCAGTGGTAGACTGCCAACGATTGCGTCAAATAAAATCATGGGCATGTTCCTCTACCCTCACCTCCACCTCATTCGTAGCAGCCTCGACCACCACCCCAAGCGACGATGGCAGCCGAACCAAAACCATTGCTCCAACAGCGCTAGTCCAATTTCAAACAACCAATGAGCTTTGGATTTGTAGAAAAAAACGTTAACATCACCTGTTTATGGGAGGATAAAGCGTGAAACTGACAAACCATTCATTCGATATCAAGTTGAGAGAACTTCTACTTTCGACAATGATCTAACCCATTTTTTAGGGTTTTGTAAAATAATTTTACAAAACCCTACTAGTTTCGCGACCAGTCCGTCCGTCTCTCCGTCCGTCCGTCCGTGTGTCACAGCAGTTTTTCTCGGAAACTACTTAAGCTAGAAAACTAAAAAAAATTTTATAAGGTATTTAAGGGGGGTCTCCCCATATAGGAGAGTGACCCCCCGAAAAAAAATTTCATTGAAGGTAGCCGATATGGGTATCAAATGAAAGGTCTTGATGAGAACTTTTCAAAACAGGTCTTACTTTGGCAAAATTTGCTTCAAGGGGCGCACAGGCAGGGGAAATACCCGCCCTTAAATTCAATGAAATTCAGTACGTAGATGTCTATTTATAAGATTGATCTATCCTGAAAGTTTCATAAAGATTAAATCATATTTAGTGAAGTTATAGCGGTTTGAATTTTCCTGTATTACTATGGAACAATTTGCGCTGCATTTATTACTATGGCAAAATATGGCTATGGAACAACATGCGCTTTTTACCGACTCAGACACTACAGTGTGGATTTGCATGAAAATTTCAGGAATGATACGTGTCCTGTATATCTTTGAGAATCGGTTCAGCTAGTGGTATCAGTAATCGTAAAACAAAATAGTGGCTGTTTTAAATGCGAAGATTGAATAATTTTGAGTTATTTTTTCCCAACGTCAACGTTTAAAGTGCATGCTTTGAACTCTTAATTCAATTTAATGAATGACTGAAGATGAGTACCTACAATTAATGCTCATAAGTGAAACAAGTCAAGGAGGTGGGAGAGAGCTCCTAGCAAAAGGGCTTTGTAACCATTCTAGGATTCAACGCTCTATGGCTCTGTGGACCCCCGCGCACAGCCCAATGTTTGGTAAAGTTTCGTTTATTTTGGGCCCCACAACGGGAGTTGTCTCTTTGGCTTTTTCTTTATAACATGTATTTTTATGATCACTTGTGTGGTTAAAGTTGCAAATACCTTCCGGGGAATGATTTTTATGTGAAGGCTTAATTCATAAGTTGTTTGTTTTAACTTAACTTAAAAGGAAAACATATAAATTATATTTCAAATGTGGCAACTTAAGAAATAAGTGAAATGAAAAAAAATGCGAAAAATAGATTAATTACAGAAATCAAATAAAATTAATAGAACATGAATTTTAAAATAAATAATGGACAAGACAGATTAAAAATGAAAATGAGATGCTATTAATTAACCGATAGTAAACTATTACTGATTAAATACAAAAATAGAATAAAAAACGAAAAATTTGAAGTAAGTCACGATAAAAATTTTTACGTCATTACAGCATCATTCTCATACTGTCTATTTGTAAATTTCATAAATTAGTAGACATGCAGATAAAATTCATTTCTAATTTGTATATTTTAGTCAAAAAGCATCTGGATTTAATCAAATCTATCTTTCTATTACTTTGATTGCAAAAGAAAGAAATGAAAAAAAATACATAAACAGCATATATACTTATAAATATGCAAAGGAAGATGAAAAAAGTAAAGCTACAAAGAAAAAAAATACTTCATATATGTATTGTGAATTATAAACATTGCACTACAAAACAACTGAAAAGAAACAAAAAAATAAAATAAATTGTAGACTAGAATCTAAGAAAAAAATTTATTTAAAGTAAATTGTACTTTAAAATATAACAAAGGAGAGTAATCACTGAAAAGAAAAAAGAAATAAATATTTATAAGGAAAATATAATTAATTATGAATTTCTGAATGTATAACCACGTCTTTCTTTTCCAGTAGCCCGTTCTATTTCAGCAAGATAATGCGGACGAGAGGTGAGTATACCGCCAAGAGGGTACGATTCCAGTAATCCACGAATGGTCGGTTTCAAGTTGTGGCCGGTACGCGGGGCCATAGATTGAGTTTGCGTTTTTCCTTTGAGTAGGTTTCTCCAGTTTGACTTAGAGTAGAGTATTTCAGACACCATGATGGTAATATTCAGGAGCACGCATTTTTTTTCAGCGGTTGCCTTTGTTCCTTTTCCGCGGAATGCAGTCACGTAATTTTAAGTAGAGTCGATGTAAGTTGTTCGACGCGTTTTAAATCGGGCATTTGAACCAGTGGCTGAGTTTTTGTATTTCGGAGCCGCAACTGAAACTCCTCTGTGAATTAGCTAGCTAGCCAGCAGCCACCTCGGAGTAGACTAAGAGTGTCCGGACTTGACTACCTGATGAGAACAGTCCGTTGTCACGTGCCAAGACTTCACGTCTACAACCGATGAGAGGTCGGTTTAGATTTCCTTCGGGGAATCTCGAAGGTACGAGACGTGTGGAAAATCATTACAAATGGTTTATGTGGATCTAATAAAGAAGGAATAATTAACGAGGAATGATTTACACAAAGTGATTTGATAGGTAAGATATAACGATTAACATTCTCTAAAGGTACGTTTGAATTAAATAACTCCCTTACAACTGGGTCAGAATGACAACCCCAAAAGGTTAAACGGTCAATCATGAAAAATAGAATCGGTCTAATTTTGGCCTTCTGTATTTCGATAAGCATTTTCTAAGGGTTTTGCGTTCAAAACTTTGAATTTCATCACCAACAGTTGAGGAAACATAATGCCAAACAGGAAAACAATAGATAATAATTGGACGATACAACCATGAGCTGTATGAAATTTTCGAGGAACCGGAGGTCTCACAATTGTAAGACTCCGGAAGCTGCAATGGGCTGGACACATGAATCGTATGGATGAACAACGGATAACCAAAAAGGTATTCGTTGGGATAACTGAGGGCCGGAGGCTAGTGGGGAAACCGAAGAAACGCTGGACTGACTTGGTCGACGAAGACAGTTCATCGCTGATCGGATTTCAAAATCGGAGGATGTGGTCAATGGACCGAGACAATTGGAGGCTCTACTTGCAGGAAGCGAATGCCCGAGAGGGGCTCAGTGCTCAGAAGAAGAAGAAGAATAATTGGATGAATAAGAGTTTTGTACATTAAAAGTTTAGCAATGCAACTTCCAGATTTGCTTGAAAGAAGAGGTGACAATGCTACATATGTACCAACTGCTTTTCTCAGAATTGACCGAACATGGTGATTAAATTTTAGTCTATGATGTAAGTGAATGCCTAAATATTTTATTGGTGTTTTGAGAGGAATATTGTGCCCATCATTTGATAAAGAGAGTAATTTACTTTCAGCTGGAGCATTTCTATGGCCTTTGCCATAAGCATTACGAAAGCAAATTAGCTCACATATTTCAGGGTTAATTTGCAGAGCCTAATCAAACATATTATTTTTTAAGCACTTGAAGATGAAAATTAATTTTATTTAAAGCTGTTAAGGGACTTTTGTCGCTTGCAAGAAGGATAATATCGTCCGCGCAAAGAAATATTTTAAAATTGTCATTTATATTATTTTGATAACCGCAAGGAATATCAGCCAAATAAAAATTGAATAGAGACGGACCAAGAATAGGACCCTGAGGGACACCAGAACATACATTATTAAAGAAGAGTAGGAATTACCTATTTTAATCCATAAACTACGGTTAGTAAGAAAACTTATGAAAATACGAGCTAAAGGAATAGGGCGGTCACAATTTAAAAGTTTGTAGATTAAACCTGTTAACCAAACCGAATCAAAAGCCTTTACAAGATCAATTATACACGCCACTGTAACTTCTTTGTTTCGTAAACCAGAAGGAATTTTATCATGAATGGATAAGAATGCATGTTCAGTAGAAATTTTTTCCTTAGAACCGATTGCTCAATAGGAATTATGGGTTTAGAAAATATTTTAAAAGATCACAGAATAATTTTTTCATGAATTTTGCTGAGGTTTGAAAGAAAGGGGATTGGTCTCAGTTTCTTAATATCACCATTTGATCTTGATTTTGGCAAAGGAACTAATGTGGCTGCTTTCCAAGCCGATGGAAAGTAACCATTATTAATGCAATTATTCGCAATGACGACAAGAGGTCTAGAAATTGAATTGCTAGATTTCCTGATTACTAAGTTCGGAATGCCATCTGGGTCAAATGATTTTTTATTATTCAAATTTACTATTATAGATAGGATCCCATCAAAACTTATAAAAAAATCACGATAATTTAAGCAAGTGGGATGTGAGGAGCGATTATTGGGAGAGAATATGGTGAAAAAAGATCCTTCAAAACCCAAACTGAAAGGATTGACTTTACTCTCTACAAGTTCTTTTAAATCATTGTTAGCAGAATGTTTTTCGCCGTAAAGATCATAATGAAACGAGGAGCACACGTTCAATTTTTCATCCGTCGTAAAATATGATTGTCCATTAAAGTTAAAAGGATCCCTGGAAATATTCCAATCATTTGATAACCGGCCAGTCAATTTCTTGAATAACATGTGAGGATGGCTTCATATAAGAAAGTCGTAGTTTATACGCCGCATTCAATTCAAAACGCATCTTGTCTCATAATTTTACCGTGGATTTATTCTATTGTAATTTTGGTGAGATATTCTTTTTAGTTGAGGGGAGATTGTGATTGATAGGGAAAGATTGTCATATTTTAAGACATTAAACCACCATAAGATGGCCGCATACCATTGCATGATTCACAAACTGTTAACGGTGCCAATGAGCAGCGAGGATTACAAAAAAGGGCTGGATTACACGGCACGAAAAAATGGAAACGAAAACCGTGCGATTGAACAAATTATCAATAAAAAATTCAGACGAATGAAATTAAATCAATATGCAACGCTAACACCGGAAGCAAAAAATGTAAAAAGGATTGCGATCACATATTCGGAAATGCATAGGGATCTTCAAAAGATGTTGAAGAAACAAGGTGTAGAGGTGGTATCCAAGAACGATAAGCAGTTGAACGAGTCTTAAAAAGCGAAAAGGAAAAATTGGTGGAAAAAGAAAAAAGTGACATCTACAAAATCTCGTGTGGTGAGTGTCAGCAGGCGTATATTAAACAAACGAGGAGGTTAGCGGTAATGAGATTCAATGAGCATATGTAGGAGGTAGAGTTAGCAAATAAGAAGGTTAACAGCAATCTGAGGTCAGCGGCAGTGAGGCATATTTGGTAATCGAGCAGTCACACAAGCAAACTTCTCGAAAACCTTCCTAATACTTATCCGACATTTTAATTGCAGATATAAAAAAAAATTCATTACTTCCATTCACAGTTATTAATTATGAAATATTTTTTTTATTATTGTTATTAAATGTAAATTTTATATCATTTTTCTTTACATTAAATTTAAACGTTTCTCTTTACTTATATTCTTCATGATGTTTATCTTTTACTAATATTTAAAATCTTTTTCATTTTGCTTTACTTCTTTTAATCTTTGAAAAATTTTAAATCTACAAATTAAAATTTCGGATATGGGAACACTGATTTAGGGCATCGCAGCTGTGTATTGCATTGCCAAATGCAATCGAACTCAGCTGAGCGAGCAGCTGTATTCGAGGTACCGTTGCGACACGGAAAAAAGAAAGAGAGATTTGGACTGATTGAGGCAGTCAACGCAAGCACGCTGGGGAGTTTGCCGACCAGCTAGCTAGCGATAAAAAGTACAGTTTCGACTATTTGATTGTGCTTGCTGGGATATAGTTTCGTGTCTATCTGTTCCGAATACAAAGAAAAACATATTTCCAAGATATTAGAATCGCGAAGTGTAATTTCCAATCGTGAAGTGGTTTCAGATTCAATTTTTGCCACATGGGAATGCTTCTCGAATAATGTTGACGTCGAGGTCTTGCCGCGCTGCATGTTCTGCCTCCGGGTTTTGTTCGCACGACGAAAGACTATCCGAGTCCATTCTGCGTACCCATAATCATCAATCCACGATTGGAGAAAAAAAATTTAGGGAAATGAACTGGGTTTAGTCCTTGGAAAATGCAGTGAAATTTACACAAACAAATTGCCCCATTACATATTGTCTTGTGTACAAGTGGCCCATTATAGAATTTCTTCCATCTAATGCATGGAGCTCGGATGACAGCTTTTGCCGCGAATCGTCAATACGCAGTCCAACCGAAATAACGGTTCGAGAATGCCCAGATTGTTAAGAAGTGCGTGCATGCTAGAGTGATCCATCTGATTCTCATCCCACTATACACCAAGTACGGTAGCTTATCCACAACAGCTAGTGCTAGTCATAAATGTTTTAGATTGGACGAAGTTTGTATCTAGCGAATAGTGAACGTTGTCACTACTGTCGCATTTCACCCGCTCGCACAGTCCATGTAGTAGAATTCGTATCGAATTTTTCCAAGGAAGGACTGTGGATGAGTTGTCAGAAAAGAACCGCAAATTGACGAATGCACTTGTGCTGCAAATTTTCGATTCTTGGCGGACTATTGTTCCATCACATCTGATGAATTAGTGAAGGAATTTGTGCGCGTTATCCTCGTTTTGTCCACACTTTTCACAGCAAAGAAAAATAAAGATACAGAACGAGTTGCTTTTGATTTTTTTTTTCATACAAAGAAAACGAAAAACATGCAATTATGTATTCTTGTTTAACATTGGTATATATAAAAAATCACATTTAAATATTGTTAGTTTTCAATATATATTTACACGACAGTAAAAATAAATTTACAATAGATTGTTTAAACTTGAAGATTCAGTCTTTCCCTTTCTTTTGACCGGACCGGGTATAGGACCGCAACGATGGCAGGCTCCTCCGCTAACATGGGCTAGACATCGGTCGCGCTCTTCCCTTTTTTTGCTTAACAGGGACTGATATAGAGTTATTTGATTGCATTGCATAACGCTATAACATAAATTGGTTACGTACTTTTGTATGAATTTTTCACTCAAATGGAAAATACATGGCCACGTCTACGTTAGGATCTTGATACGTTTGGGAGGGTGCGAGGGGACACCGCTTCCATCTGGATGCCACACTCATATTTGTGGGCCACAAGTATCGTTGGTAACGACGAAGTTTCTGTAAGTCCATCGGTTTCCTCCGGGCCCAATTTGTTCTCTGAGCCAGCAATTTCCTAGCCCTTAGTAGGTTACCTCGGCCTCGACACCAGCCGATCGGAATGTTAACATGTTTAATTCGTAAATGTGAAGTTTTTTTTTGCAGTGGGTCCTTGTGCTGGGGGCAAAGAACTCGCCCCACGACACCGCAATGCTAGCCTACCAGCGCATTCATGCGTCCCCAGACAAGGCCAATCTCGGCGGATCTCAATATCCTCTTTTGCCGAGGCAGCAGACCATTGCTGCAGTCCTTCACGGACATTTATATATACCTAATTCACTACACATATAATCGACAGTAAACAAATATAGGTATCGAGAACTTAAAAGTTGTAAAAAAGGTTAGAAAAATTAACAAGTTAGACATTAGGGAAACAATAGAAATAAGTAGTCTGACTGTAGAATATATTAAATAGTACTTTAGTATTCATTGTTTTCGAATTTATCACTAGATGCACGTCATACGATTCTTCACTTCCCATTGAATTGGTGTCTTCGTAGTTCGCCTCCACAATGTGGTATTTCCCATTTTTAGCCACGATTCTATGGTTTTTGGTTGATTGTCTTAGCTGAGCGTAATCGATGGAACGCGGTTGGCGGACTTGCCCCTTACCTCTGAGGAATATATCGGACTGATGATCTCCACGCCTGTTGCTTTACCTGTTGCCATGTCGGGGCTTTGACTTGACGCTTTATTTATACTCACCTCTTTAGATGGCATATTCACATTGAGTTCTTGTGCGCTAACTTTCGATGCCTCTTTAAGCGTCACCTTGGTCAGTATTTCCTCAAAAGACTTGTTTAAAGATCGTAAGAGTTGTTCTCTGATGTAGTTTTCGGCGATCCCTCTGATAATTTGAATCCGTAACAAAATGGCATCCACCGATTTTTTCATTCGCATGCGAACGAATTAACGATAAACCTCTTAAGATCCGTAAAATACTTCGTCATTGATTGGAGAACGTTTTTCCGGTACGATAGCTGCTTATTAAGCAATGCCAGTAACTCGTCGTAGGATAGATCACTAGTTGTCTTGGGTGCAGATAATATATCCACAGCTGCATAGTTTTTAGCTTCGATGGAGCTTAAGAGTAATTTAGCACAATATACGGCGTTGATTGATACGTCATAACGTCCATGTAGTTTTTGAATCGTTCCTTGCAATTTGTGAACGATTCCTTATTAAAGTGGAACGGTTCTAAGCCTAATAAAAAAAACCCTGCACGATGAAGAGGTAGCTGCTGTAGTTTGTTTTAATAGAAGTGCCGCCATCATATCCCTCTGCAGGTCTGAAAGCTGTTTGAATCGGGCTGGATTCGTATTCTATGTTGAACTAGTTGAATGAAATTGTTTAAAATATTAACGTACTAAAAGGCCTTAATGAGTACAACAACAAAAAATACATGAGAAGTCAAAATTCACTCAACTTTGTTAGTAATAGTGTGATTTATCGATTTTATGTTTTCTTGAATAAAATCTTAACGGTACCCTTGAATTCAATAAAATTCAGCTCGGAGATGACTATTTATAAGAGTGATTTTTCATAAAGATCGAATCGTATTTAACGAAGTTATAGCGATTTGAATTTTCCTGTATTACTATGGAACAATTTGCGCTGCATTACTATGGAAACATATGGCTATCGAACCATATGCGCTTTTTACCGACTTAGACACTACAGCTTTGCTAGGATTTGCATGAAAATTTCAGGAATGATAGGTATCATGAATATCTTTGAGAATCGGTTCAGTTAGTGGTATCAGTAATCGTAAAACAAAATAGTGGCTGTTTTAAATGCGAAGATTGAATAATTTTGAGTTATTTTTCCCCAACTTCAACGTTTAAGGTGCATGCTTTGAACACTTGATTCAATTTATTGAATGACAGAAGATGAGTACCTATAATTAATACTCATAGGTGAAACATGTCGAAGAGGCAGGAGAGAGCTCCTAGCAAAAGGGCTTTGTAACCATTGTAGGATTCGAAAAATAGAAAAGTTCTTTATGAGAGCTTTTCAAAGCAGTTCTTAAACTGTCAGTTTTTGCTTCAGTGGGGCACAGGGGGGGGAAATACATGAAAAATTTGTTACCTCCCTCGTGGATCTAAAAAATCTGAAAAAATTATCAAGGGAGATATTTATGGGTATAACAATAACAAGTAACTCAGAAGTCAAAATTCGTTCAACTTTGTTAATAACAGTATGGTCCTCGAATTTCACTTTTTCTCCAATAAAATCGTCTTTGACATGTTTCTTGATTTTATCCGTTGCTGGTTACTGCATTTTGTAAGTTCAGTACAAAAACCCTTCTGACATGAGCGTAGGTCTGTCTAACCACCTTGTTATATATTAAAATTAAATTTTCCTTTAAATTGATATTCTTTAAAATATTTGTCTTTTTATTGTGATTTAATCTTTTAAATATATTATTATTTTTTTTTATTAACTTTATTACGCAAGCCTGCAAATTAAAATTTCTGACATTAATACATCCCATCCATGTGTTGTATTGCCGAATGCAATCTGACTTGGTTGAGCTAGAATCTCATCTCAATTTACCGGTGTGGCCTAGAAATAATGCCGAGATTTGGACGGATCGAGTAGTCTGTTATTGATCGTCATCGCGAACACGTCGCGAAAAGTGCGCCAGCAGCAGGACAATCGGAATTAACGATAAGAAGAAAAGATTCTATTAGCGTGCGATAGACCATTGCGGTTGGATAGTGGGTGCAATAAAACAATGAAAATACTATTCCGTATTGTTTATGTAGTTTTCCTAGTGAGATAATTCATGGTCTATTGCATAATTGACGAAGTGTAATCTGTGACTGGAAAGTGGTCATTGAACCGATGGTCAATCGTGCGAGGATTAAGCTGAGAGCCGTCAATTGCCTGTGGATTATTATCATTGCATTGGCTCTGGTTAATGCAGCATCCGCGTGGATGCAAGCACTTTCGTCCTCATTGGAGCTGTGTTTTGCTCGATTTGCTCCTCTACTCGTGAAAATTAGACAAATCTATCTCCCAGCTAAACATTAGAATTTTTTAACGTTCTCTTTTATCATGTAAATTCCCTCAAAATGCATCGAAATGGTAGAAACTAAACGGAGTGCACTTGTATGTGTGTGAAGTACGAAATTTTGGTCACTTGAAACCGCTCTACATAAAAAAAAAATTTCCTGAGCAATCAGCGACAAACTTTCACTCACTACATGACAAACTTTCACTCACTACATGACAAACTTTCAATCGTTACATGAAGGTTTGCATGAACGGACGAACGCGCGCAACAACCACCAGCGATTTAGGTCGTACAGAAACATATTGATTACGATGTTGGAATTTTTCAGACATTTTTTCGTTACGTAACTCATTTATGGTACTTTAGTACAATTATCTTTTTGCATTCTATTCAATTTCCTTGCATTGAATTTGTGGAATTGTGTCTTGGTGGGCTAATGTATTGATCGCGAACTATTGTGGGCAGTTGAGTGCGGCTTCAGATGAGGAATTAGCTTTTGATGCAAGAAACTTTGCTTGAACATTAATTCACTTTCTCTCGGCAAAGTAGATACAAATCCCAGTTAAACTAGTTTAAACAATTATAGTTGATATGAGGTCTGTTCGAATAGTAGTGTTTCGAATTCCGGCGTACCAACTTCCTGCCATTCGCAACTTCAAATTGCCGCCTTAACATCTTCATCTTCCTTTGGGCATTTATACCTTTTTCCCTGTTAATTATTTAATTTTATTAAAATTTTTCTAATTTCCCTATAATTTTTACTTTCCCATCATCACAATCCTACCCTTTTCCCTTATTTCCAACTAAAATAATATAATACATACTAATAATTTTAATTTTTCCACTAACAACATTCCATTGATTAATTCCCACTAACAAAACTTCATTCAATACCTTTTCCCTAACAAAACCTAATTTTTTTCCTTCATACTAACTAATTCTATTCACTAGTTCCCACTAACAAATTTTATTTTTTATACTAACAAAAATTAATTCACGTTCCCCTACTAACAAAGTTCAAAATCATACCCAAAAGCATCGTTGAAGTTGCTTATGAGATGAATGGGAGATCAACAATCCATGGCACCATTAGCTGCGTCGCGAGTTCTCGATCGGGGGGGTCTGCTGGCACCCTGAATTCAAGTTCCCCCGGGCGCAGGGACGCACTCTTTTTGGGGTATCGGCAAAACCAATAGCTTCCGTAATGTATATGTGACACTTTGCATTCAATCAAGCGCTTCTTGGATTGTGCAAATTGCCATATGTAAAACAATGGATGCTATTGAGTTTGTCGATATGGAACAAAAGATGTGTGGGTAGCGGAATCGAAGTGTAATGAACTTCGATTACGTTACCCAGATGCGGCAGCGGATTAGATGAAGGTGAAATGTGGAATTAAGTGTTTAGGATTGGGGCAGTGAGTTTTGGCTGGAAAAGATAAGGGTGTTTTCTGTGAGCGATAAAATTGATTTTTGGGGGTTTTAAAATTGGGAAAAAAGGGAGTTAATATTTGGCTGGAAAAGATAAAGGAGTTTTGCTGTGCGGGTTAAAAGTGATTTTTTGGTGTTTTAAGATTGGAAAAAGAGTTTTGGGTTGAGAATGTGATGGTGAATTAAATAGATTTGTTTTGAAGTTTTAATGACGAAGGAGGAGAGTGAAAGAATTGAGAAAGTGAGGTGAATATTGGATTTTGGAAGAGAAAGGAGTTGATTTTGTGCGGTGTGAAAAAGAAAAAAAAAGATTTTATTGATTTGAAGTGCGGGGAGACGAAAATTGAAAGTTTTGGTTTGAAATTCAGCGAAAAAAAAACAAAAGAAAACTAATTTTATTGATTTGTGGAGAGGACAAGGTGCCTTAGAGTGAAGTTTTCTGCGAAAGTTGAAAGTGGCCGTTGCGTTTTTAGTTTTTTTGTTATTTTAACCTTAAAATCTGATTTTCAGTGGCCCTACGCTTCTTTTTTTGAACTTCACCGGTCGCTCGGAGTTTTGCAAGGAAAGAAGTAAGCATCAATCATATTTTGTTTCAATATTTTACAATAATTTTTATATTAAATTGAATTGATTTGTTGTGTTGTATTTTGGTATATATTCTTTTGTTTAAATCTCGAAAGGGCCTTTACTCGTTTTTTTACATTTTTTTATTCCGTAAGGTTTTTTTTGGTTGTGAATATAATTGTTGGACTAAATAAAACGGCCATGTCAGTTTAAGCCCATCATCTTTCATTTCTCAAAATGACCTCCCCCTTTCCCGCCGTGTTAGTATTTATATGTAAGGTAGCTCAGCACGAGCAGAGCGTGTCCCGGAAGTCCCACGACTGAGCGCTAGCCGGCCTCAGTATGCCACCCCGGGCTACACATACCTCTGCTAATTCTTAATGTCTGCAACTGCGGTGACTTCCGTGGTTGCTACAGTAGTTATAACCGAATTTGAGTTTTCAGGCATCACCACATCACCAGCAGGCGCCCGTCGAGGAAGTCCGTGAGTACCCGTTTGTTTTTTCTAAATTTTTTATATTAAAATTTATTAATTATTTATAAATATTCTTTCGAATTTTTTTTTTCTTTATTCTTTAAAAGCCGTCGGGCCTTGCTTGGTTGTGTGAGCAGACGCGTTTCGACTACTTTGAGTCATTTTCATCTTCGAATATTTAATTTTTATTTAAAATTTTAATTTATAAAAAAAATAAAAAAAAAAACGTACGCAAATCCCTCCAAATAACTGTAAAGTTCTACGTTCAGATTTTTTTTTTTTGATATGTTATAAAAAAATAAAATTATTAAGTTTTTGGGAAGCGGTTGTTGCGTACGCATTAATACCAAGTTTTCAAATGTAAAAATCAAAAGAAGAAACGACATACACAATTGAATATTAAGATCATTTCTACACCCTTTGAGACTCATTCAATTGCCTCATTTTTTAATAAATTCTATTTTCGATTAAATTTACATGTTATGAGCCGTATTTTTAATTAATTTTTGTCATTACTGTTAAACATATTTAGGCTTATCATATTGTTGGTCACTTATAGTGACTTACCTTTCCATTTTCATTTCAGTGGAAATGAAAATTGAAAGGTAAGTCAAAATCCAAACGGTCTTTCCTTTCATCAAACCTGGCCGGGTATGGGACCCGCCACGCTAGCCATCGGCCGAGCTCACCCCTTTTGATGCGTTACAGGTGCTCTTGCAGGGTAAGGTGGCGCTCCACTCGCGTGCCTATTTATGGCATAGGGTTATGTGATTCCCTCACATAATACTATCACATAAATTTGCCACGCTTATATTCTTCATTTAAAGGAAAAATTCATTCAAATTATGTTTGTATGAATTTTTCACTTAAATGGAAAATATGGCCAGGCTTACGTATGGGCCTTGATTCGGATGAGAGGGTGCGAGGGGGCACCGCTTCCACCTGGATGCCCCACTCTTATTTGGGGGCCATAAGTATCGTCGGTAACGACGAAGTCCGCTCAAGTCCATCTGTTTTCTCCCGGCCCAGTTTGTTACTGGCTAAAAGCAATTTCAACCCTTAGTAGTTACCTCGGCCTCGACACCAGTCGATCGGCATTAGATCCTTTCAATTCGTGAATGCGAAATTTTTTTGCAGTGGGTCTTTGTGCTGGGGAAAAGAACCCGCCCCACGACACCGCAATGCTAGCCTGCCAGCGCATTCACGCGTCCTCAGACAAGGCCAATCTCGGCTGATCTCACCATCTTCTTTCGCCTGGCCAGCAGACCATCGCCGCAGTCCTTTACGGACTTGTATCTACCCATTTTCATTATAGATGCTAGAATAACAATAGATCCACTCATCCTTATAAGTAGATTGAAATGAAGTAGGTTTTCTGCTATAAATATCATCCACTTTGAATACTGCCGAGGTTCAGGATCAACGAACGCCATAGTTTCTAAATAAGTAATTGTCTAGCAATGGACTTCAGTGTGTTGCGTCTTGATTTGTCCGACTACTTCCCGCTAATTATTCTCTAGCTGCAATTATTCCTTCTATTCTCTATGAAGCGCAGATAAATTCAGAGCAGCGAGAATCAAATCTGAGCACAACAACATCCCTTATCACTTTGTGAATTTTCTTAATCATATATTCCAACTCTGCGCCTGGAAGCCTTTTTCTTGATTTCAGGGAATATCGGTCGTCGCTGCAGCACTACAGCCCCTCACGGGCCATGGCATCCCGCAGACAGCGCCTCCAGTTGCCTCCGTCCACTGACAGCATTTTCCCAATTGTCGAAATCAACTAGAGATGTGCCGTCTTTCTCAAAACGTTTCCTCGATTGGCCCACTGGTCTCCGCCCAAGTTTTTCCAACGAATACCTTTTAAGATACCTGTTGTTTGTCTATACGAATCACGTGGCCAGTTCATTGTGGCTTTCATAATTTTACTTTTGTTGAGACTTTCGGCTCAAATACTTCATACAATTCGTGGTTGTATCTCATTCTCCATCGATCGCTTTTTTTCGCTCGCAATATTCGCCAGTGAATAGACGTATAGTTATTCTTAGTTTGTAGGGAGAATAATTGTTTGGTATAAGTGGGTTTTTAATGGATTAGCCCAATATATACAAAATATTTGAATAAAAATTCGCATTTGAGAAAATGAAAAATATAACAGCTGAAATTCATGTTCCCTAACGGCAGTTTTATGATTTTTTTCTGTCGTAACCACCAATGGAGGACTTCAAACATTCCAGCGTTAGAACATCTCACTATGCACAAGCGAGATGAAAGTTCAGGCACTTAATTGAATATAAAAACGAGTCAAATTTAAAAATAAAATTCCAAAATTATAATACAACTTAAATCTATTTTTGACTGTCATATGACCATAAAATTTATAACTAGCACAAATATTATTCACCAGCCAAATCCGCAAAAAAGTCTGACGCATTCGAAAACTTCGATGATGGTAAATTGTGTCTTCTTTCTTTGTGAGGATTAGGTTTATCGTTGTACTTAATATCAGCGAAATCCTCAAAATATTTCACATTCCAAAATCGTACGTCATTGTTGTGAGAACTTGAAGCAACAAATTCACCTGAATGATTTATGTCAAGCGATTCAACCGCTAATGAATGTTGGCCGACAATGCCCAAATTTCGGAAGGGTGCGATATGGGCGGCACGTAAAATTCCATCGTCACCTGCGATACATGCAATTCTATCGGTGAGTGGAACCATCACACTCATTTGATGTTTCATTCCAGGGAACATGTCGCTGTGATAGCCAAACTCGCCCCAATTAAATGAATAGAAACGACCTTTGGATGTACCAACAATAAGTTTCGACTCATTTCTATACAGATTCATGCATGTTAATTCTTCTTCGTAAGGCTCTGATTGCACATAGAGTTTTCTAGAATGAATATCAAAATAAACAGAGAATTTAAAGTATTATTTAGTGCTATAAAATTTAATAGAGAATAAGCACCGTGATCCCATATTTATTGTAGTTAAGTATCCATCACCGCTGGTGAATAAAAGCAGTTTTTTAGCATCGTTTGTCAGCATTGCAGAAATATAGTCTTCAACCTCCTTCAGTGCGAAAACTGGCTCCTCTGTTCTTACATCCCATAATTTGACTGTTCCAGAGTCATCCCCTAATTGTGAAAATTTGCAGTTTTAATATATTTTACTAAATATAGTCGGTTTTGTAAGAGTACTACAGCCGCCCTTTCGGATCATGGCTTATTCAAATACACAAACCTGTGGTAAACAAGTTCTCATCGATCACATACAACCTATAAATTGCTGTATTATGTGCGTTGTCATAAAACTTCTTTAACTTTCCAGTCTCTACATCTGTCAGCATTACAGATTTATCCTTGGAGCAAGATAACAGTAATTTGCCGTCAGTGCTAAACTCTATATCGCGACATGCTTTGGTATGTACTTCAAATGTATTCAAAAGAGTGTTTTCCTCATTTGCATATTTATATAGGAGAATATCGCCCGTTATACTAGCAATTGCTAGAATATCCTCTTCAACATGAAAACTAATGTCGGTTATGAAGTCGTCAAGTTTGATTTCAGGCGGATGAGAACGTGGTTTTTTTATTGCAGCAATAATAGCTTTAACCGTTTCATCCTCTTCTTCATCTTCGTTTAATGTACTTGGACCAGCTCCACTTGATCCAGCTTGAGGGTCATCTGTTTTAGTAGCTTCGGGTTCCTGGAAATAATTGATAAGTATAAGTGATATAGAAATGCAATGACAATACGTCTAAAAATCGAAGGACCGCAATTTATAAATGTATATGAGGCGCGCATGATTCTACGTCTAGCACTCGTTGCGTGTAGACGTGTTTTTAATTCGCTCCTGTCAAGAATTTTTAAATTAAAATAATTTTTAAAAAAACGTCAATTACAAAGTAATTTTATAAAGAAACTTATTACATCGTCGAACTATTCGAACAATTTATCGAGTATCTTGACTTTACCTACGAGAAAGTTTCAAGAAAGGAAAAAAAGTTTTTTTCACTGGGGGATGGAGGAGCCCGACGGCTTCCCACCGCTGGGGGACCCAGAGCCAGGCATTTTGAAAATTACAAATGACAAAATGAACAAGCGGAAAAATGAACAAGACAATTGTGAGCATGGAAAGCGAATTACGATTTCAAGCGAAGATTATGAAAAAGTAACCATGGAGAATACAAGGATTACGAAACAAAATGACGAATTAAAACTCCGGATACAGAGTTTAGAAGATATGGTCCGGACGTTGTCAAATGGGAACAAACAAAAAGCCAAGCCGCAGAATACGTCCGGCCAAGAAGAGCCGATACTCACTAAGAAGAATGAAAAACTGGAAACAACAAGCAAGACCAACGGGAAAGGAGTACCAATAAATAAAATGAAATCGCAAGATATGAGCAAGACAATCCATGATGCGGAAAATATCCTGAGCGCAGGAGGAGCGAACGACAGCGCCAATTATTATGCGGTGCTGTCTGCAATGCACGAGGAAATGGACGTCGAGATGGAGAGCAACGATAAGACAGGTAATATTGATAGCGATAATAATTTCATTAAATATTTAAAATTAAAAAATAAGCAAAAGGAGAAGAAGCCAACTGGTGTGTCTGCTGGTCCTCCTAATAAAATTAATGTGGTAAATGAAAAAGTTCCTCCAATAAACGTTTTTGGGCAGCGTGGAGGAGATATGGTTCGGTTATTGGCAGCCGAACATAAAATCAAAAACTTTGAAATTAAGAGAGTGACCGGTGATAAGCTCTCGATCAAGACAAAGACACTGGCTGACTTCAAACAGGCGAAAGATGCTCTTAATAGTGTCCAAGCTCCCCACTTTACATATACGCCAAAGGCGGAAAAAAATCAGACCTTCCTGTTGAAGGGCCTGGACTGTGGGGAGAATACAGTTGATCTCCTTGAGATGTTGCAGGAAGCAGCACCAGCTGTTAAGTTCATGTGTGTGAAAAATTTTGCTACAAGGAGATCAACTGTAGAAGGTAAAATATTACCATTTTATTTGGTACAAATTTCCAACGACAGCAGTCCGAGTGCCCTCCAACAGGTAAGGTACTTAAACTTTAGAGTTGTGAGGTGGGAACGCCTCCAAAAAACTGAGGTCAACCAGTGTTACAGGTGTCAACGATTCGGTCATTCGGCTGCCAATTGTGCAATGCACTATCGCTGTGTTAAGTGCAAAGATATCCACGCCCCCGGTGAATGCAAATTGGCTCAGGTGGAGCCAAAAGAAAAATTGTATTGTGTTAATTGCGGTACATTTGGTCATCCAGCATCATACCGAGGATGCCCTCGGTATCAAGATGCAAGAGCTAAATTTTCCCCAAAGCAAACCAAAGTAAATCAGAATCTGTTACCTCCCAACTTCATCAAACCCGGGGTATCATTTGCACTTGCTGCCAGAGGACCAGCAGACAACAATATAAATAAAATAAATAATGTAAGTGGCAATAATGAGCTGCTTCTTAAAATCTACCAGCAACTTGAATCGCTTTCAGATAGAATTAATAAGCAAGACCAAAAAATCAATTTCGTTTTTCAAAGTTTAGGTCAACATGCTCCAAAATAGTTTGTCATCCAGTCACATTCCCATGGATAGGATTCGTCTCATCTCGATCAACGTCAACTCCATTGTTACTTTACATCGGCGTGATTATCTCCTTGAATTCATTGTTAAGCAAAAGCCTGACATCATGCTTCTCACCGAAACCCACCTCAATTCATGGCACTCCATGACATTCAAGGATTTTGAATTCGTAAGAAACGATAGGGTAATAGGTGATGGAGGAGGTGGCACCGGGATATTGGTTCGAAGACCCTATCGTTTCCAAAATATTGAAAAAGTCGAATTCAAAAGCTTTGAATCTCTTGAAGTGTCCGTTATCAAAATTTCACTGCCAGGTGGGGATAACCTCTTCGTTATCTCTGCCTATGCAACTGGTGGAACTGTTCTCAGGCTCAAGGAGGAACTCAATTCCTTGTTTGAAATACTCGAATTGAACAGGCTTCATAATTATTATATTCTTGCTGGTGACCTGAACGCCAAGCATACATCATGGCTGAACGCCACCAATAATCCAAGAGGTGTATTCCTGAAATCGTGGATAACAGAGAACCAGATTGAATACAGGTGCAATCTATATGGGTCGGAGTTCCCAACATACCCTAGGACAAATTCATATTTGGACCTCTGCATTGCTGACGCAAGACTCGAATTCAACTTTAATAGTCCTCAACGGAAACTGCAGGTGCTTCCTTATGATAGCGACCATAACGCAATCGTAATGGAAATCAATCATCAAAGGGATGATTTCTTCCTCATTCCAGTTCAACATGAAAATCATCGGTTGAACTTCAAAAAAACAGACTGGGGAAAGTTTCAAAAGAAGTTTAATCGGGAGTACCAGAAGCAATGTCCCCCTTCTGACGGTGGCAACTCTTGCTCAATGGTTCCTAATGACAGGAATTTAACTAACGATGAAATAGATGTCTATTTGTCGAAGTTAGAGAAGCTGACGTTGGAAACGATTGAGAAAGTAGTTCCCAAGATAAAACATCGAAATAATATGGAAGGATATGAAACACCAACCATCGCAAGGTTGAAAAGATTGAAAAGCCTTCTTCTCACACGCGTCAACAATATTTATCGACGATTTTTGGATTACAACCATCCCTCGTTGGCTTTGTTGAAATTACATCTGAAGAATGTCCGGAACTTAATCCGGTCATACTTCAGGAGTGAGGTCAGCAATCAATGGGCGGAAAAATTAAGGGGTATTAGCCCACAGGACCCAGACGGCGTGTTCACGAAAGTGAATAGCATATTCCGCAAGAAGTCTCGAGTGAAGGTATCGAATCTTGAAGTCACTAGTGATGAGATAAATCTTCTCGATAGGGCTGGTATCGAAATTGATAGTACGACTCCGGATAGAAATGGAAACAGGATCATTTGTGAAGGATTAGATAAACTTGCCCTGATTGGAACACATTTTGAATTGGTTCATCTACCAAACCCTGAGAGAGGGAATGAGATATTTTCAGAGGTCGTTGAAGCAAAAGTTTCCGACTTCAAGTCAAGCCTGAACGGCCAATCAATTCTTCATTTCAATGAAACATTAACATCTGACCTCATACCGAACTTGAATCTTATTGATTATTTTGTCAGCTATGAAGACTTGTGTTTCATATTTCGCAAAATAAACAACAAGAAATCATGTGGTACTGATGGTATTCCAAATGTAGTTCTCCGACATTTGCCTGAGGTTGCTATTAGGAACTATTGCATATTGTTCAACAACATGTTGAGCAATTCATATTTCCCAAATGAGTGGAAAAGGGCTAAGGTATTTCCGATCTTGAAGAAAGGAAAAGAATCTTCATGCCCCAAAAGCTATCGCCCAATCAGCTTGCTGCCTAACATCAGCAAGGTGTTTGAAGTGATACTCAATAGAGCATTAAACGCCCACATTGAGGAAAATGAGTTGATGCCGAATTGCCAATTTGGTTTTCGTGCCAGGCATTCGACCACACATGCAATAACGAAAGTAACCTCAGACATCTGTTGGAAACTAAATGATAAACAATGTGTTGGAGCATGTCTCATTGATATGGAGAAAGCCTTTGATACGGTATGGTTAGATGGACTTATTTTTAAACTCCTTCAGGACAAGTTCCCCAGACACCTTGTCGCCATGATGTGTAATATGTTATACGGGAAATCGTTTGTTGTAACTGATGGAAATCTGACAACAATGCGCGAGTTCAAGGTCTTGAATGGTCTACAGCAGGGAACAGTTACTGCGCCTCTGCTCTTCTCAATCTTTATTCGCAAGCTATTGAACGGCTTTGATTTTAACGTCTCGCCAACGCGATCATTGGTAGCGTTTGCTGATGATCTGATCATCTATACGGCAGACCGAAAAGCCACAATAGTTCAGAGCAATCTCCAAAAAATGTTCAATGATGTACAGCTGTACACTGACAATTGGCGAATGAAAATCAATGCGCAGAAGTGTGAAACAATCTTGTTTCGGACAACGCTGCAGGGGGTCAGTCAAGACCTGAAACGTAATTGGAAAGATTTCCACATCATGGCTGGCGAGGGTAGTTCAGAACGAATTCCACATAAATCCTGTGTTCGATACCTCGGTGTTTATCTCGATCAGTATCTGTACTATACTGAACATGTGAAAATCATGCTCAGTAAAGCACTTAAAGTAGTCATGGCCCTTCGAAAACTCTTTCATTCCAGATACATTGATCAAAAGGTCAAAATTATCTGTTACAAGACACTGGTTAGACCAGTTTTGACCTATGGATGTCAGATCTGGTACAACCAGAGTGCTAGTACTATGGAAAAATTAAGAGTTTTCGAAAGGAAATGTCTTCGTGCATGTACTGGTTTGTACAGAAAGCCTGAGACGGATTGGAAACATTATATATCGAATAGAAGAATTTATCAAACTGCTGAAGTGACTAGAGTCGATATCTTCATATTGAAGCTTCTTCGGAATCATATCGCAAGATCTGTGACTGTGAGTGAAAACCCTTGGATTTCACAGCCGTTCCACCCTACAGACGGGTATATAGCGACTTGCCTCGCTACTGGCTTCATTCCTCCAGAAGCATTCGTGTATTTGGACATGAATCGATATGTTTTTGATTCTGACGGCGTCCCAGTCATATATCATATATATCGACGGGCCACCGATAAGAAGATAAAATATCCTCCGAATTTGAGTTCACGAGACCAACGATTTCAATGGAGATACTCATTTGCTAGATTCGTTGAAGCTGATCGAGTTGGGACGGCGCAATCCAGGTATTGGTGGCTGAATGACAATGTCTAAATTTTTCGTGTTTGTTTTCAGTTTTGGTGTTTTTCGTTATTTAGTTTTTGAGTTTCAGCTCATTATTGCTACATTTAGTATTGTTATATATTTTTGTTAAAATCAGGTATAGGTTAGGTATATGTAATGTTTACTATATTCCGTTAGAGATAAGATTAAATAAACACTTAGGTTAGGAACATTGTTATAGTATTTTTAGTATAAGATAAAGTTTTTTTGATTGTATTTTATTAGAAATAAGTTACAACATATTAGGTGTAGGATCAAAGTTTCACTGTTGTGTATTAATTATAAATAATTTTTGGATAGTGTTGGTTGGTTTTTTCTCCTTTTTCCAATTGAATTGTAAAAATATGTAATAATCGTAATTAATTGCATTTGCTATAGTTTTTTTTTTTGATGTAATGAGTTTATGATAACGTACAAATTTAGAGAGCCATTTGGGCCATTAAGTTTTTTGATTGTTATTATTTGGAATTTGCTTTATATTCTTTTAAAATTTATAACGATGAGTATTAAATAAAGCGCTTTTGACTTTGACTTTATGAGGCGCGCATTGACAATTGTATTATCTCTTCTATGTATATTTAAAAATTATGGGAACATATGAATCGAAAAAATCAAGAGGTAAGCTCTATAAAAGGCAGCGTTGACCTTTTTGTGAGAACTAGTAAAGTAAATGAATACGGCCTGTTGTTTATCTTTTAACAAGCCTCACGCGTTGGGAATTTTTTTTAAAGCAATCAGTCTCTACCAGAATACAATGACATAAGTGTAAAATTAATGCACAAAAAGTATTTCTTCCGATGCTATCAAGTTTGACACTTTACAGGGTCATAAAACTACTCACTAGCTTGGTTGAAAGTGAATTAAAGAAAAAAAACGTTTTTGAAAGAGCGGCAACTTATTGAACAATCGCAAAGAGAAATTTTCATGAAATAGGTCATACTGTGTTGAGAAAATACAAAAGATCCAAAAACTAGATGATACTACTGACTTCTTGTCCAGGAAACTTAACTATTCGTGAAGGCTCAAAATACGTCTATTCCAAAATGCGCATTATAAGCCGATTTGCACTTTTTGATGACGCTATGCATACAAATATTAAAAGCAGGTTTCAATATCTCAGAAGAGTTAGACTGATTGCGAAATCTTCAAATGGTAATTATTACAGATCTGTTCAAAATATGTTTTTTTGTGGTTGGAAGGTGAATGACATTCACGCACAGAGTGTGGGACTCCCATGCTCGCAAGAAGGCGACTGGACTATCCACTAAACACCTCCCCTGTCAACCCGAGAACCCAGCCTGGAACCGTTTGACACATTACTTCGGGCCAGGTCTCGTTTTGTTACGCCGTGAGGCGCCTTCAAGCTGGGGGATCACTCTTCTAGCAGAAGGGGAGAGAGAAAGAGGAATTGCCGGACAAGCGATCCACCATCCCCAACGCCCCCGGCTGCTGTGAGTCCCTTTTATCTTCTAGGACTGCCCGAACATAATGTGTCATCTGGTTCTATTTGACATCCGATTCAAGCATCACCGCGACTATATTATCCGGGGTGAACTCTCCCGTTTCCCTGTAGAGGTCCCTTCGCAGCCTCCCTAATTTGGTGCATGACAAAAACGTGTACACTAACAGTATTATTGGGGAGTATCAAGGTGGTTTTAGAGCAGGCAGATCGACGATAGACCAATTGTTTACAGTCAAGCAGGTACTTGAAAAATGCTGGGAGTTCAAAATAGACGTTCACCAAATTTTCGTTGACTTTAAGCAAGCATACGCCAGTATTGATCGTAACGTACTGTACCAAATAATGCTTTGCTTTGGCATCCCAGCCAAATGAGTCCGTCTTACAAAATGATAATTACGTCGACGACCTCCCAAGTCCGCATCAATAACCAACTCACCGATGCCTTTGACACAAATATCGGACTAAAGCAGGGAGATGGGCCGGCCCCATTGCTATTCAATATGGCTCTAGAGTATGTCAGAAGGAAGCTACCTGTCGATACGCGAGGTACATTACTATTCAAGACGAGGCAAGTAGTAGCCTATGCGGACGATATAAACATTTTGTCACGGAACTCTTCCTAAAACTCGACAACGAAGCAAGACTAGTAGGGCTACAAATTAATGAGAATAAAACAAGCTCATGACGCAGTCGAGGAAAAATACCTCAAGTACACAAAACATCACACTAAGCGAATATAGTATCGAAAATGTTAGCGAATTTGCGTATTTAGGCGCCAAAATAACGAAAACGAGTAATGAAAGAGACGAAATACGCAGAAGAATACAGCTCGCAAATAAAATATTTTATTCTGTTCTGACGATCTTGAAGACCAGCTGCATACACAAAACAAAGCTCCAAGTATACAAATATGTGATAAGACCTGTGTTATGCTATGGGTGTGAAACATGGACCCTCACTCAAGCATCCGCAAATATATTGAACGCCGAGTCCTGAGGCGAATAATCGGAGCGAAGCTAGACGGGGACCAATGGCGAATTCGATACAACCATGAGCTGTATGAAATTTTTGACGACCCGGAGGTCTCAACGATTGTAAGAGTGCGGAAGCTGTAATGGGTTGGCCACATGAATCGTATGGACGAACAACGATACCCAAGAAGGTATTCGTTGAGAGAACTGAAGGCCGGAGACCAGTGGGGAAACCGAGGAAACGCTGGTCTGACTCGGTCGACGAAGACAGTTCATCGCTGCTCGGATTTCGAAATCGGAGGACGCAGTCAATGGACCAAGACAGTTGGAGGCGCTGTTTGCAGGAAGCGAAGGCCCGAGAGGGGCTGTAGTGCTTAGAAGAAGAAAAAACGTGTGGAACACATTTTCTTCCTCTCCTGGGCAAAACCGACAATCGAGCGACCGTGACTTACCAATCTTGTGCAGGTAAGACTGAAAACACCCATGCCCGCTCAAAAGCTGGGTCAGATAGAACTCAGTCTCACCATGCCTTCGATTTAGCCACGGTCTCACATTCGGGATGAGGCGCGCAGTCCACCTTCCCTTCGTGCAATTCACCCAAGACTGCTGTCAATCGTTGAGTGAGCGCAGTCTCCCCTCGCGGACAACTATCTCCCTCACGTCCTCGTTTCGAAATAAGTTTAAAGAACACAACAGACAAATTTATAAGGAAATAGAAAATACAAATAAACAAAGACACGAACATTTGGTTTAATACAATTTAAAAAAATTGAAAAGGAAAAAGATTGAACAATATGAAATTGCTAGGTTAACTAATACGAGAGAGAATTTGGAAGAAATACAAAGCCACAAGAAATTACTACAAAGCACAAATAAATAACGAAGAAAACAAGTTGGGTAAACAGACCTACGCTCATGTCAGAAGGGTTTTGTATCCAACTTCTCAGAAATGCAGTCACCAGCAATGAATAACGTCAAGAAATATGTCAAAGAGATGTGCACGTTCAAAGGAAAATCCATTGTTTTTCTACTTTCAACGGTTGCCATTTTGTTGCAAACCAACAAAAATCACTCAAATCATGGATTCTCAATAATTTTAATGCTATTGACCTTATTGGAAAATTTCAAGAAGATCAAGTCAAAACTGCAGTGACTGATTGGATGGAAAGTCCGTAAAATATCAAAATCATGTGTTATTGTTGTTGTAATTGGAGAAATTTCAAACGGCTATAACTTCCGTGTATATCATTCGATTTTCATCAAACTTACAAAGTTTAAGAACCTTAAGTAGGACTACGTAAATATTTTTTCAGTTTAAGGGTACCGATGCGATTTTATTAGGGAAAATGTGAAATTCGAATATCACTTCTAAGGTATTTATTGTTGTTGTACTCATAAACACCTACCACTAAAATTTTTTCTCAGATTTTTCGGATCACAGGTGTCCAATCGCGAGGGGGGGGGGGGTGGGGACACTAATTTTTCGTGTATTAAGACCTGTTTTGAAAATTTCTCATCAAGACCTTGCATTTGATACCCATATCGGCTACCTTTGATGAAATTTTTTTTCGGGAGCCACTCTCCCTTAAATACCTTATAAGATTTTTTGTAGTTGAACTTTGAAGAGAGCATCACTTTAAACCTGCATACAAAATTTGATGTTTCTAGCTTAAGTAGTTTGCGAGAAAAAGTGCTGTGACACACGGACGGACGGACAGACGGACAGACAGGTCGCGAAACTAGTAGAGTTTTGTAAAATTATTTTACAGAACCCTAAAAACGGTATATAATAGAATAGAACATGCGAATAGTCAAAAACAAATGTGGTCTAACATAAAAAGACTAGTGTTAAAGCAACATAAGATCCAACAATAAAATCTGTTATATTTAGCGGAGTAACACGTGAAAATGATATACAATTATCAAACAAATTCAACGAGTACTTTGTAAATAGCGTCCAAGAAGTAAGAAATTCAATAGAAAATGTGCAATATGTTAATAACGTCGATAATGTACCTCATAGATTTAAGTTTCGTAAAATAAATGCGTCTATGTGGTCTAGTGGTTAGAGTATGAGACACATAAGCCGAAGGTCCCAGGTTCAAATCTCCTTGGTGAACAATGTGATTTAGTTCAGGGGATTTTTCGGACAGACTACGAATGTTCACGAGTGTACTGATTTAATCAGAGCAGACACGGGGGAGCAGACACACGGGAGCATGGTACTGACCAAACCAACTTCCGAAAAAATCAATACGAAGCGAAGGCCCAAGAGGGGCTCTAGTGCTAAAAAAATAAATAAATAAATTCCGGTGAACTAAAAAGAATCTGCCAAAACAAAAAAATACAGAATAAGCCCAAAAATGATTCCCGACAGCTCATGTTTAATATCAGCAAAACTCACTGAAATTATCAACAAATCATTAATGAGTTGAATGTTTCCGAATAGCTGGAAAGAAACTATGGTAAGGCCGATACAAAAAATAGTTGATACCACAAAGTGTGAACAATTTAGGCCGATAAACACTCCAAAAACCCTTGAAAAAATTAAGAAAAAGTTATAAAGATACAACTAGAAGAATATATGAAAAAAAAAATAATCAGGATTCCGAAAAAAGCATTCCTGTGAAACAACTATAAATTGTTTTTTTTTTTGTGTTTGGAAAGTGAATGCCATTTACGCACAGAGTGTGGGACTCCCATGCTCGCAAGAAGGCGACTAGATTACCCACTAAACACCTCCCCTGTCAACCTGAGAACCTAGCCTGGAACCGTTTGCCACATTATTCCGGGCATAAATTATGTTACTAGTGAATGGAAAAGTGTTGGGAAGAAAAAAATAATGGCATTATTTCTGGATTTCTGGATTTTCTACTACATAAACTTGGCAATTATGGACTTAAAGATACTGAGCTTAATTGGTTTAAATCATATCTGATTCAGAGAACACAAAAAACTAAAATCTAAAATGCATGTTTGTATCTCTAGATGTTCAAATCGGAGTTCCACAAGGCTCAATATTAGGTGCGCTACTATTCATTATATACGAGTACATTAATGATATAAATAAGGGTATAAAAATAATTTTGTATGCGGATGATACATTGATTTATACTATAGGAGAGTCCTGGTGAATGTAAGGCGAAAATATTGGAAGATATCAGACGAATAAATAAATGGATGAAAATGAAAAAACTTAAACTGTATGAACAGAAAACGAAGTTTATGGAAATAAATACGAACGGCGAAGAAAACATCGAAATTAATGGTGAATTAATTGAGAAAGTAAATAGCATTAAATATCTTCGTGTAATCAATGACCAAGAATTGAATTTTAATGCACATGTCGATTATATATAGGTTTCTTCAAAAGAATTCGCCTAAAATTATCGACGCTAAACTCAATTAAAATATATAATGTTATGGTTAAACCAAATTTCGAATATTGCTCCACAATTTTATACTCGTGTCAGAAGCTACAGAACAAAGTCATGCGAAATATACTAAAGTGTAATAGGTGTACGTCAATCCAACCTATGTTGGATGTACTGAAATGGCTAAGCATAAGTCAGAAGCTAGAATTTAACACGCTAGTATCTGCGTATAAGGCGAAACATGGGGGAGTTCCTTCCTATATTACCGAAAAAATCGTGTACGTTGGAAAGATGCAACCATTCGAATTGAGAAATGTGCAGGTATTTAGATTTCAACATCACCCTACAATGGCAGCTCAGAGCATTTTTTTCTATAAAGGTCTAAGATTATACAATACACTACCAAATTGTATTAAAGAAGAACTTAATTTTCATAATTTCAAAAAAAAAAAATGCATATATTTTGTAAAAGGTAAAAATGAAATGTAACTAAACATAAGCCAAATGTAAAATGAATCATCAAACTAAATGTAATTGAAAGTAATCAAGAAATTGCTAATAAACTGAAATCAATCAATCGATAAAAAAAAGCGGACTGAGGAATCAAACCATCAATATGATCGTGCTCCGGGAGACAAGTAATGAGCGAAGCCATCCGCTCATCCTGGAAGCAAAATCTCGACATTCGGTACAACGGCACCTTTCCGCTATTCAATTTGGTCTGATTGCTGCATGGGCCATTTAAGGCTAGCATGATCGGTAATGATGGTGAATGGCAACGCTTTGATATTTGCTCTGAATTTCTTCACGCTTTGCACCGCAGCTAAGCATTCCAATTCGATAATGCAATAGTTGTGTTGCGCAGCGTTGAGCTTCATCGACATATATACAATTGGATGCTTTCCATCTTCATCATCTTTGTGGAACAAACCACTTCCACTATTGTAATAATCGAGCAATCGCCTAAGCAAACTGCTCGAAAAGCTTCATAACACCTATCTGAAATTTTAATTGCAGATTTGAAAAAAAAAAACAATTTGTAATTATTTCAATTTATAGTTATAAATTATAAAATGTTTTTATTTTATATTAAATTTAAACCTTTCTTCCTAATTATATTCGTTATGACATTTATCATTTTATGATTGTTTTAAAAATTTTCATTATTAACTTCTATTGATTTAAAAAAAATTCAAATCTGCAATTAAAATGCGGACATGGCAGCACCTTTTCCCGCTGCACATGCACGTATTGCATTGGTGAAGGCAAGTGTGCAGCGGAATGAATGGAAGGCTCGTCAACTGCCGGTGCAAGTAGTCCTGCAACTGGTAACAGAGGGAGTCGAGGAGAGCCCGTCGTTGTCCAATCGCGTATTTGGTTTTCCACCCAAGTCCAAAAAACGGAATCATTTTGTGTAGCCATGTGTGTTGCTTTGAATCGGAATATTTTTAGACTTCTAATGTTCAGCTCATGTGTGAACTTCCCATAGTTCGGTTATCTATAGCATTGTATTATTGATACCTCGCGAAAGTTATCCATAAAGAAAATGTGTGGTTGTAACCGTCTCCTCGACATTTGTACACGATCAGTGCATCTAAATGTGAAAGTTAAATATTTAGATACAGTGTTTCAATCGTTAGTTATACGTAACTGCATTAATTTTATTCAATAAAGCCCATAACCGGATATAATCTGTTTGTCGGTCATCCATCGGGCTTAAATTGTGCTTCAAAACCATTCGTTTGCTCGCTTTGTGGTCGCGGGTTTATGCGTAGCGAATATTTTGCTCAACACGAAGAGTTAAGGCATTCTGGCGGATCGTGTAATGTAAAAACAGAATTTTGTCATATTTGAGACAAAGTATTTACAACAGCGAAATATTTATCGGTTCATATGAGGATTCATGCTGAAAGTAAATTTTGCCCAGAAACGTTTGATACGAAAGCTTCTCGACACAACATTCTTAAACACATGTGCGTGAAAAACAGTACCTGTGCTCGATTTGTGGCTTATCGTTCGTACGAAATAATTATTTGTCATTCATATCCGTCGTCACAAAATTGAAAAGGAATTCCGCGAGCCACAGATTTAAATGTTCACGTGTAAAATACGTGGGAAGGTCATGTAGAAGAGGAATAGAGCGAAAGAGTGTCGGGTCAGGTGGGCAGTGATAGTGTACCGTTCACTTTCCGACGAGGGAAGCGCCGATAAATGTGTGTCGCATCTTGAATGGCAACAAATTGCAAAGTGGTTGATTCGTGCTATTTGCTGAAAATTTTTAAAAGTGACTTATCTCTAATTTATTTAAACATCCAAGTGATCGTGAAGAACCTTTTGCTCTGATGAAGTTATATAGTAAAACTGGCTGTCTTGAAATTTTTTGTGGTAGCGCTAAGACGGCATATTAGAAAACCGGGCTGAACTACCAGCGAGATACTTAGCTGTGAAAATTCGGTCAAAAGCTGTTGGGCCTCATATCGCCTGACAACTAGTCATGTGCATATTACCAACGCATATAAATTAAATTGCAGTCCCGGGATAATTTGTTTGTTGCAAGTGAATACAATATCCACTTCGCTGTGCCGATTTGTATAATCCATCGGAATTAATGCATCGTGCCTCTGAGAACAGCCTGACGTGAATTTTAATACGTTCTGCCTGATTGTCCCTCTGTTTAACACAATAGAAAATTAAATTTAATAAAGCGGTCGGATTCTAGGAACATTGTGAACCATCCACATCATCAGCGGACGCCCGGCGAGAATAAGGGTGAGTACTCTTTTGGTTTTCTATTTTTGCTTTGTATTGTATATAAATTCATTTTATATTTATTTTAAATTTTTAAATATTGTTGGCTTTATATTGAAAATAATATTTAAAGTAGTTTTGTTCTTAATTTGTATTGTTTTTTCTTTTTTTGAATGATAGCCTCATTATTTTTGTAAATTAATTGAAAAGAAATGCGAAATTTGCTTTTTGAAAAGGAAAAGAAAAATAAAAAATGTTGAATTGTTAAATAATACATTCGATCTTTCCTTTCACTGGAAACCTGACCAGGTATGGGTGCCGCAACAATAGCCGGTCTCTCCACTATAACTCTACCTAGAGCTAGCCATCGAGCAAGCTCTCCCCTTGTGATGCGTTTCAGGTGCTCTTGCCCGGGTAGAGTGGCCTTCCGCTCGCGTGCCCTTTTATAGTATAGTGTTATATGATTCCATCACATAATACTATAACATAAATTGGCCACGTTTATATTTCTCATTTAATGGAAAAATTCATGCAAATAATGTTTGTATGAGTTTTTCACTCAAATGGGAAATATATGGTCACGTTTACATTTGGATCTTGAGTGCGAGGGGACACCGCTTCCACCTGGATGCCCCACTCTTATTTGTGGGCCATAAGTATCGTCGGTAACGACGAAGTCCCTTTAAGTCCGTCCGTTTTCTGCAGGCCCGGTTTATCCACGGAATCAGTTATTTTCTTTGACCGTTAGTAGGTTACCTCCTTTCTCGACTCCGGTCGATATTCCTTTGACCCCGAAATTCGTGGATGCGAAATTTTTTTGTAGTGAATCGTTGTGCTGGGGGAAAGAACCCGCCTCACGACACCGCAACGCTAGCCTGCCAGCGAATTCACGCGTCCCCAGATAAGGCCAATCTCGGCGGATCTTACCATCCTCTTTCGCCGAGGCAGCCGACCATCGCTGCAGTCCTTTACGGATATTTTATACCCTTTTCACTACACTATACACTGTACTTGCGTCACATTGAATATAGAAGTGCCTCGTGAAATGGGGATTGGCCGACACTGGAGCGGAAACAAGCAACTGCTTCACTATATTGAAGGTGGCGTTGGTGGTAGCAGACCACTTGGAAGAGCGTTTACCCTTAAGCAAATCCGTTAATGGGTCGGTAACCGACTTAAAGTTCGGAATAAAATGTCTGTACCATCCTGCCATGCCTGCTCACGTCTTTGGCAGTTCGGGCTTCAGGATTGGAAACTATGCCCGAAACCTTCTCCGGATCGGTGCGCAGGATACCATCACTTACTACGAAGCCAAGATTTTTAATTTCCTTCTTGAAGCACTTTTCAACATGGATGATCAAATTGGCGTCCCTGGGCAGTTTTGCAACAGTACTCAAGAGCTCCATGTGCTCATCAAATGTTGAACTCGTAAAAAGCAGATCATCTAGGTAAACAAATACCTTATCCTGCAGCTCATGCGCTATTACTTTATGAATCAACCGACACATCGTTTGGGGATCGTTACATAAATCGAACGGCATGACGTTGAAATTGTACAAGGACCTACCAGGAGCAGTAAAGGCCGTTTTTTTCTTTCTTGCTTCATCCAACGAGAATTGCCAAAATGCTTCCTGCAGGTCTAAGCTAGTAATGCACCTGGTACAGACCTCCAATCAGCGGCAACGGATAGGTATTCTTAACGGTAAATTTCAGACTTTTACACCTGGCAATGGCGACAGGACAGAAAATGGAAATCTACGATCTGACAAACAACAACGATAGACTACCACTACAACTGGGTCAGGCCAGGATCATCCAGGGACACAACAAACTACTGCACATAATACGACTCAAGCAATACCAGAAAAGCATTGACAAAATCAATGCTCTCGGCGGCATTGAAATCTTAAAAGACTCGATTAAAATCACAAACATAAAACTTGACGAATTAAAATACAAGCTTGACTCACTCACTCCAAAATTTAAGACTAAGAGATGAATTATTAACGGACTTCGGATACTAATAAAAGAAATAACTGGTAACATGGACGCGATTGAAACAGTAATAGTCCACGAAAATAACCTCAAATTGCAACTTGATTAACAAATCGGAATCAATTATAAAATGTTACCACGTTTCGACAATATCACAAATCATAACATATGAATTCACAACAGCTAACTATTAAAAACTATTTGAATCATAACTTAAGTTAAATGCAAAACCAAATTAAAACAGACAATCATATCCCATATTTAAAATTCCTTGCGCAAATTGACTACAATATTGACGTACTAAATAATCATTTAACAAATATAGCGGAAGCTATTGTTCTTGCTTAACTGAATATTATTTCGAAACAAATCCTCGCCCATACGAAACTTGTACATATTCAACCCTTTCTCGCAAAACAAAATATACTCCTTATATCGATCGATCATTTTACGAACTGCTAGAATTGCAGGCATATTATAACAGTACAAACACACATTATCTTTCCCCAATGAACAGGGCCAAAGTGCACACCTGTCACGTAGCCCATACAACAACTTGACCTCGAACACACTGGGAACATCCGTCACGAGCAGAGAACTGATCAAATCACTGTCTAAGAACTTTCAGACTATTTTTCACTTTTCTAAATTCAGCATTTATTCATGCAAAAATGCAATTTGAAAATTTTGATTTTAAAGTAAATTTAAAATTTCAATTAGTTGTAATCTAGCGACAAAATTTAACCATAGGGGACTACAAACTGGAAAGTATGGATACATTTCCATACTAAGAAGTCCATTTTGATAGAAATGGCATAGAAGAAACGCCATCTAGGAGAGGGTAAACGAAACAAACAAAGCCTACTTTTCAGTACTTTCAATTATAGGTTCCAGAGATGTGAAAAGGGAAATAAATTGCGCATTAAAAAACCGCTCAAGTGCCGTCGAAGCGAAGCGAAATTTGGATTCTTACAAATGTTTCGACCCTGTATGTATTCGAAAGCAAAGTGCTAAGTGGATATATGGCTAAGTGAAGCAAGTAGCAGAGTGGAGGTTATTCTGGAGTGAAAGGCCCGACTTAGAGCTATACCAAGATGGTGGCAGAAAAAAAGCAAGCAATCTGAAATAAAAGTAGCCAACTACAAAGTACTCTCAAAAAAGAAGAGCACCAAGCAATCTGATTACAAGCTTCAAACCAGAAAACTTTTGATTATTTAATGATAGGTCATGCCCAATAATAGAATTTTTTATTCATCCAGCCACTGCTTTTCTCCTTCAAAAACAGTGTAGTAAGTAATCATCTTAAGGATATTCTTTTTTGGAAACTTGTGAAAGTGTCACCTGCTTCAAGATCGAGAATTGTTCTCCCCACTCAAAATCAATCAAGGCTCGTAATCGCTACCCAAAATTGCGGAGTATGAACGGATATTGAAAAATCAAACATACGAGAGTTACTGGAAAAGCGGAAACCAAATAGTATTATTGAACTCAAAAATATCATCATATCTGCTAAGCAAAGTTCTACAATTGAGGAAAAAATCAGGTGTCGACAACGGACTTGGATAACGAAAAAAGTAATTGATGCAAGTATTAAAAAAATGAAGGTATACATGGACTACAGGAAGAACAGTGGAAACCAGGCTTTCAAGTTTGTATATATGCAAGCGAAAAAAGAATCGAAACGACTGGTGTCAGTGTAAGCACACCGAACATCACAGACACGACGATACTGTCATTCGACATGAGGCAGTCGAGGTCCGCCATCCGCCGTGAATTGATTGCCAAATAAATTGTTTAATTGATATTTTCGTTCTTTTTGTTATTATTCACATCCATTGTTCCTCCCCACTGAATCATCCTGACAGTTCAGAAGTGGGATGATGGATTTGATAACCGAATTAAATGGATTGACGGTGAAAGTGCTGCGCGAGAAGTGCCGATATCATGCATTGGCGACCGCCGGGAACAAGTCCATGCTGGTTCAACGCCTCGACGAATTGGGTGATAAAAGTGCGACAGGAATAGATAGTGATCTCTTGCCGAGAGTCCGCGACTCGAAGAAACAGTCCGTCAGCTGCAAAATTTGAGTGTTGGTGTGCCACAAAGCGTTTCGACGCCAGTAACACAAACAGTTTCACAACGCGTGGACGAAAATGTTCAATCGTTCATAAGTGGAAGTGTAAACACGAACGCACACACACAACCGTATGTGCTACCGCAGTTGCCGTCGTCGACCAATATGACTCAACCACTCGCATACACGATGCCTACGCATATACATGGACCGATGATGAGTAATGTTTCGTTTGCTTCACATCACCAGCCGCGCATGCAGGTCACAAATGCCTCCGCTCCGACGGGTCCGCATCTCGCTCAACCGCCAACAGGCATGTACTCGTATGTATATCAACCGACGAGCGAGATCGGGTCTGTGAATGTTCGCGACATTGCCGATGTGTTGCCGAAGTTTCACCCGTTTGCCGCCGATTCTTTAACGTCCGAACAGTGTCGTGTCGTGTCACACAACTAAAGGAAGTCTACCAATGGAGTGACCGTCTTGTGCTGCTTTCAATGTTTTCGAAGTTGAAGGGTGCTGCTAAAACATGGATCGACATGTCGCCAGTTTTTAATTCTTGGACAGAGTTTTTCGGAAAATTTCTGACAGATTTTCCGTGTCTCATGAACATAGCCGATATTCATCTCCGTATGGCTGAAACGAAACGCAATTTTACCGAATCGATGGAGGAATATTATTATCGAGTTCTAGCGTTAGGCCGGAAAGGTGGATTGCCTGACGCAGCAATCATAAAATACGTGATAAATGGTTGCAACGATATCGATTTCGGGAAAATATCATCGGCACAACAATTTAATTTTTGCCACGAATTATTATCAGCAATTCGACGCTATACCGACACTTGCCGTTCAAAAAAATCTTTCCAACCGAAACCCCGATCATACGACATGCGTCCGCCGAGTCCTACGAGTAAGCCTGAAACACCGTCATTACCGAGAAAACCGAAAGAACCCGTCTGCTATAATTGTTTCAAGCCCGGACATATCCCCGTCCGTTGTCCATAACCGCAACGCCGTGCATGATGCGCAACATGCAATCGTACCACTCATCAAACCACCGATTGCCCGCATATGAGATCTGGGCCGGATAGCGCGAAACCGTACGAAATCCAGACGAATGAAAATGGAAAGGAAATCATCAAAGTGGTGTCAATACGAGGTCGTGAGATTCGAGCATTCGTGGATCCGGGGTGCAATAGAACGTTGATGAGAGCGTCGTTGGCGAACACTATAGGTGATACCTTGCAATGTTGTTCTGTGCGGATTTGCGGGTGGTAAATACGAATGTACGAGCAAAGTAATCGTCTCAATGAACATTGATCACAAGACGTACGACGTAGATGCGTTAGTTGTCGAGGATGATTGTATCGAATACGAAATGCTATTAGGTCGGGACGTGCTATGTAGAGACGGACAATCGCTGGTAATTCGAGGGAAAGAATGCTGGTTGGAAAATGACGAGGCATTAAAATTGGGAACATCCTTAAAAGCCAAGGAACAAAACCAAGTAAAAACGTTGTTGTCTGAGTTCCGTACACTTTTTGCAACAAATTTACACGAATTGGGAAAATGTTCGGCTGTAAAGATGGCAATATCGTTGAACACACGCGAACCGGTTACACAACGACCATATAGACTCCCATATGCAAAACGACAAGCCGTCGAAAACATAATAGACGAACTACTCGCCGCCGATATTATACGTCCATCGGAATCCGCATATGCTTCGCCTATCGTTCTCATAGAGAAGAAAAACTGCAAAAATCGTTTATGCGTGGACTATCGCCAATTAAATGGAAAATGGAGTTCAGCAGACAATTTAATACTACAAATATCGCAATAAATTCCATCCTTCACATTCATCAAACAAATAAAAGGGAAGTCTTAAATGTAATCAATGAATTGAAAAAGAATACGGCGCCAGGCATCGATAGCATCACGATGAATGAGATTAGTATAATAAAGGAGGACATAGCCCAGATTATGGCAAATTTTATAAACGTGCATATTAGGAATGGGACTTTTCCGGAAGAAGAAAAACTTGCAAAAATAGTTCCTATATTTAAGGGTGGTGATCATCTTGACCCGAATAACTATTGCCCGATTGCGCTGCTGACGGGATTTAGTAAGATATTTAAAAAAATACTAAACAATCGATTAACATCATTCTTAGTTGAAACCTCTATCATCAGCCAACATCAGTTTGGTTTTCAAAAGAACAAGAGTACTTTGGATGCCCTACATTCTGTCACACGTTTCATCAATCTAGGACTTGACAGGGGTGATTATGTCATCGCAATTTTTGTGGATTTGAAAAAAGCATTTGATACAGTTGATCATGACCTCTTGCTTTGTAAACTTGAATCGTACGGTATTCATGGTAGTCCTAAGCAGTTATTTAAGAGTTACTTGGAGGGAAGATCGCAGAGAACTTTAATCAACAATGTCTTGAGCGATCATGCACCTACGGAAACAGGAGTTCCGCAAGGTTCAATACTGGGCCCAACTTTGTTCCTGCTATACACAAATAATCTAAATACATGTTGGCTGACGGGATATCACACATTATATGCTGATGACACAGTTCTACGTTATTCAGGACGAGACAAAACTGCTATTGAGAACACTATCAACGAGGATCTAGGAAAATTCCATCAGTGGTTAATTGGAAACAAACTAGTATTGAACACTTCAAAGACAAAATATATTGTTTTTAAGCAAAAGAACAAAGGAGACATAGATGTCGAACTAAATATTAACGCCGAAAAATTGCAAAGAGTGCTAGAAATGAAATATCTTGTTCTTATCATAGACCATCGTATGACCTGGTTACGACACATAAATTGCTTAAGAAGGCAACTAGCCCCAATAATAGGATTGTTAAGAAGATATGAGGATTTTCCAATGCACATCAAGAAACTTGTTCTAAATGCGTTTGTCCTGGCGAAATTGCATTATGGAGCAAAGCAACATTTAAACAGTATATCCAGACTGCTGACCAAAGCGTATAAAAACATTCTGAAGCTGCCAATGCTTACTCAAACTAGTTTGGTTTACCAATTGGCTAAATCATTAACCTTTAGGCAAATTATTATTATGGAGAAATCTAAGTTTATCTACAGAAATTTAAAAACTAATGGATCGGACGAGCGCCATTAATTAAGGTATCACAGATCAACCCATATAATGCGAGAAATGCAGATCAATTCGTAATACCTTTTGCCAGAACGGATCGCCTAAAGAACGATGCAACGAATGATGCTCTGCGTATATATAACAATCTACCAGAGATTGTTAAGGAAGCAAACTCATTTATGGTATTTAAGAAAAGACTAAGGGAGCATTTAATGAGCACTGATTGAAGTGTGGACCTGTAATCCTGCTTTTATGAGCCCAGTATCTTAGGGCGTTCTTTTTGACCCTATCGGCGAGATACTGAAGTGACAGTTACTCAGTGTTTTTTTTTTGAATGCGTCGTATTATATTGAATTTTTTTATCTTTTTTATCTCTGATCATGATTTTTTTGGACTAGATGTTCATGAAAAGGACTAGTCCACATTATATTGTGTGCCCCCTTATACCGATGTGTTAAACATTGTCTGGGTGGCACAAAGGACCAAGCGACATAATGTGAATGCAGATCGCACGAGCGTTGTGCGACGAAGAAAGAGTGATGGAGAGAGTGGCAGGGAATGGAGGTATTTAAAAAAAACATAGCAAGGGATGCTAAGTGACACAATCCGAAAATTATAACCTTCTTTAGCGGAATCTGAAAGCTAGAGCATGTTTTTGAAACTGAATATTGTCCTCGCAGGCAACATATCAAATCTACAGGATGTGGTTCAACAATTGACTGGAGTTTCTGATATTTTACGAAGAAAATACCGCGATTGGTTTATTTTTTCCTGCAGGCATTTGAAGCTTTTATATCATCATCTCGAGAGTAGCTGTAGTAGGAAAAATACATCTAAAAAAATCTCAAAACCCTGGAACGTAAAATTACGCTTTAAAGCTTGAAATTAGTATTAAATCGTGTCACTAACCTGTACATCAGAATCATCTGAATCTGGATCTGAAGGATTGAAATCATCATCGCTACTATCATCATCCTCTTCAAATGGTTCTTCGAGTACAACATTGTTAATATCTTCTTCGCCCATTACCTCGAACATTAGCTCTGCTTCATCAGCGATGTCAATCGAACTGTCCGAATCGACATCGTCCACACCGGGCTTATAAAATGTGCGCCTAATTTTAAAGGTAGGAATTAGAGGTAATAGCATTGATTGACGCACTTTTTGCATTGTAAAATTAACTTACATGTTTATTAATTTGCACTGCTGGATAAATTAAGAAGATTTTAAATTGCCAACTCCTTACTTTAATTTCAAGCGCGGCACAGGTAAACAATTTTCGCTTTACCTTCTTTTCTTTCTGTTTTTATTGACATTTGTTTCTTTTCTGACACTTGACATTTCCCACAATAGAAATGAGGACTGGTACAACATGTCTTTGAAAACCATGTGTAGGAATGTCGGGGTATTCTAGTGATGCCTTTATTTTGCTAAAGGAAAATATTTCTTATACTGCGCTTTAGAGAAATTTTATCTGTCGGATATTTTACAATATTTAAACCAAAAGTACTTGAGTTATGACTATGATTGATGATAAGAATTCAATGACAGGTAAAGATTGCCCTTTGGGCTTTAATGAAATATCCAAATCGAAAACTGAAAATTCCTGCGAGGCTCCGCACTTTTCAAGATATTTAAAAATAATTTAGTGTTTTCACAAATTCGCAGGCAAAATGAGTTTATATGAGAAAAATGTCTCATTACCTCAAAGTTATCATTTGTACCATTGAGATATCTTGCACTTGCACGCGATGAAGAATGAATTTGAGTAGACAAAAGAAAATGAAAATAAATAAATAAAAATGAAAAAAAAAAATTAATAATTAATTTGAATATTTGTGTTGTGAGTGTGGTGATCGTAACAATCCATATCCATTCTCCTTTCGGAATATGATGAAAGAGGACATGAAAAAGATTAAATGAATAAGTGTATCACTGGTTCTTTCTGAAGAAGCTCAGTATCCAATCTGATTCCACTGTCCACTGTTAAAATGTTTGTACGGCAAATTTAAGTTGGGGCAAAATGAAAAGCAGAAAAGTAGCATGAGATAATTCGAGTTGAAGGTATACATCGATAGAATCTATCTCTGCATGTAACGTAGCGATAGAGAAAAATTGCCTGTTGTTTGTTGTATTGGACACTGACTGTTGGGTTTTGTGGGAGAAAATTTGAAACGTGCGTTACAATACTTTATTTGAAGTGCTGCAAAAAGAAATAAAATAAAAGCTAATTCTGCATAATTGTAATGTAAGTTTTATGTAATAAGATAGTTTAGTGTTTAGTGGTGTTTATTTGTCGATCTCAATCACAAACACATATTTATTTGGAGAACGGCATGTTCGAACAATTTTAGATTTTGTTGATCCGTTATATTAAAATATCGGCTATTATACTATGGAGAACGGCATGTTCGAACAATTTTAGATTTTGTTGATCCGTTATATTAAAATATCGGCTATTATACTATGGTGAGTTTCAATAAAATAATGATTTTTTCCTTAAACCATAGAACGTTTTTTTTATACAAATATGTAAATCAGAGCTCAGTTGGCTCCTTCTTCTGTGTAATCTTTTAATACATTATTAAAGAATTACACTGAAAAAGGAACCAACTGAGCTCTGCAATACGTATTTGTATAAATAAAACGTTCTATGGTTTCAGGGGAAAAATCTTTGTTTTATTGATCCGTTGTACTTTCTCAATGAAAATATGTTTTTGATTGGGAGCAAAAACATATTTTCAATGAGAAGTAAACAAGTAAAGTAAATCAGTTGACCAAAGAAAACTTACCAATTGATTAGTTTTGTTTCAGCAGCTGATAATGGTAGATATCAGAATTTTTTTGAGATATTTTAAGCAATTTAATTGTGTTTTATTTTGTAACATATGAAAATTAAGTTGACAAGTAGAAATTCCTAGTTGTTTCCATATTTTAGGTAAAACTTTAAGTTGATTGTTCAAAAGGTGGGACTAGAACTTCGAAATGTTTCCATCTTTCATATTGAGCAGTAAAATCCAATATAAAATAACTACCAAAAGCCATATTTACATAAAAACAATCATTGAAAATTAGTTTCTTTTAAAGAAATCAATGCCGGCAGAGTTTTTGAGATTGACAGCTTGGTGACTAGTATGAGCTTAGAATCACAACAAGAAATCACGGACACCAAAGTAGCTGGTATCCCAACAAAACTACGGAGTATTTGGTCTAAATTCGATAAAAAAGTTAACGAGGTCATAAGAAACGTGAATCCTTCTGCAGTAGACATTATAGAAGTGGGAAAGTACCTACAAGAACCGACATTATCGCGACACATAGATCCATTAAAATGGCGGAACGACGAAAAAGCATGCTTATCCAAGGCTCTATATAATAATGAAAAAGCGGATAGGTCTACCTGCAACTTCTGTCCCATCAGAACGCATTTTTTTCGGAATCTGGCCAGGTATTAGTTGAAAGGAGTAATCGACTAAGTGGGAATAAGGTGTCCAAATTAATTTTTTGAAACTATATCATGTGAAAGTCATATTCTTTTTAATTTATGTTTTTAAATATGTAAATAGTCATTACGCTTACAGGTACCAAAACATAGTTAAAAAATAGTAAGTTTAACTATTTTCTAGTCCAAACTAATTTTTCTTTTCATTCTTTGAGATTTAGTATTTAATTTTGACAAAACTATGTAGTGAATAGGTAAGTTCAAAAGTCCGTAAGGGCCTCCGGCGATGGACTGCTGCCTCGGCAGAAGAAGGTGTCATTATCTGCCAAGAATGCTCTTGTCTGGGGACGCGTGGATGCGCTGGCAGGCTAGCATTGCGTTGTCGTGGGGCGGGTTCATTCCCCCAGCACAAGGACCCACTACAAAGAATTTCAAATTCACGAATTTCTGGGGTCGAACAAAAGCAAGGCGACCGAAGTCGCAAAAAGTGTAGGCAACTATACCGAGAGAAAAAGGACTTGTTCCGAGAACAAGTGAAAAATGTAAAAAGGAGCGGACTTAGGGTAACTTCGTCGTTGCCCGACGAAGTTCATGACCCCCAAATGAGAGAGGGGCAACCGGGTGGTGATGGAGCCCCTGCGCACCCACCCAACCGGATCAAAATCCATAATTGTTGCAGTGGCCAGGTTTTCTTCTTTTGAGTGGAAAACTCATACAACTTAACTTGCATGAGCCTTCCCATCAGAAGAGAAGTTCCCCGGTGACCAATTTATGCCATAGAATTATGCAAGTCGATTATATAGCCCCATGTCATAAAGAGGCACTTTGCTTGGGCCACTCAACCCGCGCCGTCACCTGAAACAAAAAGAGGTTAGTTAATGCCCGATGGCTGGCTCATTTGTGGCGTGGAGAGCCTACCATCGTACCGGGTCCTATACCTGGTCAACAGAGAAGGAACGGAAAGACTGACGGTTCAATTTAACGAAGCATTGTTTTTATTTTATAGCTAAAAATGCATGTGTATTCCATTTTGATTGCAATTCATATTTGATGGAAACGGTAATGTGTCAAAAAAATTAGTCTTCACAACTTTCGTTATAAAATTTTCTTGTCAGTGCTTTTCGTTATTCAAATTCAAGTAATTTCACCTATTTATTCTTGGCTTCCAGTTCAAATGCCCCAGTGAAATTTATTCGAGTTATTTTTAACCTTATCTTTCATTTTATTTTAACATTATCTTTCATTTAAATTAAGGCGCGAGTAATTCTTTTTGATTCATATGAAGGCGACGTATTTAACTCATAAAATAGACAAAAAATAGCATACAATGGAATTCTCGGTAGCAAATATAGCAAATAGTAGAAAAAATAATACAATAAATAATTTACACAAAAAAACGGGGTACTTACCCGCATGGTCCTCCGAGCGCTCGACGACGATGCAGGTATCCTCTAAAATTCCACATTAATTGAATGATGGCGATGACGTTTTGGGCAATCATTAAATTCTATGTAGTTTTGCTTAAGTGTGAATAACTTCATTAAGTACAAATATAAAATTTCCTTTCGACAAATTAAAGCTCCTTTTTCCACGAAAATTGCACAATACTTTCAAATGTCTTGAATAACAACCGTTTCACTATGCATACGTTGTTATGATAATTGGTATATAAAGTCGTTCCGTAAATTACTTATTTTGAAAAGTAATATTTTGCGTTGTGTGTGATATGGCTACTAAACAAAAGCTTGACTTTACTAGAAGGCACTTAAAAGACTTCCAAGTAATTTAACCGCACTAGAACTATTTGAAATTCGCGCTCAGTTGCATTATTGTCTTAGGTATTTGCCGAATACGTGTAGGTATATACAATTGACTGAATAAGTTCACGCGCTGCAAATTTCACACTAATTTTATCTTATAATATATGGCACAAATTTCAATCAAACTAAATTCACTTCGTCGGTGACAATCGCATTTGTTTACTACAAACTGCTGCCATGAATCTCCGCTATGTCCATAACTGAACGCGAGCATTTTTCAGAGAGACGAATATTTGATAGCGTCCATGCATTGCATTTAATATTTCTGCACGTTTTCGGTGCTATTTTTATGCAATTATAGCAAGTGAGCTGGGCAGTGACCTCCCATGTACACGCCAACACATGGCTGCTACACGCTAGAATATATCGCCCGCAAATATAATGGGCTCTCCTCGCCCGTCTTTTATTCACGTCAACTCTGGTTATCCGCGCAGACACAGCAGTTGGTGAATTATTCGCTCGACTTTTTGCCTGCTTTTCTCCGAGATCCAAATAACTCCTCCACGGTCGCACTGATCTCAATGCAGAAATCATACAATGCACAAGTTGTTCGCAAGTCTTGCCACGAATGCTGATTTTTCACCTTCGCGTGGCTATGCGAATAAAATACCAGTTCCTAATGCACTACAACTAGTCGACGGCCAACGTATACACTCCCAAACCGGCTCCATCCCACCCGGCACGGCAACGTATTAATCAACACTCCACTCACGAGCAGCACACAATTGCAATCCTCTAGAAATACTATTCCCATTTACATGAAAATCGCAAGTAGCGTTATGTAGATGGTTCACTCATAAGAATTGTTGCAGTTCCTATGAGTGTAAATGTATTTTTTTCTTTTTTTTTTATGTCTAGGTTTCCGATGAGCTGAGCGAGAGAATGTGTGTTTTACATGCTTTCTAGTCATAACCGGATTTTCTAGATGGAAATGATTTGCTGGTTGTGTAGTGAATTAGTTGATCTGGGATATATTCTGCATGAATTTCTTGTAACCATTTGCCTGCGCCGAATTCTACTCGAGCATTTTTTTTCTATCAAATAATTAAAATTAATAAAAATAAAATAATAAATTTACAACCTGCTCGATTACTACAACTGTTGTCATTATTATTTGAACCATGTTTAAAATTTTCATTTATTATAATCATTATAAAATGCTGTCCTTCCCAACACTACAAGACATCCAAAAAGATTTTTCTGTGTACCATTTCAAATTCACCTTGACAAGATATGGTTGAGTTTTCGTTGACGATTCGGGGGGTCAAAGTGTAGGAAGAGTGGGATTTTTGTGAGAGCAATCAGATAGCCACTTGAGTACGTGAATGCTCATTATTATTTGAACCATGTTTAAAATTTTCATTTATTATAATCATTATAAAATGCTGTCCTTCCCAACACTACAAGACATCCAAAAAGATTTTTCTGTGTACAATTTCAAATTCACCTTGACAAGATATGGTTGAGTTTTCGTTGACGATTCGGGGGGTCAAAGTGTAGGAAGAGTGGAATTTTTGTGAGAGCAATCAGATAGCCACTTGAGTACGTGAATGCTCTAGTGGCTTAGAAGGTAGGAGGAAGGCATGAAATGTAGTAAAAAACTTTCACTCACGTATGAATGAAAATATGCATATTTCGCGTCCATTACTTTAAATGTCTTTGGTAGTAAAGGTAGGACTCGGATAGTGTTAGTATAATAGTTAAAGGACCAGGCAAAAAAAAGACTGGATCCACTTTAAAGCGTATTAAAAAACAATAACAAATATAATCTTTTGGGCTAAAAGCAAGGGTGAACATGCTAAAAATATAAGCCTTAGTTTCGTAAACTATCGTGGTTTAATATAGTATATTGTAGGAAAACCATGAAGAATAAAAATATATAGTGAAGTGAATACATTAACAAGGTCTATGCAGTGAGAACTCTATGTGGCTCTACACATTGGTGTGACTTTTGTTTTGATTAAAAATAAGGAAAAGGACTTCACTAGAAATTGCAGAGTATAGATTCTATGTCAGTATAAAGAGTATAAGCAAGTCATATGATGTAAGCAGTTGGTATGCTTCCCTAAACAGGTAAATGTCAAAAAACTGAAAAATCAGAGAAGAATAAAAAATATAAAAAAATAATACAAAAGAAAAACAAAAAACCTCCATGAACTCTCCATATTTTCGTTTTAAGTGCACTGATAATCGCTGATAGCCATTTAATCTTAATCTTTGTAGTGTCAGTATAAGTTTCAAACTCGAAGATCAAATTCCTGTCGTTTTTTTATAAGAATATCCCTGACTATTGCAAATCCTTTGAATTTATTAAAGAAACCTAACTTGTCTCTATTCGTTTTGCATATGTCACATCTGAATAATTTGTGATCAAGGTTGTCCACTTTATTGCAGAGTCTACACATTTCAGAATCTACACATTTTGCCTTGAATAGTCTCAAGTTGTTATATCCCTTATTAACCGGAATTTTATTAATGGACTTGATAGCAGGGCTGTTATCAGAGTGTGGAGCCATGGTTTCTCGCCTCTCAAGTGGTGAGCTCCTTTCCAGATACACTCCGTAAGCCTACGTGCTTTGTCTAGGTAACGATTTCTCCAGTCACGTTTAATGCTTGAGACGATAATATTCATAATATTGTATCATCCACTGCTCCAAGTGGGTGTGCTCCAAAAAGCCACTCTTAGCTCCTTCTTTAGCATAACAATCATAGCCGCCTCTATCCCTTTATTCACTTTTTCTATTTTCCAGAATAGTCCAATCAAAAAATAGATTAAGTAATAACACAGCAAGAAGAAAGACAAAAAAACATGCAAACAGCAAGAAAAAGTAATCAAAACCATAAAACGAGGAAAAAAATTACTAAGAATTATGAAGAAAAGAGTTGACATATTTTTTATAAACTAATTATTAGAGAGGGAAAGGCCCAAGCTGAAGGTCATCATGGCTACGTGGTATTTTAAGCATGGGTGAATGTATATACACCAAGCTACGTGCGTATGGAACATTAAACATATTTGACGATCTTGTAGAACGTGTAACGCGCCTCACTGGAACCTGGTTGACTAAGCGGGTATCGAGCAAACTACGGCAACATCTGTAAAAGAAACATTCATCAAGGTAGAGTCGACGCTTTTCTAGCGAAGGAATATTGAGGATAGATCAGTGTGATTCATGATAAATGTAGGGAATCTGGAACTTCAAGAAGACGGTCCAGGTAAACCTTTTCTGTACAGCTTCTAGCGTGAACCTCAAATACTTCAAATGAGGCAACTAAACTGGCAAAAAGTACTCAAGGATGGGACGAAGCAAACTAGGATATAATTTAACACACGATAAAAGATCAGAAATAATAAAGGATTTATTTAAGATCAAGACAAAAATGCCAGAGGCTTTAGAAGTTATTTAAAAAATATTATCATCTACCTTCAACTTGGAGTCAAAAGTGATTCCTAAGTCCCGGAAATGTGTCGCCTTAGGTACGAATTAACCAAAATTGAAAGCTTAGAGGACAAGGGTGTTGGTAAATGAAAGATGAATGCGCCTAGAAACGTTTAATGGAAGCTGGTTATAAGAGCTCCAAAGTGAAGTTGCATCTGAATTTTCTTAAAGCAGAACTAGTCATCACTAGACGACACTTCTTTAAAAACTTTGACGTCGTCTGCATATAGAAGATATGAGGAGTTGATGACAACGGATGGCAAGTCATTTATAAACAGAGTGAACAATGGTGGGCTAAGAATGGATCCATCAGGAACACCTGAAGACGGATGGAAGGGGTGGAAAGACAGTCTTGAAAAGATACCTGACTAACACGATTAGATAAGTAGGAGGATAACCAGTGAGCAAATAATCAGGAACGTTAAGAAATCTAAGTTTGCTTGACAAAATATTGTAATTTACTGAGTCGAAGGCTTTGGAGAAATACAAATACAATGTTTCGACTTGTAAACACATCCTGAGTAGGTGAAAAAAGGTGTAAGTTGACGATTTTCCCCAGTAGTTTGGAGAAACAGGGTAATAAAGAGATAGGCCGATAATTAGCAACGTCTGAGGTGCTACCCTCATTAAAAATAGGAGTAACTTAGGATATTTTCCAACATGAACGAAAAGAGCCTAAAGATAAACTAAAGTTGAAGAGAAAGTAAAGGGGAACACAAATAGAAGTGGCTAATGATTTCACAAAATGGTTAGAAATGCCATCAGGATCTGAACTGACAGAGTCATCAAGCTCTGAAATAAGCTTCATAATATCTTCCGGATAACAAATAAAAGAAAATGAGGATGGCATATGTATGATTGGGACCAAAGGACTATTACTGGGAGTAGCATTAAAAACTGAGTTCTAAAAAGTTCACAAATATCGAGAGGTGGTGTAGCTCAGCAGTCGTTCAAATGAAGAGAGGATGGAATACTGAAAGAGGATTTGAGAGAGTGTGTATATTTCCAAAATCGTTTAAAATAATAATAATTTGAGTTTAAAGAGCCTTCAACACTATGAAAATAAGCAGCCTTAGTGATCTACATCTCTTTCTAAGCTATCAACCTCCGATAACAAATAGCTTTACGTGGCTGAGAGGATCTGTCACGTGCAAAATGTTGACGTACTCGATCTTTGGCTTTCAAGACTCGCCTCGCATTGAGAGATAACCAGATGCAGTCCAAAGAGTTCTTTATACTGACAAGTGGAGTCGAGTTAGAAACAGCAGCGTTTAAGAGGTCATCGAAATTTTTGCAACAAGCACCCAAGTTAAGACCGCAAAAGAAGGAGGACCAATCAACGGAGCTAATTGTTTCGCAAAGTTGCTCATAATTAGTTTTATAAAAGTTAAAGTGCTGACACTCTTTTTGACGATAACCGGTAGAGGCAATAAGGTAGGAGCACTATGGAAGGCCCACCTTATTGTTACAGTTAAATAAATAACAAATTAAGAATAATTAATGCAAACAAACTTTATCACAATATTCCCCATTTAGTTACAAACAAAATGAACATAAAAATCAGAAGATTCAACTATATTTCGTCTAGAAATCAACCAATTTTCAAAACCTCTACTCTGGGCCTTTTTAGAAACATGCGTGCTTATCATGGCCTGATATAAATCGCGTATGTTATAGGAGCTATCAATACAAAAAACATGTTTATACGTAAAAATTAAACTAAAATACGAGTTTCTTAGGTAATCTTTGTGTTGCAATAGTTTTTTCGTTCATAATTGTACGTTGGGCCATCTTAGGCTTGAGAAAACTTAATCTACCTACAAAGCAAAAATCTCTAAATAAATCAATAAACAAGTTGGGTAGACAGACCTATGCTCATGTCAGAAGGGTTTTGTACTCATCTTACAAAATGCAGTAACCAGCAACGAATAAAATCAAAAAACATGTCAAAGACGATTTTATTGGAGAAAATGTGAAATTCGAGGATCATACTATTATTAACAAAGTTGAAAGAATTTTGACTTCTGAGGTATTTGTTATAGTTATACCCATAAATATCTCCCTTGATAATTTTTTCAGATTTTTAAGATCACGGGTGTCCATTCGCAAGGGAGGAAACAGAAGCAAAAACGGTCAGTTTAAGAACTGTTTTGAAAAGCTCTCATAGAGAACTTTCAGTTGATACTCATATCGGCTACCTTTCATGAAATTTTTATTTGAGGGGCCACTCCTCTGTACTGTAATCATCGATTCATGGCCTATTTTTTCGAATCCTAGAATGGTTACAAAGCCCTTTTGCTAGGAGCTCTCTCCTGCCTCTTCGACTTGTTTCAATTGTATGTACTCATCTTCATGATACCTATCATTCTTGAAATTTTCATGCGAATCCTAGCAAAGTTGTAGTGTCTAAGTCTGTAAAAAGCACATATGGCTCCATAGCCATATGTTTCCATAGCAATACAGGGCATATTGTTCCATAGTAATACAGGAAAATTCAAATCGCTATAGCTTCGGTAAATACTGTTCGATCCTTATGAAACTTTCAGAAAAGATTAATCTCATTAATGATCATCTGTTTGCCAAATTTTATTGAATTTAAGGGTACGGTTTAGATTTTATTCAAGAAAACATAAAACCGATAAATAATACTATTACTAACAAAGTTGAGCGAATTTTGACTTCTCACGTATTTGTTGTTGTTGTACTCATTAAGGCTTACATTCATGATTTTTTTCAGATTTTTCGGATAGAACGTGTCCAATCACGAGGGGGGGTACACGAAAAGTTCCTACATTTCCCCTTCCCCTGCCCCCTTCGGTACTCATATGGCAATTTTAAGACTTGTTTTGAAAAGATCTCATTGAGACCTTTCCAATGACACCCTACTCGACTACCAGTGGTGAAAATTTTTTTTGAGGGTCACCTCCCTATATGGAGAGGCCCCCTCAAACCTTTTTGAAAAATTTTTCCACCCTTGAACTTTCAAGAAGTCACCACTTCTGACCTTTCTACAAAGTTTCATGGCTGCAGCCTCTATAGTTTCGGAGAAAAAGTGCTGTGACATACAGATGGACGGACGGACGGACAGACGGACACAGGTCGTGATTGCAATAGGGTTTTGTATTTTAGTACAAAACCCTAAAAACGATAAAAATTCTTCAAGCAAAAATCAAAACAAAATTTTTAAAAATTGCCATAAAAAATACTTTCGCAATTTCGGTGGGTCTTATTAGAAGTATAGACAATAATAGATCGAAAATTATTTTTATTATTGGCAGAATATGTTTCATTTATTTCAATATCTCTGTTATTGTACATTTGTGAGCGCAATTGTATTCGGTTTTTCTCAAATATTTCCTTCTCCCCACGTTCACTTGTTAAGCATGTGTTGTACTACGGAAGCGAAAAACGATAGGCCCTAGAAGTATTCAAATGGAAATGAAACCGTATTTCGATGCTAATGGAATAAAAGTGTCTTCAAATATAGCTAAATTTGTAGTCAATAAAATAATTTCGCTTTGTTTATATCTCGAAATTAAACATATTTTATTTACATTTTGTTCACAAATTTTTAAGGATGATATCTAAAAAATGGTAAGTATGTTTAATAAAAAATAATATCATATATTCACTAGTGAGTACGTAAAAAAACAGAAATCCAAAGCCTAAGAAACTTTTAAATGCATTCTGGGCATAATAATTCCTCTTTATCATTCTCAGTTAGCCCAACACATTCTTCGTGGTACCACGAATGACAGCTAACGCATTGTCGCATATCTGCAACTCGATCAGCTTTACAAGCACGACATTACCAACTACCAGCCTTTTTTTCTTCTCTTGTTTTTGTTCTTGTATTTATTTTATTTCCTCGATTTTCTTTTAGCTTCTTTACGATCATCTGCTTTTGAGTTTTTTTTCATAATGTCTTTTTTATCATTTTTGTTCTTTTGGTGATTTATTTGGCTTCCAGTCTTTTTTGAATTCGGTTTTGGTACTTTTGAAATATATTTGTTCTTTTTTTCGACAGCATGGAATAAATCTCTGGTCACTTTTTGACCAATATAATTAATCGATTTTCGCTTCGGTTTACTTTTAATGGTCGCAAAGTTAGGCGTTAACATCTGTGCGTGAAACGGAGACTTCTTTTGTACTTTCTGATTATGTTGCGTTAAGTTTGACAGTAGTACATTGTCAGAGTCATGAGAATTATGATCCTCTATTTGGATGCGTTTTGTCTGTTGTTTTTTGTGAGAAGGTTTTGCGGCAAATAAATCCAAATTTTCTTCTTCTGATTCTGACGATGTATAAACTTTACATTTCTTGACTGGATATTGAAAATATTTTTAAAAATTGTTTATATCAATATTTTCATCGTCTGAATCTGATGCATAAAAATTTATCACATGAGTGCGTAGTACATTATGTCCTGATCCAGACGTGCTGGGGATCAGAGAATTAAACTGGGACGACCTGTCGCATAAATTCATGGCTGTTGCTAGAGTTTGTTCTACATTATCTTCAATAGCAGATTCAGAAGAGGAACTATAGTCAACCAATTTCTTACGTGCGCAAGTTGGTGAATTATTCTGTGGCTGAAGAGGAAATGGAGGCAAATATTTATACAAAAGCTGAGGCAGAGGCTGTAGTGTACTTTGTCAAAGACAACAACCAGATACGTCAAAATTTTCAACTGTAAGTGATGGTGACATACAAAAATTTTCTTCAGAATCGGCGACAAAATCATTATTGTGATGCACAGATGACTCTCCAAAATCTAGAGCTGCTGGAGCAACTGAGTTAGAAGCCCTTTTGTGCGGAATAGGACGCTGAGTGAGGATAGAAGGTGCAAAAGCCTCCTCGGGAATCGCATTTGGATTGTAGGATGGAGCCCAGTAGCTCTAAGCCCGTTTTAATATTATCTTGTGTAACGCACTTAGGCCATACTTTTGAAAAAATTTTGTTGAACCTTGCCTTCGTGAGTTTACGGTCTGGATGACGTTAGGCGTACATTAATAGTTCTTCATTCCAATGATGTTCGTAGGATTTGTTCACGGATTTATCTAACGGTTGCAATTCATGGGAAGTATTTGATGGCAAACAATATAATACTATGTTGTGTTCATCTGCAGTATCCACAATCCTAGCATCAAGGTGAGAAGCAGCCCCATCAAAAAACAGCAAATATTTTCCAGCCGATTTATCGTTAGCAAGATGATGGATAAAATCTATAAGCAATTCAGTAGTCATGTTACCTTTTGGTGCCATTCTGACTACTGTGCCATCAGGTAAATTGTCGTTGAATTCCAGCCTTAATCTTTTGTCTTTGAATAGTATCATAGGTGGGACCGAATTGCCTGAAGCGTTGACACACATGGCGATGGTGACGTTGTCAGCATGTTCCTGTGCGATAAAATGGACTCTTTTGATCCCCTTCTGTGCAAGAACTTGCTGTTGGTGGTGTAAAGTTAGGCGGCAGCCTTTTTCATCCATGTTATATAGACGCTCTGGATGTCGAGGAATGTCTAATTCATCATACAGTTTTTTAATCACCGTGAAATGTTGCAGAACAATATGTTTGTTTAATTTTTGAGCTCTTGCAGAGTTCATGAACTGTGCCTTTCGAACAGAAATTCAGGATTTCGTTTCAAAAAGTTATTTAGCCATTTTCGATCTGAATGCATCTTTTGTTATTGAGCGCATTGGTTATTTTATGGTCTTTACAAAATAAGAAGGCATGTTTTCTTACAATGTTGCGTGTCAACGGTACGCCTACTTGAGCTAGTCGAATGATTCGTCTTGCTGAACCCTTTTCTTGGGTATAAGTTAGTGTAGGTGCTCGACCAGTTCTTTTTTCTTCGATGCCCGAGTTTAAATGGTTTCTCAAAGTTCTTCTTGGGATATCGAAAGTAACTGTCACCTTTCGTTGTGACATACGGCGGTTTTTTACAAATGCTATAGCTCATTTAAGTTGCTCCTCAGTCCATCCCATTCCTCGCCGCCTCTTATATGTTTCCATTTTCTGAAATCTAAAAATAAATCACACTTCAATTTCAAATGTGAAACGTTCCGAAAAAATAAAGAAAATGCTCTTGTACTTGGCGCCACGGTTAATGGTCATATCAAAAATAGCTAGAATTTCACATTAAATACGCTTTTAATACCATATCTAAAGTAGAATAAAGTATCTATCCAGTGTTATACTATGATCCTAACATATTTATCTAAAATTTAACAAAAATGACTCATAACCATTTTTATGTCCCAAAGAAACGATGATATTTCATAGCCCCAATAAGCCCCGGGCCATCTTGGGAGTCAATGTGGTGGGCCTTCATAGGGACCTTTGCCGGCAAAAGGTACTACTTCTCTTAAAAGAAAATAAACAAAGAATACAAACAACACTTACCTTTTCAGGGGTGCCCTTGAGTCTAATTTGCTTTAAACTCAAAAAAAATCCGGAAACATTTTTTTTTTTTTAATGAAACACTAAAAATTTGGATCGCGCGATTTTATAAAACGTGACTCTTTTGTGACGTGATGGACAAACTGTCAAGCATTACGAATATGATGGCTCCTTACCTTTGACTTGAAGTTGCAGTTTTATCTATGACACTAAATGAGCATTGGCGCGAAATTTAAACTCATTCAAACTTTCAAAAGCATTAAATTTTGATGGTGGGCCATCTTGGGGACAGGGCCATCTTCGGCGCGCCTACCTTATAGGAAATTTCAAAACGTAAGGGCGAATGATGGGGATCAAGAGAAAGATGAGGAAAAAGAACTGCAGATTAGCAAAACCCGATTGTTCCATAATACAGAAGAATGAGTCTAGGATATGATTATTAATGTTGAAAACATTATTAAATTGAACCAAAGAACACATGGACATAGAAGAAGAAATTAAAGACCAAATTTTAGATGAGTTAGAATCAACCTGATTGACATCCCATGAGAGTTTAGGAACGTTAAAATCTCCACATCAGATAAGGTGACAGTTTGAAAATCACGATAAAAAAACACTAGATATTTTGGTGAGGATAGTATTGTAGACAGAAAAAGGAGACTTACAAGATATATAAGTGCAAAAGACCAGAAGAGAAAGGGAAGACAAAATAACTATTTTTGCCCCCACATATTCTACTGGAGCAGTGAAAAGTTGATTTGTTAGAGGGACATCAGTAAAGGTATTCTTGTAGGCAACTAGGACACTTCCACCGTCTAACTTGTTGGGGATTGACATATCACGATCACGCCTAACAATTGTATGATTCGGAAAAATATCAAAGTCAAATATACTATCAGTCAACCAGGATTCAGAAATACATATTATCTCATCGTTAGAGAGAGCTTAAGATAAAGCTAGATTATTCAGCTTGGATCTCAAACTCCGAACATTATGATAATAAATAGAAAATTGACTGTTAAGAGTGCTATTATGCAAGTTTTTAAGGAAGAACCGATGTTATAGCTTTGGTAGGGAGCTCGATGCAGAACGAAATTTTTTTTCATGAATTTATGAGTGATTTAACAAGCACTTGGGCTGCCAATAATCAGAGTTTAAGATGCAGTCACACGACGCCAGTTTGAAAGAAGCTATAACTCTGTTGATCAAGTTGTCCCTCGTTATGTTTTTGCAACTAACTATTTTCAGAGATGTGCCAAATTTCTTATTTACATAATCTAAAATGTCTTTGGTAGATGTATTATATGCAAGCCTTAATATGAAGATTTGTTTCGGTGGCGTCACAACCTGGAGGGATGGTAGTTCCTCAGGAAATTGCCGAATTTCGAATTTTTTTGGAATAGCTCTCCGATGAGATGAAGATGTCTATGCCGTACTTCTTGTAATGATAGACGAAGCAGGCTGTGAAGTAGTAAAGCATGTAGTGAATATTGAGTTCCATAAATGTCCGTGAAGGACTGCAGCGATGTTCTGCTGCCTCGGCAGAGGAAGGTGTTGATTCCTGCCGAGAATGCCCTCGTCCGGAGACGCGTGAATGCGCTGGCAGGCTAGCATTGCGGTGTCGTGGGGCGGGTTTGTTTCCCCGGCACGAGGACTCACTACAAAACATTTCGCATTCACGAATTGCTTGCAGAGTTCGAGAGGACGACCGAAGTCGCAAATCTGTAGATAACCTCCACGAAGGAATTACGACTTGTTGCGAGAACAAGAGAAACCTGAGAAGAAAGGCGAACTTGGGGTAGCCTCGTCTTTACCCAAGTAAATTCAGGGCCCACAAATGAAAGAGGGGCAACCGGGTGGTGGTGGAGCCCCTTCATGCCCACCCAACCGGAATAAATCCAATGTTAAACTGTTGAAGTGGCCAGGTATTCCTCTTCTGAGTGGAAAACTCATATAACTTGAATTATATGAACTTTCCCATCAGAAGGGGAGTACCCCGGTGACCAATTTATGTCATAGAATTATACAATTGAATTGCATAACTTTATGCCATAAAAGGGCACTTGGCTTGGGCCACTCAACCCATAAAGTCTCCTGAAACAAAAAAAATTTTTAAGTACCCGGTGGCTGGCTCATATTTTGGGGTGGAAGCCTGCCACCGTACCGGGTCCTATACCCGATTGGAAAAGACCGGAAGGAAAAGACCGATTTTCCATTTAATCCATCATTTTTTTTGTTTTTATTCGAACAACGTTAAAGCAATGGAACAGTATGATTTTTCTATGGCAATCAGCACAGCAATTTACAACACCATATTGAAAAGCATTTAATCGTTGAAAGAGGGAAATTGATATTAAAAGAAGATTAACATTATACGAAAATTCATTTTTTCTCTGATTTCCTGTAGTATTATAATTATTGTGGTTAGCTCTTGTAGATGCCACCCTTTCACCCTACATACATTATGTAAAAAAAAAAATTCTTACATAGATTTTTTACGACGATTCTTCTTCTCTTTTTTTTTTCTTCTTTTTTTACAAATTCAATAAATATTTTTCAAAAAAAATATTTCAATAAATATTCAATAAATATATTTTTTTTTTTTTAAACTCAATGAATATTTAATTAAAATTCAATAAATATTTTTTTTAAAAAAATTCGATAAATATTTTTTTGTTTAAAAAATTTCGATAAGTATTTAATTAAAAAATGTTAAGAGGTTACTTACAGTACCTTTCCCTCGACGACGAGCGCTCGCTGACGATGTGGAGGTAAGCAAGTCCTGAAATTTTTGGTAGTGAAGAATCGCGTCCATACATCAAATTTTTAACACACGAGTATTAAGACATAGAATAACTCTTAAGGGTGTATAAAATCATCTAAAAAATTCAGCTATCAAAGTGTAAATACATATAGACTTCCTTGAATATCAGAACCGTATGGTCTTCGAACGTGGTAATGCTCGCTGCTACTTCTTCTACGGCTTTTAATGTTTAATATTGCGTTTATATGCAATCCGTTGGTCAATATATGGATTGAGTGATTTGACTAATTCTTCTGGATCTAACTTTCCAGTTGATTTATCACTCCTTGTTGAACTATGTTTGAATACACAATGCGCCTTTTTGCATACAAACGGTGTGGTTTCCCAGAAACAGGGAGTACGGTCCCGCCGTTTCCCAATCAACATGTGCCGCTCCGTAATATGAAGATCTTCACCTCGGCCTTCCAACCACCTGTTGCACCCCACTTCGGGACCTAATGCTGATGGCTCATGGCGATATTGGCAGTTGCTATCATTTTTTTACAGGCACGGTCGTAGAAAAAGTAGCAATATCTGAAGTTCCTTTTTTTTTTTTTTTCTTCTTCTTTTTCCGCTGTGCATCCACAGGATGGTAGAAGATGTCTCTGCCACAAACCTGAAATAACGCATATTGAACTTGAAGTATCGAACAAAGACCTATAAAGTAATGGACGCGAAATGAGCTTATTTTCATCCATACTGGATTGCATGCAAACGTTCATAAAAAAAAAAAAAAAAAAAATATTCTGTGCATTTGCATTTGCCTATTTCATACATTTTGGTCTCGTCTGCTCCCACTCGTCTATTATTTACACCATTTTATCCAAGTGCGCTCTTTCTTTATCCCTATTAAATTCAATTTTATTACTATTTGGACTCTAGAAATCAGAGCCTGAGTTCGTTTTGCCAAATCATTCTAGGCCCCATATATTGGGCCAAACTATTCTGCACTATTTACAGGTTTATCTAACTCCTTCCTCAATTACTCATTAAAGCTAACGCGACCAACTTTTAGCTCTTTTCATGATGTTAATTTTCTTTTCTCCTCCCAATACTCTTAAAACACTTTGGTGATCAATCCCCTACAATCCCTTTCATAATTTATCATTCGACTCGCATAAGTATTAAAAATCGAAATTTTCATTCACGCCGTTTCATTCACAATTTGTTCATTCATAAAGTACTATAAATCCAAAACGCGAATACATTCTCACATAAATCAGGCACTCGCGCATCCCCGCACGGACTAACACACTTGTAGCATTTAACTAGTTCACAGACATCGTTCTTCCCCACGTTCTTCCACTTGCTCACGTTCCCTTCTTCATTGATTGATGAATTGCTCATGTCGTTTCCGTTACCGCTTTGCAAATTTGGTAACGAGTTGGCAACGTAAGCGAAGGATCGACCATCTTTGGAATTGGTTTAATCTCAGGGCTAATTCCTTTTCAATGCGATGCAAATCGAAACGAACCTCATATGCGATTAGATTGATGGCAATACCCGAAAGTACGAAACGCCCTGAACGGCCAATACGATGTGAGTAAGTCTCAGCCATACGTGAAAAATCGCAATTACTAGCAACATTCACAGCCTATACGTCAATACCAAGTGTAAAAAGATCAGAGCAGACTAGATTTCTGCATAGCCCCTGTCGAAGCTCATGGAGAACACGATTTCTATGCGCCTGCGCCATGTTGGCATGGATATAGTAACAACAATAACCAAGTCCCGTGATCTTCTTCGCCAGCAATTCCACACGTCGCGTTGAATTGCAAAATATTATCGATTGGCTTATTTGCAACTTAGAGAATAACGCATTAAGACGATGCACTTTTTGCTTCAAATGTATGTACTTTTAATGATTGAAATGTTTTAGGCCAATATAAAATTAAATTTTCATCCCTGTATCCAATTTTAGAGCTTGTTTAAGTATTTCGTATGTGGAAAATGAAACAGCTACCATGGGTGTTGCTCTTAAATAGTTAATTGACATTCCTCAATATAATCCTCGAACGATACCGTTTTCACGGTAAATTAACGTTAATGTTTGCATCATTCCCATCCCCAAATTTTGTTGTATCTGGGCTCATCGTTGCGAGTTGCATTCTTCTTCTAGTAACATCCAAGTGATATGAAATTGATCGCGCACCAGCTCCAGCTAAGCCACCACATACCAGTTTTACAGGTATATGTAATACAAGGCCACCAGTATTCCTTTCGCATTTATTGCATGCGTACTTTGGCAAATACTTCATGCAAAAAAAAAAAAAAAAAATTTAAACATCTCGAAACAGTAGAATGACAGCCCGGCATACGGGACCATGCCTGTTAAAGTAGGAAAAAAAAAACCCTCTGTAAAGTGCACGTATTCCGCCTTCATTGCGGAACATTTCCGAAGCACGCTGCAAAATTTCAGTGTATTTGTGTTCTCCCATTACTTGAAATGCTAAACGAGCCCGAATTGTATCTAGCGGATATGCCAATGTAACAGCCGTCAGTCCTGCACAAGCTCCTACTATAAATTTATCCGCGTGTACTACAAACTTTTAAATGTAGTTCAAACTGCGATAAGTACTTCTTGTACATTTCAAAGGATGTGAACTGCGTGGCTGCGTACGGAAATATCCTAATCATCTGTGCTCCATTGCCTTTATACAATGCCAAAATGATTCCTTCAATATTATGTGCCTGAGACCACTAAACACCCCTAAATGTTCGTAATGAGAGGAATGTGCTTGAAGTAAGATTTTTATCCTATCTAATGGCGCTACAGCAGTTTTAGAACACATCCCAGCAATTCCCTCAGCCAGAAGATTTTTCAGAACGGTTCATAGTTGCGAAAAGATTCAGCGGAAATAACCATTGTGGATTGATAAATGTCTATTTTCCACAAATTAAGTCTGGCTAAAGTTTCACAGGAAATACTATTACTAACATTTCATGAAGAAACAATATAAAGAAAGCCGATAAACTGTCGGTTAAGCTCAAATTTATTTTAAGCACGTTTAGGAAGTTCGATCCAATGTTTTCATTAATTCAGTTCGAGATCGCGTAGCAGATCGGGATAAACAACAGTAATACACGCTTTATTGTCGCGGCTTACGACGAGCATCACCTTGGCGTTTCTAATAAATCCAATAACCACTAACGAATAGCGATACTCCCCTTTCAACGTAGTAAAACCCATACTAAATGCACAAAGTCTTCACTGATTCCATTTGCTCTATGTTGCACACTTTCCTGTCTTCGTCGTCCCTTCGAATCGCTTACGAAACATAATTTGTGTCGCTGGCGGATTCGCACGCGTAGATTCATTAACTGACCCGAGCAATCTCTGTACACGCACAAAACTACCATTAACTGTCCTATACACTCGCACAACTCCAATTATCCAACTGTTGCCTCGAGTCTTTGCTAAATTGCGTTTTTGTCTCTGACTTGAAGCTTACATGAACAAAAGATTTTTCCACAGAACTTCATAGCAATAACAATCCACCAAAAAGTCCCTTTTCTTTTTAGTTCGAAAAGGAATTTTCTTGCAGTCAACGAGATGGGTCGATTTGCTCGATTACGGGGATGCAATAAGTACCGGTTTTCCCAGTACCGTTTTTCGCTCGTGCTAACATATCTTTACCACTTAAAGCAATTGGTATAGCCGCCTTTTGCATAGGCGACGGTTTCATAAACTTTTCACTCATTCACCAAAACAAAGAAAAAATATAGTCCTTAAAGAAATAATATGAATTTACTCACGTTTTCTTAGCACGTCACCCTCGTCAACCATCCAACCATATTCCTCCAAGGACCACCACGAGCACACAAATCACTTGTTGGCACTGTATCGAATCCGTCTTATCTACGGAGCGGTTTATGGGAAACTGTTCCCTGAAAACATCTTCGAGGCAAACGCAATAACCTCGCTCGTACCATATGGAAATAAAAGTGCCATCTATGTGTGAACATGCGGTGGTGATAATGCACACTCATTTCGGTTATTTTTAAAATTCGAAATTGTTTATTTTTTGTAGATTCGATTAAGTTTTCAATTGAAAGCAATTTATGTTTATAATTATTAGGCGTAATTAAGGCGGAAATAAATCGAAAGAATAGGACAGGCACGCGTTAATTACCCACAAACAAAACAATTTTTAATTAATATTATGGTTGGAAAGGGTAAAATTTGACAAATTTTGTGGGGTTTAAATGATACAATGATTTTATCGTTCCTATAATTTAAGGGGTTAACCGTTTCGTTCTAAGCATTTGCATACCGCATTACACCCAATTAGTTAAATTATGTTCAAAAGATATTGTAATAAAATCACTACACATTAAAACAGTTTTAGAATTTTGTTTCCCGGGTGTTAAGTACAAAAGAAATTTTTCCCTTTAATTATTTTTCATGCGAGAGAAAAAAAAACGAGTGTCGCGATGAGGAAGGTGACTGAAGGGTTACTCCTTGTTGAATTGAGTTGGTGCTGTGTGCCTGTGTCAGCGCTGCTTTTAGAGCCATAGCTCCTAGATTACTACAAGCATCTGCGTTGCATTGGTAGATGATGATGAAGGTATACTAGGCCCAGGGATCCATAGAAGATTAAACTTAATGTTTGGTTTGGTGTTGATGACCTGCTAGATGTCATAGATTACTTTCTTATGATTTTTATTGTTTTCGATGTTAAGAAGTACGACTCCAAAATCTGTAAACAAGGTCAACACAGTGGTCAAGGTTGCAGCAGGAGACTTCAAGGTAGCCAAAATAACATGCGATTCAGCATTGAGTGCAGAAATGCGCGTATTTAAAATGGAAAAAGAAGTCTTGTTGTTTGTGAGGTCGATATAGGTACCACCAAAACCGGCAATGTTCTTTGCTCTGTCGGTTACAAAGATCAGCTGAGACATACTCTTTAGTGGATCCACATAGGAGATCAATTTATCGTTAAAATGGGTGTCACTGTGGTGTTTTTGTTTATTGCACATCGGATTACCAGCCTCCTGAAATACCTTAAAGTTTGGCGGTCTACTGACCACAACAGTGGGAATGGTTTCGTCAAAGGATGCCTTAAATTACCGGTATCCGGGGGCAAAGCTGCAGACAGTGTTCTTTACACCCACTACGTGGTATCCAGACAATTATTGAAGAGTGCTTTACTTGACTCTCTTCCAGTAAGCAATTTGGCTTTATCCTAGGTCATGAGTTCTTCGGCAATTTCGAAAGCCCGTCAATTTTATCGAAAATTTGTAAAGGTGGTAATTTCATATTCAGGTTTCGGTGTAATTAAAGCTTTGAATAGATTTAAGGCAGTGGGTGGTTTGAAATTGTTCATTGGTCTGCACAACATGTGGATCAGATTTTGTTGGTTCTGTTTGCTGATGATTTCGTGTCTCCATTCTTTGCAGGATCCTGCGCTGTTTATTATTCTTCCAAGGTAAAGAATGCTGTTTTGCCATGCAATCTGACCTCCATTTATGCTCAGGGTGCGTTGCGAGTGTTTACGCCTGAAAAAATTATTGTTTGTTCTTTGGATGGGTTTACTTTCAAGCCCAGTGATTCACAAGCTCTGCTGAAGTTATTTAGTTTACCTTGTAAGGCATCCACTGTATTTGGGTGCTTTCTTCCTTCTACTAGCATGAGAAAATCATCAGCGTATTGCAAGACAACAGTCTTATATTTAGCAAGATGATGTGGAACAGTAGTGTACAAGTTAAACAGGAGAGGGTTTAAGACGTCTCCCTGTGGTAGGCCGTTGCTTACCGTGACTCTTTGATTTTTTAACAGCCGGTTTCTATGGATAAAAAGTTCCATGATTCTGTTGAGCATATAGAGTACTAATGCCGATTTTAACTTGGGTTTGTTTCAGCAAGTTGAGATCCACATGTTTATAGGCGTTGGAAATATCCAGAATGACTGCTATTTTAATCTTTTGTTTGAGTTCGAGTAGTTTATTCCGGTCACCGCATTTGGGAGCGTGCGTTTTTATTTAGCGGTTTTATAGTGAATTGGGTAGATATATTTCCGTACAGGACTGCAGCGATGGTCTGCCACCTCAGCGGAAGAGGATGTTAAGATTCGCCGAAATTGGCCTTGTCTGGGGACGCGTGAATGCGCTGGCAGGGTAGCGTTGCGGTGTCATGGGGCGGGTTCTTTCCCCCCAGCAAAAGGACCCACTCCAAAAGAATTTCGCATCCATGAATTTCTGGGGTCAAATAAATGTCGACCAAAGTCGAATAAGAGGTAACCTGCTAAGGGTCAAAGAGTATCGCTGACTCAGAAGGAGAAACCGGACCTGGGGAAGACAGACGAACTTGTAATGATTTAACAATTTAAGTCCAACGCGGAACCGACCTCTCATCGGTTCTAGACATTAAGTCTGAGTAGTGCCAACGGATGGTACCAACCGGTCAACCAATCCGTGCACCGTAACCCATTCACGCGGTGGCTGCTTGTCAGCCAGCTAGTTCGGAGAGGATTTCGGTCGCGGGTCTCCGAATGGGTTACGCTCATTTACATAATTCAGCCACCTATACACGCCCGTTTTCAAACGCGTTACAAAAAAAAACAAAACCATACGGAGAGGAAACCTATTTTACGTTACTCCGTATTTCTTCATTAACCAGTCAAAAATACAAACGCTAATTTTTATTTCGCGTTCCCGAATTTCCGACGCGGTACCGAAAAGTATACTACTTTAACTCATCCTGACGAAAGCTACTCTAATAAAACGACAAAACAAACAAAAAGAAAGTCCGTTGGTTGGTTAGCAATTCATTTGTATGTCAAAGCCTGAAGGTGAGCACTATACTCGTATTTCAAAAATTACAATAATTTACAGGATGCTTTTCAATTGTTTCAACTAATTCAATGGTATTCCAATCATTCTTCAGATTATTTTAATTTTCTCTTAGTTTAAAGGAACAATCAAATTGAAATCATTTAAACGATATTGATGGTTACGTTCTAACACTTACAAGGATAAAGTACCAGACTGTGATGTTTTTCCTATATTTATGTTTATTTATAATAATTAAGAATTACCAAACTATATAAAAAAATGAAATCATTTAGTTTCAACTACTTATCTCGATCGATTATTATTTATATTATTTTTTTCATTCAATATAAAACCAAACAGTATTCTTACAATATTGTCATAACTTTAAATGCCGATGATAATACTAGTCAAGAACTTTTTTTTTCGTTTAAATTTAATCACAATAGAGTATGTTGCGAAAACAAAAAAAAAAATAAAGCAACATAATGATATATCTGAACGTGTAAAGCATAACAAAGGAAAACAAAGAAATTTTATAAAAACGATATTTTAAATCTTTTTCTTATTGACGTACAATTTTAATTTTAAACGAACGATTCTGTTCACTTTCAAATAAAAGACAAAATTTGAAAAATAAATATAAACTACAAGAAAAATATTTATTCTGACTAAACGATTAATGGTTCTTTAATTTTTACTGAAGAAAATTAATACAGCTAAATTTTGAAAATGTTTACTTATCTATTAGAAATCCATAAAACCGATTATGCAAGTTTTAAATTTCGTTTAAGCTATTTATAAGATATTTACTAATTTCGAAAAGAAAATAGTTAAATAATTATGAATTTACGTCTTTTTATTATAATCTAGAATTTTATTAATTCAATTCTTTAATTTTAAGTTACGCGCATTTCAATTCATTATGCTAGCTTTTCATAAATTATATTACTTAATGTGTTTCCCTTTAGTGTGTAGCTTAAAGTATAATGAAAGAAAAATTTCATTTGATTTAGTTCTTATTTTCATTGTTTCTGTTTCTATAATTACTTTTTTTATAATTTGCAAAAATTTCGAAAAGTGGTTTCCTTTTTTATTTACTATCTAATGTCAATAACCTAAACCGTTTACTAAATCGCGATGATAATTTTGATTATTAATTCATTGCAATGTGGGAAGATATAATGTGACGATACGATTTCCCCACTACTAAGATATTCAACCGAAAATGCAGACTTGATTCTGCAGTCGAATCCAACTAGGTTTGCAGATGAAAATCAAGAAGGGTTTCAACCGGACCACAATATCCGTCATTAAGAAGTATCACGGCACTACTTCACAGCATAATAGAGTGATCAATGTTAACAACACAATGATCCCAATCGAAAGGCAATAGAATAAAGATAGATTTTAGAGCCAATTCAGTTCGATTCAAGTATCCATCAAGCTTTCACTCTAAATTTACTTCAGTGTTGAACAATTTTTGAAAAGCACTTTCCGAACTACGAAGATTCGTAACCACAAATTGAACTAACCCAGTTCCTAAAAAAACATTCTCAACCTTAAAGACGAGAAAAAATCCAAAACATGACACAACTCAATCAAAAAAACTAGCCAATTCCATTTCTTTTTTATGGCGTTGCAATTACTAACTAAGATTTTCAACCCTATTCTGACTCAACCTATTAAAACCTATCGTTTTTATGACTGCATCGCCAACGTCTTCAGAGTATATGCAACATTGTATTCCGTAAAAATTGTAAGCAACATTCCCTAAAGTTAGACATTAGAGAGCAATTCCATTTTAACCTGTTTCTCTCCATACGATCATCCTCGGAGTGTGTTCATATTTTATATCCTAGCAGCTTATCCTCAACTGACCCAAAACCAATGATTTCAATGTATTCCCAACAAATACATTCATATTTAATCTCAATCCGATTCACCATACCCGTAATGGGTTTGTAATAGAAAAAAAAAGAAACGAAATTGTCTTATTTCATTATACACACACGTCAATGAACTTTGTGCATAACATTCCTTATCTCTTACTAATTGTTTAACTAAAATTTTTGTTATTATATATGATAAAGTAATACGACTTTGCCATGGAACAACATTTTTTGACTTGTTTAAATGCGATTCGCGCTGCTTTCTACGAGAAATTTACAATTACACGTTAAAATCTACCTTGAGATAATTTTGCTTTGATTGTTCCATGTAACCAATTGACGACAAAGATCAGGGAAAACGACAACCCTTTGTCAGTTGGGTTACGATTACCCTATTTTATGCTGAACTTTAAAACGGTACAAATCCCTTTTACCGTTGTTTAATTTATATGTCCCTGAGATTGGAGTGGATTTGACTGGTATGCAACATACTCACTGTGATATGGCTTTGTAGATCCGGGGTTTACAAGCAAGCATAATGTTTCCAGCTTTTCGAGGTGCCAATTCAGTTTTTCTTCGCGGATGGTGGCTCAATTTTAGGCCGATGCAATTTCGATGGTGTCCTTTTCTTCATAAGTTGATCAGCCTTCCGTACTCCCTTCGAGTTAATATTTTTTTGCCGTGTTAAACGGATTCAAAAGAACCAGCTTCTGCGTAACCCGTTTGGATTTCGACATATGGATTTCCTTTGCTGGGGACGTACCTAATGTCATATGGCAGCAATTAGTCTCGGCCCCGTGCGCTGGCTTTACCGCCATTAATGTGTAAAAAAAATGTATGCCAAGGCGCATTTATATCACCAACGTAGACGTGCGAGCCCCATGCACTATTGTAACCTCGTGGAGCTCCACACCAGTGGCAAATGCTACAATGTTGCATGATGAAATCTTACATTTTGTTTATCTTGGATAGGAAGTCAGGAAACTCACCTCCAGTATGACACAGATCGTTTATTTTCCATCAATATAATCCTGGATACGCAGCTTCTGGTGGCGTACAAACTCACTGTATTTCTAATATTGAAGGTTAGGGGGATTAACCAACCCTATTTGACTCTATTTGGACTAAGCTCTCTGTACACTCTGAAAGTTGTAACCCGAATGACACTTTGAAGGTTATGTCCAGAATGACACTTCCAACCAGTTTCCACTTTTCTATCTATTCGATGTTTTGATGGCAACTGTGGGCGGCATTGCCAGATAGATATGCGTTGAAATGTATCGGTGTTTAATTGATATTATTTTTCAAATATTTATATCCACAGATATAAATATTTGAAAAAAAAATATTTTCTGCGCAATGATATCCGCACGAAGGATGAAGTCCGCTTGCACTTCGAAGACATACATATCTGGCCGGTTGCCAGGGTTCGGGATCGGAATCACTTCGATTCCCGGGCGTAGGCGTCACATTACAAACTTCGGAGGACTTAGTCGTTACTGAAGATTCTTATGGTACACAAATAAGAGTGAGCATCCAGATGGAGGTGGTGCATCCTCGCACCCTCCCAACCGGATCAAGATCCAAACGCAAACGTGGCTATATATTTCCCATTTGAATGGAAAACTCATACCAACATAATTCACATCAATTTTCCCATCAAATGAGAAATATAGACGTGGGCAATTTATGTTAAAGAATTATGTGATCGAATCACATAGCGCCCGATGGCTAGCCCATTTCAGCGCAGGAGCCTGCCATCGATGCGGATCCCTATACCCCGTCAGGTCGAACAAAATGGAAAGACCGAAAGGTATAGGGTTTAACAATTCATTTTATTCATTTCTTTTGTACCGATACCAAACAATTACTTAAGTGTGTTTCCAAACAAAACTTGATATTAAATTTATCAAAAAAGTTATTTTTTTCGACGAATTGCAATTCGTCTGCAAAAAAAAAGAAGAAAACAAAGTTTGCTTCTATGTTTAAATACTTGTATAGAAGTATAAAAACGTTTTACTCTTTTGTACACCTTTTGACTACAAAGCTCCATACCATTTATCTCGAGCCATTTACAATTAAAATATTCACATAGTCATTTTGAAAGTAAACTAACTCTTTTTGATCATATAGTTCAATATTTCTGAATGGTCTGAAATCCTTCAACGAACTCTTTTCTCCGTGAACAACTACCTGATATTGTCATGCCAACGAAATTCCGCATGCATTAAATTCGCGTAGGTCGAAACGTAATTCTAATTTTGTATATGAAATAATCGGAATGTTTTCAAATTCTAATAAGGTTTCTATTCCACGCTTCTACATATCTTTTTGCGTACCGGCAAACTCATGAAATCCACAATTGAATGCCACCATTAAATGTGGCATTTTCTCTAAAGCATCTTCAGTTTTGATGTTTTTGTGCGAAAATTTCAAAACGATCTTTTTCGAAATGAAGATTTATAGCAGTCTCTAGGCTGTGAGTAGTTACTTTATAAGTTAATGATTTAGAAATTCTTCCTTTTTATGGCCCCATAAGGTAAAAGTTGAATATTTTTATCGATGGAAGTTGAGAGGATAAAAATGCGTACCGCGTATTATGTATAGTATTGTTGCTACATAGGAAAAGTCACTAATAGCTACGTACGTCTGGAATTTATTTAGAGATTTCAGGAATTTGCAGATTTTCATTTCTTTTTGACGCTTAGAAGTTCAATTAAACTAAATAAATCGTTGGGCAAACTATTGGAATCCAAAATTGGAGCTGCTCCCAAAATTAAACTCAATGTCCTATCATCTAACTCATAAAATTCATAATAATATTTCAAATACAAACACCATTTGGAACGATTGTTCGAGTGTTCCTTTGATGTTCCTGGTTGCAGTATGAAACAGCTTTACAACTTGGGCAATTGAAAAATGTTTTGCTTTCAACGCATGTAAAACCAACTTTACAATGTAGAGGGAATGTTAAGAGCTCAATTTTGTGCATTTCTAATTCACGTTTCAGGATGGTATGTATGAGGCATTTGGCAAGGATTGACGTTTTCTCATAATGACTTCAAGATGTAACAGGGCCATTTAAGTTCATTATATGTGCGACTTGATGATTTTTCAATATATACTTCACCACTGTACAAAAGGTTTTGTGGATGCTCCAATCCAAATGTTGATAGTCTCGACCATAGTAGCGTATCAATTTACACCCCGAACAAAGATGTAATTCATTTTTGCTGAAGGATTTTTAGATAATGCAAACGCCACATCGGTGGGAGTTTATTGTGCATGGAGCCACGATAAAAATGACAATTTCAACTCGAAGGATACCTCTTTAGATACTGGTATTCCATTGAAACTAAATTTCCTAATAAAGCAATTTTCACCTGATTCACTTATTTCAAACATTCTATTAAGATTTACTTTTGTTTTCATTTTCTAACCAATATTTATAGCAACTACTACGGCGAGCAACAAAACAAAAGAATGTTTCCCGCCATTCACTTTTTGCTTTTAATTTCTTTCTAATTTAACACTAAAGCTGAAAATATTCTCAACGTGCAATTTCACTTTGCGCACTTCACTTTTTAAGAGACAAATGTATAATCCACATTTAAATAAATAATTGGCCTGATTGGCATATATGGATCTGAGTAAGCGTGAAATAATCTAAGATCGGTGTATGGGCAAATGTAACCCAACTCCGCGTTTGTTCTTGAAATTATGAGGAGTAACGAAATGATTTTCGCACAAACAACAACAAACCGAACGCCTTGCGAATGACTTCCTCCATGTGATGCTTCGATTCCATGATTTTTTTGACCATGCCCCTCTTTAGACAAACCAGTCTGCGCGTTAGCTTCCACGATGTAATTATGAACGTAACCATTCTTCCCATTGCATTTTCCATATGTTTCGGGATTGTTGTCGTCACTTAAATGTTTACTATGTAAACGATGTGCCACACTGAAATGCTCTTTTTGCGTGAGATAAACAATGATTCACTAAGACGTGATATTCATCCACTTCACACGGCACCGAATCAAATGGCTCCAAAATGTATCGAATTGCAAAGCGTTCCATCAAGCAAAATTTCGCCAATTCATCCGTGGTTCTTCACAATCTCTCGTGCAAACAAATGCAATTTTCCTTGGGAGCACTATTCCGCAGGGGAATGGTAGTATATTTGAGTTAAAAGGGTGAAAATGGTTTTCAATTTACACTTTTGAATTTAATCCCGGTCTTTAAATGATTTTGACGGCACTTTTACCAACATTTTTCACACAGCACGTACTTTGTACCGCGGCTGTGTGCCCAACCCGTCTTCTCGCGTAGCGGCTGTAAGTCGACTCATGACCCGTTCCAGAAATTCCCGACCTTTCTTCTTCCTATTACCGTGTACACTGTAAATCGCCACAGCTAAGTTCGATTGCCTTTCGTAAGGTAATACACCATTGGGGTACACTCAATCATCGTTCCCATACTCGAAATTTTATTTGGCAGATTTAAAATTTTAAAACAAAAATTAACTGAAGTAAAGAAAAATTAAGAAGATTTTAAATAGTAATAAAAGTTAAATCCCATGACGAATATAATTAGAGGGAAACATTTAAATTTAACATAAAGGAAAATTGATATAAACTTACATTTAATAATAATAATAAGAAAGGAAACTAGTTTACCAATTAAGATTATGAATGGAAGTAATTAAATATTTTCCCAAATCTGCCATTAAAATTTTGAATAGGAGATCGGAAGGTTTTCGAGCAGTTTGCTTGTGTGACTGCTCGATTACTACAGTTTTGTGTGGTTCTTTTCCTGGAATCGAAAGGAATCGGAAGGGAAGTAGATTATAATCAAGTCGGGGAATGTTGTTCGATGCATTTTAAATTAGGCATTTGAACCGGTGGATGATTTTTATATTTTGGACTTAGTTCGCTCGTAGAAGACCTGCGACCGAAATCCTTCTCCCAACTACCTAGCCAGAGAGCAGCCACCAGGGAGTAGACTTAGAGTGTCCGGAATTGTTAACCTTATGGGCCCGGTCCGTTGGCACGTTCCCAGACTTCACGTCTAAAACCGATGAGAGGTTTAGATTTACTTCGAGAACGAATGAACGAAAAAGATAATAAAAATCATTACAGAAAGCTCTCTCCATTATCGTGGTCATGCTGTTTTGCTTTCCATTAATTTATCAAGTTTTTTTGTCATAGTCTCATGTTTAGTTTTAAGCTGCATATCAATATTTTGTCCAACGTTATTGCAGAATTGAGAAAGCGTCCAGTTTATATAAGTTTAGTTAATTTTAAGCGTGAATGTAATAATTCTCGGTTGATATCGTACACTTTTATGCAAAGTATTTGTGCACTACGATGTGTATTACATGCAGCTATTGGGTTTTGCTTTATTACATTGTTGCAAATACTAGTGTTATGTTATTTCTTAAACATTGTTTCTTGAATCATATGTTTGCTATGGTTCGATGATATTTAAGGGTAAGGTTCTCGAATAATCGCAACATTTTTGCCTAACTGGCAGTATTGCAGTCAATTATTTTGTTTATTTGACATCCGTAGGCCAATTTTCTTCTTTCTTGAAAAGCCATCGTGCCTTGGTTTTTTAAGTGAGCAGACGCGTTTCGACTCCTTTGAGTTATCTTTAGTGTCTAAATGATGTGTGGATGATACTGATACTGTGATAAACTCTATGAAATTGTTGAACAAACAAACCAAAGGACCAATACTTGACATCCTAGAAAGATTTGAAATATATAAACATAGACAGATAGATACAAAAATAATCAACGAACAACTTATCACAAATTCCGACGCAATTTTCTTAGTACTAGACCACACCCTCCGACTAAAAAGGAAGCAGGATGAACAAGAACAAACGAAAATCCAACAACCCAAAAACAAAAAGCTTATATCCCTCTACCTGGCCTTACCTACGACCTACCTATTTAACCCATGCTACATTTATATAAAGTGATTTCCTTTCACACATCCGTTAAACACTGAAGATGACTCACTTAAAAAAGGCTAGCCCAGACGGCTTCTCAGGAAAAAAATACATATTATTAATGTTCAGTTTAAAAGTACGAAAGGGAATGTTTAATTTGTTTATAAAATAAAATCTTAAATAAATGTAACAAGTCTCTTTCAATAAAAATAACATATAAGATTATACCTGAATCCCTCTACAAGTGTGTGCAAATTAACGGTTGAGGGATGATGGGAAAGTTAAAGTTAAAGTAGAATTCCTTGCTTAGGAAATCTCTGTTTCCCACTATTTCATCTTGAAAAGAAGAAAAACTTTGTTGCCACTGCACTCTAAACAACAGCAGTTTCATATAACATTAAAATCCACCTGGATTGTCAATTTAAAGTTCTTTTACGATATTATTTCTTACATAATATTTTCCTCAGCCCTACTTTTCACTAGTGTACGTTCAACCAACTTCATTCGCTTCTCGGGTTGACGTTTACTCTACATCTGTCTGCCTGTCGATTTTGACGTTGATTTGTGTGTAAAGGAATTTCTCGGTTCGTTTTTCGCAAAATAAGGTGTTTTAAATCCATGTAAGTGTACTGGTGCTAAAGCCAATTAGCCCGTTAGTTATTTCAAGTGGAAGCAATTACAAATATTGCGCATTGTATACCCGGAAAAGTGATTTGTTATTGTGCCCTCCTGAGACAAAGTGTAGTGTGCGCGAAGAAACAGGAAAATTGTCACGTACGAAATGACAATGGGCGACGAAACTCCAATTGCTTCGCTGGTTTTGCCAGTCCTTTTGCGTCCAATTTTGTCACAGGTGAGAATTAATTAGCCCTTTATTTTTTAGCCTAAACAAGGTCGTGCTTGCAAAAAATCTACGGGATTAAGTTTATCTTGCTATAAAAATAGTTTCAATTTTGACTGATTGGAAGGGGTGGGGAGGTAGATAAACATCTTTAGACTGAATATTTATATATGTCCAGTTACAATGCACCGAGCTCAGTATAAACCTTGGAATTTCGATACTAGTTTGCATCAACTGATCTTTCACCGTCAAGGTTTCACTACTTTCGGTGATGGCTTTTTTCATAAAAATTAAAAATATTAAACGTATGTGCTATCAATGGCCATGAACAAGCTGATAAGTTTTTTTATCTACCATATCAACATAATGAGAACTGAATCACAGATGCGTAATGAAATTCCGATGAGCTTAAACCAATCAACATAATTTGTATAAATAAACATACAAATGAACTAAAATATTTCATTTGAATTATGTTTGGCGATTTTTTGCACAGGTGAAATTATCTAACACTTTCATCGTATAGTTTTGAAATCATGTTTGGTTATTTTTGAATTACTTTTTGCACAGAATTCGTTAATGATAAAAGTAAAATGACCACAGAGGCAGTATTAGCACTATTCTAGTAATGAAGGCCCTATTCTAGAAATAGTTCTCTTTTTGCCACCGAAACCGAGCAAGATTGGATGGTTACATATTTCTTTCCAATCAGATAGCATGGAACTTACTGGCTCATCGGTAAAATATGGTTTCAAAGTGCCTTAAATTATCTCATTGTTATTTCAATTGCATTCCATGATATGCTCCGCAAGTCCTAAAATGCCTCTCCGTGTTAGAAGCTACTTTGGTTGATTGATTTGAAGTTTGTCACAGCACTGCTTGCCCCATCTTTTGTACGCAAAAAATGTTTAACAGGTTTCATCTATCAAACTCAAAATCAAAAGACTGTGACTTGCCAATATTGTGCAACATCCATACCCGCTCAAGAGCTGGGTCAGGTAGAAGTCAGTCTTATCTACGTCAAGTCAAGTCAAAAGCGCTTTATTCAATAATAATCGTTATATATTTAAAAGAATATAGAGCAAATTCCAAACAATAACAATACAGAAACTTAATGGCCCATTTATACGTTATCATTAAACACATTTCATCAAAAAAAAAAAAAACTACAGCAAATACAAATTAATTAAGATTATTGCACATTTTATGACGATTGGAAAAAGGACAAAAAACCAACCTACACTATTCTAAAATTATTTATAATTCAAACACAACAGCGTGTTAAGTATAATGGTGCCAGTCTCCCTAAGTGAAAGAACCACTTATTCTTCACCCGGGCCATCATTGGCTATCAACATGAAAGCACATCTTCTTGGCCCGATGGAGACCAGCGTTTCCAGCATAGGGCTGGTGCCAGCAAACTGCGGTTTCGTTGTGGGTCTCCATTACTCACAACGAAACCGCACAACAGTGAACTTTGATCCTACACTTTATAAATATGTTAAAACCTAATTCTAGTAAAATTCAATCAAAAACATTATATTGAAAAATTCTATCACATTGTTCCTAGCCTAAGCGTTTAATCTTATCTCGAACCTAATAAAATAAACATAACATATACCTAACCTATACCTAATTTTTAACACAAATAAACAACAACACTAAATGTAGCAATAATGAGCTGAAACTCAAAAACTAAGTAACGAGAAACACCAAAACTGAAAATAAACACGAATAATTTAGACATTGTCATTCAGCCACCAATACCTAGATTGCCCCATCTCAGGTCGATCAGCTTCAACGAATCTAGCAAATGAGTATCTCCATTGGAATTGTTGGTCTCGTGAACTCAAATGTTAAGGATAGTTTATCTTCTTATTGGTGGCCCGTAGATATATGTTTACCCTCACCAGCCATGATGTAGAAATCTTTCCAATTACGTTTCAGGTCTTGACTGACCCCCTGCAGCGTTGTCCGAAACAAGATTGTTTCGCACTTCTGCGCATTGATTTTCATTCGCCAATTGTCAGTTTACAGCTGTACATCATTGAACATTTTTTGGAGATTTCTCTGAACTATTGTAGCTTTTCGGTCTGCTGTATATATGATCAAATCATCAGCAAACGCTACCAATGATTGCGTTGGCGAGACATTAAAATCAAAGCCGTTCAATAGCTTGCGAGTGAATGTTTAGAAGAGCAAAGGCGCAGTAAGTGTTCCCTGCTGTAGACCATCCAAGACCTTGAATTCGCGCATTGATGTCAGATTTCCGTCAGTTACAACAAACGATTTCCCGTATAACATATTGCACATCATGGCGACAAGGTGTCTGGGGAACTTGTCCTGAAGGAGTTTAAAAACTAGTCCATCTAACCACACCGTATCGAAGGCATTCTCCATATCAATGAGACATGCTCCAACACATTCTCTATCATTTAGTTTCCAACAGATATCTGAGGTTCCTTTCGTTATTGCATGTGTGGTCGAATGCCTGGCACGAAAACCAAATTGGCAATTCGGCATCAACGCATATTTCTCAATGTGGGCGTTTAATACTCTGTTGAGTATCACTTCAAACACCTTGCTGATGTTAGGCAGAAAGCTGATCGGTTGATAGCTTTTAGGGCATGAAGATTCTTTTCCTTTCTTCAAGATCGGAAATACCTTAGCCTTTTTCCACTCATTTGGGAAATATGAATTGCTCAACATGTTGTTGAACAATATGCAATAATTCCTAATAGCAACCTCAGGCAAATGTCGGAGAACTACATTTGGAATACCATCAGTACCACATGATTTCTTGTTTATCTTGCCAAATATGAAACACAGGTCTTCATAGCTGACAAAATAATAAATAAGATTCAAGCTCGGTATGAGGTCAGATGTTAATGTTTCACTGAAATGAAGAATTGATTGACCGTTCAAGCTTGATTTGAAGTCGGAAACTTTTGCTTCAACGACCTCTGAAAACATTTCATTCCCTCTCTCAGGGTTTGGTACATGAACCAATTCAAAATGTGTTCCAATCAGGGCAAGTTTATGCAATCCCTCACAAATAATCCTGTTTCCATTTCTATACGGAGTCGTACTTTCAATTTCAATACCAACCCTATCGAGAAGATTTATTTCATCACTAGTGACTTTAAGATTCGAGACTTCTTGCGGAATATGCTATTCACTTTCGTGAAAACGCCATCTGGGTCCTGTGGGCTAATACCCCTCAATTTTTCCGCCCATAGATTGCTGACCTCACTCCTGAAGTATGAACGGATTAAGTTCCCGACATTCTTCAGGTATAATTTCAACAAAGCCAACGAGGGATGGTTGTAGTCCAAAAATCATCGATAAAATTGTTGACGCGTGTGAGAAGAAGGCTTTTCAATATTTTCAATCTTACAATCGTTGGTGTTTCATATCCTTCCATATTGTTTCGATGTTTAATCTTGAGAACAACTTTCTCAATCGTTTCCAACGTCAGCTTCTCTTACTTCGAACAATAGAGATCTATTTCATCGTTCGTTAGATTCCTGTTATTAGGAACCATTAAGCAAGAGTCGCCATCATCAGAAGGGGGACATTGCTTCTGGTACTCCCGATTAAACTTCTTTTGAAACTTTCCCCCTGTCTGTTTTTTTTTAAATTCAACCGATGATTTTCATGTTGAACTGGAATGAAGAAGAGATCATCCCTTTGATGATAGATTTCCATTACGATTGCGTTATGGTCGCTATCATAAGGAAGCAACTGCAGTTTTCGTTGAGGACTATTAAAGTTGAACTCAAGTCTTGCGTCAGCAATGCAGAGGTCCAAATATGAATTTGTCCTAGGGTATGTTGGGAACTCCGAACCATATAGATTGCACCTGTATTCAATTTGGTTCTCTGTTATCCACGATTTCAGGAATACACCTCTTGGGTTATTGTTGGCGTTCAGCCATGATGTATGCTTGGCGTTCAGGTCACCAGCAAGAATGTAATAACTATGCAGCCTGTTCAATTCGAGTATTTCCAACAAAGAATTGAGCTCCTCCTTGAGCTTGAGAGCAGTTCCACATAGGCAGAGATAACGAAGAGGTTATCCCCACCTGGCAGTGACATTTTGATAACGGACACTTCAAGAGATTTAAAGCTTTTGAATTCGACATTTTCATTTTTTTGGAAACAATAGGGCTTCGAACCAATATCCCGGTGTCACCTCCCCGTCACCTATTACCCTATCGTTTCTTACGAAGTCAAAATCCTTGAATGTCATGGAGTGCCATGAATTGAGGTGGGTTTCAGTGAAAAGCATGATGTCAGGCTTTTGCATAACAATGAATTCAAGGAAATAATCACGCCGATGTATAGTAACAATGTAGTTGACGTTGATTGAGATGAAACGAATCCTATCCGTGGGAATATGACTGGATGACAAATTATTTTGCGGCATTTGAAAGCCCTAAACGATGAAAAGCAAGATTAATTTTCGTATCTTGTTTATCGATTCTCTCCTATAAAGAATTTAGTTGCTGGTAAATTTTGAGAAGCAGCTCATTATTGCCACTTACATTATTTACATTATTTATCGCATTTTCTGCTGGTCCTCTAGCGGCGAGTGCAAGTGATATTCCAGGCTTGACGAAGTTCAGTGCTAAGAAACTGCGGTGTAGTTGTGTGTGCTTTGGGACAAATTCTTACTCTCGCATCTTGATATCGGGAGCATCCTCGATATGATGCCGAGTGACCAAAAACACTGCACTTAATACAGTATAATTTCTCTTTTGGATCCGTCTGAGCCTATTTGCACTCACCGGGATCATGCACGTCCTTGCATTTGAAATATCGGTAATGCATGGCGCAGTTGGCAGCCGAATGCCCAAATCGTTGACACCGATAACACTGGTTGACTTCTTTTTTCTGGAGGCGTTCCCCCCTCACCACTCGGAACTTCAAGTACCTTATTTGTTGAAAAGCACTTGGAGTGCTCTTACTTGAGATCTGCACTAAATAAAGTGGTAAATTTTTTTTCTACCGTCAACCTTCTTGTCGCGAATGTTTTAACGGAGATAAATTCAATTTCTGGTGCTGCATCCTTGAGCACCTGAAGAAGATCGACGGTATCTTCTCCGCAGTCCAAGCCCTTCAACAAAAAGTTCTAGTTCTTCTCACTTTTTGGGGTATATGTGAAGTGTGGAACCTCCCCAGCTGATATGAAATCAACCAGTGATTTCGTTCTGATAGTTAATTTTTCGGCATTGATTCTTTTAATCTCGAAATTCGTTAATTTATTTTCAGCCATAACCATATCCTTTCCGCTTTGACCGAAGCTATTAATTGGCGGAACTTTCTCTGTATTTTTGGCAACTTTTTGAGAAGGACCAGCAGAACTGCAAGCTAGTTTCTTCTCCTCATTTTTATTTTTAGGTAAAGAAATTATCATTATTATCTTAACTAACATTACCTTCAATGCCTTCGTCAATGTTCATTTCTTGTTGGAGTCCGTCCAACACTGCATAAAAGTTCTGGCTGTCGTTAGCGCCTCCAGCACTTAGTATTTCTTCTGGGATGATTTGTTTGACAGCTTTCTTCGCCTTAGTTTCGATATTTATTAGCCTTACCGGTTCTGCATCTTGGGCTTTCTTCACTCTCTTGTACATATCTTCGAACGTTTTAAGTCGTAGTTTCAATTCCTGAACTTCAGCTTGAAGTCGACTCGCTTCTTGTTTGTCTTCGACTTCTTAAGTCTTACGGCCGTCATCTGCGGAGTCCTGGTTGCTTGTGTGTCTTCTTTTATTGACGCTTGCCGCCAATTTCGCATTGCTACTGTCCCCGGGGCCTCCCGACGGAGGGAAGCCGTCGTGCTGCTCCATACAGCAGTCTCGAGTTAGTCTTTGGTTTATTTGCTTTTGTTGATTTATTGATTCCGTGGGTGCCTGCGACGACAAATACTTTTTTCAATAAAATCAAAATTTGCTTTTGATTGGGTTGTAAAAAAATTAATTTAATTATTTGAAACTGACTTTTGTGAAAAATTAATTAATTTTTAAAATTAATGAAAGGAGCGATTAAAAACACGTCTACACGCAACGAGTGCTAGAAGTAGAATTCGTCTCATCTACGTCAATATGTGTTGTATGTAACGCCTATCCTGTCTGCATCATCGGAGTTAATCGTCCTGGTGTTGCAGTAAGTTCATCCTGTCTTTCTTGATACAGCAAATGGGGTTATGGTACGCAACTTGTGGTTCGCTTTAGAAAAATAGTGTGAAGTTATTGTTCCCTATACTACTCCTAGCGGCATACTAACCGGTTCCGCAAAAGAAGCATCAACGTCTGAGCCCTTTAATTTCCCTCTGTATACATATATCCGGGAACCTCGAGACGAATTACTACGCAACGATTGCTCTAGCCAAGAGCCTAGCCTCGATAGCAGCCTGGTTATCCGAGCAAAAAGCAATCCTCTTCCTTTACGAGTATGCAAATAATTGTTCCCTTAGTATACCGAATCATCCCGAATTATTAGGCTTTCGCATGAAAGACACTATAATAGTTAGGAAGGCGATCAGCTTTAGAGACATTTAACGTTTTACTTGTTCTAACTCTGCATCTGACTTCCGAACCATCGGCAAATAATTGTAGACAATTATTTTGTTTACTTGATATCTGCAGGCCAATTCTCTTTTTTCCTGCAAAGCCATCGGGCATTGCTTTTTTCAGTGTCACTGAAGATGACACAAAGGAGTCGAAAGGCGTCTGCTCACTCAAAAAAGGAAGGCTTGACGACTTTTCAAGAAAAAAAGCAAATAAGTGTATGTAATATATTTTGTGTTTGAACAAGATACGAACTATTTGCTTAGACTGTCAGTGATCAACTGATTTTTTTTTTTCCAGTATAGAACGCAATGGCGATACAATGATCTTTACAGGTGTGGGTGTGTAAGTAATATGCAACACCCTTCGCGATTTTAATTCAATAGCAATATACAATTTTTTTAACTTTTTCGGTACGTTAGTCGATCAGGTTGCCTTCTTTCTCGGTTAGATTATCTTCGTGAACATCTTTCTTCATGAGCATCTTTATGTCGAACAGGCGTAGGCTGCTCAGCTGGGGTGCGCCCGGGTTACAGTGTGGGTCTATATCCCTTGGCTTTGCATTCAGCATCATTTCAGCTAGTGCCTTTCCGTTGCAGTACATGGTTTGTTCCGATACTTAAATAGAAACTGATCTTTTAATTTTTGCAATTGATCCGAACACACACCTGGGTGAATTTGTGCTTTTCCAAGCATTGTCTTGCTGTCTGAATTGCTCGCTCTGCCTGGCCGTTTATTTGGGGATGATATGAAGGACTATCATCGGCCGAATGCCATTCGTTTTTAAAAAGCCCATTAATTCTGCTGAATTGTAAGGAGGTCCCTTATCCGTGATGAATTCTACTGGTAGGCCCCAAACTGAAAAAAGTCTTTCTCAGTTCTCCGATTACTGCTGCTGCCGACGTCCGATGCATATGGATCATTTCCATCCATTTGGTATGACTATCAATTAACAACAAAAAACTTTGCCCTCGGCAATGAAAAAAGTCTGCGGTACACTATACCAATTCCGGTTCGATTTCGGCCAAGTTGACGTATTTGACGGCTCTATTTTACCTAATGGTTGACATGTTAAACACTTTCTGCAAAATTCTTCGGTATCTGAATCGAGCCCAGGCTACCAAAAAATACTCCTGGCGATCTTTTTCATTCGTACCATTCCAATATGTTGGTCATACAACAGTTTCAAAACCTCGTAATGCAAAAATCTAGGGATTATTGTGCGCATGCCCCATAACACACTTTTGCGTTCAATGCTTTTTTCGTTCCTTCGTAGAAAATACGGTCGTAGTGCCTCCTCTGCGCATTTTTCTGGCCAACCGCTCTGTGTCATTTGCCGCACTTTTGACAAGACAAGATCTTCATCCGTAGCCGTCAATATTCGATGAAAATCGATTGGTATGTAATCCGAGTAATCGTCTCCCGCAATCGCTGACACATTACAATCTTTCTCCAAATTTACATTCATTGGCAGTCTCGAGCGTCCATCAGCCACAGCTAATAAGGGCCCTTTTTGTGTACCAATTTGTACCGGTATGCAGATAAAATTAGTGCCCACCTTTGTATGCGACTTGCTGCTAACGTTGGAATAGCCTTATTCGGTGACAAAATCATTTGAATTGGCCGGCTATCAGTGACCACTGTAAACATACACCCATAAAGGTATTTGTGAAATCTTCGCACTGCAAATACTATCGCCAACGCTTCTTTTTCTAAGTGACTGTAATTTGGTTGTGTCTCTGACAACATACTTAAATCGAATAACACATATCTTGTTGCATTAAAGCTCCTCCAACTCCATACGGGCTCGCATCCGCCAACACAATAACTTCTTTAGACGGGTCTTAAGGCACTATTGCTTGATAATCAGACAACATTTGTTTGCCTTTCTGAAAAGCCTTACTGCATTCGCTGGACCATTCGAATTGATTGCCCTTGCGAAGTTCATCGTAGAGTGGCTTAAATTCCATTGATAACATTGGTAAAAATCATTGTAAAAATTTAGCAATCCCAAAAATGAGCATAGTTGCTGCACATTTTCTGGAGTAAGTGCGTCCATGATTGCATTTGTTTTCTCGTTCGTTGGATGTAATTCGTTTTCATCTATTCGATGTCCCAAATACTCAACACTCTTTTCCAGGAAAATGCATTTATCGGGATGCACTTTCACGTTGAATTTCGCCGACCTTTCGAAAACAGCATTCACGATATCATGGCAGTATTTTTTCATCTCATCCAGCAACCAATATGTCGTCAAAGTAACAAGCGATGTGTTCCAATCCTCTTAGTATACTGTCTATTATTCTGGAAGAGGGCTGGTTCAACTGATATTCCGAATGTCAAAACGTTGTACCGGAAAAGTCTAATATGGGTATTTATTGTAAAATATTGCAATGACTTCTCATCAATTTTTACTTGCTGGAATGCTCCTTTCAAACCGATTCTTGCGAAAACCTTCCCACCTGCTAATGTTGCGAAAATATCTTCTGCCGTCGGCAACGGATCCGCGTTGAGTTCAATAACTTCGTTCAGTGTTTGTTTAAAATCGGTTCACACACGAATTCCACTTTCCTTTTTTGATACGAGTACTATTGTGCTTGCCCAATCACTATCGTTTATAGGCTCCAATATGCCCTTTTGTTGCATATCTTTTAATTTCTTTTCGACAGTCTCGTGCAATGCGTATGATACCGAAGATGCCTTCTTATACACTGGCATTGCATTAAATTTCAATTCTATGTTCACCATATAATTAATGCACGTTCCGTCGTTTGTAAACACATTTTCGTATTTTTGTCGGAGTTCGTCCACCAATATTTCGGATGTCAGCGCCGATATTGTCACGCCAATGTGGCCACAACACATCCATCCAATTTCTACCGATGATTAATTTACATTGCTTGCCCGACTCGAAAACAATCAATTTCAATTTGTGTGTTTTCCCGTTTTGACATACACGTACAAATGCTTCAACGCAAACGTTTAAATTAGCTCCACTAACGGATTTCAAGACCGTATTGCACCGCATAAGACCGTTGCCTTCTCACTCACGCCCATAAGGAAATTAATTAACGTACCTGACGTCACTTCGCGTACCGGAAACAGCCGCTCAGTAGCCCTTAAATTTCTGAAAACAGTTGTCCAGGGAAGACCGAAAGTAGGCTTTTGAGATTGTCAGTTATGACCATTCTCAGATGAAATTCAGCCGAAATGATACAAACGAGAAGGAAAAACATATTTTGTATTTGCGCGCTAATGTCTTCCACGCCTCATATCTAAAATAAATCGTTGACATAGTACTGATAAAATTTCAATCGTACCGTCATATGCACTGTCAAAAATCTTTAGAAAATTTGTTTGATTTGAACAGCACTAGATGGCGCTGATGAGGCTACTCCAAGAGGTTAGTTCGCGACGTGACGTAGTATTTCCGTTTTCGGGCCTGAGTAAGAAGGCAACGATAAGACCCATTTGTCCGAAATATTTTACGTATGCGTCTTTACTCAACACCGATACGTGTGCGCCACTATAGATAGTAGCGTTAATAGCGACATCGTTTGTAAAAACGTAAACATTCAAACTTTCTGTCCGATTGCCAATACCGTATTAATCGGTGTCTATTTTCTTCCGATTCTGTTTTTGCAACTAGCCCTCGCTCATCACACTTATAACATGTATAGAATCTCAATTTGCATTTTGATTCTTCGTGATATTTACCACCACAATGTTTGCATGAACCATATTTTTTGTTTCGATTTGGCATCCATAATGCATCCACAGATGTATTTGGCAGATGCATTAACTCGGATTGACTGGATGCAGTCTCCATTGACAATGCTCTTTTTGTTGCTGAGTCCCACGTTAAATCCTCCTCTGACAATAGACAGTACTGTATATTGTTGTTCAGCACTCCAAAAACTAGCCTGTCTCGTAATGCCTTCGACAAAAATGAATTGAATTCGCATTTCGCTGCTAACCTTTTTAACTCCAGCAAATAATCACGTAAATTTTCTCCAGGTTTTTGATTTCGTTCGTAATAGTGAAATCTCTCAGCAATTATAGACGTCTCTTTTTCGTAATGTTCGATTAACTTGAGCTTTATCTGGTCGATTGTTAAAATGGACTCCAAAGTATTTAATATTTTCCTTAAAAGGAATGATTTCACCGGCAATATGTGCTAGCTCATTCCTACTTTCAGACACAGCAAAGTGGTGCCCTCTCCCGCTGGCATTTTTAAAGCAGATCAGCTCCGATTTGGTGATATTTATTTCAAGCCCCCAATCCTATAGATATTGAGTGATGTTGTCGACAGAGCCGCTGACGCTTTATTTGGGCCATCGCTGGGAGGCTACAGTGAGGAGGATATCGTTTGCATACATTGCTACATCGATGGTCGAGCAGTTCGGGCGTGGGATGTCGTGAAGGAAACAGTTGCGGCGGGACCGAGGATAGAGCCTTGTGGGCCTCCCGAGTTGATAGGGATAGGATTAGAAGTGAGATTCCCCAGTTTAATTTGGGATGTTCTATCCAAAAGGAAGCTATGTAGAATTCTGAGGATTGCGACCGAACAAGTTGACATATTCAATTTGTACTTGAGACCGTTGATCCAAACTGACTCGAACGCCTTTTTCAGGTCTAGAGCATGGGCCACTGTGCACTCTTTCCGTCGAAGATTGCGAGTGACTCTGTTGTGCAATAACATCATTGCTTGCTCCGTAGATCGTTCGCGTTCAAATCCAAACTGAAAACTTTGAGGGAACTCTCAAGTTTCAGACTGGTAGATATGAGACCCAGCTGTATCTGACGCTATAAGGTCAACGCCAACCTTTGTTTTTAACCAACAGCCACTACTCCCTGAAGGGCCGCAACCAATCAGCTGACCATCCGAAGATGGGGGCTCATCAGCTGCCCGTGGTACCTGAGTATACCTCCAGGGTTGAGGTTCGCAGCAATGAGTTGATCTTGTTATCGAACAATCACTAAGCCACTATGTTTCGGATCAAGATTCTGAACTAATATTTTTACTAAGCGATTCAGATTCGCCAGTCCCCATTGGCTTCACTTGAATCGGAGACAACAACCCAACAATAGCAGTAGCACACTTTTGAATTACCAGATCAGTCCCGCCCTGGAGGGGAAACATACTGACAGCTGATTAGCTTCGCTTTGCGATCGCGTATCCGTGCTGGTTGGCTAGCTGTTTGCGGGATTATGTGGGGCAGATTCTATGCCGCGCCATGAAGCTGCACTACAAAACATTTATCACGGGGTTCCGATCAGTTTGTATTATCTTTAGAAATTTTCTATTGTATGTCAATCAAGCTATTCTATTTATGCAAAAATTTCGTCTCAGCAAGCTAAGTTGACACGGAGATTTGAGACAAATGTAAAAAACAAATAAAAAAACCTCCACTTCTTCTCTGATGACGGTCGTTGCATTACATGAAGAATGTGTAATGAATCATGCGACGCCGCTGGTGCCCACTACCAACACACTTCGCTGCTAGGTGGCTTGTCATTTTACGTTGGTTGCGACCAGTGCACATCCCACGTCTATTTTGTCGTCGGATGCCAACAGAATTTGACAGCCACATGGACTTGAAGTGTGGAGGTAGTGGCCGCGACGCAGAAGGAGGTTATAATCTAATCTCGCGTATGCCTGCATCATACACCTACTTGTAAGGGTAATTAGGTAAAGTTAACGTGCGTCGCGGATAAATTGTAAAATCGCATCCCCATAAATAGTTCGTAAAAGAAAAAAAAAAAACGGGCGAGGAGCACAAATACAAAGTGGCCGCGACGCAGAAGGAGGTTATATTGAAGGGCCGCCACGCATCAGGAATCAAACAGGACGAACGGTGCACCAATACGAGGTGGTCGCATGTAGGTATAACCACGAAGTTTCTTTAAATTTTCGGAGATTTGTGTAATATTTCGATTTTGTATCGCTAACAGTCGTGTTCAGTACCCAGAACTGGCTCCACGGTCGATTCATCCCGGAAAACTGTTTCAATCCTCTCAAAACGGCGTTGGAAACAAGAGTGCAAGAAAAAACAAAAAAAAAGCATACGGATTCGTGTCGATGACGAAGTATGATGAAGCTGCAATGGCGATACGTGCTCTTAATGGATACACGCTCGGCAACCGGCTGTTGCAGGTTAGTTTTCAAACGATTAAATCCGAGTAGGGAGCGCAGGTGACCGGCGCGTAGATGCAGACAGAATCATGTAACATACCCCCTCTTGGGCTTCATTCATATAATATGTATTGTTTCGAACCTTCCATGCTAAAGTAAATGTTTATAAGTTCACGCGTCCACAACGAAAGGGATACTCGTCGCTCTTGAGCATAGCATACTCACATATTAGCCACTCCAGTTTGAGAAAAATAGTAATTAAACTAAAAATGGAATGATCCTAATTTTCAACTATTATCTTCATACAAATCAACTGTCCTGCCTGTACCGTGGGACGAATTGTTAGTGCTAATGACCTCGAGGGTATTAGCGAATTTAATCTTTTTTCATGTGCGTTTGGTGGATCGACGACAAAACGAGTTTTACCTATGGGCGGGCATGTATCAAAGTTAAAACACTGTCTATTTTTCTTACACTGTGGCAGCCACATTGAAACTAGGCAAACCGAACAGTGAATGTCAACTATTAACCAGAAAGGAGGTAATTGCTGACGTGAAAATGGGCACGAATGTATACATATGATTCGAGGAAAGAATTCGTCGGTGCCAGGTGCAAAGGAATTAATAATTTTGCTTATTTCAACAAAAATAAGTTAGCTCTGTATAAGGTGACATGTTTTTATGTATAACCAATTACAAATTTATTTTTAATGATTTCGCTATACAAATACTTTTTGTTCCTGAAATTTCCTATCAAACTTTAAAACTCGTTGGTCATGCATCTAGGAATGTTTCCATGCGCAAAAGAGCTCGTATTTTTGGTTCGTTTTATAAAGAAGACAGTAGGCCCCTCGGAAACTACTGCAAGTGGACAGCACAGGGCAAATGTAAACTGTGGCTACTTTGTGAATGTACGGTGCGCTTGAGTTGGCAATATAATTTTGAAAGAAAACAAACCTTACTTTTAGCAAGGAAATCATCCTATTTACCGATATTTCACCTGATTACAATTACTTAGACTACATAATTTCATAATTGGCAATTCGATGAAAATAGGAGAGGACTAGAAGAAGCTTTGTCACTTGCCTTGTTTTCAATAAAAATTGCTTGCTTTCGAATTCATACTTTTTATAATTACACTTGCGCCCAAATACGGCTTTTGGTTTAAGCAGTCTTCAAATCTCCAAATATGTTCCACTCACCTCTTAACTCAATTTACTAAATATGCAAAATCAAAAGGTGAAAATGGGATAATCGGAAAAAATAAGGACCTAGAAACTGATCTAAAGTAAAAAAATTTTTCCATCAGGGATAGAATGTAGAGTAGGCTTTTCAAGATAATTGCTTTAGTTTGTGGTAATTTGACCGTAAAATTTATGTAGTAAAATGATTTAAATGACCAGCACAACAAAATATTGTCTTGTTTCGTAGTTGTCCAAGATGGTTTAGAGCTGATTGTAAAGTTCAGATGCCAGTGTCATCAGGACCCGGCATTTATATTTTCCAGAACTTACAAAAGTGGCAATTCATATCTTTTTTTTTCATGTAGCCTGAGAATCGATTTTTACCATCGATGATTCAGATTTGCTAATTTTATATATTTAAGTATGAACAATATTTATTGTGTCTTGTAAGTAAAAGAAAACAATATAAAAAAATAAATGATCAAACAGAAAATTTCAAATGACATGCGAAAACCGCGGACTTATGATTGATATGTTCGCAATATTGATTGAATGTTAATCAGTTACAAAGTCATGAGCAGAAAAGTCCCCTTTGTTTTCTCGCTATTATCAGCCTTTACAACATCCTTAAAATGGCTAGCAATAAAGCGTCTGTAGTACTTAAATTTTGGTTTGTCCGAATTTCTTAAGTCATTCAATATTGAGACAACATTAAACATGTCATTTGTAAATGCTAGATACATACATACTTAACTTAATTAATTTGACAATTAAAACATATATCACAAAATTAAAAAAAATATAAGATGATAAGTACATTTTGAGAAGTTTAAGCAATACCTGAGGGCAGTAAGAGAAAAAAAAATAAAATAAGGCATTCAATTACTACTATTTAGATTTTGTAATCAATTTGGTCTCGTGCATTATACTTTTCTCCGTTTTTATACACCATTCTCCTTACATGTTTTTAGGTATCACTAATTACGTTTGCGACGATATACCTCGCCTTATTTTTAGTTGAAACCGAACGTATTTTATATTTTGTACGCATTCACGGCAAGAGTAAATCGCATTGGATTTCTCAAATCATAATCGATATAAAAATTCAATTGCATAATAAAGAAAAGCTGAAAATTGAACTAACAACTGAAAGTAATTCCATTTTGTAAAAAAAATTTTAAGAAAAAAATCTCAGTATAAATGGCGAGTCCAGAGATGTGTCAACAATAAACATGTAAATACCCCGCGAAACATAAAAAAATGTACTAATTATTAAAAACATAGTAATTTTAGTCGAGAATAGGATAGAAAAGAGCTAGCGAGAAGAAATATATATCCATAGTATACACTAAATTTAATTTTAATATTAAGTTTTCTTTGCAATAAATTTACAAGAGAGAAGTAACAACGCTAATTTTAAGATCTTTTCGTAAGCCCTAGGATTAGTTGGTATACATTATAAACTTACTCTACTACCGATACAATATGACAATTTAGTTTAAATGTTCTTATTTCTCACATGAATGTTTTTATAACACCACAACATATGGAAGTTATTTAATTTTGATTTTTTCAAACTCGCTATTTTTATTGGTACAATTTATCTTTTGAAATTATAATTGAGGAAAATTACAATCAAAAACATTTCCTCGAAACATAATTATAACTCTACTTTTCATCATCCTTAACATTTTTGTACATTAGTCCACAACATCTATAAATATTTTATTAAAGAACAAAATGAATTGCTAACGAAAAAAAAACGACTTTCCTTTCCAGTAGTTCTGCTTTTCAGCGGGAAATGAGGTGCAGGGTAAGTGTGCCGTCGCGAGGGTAGGGTTTGGAAAAAATCCGCTGAGGTCGGTTTCGCGTCGCGCGCGGTACGCGGTACCTTAGTTGTTTGTGATTTTTCTTTAACGAAGCTTTCGTCGGGTTGAGTTAACGTAGTATACTTTTCGGTACCGCGAAATAAAAATTAGATTTTGTACTTTTGACTGGTTAATGAAGAAATACGGAGTAACGTAGAATAGGTTTCCTCTCCGTATGGTTTTGTTTTTGTAACGCGTTTGAAAACGGGCGTGTTCAGGTGGCTGAATATTGTAAATGAGCGTAACCCATTCGGAGACCCGCGACCGAAATCCTCTCCGATCTAGCTGGCCGACAAGCAGCCACCGCGTGAATGGGTTACGGTGCACAGATTGGTTGACCGGTTGGTACCATCCGTTGGCACTACTCAGACTTAATGTCTAGAATCGATGAGAGGTCGGTTCCGCGTTCGCAGTAAATTTTAAAATAATCATTACAAATGTCAGCTCTAATTATGTTAAAGTGGCAGAAATGAACCACTCAGTGATGGAAACTTGACGGGTGTAGTTGACTATAACCTAGTAAAACAAAAAACTAAGAAGTTTCTCTCGTCAGGAGGAATCATTCCTGATCGCTACGGGGCTGCTTGACTGCTTTGGTTTACTACCAAAGTCGCGAATTAGCCCGAATTAGCGAACCGATGAGGACCTGTTTCTCACACAACGCTAGACTGCATGTTGCATTAGCTGTAAATTGATTAATTTGATTGGGACGATCTACCTCATCCTCCATACCCTCCAGGCCTTGCACCGTCCGATTATTACTTCTCTCTTTAAAAAATTCTCTCTGTTGAAAATGTCTCAAAATCGCAAACGAGGTAAAAAATGCACCTTAAACAATATTTCGCAAGTAAGCCTCAACAATTTTAGAAAGGGGACATAATGAGACTTTCTGGAAGACGGAAAAAGGCAATCAAACAAGGCGGTTCAAATTAATTCCAAACACAACATTTCTTAGCGAAAAAAAAATGAAGAAACTTATTGGACACCAAAATATTTCAGCTTAGTTTTTCTCCATGTGAAAAGTGAATATGATTGTTGTTACCAAATTTGTTTTATCATCCGGTGAACGAACTTGTATAAATTCGTTCCACCTAACTGAACATTTCGTTACATGTATTCCATTGATTCATGGAGTTACTTTTTATTTATAGCTAATCTGCAATTAGCAGATAGATATCTACATTAGAGGTAATTTAAATATAAAACGTGCATAGGCTAAATTTTTTGAAATTTTCTAGCAAGAATACCCACCTACCACGTTTTTTTCAATTATTTGAATGCTTCTTTTGAAATTGTCTTTTAGAAAAGTTGACTGATTCCCACTTCCTTAAATAAAGTCGTAGGTTTTAATTCATTTGTTGTGAAAACGCTTTAATGTTATCTAAACAATGCATTGCAAGACATAACTCTAAGCGACAGTTGCACTAAATTCACAACTGTGCGCGTAATTTTATTGCGATTATTCAGCCAACACAACTGTTATGTAAAATTTGCAGCCTAAAGTAATGTGACTGCTTAAAATTCCGAACAAGTTTTCAGTCAATGTTTTGATTATTTAACTCTTAAAAATATATTTTGCGCGCTCTAAATGGAGCGGGCGAAATATATTTTCATTCAATCTTCTTGCATTAAATCATTCAACGCATGGAATATCTTTTTCTGTGCTATCAATGCAAAATAATATTGTACTTGCGTCATATGGGAATATGAGGAGAGATTAATTTCATTTAAATTTACATGTAAATTTAAATTTCGTGTACGTGTGCCACTGAAAGCACATTAACATAATTTTACCTTTTTTTTCCTATTTTCGTTTATTTTAAAGTTATCTAAAGTGAAATCGTTGTTCTCCGATGATAATAATTTAAAACAGAGATATAAATATACTTTTGATTTAGGTTAAAATACAACTGGTTAGTTGCTAGTAGAATTGATGTTCAAAATTCATCGTGACTCTTTGATCGTTTAGACAATATGGTGAAGGTTTATTCATATGTGCATGTATAAATGTTTTGTTTTGAGTAAGAATTCATTCAATCAATTGATACCTGATTAATTCAATGGATTGCATTGAATTATTTTAAACCGAAAATCAATAGAAATTTAAAAAAAAATAAATAACAAAAACGATATGGAACAAGAAATGTAAAAGTCTTTTCGCCGGTTAGAAAATTTATCATCTTTATTTTTTTTCATAGTTTATTAACATGAAATATTAACAAGTTGGGTAGACAGAACTGCAGAAGTGTTTTGTACTTAACCTACAATATGCAGACACATGATTTAAATCAAGAAAAAATTTAATGACATGCACAAGAAATACATTTTTGCTTTCAAAGAAAAACCAGTGTTACTCCATTTTAATCGGCCAGCATTTTGTTACTATTACTAGAATCATTGATTACCTAAAATCTTAAATATAATTTTGTTGTTCCTCTTATCTCAAAGTTTGAAGAAGATTCAATAAAAAAAGTAGTGGAAAAACCCACAAAGTAGAAAAACCGTGTATGATTGTTGTAATCGGAAAAAACAAACGGCTATGACTTCTGTGAATATGATTCGATTTTATTGAAACTTACGTGAGAAAATGTTAACGTTGCAAATTCTACTGGAAAAAGCCAATCAAACATAGAAATTTGCTTTGCTCTGGCGACGACGTTCAATAATGCTGACTAGACAGGGATGACGAAAAAACTGTTTTCCGGTTTTTTGTATTCATTTGTATTCGGTTCTTGAATTTGAAAGAAGAAACCGGCTTAAACCGGGAGAAAAAAAAACTTAGGTTAAACCGGTGCGAGTGTCCCATCCCTAAATCCTACTATATTATTAGCAAGTTCAACGTACAATTTTTCAACCTCTAAATTTTTTGTTATTAAATCCATCTCCATGATTTTCTCACCTCTAAGTTGTAGTTGTTCATCTTCAGCCATTTATTAATATCTATGTTCAATCAAGTGTTAATAGCTTGTACCTTAAATGTTGAAGTGCCGTAGTATCTGAGTCGATCAAAAGCGCATTGCAAAGAGTGTTTTTTTAATAGATAAAGCACTTTAAAATGAAATCAAATACGGATAAATTGTTTGATTGTCATGAAATTGATTTTATTGGAAAATAAAATTCTTGCAGAAATATGATTCCCATATTTCCTTAATCCTGTTTTCATCAGCGATGATATTGCCGATGTGATCGCGGTAGAGCGTGGTCTTGAGCTGCTATTCTCGTTTCAGGCTTTCCAATAATTTGTATGCTTGCCTTGTACTGTTGCTCGCTAGAATTACATCGATGCTTATGAATTGGTCGTTACAGTAGGTACTTTCTTTTCTTAATCATAAGTATCTTATTCGCAATTCTTCTGAAATTTTCATGTTCTTTCTTCATTCTGGTTTTCCTACTGCCTAAATATTGTTCGTACGCATGATTCTTTCTGTCCAACTGTAATGAGTTTTCATCGTCCATCTCGTTCGTTCGCGATTTTCCGAAGAAAATCCAAACCGAACTCTCATCCGTTTTAGACGTGAAGTTTTGGAATGTGTCAACGGACTGTACCCAACAGGCCAACAAGTCCGCACACCCTAAGTCTATTCCAAGGTGGCTGGCTAGTTCGGAGAGGAATTTCGATCTTAGATCTTCCGCGAGCAGACTAAGTCCGAATAAAATTTATGCCCGATTTAAAATGCGTCGAAACATTCCATCAAGCCGATCCTACTTTATCTTACTTCATTTTCATTTCATTCCGGCCGTACGTCCAGTCCAAAAGAGGGAAACAAGAAAGAGGCAACATCAATCAAAACCACGCGTACCCCATTATTCACCGACGCAGTGCCAGAAACAAACTACTCAAATCCAAAACCAAATAAATCTACTCTAACTAAAAACGCAAGCCAAACTACGGCAACGCGTACCGAACCAATCACCAAACCGACCAGTCGCGAATTATTGAAACCCTACCCCCTCGGCGGAATACTCACCTTCCGTTTTCCTTTCCTTCTGAAAAAGAACGACTACCTACTGAAAAGGAAAGATTCTGATATGTTTAGCAATTCATCATTATATTTTCTATCATTTTCCAATTACATATTATAAATCAAATGTAGATTCTTTTATACTATTACAAATATTATTTACAAAATTTCAATAATATAGATCGATTTATTTGAAGGCGTAATTCCCCCATTAATGAGACACTATAATATATTGAAATGATACCATGCGAATCAATACCCAAAATGGTGAATTATTTAGTCATGCGCAACGAAATAGCAGGAAACAAGTTGGATAGACAGAACTACGCTCGTGTCCGAAGGGTTTTGTACTTAACATACGATATGCAGACATACAAGTATGGAATGATTGAATTCAAGAAAAACTTTAATGACATGTACAACAAATATATTTTTGCTTTAAAAGAAAATCCAATGTTACTCTATTTTAACTGGCCAACATTTTCTTGCTATATTGCTGAAATCATTAACTAAGCCGAATCTTAAATGTCTTCTTGTTATATTATATATTTGGAGACAATACACTCTAAAGTGTAGTGTCTGGTTTGATGGTGTTATTGTTTTACAGACAATAATATGATTTTAATTAGCCAACGTTTTAACACAATGTTTATTGACAGACAGGTTGACAGAAGTGAACCGAGTGACGAATGAAAGTTGTAGCATTAGGTTAAAGGAACATAATTTTGAATTCAAAATATCAACGTTTTACATCAATACTTCCTCTAAAACACGATATTTCAATTTTTCAATAACAAACTAAATTCAAATTCAAAATCAGATCAGAGCATTCCAAAGGATGAACGTAGATAAGCAAATCTCAGACGTGGCAGCCGCTTCGTCAAGATATCAGCGAGTTGTTGATCACTTGAAACATGTTGAATATTCAACCTTACATCCTGCAATTCCTTTCGAATGAAATGGTACCTCACTTCAATGTGTTTGGTCCTCTTGCGGAACTCGTGATTCTTCGCTAACTTGATTTCGCTTTGATTTTACACAAAAAGAATTGGAATGTTGTCTAAGAGAGAGACTTCTGCGAACAGTCGAGACAACCACACAGATTCCCTGGCAGCTTCACTAGCAGCGACATACTCAGCCTCAGTTGTGGATAGAGGCACACACTCTTGACGTCTGCTAGCCCAGGATATCGGTCCTCCACTGTGCATGAAAACGATTCCACTAACAGATCAACGAGTATCCGATTGACAGCATAGTCTGCATCACTGAAGGCCTTCAAGACACTTCTTTGGAACCAGCCTCGTTCCTGATACCAACTGACGTAGACCCTTTGACGTATCTCAGGATTCTCTTTACCTGTAACCAGTGGACATCTTCCGGATCTTCCAAGAACTGCGACGCGTAATTGACTGCAAACGCGATGTCAGGACGAGTAACAACAGCTAAGTACATCAAACATCCTACAACTTCACGGTAAGGAGCAGATGTTCTCAAAACAGTTTTCTCTTCCAACTGCACGTACTTGTCAATGAGCGTTAAAACAGCATTGGCTTCTGCCATGTTGAACTTCTAAAGAAGATTTTCCGCGTACACCTTCTGACTCAAATGGATCGAACAATCTTCACGTTCAATGAGCATATTCAGGAAACAGCAAAGCGGTTCACGTGTGATCTTGAACTCCATCTCCAGCTTCCTCAGGAACTCTTGAATCACACTCTTCTGTGTTGCAGCCACCAGGCCATCATCAACATAAAGGGCAATGATCAGTTTATCTTCACCAGACATACAAAAGGAAAGACATGGATCTGCTTCACTCTGAACGAGACCAAACTTGCTAAGAATCTCCTTGAACCGGTTGTTCCAGTACCTCGGAGATTGCGTCAGTCCGTAGAGACTTGTAATCACCTTGCACACATAACCAGAACCATCTTCAAAACCTTCACGTTGATCCATGTATATTTCTTCATTCAAAACCCTGTTTAGAAATGCCGTCTTAACATCAAATTGGGCCAACTCCAGACTTTCCTTGGCAGTAACATTTAAAATTGCCCTGATAGTATCAAATCGAGCTACGGGACTGAAAGTTTCATGATAATCAATACCTTCTTGTTGACTATAACCCTTCGCAAAAAGCCTAGCTTTGCAGCGACAAGCCTTCCCTTCTGCATCTCGTTTGATACGATAGACCCAGCGATTAGCAATTGTCTTCCTTCCTGGAGGTAACACTGTTAAAACACAGGTTGAATTTTCCTTCAGTGAAGACATTTCTTCTTTCATCGCAGCCTTCCAGTTTTCACGATTACCCGACTTCATGGCTTCTTTGTAGTCTCGAGGTTCTTCTAACTCTGCAAGAAACATTTCACTCAATTTTACAGGTTTCTGAAGTTTACTTCTATCTCGAAGACGTCGTTGAGTGGCATCTTTTGCAGCCTTAGGAGTTTCTTCAATTTGCGGTTCAGCAGGAACGACTGGCAACACAGGATCCGAGATCTCAGGCACGTGCGGAGCTTCAGATGAATTCAGGACTCTGGGAAAATCGCTTCAATTTCTTCAACAGGAAACAAAGCTACAACTTTAGAGGAATGCCCTGGACCAAAAACTACCTCACGACTTCGGATCACCTGCTTTTTATCCTTCTTTCACACACGAAAACTATCGATGCCTTCCGAGTACCCAACAAAAACTGCTTCGACGCCTTTAGCATCCCACTTCTTCAGACGTTCTTTAGGTACCATCACCCAGCATGTGGTTCCAAAAATATGAAACCTGTTCAAATGAAGACTCTTCTCAACGAACAACTCGTACGGAGTTTTGCTCTCTACAGAGCTTGGACCAGTTCGGTTGAGAATGTAAACCGCAGCGTTGACAGCTTCAGCCCACAAAAATTTCGCCAGATCCTTGCTAACAAGCATGGTTAGTGCTAGCTCACCAATTGTCCGGTTTGATCGTTCAGCACAACCGTTCTGCTGAGGCGTATAAGGATTCGTAATCACCATCTTCGTACCTTCGGAAGCAATGAGTTCTCGCAGCTATCCTTGGATGAGCTGAAAGTCATACCTTTGTCCAGTGCACGCGAAACCGAGGATGAATTTCTCCTAGCTTCCGGAACATACAGCACGTTTTCCATGTGACAAGAAGTCCAACGGCCATGCGCAAGCGCCTCAAAGTCAATATTTCCTCTTCTAAAAGCACTCATAACATAATTGTTTCCGATACGAATCTCTGCTGGAATAAAGAAAGCCTTAAAGCATGAATACCATTCTTTCTTGAAGGTCATGTGGTCCGTCGCACCAGAATCGATGATCCAAGCTTCGTTCTTGCCTTCCGCACTGAACAGTTCACTAACGAACGCTAACGAACCCTTACTTTCAGACGTCCCATCACTTTCTTCTTCCTGTTTGGACAATCTCTTTTAAAATGACCAGTTCCGTGACAATCGTAGCACTTGAAAGCCGACTTCTTCCCCCTGCTTACCAGCTGCACCTTGTTGACACTGGTACCTTGTTGACTTCCACTTGCACCTTTGGACTGGATTTTCAATTTGGTTGCCATCAGTGCCGTCAGATTGTTCTTCTTTTCTTGTCGAAGTTTCTGCCTGTGCTCATCAGATGTCGACACGTTGATCAGGTTATCGAGGGTCTGCTGATCATCCGACCTGGCTCACCAAGCTTGCCTGAAACTTTCAAAACTGTCAGGCAACGGTTCCAGCAACTTGACCATCAAAGTTGACTCGTCTGGCTTAACTTTCAACTGCTGCATGCGTAGAATCAAACCTTCGAATTTAGCAATATGATTTATCATATCATCCTCTAAATTCATGTCAAAACTGAAAAACTCAGTCTGGACTGAATGAACGGCTTGCCTTGTTTGTTGTTCATAAAAACCATGCAATTTGTTCCACATCTGATGAGCAGTCTCGCAAGCGACGATCAAAGTCAAGACACTCGAATCGATTGTCTTGATGATGATTTGACAAGCGGCGTGATCTGCCTTATCCCAAATTTTCATTGCCGCATTATGAGCATCAATCGCAGCCGCATTAGCATTAGCCGCCAGCACCGGTTGAACCAACTCTCCAATACTCACTTCGTATGCTCTTTCAGTTGCTCGCAATAAATTGCGCACCATGAACTTCCAAATATTCCAGTTTTCCGAACTTTTTAACTTCTCAATACCTTGAAATTCCATGATTGTCAGTCACCAAAATTCCAGCAACTATCACCTTCAAGTTTGAAGAAAATCTCTTCGAAAAACACTATTTATTTTGCTCAATCTTCTTGAAAAAACGTTGTTCCACTCAAATCGAACTACGCTCTGCTACCATGCTACAATACTATGATTTTATGATATGATTTTAATTAGCCAACGACAGAAGCGAACAGAGTGACAAATTTCCCCTTCTCCTGCATCCCTCTATCTGATAAAGTAATTTTAGGACCTGTTTTAAAAATATCTCAATGAGAGAAGCGAACAGAGTGACAAATTTCCCCTTCTCCTGCATCCCTCCATCTGATAAAGTAATTTTAGGACCTGTTTTAAAAATATCTCAATGAGACCTTTCATATGATACCCCCCACTTGACTATCTTTGACGAAGAACATTTTTTTGAGGGTCGCCCCTCTATATGGAGGACATACAGACAGACGAACGGACAGACGGACACAGGTATCGATTTTAATAAGATTTTGTATTTTAGTACAAAACCCTAAAAACGTGATGGTAGAAAAATGTTGTCATTTGTAATTATTTCCATCTCCTCTTGCATTAAATTAGAGCAATCGTTCGTGCATGAAATATTTAAATAATTCAATACAGGAAAATGTTTTAAAAGGCATGCCATTCATTTCGGAGGTAATAGCGCCTAGAATGACAAAATTAAATGAAACAAATTCAAAATTAAAAATTCCTTTTATAAAACGCTATTTGTTATTGTATAGGGTTATCCATTTTACGCTTGGGAAAGTAAAGCTAAAGAAAACACATAAAATATTCAGATGGAAACAACATTTTTTATTCAATATAAAGATTGAACCTTGCCATTATACATGAAACACAACATCATTTAAACGTCCTCCACGGGACCTCTTACATGCCTCAATCCTTTTGAGGTAATTTTCAATGACTTTTCCGCACATTTCTGGCAATATCTCGGCCATAACTTCACGGAGATTGGTTTTCAATTGCTCAAGATTTTGAGGATTGTTTGCGTAAACACGATCTTTCGGATAGCCCCATAAAAAGAAATCCAAAGGTGTTAGGTCGCCGGATCTTGCAGGCCAATTGACATCACTCGATCTCGAAATTACGCGTCGTGGAAATTTCTCTTGCAAAAGGGCTCGATTAGCCTGTGTTGTGTGGCTTGTGGCTCCGTCCTGTTGGAACCACATGTTCTCCAGATCATAATCTTCAATTTCTCCACAAAAATAATCGGTTAACATCCGTCCATAGCGGTCAGAATTGACTGTAATGGCTCTTCCTTGATCGTTTTCGAAAAAATACGCGCCAATAACACCACCACACCATAATGCACACAAAACGGTAACTTTTTCCGGATGCAAAGGCCTTTCTGCGATCACCTGAGGATTTTGAGAGCCCCACATGCGGCAATTCTGTTTATTTACGTAACCACTGAGCGAAAAATGAGCCTCATCACTGAAGAAAATTTTGTTCGAAAAATCGTATCAATGGCATGTTGTTCAATCATCCAATTCGCATACATGCTGCGTTGTGTATGGTCTTGAGGGCTAAGATCTTGAGTGAGTTGGATTTTTTACGGATGGAGATGCAAATCCAAATTCAAAATCCGCCACAGTGAGCCGTAAGACAAGCCCAAATGTTGAGAACGTCGAGGAATCGACAAATTCGGGTCTTCCTTCACACTTTGAGCAACGACAGCGATATTTTCAGCAGAACGAATGTTGCGATGATGCACAGGCCTTGTAATATCAATAACCGATTTAGTCTCCTCAAATGTTCTCGCTGTGTTCGAAATTGTTTGCTGTGCAGGTCGATTATATCGACCGTAATCGGCTCGTAAAGTCCTAAATGTTGATACAGCAGAATCACCATTTTTATAATAAAATTTAATTTTAAAGTGTTCTTCGACTGTTAAACGATCCATATTCCTAAATGGCAAACCTTCTACTAAAAAAAACACGATTTGGATGACATTTAATTTTGACAGATGTCAAATGGCAGGGTTATACTTTCCTACCACGAAATGGATAACCCTGTATAACAATACTTCCCATATACTATACATGCATTTCGAAAACAAGTTGTTTTCTTCACCAGTGGTATGAAAAACTCAATGAAGAACGGCCGCCCGTTGTCACCACTGCTGAGTGATTTGTTTATGGATTGGATGGAGACGGAATTAGACGCAAAAAGAATGATGTCAAAAACCTGGCTCAGGTATGTGGACGAAATTTTCACCATAGTGAAAAAAAATGAAGCTGAAGACCTTCTACAAGTACTCAATCAGATACACCCGAAAATATCTTTTACCATGGAAAAAGAGATTGAGCGAAAGCTACAGTTTTTAGACCTTCTTTTCATAAGAGACCTAGAAAAGCTAGAATTTGACATATACAGGAAAGGAACCAATACTCAAACGACTAGACCAGCCTCGTCAAACCACATTTCGGACAAATAATGGCAGCTTACAATATGATGATCCGTCGCATGTTAACTGTTCATTTAAACAAAGACCGCTTCCAACGAGAAAAGAATCATATCTTGGAAACAGCTAAGAAGAATGGTTACATGAAGCCCCTCATCGAACAGAGGATTCGAAAAATGGTACTTAAGAAAAGTAACCTAACTTCTCTTTATTCAAAGGCACGAAAATGGATTTGTGTCACGCACTCATCAGGGTCTTGGATCTTCAAAAGACAAGAAACTCAAGGAGGAAAAAAGTGGCATCTATAGCATCACCTGCTCCCAATGCGACATGGTTTATATTGGACAAACCAAATGATTAGCCAAAGTTCGGTTCCAGGAACATATAAGGGAGGCAGAGCATATTGCAAAACATGGGAAGACAGATACAGCAAAATCAATGGTAGCGAAACATATTCTGGAAGAGTCACCTTTTTTTAATGGCGAGATTTGGAGATCGTTCAGGAAGTGCTTGATTAGAGACGGTTGGATGCTTCGGAAAGCTTGTGGATAGCGAGAACCCCGATAGATAAGCGTTTGAACACGGACTCGGGCAACGCCTATAACAACTTAATTAAAATCATTGAATGAGTTAAATATGTTTGCAGTAATTTAAATTCAACCATACGTTCTAAATATCCTTTTGCACGACAAACTCATTAACACGTCTTTATCTTTTCATTAACTTATAATTTTGTAATCGTTTTGTTCTTTATCCTTCTGAGTATAAATAGCAGCCGTTCTTCATGTAGTTTTTCATACCCTTACCACTGATGAAGAAAACAACTTGTTTTCGATGTATATGGGAAGTATTGTAAATAGCGTTTTATAAAAGGAATTTTTAATTTTGAATTTGTTTCATTTATTAATTTTGTCATTCTAAAAAGCAGTTTAATATTAATTGATGTATAGATCAGTATTGATTTCCAAGTTCTTCCTTTCTTCTTCTTAGCACTACAGTTTTATAAAAGGAATTTTTAATTTTGAATTTGTTTCATTTATTAATTTTGTCATTCTAAAAAGCAGTTTAATATTAATTGATGTATAGATCAGTATTGATTTCCAAGTTCTTCCTTTCTTCTTCTTAGCACTACAGCCCCTTTCGGGTCTTCGCTTCCTGCAAACAGCGCCTCCAACTGTCTCGGTCCGTTGACCGCGTCTTCCAATTCCGAAATCCGAGCAGCGATGAACTGTCTTCGTCGACCTAGTCAGACCAGCGTTTCCTCGGTTTCCCCACTGGCCGCCGGCCTTCAGTTCTCTCAACGAATACCTTCTTGGTTATCCGTTGTTCGTCCATACGATTCATGTGTCCAGCCCATTGCAGCTTCCGCAGTCTTACAATCCTTGAGACCTCCGGTTCGTCAAAAATTTCATACAGCTCATGGTTGTATCGAATTCGCCATTGGTCTCCGTCTAGCTTCGCTCCGATTATTCGCCTCAGGACCCGTCGCTCGAAGGCGTTCAGTATATTTGCGGATTCTTGGGTTAGGGTCCATGTTTCACACCCATAGTAAACAGGTCTTATCACAGATGTGTATCCTTGAAGCTTTGTTTCCCTGTGTATGCACCTGGTCTTCAAGATCGTCAAAACGTTCTTCCTTTGACAAGTGCATATTAGAGATTTCAGTTCATTCGTTTTAATGCAAAAACAAATGCAAAATAATGTGCTGCGGAAATACAGAATGAAAATCCGCTCCTGTTCTTTGCATAAAATATAATAAGGTATTAAAATAATGTGTTGAGTGTGGTAGTTGATTTGAATTTGTACAATGTTTACGTATTCGTAAAATATTTTATGAAAAATGTGTATTGCAATCAATGGATAATTCTGTTCCTCATTATAATTTCTGAGTTTCTCGAGTCAATTATAATTGTAGCATTGCTAGTTCTTCAAAGGCCAGTAAGCTGTGCTCATAGAAACCTATTTTCCGCTCGGTTAATATCTCAATTCATTTAATATTTAACTATTTATCTGCTGCCTAACTACTACTGTGATAAGGAGCTGCCAGTCTTCACGATAACAATTAACTTGATTTACTGTGACGACATTGCATGGAATCAATTAAGAAGGAAAATTGGCAAATTCTTTTTAGCATTATAATAATCAAACAATTCCATCTTCATACAGACAGCGCTGTAAACTGCGAATCAACTAATAATTCTACAATAGAATAACTAATCATTTAACGATCACTCGAATGCCAGCCAAGTTGCCAGCCAATGGCTTTAGTATTTATCATATCCTTTTGTTACCCTTTTTAATAAGTATAATTCCCTAGTGCTTTGTATATTTAAAATACACTAACTAATAACACGCCAAAGTATGTGATATTATTATCAGTCTTTATTCTGGTTTTGAATTTATATTATCTGCACGTTTCCTACCCTTGAATTACTCATTGTGTCTTCTCTAATCTTTTGTTATATAATAAAATAACACCCAGTTATCCGCGGAATGCAGTGCGTGTGTGGGACTAACTTCCAGCCGCTGATATTTGAATAAGGATTGTGTTGAGCCAAATTCTAAGGGAGCCAAACAATCAAAAGTTTGATAAGGATAGAATATGTACAGTTCTACTACAAGGTGGGGCGGAATATGGAAACAAAAAACTCCACAGTAGCTTTAACTTTACTTGTGCAAGTCCGGAAAACAATTTTGATATTCCGTAGCACTTCTTTATTTAGCTGGGAACATATTGAATCACTGTATGAATCGTTTGATGTCATTGGTTTGTTGTGCAGTCGCGTATATTCGCTGTTTCCATTCACCTTAATAAACGATTCACCTCAATAAACGATTGGGCGCCACAGGTTCGCAGACAGAGATCTGTCATCTGACACTTGTCAACTAGTTAGAAAAGGTAAGGATGACAGATCTCTATCAGGTGTCGCTCCGAAATATTGGAGGTTATTATACAACGTATTTTGGTACTCATCATCAAATAAATTATTTCTTTTGCGCCGGGCTTGACGCCCGATTGTATGTTCGGTCACGGTCTTAATTGCTGCTTTCACTTAAAGCCACGCTTTCCAACAGGGTTTCGCACTAGCGAATATTGTGCGCGATCTTATAGTATATCTTGAATATCATTTCAATATAAATTGCATGTACTGGATTGCCAGTACGTGTAATTCATATTGACTGATCTTTAGTAAAAAGTCCTTAACAGCAGCAGAGTTACTTAGTCATCTAACTTTCAGGATCCAATGCCATAGTCCTTTTTTTGGTTGCAGGTTCGGTATCGTAGGTCCAATCCATTTCGAGGCTCTGTTGTAGGTTTCAAAACAATGTAGGGCTTTTCAGGGACGGGAATTTAGCCTGTCGCCCAACCTCCATTCCAGCGGCATGATTATTACTTTCGATTCCGTTATCAGGCGCGGAAGATTCGTCTTCACCCTCTTAAGTCAGCCTTTTACAAAAAGTAAAAGATTCCAATGATCATCACAAAGAAGGTGTAAGTAGGGTTTTGTAGCAGAGCTGTATGTGTATTTGCAGTTATTGTTTTAAAATACTAGTGTTTTTCCCAAAAGCTCTTTGTAGCCTTGTCGCATAAAGGCCGACCACTGCAATTACAAATTGCTGGTTGTAGGCTTTATGTGACGTTTATATCGTTCATAGTGCTTCATTTATCTTCCAAGTGCTTTGGAAAGCGTAGGCTCTTGTCATCTTTCTTCTTCAAGAATAACTTTTTTTTGTCGCACTTTGTAGTACTTTTCCGAAGATTCCCTCTCTAATAATAATCATCGTGCTCCAATCCAAATTGAACCTTGTCATTAATATTCGTTAAAGATGGTCATTCCGTGGTCCTATAGGTAGTTTGAAATGTGATATGATCAGTATTACGCTTGACCGTGGGACTATTATCTGATTTACAATATGTTCTCATTACAGCTGGGTGTATAACTCGACAGTAGAATCGAGATCAAATGCACGAAAGGCGAGAACTCTAAATTAAATACTAGTTAATTTTGAATAAAAAATGTTACATATTGGAACCTTGAAAATTTTTGATTTCTTGTATTATTATGTGTTAATAGTAATCTTGGTGCTTTCAACACGTCGACTGAAAATATTCCTAATATTTTAAAATTTAATCTAGGCTATTCAACAAGTGAATCGATTTTTTGTATCTTTTAACATGATATCATAATACAATAGTATGATAACTGATCTGAAATTATGTTTCTTATAGCTTGAACGACGTGATGTTGTCGCATCACAAACCCTCCGAGCAGCATTATCAAAAGCTGAACAAGCACATCCAGGACTATCTTATGATCTTGTCATGGGCATAATCCGCAAAGGTGAACTTAATGTTAACCTAAACGAAGCTATTCTAAGACTGCAAGGATCAGTGACTGAAGTTGATTGTAAGTTTCCAAAGTGTAAATTCTTGATCACAAACCTGATTCAATTTTAATATATATTCACAGTAATTGAATATCGATTAAATCGTACTGAAGACGCATTCCAAGAACTGAATAAGAAATCAGCAGCTTTGAAGCGAATTTTAAGTAGAATTCCTGATGAAATAACAGATCGTAAAACATTCCTCGAGACTATCAAGTAAGTTACAAATATGCCGTTAAAGTCCCTTGAATATAATTAAAAACTATATATAACTTTTGCAGAGAAATCGCTAGTGCCATCAAAAAGCTCCTCGATGCGGTCAACGAGGTTGTTGGTTTCATACCAGGGTCATCTGGGAAACAGGCCGTTGAACAAAGAAAAAAAGAATTCGTTAAATTCTCGAAGAAATTCAGTACAACGCTTAAGGAGTACTTCAAGGAAGGACAGTAAGTATATTTTATCGGCTGTTTTGTTTTGTTCAGCTATAATATAAAGAAACGCGCCAGACATATAGCTTTTGAAATAATCGGTTCTAAAGAATTGAATCCGTAAAATCACGTTTTCATACATGAAATCCAATGTAGATTTGAATGAAAACTACGTACGCCATGCTGATCAAACAACCAAATTATTTCCTTTTGAGGAGAATGTGGTATGAGAAATAACCTACCCTTTAGCATACTGTTTATTGTAATATAGCAAATAAATTTGTACGAGTGTATTTTGGAGATTCTAAAACTGCAGCTACATAAATTATGAATGATTAGAATGAATTTCATTCAATGGTTGGTTAAAATGAGGTCAAATTAACTTGTCCAAGGCCGATTACGCGTAAATTGTTCCTTCTATGCGAAAATTGACTGTTTTAATGATTCATTTCTCCAAATGAAATTGTATTGCCTAAAGTTGATTTGAATTTGATATTTACTACGCTACTCTGTTTCATTTTCTTTTGAACTGTTTCGCAATTTTCTGAAAGGGATGCAATATACTACTTTTCTATCTGTGGATCTGTGAGTGTGGAGTCTTTGTATAAACCAAATATTTAATAAAACTTTTTATGATAGAGAACCGGGTGCAAATTCAGAGGTAAAGAACGTGAAATAATTATTAGGGACGAAATCAATTATACACTTCTCTGGCATTATTATCATTCTACTTATTGCGCAGTTTATCATTCTGGGAATTGATACTTACAACACATCTTGTTGAGGAAGAAATAGGGTTAGTCGGCTCCAAAAATTGTTTTTTAAATATTTAGTAAAACTATTCAAAAACACATTACAAAACTTTCAAACATGAATTTCAATTCATCTTCATAGTGTATACAGAAAAACGATGTTTTTTGTTCAAATACCCCTGAAAATAGAAATTTCAATTTTCATGAGAAATATTAGGTTTACATAGAATAAATATCCTGAAAATTTAAGATAAAATTTTATTTGGCTTCAGGAATGCATAAGATAGCTTGCGTTTGGTTGCGATCTCTGATAAGTGGAAGCTAATATTTTCTTTATTGGCCAAGAAAGTACCTGAAAAAAAAAACAATTTTAATTTTAGTTGTTGAATATATGTTTAAAATGTACTTAAAGTTTCATTAAATTATGTTGGTTTCTTAACTGCTAAACAGCTCAGAACTCGCATTAATATTCATAGAATGGGAAAGGGTTTTGTAAAGCTTTCAAGATATCCGCACAATTGGCGGATTTAAAAGCATATATTCTGCCATTGCAAGTAAACCAATTCGTTGAGTAGGACGGCCTTTGCTCGCTAGACCGTACTCACCACTTCCGCAATTGCATCAATATTTGAGCGCCACCCCATTTCCCAGGACTTTTCCAGACATGTCTAGCATACGTAACGGGCGGTATATAGTCAGCGACTTGTGACTCTCATTCCACTTACTGCATAACGGGAAGACCCCTTCACGCAGGTAAGCATTGAGCTTCCTGAGGAGCAAGTCAAAGTAAAATCTGCAATACCTCAGCTGGAATGCCATCTGATTCTGGTGCCTTCCTTACTTTCACGGATAGAACTTCCTCTTCCAGTTCCTTAGCTGTGGAAAGTGGTTATTGCATTGGTGTTTCGTCGCGGATGGCATCACCATAGATGATATGTATAGAGAAAAGATATGTAATGATTTTAAGTCTAAGTCCGAACGAGGAACCGACCTCTCATCGGTTCTAGACGTTAAGTCTGAGTAGTGCCGACGGATGGTACCAACCGGTCAACCTGCTGCTTGTCGGCCAGCTAGATCGGAGAGGATTTCGGTGCGGGTCTCCAAATGGATTACGCTCATCTACAATTTTCAGCCACCAATAAACGCCCGTTTCGAAACACGTCACAAAACACAATCATACGGAGAAGAAACCTACTTTACGTTACTCCGTATTTCTTCATTCAACCAGTCAAAGAACAAAAATCTAATCGTTACTCCGCGTTCCCGAATTCCCGACGCGGTACCGAAAAACATACTATGCTAACTCAAACCCGACTATGCTAACTCAAACGCGACGCGAAACCGACCTCAGCGGATTTTGTCAAACCCTACCCTCGCGACGGCATACCTACCATGCACTCTACTTCCCGCTGAAAGAAAGGACCACTGGAAAGGAAAGTCGTTTTTTGGTTAGTAATTCATAATATTTTTGCCTATTTCTGTCGCGATGCTTTTCATTATTAGTGTTATTTCATCAGATCAGTCGTCTTCTATTTATACGCACAGGTTCTAGCATTCTATTTTCTACGATCTATTGTAATTGTGTAATTTTGTATTATATTTTTTTTTGTTCTAAACTCATAAGTTTAAATTTATATTATAAAGCGCATATCTATTTTCATCGCAATATTAAATTTGTGACTTGTTCAATTTATAATTAATCGAGCAAATTCTTTACCGGTTTCTACTAAAAACTATTTAAAATCTTATATAAACAATAATAGTGTATAATTATCAATGCATCATGTATATAATAGAACATATTTTAATTTTTAAATGGATTGTAATATTTAGCAACTATGTTCGTTGAACCGCCTCGTTCAATGTAGGAAATCATTTCATGTGAGTTCATATACATGTCTTCATTCCTATTTATTTACTTTCATTTTTGTTAATTTTGCTTTGCTTATCTATATATTGTAATTTTTAAGATATTCTAAAGAAGCAAGAGCCCGTAAACTATCATGTACTCCAAATGAAGTGCTTGACTGATTGGACATGTCAATGTAGTTTGAGTAAAGGTTCTTTCAGTTCCAAAATTCAATAAATTTTTTTAAATATGAGGTGTGCACAACTCATCAATACCCAATAAGGCTTATTATTAAAAAAAACAATCAAGAAAAGAATAAGAGAAATAAAATACGGAGTACATATTACTTCACTCAAACTTATAGGTGACTGACTCCCAATTCACCTGGTATGTTAGGCTTATATTTTTGACTGTTTTTATGATTTTTAATTAACTTTAGGTAGATAGTGAATATTATTTCATTTTCTTCCGATTACTGCTAACTAAACTCGGCTATAAACGAATTTCGACTAATCAAATATCTAATAATAAGCCCTAAACTTACATCACCCAATTACGAGATTCAAACCGAAATTTTTCGTGTGTCTTTGCATTGATTTTAAAATAACAACCGAAAAAATGAGGCATTACCAACAGTAAGTAATCAAAGTTGATTTCTTTAAAATATAATGGTTTGACCAGGAATTTAAGAAAAGCACTACCCCTCTTAGTAAATGATACCCTGTTTTTTCCGTTGAGTGTTCCTACTTCATCGTGTTGCGAAGTTCCCGTTGAGTTAGCAATGTGGGTCGTCGCTGCATTGGTGCTGTTCAGGCAATGCGACTGGTGACTGGATGAGGTGAGTGCGATTCCGCGATGAATTTTTGTTGATGATGGGGTTTGTTCGTAGTGTGACGAAGGGTACTGTTCCGCCGCCCAGCGTTGAAGCAGCTGTCACCATGTTACTCGGAGAATTATAATGAGTATGTGGGAACTTGTGCTGGGTACATTTTTAATGCTGTTGATTATGGTTGTGTTGGCAGGCAAGTACGTTACGTTCCCACTTTGTAAGGCGTTCTGCACCAAGTACCTATTGAATTGATTTATATGATTGACTTGATTGTTGAATTGAATGTGACTGTTTTTACTTAGGTCTATTAAAAGATTCGTATCTAGATCTTCGCCGTCCAATAGATCTGTAGTAACATAACCATGCATTAGATTACCACTGCTGTCGTAGATGCCTTTAACACGGCAAACTCTCTCCTCTATTTGCTCCGAAACTAGCCGTTTTTCCACACTTGATTCGGGTGAGGACCTGGAAATTTCAGGTTGCGTCGAATTCAAATTCATATTTGCAGGATTTTTAGATGATGAGTTAGTACACTCACCTGTCATGAATTAAGGCACCCATAATTCCACTTTTGTTTAATGATCTTTGGGTGGGTTATTGTTCAACTGGGATTTAATTAGGTATAATATTTGCAACACAATGCAAACGAAAAACAGTTCAATTGAACACGGATTTTACACGCGATACGAACAGCACGCCGATTGTCGACAGTTCTTTGGTGGCGGCCACTACTTCCACACTCTCTTCCCATGTGGCTGTCAATTTCAATTTGACATCCCACGACAAAATTCACGTGGGATTTTCAAACGTCACAACCTACATTGGATGACAAGCCACATAGCAGCAAGGCCGAGAATGGCCTTGTCTGGGACGCGTGAATGCGCTGGCAGGCTAGCGTTGCGGTGTCGTGGGGCGGGTTCGTTCCCCCAGCACAAGGACCCACTACAAAAGAATTTCGCATTCACGAATTTCCGGGGTCTCGAAAACAGAATTAATCGATCGAAGTCGAAAAAAATTTAGGTAACTACAAAGAGGAAAGAATTGCTTGTTCAAAGAACAAGTCGAAACAAGCCAACACAGACGGACTTAGGGGAACCTCGTCGTTACCCGCTGATTCTCATGGCCCACAAATAAGAGTGGGGCAACCGGATGGTGGTGTAGCCCCCTCGCACCCGCCCAACCGGATCAAGATCCAAAAATGTTGCAGTGGCCATATATTTCCCTTCTGAGTGGAAAACTCATAAAGAGCCATCCCATCAGAAAAGAAATATAACGGTGACCAATTTATGTCATAGAGTTACGTGATCGAATCACATAACCCTATGCCATAAAAAGGCACCTTGACTCGAGGCCACCCAACCCGCAAGAGCCACTGAAACTAAGAATCGGATGGAGCGCGCCCGATGGCTAGCTCATTGTTTTTCTGGAAAAAGGCCTTGCACCGTGCCGGGTCCTGTACCGGTCAGGAGGAGCCAAAATGGAAAGACCAAAGCGTATTACTTTAAGGCATCATTTTTTTCCCCAAAGAAAATACGTGAGTTTTCTTTTACAGAACGATTCAATCCAGTCAAGTTTATTAATTCAATCTTGTTATTGAAAAACAGCACTCTTTCTAACTCTATTCCAAAATTAAACATATTTTTTCATCTTGGATTGTAATGAAAAACAAATACTTAAGTATAAAAGAAATCGTTTAATTTATCTGCCATAATATAACGTGCATTTATCTATAAATTATTATGATGCTAAAAAAATTATTTAACTATAAATTATTATAATGCTAAAAAAATGGTTTATCTAAACGTAAAACGCAATTATTCAAGTTTCCCTACTGTTTCTAATGCATAATGTTTGAAAAATCAGCCGTAACTGTTAACATGCACTTAAATAATCAATTCTGTACTCACCGACATCCACGCCGGGCGCCCGTTGTTGATGTGGTGAGATCGCTGTACATTGTTTTAATATTCCTAATATATTTTAATGCATTTATCACTATTGTAAATATACAGATAGTTATTTTCGGAACCAAACAACTATCCAAATCTAAAGATCCACGATTAGACAAAATGTTGGAATTGTCATTTCACTTATTATTTCTCGTTCATCACGAAGCTTGTTTTATTAGAAAATCGACTCATAAACTCAATAAAATTATTATCTTTACGAAGACTAATGTAGAGTGCAAACTGTGGCCGAACAACTAGAGTAATCATTACACATTTTAGAATTCTTCTGAGAAAGAATGTTACTTTTTGTTAATATCGACCAAATATACATCTTCGTGATTTTGTAATACAAAGTCGACGAAAGCATTTATGGGTGCAACTTTTTCTAGTGACATTTGATTATCTCTTGCTCAATTTGGTTTGAACCAAAACTATGGCTAGATTCGATGATGTCATCTTAAGGAGGTCCGTACCTTCCATAACCTTAACTAAGAATTCAACTAGATATTTGAATACTTTATAGTTTTCTGTGGGAAGCTTTTCCCGAAGCATTCACTTTAAATTTCGGGATCGTTCTTCTTTGGACCAGTCCAAGACATTAATTATTTCGTTGTATAAATCCTAAATCAAGAGATGTTCGCTTAAATCTCTCAAAAATGATTTCAGTAATCCTGCTATGATATATGCTATACATCAATATCTTTCAAATCACCTTCTTCACCACGATTCACTTTTTGTTTCAGTTCATTGATCTTAGCGTAGTTGCCTGATTGTCGGAAAGTCCCTTCGGTGTCTATGATTCCCCTCAACGATAACGAGTCTACACACTTTCTAACAATTGGTGGAATATAGTTCAAGCAAAGGTTATTTTCAATTATGAACTTTAAGGATACACCGAATTGCGTTCTGCTCGGCAAATTACTCTCAATTTCAAGATGTGGCAGTCTTCGTTCTGTATTCCTAGATTCATCTACATCTCTTGTAACATCAGCTAGTTTTGACAAAGGTAACCCAAGAATTTGACGCAGTTCACTTATGCTTGACAAATCGCTCAATTTCCTTTTGAATTTTTCACTAATGAAAGGACGAAAGCATCTTCAAACGTTTTTAATAAAAAACGTGGGATGCACTACATATAAACTTTGAAGATGTTTTCTAAAACTTCTGTCCAATTCCTTGTATGAATTCCAAAGGAATGGAATGGACGGCCGAATGCTTTCTTTGAGACCTTGATGGAAATAAACTATGTTGTAATCGTTTTGGACATATGGTCCCATAAGTGGTTTGCTCAATTCCACCAATAGGTTTAGATTGGCTGGTGCATAGCAAGCATATATTGCGAATGTGTGAGTTCCTTTTCGAGCAGTTCCTTGGAATTCTATAAACGTAGCCTTCAGGTACAGTACTTTCTTCGAAATCAAAGGCTTGCACTCACTGATGTCACTTCAGCTCGTTCTTTGTCGCACAAATAAGGTGTTTACCCCAAAATTTTCCTTCACTTCCCAAATGACGCGATGGACAGGAACTCGTTTTGTTAGTGTTTAAGCATCCACCTAATGGCTCAATTAGCTATTAGCTAACCGGAACTTCTGACTCGTCTCAACTGAATGTCCAATAAATCTTAGCATCCAAGTCGTCTCTTGCTTCATTTCTTGTTATCAAAAAACATTTGATATGATAAGATAGCCATTTAAGGTTGAATGCTTTGCAAAGCAAGCGGAAAGCAACATGATTTGGTTTGAATTGGAAAGTCGTCGTCGTCATCATCGTTTTGGCATGCGTTTGGTGAGTTGGCTTGAGGTTAAATATATCTTCTCATCAGCTCATAAGTTTTTATCACATTGATGGTCACTATCTGCGGCTTTTGCCGTATTGGTTTCTATCTTGCGAAGATGAGATGAAAGAAAGAAGGCAAGTGCGGGTGTTACGATGTGTGTACGATGTAAATTTATGCAGGTTATAAGGAAAGAATGAAGATGATAGTGACGATCGTTTGTAGTATGATGATGTGTGAAAGGGTGTATGTAACTTGCAAAAGATTGTAATCCTTCTGTATTTGATTTGTTTTTGTCTCCTTTTTCTATTACTTAACAAAAATCTTGTCTGTTTTCTATCTTTTCTCCCGAACGCATACTCAGCCCTTCGTTAATCATCAATTTTCGTTCAAATCAGATTCTGTCTCATTTATATGATTTCATTGCCGATTTATTTTTAATTTCCATTAAAAGCTGACCTTTCCCGTTCCCAATATTCCTTTTTGTTTTTGTTTCTTAGAGACTCATAATTTTCCATTAGCATGCGCCTGTACAATTTTTATACATTTTTTAATTTGCATAAAATAAAATAGTTGACTTGGATCGGACAAATATGAATCATCGCTTTTAATTTTCTTTTCGTCGTGAACGCTAACAATGTTTCTTAGAAATTCTACACGTACCTCTGAGCCTTTGCCAATTTTTTATGTACTACCTTTATTCGTTGCCGTGACTATCATTAGATTTATTAAATTTGGGTCCGAAATCACATCCATGAGCGGCAAAAGAACCTAATATGCTAACAACTCTCTCACCAAACTAAAAAATATTTTACTATCGAATTTCTCATTTGTAGTGAAAGAGGTATTTCAAATGTCCGTAAAGGACTGCAGCGATGGTATGGTGCCTCGGCAGAAGAAGGTGTCATTATCTGCCGAGAATGCCCTTGTCTGGGGACGCGTGAATGCGCTAGCAGGCTAGCATTGCGGTGTCGTGGGGCGGGATCATTCCCCCAGCACAAGGACCCACTACAAAGAATTTCGAATTCACGAATTTTTGGGGTCGAACAAAAACAAGGCGACCGAAGTCGCAAAAAGTGTAGGCAACTATACCAGGGACAACTGACTTGTTCATGGAACAAGAGAAACTAGTAAAAAGAAGCGGAAGCAGGATAACCTCGTCCTTACACGGAGAGGCTCATGGCCCACAATTGAGAGAGGGGCAACCGGGTGGTGATGGAGCCCCTGCGCACCCACCCAACCGGATTAAAATCCATAATTGTTGCAGTGGCCAGGTATTCTTCTTCTGAGTGGAAAACTCATACAACTTAACTTGCATGAGCCTTCCCATCAGAAGAGAAGTACCCCGTTGACCAAATTATGCCATAGAATTATGCAAGTCGATTACATAACCCTATGTCATAAAGAGGCACTCTGCTTGGGCCACTCAACCCGCGCCGTCACCTGAAACAAAGAGGATTATTATGTACCCGGCGGCTGGCTCATGTTTTATGGGGAAAGCCTGCCACCGTACCGGGTCCTATACCCGGTCAGAACCAAAGGAAAGGAAAGACCGAAAGTTACGGGGTATTAATTCATTTTATTTTTTTCCCCATATATATGACAAATATCCCTTTCCTTTCCCTGTATTGAATTTATAATTGAACAATTTTTAAAGTTGGATCAATGTATTAATATAATTTAATCGAAAATAATATTTTTTTTTTTAATATAATAATAACTTTAATAAACCTTCTTTTTCTTTATAAATATAGATAGAATAAAAAATAGAAAAAAATGTTAATTTAAAAAAACAAATTTAGAAAAAGAAAGCAAATTCAAATCAAAGATATGAGAAAGAAAAAAGGCACTTATCCGCACGGTCCTCCAAGCGCTCGACGACGATGCAGGGGTGTATAAGTCCTCTAAAATTCCACTTTAATTGAATGATTAATTCTTGGCAATTATTAAATTCTATGTAGTTTTGCCGAAGTGTGAATAATTTCATTAAGTACAAATACAAAATTTCCCTTTCACTTTGGGATGCAATAAATTTAGATATCTTTCGAAGATATTGAGTTTCAGTGCACATATAAACTAAACAAGCTGCTAAACAAGCCAAACATACTTCGCAGTATGTGCTGCCAAATCCTTTCTCTGCTTCAGCAAAATAATCATTAAGTGCCGTTATTGCTGATTCGAAGATATGCCTTTCAATAGGACCATCAAGCTCACTTGGAAGCCTTGCATGAAATTTGACGGATGTTCCCTCACTGTAATCCCGTTTTCCTCGAGTTTTATCAAGTTTTCCTCCTAACTCAATCACTGTCACACCGAATCACGCCCTTCGTTTTGCCACCAATCTAACGTTCCATCTAGATATCGATCACAGAGCACAATTCTGCCATTATTCTCGAAACACTGCGCTTTATATGCGTTCCTTTAGCAACCCGAACATTCGTTGATACATTTAAAGTTATAACTTTCAACTCAAAGAAACTATTTCTGGATATTCTTTTGATTAAAACCACAATGCACATCCCCGATGTGAGTCATCCGTATTCGCGCTCGTTAAATTCACAAATCCTCCTTCGTCTCTGTTAATAAACAAATTGCTGTTTACAGTTAGCTTAGCGCTAGCTGTTTTTCCCAGGGCACTGCTTGTTGTTGGCTCTACATAACCCGCTTTTGTGTATGTGTTTTAATTCACACACTTGGTTGTTGGGGTACGCTTACACTCACACTTTTTTCTGAAGTATTTCAAGCAAATCTAACGAACAATTTTCCGCGTTTCTTCCTTCAATTCGCTCGCCGTTATGTTCTTCCCTGCCAAATCAAAGAAAGCTAATTGACCGAAATTGTGCATAAAACATTGCAAGGAATAATTATCCAAGCCATCAGCTAATTTGTTCAAATGCCCCAAAATCGCACACCTCTTTCTTATTTCCCTTATCGCAATCTGTGCGAAGTTTCGCGCGAAAAGCACAATGTCGAGCAATATGTCCCCATTGTAGACAGTGAAGATATTGCACTGAATCTACATAACTTCCACGAGAATTAATACAGGAGTTCGGATCAAAATATGGCTTCACTTGAACAGGGCGTCCAAATAAAAGTTGATTGTCGAGAGCGTTTACTGCAGCAACTGCATCGCGCGGCCTAACATATTTAACACAGCCAAAAGGGAATGGATACTCAACGACCCAAGCATTTTTGATGTCACCGTAACGCGATAATTTTCTTCTTAAATCCACTTGCGTCACTTGGGGTTGAAATTTATTAATGAATATTGTGTCGTATGCGCCTTGAGCAGTTGAGAAAATATTAATAAGGTTTCAAACTTTACTCAGAGTTAGTCTAGTTTGGACTCAAAACTACTGAACAAATGAATTTTATTTTATTTCCATTATGGAGCAGGGTCCCGTTTAGCAATATAAATTAATTTATCACCGTCCCGCACACAAAACTTTTTTCCCACTCTGATCCCGAAATGGGTTTTGGCGGTCACTTTCCTTTGTACTTCCGCTCCACCTTCTTCGGCGATTTAAAAAAAATTGCGCAAGCATGCACAATGCAAATCTTCAGCACATTCCATCAACTACACACACAAACTATATGGCGCGGACATTCTATTTCCCGAAGCTTAACATTTGCTTCTTCAATATCCAGAATTTGGACCAAAACGGTGGAGCGAAATACGGAGACACGTTAACACATCTTATTTCATACTCAGTAGAACGCCGCGAGCTCGCCGAACGTTCGAGTCTTCACCACGCACCCACTCTGGTGCACAATCCCGAGCAGACTCCCGTTCACGAGCTGCACACCATTCCCATTCCGATGAGCGGAATCGAGAATCCGTAATCTCCATGCTTTCTAGTCAGAACCGGATTTTCTATATCGAAATGATTTTTGGTTGTGTAGTGTATAAGTTGATCTGGAATATATATTATGCATGAATTTCTTTTAACCCTTTACCGGCGCCGAATTCTAATCGAGCAGTTTTAGTTGTGCTGAATATACAAAAAATATAAAATCTATAAATTGACATAAATAAAATTTGAATTCTACATGAAATTATCAAATAATTTAAAGTAAAAAAAAAATAGTAAATTTAACTAACTGCTCGATTACTACATTGTGAAAACTCGCAAAAATTAAACATTTCGCCACCGCGCGTAAGTAATCTAGTTTAGCTTGTCGATTCACTACAGCCGGATGAAAAGGTCGATCATTTTGTAGGAATCCGTTTTAATTCTTCCGATGCACGAATGAAAAACCCAGAACCTACAAAGAAAAAAACCGGTACATTGAAGGTACAGGTTGTGAGCAATTGACACACACTCAGACATATTAAAATTTTGCAGCGCACAACCGTTCGCCTTGTACACTAACAGGAACCTTCCTTCACCTCTTTTGCAAACATGGCGCCTCACCCATATGAAGGGTGGTGCTCCAATGTCCAGAGAATTGCTTTCCTTGCTAATCGGTTGATTATCAATCACAAGAGAGCAAATCTAAGTCAGAAGTGGGCAAAGTTACACAGCACAAACTTGCGCAACACAAGATTAAGCATCGTTTGCGCAAACGCAACAAAACTTTTTATGTCGCTAGCTGCCGAAAACACTTCACGTCCAACAATGACTGTCGTCTCAACCTCTCCTCCACACAGTTCCCCCAACTGTTATAGTTGCGCATTTATGGGTTTGCCATTAATTAAAATTTTGATAGGAGATGGGAGGGTTACCGAGCAGTTTGATATTGTAATTGCTCGAAACAAAAATTAACTGAAGTAAAAAGAGAAATGAAAAGGATTTCAAATAGTAATAAAACTTAAATTTCATGACGAATACAATTAAAGTGAACCGTTTAAATTTGAGATAAAGATAATTGATATAAAAATTAAGTTTAATAACAATAAGAGACAAAAAAAAACAATTTTATGAATTACAATTATGAATGCAATTAAAATTTCGGTTAAAGGGTAGGAATGTTTTCGAGCAGTTTGCTTGTGTGACTGCTCGATTACTACAAGGTGCTAGTTTAGATGATGTGTGAGAGATCGTATTGTCATGATGGAGAATGATTCGTCTTCTCTTGTTCGTTTTGCGAATTAGTCCGAAGACTTTCGGCAAACAAATGGTCGTATACTAATCAGAATTGACCGTCCCACGTTCCTGAAGCGGAACAGTGGTCACATGACTCATTCATGCCACCATTTGCTTCGCAATAATTTGTTTTTAGATTTGGCTCATCTTGGAACACCCACACGGTCGACTGTTGTTTTGTTTTTGGCTCATAAGGATAGATCCATAATTCATCCCCTGTGACGATATTATTCACGTCATTTGATGCCCCGCGATGTTATTTTCTAATCATTTCTGTGTACCAATCGATACGAGCCTTTTTTTTAGAGTGATTTTCAGATTTTGCGGAATCTAACGGGAACATACCTTTGTTACGGCCAAGCGTTCACGCAATATCGAATAAATGATTGGGGGCAAAATTCCTCAGGAGCCTCTATCTCACGGTATATCACATGATACTCTTGGATAATAAGTTCACGCACTGCATCGAGGTTTCCTGGCACAACGGCGCTAGTCTAGATGATGTGTAAATTCACGCACTGCATCGAAGTTTCCTGGTACAACGGCTGTTTTTGGACGATCTTCACGAGATTCGTCCTAGAGCGAACGATGTTATTGAGATAATTCAACTCAAAAATCGTAGAAAATCAATGCACGAACATTTTCACGAGTTAATTTCATGTTTTGGCCAAATTGATTTTTTTTTATTCACAGTAAACAACAGAAATTGCACTTGTACGTCAAAACGTTCCGAGTAAGTTTATGTTAAAAAATGCCAAAATTTCCGGTGTAAATGTCGAAAACGAAAACGTACTAGCACATTCATGTTAGCTTTTGTCGTGGCCTACTTATGCTGATATCCTGGTGGATGCCTCATTCCGGGCCAGCGCTCGCAAAGCCTCGTCGGAGCTTGTGGCTTATTGTTCCCTGTGATGATCACCAGTACATGGCTTACAGTGTTGAGTACATATAATCTTCCGCTCCCAGCAAAGCTCCCTTCAGCGGTGTGTATGCCATATACACGTCGGCGAACCTCTCAGCGTCTCGAGCGAAAGACTGTGCATATCGGGTCGAGAAGCACTGTCGGGTATCTCAAGTGCTATGATCTGATAATCTCCAATCGTCCTCTAGTGCTCTATCTATTTTTTATCTTTGGTAGGTTCTTAAGACCCAGGTGTTGCCAATGTTCAAAACCACAAGTCTTGTCTTGGCTTCAATCTACAAAACTCATTTTCCCTAGGATTTTACTGAAGCGTTTCCCATTCTGTATCTCAAGCTTTGAAGTCCTATAAGGAAAACATGATTTCCTCCAAAGCATTGAGACTGGCATGAGAATATGGTAACGGCTCGTTTGGCGTTGGGTTAAATGCCTTGGAAAGTTTCATTCGAGGTATTAGATTTAAACTAAAATTTTATTTACATAGAAAATTTTCAATTGGGATGGTGTTTCAAAATTAAATAATGATTTTCATTTAAAGAGTGTTATTTCTGAACACCGAACCCACGTATAACCATTCCCTCGCCCATGGCCCTGCAGTCGAAAATGAGCACTATTCCGAATTCAAATGAGCACTGTTTCAAGTTCAAATAGTAGAAGTACCAGAGTCGTCAGAGTACTTTGCTGACGAGGTGTATGTTAGGTTCACCTGCAGACGATGCTGTGTGCTCACCCGTACATTCTTTGCGATCGTATCTGGCTTAGCCACTTTTATAGCACTAAGACCTCTCGTTGGATCTAAAGTACTTGAAGCAGGTAAGCCGCTGCAGGGAGCTTCGGAGGAGGGGACGGAAGAACTGGCAGCTCAAGACATGGTGAACTCTACTATGAGCTTCATTACGGCTGCTCGCTGCGCTTCTATGCCCCGTCGAAAACCCCGGCACGGCAAAGCCCCAGTGTGCTGCTGGTCAACTGAAATCGCTGAAAAGCGCAGGGAGTGTCACAAGCTTCGACGTGAGGCTCAACGGGTGCGGAACCGTGACGAGGCATGCAACCGGGTAGCAGCATACAAGTCAGCCAGAAAAGGCATCCGCAAATTGATCAACAATAGCAAGGCTCGCTGCTGGCAAGACCTAGTGGACAAAGTGAAGAAGGATCCGTGGGGCCTTGGCTGCAAGCCAGTTATATGGAAGCTTGGTGCTCTACAGAAGCCTCGCATACATGATGCGGAAAAGATAATGCGGGGACTCTTCCCCGCCCATCCCGTCCGTGTTGACGCTGTCCAAGGTGAAACAGCAGTAGAGTGTCCGCTCTTCACCCAGCCGGAACTGGAGGCGGCAGTCCTTTTATTGAAAACGAGGAAGGCTCCAGGTCCAGGTGGTGTTCCGGCTGAGATGTTGCGGCTTGTCTATCACCATTGTCCTGACTTACTGCTCAGCGCATTCAACGCTTGCCTACGGGACGGGGTTTTCCCGGTACGATAGAAGGTGGCGAGGCTCGTGCTGATCAGCAAGGGGAAGGGAAATCCTGAATCGCCGTGTGCATGCTAGACAGGGCTGGGAAAATGCTAGAGAAACTCATCAAAGGAAGACTCACTGACGCGATTCGTGCTGCTGGGAACGTATCTCCTCGGCAGTACGGCTTTAGGACAGGATGTTTTACTATCGATGCGATCGCAGAGGTGGTGAGCGTGGTCCAAAAGGCAGATGCACAGGGTCGCACCAAGCGACGGATCGTCCTGTTGGAGACACTCGACGTCAGGAACGTCTTCAACTCCGCTAGATGGGTGGATATTCTTGATACGTTGGAAAATCCCTTTCAAGTTCCAGAATATCTAATGCGACTTTTGAGGGACTACCTGAAAAACCGAAGTCTGCTCTACGGCACGACACAGGGCCTATGAAAGATGGTGGTTACATCGGGTGTTGCCCAGGGATCTATCCTTGGTTCAGACCTGTGGAACGTGTCTTACGACGGGCTACTGAGACTGGAGATGCCAGATGAGTCGCGCTTGGTCGGCTATGTGGATGATGTTGCGGCTCTGGTCGCTGGACGCGCCGTTGAACAAGCGCAACTTAGGCTAGGTATGCTAATGCGCCGAGTGAGAGACTCGCGGGCTTAGTTTAGCATTGCAGAAAACCGAAGTGGTCACCTTGACAAAAAAGAGAATCCCTAGAGTAAGGATGATCAGTATTGGAGATACATGAATCGAATCGAAGCCATCGGTGAAGTACCTGGGGCTACTGATCGACTCGAAGATGAGTTTCTCTGAGTAAATCAGGGCAACGGCTGAGAAGGCTACTTCGGGAATATCGGCTCTGAGTCGACTTATGCCCAACGTAGGGGGACCCAACCCGTCAATAAGACGCCTCTTGATGAGTGCTGTAGGGTCAGTGCTACTGTACGGAGCAGAAGTATGGGACTACGCTCTCAATAAGTAGGTATACCGGAAACGTTTGGCACAGGTACAGAGAAGAGGAGCACTGAGAATTGCATCTTCGTATCCGACAGTCTTTGACCCAGCGGTGAGAGTTATTGCAGGCTTGATACCTGTTGCCCTCCTTGCTAGAGCACGCCGCGCTATTTACCTGCCCCGAAACGAGGATGTGAGGGGGATGGTTGCACGAAGAGAAGGTGGACTGCGCGCCTCATCCCGGATGTGAGACCGTGGCTAAATCGAAGCTTTTGAGCAGGCATGAGTGTTTTCAGTCTTACCTGCACAAGATTGGTAAGTCACGGTCCCCCGATTGTCGGTATTGTCCAGGGGAGGAAGACAATGCCTGCCACACATTTTTTTGCGTGCATAAAATGGGACATACTGCGAAGGGCCTTCTACAGGGAGACGGAAGAGCTCACCCCGGATAATATAGTCGCTATGATGCTCGAATCGGTTGACAAATGGAACCAGGTAGCACATTATGTTCGGGCAGTCCTAAAAGATAAAAGGGACTCACAGCAGCCGGGGATGTTGGGGCTGGGGGATCGTTTGTGTGGCACTTCCTCTTCTCCTCTCCCCTGCCGCTAGAAGAGGGATCCCCCAGCTTGAAGGCGCCTCACGGCGTAGCAAAACGAGACCTGGCTCGAAGTATGTGTCAAACGGTTCCAGGCTAGGTTCTCAGGTTGACAGGGGAGGTTTTCAGTGGGTATTTCAGTCGCCTTCTTGCGAACATGGGAGTCCCACACTCTGTGCGTAAATGGGCATTCACCTCTCTACCACAACAAAAAAAAAATACTTGAAGCAGCGGAGAGGAACTGCTCTTTGCCGTATCCGGCAGATGACCCAACGTTTCTTATCGGAAAGCTTGACAATGGCCATGTATTGAGCCGTGTTATTTGGGTTGGTCAGCCTTATTTCAACCCACATAAACTTGGGAACTACATTTGACAGCGCCTTCTACCTCGGTCAAATTTGCGGCGCAATTAGTGTCCTTGACTGGGAGGGCAACCATTTGCTTGAGCGAGGGTATAGCTGCCTTCTCTCCTCGGTCTATTTTAAAAGTATGACAGAATGAGTTTTTGCTTGTGGCCTCTTGTTGCAAAGTAGCAAGGCTTAGCAGCAGAAAAGACGACTGTTTCGTATGAAATCCAGAAACAAAGAGGTAGGTTTATTCACAAAATATTTGTTACAAGCAGCAGTAATTTTCGTAGTTTCAAAAGAAATGAGACCCATCCGAGTCGCACAAAATTGATGTTTTATCACTGGAACAGCTTTCGTTAAGACGTCCGCTAAAATTTGATGCAACATATTCAACAGTGATCAACGAGAATGTTACACACTGCCGAATATAATGATGACGAATTTCAATGTGTTTAGCACGCGCTGAACATGAGTCATTTCGGGAAAGACAAATCACTGACTTGTTGTCGCACTTTATAAAAATAGGATGATCACGACAAATGAAAAGCTCTCGTCCAAATTAGTCAGCCAAACGGTTTCCCGTGCTGCCTCCGTTAGCGACATATATTCTGCCTCGCAGCTCGATAAAGCGATTGTGGGTTGCCGATAGCTTGCCCATAAAACCACTGAATTGCAAAAATTGAAAAAGTAGCCTGTACAGGTTTTCCTTTGATCGTTATCGCTCGTCCAATCAGCATCACTAAATCCAGCCAATGCATCATTTCCTTTTCCTTGTCTGGTAAGGAACTGGATTTATATTGCAGAGTTTCGCACTAGTTACGTACATCCGTTTGATTACTCTACTTTATACAGTGTTTTTTTTTTAATTCAAATAACTATCTGAATTTTTCTTTTTCACAATAATTCCTAAATTTAAACCTTGGCTCGCGGTGGTTAATCTATCCCGGTGCTCAAAATAGGTTCTTTATTTTCTTACAGTCTTGCGTGAATAGTATACGCGAGATTTCCTTCCAGGTGGTCGGGTGGGAAACAAGGGTCACTCGTAACAGAACCCATAGCAGCTTGGGAAGAAATTTTCGACATTGCTTCCTTCTCATCTTCGGATTTTGGAGCCATGTGCTTCGACAAATGTTGATTTTGATCTGAAAGTGTGGATATTGCTTTGCAATTCGACATATTAAACCGCTCTAGAATTTCCCTAGTGTAATATTCATGGTCCAAATAACAGTCCTCGTTCTCTCGGTCATAAGTAGCACGAAGACCAATACAATTTTTCACCTCACCCAAGTCTTTCATTTTGACTTTTCGAGAGAGATGTTCTTCTAATGCTTGGTTTTCAGATTCATCTTTCCATAATATATCGTTGACATAAACAGCTGCTATTAATCTAGGAATATTTTCCGATTTTTTAACGTAGACACATGGATCATTTATTGATCGAGTTAGCCCGAAATCCTTTAAAGCATCAGCCAGTTTTAGATTCCATTGATCCGCTCTGTTTTAAACCATACATTGCCTTTTTTAATTACAAACACGCGAAGATCAATCATTTGCCCCTTCTGGTTGATATATGTAAATATCCTCTTTCAAATCTCCTTAAAGGAAAGCCGTCACAGCGTCTATTTGATCGATTCAAAATTTGTATCTAACCGCAACTGCTATTAATAATCGTAATGAACTGTATCTGATAACCGTCGAAAATGTTTCATTATAATCGATTTCATGTATTTGTGAACAGCCTTTAGCTACCAAACGAGCTTTGAATCTTAATACATTTCCATTTTTGTCACGCCTCGTTTTGAAAATCCATCTTGTTTTGAGTGCCTTCCTTCTAGCTTGTGAATCGAGTGATTCCCAAGTATCGTTTTCAGCTAGGGAGTTAAGTTCGTTATCAACTGCTTCCTTCCACTGAATTTGATATTCGCTGTTCAAGGCTTCGTCCAATAAAATGGGATCACAATCCATAATTATATTTTCATCTGTCGCCAAATTTGCGGAATTTTGATTTAATAATCGTTCTGAACGCCTTATCCCATCAATATTGACACTTTCATCTGGAATTCAGGATCAGTTTTGATATCCCCGAAGGAAACTGATTCGTATCTGCCTCCACTGAAGATGCATTAACTGTGTAGATAACTGGAGATCCGTTGATTCAGTTGGAAAATTTAATAAAACATCATCATTATTAGATGCTTCACTGCCAACATTTACTTGTTCATTGTTTTCGTATTTCGGGCTATCTTCAAGAATTATTACGTCTCTGCTTTCCAAAACCTTTCCACTTTCCTTTTCAATCAAACGATAACCTTTGTTTCATTGCAATGGGATATTGCATCCTATTTAATTTTGGGTCTCATTTACGACGTTGTTGAGTCGGAAGTGCATCATTGCAGGTGAACCAAAAATCTTTTTTTTTTAATACCTTCATTCCCTACCACTCTCTCCATTACTCTTTCATCGTCGCACAACGCTCGTGCGACTACACTTCACACGTCGTCGATTCCTACGTGTGCCTCCAGGCAATGCTAGAACATCGGTATAAGGGGCACGCAAAATGCTGTGAAATACTCCTTTCCTGCTAGTCTAGTCCAATTCGTGAACAGTTCTAGAGATAAAAAAATATATTATACGACGCAGTAAAAAAAACTCTGAGTTTATAAAAACTAGCTGTCTTTAAGTGTCTCGACGATGGGGTCTAAAATGCTCTAAGATACTGCATTTTCAATCCTCCATACTTATGATTAATTTGAATTTATTAGATCTTCCTTAAGTCTTTTCTTAAAAACCAATAATGAGTTTGCGTTTTTCACTGTTCCTGGAAGATTGTTGCATATACGCCGAGCATAATTCGTTGCATCATTCTTTAGTCGATCAGTTCTAGCGTAAGGTATTACAAATTTTTTTTTCGTTAAAAGCCGTCGGGCCTTGCTTTGTTGTGTGAGCAGACGCGTTTCGACTACTTCGAGTGATCTTCAGTGGCTTTAGAGTCATCTTCAGTGTCTAAAGCCACTGAAGATCACTCGAAGTAGTCGAAACGCGTCTGCTCACACAACAAAGCAAGGCCCGACGGCTTTTAGAGATAAAAGATCTTCAGTGGCTTTAGAGTCATCTTCAGTGTCTAAAGCCACTGAAGATCACTCGAAGTAGTCGAAACGCGTCTGCTCACACAACAAAGCAAGGCCCGACGGCTTTTAAAGATAAAAGAAAATTGGCCTGTGGATATCAAATAAACAAAATTATGGACTGTTACAAAATTGTTGGCAGTTCACAAAATTGTTGGCATTTCAAACATTTATTATGGGTATCGAGAGCTACCTAAATGATTTAACTGCACTGGACTATTTGTCCAAATAGCTTCAAGTTGCGTTCCTGCTGCTGATGCGATGGATCGATTGATCAAAAACACAGCAGTATTAACTACTATACTTCAGCCCAATATTTCGTATCGAGACCGGCATCAAAAAGTAGACATTTGGCCTGTTCAACAATGGTCCTGTTCATTCGCTCCGCCACACCATTTTGTTGGGGAGTGTATGGCGCCGTAGATTCATGTCGAATACCACTTTTCGCGAATAGTTCTTTGAAATTATAGTTCATAAACTCAGTACCATTATCAGATCGGACAGTCTTAATTGTCTTTTGGGTTTGGTTTTCCACCAAGTACTTAAATTCCAAGACTTTTCAAAGGCTTCACTTTCACACTCACCACCAATTAACGGGATTTGCATGTAACCACAAACATCTGTAGAATTAGTTCTAACATATCTGCAGTTTTAGATTGGCTTGATGGAAAAGTAGAACGAGTTTGTTTGGCCCGAATGCATACTTCGCAATTGTCATGAAAAAGATAACACTCTTTGTTAATTTTTCGCAAATCACCAAAATTAATATGGCCCATTCTTCTATACCACGTAATTAGATCGCTTGGACTGGTAGCTAAACGAGTTAATGATTCACTAGTTTGTAGTTTACGAGGTGTGACAATTAAGTAATGAGACTGATGGTAAACCTGCGACCTTGAAATTTCCTTCCCCTTCCCCGTCACCCTTTCCCTCTCCATTGATATATTTACCATCGCTCTAGCTTGTTTAGTTCGCCTACTGTGTCGTGTTGAGTAGACGTGAGTTGTTGGCGCTCGTCACGAAAATGGAGACACGAAATCAAGAGCAACGCGTCGCGATAAAATTTTGCGCTAGGTTGGGCGAAACAGCCTCGGAAACGTACCCTAAAATTGTAAAAGTGCGTGGTGATAGTCTCTTAGTCGTGCCCAGGTGTTTCGATGGCGTGGAAGACGAGGCGCGGAGCGGGAGACCAGTCGAGGTGCGGACTGACGGGAATGCGCAGCGTGTGTGCGCCCTAATCCGGAAAGATCGGCGTTTAACAGTTCGAATGTTGGCCTCAGAACTGGGTTTGAACCGTGAAACAGTCAGACAAATTTTAACCGACGATTTTGGGATGAAAAAGTTGTGCGCGAAGATGGTTCCAAAGAACCTTTCTGAGGAGCATCGAATTACCGTCGCAGAACACTGTTTGTAGCAAGTGGAAAACGATCCCATGCTGCTTGATCGAGTTATTACAGGCGATGAGAGCTGGTTTTTCCAAAACGACCCGGAAACCAAACGCCAAAGCTCCAAGGGGACTACTTTGAAGGGGATGGCAGAGTTGTAGAATAAGTTTTTAATATACGGCTTTCATGGAATCAGTCTCATTACTTAATTGTCACACCTCATATATGTCCCATTTTTTAATTTTGCAGTGACTAACAGTTTGTCGTTTTTATTGTATATATCACAACAGTTCCCCATAATGTTGGCAACAGACAAAAGATTGGCTGCTAAGTGGGGTATGCACAAGACATCGCTAACTTCTATGAGACCCCATTAACGTTCATAGTTAAATCACCTACACATTTAACCTTCATTGTTGCATTATTTGCGTTAGTAATGTCTCCAATTGGTGTGTTGCGCTTTCTCTCTAAATAATATGAATAGGAAGTCATATGGTGAAATGCTCCACTATCAATAAACCATTCTTCCCGTGAAAAGGAACGACATAAAAATAGCACTAAATGCATTTTTTTTATTAGAGTTATTTTTTGGCACTTATTTGTTACATGGTTGGTTTTATTACAAATTTTGCACGCTTTATCCGGTTTTTTAGATTTTTTTTTATTTGACAGAAACGCAGTACTTGTAAGATTTGAACCATGATTTACTTCAATTAATTGTTTAAATAACTTTTTATTTCGATTCCCGAGCTCTCGATACTCATAATAAACGTTTTGTACTCGTCCGTAAGTCCAGCTAATAAGAAATACCCAATCCATTTCTCATTGATTGCAAATCCAATGTTAACATAGCAAGCTTGTTGGAAGTGGATAAGATTTCATTGATAATGAGTCCATAGATGAAAAATTTTCTAATTTTGTCCTAATAAGCGTACGAATTAAGGTAACTTTTCTAGATAGAACCGTGTCTTCATAAATAGATTTTAGCTTGGTCCAAATTTGAAAGGCAGTAATACACTTCTCGATATGCACATACAGCTCCGGACTAATACTTAATACCATAGCACGTTTTATTTTATCTTCGTCCATTTTATCATTCGTCAAACCATCTAATTTATTTAGTTCGGATACCGCACGTATAGCAAATTACCACGTTTGAAAATTTTCCAAACATTTCAATTTATCTATCGATGCGCTGTCTTTTGCCGAAGAACTGATGGCTTATACAATTATTTACGCCTGATAATAAAATGCCCGTTTTAAATGGTATGCCCTTTGTGTCTTATTTAGTTAAAATGAAAAGATTTTACTTTTAAAAACACGTTTTAACTACCTGGGCCCATAACCTGTTGCAAAGTAGCAAGGCTTAGCAGCAGAGAAAAACGATTGTTTCGTAAGAAATCCAGAAACAAAGAGGGAGGTTTATTCAAAAAATGTTTGTTACAAGCAGCAGTAATTTTCGTAGTTAAATGTATGCGTGAGAGCATGAGAGTTAATAACAACAGACATTAGCGTAAACATTATTATAGACTACAATTACATTTCAACATCTCTGATTATCAGAAGTCAAAATTTAATCAAATTTGTTAATAATACTTAACATTTTTTTTCGCTTAACCATTGTATATATCGCAAATATCACAAATACTTCCTTGACATTACACATATGAGCCGTTGCTCCATTTTCAATTATCCAAGTGTTAGAGTTATCCCACGCGTCCAATGATTTCGCAGTAAGTATAAAGTTTCCTGGAGAAAATGGTGCACTTGAAGACTTTTCTTTTCGATTATTCATACACTCTGAAGCGTACTGGCTCTTTTTATGGCATACAAAACATTAGATATTTTTCCTGTTTTTGCCCTGTATTCTTTTGTCGTAACATTCTGTTCTCTTGTCACGAGGATCTGCTCGTGCTCACTTATATCATCGCTTTCTGCATTCACTTGCGACCTTCGTCTTCGTATCTCATCTTCTGTCTCCATTGCAACTACGTTATTGAAGATTTAATTTCTTTTAGTTTCTTAGAAATGTCGGCAAAATCAAGGACGCGATTGTGGACTGACGAATTGTCCGCCATTTTAAAGCTAAGAAGTTGCTCGAAAAGCTGACTTTTCTTCGCGGCTCTGGCGTTTTTAATATAATACTACTGGCCAAAGCTTTTTCGTCTTTATTGGGCCAATCTACTCTGCTTGTCGCACGGTCGACCTCTTCCGTACCGTGTCGGCTTACGTACATATTTCCACAATTCCTGACATATCAAAAGGCTCTTCATCTGGAATTTCCAACTTGAATAATTTCCACCGTGTAACTTTTCAATAACACATCTTTCACATTAAATTCAATTCATCGAACACATCTTTCACATTAAATTTTCTTCTCCTTTTTTACCCGAGATAAACTTTTACACGTTTAAAATATAGGGTTTGAGTCCATAACCTGTTGGTACTCTAGAAATGCATGTCTAGTGCAAGTGCCATATTAAATGCGACTAAGTTAAATACAATCTGGATACAGTTGAGTTCAGACTTTGCAGTTATGATAATGAAAGGGTAGTCCGCGTGGCTTAGTGGTTAGAGCACTAAGCCCGTAAGCCGAAAGTCTCTGGTTCAAGTCTCGTTGGGGTCAACGAGAATTAGTTCGAGTGGTTCTTCGGACGGACTATAAGCCTGTTCAGTTATGATACGTGCTGATTTAAAACCAGAACGTATCGCAGCTGTATGGACGGACAGCCAAAGCGAGACAAGGTGATCATATCACCTTGTGGAGTGCCGATACATTCGATCATGACAATGAGATACTCTAACTATCTCTAAGCGAAGGCCCGAAAGGGACTGTAGGGCTACAAAGAGAAGAAAAGAGAGTGAAAGAGAAGAGAGCGCGAACTAGGTGGCATTGCAAGTTTCCGTACAAGTTACACTGTACTCGTATTTCAACATTCGACTTGTTTATTTTCATCAATGATTAATTTTCCAATTTTTTTCAGAGCCAATGCCGTTTTCGTCAGTGCACTGTACCTGATCCATCAGACAAATCAGATAATGATAACGGTTAAAAACAAATGCGAATAAAATTGGTTACGTATAAAAATATTTTATAGTAATTAACAACCATATAAGAAGTAAACTAATTCGATGTCTATCCAAAATTAATTGAATTAATGTAGTAAGAAAAGAAATTGTAGCATTAAATGGTACTTACAATAGAAAGGATATTTTACAACACAAGAAAAAAAATTATGATGCCAAAATTATTTAATCTTCCAATGAATTTCTCTTTGTTTGTTTTAAATTCCCTATGTAGAATACTTTAATTTTCCACAAAATAAGAACCTCATAATAAAGAAGTGTGAACACACATCCTACGGCAACTAAACATATCGGTCTTAATTTCTTTCAAATATAGTCAGCACACCAATGTGTTTAATTAATTAATATACGAGTAATTTTAGGAATAGTAATGAATTTTTTGTTTATTTATATTTCGGATGTGAATAATAGTAATTTTTCTTAAAAACAATACATTGTTGTGACTAGCATTAAAGTATGCTAGATTTTTTTTATATATTACAAGATAGAACACTTTAATCTAAATAACAAACGTGTACTGAAAATGACAACTATTTTCTATATTTGAAAAATAAATGAAATAATTGAAATGCAAACTATATTTATATTGTCATAAGTGTAAGAATTTTTTAATATGAAACATGAAGTTGGATATTGTTTTGTTTTTAATTTATGTATTGAATATGAATGTTATTGTAAAATCTAAAAGTATTAGAAAATAAAGGTATTAAAAAAAATTTTTGACTATATTTTTTAAGAATTCTGTATACTTCAACAGCTGAAATTTTTAATATATTTAATGGATCAATTCAATAAGGGTGTTTTGTACCAGCTTACAAATGCCTATTGAAAGCTGTCTGCCCGTCTTTTAGACATTACAAGGTCTCTGCAAATATAGCAGCTTGAAGAAGAAACTTTGATGGTAGATCAAAAGTGGTGATCTCTTGAAAGTCTTTGTGTCAGGAAAAAATTCCAAAGTTTTTAACGAGATAAAGCAAATAAAATAAAGGTATTGATGAGAGCATTCTATAAATGGTCTTTACATTACAAAATCAGCTTCAATGGACGCGGCAATAGGGAAAATGTACCAACAATTGGGTGCCTACCATCCATCGGGATGGAACACTTTTCTTCAGAAAAATCTAAACTAACATTTCATTCTGCTTATATTCTGTAGTATCTTCGCAATCTTATAAGATTCTGCAGAGTGAAAACTCCAAAATATTTCAAAGCATTACATGGATTTTATTTTCTCCAGTGAACGTACATATTTAGTATTTAGTACATTATTTGAGAATTGGCTCAGCTAGCGGTATAAGTAATCGTAAAGCAAAATAGTGGCTGTTTTGAATGCGAAGATTGAATAATTTTGAGTTATTTTTTCCCAACTTCAACGTTTAAGGCGCACGCTTTTAACACTTGATTCAATTTAATGAATGCCTGAAGATGAGTACCTACAATTAATACTCATAGGTGAAACAAGTCGAGGAGGCAGGAGAGAGCTCCTAGCAAAAGGGCTTTGTGACCATTCTAGGATTCGAAAAAATTGTTTGATTTACAAATTGTTTTCCAATACCCTTCTGGCAGGAGCATCCTTCTGCTACTTCAACTTGTTTTTCTTTTATTATGATTTGCAGCATTTGTTAGTTGCAGTATTAATAGGGTCGGTTTTATGTCGTAAAATTATTTAGGTTACTGTTAATTATTAACATGGTTCATTTTATATATATACTCGTACATAATTTTTATTATCATTTGTATTATTTGCTATTTATTAATATGATTTGAATTATTTCTTAAAATTGCAGGGATTAACCGTTATTATATTATGATTTGTATAATTCCTTACGATTTATATGTATTAGTTGTTATTATTGGTGTTTGTCATTTCAACGTATTTACAACCGACGATAAAACTTACGCAGATAATCTGATACACCTCTCAAAATCTTTGTTTTATATATATAAATCTGATCAAATCATAATAAAATTGACTCCATTGCTTGAAGTCAGAATACAACTTCCTGATTTTCTGGAATGTAGGATTTACAGGTACCTAACAATTGTCATTAGATGTCGGTATTTAAGAGATTGCTATTTATCTTGATAGAAAAAGTAATTTGTGTGATCCGTTTCATTTCATCTAACTGATAAAGGTTTATCTTAAGTCTATCTGAAAAACATAATTTCCTCATTTCTTTTTTAAGTGTCTTTCTGTGAATTTTTGGTTGTAGCCTTCTTCTATCTAAATGATAGAAAAAAGATACATTGGAAAACGATAGGGCACTACTATTTAGGCTTACTTTGTTTCATAAAATTTGCACCAAAATTTACGTCACCTTTCATTCTATTTCCCTTACAGAAAATTAAATGTTACGGGAAATACAACTGTGTTTAGCTTCTGCAACTGCTTTATGTTATGTCGTGTTACATCGGCTAATTAAACTTGAAGATATAGCACAAGGTCGTTCTGGTAATGCTTCCTACCATGTTGTCAGGAATTCTTCAATGCGAAACTTAAGACTGGGCTGTAATATATTTTGAGCAATCAAACGCGCACCAAGTTCTTCATTGTAATGGAATTTAGAGTTGTTTTCATTCGGGGCCGCCTAATTATCAAAAATTCCTCCGACTATAGTTTTCGGTGCAACACCTTCTAAAGCATCTATCATAATGTCACGATCGATTTTATCTAGTTGCCAAGAATTTTCGTTAATCAAACCTAACATTACTATTAATATTCGGTACTCATAATCATATTCGAGAACACGCAGGTAAACATCAATCTCAATTGCCCGAAAAGATTTGAGGAGACCATCATATTCTTTGCGGCTACACTGAACTGTGTCCAACAGTTGATCATACGTAAAGAGTAATTTTCGCTCGACGCAGTATTTATTTTCAGGCCCTGAACACCTTGTCATTTGTAATAACACTCCTAGTTTTTTCGATCGTGGCTTTATTTGCCGGCATTCTAAGTATTCATGGAAAATTTTCAAAACATCACCGCGTTCTAACTTCCGATCAACGGGCACTTCCTTTTGGTTGCTATTGTTCAGACTTCAGTCAATGGAGCGACTACCACCTTTAAGACCTTTCAGCGGAGACGTGCTTGTTGCTTGTGCAAATTGCACATTTGGAACTAACAACAAACTATTTGAAATTTCGGCATCTTTTACTTCGTACGTTTTTGTTTCCGTACCTAGAACAACTTTATTGCGAAGTCCTCCATTGATGAGTGATCTTTCCATCCGGATAATAAACTCCAATTTCGCATGTTAGATAATAGATTTGACAACGTCCAGATATCTTTCATAGCTTTCCCTATCATGAATACGTTTCGAACAATACAATCTTATTGTGAATTTTTGAACCTATTTCTAGCAAAGCAATTACGAAAGTTTTCTGGCATTCTATACGACTTAACTTTTAATAGTAGGTAGAGGTAAACTAACGATTAGAATTAAATTTAAGAATGGCGTGATACTATAAACTAAATTGTTTAAACATCTCACTTACTGCAAAAAGTTCTCATGCCTGGGTTATTTAAATTTCGGGGTTATGTCCACTGGCCGGTCGAGGAATGTTCCCATTCTTGTTTTGCAATTCAGAAAAATAAAAAGATTTGCCTGATGATATTTCCCTCTTAGTGAAATGTTGGTGCTGTAGGAGGATTCCTTACCTTGTTGCACTTAACTTGCAACGACCTTTTTGATTCCTTTAGTTTTTTTCCTTCGCCGACCACGAGGCGACACTGCCTTGTCCCTCTTTGACAGTTTCCACCGACTCCAGCTGCCATCAGCTTTGGGTGACATTCCTCAACTCAAACTGACGTAGGATGGGAATGTCATCCAAAGCTGAAGTTCGCTCGAAAGTCATATGGCAGCGATGCTTATGTGTGCGAGCCGGCAGTGGCGTAGGGTCGACTCATTACAAAGTCTATTATAATTTTCCGAGTATCAGGCGATGTTTGCTTTCCCATAGTGAAACTATTTTATTTTACGTCTTTATTTTTAACACTAATTAGAACAAATGTAGTTAAAACGACATTTGGTGAAGTAAAGCACACGAACAGCACAATTTTGTCACCAAAAGTTAAGGTTCTTTCCCGAAATATAAAAGAAGCGAAGTAAGTGTTACCACTGTTTACTTTTTTTATGTGTAAAATCTGATGCATTTCTACTTTGGTGAGATTTGTGCAATGTTGCCACTTGCTTTGATTTCGTGTTTAATAGTAATCAATCTCTAAATGGCTTAGTAGTAAACTCATTAATATTACTTTTGATCGCAAGTCAATAAAAGCTTTGAAATGTAACAATTTAAAGATGAAAAGTAGGTGTTTACTTTCTTTTGACGCTCACAGTATATATTGCTGGACCTCATTTTTACTAACAATCCCATGAGCATTATCTCAGTTTCTCAATCACCAACCCCTTATGTCAAACCAGATTCTCACCATCCTCCACTTGAAATGCAACTATCGCTTTGCATCTCACGCCATAGGAATAACAAAGCTATTTCTAGATACAACTTCTACAAGGCAAACTATGAAGCTATTCAATTAGAGCTTTCTGAGATAGATTGGCAGTTTCTCTCTCATTTTACTGATGTCAATGATGCTGTCACGGCCTTCTAAAATAAACTTAATAATATTATAATGAATTTCGTTCCCCGTAGTCGTCCTCCTCGCAAAAAGAATGCTCCTTGGTTCACAGCAGAAGTTTCAGAAGCTTTAAAGCTAAAAGACATAGCGCGTTTAAAGTTACAGCGTTTCGGCTCAGAGACGTATCTCTCGTCTTATAAACAACTATGCAAGAATGCCAAAATGGTAATCAAGCGCGCAATGCATTCATATTTTAACACCATCGAGGCCTCTTTACAATCAAACAATTCTAAATCTTTCTGGACAACTCCCTCAAATCCACTTTCAATATACCTAGCTCTGTTAGCCTGCATGGGAAACAAGCGCCTGATGGTCAGGCCATATGCGATATATTTGCAGACCATTTTGCTTCTATTTTCCAATCATCTTCGTCACCCTTACCCATTCTCCTAACTAACCATTCCTCTCTTTTGAGCACAATTTTGACTACACCTTCCGAAGTCGAAAGTATAATCGACTCCATTGATGTAAACGTGAGCTCGGGCCAAGATGGAGTCCCGAACTTTTTTGTGACAACGATGTCCTCATCCCTAAGCTTACCCTTGTCAATATTATTTAATATCAGCCAGACTGTAGGGACATTCCCAGCAATTTGGAAAAGAGCCAACATCTTTCCAATTCACAAATCAGGGGACCGTAGCTTAGCACTTAATTACAGGCCTATATCCCTACTCTCGTGTTTTGGAAAACTTTTTGAGAGATTGTTCGTAACCGAATATATGATGCAATCTCCAATGACTTCGCTAAACAGCAGCATGGTTTCGTTAAGGGACGGTCAACGGTAGCCAATTTGGCTGAATTTACCAATGCGATTGCCCTATCACTTGATGAAGGTCAGCAAATGGGCGTGATTTACACGGACTTCGCCAAAGCCTTTGATATGGTAGACCATAGTCTATTACTGAAGAAACTTGAGGTTTTTGGCCTCTCTGGCCCTCTTCTTACATGGCTATCCTCCTTTCTGACAAATCGTTCTTCATCGGTTACTTGGTGTGGTTGCTCTTCGTACGTTTTCTCTCCTTCTTCTGGAGTACCTCAAGGTTCAATCCTCAGCCCTCTTCTATTTAATGTTTTCATAAATGATCTACCAACTGTGTTGTCATCAGACTGTCTGCTCTACGTAGATGATTTAAAAATCTTTAAAGTCGTCTATTCACTAATGGACTGTAGTGACCTTCAATCTGACTTAGACTCCCTCTTTCGATGGTGCTCTATGAATCACCTTCCTCTCATAGAACATTCAGTATTCATACCTGTGTCCGCCTTTTCATCCTGTTGGTTCACTCCATTCTCGAGTATGCCTGTCAAGTATGGTCACCCCGTTTCATTTATCTATCGGAAGCTGTCGAATCAATCCAGCGCAAGCTCACACGCACTCTCTTATATAAATATAACCTTTCGTATCGCTCCTACAGTGAACGTCTAAATTTCCTTCATATCCCACCTCTCGACATTAGAAGACAATTTTTAGATTTATGCTTCCTTTTTAAGCTCTCCAGAGGCCTCTTAGCATCGGACCTATGCAATGCATTACATGTACGTGCGCCATTGAGGACACGATCATCCGATCACTTTACTTTCCATTTGCAAAAACCGACACGTATCTGTACTCGCCTTTGGTGCGATCTATAAGAGCCTACAATAATCTTCAGCTCGTTCCTCCACCGCATTCTCTGCGAATTTTTAAATCAACAGTACGGAATGCTCTCAATATCAATGGTTAACGTAGCCTTCTTTTTAGGGTTTTGTACTAAAATACAAACCCTATTGCAATCACGACCTGTGTCCGTCTGTCCGTCCGTCCGTCCGTCCGTCCGTCTGTATGTCACAGCACTTTTTCTCCGAAACTATAAAGGCTACAGCCATGAAACTTTGTAGAAAGGTCAGAAGTGGTGACCTCTTCAAAGTTCAAGGGTGGAAAAATTTTTCAAAGGCGTTTAAGGGGGTCTCCCCATATAAGGGGGTGACCCCTCAAAAAAAATTTTCATCACTGGTAGTCGAGTAGGGTGTCATTGGAAAGGTCTCAATGAGATCTTTTCAAAACAAGTCTTAAAATTGTCTTATAAGTACCGAGGGGGGCAGGGGAAGGGGAAATGTACGAACTTTTCGCGTACCCCCCCCTCGCGATTGGACACCTTCCATCCGAAAAATCTGAAAAAAATCATGAATGTAGGCCTTAATGAGTACAACAACAACAAATACATGAGAAGTCGAAATTCACTCAACTTTGCTAGTAATAGTATGATTTATCGATTTTGTGTTTTCTTGAATAAAATCTAAACGGTACCCTTAAACTCAATAAAATTTAGCAAAGAGATGACTATTTATAGGATTGATCTTTTCGGAAAGTTTCATAGAGATCGAATAGTATTTGACGAAGTTATAGTGATTTGAATTTTCGTGTATTACTATGGAGCAATATGCCCTGTATTACTATGGAAACATATTGCTATGGAGCCATATGCACTTTTTACCGACTTAGACACTACAGCTTTGCTAGAATTTGCATGAAAATTTCAGGAGTGATAGGTATCATGAAGATGAGTACATACAATTGAAACAAGTCGAAGAGGCAGGAGAGAGCTCCTAGCAAAAGGGCTTTGTACCCATTCGAGGATTCGAAAAAATAGGCCATGAATCGATGATTACAGTACAGAGGAGTGGCCCCTGAAAAAAAATTTCATGAAAGGTAGCCGATATGAGTATCAACTGAAAGTTCTCTATGAGAGCTTTTCAAAACAGTTCTTAAACTGACAGTTTTTGCTTCAGTGGGAGCACAGGGGGGAAATACATGAAAAATGTGTTTCCTCCCTCGCGAATGGACACCAGTGATCTAAAAAATCTGAAAAAAATATCAAAGGAGATATTTATGGGTATAACTATAACAAATACCTCAGGAGTCGAAATTCGTTCAACTTTGTTAATAATAGTATGATCCTCGAATTTCACATTTTCTCCAATTAAATCGTCTTTGACATGTTCCTTGATTTTATTCGTTGCTGGTTACTGCATTTTGTAAGTTGAGTACAAAACCCTTCTGACATGAGCATAGGTCTGTCTACCCAACTTGTTTAATTTTGTTATTTTCCTTATTTTCGCCTATTTTGTAATTGGATTAAGTAAATCTGTAAATAGGATTTTCTAAATAAATAAATAAATATATTATGTTGTACTTTTCATCTATATTGTTTGAACCAATCTTGTAATTGGACTTTAGTCTGTAAGTTGGTCGAAATAAATAAATAAATAAATAACAAAACACAATTTTGGTATTCTATGGATTTTCCATCGAATCAGACAGTGCAGTTTTGATTTGGCCTTCTTAAAATTTTCATATAAGATGGATAACATAAATATTTTTGGGACTTCATGATATGAGTGGTTTTTATAATATTGTAACAAAATTGGAGTAACAATGGTTTTTTCTCTTAAAAATGTACATCTCATCGAATGGCTTATTGAGTTTATTCATTGTTCGTGGCTGCGTACCGTTGGTTGAGTGTAAAATCTTTATGAAAGGAGCGTAGTTCAGTCCATCCAACTTGTTTTAATATGAACGAGACCGAATTGAAGTAACAGGAGAATGCTCCTGCCAGAAGAGTTTTGAAAAACTATTAGTAAATCAAACAATATATTCTGCACGTCAAAACTTGACTAATATGCAGATTCCATAAATTGAGTTAGAAGAATTATTATGGTTATTATATTTTTATATTCGCCGCCATTTTGTTTCAAGTGTTTTGACCCCGTCATTTAATTTGTCACGATAACACATCAATATTACAAACCATTTCTAAAATGTTCATCAAAATTCCTACATATTTATAGTGGCTAGGTCCGTTGCAAACGTGTATCTCCTTAGTATCACGTGTTAATGTTGTTGTAATTGTTAAATATTCAATCGGCTCTAACTTCGCTGTTTATTGCTCGATTATTGTGAAATTTTCAGAACACATACAATTGCTTTCAAAAACTTAAATCGTAGTTTTTGGGAAATTTAAGGGTCCCATTTTGATTTTATAGGCAAAAACGTAAAATTTATAAAATGTACTATTATTAATAAGCGTGATCGAATTTCGACTTCTGAGGTATTCGTTGCCCTTGTACTAGTCACACATCTGTGATTTTTTCAGATTTTTCAGGTCAAAGGGGGGGGGGACACAAAATTTTCGTACATTTCCCTTTCCCCTGCACCCCTCAAAGCAAAATTTGTCAGTTTAAAACCTGTTTTGAAAAGTTCTCATCAAGACCTTTCTACATGCGATGAAATTTTTTTGTTCGGGGGCCACTCCCATATATGGGGAGACCCCCCTTGAACACCAAATACATTTTTTTGTGATGTAACTTTGAAGAGGGCATCGCTTTACCTACTTACAAAATCTTATGTTTCTAGCTTATGTAGTTTGCGAGAAAAAGGGGTGTGACACACGGATGGACGGACAGACAGACGGACAGACAGGACGCGATTTTAGAAAGGGATTGTAAAATAATTTTGACAATCCCCTAAAAAGCGGGCAGCGCAAACAGGGAGAGTTAAGTTTAGGAGAACGCTTGCATGATAAATTAAACAAGAAGGTAACATTTTTCCCCTTTGAGCGTTTCATAAGGTAAATAAAAATAGTATATAGTATAATATTTGAATGAATAATGAAAGATGGTTCATCTAATGTTATTTTAGAACAATAAATATATCGTGTAAATCATATGTAAGTTAACGCCAGACACAACAACGTCTTTGCATTTCCACAATTCTGGAAATGCTATGCAAGCGATTCACACGGCAAAGCTTCCCACGAACGACCCGACGCTGATGCAGCATTTAGAATTAATAAAAATCCAAATTGTTAGAATTCTCTTATTGTAATTTTCATGCAATAAAGACCGCGAGACACCCGTCTCACGTATTTTTAAAAAGACGTACAAGTCTTTGATTTTTTAACTGGCGCCCGAGCAGGGATCTGTGTTCGCGTCGTTGCAAGTCGGTAACCAGTTCGTTGTTTAAAATCGTTAAAGTTGAATTATTAATCGGTAACCAGTTCGTTGTTAAAACGTAAAAGTTAAAATTATAAATCGGTAACCAGTCCGTGCAGTGAAAACTAGAATTCGCGTACAGGTGAATTAAAAGCAACGATTTGTTTCGGAATTGGCTCCTTAGTAGTGAAACATAAAACAGTGAGCAAAAAGGAAAAAGTCAACCGAAAAGTGAACACAGGATCTCAACGAACCCGGCATCCCTCTTTTAAACCCATAAAATTTAGTTTCGAAAAATTGATAATTAAGTAAAAGTTTAAATCGAACAAAGTGCTCGTGAAAAAAAAAAGTAAAGCGGAACCAAATACATTGAACAGAGAAAATTAGTGATCAAATAGAAAAAGATTTTTTTGTCAAGAAGGAAAAGAACATCCTAAAGTGGAAAAGACAATAAGGACTAGTGGACTCAGGAGAGAATTAAAAAATGGATTTCGTGAAAACAATTATATTGCTGTAAGTGTAATTCTGTAATTCAAAAATTGATTTTTCTATACATGCCATTTCGTTTGTTATAACATTTTTTTAATCCAAATTTTTATTTCGCCACAGAATTTTTCTTACATTTTTTTTTTGATTAAATTATATACATATTTTCGACATTGATTGATTGAAAATGTTAAGTGGAGTTCTATAAATATTTTCGAATTTCATAACAGGAGTCAGAAATATAAGTCTCCTGCAAATCACATTTTTGATTGAAAATTTTAAGTGAAATTATGTATAATCTCAACATTGATTGATCGAAAATTTTACATAAGTGAAATTGTGCACTTAATCTTAATGAGCCACAAAGTGTAAGGCTTATGTGAATTGCACATCCAGTGACTTGATGAAATAGACTAAGATCGATATATTATTCGATCTATGGTTTTATTGTGATTGAAAATAATCAGCTGAATTTTGATCTTGGGTCCATTGACTTATAACTGTTGTACTTTTGAAAAAATATTTTATCAAGTCTGTTGTATATAGCTTGTTTGTTTGAAAATACCTTGAAATTTTTGCCCCTCTCGGAATCAATCGTGACTCTTTGTGAAAAGTGTGTCAATTTTTCATGCGCAGTCTTCAGAATTTAATTCGTCTCGCTATACTTCGCCCAGACCAAATGCATCCCGAAAACATCCCTGCAGAAGGGGATGGTGCCGCAAATAATCCCCCACAAGCTGGCCCTGCCAATAATCACCTAGTAGGTGGCATTGCCTATAACATGCAGGATGAAAATAATCGGGAATTAACCTCTTTAATTACGCGTGTTGCTTCTCAGACAGTACAGACACAAGGACCATCATTGTTTAATGCTTCACTGAATCCTGCCGCGGACGGTAACAATGACTGTGACATACCCATTAACGCAAACAACAACAGAAACTTAACTGACATGGACAAAATTCCGGACGTAGTTAAAAGTCTAAGGACTTTTTCCGGGGAGCCTAGCGAGTACAACTCGTGGAGAAAAAGTGTAGAACGAATTCTACACATTTATGATCATTTGAAGGGAACCCCAAAATATTACGGCATACTGTCTGTAATCCGGAATAAAATAATCGGCAAAGCCGATATCGCATTAGAATCCTACAATACTCCTTTAAATTGGGTAAGGATCTCGAAATGGTTAACGTTACATTACGCTGACAAACGGGACTTAGGCACTCAGGAATACCAACTTACGACATTGATTCAGGGATCTGGAACAATTAACGAATTTTATCAAAGTGTCTATCATCATCTCTCTCTAATATTAAATAAGCTTTCTGTTATGAATCTTAGTCAAGACGCGCTAAACAGCCTTACTCAATGCTACCGCGAGAAGGCATTGGATACTTTTGTAAGAGGGCTCAGAGGTGATTTACCTCGCCTGCTCAGTATAAGCGAGCCTTATGTTTAAAATTAGAGAATGTGAATAACAGGACCCAGCACGCCAATAACACCTTTCGCAAACAGGATTCCAGCAATCCTCCTCCTTTGCCCCCAAAGAAGGAAGGATACAAACAGAATCAAAACAATTATAGCCAACAGCCTATGAAGAGTAATTTCCATCCGGAACTCTTCCATTTTCCAAGAGTACCGCAAAGACCTAATTTCCACCAGCAAATTCGATATCAAAATCCCAACCCAAATTACCACACGTTACCACCAAAACCAAGAGTATATGAACCAATGGACGTTGACTCATCCTTAAGGACAAGGGCCGTAAATTATCAAAATCGGCCGCAAATAGCAAGACCAACATTTCCTCCCAAACAACCACAAGACATTAATCAGGCACAAGTAAGCCCGCCGAACAAACAGTAGAGGCTATTTAATTTGGAGCCTGAGCCGTAGGAAACCGACAATTCAAAAGAAGAAGAGGATCCATCCCTTCAAGAATACATGATGACAAAAAATGATGACGTGAATTTTTTAGATCTATGAGCTCTTCGTTTCCATATTTTGAATATACAGCGAAGACCGGGAAAGTTTTGAAATTTTTAGTAGTTACTCGTACGAATAAAAATTATATTCAACCACAATATATTTTCAAACCAATAATTAATAAAAAACCCTTTTCTGTGAATTCTGTTGGTGGCACTGTAAACGTGATACACCATGCGTATATAAATCTGTTTGGACCATTTACAGAGAAACTAAAATTCTTTATTCCACCAAATCTTGGAACATTCGCAGGTATTATAGGCAACGATACATTTAAAAAGATGCATAGTATTATACACACAAATAATGATTTCATGATCATTAAAGCAGAACTCCGTTTTCCCCTTAAGCAACAACAATCGAACACTATAAACACCTTAGAAATGAGGACAAACCTTATGACTACCGCCCAGGTTCATCGCTTGAAAAAGATCCTCAATCATTGTCCTACCATTCTTTCAGAACCTGCTCAAGTCAACTTTATAACACTATAGTTAAAAGTGAAATTAGAACAACTTCAGAAGAACCAGTATACTGAAAAGCGTATCCATATCCCCAAGCTTTAAAGGGAATAGTTGAAACAGAAATAAAAAAATTACTGCAGGATGGCATTATTCGGCCGTCCAGATCTCCCTACAATGCACCTGTTTGGGTAGTTCCAAAAAAGCAGGATGCCTCGGGAGAAAAGAAGTATAGATTAGTAATAGATTATCGAAAATTGAACTCTTTTACAATTTTAGACTCTTACCCCATTCCTGAAATTAATGAGGTTTTAGCAAACCTTGGTAACAACAAGTACTTTTCTATAATAGACCTAAAGAGTGGGTTCCATCAGATACCCCTCAAGGACCGTGACATTGAAAAAACTGCATTTTCAATAAACAATGGTAAATATGAATTTGTACGATTACCCTTTGGACTTAAGAATGGTCCACCAATATTTCAGCGAACCCTGGATGACATTCTGCGGGATCATATTGGTACTAAATGCTACATTTATATTGACGATATTATCGTCTTTGGGCAGAGTGAAGAGGAACATTTTAGGAACCTCGACGTGGTCCTAAAAAATCATGAAAAGGCTCATATGAGGATCTAATTACAGACCCATTTCACTACTATCGTGCTTTGGAAAAATCCTGGAACGCATTGTTCACTGTAAACTTTATAATGTTTTGCACCCCAACTTATCCGAAAATCAACATGGATTTGTGAAAGGACGTTCTACCGTAACCAACCTAGGGGAATTTATCAACACCGTTGCAATCACCCTTGACTTAGGAGGTCAAGTTGATGTGATCTACACTGATTTTGCGAAAGCATTCGATAGTGTGGATCACAACATCCTGATCAACAAGCTCCGCCGTTTCGTCATTCAGCGATCTCTTCTTTCCTGGATTCACTCCTTTCATTTTCATCGTTCCTGCACGATTATCTGCAATGGATCTTTGTCACACTCTTTCGTCCCAACCTCTGGTGTTCCACAGGGATCAATTTTAAGCCCACTTCTTTTCAACCTCTTTATTAATGATCTCCCAGCTATCTTCACATCCAACCCCCTTCTATATGCTGATAACCTGAAGATATTTCGAGTCATTTATTCAATTCAGGATTGCCAAGCTCTTCAGGATGAATTAAACTTTTTGTCCTCTTGGTGTAATAGAAATCGACTACAACTTAACATATCTAAGTGCCTTTCCATGACCTTTACCAATAAAACTTACCCCATTCAATTTTCATACTCTATCGAAAGCTCAGTTCTCGTTTCGGTTGAGAGTTTCAAGGATTTAGGTGTGACATTTGACTCTCAGTTGAAATTCAATGTTCACGTTTTGGAAATAACCAAGAAAGCTTCTCGGATCGCGGGCTTTGTCCTACGTTGCTCTCATAGATGTTTCAGCTTTCAAACCTGTGTTCGGTTGTTCGTCATGTTGGCTCGCCCAATTCTTGAATATGCATGCCAGATATGGTTCCCACATCTTAATTATCTCATGGTAGCGGTTGAATCTGTGCAGCGTAGGTTCTCCCGCACACTTTTCTACAAAAACAGCATCCCGTATCACCCTTATGACGATCGCCTGAATTTCCTTGGTCTACCTTCACTGCAGGTAAGGAGGCAATTCCTGGATCAATGCTTCTTATTTAAATTATCGAGAGGCGTGTTATCGTCGAAATTATACAACGCCATTAGCATACGTCCCCCTTCTCGCACTAGATCGTCGCAATACTACGCTATACCGTTTGCAAGAACCGTAACTTACAGTCACTCACCAATGGTTCGTATGGTAAGCGACCATCTTAATCTCCAGCTTGGTCCTCCTTCTGGCTCATTTGAATCATTTAAAAACGTGCTGCGGAGAGTACTCTACGAGAAATAAATTCTTTTGTCATTAATTTCAGTCACTACTTAACTGTTAACTTTAGATTAATTCTTACATGATATTTATATTTTAACCTTAACACGTAATCTATTAGTTTTATTTTATAATTGGAATTATTAATTCTGTAAAATAGTGATGAAGTAAATAAATAAATAAATAAATAAATAAATCCTGATAAGTACGAATTTTTCCGACAAGAAGTCGAATTTTTGGGATTTATCATTAGCACTGAAGGCATTAAATGTAATCCTAAAAAGGTAGAGGCAATTGCTTCTTTTCCACCCCCGAAAACTCTTAAGCAGCTGCGTTCATTTTTTGAAATGTCCGGCTATCACAGGCGATTTTGCGATTATGCTCGACTCGTCAAGCCCTTGACATCCCTTTTAAGAGGGGAGGATGGACATGTGTCCAAAAATTTTTCCAAAAATAAGCCAGTTATTTAATCCCCAGAAGCTATGCAAGCCTTCGAAAAATTGAAGAGCTTCCTAACCTCAAGGGAAGTAGTTCTCTCGTACCCCGACTTTTCTAAGCCTTTTGAGCTTACCACAGATGCGTCTAATATTGCCATTGGTGCTGTCTTGTCGCAAGAAGATAAGCCAATACCCTTTTTATCTCGAACTCTCAGTAAAACTGAAGAGAATTACGCAGCCAATGAAAAGGAAATGCTGGCAATCATTTGGGCTCTCAATTCTTTGAGAAATTACCTGTACGGTTCCAAAAAGGTCAAAATCTTCACGGACCACCAGCAAAAATAATAACTCTAAGATGAAACGATGGAAGGCGATTCTCGAAGAGTATAATCACGAGCTTAAATATAAGCCGGGGAAAACCAACGTCATCGCTGACTCACTTTCACAGCCATCCATTCCTCAAATGTCTACTCGATGACCCCTACAGAACATAGTGCTGAGAGCTCTGCACATAATCTAATCCAAACTGTCGAAACCCCTATAAACGCATTTCGAAATCAACTCATCTTTAAATTAGGACACGAGGATGATTATCAGATTCAAAATCCTTTCAACAACTATACCAGACACACAATTATAAAACCAAATTTCACAGAACAGGACATGTTACCAACACTTAAACGTTATCTGAATCTAAGTACAATTAACGGACTCATGACTGATGAGGAAACTTTTGGAATAATACAAAGCATTTATCCACACCACTTTCAAAAATATAAAATACGATTCACCAGGAAATTAGTAGAAGATATCCCCAATGAAATAGAGCAGGAAGAGCGAATTCTGCAAGTGCATAAAAGAGCACACAGAAATGCGGATGAAAATCGCCTTCAAATTTTAAACAATTTTTACTTTCCCAAAATGGCAGCTAAAATTAAAAGGCTTGTTAAACAATGTACAATTTGTAAGGAATGTAAATACGATCACCACCCAAATAAACCAATTATTGGAGCAACCCCTATCCCTAACTATCCTGGCCATACTATCCATATCGATCTTTTCGCAGCGGAGAAACACCGAGTTCTCACGGCGATCGATAAATTTTCGAAATTTGCACTTGCCAAAAAGATAGCTTCCAGATCCGTGGAGGACATAAAGAATCCTTTGCGAGACATCTTATTTTATTTTTGTGTTCCTGAGAATGTTGTGATTGACAACGAAGGAGCTCTAAGGTCACCAACCTTGATGTCCATGATGGAGGACGAGCTCCAGGTAAAAACCTACCAGACCCCACCTTATAAAAGTGAGGAAATGGTCAGGTGGAACGCTGGCACTCAACTCTTACCGAAACCATGAGGTGCTTAAAAAAAGAAGACCCAACGTGTCCTTTCGACCAGCTCTTAGAAAATGCAGTTAAAGAGTATAACTACTCAATACATTCTGTAGCCGGTAGAAAGCCAGTCGATTTGTTTTTAGTCGCTTCCCTAATGCAACCCCTGAAGACATAGAAAATATAAGGAAAGAAAACATTGAAAAGCTGAAAGCTAAGCAAGATAAAGATCTCAAATTCCATGATAAAGTTAGGCAGCCAACAAAGAACTACGAGGTAGGACAAATTATCTTTGTTAGGCAAAATAAGCGTAAAGGCTCAAAACTTACCCCACGTTACAAGGAAGAAAAAGTTAAAGAAAACAACAACACTACTGTACTAACAGAATCCGGAAAAGTTGTCCATAAAGATAAAATCCGTAATTAAATTTTTCAGATCCACCCTCATTCTGGTTCAGGCCAAGGTATAAATACTCGACTTCACCAACTCAGAAATAGTGACGCTACATTTGGGGCAAACAAGGATACAGAACGGAAATTTCAAACTCATACACCAAATAAATCTGCAGCAATACGAAAAATTCCTATTCGAAACCCAGCAAGTAATTAATTCATCCATAGTACAGCGGAATCCCCTCGCAAAATATTTAATACACGAAGTAAAACAAATTGAGACTCTTATTCATAATTTGAAACCAAAGAAAATTAAAAGATCCTTAAATTTCATAGGGACTGCCTGGAAATGGTTGGCAGGTAATCCTGATCATGAAGATTTTGCAACCATTATAGAAACTGTGAATGGTATGTTAAAAAATTCAAACAAACAAGTTATCATCAACCAATTATATAATGAAAGGATTAATAACATAACCAAGATAAATAATGAATTGTTAGATCTGGTTAAAAGAGATAATCGAGTAAATAATGAATTCATACATGAAATACAATTTGAAATAAAATTAATAAAAGACGAATTAAGTAATATCAATTTTGCAATTCACTGGGCAAAAGTGGGCATTATCAATTCATTAATATTATCAAAAAAAGAAGTACTAATGGCCACTGATTTAATTGATAAAGATAATCTTGTGTACTCCACTATAAAGGAAGCGTTAGACATTGCTACTACAAAAGTAATAACGAATGGCACATCAATATTATATATCAGAAACATACCAATTGTTAATAACGAAATTTATGAAATGCTTTTGATTAAACACATAAAAAAGGACAAATATGTAAATGAAATCCAATTTAAAAAAATTTTACGTAAAGAGAAAAAGATATTTGGTCTTCTAAATGAATGTAAATTATTTAAATATTTCTCAATTTGTAGGTCGAAAGACATTCTAGATATAAGTAATAAGTAAAGAGGCTCAATGTAATATCATCAGCGCTGCTAACATCCTAACCATCGACAGTATCTTACCTGGGATCCTTCTTTTAAATAACTTTAACGGAAACCTCACAACCGAAGACTCCTCGCACTACCTTAACGGAACGTACCTCGTGAAATATGCTAACACTACAATAGATGTCAACGGGCAAAGCTTCGCAGAGCAAGAAGAATCGTCCATTCGAATCCTACCTGTGATATTGCAACCATCGGTAGATATCTCTAAATTTCGGAAAATTAGTGAGATAACAGCTCTATCAGAACTGCGCATCAACAACACCGATACGCTATCTCCGCTACCAAATGATTACTTACAATATACAAATTATGGCCTAATAGCAATAATAATTTGCATTGCGTTTCTTAACCTATTTTGCCTAAAGAAAATTTTCAACCGTAACAAAAACATTAAGATCTATACTTCCAGCAACCAACAAGAAGCCCCAAAAATTTCGACATCACGTATTCAAGAAGCTCCTACTCCACCGATACCGATACGCACACAGCCTACTTACAATGCACCCATCACCCGGTTCAACAGCATCCCATATTTCTGACGATCGAGGACGATCGAACTTAAAGGGGGAGGAGTTAACGCCAGACACAACAACGTCTTTGCATTTCCACAATTCTGGAAATGCTATGCACGTGATTCACACGACAAAGCTTCCCACGAACAACCAGACGCTGATGCAGCATTTAGAATTAATAAAAATCCAAATTGTTAGAATAAAGTACAATTCTTATTGTAATTTTCATGCAATGAAGACCGTGAGACACCCGTCTCGCGTATTTTTAAAAAGACGTGCAAGTCTTTGATTTTTTAACTTGTATACAATTTTATTGTACTGTGATGTTGACTTTGAATTTCGTCTATTCTCATATGATATGAAGGACGACATCTTGAAAAACAAATTCTTAATGTACTCGCTTTCTACGTTCGCTGCCCTATTCGAGAGTAAAATTTCACATTGTGTGTTAATGATCTTAAAGGTTGGTATACTCCAGTCAAAAGCATATTCGTGTGAAATCACGAACCAATAACATCAGTGATTCCGCTCTACTCCGATCGGAGTATGTGGATTTACTACGTTTTTAATATAAAACTGGCTAGTACGAAAAAAATCAAGTCTACTACGAAATCAGGCCGAAGGGTGAAGCTTATTCTTCCCAAGACTATGTGCCTAGTAAAGAATATTTTACCCAAATAGATGAATTTCTTTCAATAAGATTCCTCCACTTTGAAAAAGCGAAACGGAAACACTAAATTTAATTTTGTATTCAAAGAGTTACCATGGTATCTCTTCAATTCTTCCCGCAATTTAAAGGGTAGCAAAGCATTACAGCATCCATCCGCAGATGTTAATTGTTTTTCCTCGCGATCACGTACATACATACATATGTATGTATAAGCTATGGACTCATGTTGGACTTTATTTTCTAACCAATGATTCTACAATGACTAGAAGATAATGTGATGAATTTAAATAAAGCATTTCTATTAGCTGAATCAAATATAAAGTAATTTCAAAGGAAAATTTGGTTGTGCTTGGCGCTCATATTTTATTTTGAAATGAGTTCTACAAAGCATCCTTGTTTTTGTTACTTGGCAACATCACGAGTTGTGTGTTGCCTGAAAATAGGTTCATTGTCATAGATGAGACATACCTTGTTACTTCTTTTGGCTTGAAGTAAATCTTTACAGTGTGTGTTGGCATGACTTCATCAAGCATTCGAAATTTTCATAGCTTTTGGATTTATCAAATAGTGTGTGATGCTTACATTCAATAGGTATTGAATTTCAATTTTACTTTAGTAAAAAAAACTTCATATAAAAGGTAAATTTGAAATATATACCCACCTTCAATATGTGTCAACATCATAATTCCATATAATTGAAATAGCCGCACTTAATGATGGTCTGATTTCTCTGAAATTTCGCGAAAATAAGGGTCTATGTTAACAAAGATAATTATGAAATTTCAATAAATTTAAGGGTACCGTTTCGGTTTTGTAGGAAAAATGTAAAATTGATAAATTATACTATTACTATCGAAGTTGAGCGGATATTTATTTCTGAGGTATTTGTTGCCCTTGTACTCATAAACCCCTGTGATTTTTTCTGATTTTTTTGACTCAAAGGTGTTTAACTGGGAGCGGACCCCAAATTTTTCGTATTTTTTGTTTCTCCTTGGACCCGCTGACTCACAAGCTGAATCTGAATACTTTTGTTGAACATTTTTTACGGGTTACTTTGGTATAAGGGGGGACTCCGCTTTAAAACTTTTGATTTTTCGATAAGACTTAAACTTTTGAGAAGTTCCCATTTTTGACCTTTGTACTATATTTGAACTTTTAAGCTTCTATAATTACTTAGAAAATCTATTGTAAATCACAGACAGATAGACAGACGAGCAGATGGACAGAGAGGATGCGAAACTAGTAGATCTTTGTAATATTCGCTCTACAAAGTCTTAAAAACTACTGTCAATCAGTACAAAATTAATGATTAATTAACATATGACACTAGGTCGGTATAAACTCAAGACCCCCATTCGACAAGTCCATCTGTCAGATTACTCTGTGTTTCGTGCTCCTTTAAATTTATTTATTTTTGGTGCCGAAAACGTTTTATCAATAATTTATTAAGTATGTGGTCGGTTATTTTGATCGATAGAGTGCAGTGATCTACTGAATAAGTGCTTACATGAAGCAAGAGTGGATTATTTTTTTTTAATTTTCTTTATTCTTGGAAAACTTGGATTTCTATAGCATAGTTTGTTTACTTTTCACATTGATTATAGCAGCACTATCGCTAGCAATTTTCTACGTTAACTTACCTGAGATGCTAACAACTGAGAGAAAATGAAGTTCATTTCGTCGTCTTCTACGACAACTCGACGCGAACACATCTAATGTAATTGTTCGTACTTGATATCAGAAATTAAAGATTGCTAACTTTAGACATTCGTCTTTTAATTGTAATAATCGAAATATGCGATATTATCCGTAGAATTGGTGGTCCTGTAAGGTAAATTCATTCGTGTAATTAATGGCTGAAGATGAATTCAAGGACGCCGACAGCGGTGCCATCAGTTATTCACTCACCAGTTTGAGCATGTCGGCGGAGTCGCCCGGAATCAATTCAATTGCATTAAAGTAGCCACCATTCTGGAAAAGTGACCCAAACTTATTGTCAAGTAATATGTCAGGTGATCAATCTCGTTTTGACAGAGTTGTGGCAGAATTAGACGTGGCGATCATTTCTCAGGTGGCGGATGTAATTCGAGCGCCACCCCAATCTTCATACAACCTTCAAAGTGTACAGAGAGTGTTTGTGAAGTAAAATTTAACCTATAAATTCAAAAAACCACATTTTTGAGAAAAACAAAATCCTTTAACTTTTACAAGTCTAAATAAAGTCAAATAGGGTTGGTTAATCCCCCTAACATTTAATATTAGAATACAGTGAGATAGAATTATTCAATTAAAGTAGAATCAAGTAAAGTCTAAACCCGGTTCCTTAGAGTTTGTACGCCGCCAGGTAAGAGTCTACATTCAATGTTATAATGGAAGATCAATCAAATAAAAAGAAGGTACCCCCCGACCCTGGGGAAAGGAAAGATACTACATTAAGGAAAATAAATGAAGAAATAGACGCCAAAAGAATAAAAAGGAATTTTAAAGGAGACTGCATGTGCAAGGACAATAACCTCAATACAAATGTCAACGGTATTTTCAACGAACTAATGGACACGTCTGAAACGGAAAAAACCAGTGAAGTTAATATCGGTCAACTATCAAGCATACAAAAAAAACAGCGAAAAAACAACTGTAACAAAAACCTCGCCAACCATATCCACGCCAATGGAGGACATAGAAAACTTCATGGCTGATACTTTAAACAAAACAGCGAAACCTAAAAACACTATTGAGCAGGTGCTGAAAAAACATATGGATATCCTAAAAGAAAGCGACAAACAAACAACGGAATCAATGAAAAAAGGACAAAACATCAACAAATATGACAAATACGACACGAGGAAAAAATTCTTCGTACTAATGGACCCATCTAAAGAAAAAGCTAATGAAAAAATGAGGCTCACTCCAATGGCTTTCTACTCAACGAACAAGAACATGAAATTAAAAAACATCAAAGGCATCAAACAAGTAGGTTATAACAGGATCAAGCTATTGTTCAACAAACCTGAAGATGCCAACGAGGTAGTCATGAACGAAAGCCTTAAAAACTTTGGTTTAAGAGCATTCATCCCTAACAACTTTATTATGAGACATGGCATAATCAAAGGAGTCCTACTAAACATTACTGAAGAAGAGATTGCCAAAAATGGAATACCAAGCAATTCACATGGAATACAACAAAAGAACATCAAAATTGTGAACGTTTACAGGATAAAAAGAAGGGATCCGGAAAACAGAGAAAACTTCATACCAACACAAACAGTGAAGATATCATTCTCAGGAGAGGAACTGCCGGACGAAGTCAGATTAGAATATCTGAACATGCCTGTAGAGTACTACTACCTCAGGCCAAAACAATGCCTGAAATGCCTCAGACTTGGACACACGCAATACTTTTGCAAGGAATTCCAAGGAGAAAATAAGAGATGTCCAAAATGTGGAGACAAGGAATGTCTAGACAAAGAGTGTAAAAATACAAAATGTTTCTTATGTGGAGACCTAAATCACAGCGCCATGGACAAAAACTGCCCCAAATGGATAAACTACGATATGGAGATGAAAGTATGTTCCATTAGAAATGTAACACTCAAAGAAGCCAGAAACATATTGAACAACGACAACCAATTCGAACTGCTGAAGGACAACGAATCCATGGATTCAGCATTCCCACTACTAACAAAAACAAAAGCTACAAACAACAGAAACTCGAACTATACAATAAATAAACTAATGCTAAATAAACCATACACAAAAACAACAAAAACACGAAACACAAGAGCAACCAATTATACAACAAACTTTCCAATGAGTAGTCATCTACTACTACAGTCTAACAATACGCTTATGGAGAAAAATAATCTGGCAGAAAACATCTTCAAAACAGCAAACCATGTCACACCAATAGAAAAATTAATAAATCTACTAAACAATAATTGTAAAAACCAAACCAACACGAAATACTTACAAATTGAAGCAAACTTAATCCAAGAAACAATACAAACACTTACAAACCACTGTCAGAAAAGACCTAATACAAACAACTTACAATACATAAACTGGCTGCCAAACAACAACACTTAACAACATGAAAGATATCAAAAATATTAAATTTCTACAGTACAACATACAAAGCATTTCCAAAAATAAAGATACACTAGAGTACATTATGAACAAAAACAAGATAGACATTGCACTCATACAAGAAACACTCCTAACAAAAAAATCACCGATAATAAAAATCAAAAACCATCAACTAATTAACAAAATAAGAACAGAGAAAGAAGGAGGAGGAGTCTCCATTGTAATTAATAACAAAATAAAATTTAAAGAAATACCGTTAAGTAACATAGACATTGAAGCAATAGTAATCACCACAACAAATCAAAAACCAAACATAAATATTTGCGCGTGCTATTTTCCCCCTGACATAAACAGCTCAACGTTCAAAGAACAAATACATCAAATTATAAAAGTGGTAAACGACAAAAACCTCTGCATAATTGGAGGAGACTTCAATGCAAGACACAAAGACTGGGGAGACAAAACAAACAATGCAAAAGGAAACATCCTCAAATCCGTGCTAAACAAATATAAACTGGCAACACTCAACACAGGCACGTTCACCTTCTTTAGGAAAACCAATCAACAGACCACTCAAATGTCAGCCCCAGACATCACCCCAACTAATAATTTAAACTACTGGAATGAATGGAACACCAAAAAATACAAAATAGGCAAGAGTGAGCACGTCCCCATTGAATTCACACTGCAGGTCGAGAATAGCAACCAAAAGAAAAGACGAACACCAAACAGAAAGAAAATCATGGAGGACATCAACACGATCAACTTCACTAACGATCTGGAAGAAAATATGAAGAAAATTAATGAACTAATCAAAAGTAACCAGATAAGCGCGAAGAAATTCAAACACAGTCCAAAACCATGGTGGTCAAAAGAGATAAACAGCCTAGGGAGGGAAAAATCAAAAGCCTGGACAAATTTCCGAAAAATGAAAAGTAATGAAAATGAAGCAAAGTTTCTTGCGATACAAAATAAATGGAGAGAAACTGTAACTAAGGCAAAAAGAGAACTGTGGAATCAAAAAATCAATGAAATAAATCAAAGTGGAGATATAAAACAATTTTGGAACCTAGTCAATGCAGTCAAAAACAACAACAACAACAACCCGAGATCGCAATGGGACACAGAAAACAATAAAGGCTTTCTTGAAATAATAAAAAATAAACATCAGGCGCTAAACACTAACTGGACTCCCTACATGCCAAACAACATAGAACCAGCTGAACCCTTTAAAATACACGAACTGCTCACAGTACTAGACAAACGCAAAAAAAGATCATCTCCGGGTCTGGATAAAATCCCTAAACCACTACAATAAATCAGCACTGCTTAACTCTATAAACGATAGCTTCAAAAATAACAACATACATAATGAGCTAAGAGACATCAAAATCGTACCTATCCCCAAGAAAAACAAACCATTGCACAAAATAGAAATCTATAGACCGATCTCTCTCATAAGTATCCCGCTGAAAATAATCAACTGCCTAATAAAAAATAGGATTGCTAGTGACATTGAGTACCAAAACAATTTAAGCAATTTCTGTTTCGCTTATAGAAAAGGAAAGTCGGCAATCTCATGCATAAACACTGTAATACACCTCCTCAACAAAGATAAGAAAGCAAAAAATATAATGATTATCAACTGTGATATTTCTAGTGCGTATGAGAGAGTAAATATTGCGGAACTCTTCAAAATCATGTTCAACTTCAACATCAAGAAGGATTATATCTCGTGGATCTTAAACTTCCTAATGTACAGGAAATTACATTTAGGCAAGGATTCGACCGAAATTAACAATGGACTTCCGCAAGGGGACGTACTAAGCCCGCTCCTCTTTAATCTCTACACAACTAGCCTCCACAAAATCACTGACAGTCAAACTACGCTCATTCAATTTGCGGATGACTTTCTAATCATAAGCAAAGGAAAAAACAGACCCAACAATCTCAATAATCTACAAACAAAATTCAACAAGTTCACGGAAATATGCAATAGGCTAAACCTCCCATTGAACTTGGAAAAATCGCAAGCCATAGAATTCTATACAGACAAAAACCACCCTAACAAAATAAAATATGGAAACAAACAACTAGATTGGGTAAAAAAATTCACTTTCCTAGGCAGAAACTTTAACAACCAGAATCACTTCAATGAATTTTATAATAAATCCCTAAGTAAAGCAAACAAAACAATTAACATAGCGTTCAAAATCAGCTCCCCCAAACATGGACTTACCCCCAAAAAGGCTTTAAACACCTTTAAGTCGCTAATAAGACCGGTAATAGAAAGCAATCTAAGAAACATTGTTCATGCGCCAAATTATTTTCTAAACAAAATAGACAGCCTGAAAGCCAAAGCCATAAAACGATGTCTTGGGGTACCCGCAACAGCTCCAAATATACTAACGCTTGCTCTAGCTAAAGAATTACCAGCTAGACTAAGAGCTGAACAACTCCTCGCTAAAGAAATAGGAAAAAACCTTTTCCGCCAAGATTTCAAAGAAATGATATCGGAAAACCAAAAAAACACGAACTATGCCACAGTTTACAAAAAACATGACGACATCTACAACAACACCTGTTTGGGTTCTGCACTACCAAACCCACACAACATAAAATTCATGCACAACATCCCCAACAACTTCAAGAAAATAAACTACGAAAATTTCAACGAGTCGATTGAGGCAGTACTACAAAACCTCACGGGTAACCAACCTAAGATATATTTCACGGATGCGGCAAAAAACAGACTAGGCACTGGTTTTGCCATACACTGCTATAACTCCAAAAAGACACTAAAATACTGCCTGAACACAGACTCTACAGCAGCAAATGCAGAACTAAAAGCAGTCCAGGAAGCAATTAACAACGTGGATGCTGAACCCACCAACACCATAGCCATTTTCACCGACGCCAAAAATACAATAAACGAGATCATAAACAACACAAACCATAAACTCATTACAGAAAAAATCAGAAAAACAATCAACAATAGACCCAACGCACTACTATTATTATACTGGATACCGAAAGTGGAAAAGTTCCACAGCTTTGAATTGGTTGACAAAGCAGCTAAACTGGCCACTATAGAAGGCGAAGAGGTCGACTCATTTCTGGAATGGGACGACTCTATCAAAATGATTAATGACTCCATCAACATAGAATGGCATGAATACTACCGAAAAAACATCATAAACCTAGCGTACAGCGCTTGGCTACAAACGGACCTTATTTACAGAACCAAACCATGGTTCCATTATTTCACACCAAGCAGCAACACGCAAAAGCAAATCAACAGAATTCTACTCAACCGAGCCTACAATCACAAAAGATTAAAAAAAGCAAAAATAGTTCCATCCCAAGGATGCAAATGGTGCGACATAACAGACGATCTTGAACATAGAATTCTAAACTGTGATCACTTTGAAACTCTAAGGAACAAGTATGAAATCTTTCAAAATAACTATCCAATAGCAAAATTTTTCAATAAAAACAACGAGAAAGCACTAACTCAATTAATCGACTTTCTTGAAGAAGCAAATTTAGAACTTTAACTTCACGCGAATAGTCCTCTCAAGTCCCAAAAACTAACTTTTAACCTTCCAAGAAAAACACTCAAACCAAAAATCTATTAACCATTCCAAACGGATACTAACACACTAACACAGTAAAATCACAAAACCAATAAAGAAAAACTAGAAAAAAGCACTATATTACCATAAGTCCCTAGAGGACATTAATCGATACATCGGTGGCTTGTGCTAATTAGCCATAGCCAATACACACCTAACGAAGGTTAGGTAGAGGAAAAAAAAAAAGAGCGCCACCCAATGAAGGTAAATATGCGATGCTAAAGTCAAGGTTGCTGCTCGTGTTTGGGTTCAAGGAGCACCAAAGGCTGCACCGGCTTTTATATTGCTTGGAATTGGATGATCAACGTCCATTACGATTCCTTCGAACGATGCAGTCGGTAGCAGGTGTTAATATGCCGGAGTCAGTGATTAAATCGTTGTGGTTGTAGCGCATTCTCGTGAACATTCGCGCCATCCTGGCAGTATCAGAATCCGACAACCTCGAAAAATTGGCGTGTGCCGTGGATTGCATTACGAGCTATGATACATCAGATGTCATCGCCAATCCGCAATGTCGAATAGATACACATACGATAGGAAACCCTAATAACGGGTCCGAAGTTAATCGCATTCACTTCAGCTCTTTCAAGGAAATTGGCACGAAGTGCAATGCATGCCATTGCTCTTCACGCTCGAAGGTATCAGCCCCACAGAAACCAAGTAACGACTGGTGTTACTTTCACAAGCATATCGTTGCCGCAGTTATACGCTGCCGACCTACGTGCGAATTTCACGTTTCACCGTCGGAAAACTCATTGAGCCATTAGCACCGCAGGCGATAGCTAGTGGTTCCTCCATAAATCACCTGCTAATTCATGATCCAAAAACTTAACGTTCCTAGTTGAAGCCGGTGTAGACGTGTCCGTCATTTCCGCCTCGATATTACAACGTACCCGTAGATTATCCACATGTAAGCTGTTCCCGGCAAATGGCACACAGATTGACACTTTTGGCAGGACAGCGCTTGATTTGTCATTTGGGCTCTGCCGAAGTTTTCGATGGAGTTTTAATGTTGCAAAAGTTGCGCACCCAATCTTGGGAGCTGATTTTTTGAGATAGTATGGCCTACTTGTAGATTTTAAAAATCGATGTCTTACCGACCCCAGCCCAAGAAATTCAGTACTAGACCAAATCAGCCGGGGCCATTGTGATTCCATCGCGACATTAAATGTTAAAACGCGTTATGACGTACTTCTCAAAGAGTTCCCAAACATAACAAATTCCACTATCAAAATGAATGTTGCGAGACATACCGTCTGCCGTCATATAATAATAACTGGTCCACCGGTAGCCGAATGCCCGCGGCGACTTGACCAAGTAAAATACAAAGCCGTGAAGGCAGAATTCCAATTCTTATTTGATAAGCAATATTGTCGTCCATCAAGCAGCCCATGGGCAAGCCCCCTTCATCTCACCCATGCAAAATATGGAACGTGGCACCCGTGTGCCAACTACAGACGACTGAACGCTGTCGCCATTCCAGATAGCTATCCGATGTGCCATATCCAGGACATAACACTTGATCTTACTGGCAATCGAATTTATCCAAAATTTGATCTCTTCAAGGCGTAGCATCAAATACCAATTAAGGAAGAATGAATGAATGACAAGATGCCAATCATCTGGACCCCCGAGGCAGAGAAAGCTGTCTAACTGTGCAAAAAAGTTTAGTTGACGCCAAGCTACTCGTAAATTTCCAAACAAATAAACAGCTCCGGCTAGCTACATCGGATGTAGCAGTATACGCAGTACTCGAGCAGAAGCAGTCAGACCAGTAGTTACCGCTTGCCTTCTTTTCCCAAAAAAGTTATCTATGCTAGAAACTAAATATAGGATTATCCATTTCATGCTTGGGAAAGTAAAGCTAAAGAAAACACATAAAATATTCAGATAGAAACAACATTTTTTATTTAATTTAAAGATTGAACCTTGCCATTATACGCGAAACACAACATCATTCAAATGTTCTCCGCTGAACCTCTTGCAGGCCTCAATCCTTTTGAGGTAATTTTCAATGACTTTTCGGCACATTTCCGGAAATATCGCAGCCATAACTTCACGAATATTGGTTTTCAATTGCTCAAGATTTTGAGGATTGTTTGCGTAAGCACGGTCTTTCGCATAGCCCCGTAAAAAGAAATCCAAAGGTGGTAGGTCGCAGGATCTTGCGGGCCAATTGACATCACTAAATCTCGAAATTACGCGTCCTGGAAATTTCTCTTGCAAAAGTGCTCGATTAACCTGTGTTCTGTGGCTTGTGGCTCCGTCCTGTTGAAACTACGTGTTCTCCAGATCATAATCTTCAATTTCTCTCCAAAAATAATCGATTGACATCCGTTCATAGCAGTCAGAATTGACTTTAATGGCTCTTCCTTGATCTTTTTCAAAAAAATACGGGCCAATAACACCACCAGACAATAATGCACACCAAACGGTCTATTTTTCCGGATGCAAAGGCCTTTCTGCGATCACCTGAGGATTTTGAGAGCCCCATATGCGGCAATTCTGTTTATTTACGTAACCACTTAGCGAAAAATGAGCCTCATCACTGAAGAACATTTTGTTCGAAAAATCGTTATCAATGGCTTGTTGTTCAATCACCCAATTCGCATACATGCTGCGTTGTGTATGGTCTTGAGGCTTAAGTTCTTGAGTGAGTTGGATTTTGTACGGATGGAGATGTAAATCCAAATGCAAAATCCGCCACAATGAGCCGTAGGACAAGCCCAAATGTTTAGCACGTCAAGGAATCGACAAATTCGGGTCTTCCTCCACACTTTGAGCAACGACAGCGATATTTTCAGCAGAACGAATGTTGCGATGATGCACAGGCCTTGCAATATCAATGACCGATCCAGTCTCTTCAAATGTTCTCACTGTGTTCGAAATTGTTTGCTGTGTAGGTCGATTATGTCGACCGTAATCGGCTCGTAAAGCCCTAAATGTTGATACATCAGAATCACCATTTTTATAATAAAATTTAATAATTTTAACGCGTTCTTCGACTGTTAAACGGTCCATATTTCTAAATGGCAAACCTTCAGCTGAAAAAAACACGCTTTGGATGACATTTAATTCTGACAGATGTCAAATGGCAGGATTATACTTTCCTATCACGAAATGGATAACCCTGTACAGCGTCTACGCCCATGAGTAACTCGCCATCTAAAACAGCATTCGCCATTTCCGACATTACGTAGAAGGAGCAGAGTTTCATGCACTCACTGGCCATAAGCCACTCATCCATGTGTTTGCACAACCATCCAATAAAGCTTCACCACGACAGTTTTGACACCTTAGCTTCATATCTTAATTTTGCATAGATATTCGCCACATTCCAGGAGCCAGGAACGAGGTCGTGGATGCCCTGCCTCGAATTGAAACAGTTTGAACGCCAACTTTCATCGATATCAAGGACTTTGTGCATGAGCAGTAAACTGACGTGGAAATGCAGGAGCTTCTCTAGAGCAATACTACGTCACTGAAGCGAGAACGTAATACCTTGAAAGGCAACCTAGAAATAATAGGCGAAAAATCTCTCACACACATTCGTCCTTTTGTTCCCGAGATTTTGTGTAGGAAACTTTTCACCAACCAACTCACCCAAGTGGCCGTGCAACGTTCAGTTCGATCAGTAACAAGTTTGTTTGGACAAGCATGAAAAGAGTCATTCGCATATGGGTTCGTAATTGTGTACAATGCCAGCGTTCGAAGGTCGGCCGCAATCAAAGAAATATTTTGCAAACCATCCAGATGCCTGACGAGCGGTTCCAGTACGTCCGCCTTGACGTCATTGGCCCGTTAATCACCTCGCAAGGACATAAATATTGCTTCACGATTATCGACCGTTTTTCTCGATAGCCTGAAGCTGTACCATTGGCTGAGCAGACCATGGATATGGTTGCTCGAGCTTTTTTCAACAACTGGGTGGCACGATTTGGTGTACCGCGTACCGTCACTACCAACCAAGGTACTCAGTTTGAATCGTCGTTATTTAAAGCGCTAACTGTCTTCATGGGTTGCGAAAGGATCAGAATCACGACGTACCACCCGGCTTCAAACGAAATGATCGAGCGTTAGCATCGCACGCTCATGCCCGCCATAATGTTGCACGAAATAAACACACGATTCCGCAGGGTACTCCCCATCGTTTTATTGGGATTGCGTGGAGCCGTCAAGGAGGACCTGTCAGCTTTATGTGAAGACATGTTATTCGGAACAACGATTTCATTCCCGGGAGAACTAGTAGTCCCTGCTCACAGCAGGGTCGACCCCCCATAAATTCCTCATCGGCCTGCGCAACTTGATGAGCCAACTACGCTCTGTACCCCCACTACATTGTAACTCGCAAACATGAGTGTAGGTACCCAGCAGTCACCTGGGTACCTACACTCATGTTTTCTCAAGAGTGGATGCCGCCAAGAAGCCGCTTACGCAGCCCTTCTGCGGCCCCCATAAAGTACTACGATGAGTTTCAAACGTGGTTTACTCAATAGACGTCTACGGCCGAAAAGTAAATGTTTCGACGAAGAGACTCAAGCTCGTGTTCATCGAAGTAGGCCCAGTTTCTTCACTCAAAAATTGCAGCGATGACTCAGCAAAATCAACGTGCAGAACGCAACCATTGTCAGCCGTATCACCCAAGATGACCCCCCCAAGTACGCAACGCAAGACCGACAATGACTGCAATACGCATAACACAACCATCGCCAACGGTATCACCCGGCTAATCCTCTTAACTTTAACACAGCGTCAACGCCATTAACGCAATCCCGAGTCAGCAGCCTACCTTCACCAGTGCAGCCTACCTTCACCAGTGTTACATATTGCCTCCCATCAATGCTCCGCCAAGTATGATGAGGACCCACCTGCCGAGTAGCAAGTTGTCGCAACGGTTCCAAGCCTAGACGCCTTGCATCGATCAACACATCGTGATATGTCAACATTGCCAATGTCACTCGGAAGGGAGTAATGTAGCGCCACCATCGCTAGCAACTTTCTACATGAACTGATCTGTATGTATAAGCCTGTTTGTACCAGTGGCAGATTATGTAACCAAGGTCGATTCCGGTCTTGATTGGGTCTGCGAGAATTGCCAAAATCACTCTATTTCTACATACGTTAATCGACTTCATGCTGCTGAATCGACCATAGACTCACTACTGGACGCATTTAAAAATCTTCATGGAAAGCTGGAGGTTGCTAAGTCTGATACTTCCAAACTACTTAAAGTTGCTGATGTGGAACTGCCTTTGACATCGCTGAAATTTCCTGAATTGCCTTCCGTCCATGATACTTCTCCTGCTCGTGCAATGACTCCCACAAGAAGTATGGCTTCTATTCAAACTCAGCGTCAGACGTTTCATCAGAATCAATCTTCCCTATTGCTGCAAGAGCCTCAACAAAATAAAAGCTCATCTGAATCTATACCAGAGAGACAATGCCTATCTATTGATGATGGGGATCCTCTCTTGATTGTGTCATCGCCTATTCCAGTTTTTGTTTCGCGTCTTAGCCCTTCAACTTCTACTGACCAAATATTAAATTTTATTCGTCGGAAGCTGCGTAGAACCCCGTATACTTTCACTTGTAGAAAATTAACGGACGAATAAAGGTATTTATCTTCTTTAAAAGTTGACATCTCCGCGGACGCCTCTGTCATCCTGAAATCGGAGTTCTGGCCCAGTGGAGTCTTTGTGAAGAAGTTTGTTCATGATAAAGGAAAATTTTGGAAGCGATGATAACAAACAGTTTCGATCGATTAATAGTTTTAACAACAACACAACAGGACTTCGAACCAAGCTTTGAGATTTTTCAATGGTCTGTTCTCTTGCAGATGATGACATTTCATTTATTTCGGAATCCTGGCTGAACGATTCGGTGCGTGACCTTGATTTATCTACTGTACATAATATCTTCTGTCATAATCGCGATTCTAGTGTGTCTTCTAAGTCAGACCATGGTGGAGTTCTTATTGGTGTCAAGCATTGTTTTTCTTCTACTGCCTGTTGTGACTTTCTGCCCTTACACCCGATTCAATGTATCTTAGTGAAAATTGTCTTTACGAGTAGTGACATTTAAGAAATGAGACTAATTTTATTGTGGTAAGCCTGCGACCTTGGAATTCCCTTCCCCTTCCCCAACATCCTTCTCCTCTCCATTGATATCTTTATCGCTCTAGCCTGTTTAGTTCACCTGCTGTGTCGTGTTGAGTAGACGTGTGCTGTTGGTGCTCGTCACGAAAATGGAGAAACGAAATCAAGAGCAGCACGTCACGATAAAAATTTGCGCCAGATTGGGCGAAACAGCTTCGGAAATTTAGGCTAAAATTGTAAAAGTGCATGGTGATAGTGCTTTTAGTTGTGCCTAGGTGTTTCGATGGCATAAAGAGTATAAGGAGGGGCGTGAAAGTGCGGAAGACGTGGCACGGAGCGGGAGACCAGTCGAGGTGCAGACTGACGCAAATGCGCAGCGTGTGCGCGTCCTAATCTGAATTTGCTCCATCGAGGCAAACCGTAAATCAAGTCTACTATCGCCAAGTACTCGAAAGATTGTGAAAACGAGTCAACAGGGTGCGTCCAGAAATCGCTCGTAACTGGATCCTTCATCACAACAACGCGCCGTGCCACACCGCCCTCAGCGCATCCCAGTATTTGGCCTCCAAAGAGATCGCCGTGTTGCAATAGCTGCCTTATTCGCTCGATATGTAACCCTTTGTTTTTTTTTTTGTTTCCCAGAATAAAATCAGTGGTCAAAGGAACCCATTTTGAGTGGATTACGGACATCCAGGTGGCCGTGACGAGGGTACTTGCGGACATCCCAGTCGAAGCGTTCCAGAAATGTTACGAAGCATGTGAAACGCGCTGGAATCGTTGTATAGCTGCCCAAGGGGACTACTTTGAAGGGGATGGCAGAGTTGTATAATAATTTTAAATATACGGTTTTGATGGAATCAGTCTAATTACTTAATTGTCACACTTCCTAGCCCTGGTTCTTACTTGTTAGTGTCCTCCATTTATATTCTTTGCAATTCCCCATTGAACATATATGTTAGTCTTTTTTTTAAGTGTCCATCTATATCGTAACCAGGTTTTCTCAATACTGTCTTCTATTATGCGTTGATGAACCTGAAACTTCACTGCATTTCCAAATATTACGTCAAATAGTCAACTATATAATTATTTTGCGTCATTTCTATTTTACTGCTCCGTCACTCAAATAAGTTGTTTCCCTAATATAAATAATCGGTTATTTCATGAGCTCTTCCCTTTCAAATAATATATCTATTTCTTCCATTGATTCATATGTTCCGTCTGACCTCCGTCATCCTCCTTTGAGTTTTGAGCAGTATTTTTCCGATATTCATTGCAAAAATCGTCTCTCCCTCTGTCTTTTAATTTTAAGAAAGCTAACTTTCAAGCCTTATCTGATGCCCTCAACTCTGTTATTTGGTCTGATTTTTGTCTGATGTACCCTGTGATGACGCTACTTCCAAGTTTTATCGTATTCTGAATCAGTTAATAACTCATTTCACACCGGTCCGTCGTCCCTTCTGAGGTTTGTCGTGCCATTAAAAGCAAAAAGAGAGCTAGAATGAAGTTTTAGTTGGACGGGTCTGCCGAAGCTTGCAATGATTATTGTACTTTAAATTACGCTCCACTGCCAAAACCAAAATTAAACGAGCGCTTTATAATTATTATGCTTCAATCGAGCAATCTGTTTGCACTAATCAACCAACCATACCATTCTTGTCTTACATTCGCTCTCTTAAGTCCTCCTCCTGTATACCTGACAATTTTTTCTTCAGCAACTTAACAGGCTCCACTCTAGAGTCTGTTCTTTAACTGCTTGCTAACTTCTTCTCTTCTTCTATTAATACTCCACTAGCCGTATGTAACTTTTCTTTGAACTTTTCCAATCTTAAGATCCTGTCTAACTTTTCTATAAGTCCCTCTGAAACAGAAACGGTTATCAACAGTTTAAATGGATGCATTGGCCCTGGCCCTGATGGAATTCCCTACTTTTTCATTAAATCCCTTTCCTCTGAACTTTCTCTTCGGGCGAATTTCCTGCAAGTTGCAAAGTAGCATATATCTTAATTTTAAAGTCCGGTGATCCCTGTGATGTTTCCAATTATAAACCTATACAAATACTCTCTGGCTTTCCCAAGATCCTTGAAGAAATCTTGCATGTCAAACTTATTCCTATTTTATCTCCTACAATTTGTAGTCAGCAACATGGTTTCATTCCAGAAAAATCAACTACTATTGACTTATTGGAGCTCTCGGATTTTGTTGCCAGAGCACTTAATATACCACTAATTAAGCTGAAATATTGTTGTTTGCCTGAAAGTTTGCTTTCCTGGTTCAAATCTTACATAAAATCTCATTCATTGCTTTCGTTTCCACAAAAAAATAAACTGTTCTTACTACCGCCCAATTTCTGGTGTTCCTCAGGGTTCTATTCTTGGTCCACTCCTATTTGTTTAGTTCATAAATGACCTGCCGTCTAATTTAAATTCTTCATCCTTACTTTATGCTGACAATATGTCACTCTTCAGACAAATTGTAAATGTTGATGATTGTAGAATTCTCGAAGATGACTTAAGTTTTCGCGATGATTGGTGTCGCTTAAATAACCTTGACTTAAACAGCCTTAATGTCTAGTTATGTCTTTTACATTTAAACGATGTCCCCCTTTATTCAACTATTCTATTAATGACTTACCCCTTTCTTGTGTTACCCAAACTAAAGACATCGGAGTTATTTTTGATTCGAAACTCAAATTTGACATTCATATTCTTCTTCTTCTTCTTTGTAGCAGTACAGCCCCACTTGGGCCCTCGCTTAGAGATAGTTAGAGTATCTCATTTTCATGACCGTATTGATTTTTTTTCGGAAGTTGGTTTGGTCAGTACCATGCTCCCGTGAGCTTGCTTAGCTATGATATGATCTGATTTAATCAGTACATATCACCACTAAGTGAACACTCGTAGTCTGTCCGAAAAATCCCCTGAACTAAATCACGTTGCTCCCAACGAGATTTGAACCTGGGACCTTCGGTTTATGCGTTCATGCTCTAACCACTAGGCCACACAGACTGACATTCATATTCAGCACATCATAAATAAAGCATCGAAGATGTCTGGCTTCATTCTTCCACATGTACACATATTTCATGATATTCATTCCGCTACAATATTATACGCCTCCCTTGTTTGTAGTATCTTGGAATATGCTTCCCAAGTCTGGACGCCTCATCAAAAATACCTTATTTCTTCTCTTGAGTATTGGGGACGTACGACTACTCGTACTCGTAAGTACTGGTTGTTGTTGAATCGTAACCAACCGTCGTCGTTAGTGAAGTACGAGTACCACCTGGGCTTGCTAAAATCTAAATTGTTAAACATTCTAAAAATTAATAATTAATTAATTAGAAGACGACATGACCCCCCGACCTACTTGTGTCCACCTTGAAAGGTACAAGTATAATGAAAACAATTACCTTCCTCCTATTGTATTTATAACAAAATTTAAAGAAAGGCACTACTGAAGCGCGAAAGTACTCGTAATTCTCAAATTTAATTCAAACTATTTAATTTACGAGTAAGTACTATTTATTTTACAACTATGTACTTTTACTTACCTTAAATGCAATGCGAACTGCCAACTTACTAACTTTGAAGTTAGAAAATAGGAGGAGATCTCTCAATTTCACACAGGCTAGCAACAGGCTTTGGGGCTATCTCGGCTCTGGGGCACTCTAGACAAAAACGGATAACTTTATTCAATTTTCCGACCCCCAAAACATTTCTTCAGTTAAGGTTTCTTCAAATTTCAACCGTTTTCCCAAATTCCCATTCCTAAGGGAGTTAGAGCGGTTCAAAGTTTGAGGATGAAACATGAATGAATGTAAATATGTGAAAATAGGAGGACGACGACGACGACGACATCGCCCGATTTCACGCAAATCTGCTGCTGCTCCTGCTGGGGGGACCTATCTCCTCGACACCAAGTACTAATTTAGACCACGACGCTCCACCATTGATGCGGCGATTGTAGAGAAAAGCCTGTCGAAAAGGCGGAGGAGGCACATACGAGTAGCTGTACCAAGCCACGGGTAGCTCTTGTGAATGCTGCCTGCTGCTACAACCGTGACACTTGATGTTCGACGAAGGATCTATTATCCTTGGTACACACTATCTATTATCCTTGGTACACACTACTGCTGCCGGATGAGTCACCATGCCTGATCGGCTATGCGAATGATGTTGCGGCGCCATTTGCCATTTGCCATTTGCTAGACTTTGCACCGTTGAACTTAGCGCAACTTAGACTAGATGTCCTTATGCGCCGCCACATTCGCCTGGAGAAAACCGAAGTGGTCATCCTGACAAAGAAGAGAGACAGAGACAGAGAAAGTCCCCACAATAAGGACGATCAGTATGGGGGACGTACTACTACTCGTACTCGTAAGTACTGGTTGTTGTTGAATCGTAACCAACCGTCGTCGTTAGTGAAGTACGGCTCCGAGGAAATTTGCTAAATTTTTGTTTTATAAATTCAATTTTCCTTATCATTTCTATCCTGATTGACTCTCCATTCTTAACTTACCCACTTTGTGTTCTCGTCGTATTTATTTAGATGAGTGTTTTCTATTTAAACTTTATCACCGTTTGATTAAGTCGCAGCCAGCACATAATATTCACAGGTGGATCCCTGTTTGGAATAAAAGCACCAGTCAGTTATCAACCACCTTTTTCGCACAAACTGGTATTTATTTTCCCAGAGTCCATAACAATCTAGAACTTCGTTCATCTCCTCACTCAATTTTCATTTTCAAATATTTGCATAAAATAAAATTCTGAACTTACAAACTTTCTAATTTTTTTCCTATTGGTTTAACTTTCTGAATTTTTCTTTTGTCTTTTCTTACTCTGTTTTAAATTTTGAATTTTAAACCTTGTAAGTGGGCTTTTGGCCTGTTAGGTTTGTTTTTGTAAATAAATACATGAAAAAATAAGAGCCTTCATCAGATAAGTATCGAAAGGCTAAAAACCAAGCACAAGTCTCTGCAAGAATAGTTAAATTCATGGCCCAAACAAGATGAAACATGCCAGTTCAACAAAACTTGACTTCTCCTACAGTCAAGTTTTGTTGAACTGGCATGTTTCAACCTTAAAAATATGACCCAAGTTTTTTTTGTAGGGTAAGTAGGTAGGCAAAAAATTTATAGGCAAAAAATTTGTGGCAGGCAATGCCGTCTTCTCCCATGCAAAATACAGTCGAGAACCCGTGAGTTAGTAATCTTGTACAGGTGAAACTGAAATCATCCATGCCCACTCAAGAGCTGAATAAACTAGAAACCAGTCTCACTATAACTTCGATTGAGTGCTCACCCCGTAAGGTCCCTGGTTCAATCCCATCTATGGAAACTCCGTTCAATCATGATATCTACTGGTTTAAAATCAGAACGTACTGCTGCTGGGTGGACGGACACATAGTCAAAGCATGTTAATCACCATAACACTTTCTTGAGAGCCGATACATATGACCAAAATAATCAGCTAATCTATCTGTTAGGGGACCAAATGGTAGTAAATAGTCTCGAGATTGCACATTGGGCTTACTGGATCTGCAATGATGGGACATTAAATGCCGAAAAATTCCAATAACTGTAAATACACCTCCAGCTCTGTTATCAAGCTCTACTTACATCTCTTTTTTGGTGGTTGCGGCTAAGTTTTGTAAAAGGTTGATGTGACAGTGTGAAGGCGAGTTTTCCATGCCTGATAACGGAATTGAAAGTAATAGCCATGCTGTGGAATAGAGGCTGGGTGATGGGCTGATTCGAAACCTGCAACAGAGCCTTGGAATAGTGTTATGGGCCAACATGGAGGTTTCTTATTGTAATCAGTCTGAAACCTATCATACGCCTATTTATATAATTTAAATCTATGCAATTCTGAGCTGCACTTGACTAAATTTAATAAATGATAAATCTTGACTCTTAGCTCTACTCTATGGTCGCTTTGTTATTCATTCGACGTTATTCGTTTGCGACGACATTAAGAGATATTATAACGCGCTTACTAATGAGTTTAAAACAAGAAGCATATCAATCCTATGTAAATATTTTAGGTCAAGAAGCCACTTGGGATCTCAGAAATTTTTTTTGAATTCGTAAACATCAAACGTAAGATTCATGGTCACCCTTCAGCAATGTAGTACAAGGATTCCGTCTCTTCTTCTCCAGATGAGATCTGTGAGTTTTTTACTGAATATTTTCACAGAGCCTACTGCGATTTTGGAAACTTCCAAACCCCCCCGCCCTCTGAATTAGCACCAAGAACTTGAATCGATAGTATTTCAAAATCTGAAGAATTCGTCAAGCGCTTGACTTGAATAAGGGATTTAGCCCTGATCTTATTCCCCTTTTTTTGGCCCTGTGTAAAGATAATTGTATTCGCCCCCTTTTCATCATTTACAATAAATCACTTTCATATGGTATCTTCACCTTACACTGGAAACTATCTTACATAGTACCAACCCAAAAAAAAACGCGAAAAGCGGCCTGTTGAAAATTATAGGGGAATTGCTACTCATACCGAAGCATTTTAAAAAGATTGTATGCAATAAAATTTCCCCACTTATTGAACCGTATTTCAAGGACAAACAACATAGTTTCCGAAAATGCGGATCTACTGCCACAAACCTTGTTGTGTTGACATCAGACACTCTTTGTGAGATGGAAAAAAGGTAACCAAATCAATGCTATATACACTGATTTCAGTAAAGCGTTTGACAGTGTTGATCATGAAATATTGATAAAGAAACTACATAGCTTTTGAATCACCAGCCTACCTCTTAACTGGATTCAATATGACAAGTTTCAAGGTTATCGCAATCATTGAAAACCCTAATTACGTCTCAGAATTGGAATTTATCGTTTGGACGTTTAGACGCTTCCATTAACCTAGCGGGCCCTTTAAGTTCTGTTTGTATGATTGATAAGCAGGCGGAAGTTAAAACTCATCTAGTGAATATGGCTGACTATGCAAAAGTAGCCGAATCGATGGGGTAGATGATCCCTGTATTTTCAGGTGCTTCAAGCTCGTTGATGGCTTTGGAACTGCAGACCTTTATTGGATGCATCAAACAAATTTGGGAGTGCCTGAATAGTCAGGAGCAAGTGGCGTTTATGCAGATTTTCCCGACCTGTCTTCGAGGACAAGCGTATCAGCTAATATCATCTAATTCAGCCAAATAAAGCTCCATGGAGACGGTATTCGTCTATACATCACGACTGAGGCAAATCGTTAAGCGGTGTCAGGAGGCTGCAACCATTAAATATGGTCCAGCGGGTGGTAAAATTGCGAATATGCAGCTGGAGGATTTTGCCAAGAATATCTTCAAGAGTGGGGTCAATAATCCTCATCTTTGCCAGTCTCTTTTGTCACTAGAAACAACTACCTTTGAGGATTGCGTCAAAAAAGGTTTGAATATGGAAACACTGCAGCAAGGGCTTGCCTTTTTCAGGGTAATCTAACACAGGTATACCCACAGACGTCGCAGGCCCACCCCACTTTCAGTACTTGGATGTGTAACCAACACGCATTTACACCTCAGCAGGTTAGCTTCACATCTAATCGTCCACCGTACCTTTCTAGTCGCAAATAGTAATGGCACTGGATCTTAGTTCTGGGTCGAGCCTCCTAAATTTACAAAGAGTCCGAAGATCACTTGAAATTACTGTCATAAAGGTGGTCATACTTATACAAACTGATATAGCCACAAGAATATAGTACACCTTACTGCCCGACGTGTAAGGAGTACGGCCATGACCTTAAAGATTGCAAGGCAAAGCGGGCTGCATAACCAGTTATCAATGATGGCCCAAGAGTTTATAGTATCCAGGTCAAATGTGATTTCTGTGGGTGGAGGGGTCATGGTATAGACGCATGTTTTTAGAAGAAAAGATGTGATGCCAGGCAGCTGGGAAACGAGGCTCGATTTCAGTAAGAACGGTGCAACGGAAGAGCCAAGTCCACGGTAGTGGAGTCGAACAAAGGGTAACATAGAAAGTCACTGAAGGGCAGAGCACGATGGGTAATATTCGGGAAAAAGCAAGCCTTGTGACGGCTTCCCTGCCATTGGATATTGGGAAACAGCGAGAAACGAAGTTTGCTATTGGCACAGGGGCTGAGGTGAGCATAATTAGTAACAAGATACGTGCCTGATAGATTCTAGTCATAAGCTTACTTTAGTGAGTCCGTTTGGGGAAGGAGAAACCCTCGGTACTACGCAGTACGATTTCGAGCTCCCTACGAGACTTTCCTGTACTTTTCAAGTAGTCGACAAAATTCAATATTGATTTCCTGCTCATTTTCCCTTAATTCTCAATTTTGTATTCTTGCTTAGGCGAACCCATTAATCTTTCCTGTATTTTTGATGTATTCGATTTCATTTCTTTTCCTTTCCTGCGTTAGTGGTATTGAAGTCATTCGGTGAATCATCGTGTTAGAGGCTGCCATTTTTTTGTGAAAAACTATGTTCAGTTATTCTGGTGATTGTCCTTTGTGTGTGTGTTGGTTTTCTGTATATATCGTATTCAATTATACCCCCATTGATGATGATCTTGAGGTCCAAGAATGGTATTGCATTGTCATCTTCCATTTCCATTCTGAACTTTATATTGCGATGCAGACTGTTGAGCATTTGGAATGTTTCTTCCAATTTTTCTTTTTTCACTATTGCCAATGTATCGTTGACGTATCTTGTCCAAAAACGTGGCATCCATTCACTTTTTTCTGACCTATCTTCCAATGAGGCCATAAATATTTCGCTCAAAATTGGGGACAGAGGATTACCCATTGGTAAACTCGCTGTTGATTTGAAATATCGTCTCCGGAACGTGAAGAAATTTTCTTGCATGCACACTTCAGTAAGTTTCTTATATAATTGTATTCGTTTTTTTAACCTTCTTTGTTCTCGTAGGGAGTGTTAGAAGCCATTCTTCAAATAGAGTAATAAATTTTCTGGTTGGTATACTTGAGAATAAGTTTTTCACGTCAAATGACACCATTATTTCGTCTTCTTTTAGTGTTAATTTCTCCATTAGCTTTGGTAGTACGGTCGAATTTTTGATGGAAAATTTACTAACTGGTTTTTCCATTCTTTTTACTTCTTTTACCAGCCATCTTGCTATACCACTTGTTGGAGTGTTGTTCGCTGTTATGATCTCTCACACTCCATTGCCTGGCTTATGAACCTTTGACTGGCACACTAATCTTGGTAATGTTGGATTTGGTGTCGTGACACTTGCTAAGTTTTCAAAAAGGCTCTTACATGCTTTAAGCACTTTTCCAGTTCTTTTATCGACTCTGGAAGTGGATTTTTCCTGAGTTCAAACACTTCTTTCCCTTTGTTGAGTTTTTCTTTCACTATTTCGTCCAACTTACTTTTTTCTCATATCACAATTTTATTGCCTTTATCTGCATTTAGGAAAAAAAAACAGGTTTTTGTCTCAGTTCCTTGATGATGTCTGCTTCTTTTGTCCTCTTTTTTGTTTTGGTTTTTGGTTTTGTAGTGCTTTCCACGTTTCTCTTCTGACTTTTTCTTTTGCTTTGTTGTTGCTGAATCGGGTTGCTGTCCCCCCTTTCACTATTACATCCTCCTTTTTTGAATTTAATTTTGATGCACGGTTTAAGCCTAAGCTTAGAAATGCTAGTTGTTCTTCTGTAAACCCTTGATGTGACCTGTTGACTATAAAATTTGGAACGGTTTCCACCTTCGTTGGTTTTCTTGTTGATTTCTTTCCATTTAGTGCCTCGAACTTTTTCTTGAGTATTACTCTTTTCTTACGCATTTCACATTCATAAGCTGCATCCATCTTTTCCAATATTTCAAGCATTTCTCCTTATACGTAAATGGAAAAAACAAAATAAACCCGTGTATAAGGGAAATACGATTTTCATTTACCTGTATTTAGCAATCGATAACACGAGGTCAAAACTAAGAAAATCCACAATCTGAATGAGAAGACTATAGGAGATGCTTTTCCATCACCCCATATAGGGGTATTTTAGATCAGTTGGGGCATTCACAGTATTTCAGCACGTTCGATTTTGCCAGTGGATATCACCAAGTCCTGGTGCAGCTGAAAGATCGGCCAAAGACTGGATTTAGCACCAGTTATGGATACTATGAGTTTAAGCGGATGCCTTTTGATTTGAAAGAGGCACCAGCCACTTTTCAAAGGCTATCAAATAACATACTAACATGTTTACAAGGTTTTGACTGTCTTGTGTACTAAGATGACATAGTGGTTTATGAGAAAAACTTGGGAGATCATATCGATAAATGACAGAAAATCTTTATCAGACTGAGATTGAACAACCTGAAGCTTCAACCAGAGAAATGCCAGTTTTTACGACCCGAAGTGTTATATTTAGGGCATATTTGCACCCAAACGGATGCGCGGCCAGATCGGAGCAAGACTAGCTGCATGCGGGATTTCTCCGTCCCCACAAGTGTGCGAAGGCTACAGTCCTTTTTAGGGCTAGTCAAATATTATATAAAGTTTATCCCTAATTTCTCGGAAATAGCCAAACCCCTTACGAATTTATTGCGGAAGGATGTTTGCTTGACATGGACCGATAAGTGTATGGAGGCATTTCAGCTCCTAAAGAATTCGTTGGTAGAACCACCATTGCTGGTGTATCTTGATTTTCCCAAGCCATTTAATATTACCCCGGGTGCAAGTAACGAGGCCCTGGAGGCCATTTTATCCCAAGGGGAAATCAGCAAGGAACTTATGCTATAGCCTATGCAAGTCGAACCCTGGACAAGGCGGAGCGGAATTGCTCCACGTTTGAGAAGGAATTACTTGCGATGGTTTGGGCCGCCAAAAAATTCAGGTATTATTTTCAGGGCCGACGTTTTACCATCTACATGGATCATAAACCTCTAAAGGGGGTGTTCAACGTAAAAGATCCTACTACCTGGTTAGTAAGGTTTCACCATAAGTTGTCGGAGTTCAATTACCACATTGAATACAAGCCGGGCAAGAACAATACCATTGCCGATGGTTTGAGTAAGATTCCCCAGGACTCTGCCGATAAGGCAGGTAGCAAATATGAGTATAATGTGCTCGCTCTATCGCAAAAGCAGAGGTAGCTACCTGACCAACCCTCTGGAAGGCTTCTCAGCAGAATAAACACAAGGAGGCTGGACAAGCAGTGGTAATACGACTGTTGGCGCTGATGGATCGATTGAGGCAGGGTCCCCGCAAATCGACCATGAGCATTAGAGGTTAACTGGCTTGTCCCTAGAAAACTCTGGTGCAGATCCGACATCAGGAGGGTCCCAAGGGGGCGATGGTAGTCACGCAACTAGTGGTGAGGAAACAATGAAGGTTATATCCCCTCAAACTACGATTCAGCAAGAGATCCTGACCCTCACTACGCCGGGAGAGGTGAGAGAAGCTTTATTTGAATATCACGATTCTCCTTACGGAGGACATCAGGGGTTCGCGAAATATGCTGTCAGACATCAGAAAATATGTTAGGCCGTGCAAGAAGTGTCAAGTTATGAAGACTTCTCCCCAACATCTGATGCCAATGGTTATCACGGATGTAGCAGATTGATCATTTGATAAAGTGCAGGGTTATCCATTTCGTGGTAGGAAAGTATAACTCTGCCATTTGACATTTGTCAAACTTAAATATAATTCAAAGCGTGTTTTTTTAGTTAAAGGTTTGCCATTTGGAAATATGGATCGTTTAACAGTCGAAGAACGCGTTAAAATTATTAAATTTTATTATAAAAACTGTGATTCTGCCGTATCAACATTGAGGGCGTTACGAGCCGATTACGGTCGACATAATCGACCTGCACAGCAAACAATGAGAAAATTTGTAAAGGCTGGATTGGTTATTGATATTGCAAGGCCTGTGCATCATCGCAACATTCGTTCTGCTGAAAATATCGCTGTCGTTGCTCAAAGTGTGGAGGAAGACCCGAATTTGTCGATTCCGCGACGTGCTCAACATTTGGGCTTGTCTTACGGCTCATTGTGGCGGATTTTGCATTTGGATTTGCATATCCATCCGTACAAAATCTAACCCACTCAAGAACTTAAGCCTCAAGACTATTTACAACGCAGAATGTATGCGAATTGGGTGATTGAACAACAAGCCATTGATAACGATTTTTTGATCAAAATTTTCTTCAGCAATAAGGCTCATTTTTCGCTAAGTGGTTACGTAAATAAACTCTCTCAAAATCCTCAGATGATCGCAGAAAGGCCTTTGCATCCGGAAAAAGTGACCGTTTGTTGTGCATTATGGTCTGGTGGTGTTACTGGGCCGTATTTTTTGAAAACAATCCAGAAAGAGCCATTACAGTCAATTCTGACCGCTATGGACGAAGGTTAACCGATTATTTTTGGAGAGAAATTGAAGATTATGATCTGGAGAACATGTGGTTCCAACAGAACGGAGCCACAAGCCACACAACACAGGCTAATCGAGCTCTTTTGCAAGAGAAATTCCCACGACGCGTAATTTCGAGATTGAGTGATGTCAATTGGCCCGCAAGATCCTGCGACCTACCACCTTTGGATTTCTCTTTATGGGGCTATGCAAAAGATCGTGTTTACGTGAACAATCCTCAAAATCTTGAGCAATTGAAAACCAATATTCGTGAAGTTATGGCCGAGATATTGCCGGAAATGTGCCGAAAACTCATTGAAAATTACCTCAAAAGGATTGAGGCCTGTAAGAGGTCCCGTGGAGGACATTTGAATGATGTTGTGTTTCGCGTATAATGGTAATGTTCTGTCTTTATATTGAATAAAAAATTTCGTTTCTATCTGAATATTTTATGTGTTTTCTTTAGCTTTACTTTCCCAAGCGTATTTGGACATCGTGGGGCCTCTCATCAAGGCTCCCGGGAAAGTGAGGGTCAGGATCTCTTGCTGAATCGTAGTTTGAGGAGATATAACCTTAATTGTTTCCTTAGCACTAGTTGCGTGGCTACTATCGCCCCCTTGGGACCCTCCTGATGTCCTTTCTTCAATCCAAATTAAATATTTTGCTCCAATGGTGCAACGTTAATAAACTTTCACTGAATTTGGATAAATGCCATGTTATAAGTTTTTCTAGAAGAAAGAATACCATCCTAAACGTCTATCCAATGAATAACACGAATTTAAGTAGAGTCACGAGCGTAGTAGATCTAGGCGTAATTCTAGACACGCAGCTTCAGTTCTATCTCTTATACGACGAAATCTTCTCTAAGGCTAATAGGATGCTAGGTTTCATCAAAAGAATAGCCAAAGAATTACACAAATCATCGTACGCCTCACTGATTCGTCCCGTTCTCGAATACGTTTGTGTGATTTAGGACCTATTTTTGACTTTCACGACAATAGGTTGAAGTCGGTGCAAAAACAATTTTTACTCTGTTCTCTAAGATCTCTCTATGACCCCGGAGATTTCCTTAGGGGTAATATTAATGTTAAATTTGTTTCCGAGAAAGTACGGCTAAATGACAATTCTAGAACTACCAGAAATACTCCCATGCTTACCACAAGTACCCATCGTACCATATATGCAGATAATGAGCCAATTAATAGACGTAGCAAGGCATTTAACAAATTCAGCAGTGATTCTTTCACCACTTCCAAGTCCCTTTTCAAATACAAAATTATACAATCCTTCTCTTCCTGGATACAGTAGATCTTATATCTTTATAATTGTACTTGCACTTGGTAAAAGGACATTACTTATGTACAAGTAAATAAAATCACACGTGATTCAACAACCCTAAGAAGGAGGAAAAAGTAGTGTACCTATTATGTAATTAACTTTTCATACGAAGCAATGAAGTTCCGTTTAATATCTGCAAATGATACATTTCAACTCTACTACGATGCACATGAATCTATTTAATTAGTGACCCAACACACAAACTTTATCAGAAGAACAATAAAAGATTCTCTGGCGATTGTTTTGAATAAGATATGGAAATTCTAAGCTCTTAATTCACAACCTAGGACTACATCGACAGATAGATAGGTACATATACGACTAAACACTCCTCGTTTATTTACATGATGCTTCAGAATATATACAATTCGTTACAAGTAATTCGCGTATGTACAGATACACGATTCGAGCCAAATTGTTGAAACTTGAACGCGTCACAGTCACGTTGCTTTTCCACGTGAAAACTGTTATGTTCGTATTGAAATCGTGGTACGCCGCTCGTCTGCTAAGTATTGCAAGCTCTTTCTATCTTGAGTAGGGAGTTGCCGTGAAATAAGGACAAGTAGAAGTCTTTGAATTGGAGCACAACGTTTCCAACTTGGCTTGGAGCTTTTCACTAACATCGGAAAATTCAATCTGTTAACAAGCGGGTTTTAATATCGCCGCTCCGGAAAAATTGGTTCTCTTGGTGCAGTGATTAGTGAACATTAGGTACCAAAAAGTACCGAAATTAAAGAAAAAATTATAATTTTGATTACAAAATTGAAAACGTACTTCAAGGAGTTAATTATCGTTAGTTGCGTGTTTAAGATTTGTGGATTTCCGTTACGCTTTTCGTGATTCTAGTAAATTTACACCTGATACTGAGATAGATCTGCAACGTGACTTGAAAAATGAAACAATAACGAAGACACTAATTCGGATTTCGCTACGCTGAGCACTAGTGCCCTTTCAAACAATATACGAGTATGCAACAGTGATAACCTTTAATCTAATTCGCCAAAGTTGTTCAACGCGCAAATTATCGAATGTTACAACGTTCCGAAAGATACGTTTTTTGTATCTATTTGACTTTGATGCGAAAGTGAGTAGATACCTTTGTAATGATAATTTTTTAAATGCTTAGTCTGTGAATTCATTCGTTGATTGTAACTTCTCAATCTTTAGTGCTTTTGTTGTATGTCAGGGTTGTGTAAAAAAATTTACAATACCTTATTAAAATCAGTACTTGACTGTCTGTCTGTTCATTTATCTATCCCGCCGTACGTCATAGCAATTATTCTCAGTAACTATACAAGTGAGAATCATCAAACGTCGCGAACAGCTAAGAAGTGGTGGTCTAGTGTCAGTTTGGTGCTCGAAAAATGTTCAAATTCCCCCCCCCCAAGGAAGGATGCGACCACCTAAACATTTTTTTTGAGCGAAAGTAGTCAGAAAGGTCTTAATGAGGTCTTAAAAAAACCTTTATTAGCGATTCACCAAACTACATTATCGAAGTAGAGGTGTACTGGGGAAGGGAATGGACTAGGCAAAATTGTGTCCCCCTCGTGAGTAGATACTTGTGAACTGAAAAATCACAAAGGTAGATCTTTATCTGTAATAGGACAAAAATACCAGAGAAGTTGAAATTCACTTAACTTTGCTAATATGTTTTTTATACACCCTACAAGTTTCAAAAGAATCGAATTATATTTAACAAAGTTACAGCCCTTTGATTTTTCTTGTAATACAGCAACAAAAATGCATGTGTGTGTGTGTGTAAAAATATATTCGCTTTTTTCGACTCAAATGCTACGGTTTTTTTGGGGTTTCCACGGGAATTTCTGAAGGATGCATATCATGATTATCTTCAAAGATTTGTGCATGCAAAGATATCAGTAATGCGAACGCAAAATGGCGTCAACTTTGAACAGAATATGAGTAAATTTATACCTTTTTTTACTAGTTTCGCGACCTGGCTGTCCGTCCGTTTGTCTGTGCATTACAGCTAGTTTTCCATATTTAATTATAATATACTCGTACATACCAATAAACTGTTTATCAAGTTTATTCATGAATTGCTCAAGATAAATGTCTACATTGTATTGGTAATGTACAAAACGCTTCTGGTAGGAGCATGCTTTTGCCTATGTAAATTGTTTTAATTAACATTACGATTGTGAGCTTTTGTTGTTGGTCCTCAGTTCGTTCATGCCTGGTACATGCATTTGCAATGTTGAATTAAAACTAAAATGAAAGTTTGTGAAAATGATTAATTTGTATTGTGTCATTATTGTATATAACAAAGAAGAAGAAACTGCCATATCTTTGGATCACTGTAAAATCATTAACTTATTCTTTATTTCTAATTTATTTTTACTAGATTTAGTTTTTACTAATAACTGCAACGAGTATAATTTTTTTTTGAATTTTTACATGCAATACTCATGCGAAGATGCATCCAACAAAAGATTGACATCGAACAATAAATGAAATTCTGAATTCACAAAAGGGCGTATTCTGACGATTATTTAAATTTTTTTCCGGAACGAACATTTTTTGAATGGATTTTCTATATAAAACAATATTTCCTTCAACATTTCATTGATAACAAAGACTGTACGATAGATCAAAACGTGTTCTGACGGTTGAACATTGATGACGTCAGATTAATTCGCACGTTGTGTGATGTACATGTGCGTCAGTCAGTTTCTGAAATTCTTGGCAAGCTCCCTCCCTGGTCACGTTAAACTTGTGCTTGTGCCATCTGTAGGTTTTGCGCAGGGGAGGAAGACGATGCTCTACACGCATTTTTTGCATGCAAAACATATGATAGGCTATAACCGGCACCTCTACAAAGAAACAAGAGAACACTCCCCGGATAGTCTAATTGGGGATATGCTTAGATCAGTTGACAAATGAAACCATGGGGTGCATTATTTTCACGCAGTCCTAAAAGATAAAAAGGGCTCACAGCAATCGGGGACGTCGGAGTTAAGGGATTACTTTTGTGGCAATCTTTCTTACTCCCTCCTTTCCCACTAGGGGAGGCAGCCATCAACTTCAATATTTCCTTCAACATTTCATTGATAACAAAGACTGTACGAAAGGTCAAAATGTGTTCGAATAGTTGAACATTGATGACGTCAGATTAATTCGCCCGTCGTGTGACGTACTTGTGGGTAAGTCAGTTTCTGAAATCCTTGGCAAGCTCCCTCCCTGGTCACGTTAAACTTGTGCTTGTGCCATCTGTATGTTTTACGCAGGGGAGGAAGACGATGCTTACCACGCATTTTTTGCATGCAAAAGATATGGTAGGCTATAACCGGCACCTCTACAAAGAAACAGGAGAATTCTCCCCGGATAGTCTAATTGGGGATATGCTTGGATCGGTTGACAAATGAAACCATGTGGTGCATTATGGTCACGCAGTCCTAAAAGATGAAGAGGGCTCACAGCAATCGGGGACGTCGGAGTTGTGTGATTACTTTTGTAGCAATCCCTCTTACTCCTTCCTTTCCCACAAGGGGGGCAGCCCTCAACTTAAAGATGCCCCACATCGTAGCAAAACGAGACTTGGCCCGAAATAATGTGCCAAACGGTTCCAGGATAGGCTCGCAGGCTGACAGAGGAAGTGTTCAGTGGGTAGTCCAGACATTTTGCGCGTCTGAGAGCCCCCTATTTGGGCATAAATAGCTTTCAGCTCCTAAACACAAAAAACGTGCTGGAGTGATATAACTATTTAATTAAACTTTTTAGATATATTCCTTTATCTTGTTATGGATGTACAGATGCAGATACCTCCTTCTTAAATTACCTTAAATAGTTTTGGAAAAAAAATTCCGATGCAACGCCTTTCTACAAGGTATAATGCAGATATTTTAATCGTGATAAAGGTGAAAAATATCAAGAGAACATATGGAAGAATACCTGGTCCACTCACATTTTTTCGCAGGGTCACTCTCAAAAGTATTCTGAGTGAAAGCATCATAAGAACAATAGTAATCTAATTTTTGATTCCAGTATAGATGAAAAGAAGGTTCAGATTTGTCCCAATATTGAAACGATTAAGGTATTCTATGTACCACCGAAAACATATATTTTTTGACTGTGAGAAGCTCTGTCCGCCCTACTATAGTCACTTACGAACTCTCTACAGCCAGTGCTAGTTAAGTCCCCAATACTTTGGCTTACTCGTCGGCAAATTGGGTTCTTTTCCTTAAATCTTTCATCGTATTTACTTCTGCATTCCCCGTGAGTTCGTTATCTAAAATAATACAATGATATTTGGCCTCAATCACTAGTTTGTGTGGTTGGTAAGATAAGAAGGTTAGAGTTTGTCGTTCCCTCCAATCGTCTTTTTTATTTATTTCACTATAATTTTTTGCTATGAGTTCAGAGAGTGTATCTGGATACTATCTATCAGCGTGTTGATCACACTTCTGAGCATAATACAATATATTAAAAAAAAATTTAAAATTTTAGCACAACAGTCCCCTTTCGGCGCTTTGCTTAGGAGATAGTTAGAGTATCTCATTATCATGTTCAAATGTGTCGGCACTTCACAAGGTGATATGGTCAGTATCTCGCTTTGACCGTGTATCCGTCTATCTAGCTGCGATCCGTCCGTTCGAAGAATCACTCGAACTAAACCTCGTTGCCGCCAACGAGAGTCGAACCAGGGACGTTCGGCTTACAAGATGAGTGCTCTATTCACTATACCATGCGGACTACATAATACAGTATACAGCGGTTTATAATTCAGCCAAAAGCCTTCGACTACTTGAGGCTAGGGATGGCAGTTTTTCGTAAAAACTGGTTCTTTGATTTAACCGGGCAATTATTCACAGACTAAACCCAATTTTTCGGTTTTTTTCTGAGGAAATTATTCAAATCAAACAATTCTTTTCATAAATCATTGTGTATTTTTTGTCTTTAAGAGTAATCGGTTTTTCTTTTATTTCTTACAAAATTATTTAAAGAAGATATTTCATGTATATATTGAAAAAAAAAGAGATTAACGTGTTCAAAACTATGCTACAGTTTACTATTTAGCTAAGTTATTCATTTTGAGTTTAAAAATGAAAGATCCTTCAGCTCTGTGTCGAAACATTTCGAATTGATGTGTAATGTGTGCTAGCTTCACTTCACACTCAACGTGAAGTGATTCGCATCAACATGAAATACAAACAACCAACACCAAGAACCAATCAAACATTCAAATTTGTTTTACTTGGGTGTGCGTGGTCATTAATACTGTGCGAGTAGGAATGGTGGATTTTGGTTAAAAATAAGAAATAAATTTTTCTTCTTTTCCCATTTTTTGTCTCAGGTATTTTTTTATTTCCTTGTTTCTGGTTGCTTATTCATTTCTTCAATTTGAAAGAAAAAACCAGCTTGAACTGGGAGAAAAACCGGCTTTTCGAACTAAGAAAACCGGTGGGGTTTTTTCATCCCTGTCAGGGGCAAAGACACTCTGCGTAGGCATCCCTTGTATGAATTGCTACATTGGATTTCTTTATTTGGCCTATCCCACTTTGAAAAACCCAAATAGGTAAGGTGCTTTGTACTCCTTGTGTTCAAGTACTATTTATTAGTTTTTCAAACAAGTTATTGACCAAAAGTGCCTTTTGGATCTTCTTCTTTCTATCTCCAGTAATTACTCTGTTTAATATTTATATGCTTGGAGTGGGTTAGAAACTTGTTAACAACTTTTTTTAAATTTTAATATTTCTTTTTAAATAAAGAACAGCAATTTCGTGGCATGTTACCCGTTGGAATTTTATAGAGGTACCATATTGAACTAACTATGGACTATGGACTCTGTTGACTGGTATGCCTTTTTCTGCGGCCTTGACTGCGATAGTGCCTTGAGCAAATTCTACGGCTACTTGAATAATTTGATTGCTAAATTTACTCCACAGCGGGCACCTCGTAAGGCAAATATGAAGCCATGGATCACCCACAGAGTACTCTGTGCCTTAAAATCCAAAGGTAGAGCGCACCGGCTCTTCAAACGAACTGGATCTGAACAAGCCAGATCAGATTTCTGTAGGCTGCAATGTATTGCTAAAGGCGAAATAAGGATAGCCATGACAAATTACATCAGCAGTCTCGAGAGCTCCCTCATAACAAACAATGTCAAACCGTTTTGGTCCTACATCCGATCCTTGAAATCGTCCTCTACTATTCTCTGTAATGTTACATGGAACAACACTGTAGCGTCTACTCCACAGGATGTTTCAGACCTATTTGCCCAGTTCTTCTCCTCTACATTTTCACCTCATAACATAAGGTATTCATTCACCGATACATTCGAAGCAAGTCCAGTCTTAATTACATCCTAATCCACCAACCCTTCTGAGGTTGAAGCTCTAATCAATTCGCTAGATCCTAACGTCAGTCCCGGTCCAGATGGATTACCGAATATATTTGTCAAGTCACTCAGTTCCTCACTGTGTTTTCCTTTATCTCTCATTTTCAACCTTAGCCTTTGTTCTGGTATCTTTCCCACTTATTGGAAAGATGCCAATGTTATCCCCATCTTTAAAAATGGTGATCCCTCAATTGTTTCTAATTATCGTCCAATATCTTTGCTCTCCTGTTTCCCTAAGCTGCTTGAACGCATTGTTCACAACAGATTTTCTGAATCAATGAGTTCAGTTATGAAACCGCAACAGCATGGTTTCCTGAAGGGCCGTTCCACTTCATCAAACTTAGCTGAATTTACAGACTACATTGCAAAAGCTTTGGATAAACAATGTCAAGAGATGCCATCTTTACTGATTTCTCCAAAGCCTTTGATTCTGTGAATCATTATATTCTTGGACAAAAGCTATCCATGCTTGGTATATCTGGTTCTCTACTTTCCTGGATCACGTCCTATCTTTTCAATCGATCGTGTTGTGTTAGTCTTTATGGAACACTGTCATCTCCTTTTTGCCCGTCTTCTGGTGTCCCTCAAGGGTCTATCCTTGGGCCTCTTCTTTTCCTACTGTTCATTAATGATCTTCCCTCTGTAATATCCTCTCCCTGCCTCCTTTATGCTGACGATTTCAAAGTGTTTCGAGTAATTAGGACTCTTGACGACTGTCAGCTTCTTCAAAATGACCTACTTAATCTCAGTAGTTGGTGCACGACAAATGCTCTAAGCTGAGTTTTACTCTTAAAGCGGTTACTTTAATGTACAACTATACTTTGTGTAATGTTGTTCTCTCTTCGGCGGACTCATGCAAGGATCTTGGTGTAATTTTTGACCCCAAGCTCAAATTCGATGTCCATATCCTATGTATAATTACTAGTGCATCGAAGGCTGCTGGGTCCGATCTGCGACATCTCCAGAAATTTGAAAACATTGCTACTGCTGTCCGCTTATTTACCTACCTTGTTCGCCCGCTTCTTGAATACTGTTCAGTTGTGTGGTCTCCTCGACATCAGTATTTAGTAACTTCACTAGAAAATGTCCAGCGAAAATTTACACGGTTTTTGTTCTACAAATTTAATTTGCCCTATGAATCCTATGAGCGTCGATTATCTGTTCTTTCCATTCCTTCCTTGTCTTCTCGTAGAACATTGTTAGATCAATGTTTTCTATATAAACTATACCACCACCATATTTTATCCACTCTTAGAGAAGACCTGTACTTCAGACAGATTGCATGTCCTACGCGATCTAGTAGTCTTCTTGAGGTTCCATATGCCCGGACTGAGTTATACTTTCATTCAATAATGCCGCGTATCATTAGAAAACATAATGATCTTGAGCTTGGTTCTTTCTCCTTATCTTACTTTTGTTTTTAAGAATAGACTTAAGGCTTTAATTATTATGAATTCCGTTTAATTTTTTTAATTATACTTATTTTTAACTTAGTACATACGCTTTAGATTTAAGTCTACTTATCTTTTAATCTATTTTGTAATTGGACTTCTTAGTCTGTTAAATGGATCTAAATAAATAAATAACAAATACAACTAATCCTTTCAATCGTAAATTCCATATTTGGAACACTATAAAGGTAACAAAGCACTGCTGGTGCACTTTCCTGCCTACTCAACTCCTTCATCGTTAATATTGCTCGAAGTTCATATAACACGGAGGTCCATTTGTCTACCGATCTAAGCATGTCTTCGATTAGACTTACTGGAAAGCTCTTATTTTTCATCGTTCTCTATTGCATAATATATAAAACAAGAATACTGTGACTTACAACCTTGTGCAGATAAGACTAAATGCATTCATGCCCGCTCAATAGCTGGGTCAGGTCTGTTAGGAATCAATCTCACCATGCCTTCAATAGAGCCACGACCTCCAGTTCCTTTCGTGTCATTGCCATTAAATCAATCCCCTTGGTTTTTACGTATGCAGATTTTGCAGCGCTCTCTGGCAAGGAGGGCAATCGGTATCATTCCAGCGATGACCAATACTGTTGGCTTAGATATTGTCTGGTATTCGGATGCAGTTGTTAGCGTTCCTCCTTGCTGCTTTTGTGTCAGGGATTTTCGGTGCCATCCCTTACGAAGAGCGTCGCTCCGTTTTTGATATCTTTACAGTAGCATAGACTATACGCCAGTCATTAGAAGTTGCCTTTTTGATGATTTGGCTCCCTCTGTTTTTGCCATCAGTCGAGTATGAGCCGGTATCGCCGATAATGATCAGCCATTTGGCTGATTCGCTCAGAGAAACTCAACATCGGGTTGATTATAGTGCCCAAGTACTTCACTGCTATTTTTGAATCAATCAGCACTTCCCCGGTACGGATTGTCCTTACTTTAGGGACAAAGGTCAGATTGACTCTTCTTGACTGAATCTAGCCACTCACTTGGAGCAATAGCATACCCAGCTTAAGATACGTTTATTCAACTGTGCGCGCAGCGACTAGCACATACTGTGGTGCTATTGTATTGTCGATCACGCGTAACTTATCAGGCAGTTCAAGTCTCAGTTGTCCATCGCATGGGATTTTCTAAAGTTCTGGACTATGAATGGAGCCTTCAGCAACACCCAATGTTAAAGATTTTAGAGTTTTTGATTAAAAAATACTGGTTCTTCGATTTTCTGGTTTATATCATCTTCGGTTTGATCGGGTGGCTTTTAACACAGCCAAAAACCGGTTTTTGGACAAACCAGTTTTTTCTTAACAAATTCTTTAAATCAAAAAACTAGACATTAAAACGAAATATAAACATTTTTTACCAAGAACCACTCAAACATAGAAATTTACTTTGCTCTGGTGACTGTAGTCATTACTGCTGCCTAGGTAGGGATGGCAAAAAACTGTATCCCGGGTTTTTTTCGTTCGGTATTTTTTTGTTCCTTTCTATCCGGCTCTTGAATTTGAAAGAAAAAAACCGGTTTAAGCCAAGAAGAAAACCCGATTTTTTGAACCGAAAAAACTGGTTTTTTGTTAAACGGGTGCGGTTTTCTCCACGTCTACCCGATGTAGCTTTCATACTTCCTAGCAAATCATTTTCATTTCTGATTATTGATTCTCGTTTCCCATATGTTATTAAACGGTTAGGAAGCTTCATATGTAATCTCCAGCTTAACTTGCCCCATCGGAGCTTTACTGTCTGCTGTATACTCGTATATGATTAAGTCGTACAGCAGTATTGCAAAAAGTATCAACATTGATATCGATCTTTGTCTTGAATCCTCAGCATCATTTACTGTTTTACTATAAGAAATTTCAAAGAATGGTGCAATTAACTCTTCATTAGATATCAAACTTATGTATTATAAGAAAATTTGAATAATTGACTGCGGAAACTTACCTTACATAAATTGCTGTGAATACACTTTATAAGTCATAATGTAGCAGGCAAGAAATATTTTTGGCTTAGAAGATTAGTTCCTCCTAGGTTTTGAGCTGGAACTGCCACTGCTCGAGTAAATACCCAGTATTATTTTTACTGTATTTAGTTTCGCCCAGGTTTTATCCCGGACTAAATTTTGGTTTATTTTGAAGTTACAGGTTAGTATCAGTATCCAATAGATATACAATATAAGTAGATGTGGAGTCGGATTTCTAGTCTTTTGCTGGAGTAATACCAGTATATTGCATCTCGTTCTTAGAATTTGAAGGTTTAAAAGGTTTCAAGTCTAGATGGACACTTTGACCATTGACAACGACGCCTGCAAGATTTTGTAATTTCTTCATTGCATAATATGAACACACAAGTTTGTTCAGTTCGTGCAAATCTTTTTAAGGAGTGAATTGATTCTAAGGACTTACTATATTTTTCCTGAAGGTCTTGCATTCAACCTATGAAAAGTAAACTTATGTCTAAAGCTTTTCATGAAGAAATCAACACTCGTGAAAATGCTGAAAGAATGGTCGAGGTTGTCTCAATAGTTAGTGCATATGAATCGCTAAATCCTGCTGTAATTTAGCTACGAGTACTACTTTTCTTGTGAGAAAATATTTTCTATTCTTAAGATGTGAATAAATACATGGTGAAGGATTCAATTTCGATGTCCATTGGTTCTCGAGGAAAACATATTTAAAATCTACAAAAGTAGAGATTTCACATGGGATGACATCTTTAATTCTAGTGAACTTGCTAGTTCTGGAACTATTTTTCGAGCGCTGGTAAAAGGATTATGTTTTACTGTATCCTTTAATTTCCACTCTTGTCTGTCCGTGAACTTCCTAAGGCGTCCACTTTGTAGTGTTGTTCTATAATATTTTTATCACTGTAGCGATTAATAACTTCCTGTACCGTCGATTTGCTTCTTTTCGTCTATTCTGATATTTTATGAGATTTTCTCTTGTAATATCAGTTTATTATATGTTTACTTTCTGCCAATATTAATTCTTTGCTCCTTATTTTTATAAAATTAAATTTTTAACTTTTTTTTCATACATCCTTTTTCTTATGCACATGAAACGCCCTGAACACAAATGTAATTTTTTCCTTTACGGAAATTCAGTATATTATTTCTAGTTGACGAAATGAGTCGCTTAACCCTTAAGTATGGACGTATTTTTTTCTTAACACTACTGCGGACGTGGAGTCTCACAGGCTCCTATATGCACACACTTTTTTTTGAGAATTTGATATTAGGTTGCTTTAAAACTGGTTGGATATTGAAGTTAAGGGATTTAGCAATAAAGTAACGTGCTTATGTAATAACTTTTATTTAAAAAAATATAGAAATGTGAAAAATCAAAAATTATGGCACTTTTAAGTCTAAATTTACTTAGGCTACATTTTTAGATATTAAAAACAGCCAAACTTATTACTATAACAAAATGAGTCTTCTCTTCTTAAAATATAATACATAAGGAAGCAAAAACACAAAACACCTACTTCAGGTAACTAATACAAAAAATATTGACAACAGTCTAATAACGCAAATTTATTGGCAGTCAGTGCACAAAGGTCTAGAACATCGGAGACACACAGGTTTCTTGCACCCAACACAAACATAGGTAGTCATCCGAAAATGCGATTCATAGTCAACCTCAGTTCTCTTGGCAATCGTGTATTTATAACACGTATTTGCACATGAGGCACTACAAGCACACGTGCTAGTTTTTTTAGAAAATCTCTTTCCACAGCTTTTGGTTGATGCATGTCATACAAAATGTACGGGTTCATGGCACTCAAGTCTAGGACACGATATAGCAACACCATAGGCCATCTCCTTGTTCGACGGCTATTGGAGTAAATGGAGCATTTTTTGTCAACCTCATCGACGCCCCCTTTAGTGGAATTGTAATACATATTAATTTCAGGTTTTTTTTTTGTATTTTCATCTACCTGGTTACTATGGTGCATGGAAGATACAAGCATCACTGCTCGATTCTTCTTTGGCACGTATGAGCATAACGTTTTTGTGCTCGTAAATCCAAATAAAGTAGAGTTTACTTCCCTTTGCTTCTTTGGCCAAAATTCTATCGGGATTTCCCTCTTGTTCTTCTTCAGAGTACCCACATACGTCAGTTTCCGTGATTATAGTTGGTCTACGAGCTCTATAGATGAAAACCAATTGTCAGCCGTCACATTATGGTTGGTTCCATGAATGGGTTTTGTGAGGCGTAGGGCACACTGAGTTGGAACTAGAAATTGTTTTTCTTGAGCTGTCAGTCCGATACCATCCGAGCCTTTTCCAAAGTAAATATATCCATTATAAAAATAATAGTTATTGGCATCACATAATGCTCGTATTATCAATCCATACTTACCAGGCTTTTTTGGCATGTATGATATCATGTGACTTCTTCCTCAAAACGACGAGCATTTCATCCACTGTGGAACATTCGCTCAATTCATACAACTGTTGAGAATTACTCACAAACTTATTGAAAATATGGGATATGGCAGCCAACTTATCAGCTTTCATTCTCTCTTCACGATCATCAGGGTTGTCAAATCGTAGGCACAATAACAAAACCAAAAATCTTGTCTCTGACATTCCGCACCTAAATATCTCACAACCTGTGCCATCTGAAGCGAACAAATAACTCGTGTTTTCATCATTTGATTTCAAAACAGCTGAGTAAAACAATAGACCAATAAAGGCTTTTAGTTCAACCATGTCTAAATCATTCAATTCTGGTCTGTTATAACGGGCATACATGGTTCTGTAACTAGAAATTCTAAGATTTGTCCAAGTTAGAATGCACTGGAGCATTTCTTCATTAAAAGGTTTATTCCAAATACTGTAGTGATCTTTACCATCTTCAGAAGTCAATTTTGAAGAACCAGCACGAGATGTTATAATATTATGTTGTGGGGTACGTACCCTAGCCAAAGGCGTCGTCTTGGCCCATTTATACCTATTTTTGCCGTAGTAATATTTGCTTGTCACTAACTACGATAATGAAATACTGTCGGAATTATCACTATCCGATTCTTCTCCTAGGACCTGGTCTGGTTCCTGGTCCTGATTTTCATCACTGTCACTCTCATGATTTTGTATTAGTTTGAACTCCAATATAAACAAACCTTCAATATTCTCTTCATTGTCAGACTGATCCGTACCTAATAACTCACTCACTTCTTGTTCGAAAGTTGGATCTATGACACGAAAATTTTTTCGCGCAGGGCCTTGAACAGAACCCGTAGACGGTCGTTTTGATTTAGAATTACCGGCATTATTTATTTTTGACATTTTGTACTACAAAATCTGAAACAAACATAATCGCCTTTATAAAATATATTATATGACAATAATGGACGTGTAGCCTGACAGGCTCCAGTCAATTTTTTGATGGTTATTTCTCACGTGATATTCACCGGACGACACAACCTCCTACCTCGTTGGTAGTTTGGCAACTAAAACAAAAGCTACAGAGCCGCTCAATCGCGGGGAGCGGGGGGAAATAGGTGAAACTATGAAAACGTAAACATTAAGTAGCCTGTGAGACTCCACGTCCATACTTAAAGGTTAATGCTTCAGCAAAAGTGGGCAATATTGGAAATTTACTACAATTCGCATTTTGTTCGCCAGAAAATGGCGTACAAAATTTGATGGACAAACGGCTCTCACACCCAACGGTGTCAAGAAAAGTGCATGATATGAGCTACCTAGTTGACAATTCAAAGCGTATCCATGTTCGAGTGTTCGTCCAGCTGCAAAAATCTGCGCCAACGTCTAATAACATCCCCAGCAAACCAATAAAGTATCGAAGGCACCCGTGAATGTACTACTTGCATTCATTAGGAAATTCATATAAAATCCAATAGAACTTTGGAGAAAGAGTTATCTATTTACTTTTTGACGGAGAGAATGCCTGTGCGTTTCCCTATCGAACACTCTTCAGACATCCTACCCTGCACCCTTTTATCTGGATGGTAACACGTATGCATTGTATATATTTACGTTAGTGCTTTGGAATAAGCTATTGCCAATCAATTCAATTGAATAGCAATAGACTTAGTGCCTAATACTTACCATTTTTCCTAAAATTCAAACCATATTTAATCCTCAGAGTTATAAGATTAATTTTCAAAACCAATTTGAGCATACATATTCGTATGTGCATTACACATTTTCACACGTGCTGCCTTTTGCAGCGTCGTTCATCCAATGAAGAGAAGCAAACTATCCCATGCGTAGGATGATAACAGATAGAGTATTGGAAATAAATAGGATCATTGGCCCAGGTCAGACGTAGTCGTAAACAGTTTTAATACCTATTTAAACATTCAGGTTTTCAACCTCTAATACGAGATCTTTCCCTTTGAGCTATCGATAGATGGATGGTTGTGCAACAGATAAGTGCGCATTAATTGCAGTGCGTGCGGCCAGGTCACTGAAAAATTTTCATAAAACAAGACGCATGAGTCCTGGAATATTTCTAATAACCTAGCCGTTCGCACTGCAACTAATGTATTCCTCTATGTGTTGCGCCTCAGATGTCCCAAGACAATCATACATCTATCGATGGCCCAAGGGGAAAGATCTCGTATGAGAGATTGGAAATGCATTCTTGTTCTCAGGATGAAAATGGTCAGGACGCACATCTCATGTATGTTTTGCGTGTTCATTCGTGTTCTTCTTCTACATACAAGTATCACATACAGCTGTTTTTCTACAATCTGCTGGCCTAAGTTTTCATTTAACAGTTTTAAAATTATTTTCAAGATATGCTTCTTTTGTTTTTCTTTGGCTACAGCCCCTTTCGGGCCTTCGCTTAGAGAAAGTTAAGGGTATCTCATAACCTTGATTGAATGTGCCGGCTCTCGGGAAGGTAATATGGTCAATACCACGCTTGAGCCGAGTGTCCGTCCACCCAGCTATGATACGTGATGATTTTAAACGAGTACGTATCATAACTGAAAGGACTTATGATCCGTCCAAAGTATCGCTTGAATTAAAACTCGTTGTTGCCAACGGGATTTGAACCAGAAACTTTTAGCTTACGGAATGAGTGCTCTAACCACTACACCACACGGACAACGCCTCTTTTCTGTAAAAACCTAATTTTTCTATGAAAATGAAAACTCGATTATTAGAGGCTTTTAAATAAAAAAAAAACATAGTAGTTACCATATTTCTTATATCTTTTTGTAATAAATAAATATTTCTCACTAAACGGTTTATAATGCCAGAGCAAACTGAATTTTTTTCAAACTTGGAAATATGTTTTTGAATAGTCAATTGCAATATTTGACCAAACAAATTTAACTAACTAAAACGAATACTTTATGGAATAAAAGAAAATTAAATTTTCGGAGGAATATCAGTTTATGTCGGGAGAGATTCGTTTGACAGTAACGAACCAATTAAGAGTTAATTATTTGAAGAGCACACATATTGTATAGATATCTTCAAGTTTCTAATGAGTCTGAATCTCTTCAGGAACTGTGCACAATATATAATTTTATGATGAATAGTGTAGTAAAATAATAAATTTTCGTAGGGTTTAGACGTTATTATGTGAGCATATTGCAAAATTTGATGGAACAAACTCATGCAATGATGGTTTGTTTGCATACAAAATACCCGTTAAATGCAGATCATACAAGTATATCAACGTCAGCGATTTCTCGTAATACGCAGTTGATGCATGCATTATTGCTCTAATTAGAATCATTCTCAAACTAGCACAATTAAAGAAATTTTGGAAGAAAAATTATGATAGTCAGCTTGTGGGCTTTAAAATGTTTAAACATTTGTATTCTTCTTCGTAACACTACAGCCTCTCTTGGGCGTTTGCTTCCTGCAAATAGCGCATATAACTGTCTCGGGCCATTGACAGCGTCCTCCAATTTTGAAACCGAGCAGTGGTGTTCTTTCTTCGTCGACAGAGCCAGACCAGCGTTGCTTCGGTTCCCCACTGGTCTCCGGCCTTCAGTTTTCAGTGATTCATGTATCCAGCCCATTATAGCTTCCGCAGTCTGACTATCGTTGAGACCTCCGGCTCGTCAAAAATTTCATACAGCTCATGGTTGTATCCAATTTGGCATTGGTCCCCGTGAAGATTCTCTCCGAATATTTGCCTCAGGACCCGTCGCTCAAAGGCGTTCACTATATTTGCGGATGCTTGGGTTAGGGTACATGTTTCACACCCATAGCATAACACAGGTCTTATCACAGATTCGTATACTTGGAGCTTTGTTTTCCTGCGTATGCCGCTGGTCTTCAAGGTCGTTAAAACGGAATAAAATACTCATTACTGGTTCTCGTTATTTTGGCGCCTAAAAACACAAATTCGCTCATATTTCCGATACTGTATTCGACAAGTATGATATTTTGTGTATTTGAGTTTTTTTTCATCGAGTACATCATGAGCTTTGTTTTATTTTCATTGATTTGTAGCTCTACTAGTTTTGGTTCGCTATCAAGTTTCAGGAAGAGTTCCTTGGTAGTTGTAAATGACCGTGACAAAATATTGATGTTGTCTGTATAGGCTACTACTTGGCTCGGCTTGTATAGTAATGTACCTTGTAAATTGACAGGTAGCTGCCTTATGACCTACTCCACAGCTAAATTGAATAGTAATGGGGCCAGCCCATCTCCCTGCTTTAGTCCGATAGTTGTGTCAAAGGCGTCGGTGAGTTGGTTATTGATGCGGACTAGGGAGGTTGTCGACGTCATTGTCATTTTGGTAAGACGGACTAATTTGGCTGGGATGCCAAAGCAAAGCATTATTTTGTACATTATATACCGATCAATACTGTCATATCCTTGCTTAAATTCAACGAAAATTTGATGAACGTCTATATTGAACTGCCAGCACTTTTCAAGTCCCTGGTTGACTCTGAACAATTGGTCAATTGATGATCTACCTGCTCTTAAACCACCTTGATACTCCCCAATAATACTGTGGGCATATGACCCAATTTTATTTTCTAAGATCTCTGAAATATTTAAAATTTAAATTAATTAAATTCCCCAAAAACGAAGTTATTTTCAAGCCATCGGGGTATAAAAGAAGTCATATATATTTATATACATGAGTCACCAAATACTCGTATATTTAAATCTTAGCAGTAACCTTATATATTTGAAATGTTTTGTGATTATACCTTTTCAGTATTCGCTGGTAAAAACAAGATAAATTCGAAATACTCCAAGGGCTATAATGGACTACGTACTACGAGAATTACTTCATATTTACTTAAATCATTGAGAGAATAATTAATATTTTCTGCAAGAAATAGAGCTCCATCCCCTTAAAGCGGTTTTCCGAATCGATTGAAATATGAGTATATTTCCATAAAATAATTATATTATGCATACTCGTATATCGTCATAACTATTGACATCAGTCATCACTGAATAAATAACAAATGATGCACGTTGCAACGCCGGATGTCAGATTCAGCTTTCATTGAAAGCAATAACTTAGCGAAGCTTTGCCGCCTACAGGGTAACGTGCTAAGAAGATTACAATTTTGCTTTCATATGAACATGAAACGCTATTATCGTTGGACGACCTGCTTTCCACATGTTCGATGGAATGAAATTTAATGAGAGTAGTTGTATGGTTACATGGTAAACTTTAATTGAAAAGTTATTGTCTGCTATGGAAATAAAAAAGCTCTTCAACTTGCACAAGGGGGTGTTGGTAGAAATGTTGTAACATATGCATAAACATATACTCGTATTGCTGCATGTGAATGTAGGTGTTAGGAAAAAGAAAATCGTATAGTAATAAAATGGTTGATATATTGCAATTAACAATATAATAAATTGTACATTTCTATCGGGAGTGTATGAAGTTGCGGTTAATCTATTCCATAGGCTCTCAAACTTATGTCAACCACTGCCCACTTATAAATTAAGACAAAAACCAACGCTCTTATTTAACATTAGCATATGTTCAAAGTCAAAGTCAAAAGCGCTTTATTTAATACTAATTGTTATAAATTTTTAAAAGAACATAACGCAAATTCCAAACAATAAGACTATAAAAAACTTTATGGCCCGAATGGCTCTCTAAATTTATACGTTATCAGTTAAACTCATTTAATGAAAAAAATACACTTGCAAATTTAAATTAATTAAGATTATTTCATATTTTTTGATTCAATTGGAAAAAGGAGAAAAAACCAACCAGCATTATTCAAAAATTACTTATATTACTAACACAACAATGAACTTATATCCTATACCTAATATGTTACACCCTAATTCTAAATAAGTTCAATCAAAAAAAAAAAAACAAAAAAAAAACAAAAAAAACCGTTACCTTATATTGAAACCTATACCTAAATTATAATACAAATAAACAACAACACTAAATGTAGCAATAATGAGATGAATCTAAAAAACTAAGTAACGAGAAAAAGCACAAAAACAGAAAATAAACACGAATAATTTAGACATTGTCATTCAACCACCAATACCTAGATTGCTCCATCTCAGCTCGACCAGCCTCAACGAATCTAGCAAATGAGTATCTCCATTGGAATTGTTGGTCTCGTGAACTCAGATTCCGAGGATATTTTATCTTCTTATCGGTGGCCCGTCGGTATATGTGATATATGATTGGGACGCCGTCAGAATCAAAAATATATCGATTCATGTCAAATACACGAATGCTTCTGGAGGAACGAAGCCAGTAGTGAGGCAAGTCACAATATACCCGTCTGTAGGGTGGAACGGCTGTGAAATCCAAGGGTTTTCACTCACAGTTACAGATCTTGCGATATGATTCCGAAGAAGTTTCAATATGAAGATATCGACTCTTGTCACTTAAGCGGTTTGATAAATTTTTCTATTCGATGTATAGTGCTTCCAATCCGTCTCAGGCTTTCTGTACAAACCAGTACATGCACGAAGACATTTCCTTTCGAAAACTTTTAATCTTTCCATTGTACTGGCACTCTGGTTGTACCAGATCTGGCATCCGTATGTCAAAACTGGTCTAACCAGGGTCTTGTAACAAATAACTTTGACTTTTTGATCAATGTATCTGGAATGAAAGAGTCGCCGAAGGGCCATGACTACTTTTAGTGCCTTACTGAGCATGATTTTGACATGTTCAGTGTAGTACAGATACTGATCGAGATGAACACCGAGGTATCGAACACAGGATTTATGTGGAACCCTTTCTGAACTACCCTCACCAGCCATAATGTGGAAATCCTTCCAATTACGTTTCAGGTCTTGACTGGCCCCCTGCAGCGTTGTCCGAAACAAGATTGTTTCGCACTTCTGCGCATTGATTTTCATTCGCCAATTGTCGGTGTAGAGCTGCACATCATTAAACATTTTTTGAAGATTGCTCTGAACTATTGTAGCTTTTCGGTCTGCCGTATAGATGATCAGATCATCAGCAAACGCTACCAATGATCGCGTTGGCGAGACATTAAAATCAAAGCTGTTCAATAGCTTGCGAATGAATATTGAGAAAATCAGAGGCGCAGTAACTGTTCCCTGCTGTAGACCATTCAAGACCTTGAATTCGCGCATTGTTGTCAGATTTCCATCAGTTAAAACAAACGATTTCCCGTATAACATATTACATATCATGGCGACAAGGTGTCTGGGGAACCTGTCCTGAAGAAGTTTGAAAACTAGTCCATCTAACCACACCGTATCGAAGGCTTTCTACATATCAATGAGACATGCTCCAACACATTCTTTGTTGTTTAGTTTCCAACAGATGTCTGAGGTTACTTTCACTATTGCATGTATGGTCGAATGCCTGGCACGAAAACCAAATTGGCAATTCGGCATCAACTCATATTTCTCAATGTGGGCGTTTAATGCTCTGTTGAGTATCACTTCAAACACCTTGCTGATGTTAGGCAGCAAGCTGATTGGGCGATAGCTTTTAGGGCATGAAGATTCTTTTCCTTTCTTCAAGATCGGAAATACCTTAGCCTTTTTCCACTCATTTGGGAAATATGAATTGTTCAACATGTTGTTGAACAATATGCAATAATTCCTAATAGCAACCTCAGGCAAATGTCGGAGAACTATATTTGGAATACCCTCAGTACCACATGATTTTTTGTCGTTTATTCTGCGAAATATGAAACACAAGTCTTCATAGCTGACAAAATAATCAATAAGATTCAAGCTCGGTATGAGGTCAGATGTGAATGTTTCATCGAAATGAAGAATTGATTGGCCGTTCAGGCTTGATTTGAAGTCGGAAACTTTTGCTTCAACGAGCTCCGAAAATATTTCATTCCTTCTCTCTGGGTTTGGCAGATGAACCAATTCTAAATGTGTTCCAATCAGGGCAAGTTTCTGCAATCCATCACATATAATCGTGTTTCCATTTCTATCCGGAGTCGTACTATCAATTTCGATACCAGCTCTATCGAGAAGATTTATCTCATCACTAGTGACTTCAAGATTCGATACCTTAACTCGAGACTTCCTGCGGAATAAGCTATTCACTTTCGCGAACACGCCATCTGGGTCCTGTGGGCTAACACCCCTCAGTTTTTCCGCCCATTGATTGCTGACCTCACTCCTGAAGTATGAACGGATTAAGTTCCGGACATTCTTCAGGTGTAATTTCAACAAAGCCAACGAGGGATGGTTGTAGTCCAAAAATCGTCGATAAATATTGTTGACGCGTGTGAGAAGAAGGCTTTTCAATATTTTCAACCTTGCGATGGTTGGTGTTTCATATCCTTCCATATTGTTTCGATGTTTAATCTTGGGAACTACTTTCTCAATCGTTTCCAACGTCAGCTTCTCTAACTTCGACAAATAGAGATCTATTTCATCGTCAGTTAGATTTCTGTTGTTAGGAACCATTGAGCAAGAGTTGCCATCATCAGAAGGAGGACATTGCTTCTGGTACTCCCGATTAAACTTCTTTTGAAACTTTCCCCAGTCTGTTTTTTTGAAATTCAACCGATGGTTTTCATGTTGAACTAGAATGAGGAAGAAATCATCCCTTTGATGATTGATTTCCATTACGATTGCGTTATGGTCGCTATCGTAAGGAAGCACTTGTAGTTTCCGTTGAGGACTATTAAAGCTGAATTCAAGTCTTGCGTCAGCAATGCAGAGGTCCAAATATGAATTTGTCCTAGGGTATGTTGGGAACTCCGACCCATATAGGTTGCACCTGTATTCAATTTGGTTCTCTGTTATCCATGATTTCAGGAATACACCTCTTGGATTATTGGTGGCGTTTAGCCATGATGTATGCTTGGCATTCAGGTCACCGGCAAAAATATAATAACTATGCAGCCTGTTCAATTCGAGTATTTCAAACAAGGAATTGAGTTCCTCCTTGAACTTGAGAACATTTTGACCAGTTGCATAGGCAGAGATAACGAAGAGGTTATCCCCACCTGGCAGTGAAATTTTGATGACGGACACTTCAAGAAATTCAAAGTTTTTGAATTCGACTTTTTCAATATTTTGGAAACAATAGGGTCTTCGAACCAATATCCCGGTGCCACCTCCCCCATCACCTATTACCCTATCGTTTCTTACGAATGCAAAATCTTTGAATTCCATGGAATGCCATGAATTGAGGTGGGTTTCAGTGAGAAGTATGATGTCAGGCTTTTGCTTAACAACAAATTCAAGGAGATAATCACGTCGATGTATAGCAACGATAGAGTTGACGTTGATCGATATGAGGCGAAGCCTATCCATGGGAATATGACTGGATGACAAGTTATTATTATGCATTTGAAAGACCTAAACGCTGAAAAGCAAAGTTAATTTTTGAATCTTGTTTGTCGATTCTCTCCGATAAAGAATTAAGTTGCTGGTAAATTTTGAGAAGCAGCTCATTATTGCCACTTACATTATTTACATTATTTCCAGCATTTTCTGCTGGTCCTCTAGCGGCGAGTGCAAATGATACTCCGGGCTTGACGAAGTTGGAAGGTATGATATTACGGTGTACTTGTGTTTGCTTTGGAGCAAATTTAACTTTTGCATCTTGATATCGGGAGCATCCTCGATATGATGCTGGGTGACCAAAAACACCGCAGTTAACGCAGTATAATTTTTCTTTAGGCTCCGTCTGAGCCAATTTGCACTCACCGGGAGCATGAACGTCTTTGCATTTAACGCAACGATAGTGCATGGCACAATTGGCAGCCGAATGTCCAAATCTTTGACACCGGAAACACTGGTTGACTTCTCTTTTCTGGAGGCGTTCCCACCTCACCACTCTGAAATTTAAGTACCTTATTTGTTGAAGGGCACTTGGACTGCTCTTATTTGCAATTTGTACCAGGTAAAGTGGTGAATTCTTCCTTTCTATGGTCAACCTTCTTGTCGCAAAGGCTTTGACTGAAACAAAATCAATATCTGGTGCAGCCTCCTTGAGCACCTGAAGAAGATCGACCGTATCCTCTCCGCTGTCCAAACCCATCAACAAGAAGGTCTGATTCTTTTCACTTTTTGGGGGTATAGGTGAAGTGTGGAACCTCCCCAGAAATCAGCGCATCTTTGGCTGACTTGAAATCAACCAGTGATTTCGTCCTTATAGTTAATTTTTCGGCATTAACTCTTTTGATTTCGAAATTGGCCAGTTTATTTTCGGCTGCCAATAGCCGAACCATATCTTTCCCGATTTGTCCGAACACGTTGATTGGCGGAACTTTTTCTGTCTTGTTAGAAGCTTTTTCAGAGGAACCAGCAGAACTGCGGGCCGGTTTTTTCTCCTTATTTTTGTTCTTTAAATATTGAATGAAATTAACGTCATTATCTTGATTAAAATTACCTCTGATGTTTTCTTCGATTTCCATATCTTCGGTTAATCCCTGCAGCGCTGCAAAATAATTTTGGCTCTCGTTGGTGCCACCAGCACTTAGAACTTCCTCTGGATTTACTTGCTTATTACTTTTCTTCGGCTTTGTTACCTGTTGCCATTGATTTTGGGGCGGCGTCTTTTGAGGCTTCATCCCTTGCTTGAAAAGATCCTTGAGAGACTGTATCTCTTGCCTTAGTTCATCATTTTCTTTCTGCGATTTGGCCATTTGTTGATTATCCGCTATTATTTGCAGCTTGCACCCTCCATCTACGGAGTTTTCTTCGTTATGTTTTCTTTTAGTGATTGTCGCCAGTTTCGTATTCGTCGTTTCCCCAGGTTGCCCCAACGGTGGGAAGCCGTCGGGCTCCTCCATACCAGCGGCGAAATTTTCTTTGTGAATTTGTTTTTCGTTACCAATCGAAGTAAAAATATTTGATAGAAATTTCCTGAGTCGATTACTTCGACAATATAAGATTTTTTCCGATTAAAATTAACTTCGGGCTAACGTTTTAAAAAAATTAATTTAATTTTTGAAAACTTTTGACAGGAGCGATTTAAAAGACGTCTATACGCAAAGACTACTACGATCCAATCCATTAGCATATGTTGTGTGTCTTAAAATGTTGAAAAAAAAAAAAATGTTTAAAGATGCATTTTTATATCTTTTACGTCTAGCAGCATTCGTTGCGTACAGATGCGTTTTTAAAAGCTACTGGCACAAGTTTTTAAAATTATGTACATAATTTTTTTTAAACGTCAGTTGAAAACTAATTTTTCAAATTGGAAAAACTTATCAAATCGTCGAATCATTCAAACAATTGTTGTACCCTATTTAAAGTACGAGACTTTTTGTGCTTAATACGTTTATTGTCTTATTATTCTCCCGTTCGGGAGAAATCAGTCAAAGTCAAAAGCGCTTTATTCACTATTAATCGTTACAAATTTCTAAAGAATATAAAGCAAATTCCAAACGATACTGCTAAAATTTAGTGGCCCAAATGGCTCTCTATATAATACATTATCAATTGAAAATATTTAATCAAAAAATAATATCAGATTCAATATTTAAAATTATATTGTATATTTTATGATTTAATCGGGAAAAGGAAAAATTTATTATAATATTGACATAATAGAAAAGTGAACTGTGGCGATATGGTAGTGTATTAGTGGTCCGTTAAGGACAGCAGCGATGTTAGCTGCCTCAGCGAGCTGAGATTTCGAGCTGCGCTGAAATGATTTTGCCTTAAAACGCATACGCATGCCGGCAGCTGGCTTTCTGCGGTGTCATAAAGCTTTACAAGGATAACACGGCCTGACGGAATCCAAAATGGGTCTTAATCTTCTCTGCCTAACATACCGATGACACAAGTCATCCTTCCGTTTTCAGCGGGTAAGCTAGCTACAATCGGAAAATGGGGAGCCCGGTTGATTTGGTGCCCTCGCGCACCCTCTCAACCGAATGAAGTCCAGATGACTTGGCCCATCTTCAGGAGCCTATCATGGCTTGGCGTAGAAGCCCATACTCCAACGGACAACCCTATGAGGCCTACATTAGAAGACGCTGACGTTCACGTGGCGGTTTCTTACACCTCTCGGGGGGGTTAAAGATCCCGTTTTTTCCTAATTCATATTATTGATAAATATCAATATAAGATATTGCAATAAAACAAAATGTTTAAGAGAATGTCTGAACCTAGTGGTCAGAAATGCAGTTACTGGTCTATGAATTTAATGATTTGAAATTAATGCAGAGTTACAAATATGAGAACGTTAAATTAAAGATCCGTACATGCATATTTCAAAAAGCAAGGCATTAATATAAACGTTACAATTTAAATCTAAAGAATACCATACGGGAATAGACATGCAAGTCCATGTTTCGTCTACAAGGCGGTATATATGATAAGCAAAATGTAAATATGGCCGCATAAGAATATTGTTACATGTACAACTAATTCTGCGAGCCACTGTCGTAATTGTTTTCACAACATTATGATCAACAAAATAATGTACTCGAAAACCCGCCAAGCATAATCCACATCTGAATGTGACGTCACTGCCCCATTCATTGAGCTGCTCGAATATTCCAGGTGATTCGACAATGTACGAGAAATGAATTGAATGACTAGAGACCCTATATAAAGCCGAGCTGAATGAATGGGGGGATTCATTACAACCGCGATAGAGTGGAGCGCCAGGTGAATGCGATATTGATTGAGTGATTGTGAAGTTATTTTAGTGGACAGTTGAATTAAAAATTTATAGAATAAGTGAAAAATAAAATTGGTGAAATTCTTAAATTAAGTTTTGTGCATTTTTAGTAAATAAACTCTTTTAACTTCACTTAAAAGACAGTGCGTTTTCACTTTCCCGGGACATTAAAATTATTGGCCGCGAACCATAACTCGCGACAATATAAAGGTCTGAATTCAATAAGAGCGGACATACGTGGTTGCTCCAAATTGTGCGACCGTGTGGATAGCTAGATAACTCAGGAGGGGGGTCACACCACAACTAACGAACTCACGTGTACTCCATATGGTAATCGCCTGCCCATTCGTGTAATTTAGGTACATTTAGGGGATAAGCGTTATAATTTGCTGCGTCCAATCCAATGAGGGTACGAGTACACATATATTGTTTAAAAATGTGTACCTATAGAACATGCGGTAATAGAATATAAACGCGTGATATAAATATATTAAAAATTAAGTGATTATAATATGAAAAGATATGACTACATAAAAAAGTTTCGTGACTATAAACATGAAAAGGTATAATATACAGCATGTACTTACCTACATGTCCATAACCGCTCGGGGAAATAGGTGTTGGCTGTAAGGCAAAAAGAATTAATAGGGGCGACCCCTTATGAAGAAGCACACTTGAATTTCCATTCTTTACAAAAAAAGGACCGCACAATTTCCTAACATCAGTTGGAATCAATTTCGACGGACTTTCATGATTGATTGTACCACTGGCAAAAGTTTCGTTTGAATCTACTTTGTCGAATTTAAAGTTTAAAGTTTAAGTTTTTTCAACATTCCACTGACAGCAACATAGAATCGAAACGAATTAATAAAATAACACATTTGTGCTTGCTAAAATAATGTTTCGTTAAAATTAACTCATTTTGTTTGCTGCATATTTATCAATTTTCACGAACGTTTTATACGTTTTAATTGACTTTGTGAGAATTTATCATATGTTAACGCGGGCATTTGATTGATATTTGATTGGTTTTCACAAGCTGATTTAATTTATGTCCAGCCAATACTCTCTTTTTAGGGCTTTGTACTAAAATACAAAATCCTATTGAAATCACGATCTGTGTCCGTCTCTTCGTTCGTCTGTATATCACAGCAGTTTTCCTCCGAAACCATAGAAGCTACAGCGATGAAACTTTGTAAAATGGTCAGAACTTGTAACTTCTTAAAACTTCAAGGGTTAAATTTTTTTTTCAAAGGTTTTAAGGGGGTCTCCTCATATAGGGGGGTGACCCTTCAAAAAATGTTTTTGATGGTTGGTAGTAGAGTAGGGTGTCATTAGAAAGGTCTTAATGAGATATTTTCAAAACAAATATTAAAATTGCCTTACCAGTACTGTGGGAGGCAGGGAAAGGGGAAATGTACGAACTTTTTGCGTACACCCCTCACAATTGGACACCTTACATCCGCTGTATATCACAGCAGTTTTTCTCCGAAACCATAGAAGCTACAGCGATGAAACTTTGTAAAATGGTCAGAATTTGTGACTTCTTAAAAGTTCAAGGTTAAAAAATTTTTTCAAAGGCTTTAAGGGGGTCTCCCCATATAGGAGGGTGACCCTTCAAAAAATGTTTTTGATGGTTGGTAGTAGAGTAGGGTGTCATTAGAAAGGTCTCAATGATATATTTTCAAAACATGTATTAAAATTGCCTTCCAGTACTGTGGGAGGCAGGGAAAGGGGTAACGTACGAACTTTTCGCGTACCCCCCTCACGATTGGATACCTTTCATCCGAAAAAGCTCATGAAGGTAGGCCTTTATGAGCACAACAACATGACTATCATCAATCTCAACCTGTTCTGAAAGTTTCACAAAGATCGAATGGTATTTAACGAAGTCAGTTTGATTTCAATTTTCCTTTATTACTATGGAACAATATGCGCTATATTACTATAGAAACATGTGGCTATGGAACAATATGCACTTTTTACCGACTCAGACACTACAGCTTGGCTAGAATTTGCATGAAATTTTCAGAAATGATAGGTATTATGTATATCTTTGAGAATTGGTTCAGCTGATAGTATCAGTAATCGTAAAACAAAATGGTGGCTGTTTTAAATCAGAAGATTGAATGATTTTGAGTTATTTTTCCCTAACTTCAGCGTTTAAGGTACATGCTTTAAACACTTGATTCAATTCAATGAATGACTGAAGATGAGTACCTGCAATTAGTATTCATAGGTGAAATAAATCGAGGAGGCAGGAGAGACCTCCATACAAGAGGGCTTTGTAACCATTCTAGGGTTCGAGAAAATATGCCATGAATCGATGATTACAGTACAGGGGAGTGGTCCCTGAAAAAAAATTTAATCAAATTCTTTATGAGAGCCTTTCAAAACAGTTCTTGAATTGACCATTTTTGCTTCAGTAGGGGCACAGGCGGAGAAATACATGAAAAATGTGTTTCTCCTTGCGATTGGACACCTGTGATCTAAAAAATTTGAAAAAATTATCAAAGGAGATATTTATGGGTATAACAATAACAAATACCTCAAAAGTAAAAATTTATTGAACCTTGTTGATAATATTATGATTTTCGAATTTCACATTTTCTCCAATAAAATCGTATTCTGTAAGTTTGATGAAATTTGTGTCATATTCACGGAAGTTATATCCATTTGAAATTTCTCCAATTACAACAATAATAACACACTATTTTGGTTTTTATGGACTTTAAATCGAATCAGACACTGGAGTTTTAATTTGATCTTCTTAAAATTTTCAGATAAGATGGATGACATAAATGCTTTTGGGATTTCATGGTTTAAGTGATTTTTGTTAGTTTAAAATGGAGAATCAATGGATTTTCTTTTAAACGATTAAATCTCTTTGACATGTTTCTTGATTTCATTCGTTGCTGATGACTGCAGTTTGTATGTTGATTACAAAACTCTTCTGACATGAGCGTAGGTCTGTGTAACCAACTTATTATTACTTTAAAGTTAGGAAAAAGGATTGGAAAGAGTGGGAATTAGGACGAAAAGAACTTGGGAACGGCTGTTTTAAATTGGAATCTCGAGATTATTTGAAAATAAATACGACCTACACTGTTGAAAATTTTGCCACATCTATTTATTGGCTCGTTTACACCATAGATCGTGGAATATTTACTTTCTACCAGTAAACGAGAATGTCTCCTAAATCTTGCTTGTTCGTTCAAGATTACCCTGTAGGCGAGGTACGGAACTTTAATAGTACCTTTGAGGACGTCAAAAGCAAAAGCTTATCATAGTCCTACAGGAGACAAGTTTTTTCATATTGAGAATAGATAGCTGATTTTCTCATGATGGCAAATTATGGAAATTTTGTGAGTTGTACTGGGATCTGAAAACTAATAGCAAGAACTGTTTTTGAATGGACTCCAACCTTACTGCATGAACACCAAAAAGCGGATTCCAAACAACACTAGTGTATTCAAGAATCGGGCGCACTAGTGATGTGTATAACGCTTTTGCCACCCACTGATTTTTAAATTCTTTAGCATGCCGTTTGATGAAGCCTAGAACTTTATTAGACCTGCTAAGAACTTCATCGTAGTGTAAATTAAAGCGGAATTTCTTATCTAAGGGGACACCAAGATCTACTCTGCTATCAATTCTGAATAGCTTTACATTGTTGAGGTGATAATCACTGAGCAGAATTATATTTTTCCGAGAAAAACTTATCATCTGGCATTTCTCAAGGTTCATATTTAGACAGTTATTATTATACCACTCTAGCAGGGAATTCATTTTATCTTATAAGAACATTGAATCACTATGGGATGCTATAACGTGGTATAATTTCAGATCATCTCCATAAAATAAATGTGGTTTGTCAGACAACACTTCAGACAGGTCCGATGTAAATATGTTAAAAAGAAGCGGTCCAAGATAACTTCCTTCAGGTACACCGGAATAGACATGAATTTCATTGGTTACATATCCTTAAAATTTAACAGTTTGACTTCGGTTCAAGCAAAGGGCCGGTGATTCCAAATTAACGCAGTTTGAGTGACAAAATCGAATGATTGACACGGTCAAACGCTTTGCTAAAGTCAGTGTAAATTGCGTCGACTTGGTGCCCGTTTTCCATTGCATCGTTATATGCATTAGTAAAAATGAGATCTAACTGTTACCATTTCCATTAGGTTTTGGAACTACTTGCTGCAAATCATTGCATTAAAAGGTGGAAATCAGGTTGAAATTATTATCGTCTAAAAGATTTACTGGAAGAAGACGATTGTCAAGTTCATCCAAAATAAATGTTAAATTGGGCCTATTAAAATCAACAATCATTCGCAAGCCCAACAATTGAAGAAATAGTTTCATTTGCTTCATTGTACACTGCCTCAGTAGACTTTCGGGGAATATAGAATACGTCAAAGTATAAGCCGAATTTTTCAATTTTGATTCGAATTATTGCATGTTGGAATGTTTAATGTGCCGTAGTATTAACAAGATCACTTGAGTAGGAGTTATGTACACCAATTGGTACACCGCCGCCTAGCGCCAGCCCGATGCTCTGAAAATCTCGATCGTCCCAATAAATAGTCCAATTACTATCGAGAATCTCTTCATTTTTATAGGATTCATTACAGTATGTTTCAGTGAAAGCAAAAACAGTGAATGGGCATGATTTAGCGTCCAAAAAGATTTTTTTTGAGTTTGCCTTTCATACCACCACAGTTGTAATAGAACATTTTTAGGCATTTTGAGGATAAATCAATAAAATTTACCGACGTTATAGCCATTTGAATTTCCATTTTTCTTTCTAATCCGATTTATTTTAATGAACGAGCTCATTATTTTGGAAGCCAGCCCTATTATGATTTTAGTTTACGGTGGCTTTCATGCGATTAGATTGACCCAAATGCACTTGATGCCTACATTTAACAGTTTTAATTCCACAGCAAATGCTAACAATAAAATCCTAGACTTCGTTTTTACTAATTTTCCGAAATCCTCCCTCTTTTTGGACTCAGCCTTCGAGTCTTACGTTGCCTCCGACCCCCATCACCCTTCTCTTCATCTGGTGATATCTGTGGACCTCGAATCCGTTAGAAAGAGTATCACTCCTATTCGATACAACTTCAACAAAGCAAACTACTCTGCTATAGAAAGAGAGATTTGCTCTGTCAATTGGTTTTCTTTTTTATGTGATCTAAATATTGAGGATGCGGTATGTAAATTCTATAACTTTCTTGACTCTCTAATAGCAGTACATACTCTTACAGTCCGTCCCAAAAAAACTAAAATTTGAAAATTGCGGCAGCTTTAAAAGCCAAGGATAGGGCTCGTAAAGCGTTTCTAGTAAGTGGTTTGTGTTCGGATTTGCAGCTATTCAGAAGGCTTAGACTGGTAGCTAAAAGACTTATAACTGAAACCCAACTAGATTATCTTAAGCATGTGGAAGGCTCAATATGTACTAACCAATCGAAACCATTTTGGGCTTACATTAAGTCTCTAAGAAATGGCAATAAATTTCCTGGCTCTATGATTCACGAAGGCATTAAAACGTCAAATAAAGAAGAGATTTGTGAGCTATTTACTCAATATTTTTCATCATTTTATGCTAAGCAGTCATCTTCTTCCAATGTCGAGTTTTTCCAACAATTCTCGCCAACAGATTCCTTTCCTTATATTAGCCCACTTGAAGTAGAATTGCTTCTTAATAAGTTAGATACATATGGCAGTAGCGGTCCAGATGGTATTCGAAACATCTTCGCCAAAACTCTCTCTTCATCTTTATGCGTACCGCTATCAATTCTGTTCAGCAATAGCCTGGCCTGCGGCACTTTTCCAACTTTCTGGAAGAGATCAGTTGTCCTTCCTATTCACAAAGCTGGGAATATAGCTGCAATCTCAAATTACCGTCCCATAACTCCTCTGTCTTCTTTTAGCAAGATTTTTGAACCCATAGTTTATAACAACTTATATTCCCTTCTACTTCCTAATCTAGCTATTCAGCAATACGGTTTTATCAAAGGCAGATCCACTCTTTCTAATCTTCTCTCCTTCTCTCATACGGTGGCTTCTGCTATAGATCAAAGGAATCAAGTAGATGTTATTTATACTGACTTCTCAAAAGCTTTTGACTCTGTCAACCATGGTCTTCTACTGAACAAGCTCAAGGCATTAAATATTGACTCGACCCTGCTCCACTGGCTATACTCCTACCTCTATAATCGTGAGTGTGTGGTAATGTATAAATCTTGTAAGTCTTCCTCCTATTGTCCTCAGTCTGGTGTTCCTCAAGGCTCAATACTTGGTCCCTTATTATTCTTAGCCTTCATAAATGATCTGCCATCCTTATTTAACTCTTCGTCGCTTATCTATGCTGACGATTTGAAAATTTTCAAAACTATTCATTCTCTAGATGACTGCCTGCGACTGCTAGCAGACCTAGATAATCTTGTTTCCTAGAGCAGCTCTAACTTCCTTCCTTTAAATATTAGCAAGTGTCTCCTTATGTCTTACTCACGTAAAAAATCTCCATTTTCTTTTGTTTATTCGATCAGTGGCACTGCTCTTGGGGTAGTGACCACTCATAAAGATCTTGGTGTAATTTTTGACGATAAGTCCCGCTTTGATCGCCACATTTCTTATATTGTTTCGAAGGCATCTAAAATGTCTGGTTTTATTTTAAGAACCTCTAAAGGCTTCAATAATATACGGTCTTGTACCTATCTATTTCTATCGCTGGTTTGTAGTCTATTAGAGTATTGTGCTCAAGTATGGTGTCCTCATCAGCGTTATTTAATTGATGCGCTTGAGACAGTGCAGCGTAGATTCACAAGATCTCTTATTTTCAAATTTCGGATTGCATACGTTTCCTATAGTGAGCGTCTCGTTATGTTACAGCTCCCCTCTTTATTATCTCGAAGGATCTTCCTCGATGAATGCCTCCTGTACAAACTTTATTACCATCTTTTGCCACCAGCTTTGTGCTACAATATAACGGCCTTTACTCCTGAACGTATGAGTAGATCTTCAGTAATCTTTAATATCCCGTTCGCCCGAACCGAGATTTTTTTAACTCGCCTTTTGCTCGGATACCACGCAATCACAACATTCGTGGTCTTCGTCCTATACCTTCTCCTTTTTACGAATATAAATCTCGTTTAAAACGGGACGTTCTTGAATTCGTTTTTATTAATTAAGTTTTCATTTTTACTGTTTAACGGATTATTAATTCCTTTATGTTTTAATACACTTTCTTTTGCTTTTTTATTATTAATAATTTTTGCCTATTTCATTGTTTTCTTACTTGTCTATATTATAATTGGAGTTTACTCTGTACATATAGATGTTACAATAAATAAATAAATAAATAAATAAATAAATAAATAAATTTATCCCATGCTTTCACGCTACTTAACACCATAAAATATTCGTTTTCCTCTCGGTCTATGTTTAATTTAGATCCGTGAATCGAATTTATTTCTGTTATTAACTCAGAACTCCGAATTTTATATTTCTATTTCAATGGATGGCTCAACCAAAACACATGTTCGCAATTCTCATATTGCGTCCTTTTGAGGTGCAATAAATTTGAGTTTTCCACCGCAGCTCGAGCCAAAAATAGTAGCACTTTTCGTAAAACGTATTGTCCTCGTTATTTGTCTGAAACTTAATCCTTTCTAAAAAATGTAGACGACAGTGGCATGAGACGTTTTCGCAAGTTACATACTTCTTTGATAGGAAAATACTTCTCTCCACTCAACTTGTTTTAGTTTGGTGTATGTGCCAAATAAGTTTGTTAGCTGATTACACTGCGCAACAATGAAATTGTTTCGGCCTCAAAATTAGTCCTATTCTATGTCTTCTCGTTTATTGAATGCAAAAACGACCATTAAAAGAACCGATTAGCTCTAGTTTTAGAGATACTATACGAGTACAAGCTAATTTTAATATTTTATAAATTCTTCTTTTGCAATCTGCGGAAAATTTGTTTTTCGAAATTGGCAACATTGTTAATTGTCAAAATACACATAAATTTTATTTGTCAAATTATAATTTCACTACCAAAAGATTACTAAGTGTGGCGAAATAACGTTTGCCTCACAAAAACGCAATTTGACGCCTCTTGTGAAGACTGCATATCAACATTATTTTGGTATGAAGGTAGGAAACCATAAGAAGCCATGGGCTCCACACATACGAGTATATTGAAATTTTTGTTCAGTTGTATTACGAGAATGGCTAAAAAATAAAAAACTATCCATCGCTTTTGTTGTGTCTTTGATTTGGCGGGAGCCCACTTACCACATAGAGGATTGCTATTTTTGCTTGACTCTATCTATAAAAGCAGGATTGCCAATGAAAAAAATAAAAACTGTTAAACACCCGAATTTTCCATTAGCTACTCGACCTTTTCCACATTTAGACAGTATAACAGCTCCTACATCGCCCCAGACTTATGAGTTGGAAGCAAAAAATGAAGACAGTGTAGAAGGAGCACTCAACGAGCCTTCAACATTTTATGACTCTGATTTTAAACAAGAAAATGATGATCAACCGCATAAATTGAGCCAATCAGAGTTGAGTGATCTCATGAGAGATCTTGACTTGTCACAGGAGAAAGCAGAACTTCTAGGATCAATCTCCTGCATAATGATGTCAGGGTCACCAAGTACAGCCAACATCATAAGGATTTGATTCCTTTTTTTGAAAAGAAAAATAACCTTGCTTTTTGTTGTAATATTAATGCCTTGATGAAAAGTTTGAATATGAAGAATGATTCAACTGAATGGAGACTTTTCATAGACTCCTCCAAGCTTAGTTTGAAAGCTGTGTTGCTTTATAATAGCAACCGTCTACCTTTCATTCCTATTGGCCATGCGGTTCACATGAAGGAGACTTATGCAAACATGGTAAACTTCCTAGATTCAATCAACTACCTGGAATATAATTGGAAAATCTGCGGTGATTTAAAAGTGATTGCTATACTCTTAGGGATGCAATTAGAGTATACGAAATACTGTTGCTTTTTATGTATGTGGGATAGCAGGGATGGAAAATCACAATTATATTCAAGCAGATTGGCCTGCAAATAATCTTAATCCTAGTGGGAAAAACGTAATTACCGAGCCACTCGTAGACCCAAAAAATTTTCTGCTTCCACCCTTACAAATCAAGCTGGGCTTGATGATGAATTTCGTCAACGCCACGAACCTAGAAGACTAGGCTTTTAAATACTTAAGAGACAAACTTCCTAAATTTAGTGATGCAGAGGTCAAGGAAGGCCACAAATACAACAACTTATAAAGGACATTGCATTCGATTTAGTTTTGGAAAGGAAAGAAAAGAAAGCTTGGGAAGCTCTCAAGGGAGTTAAACATGGATTTTTAAGGGAACAAAAGATATGATAACTACTCTCAATTGGTTACCGAACTCTACAAAAATATCACTAACTCGGCTGCAATATGTCCATTAAAATCCATTTTCTCCACTCCCATCTTGATTTTTTCCCACCAAATTGCGGAGATATTAGTTATGAGCATGAAGAACGGTTCCATCAAGATATTTCTGGGATGGAACGAAGATATCAGGGCCACTGGAATGATGCAATGCTTGCAGATTACTGCTGGTTTAAATGTAGAGATGCTCTAGAGGTCACTTACAAGAGGAAAGCTAAAAGATCACCATCAACGGAATTAGACAATTCTTCGAAGACCTAAGCACCTGGCAATGTTTTTTGAAGAATTTTGAATTTAATTATCATTAATGATAGTGCAATCACACTTTAAATATTGTTAGCATATGTAATTCACATTTATTTCTTAGAAACAATAATTTTCATCATTTACATATAAAAAATGTAGAGCTAATAAAATTTTTTCTTTGTCATATTCGTTTTTCTTAACCCAATATTAGTAAGAATTGATTCATGAAGTAAAGGAAACGTTCAACTTTTGTTTTTTTGCGCAGTGTTATTGGCCCCGAAATTGAAGAGTAGTTGATATCATCCAGTACCAGACATAATTTCATATTTACCTCAAACATTTTTCGTCAGTTTTCTTTTTAGGGTTTTGTAAAATAATTTTACAAAACCCTACTAGTTTCGCGACCAGTCTGTCCGCCTGTCCGTCCGTCCGTCCGTCCCTGGGTCACAGCAGTTTTTCTCGGAAACTACTTAAGCTAGAGACATCAAATTTTGTGTGTAGGTGTAAAGTGTTGATTTCTTCAAAATTCAACTACAAAAAAATTTTATAAGGTATTCAAGGGGGGTCTCCTCATACAGGAGAGTGACCCCCGAAAAAAAAATTTTCATAGAAGGTAGCCGATATGGGTATGTAATGAAAGGTCTTGATGAGAACTTTTCAAAACAGGTCTTAGTTTGGCAAAATTTGCTTCAAGGGGTGCACAGGGAGGGGAAATACATGAAATGTGGGCCTTGGTGAGTGCAACAACAACAAATACGTGAGAAGTCACAATTCACTCAACTTTGTTAGTAATAGTATGATTTTATGTTTTCTTGAATTAAATTCAATGAAATTCAGTACGGAGATGTCTGGAAGTTTCATAAAGATTGAATCATATTTCGCGAAGTTATAGTGATGTGAATTTTCCAGTATTACTATGGAACAATATGCGCTGCATTTATTATTATGGCAACATATGGCTATGGAACAACATGCGCTTTTTCCCGCCCAGACACTACAGTTTTGCTAGGATTTGCATGAAAATTTCAGGAATGATAGGTGTCATATATATCTTTGAGAAGGTTCAGCTAGTGGTATCAGTAATCGTAAAACAAAATAGTGGCTGTTTTAAATGCGAAGATTGAATAATTTTGAGTTATTTTTTCTCAACTTCAACGTTTAAGGTGCATGCTTTGAACACTTGATTCAATTTAATGAATGACTGAAGATGAGTACCTACAATTAATACTCATAAGTGAAACAAGTCAAGGAGGCGGGAGAGAGCTCCTAGCAAAAGAGCTTTGTAACCGTTCTAGGATTCGAAAAATTGGCCATTAATCCATGATAACAGTACAGGAGAGTGGCCCCTGAAAAAAAATTCATCAAATGTAGCCGATATGAGTATGAAATGAAAGTTTTCATGGAAGCTTTTCAAAACAGTTGTTAAACTGTCAGTTTTTGCTTCAGTGGGGGCACAGGGGGGAAATACATGAAAAATGTGTTTCCTCTCTCTTGAATGGACATCTGAAATAATTATCAAGGGAGAAATTTATGAGTATAACAATAACAAAAACCTCAGAAGTCGAAATTCGTTCAATTTTGTTAATGATAGTATGATCTTTCTGGTGACTGCATTTTGTAAATTGAATACAAAACCCTTCTGACATGAGCGTAGGTCTGTTTAACCCAACTTGTTTTTTGTTTTGCTTGAAAAGCGTCAGATTAAATAAAAATGCTACGTTACAAACTGATCATATTGAACCATCTTCACGCAAGTTCAACTCGCACTTGCTCGATATGTTGTTTTGGTTTTAGACAATTTTCTCTTGAGCACCTGTTATTCTGTTGAAGAAGTAATTGTTCGGTGGCAAAGTTTTTGTATTATATTTTAGGTGAAATAGCCTCTATACTCAAATACTTTATAAAAGAATTATATTTTGCAACCAAGAATGGATAGTATCGTTTTAAAGTTTGCTTCTCAAAATAGACTTTACCTCATCAGAACACTTTTGCGATTTTGTAATTTTTATCGACAAAAGTAGATTTTTAAGCTCAACAAGCTTGAAAAATTTAAAATTATGATATTGCTGACCTTTCAAGGATTTTAAATGTATCCCTGACCAAACGAAAAAGCGAATGTACTGGTAACCATACTTTCATATATTCAAGACTAACGATACGTTATTATTGTTCTGAACATCCTGCCATGCTGACTACATTCTTCCTATTGATAAACCTGCTTTTGATGGTCCTGGAAGCGATCCAATTGTAATTCCAATTATCGATAACAGTGACCCCGGTCGTTCAACGTCTCCTGCAGGTGTTAATAATAATAATAATCAACTATACCGTGTTGTTGCTCCACCGAATCAAATTTTCATCTCGAGACTAGCATATGAAACTTCGGTAGACGACATTCTCAACTGTATTAAAGCGAAATTTGGAAATCTAAATGGAATCATAAGCTGTACTAAGATTACAAAGGAAAATCTGCCGGATCGAGTAGTATCCTCCTTTAAACTTACAGCTCTACCAAGCATTGACTCTGTATGCCGTCCCGAATTCTGGCTTCCTGGTACACTTGTGAAACCATTCGTACCTGTTAAAAAGACAAATTTTTTCCGCAATCCTTCGGTTCACGCAAGAAAATAGTACATAATAGCTTTAATAACATTAAAATTTATTATCAAAATGGGAGGGGACTAAGGACCAAATTAAATATTTTTAATACGTCTTGCTTTACCGCGTCGGATGATATCATCTGTGTTACAGAGACGTGGTTGAATGGAAGTATCCTTAATAATGAACTCTCGACTGAACACAATATCTTTAGATGGGATCGAGACATCACAGCTTCATCTAAAATGGATGGCGGGGAAGTCTTGAAAGCTACTAAGAAGACTTTGTCAGCTTCAGCCTGTTCGAATTACTCTCCATCTTCTCCTATAGAATGTATTCTTGTAAAAGTCCAAACCTCGCACAATAAGTTTCTTCTTGTTGCCTCTGCTTACGTTCCTTGTAACTCTTGAATTCCTACATATGAAACGTTCTTTGATGAGCTTTCATCTTGTACTGACTCCTTCTTCCCAGACACCCCTTTATTAATTTGTGGAGATTTCAACTCGCCCTCGGTTTCTTGGTCATCTTTTCCTGCATCAGTTCCGTCTTGTACGAATAATCTATCCATCGTTCTTTCCTCTTTTTTAAATCACTGCTCCCTATCTCAATTTAATTCTGTACATAATGTTAACGACAAACTGCTGGATCTAGTGCTTTCCAACGTTGCTGATCAACATCTTTCTGTATCTCGGTCGGCAGTTCCTTATGTAGACACTGACTCATTTCACCCTCCCCTCTCTATGGTCCTTTCTTTGAAATATCTAGCACGATGCAAAACGCGTACGCGGCCTACGTTCAATTTTTACAAATCCGATTTCCATTCAATTTCCACGCATATTTCTACCATTGACTGGCAAAGTTTCTTTGCTGACTTGGATTGTGAAAAAGCAATATCAAAATTCTATTCCTTTCTATTTATTAGCATCCATAACTTCACTCCACTTTATGCCTCCTCAGCAGGCACTAATCCTCCCTGGTTTACGAGGCATGTTAAGGAAGCCATTAAAAATAAGGATAAAGCTCATAAATTGTGGAAATCTCATGGAACAATTGATTATCGTCAAGAGTTTGTTAGGTATCGGTCAATTGCCAATATGGAGGTTCTGAAAGCCAAAAGAGCATATTATGACAATATCGAAAAGTCTCTTCATTCCAACCAAACTAAGCCCTTTTGGTCTTTTGTTAAAGCTCAAAGATCTTCAAGTGCATTTCCAAATTTTTTTCAGTGGAATAGCAAGACTGCTTCTTCCCCTTCTGAAATTTCTAACTTATTCTCCACCTTTTCTCCTCTACATTTTCTTCATATAACAAGACTTCTATACCTTCCTCTTTTTCCGTATTGCCTTCGCCTATTATCACCTCGATAGTCACGAATCCTCTTCACGTTGAACTTATTATCAACTCTATTGATCCTAACGTTAGACCTGGGCCGGTTTGAAAACAGGTCACATGCCAGATTGCTGAAAGATTGCTAATGTTACTCCAAGACACAAAAGTGGTGACCCGACCATGGTGGAGAATTACCGCCCTATCTCAAAACTTTCATCCTTTTCTAAAATTTTAGAACGAATTGTCCACCTAGAGCTCTATTCTTCTCTTTGTTCCCAAATAGCTCCTGAGCAGCATGGTTTTGTGCCAAATCGGTCTACCATAACCAATCTCTTGGAACTTACTGACACTGTGGCGATAGCCTTAAATGACAGTCTTCAATTGGATACTATCTACACTGATTTCTCTAAGGCATTTGACACTGTCAACCATGACATTCTTATTTGCAAATTGCAGCATTATGGTGTGAGTGGCTCCGTTTTGTCATGGTTAACTTCATACCTAGCTTCTAGAACATGCCAAGTTGTCATTGATGACTCGGTTTCTAAGTCATTTCATCCCTGCTCTGGAGTTCCACAAGGTTCCATCTTAGGTCCGTTCCTTTTCACCATGTTTATCAATGATCTCCCATCAGTGTTTAACTCTTCTTGTCTCTTATTTGCGGATGATTTGAAGATCTACAGAGTAATCAACTCGCCTGCTGACTGTCATATTCTCCAAAACGATCTGTTATCTCTGTCTTCTTGGCGTAAGGCTAACCTTTTGAATTTAAATGTACCAAAATGCCACAAAATGTCGTTTTCGTTGAAAAGTTAATCAATATCCCATTCCTATTTACTGAATCAAACTCCTCTAACAGTAGTGGATCAGGTGAAAGACTTAGGGGTTATCTTCAACCCAAAGCTCAAATTTAACCTTTAAATTATAAACTTAGTCACTAGAGCTTCCCATGTTTCGGGTTTTGTTCTTAGGCATACTTCTATTTTTTCTAACCCTAAGTCTGCTATCAAACTATTTATCTGCATCGTACGCTCTCTTCTTGAATACTGTTCTCAAATTTGGTCATCTCACAATGATTATCTGATTGTTCTCCTTGAATCTGTCCAGAGGAAGTTCACTCGTTTTCTATTTTTCAAATTCAAAATCCCTTATGCGACCTACGAAAATCGCCGGTCCTTCCTTCAGATTCCTTCTCTTGAAATTCGCAGATTGATACTTGATGAATGTCTTCTCTTTAAAATATGTAACCGCCTTACGGATACAAATCTTGATTCTCGAATTTATTATAGGCTAAATCTGCGCTCGGGTAGAAATGCTAGTATCTTTCTTGTACCTTTTGCTCGGATTAACCCGTACTTCCATTCTCCACTGCTAAGGCTACCTCGCAATCATGATCGTCTACAAATTGGTCCTTTTCCTCGTTGTCTTTATTTACTTAAACAAAAACTTATTAGTTTACTAATTTGTTAATTTTGTGTGTTTCTTAGTATATACGTCACCATTTGTATTAGAGGAAACTCTGTTGTAGCAACATAAATAAATAAATAAAAAGGATAGTTAATTAGATTGATTACGTCCACATACTTTTCACAACTTTGAGCTATTGCAAGTTAAATGACGAAATCGTCCTTCCATAAAACAAGGAGTTTGTAGGCGTAGTATGCTAAAAGTATAATACTAGCTAGTAGTAGTCCACATGGTGTAGTGGTCAGGGCGCTCACCTCGTAAGCGGAAGGTCCCTGGTTCAAATCTAGTTGGTGACAACGAGATTTGTTTCGAGTGGTTCTTCGAACGGACTATAAGTGTCAGTTATGATATGTGCTGCCTTAAAATCAGAACGTATCGCAGCTGGATGAACGGACACACGGCCAAAGCGTCACCCTGACTATTCCGCTTTCTCTAGCGCTGAACATACGATCAAGATAATGAGATACTCTAACTATCTCTAAGCGAATCCCCGAAAGGGGCTGTTGAGGTAGACCCAAAAAAAAAAACAAAGAAAATTCTAGCTTGTACATGTCCTGGTGTAAATAAATAACATTCTATGTATGCAGAGTATACATATCATTGGAGTAATGTTTGAAATAAAGGGTGTTTCTCAAATATGTTGTCAAATTATTAACAAAATTGCAACAATACATTTATTGAGTAGTAATAAGCAATTAAGAACCTTCAATACTTGCGTGACAGAAAACTTGACATGTGCCTGAACTTCTAAACTTAACTTGATAATGATAAATCTTTCTTGATTTATTTATTAAAAGTAAGACTTCGCCACTTGATTGAATGCACAAAATTTTTTTGAAAAATATGAAATTTGTTTTCTTCTTCTTCTTTGTAGCACTACAGACCCTCTTGGGCTTTCGCTTAGAGATAGTTAGAGTATCTCATTTTCATGATCGTATTGATTTTTTCGGAAGTTGGTTTGTACATATCACCACTGAGTGAACACTTGTAGTCTGTCCGAAAAATCCCCTGAACTAAATCACTTTGCTCCCAACAAGATTTGAACCCTGGGACCTTCGGCTTATGGGTTCATGCTCTAACTACTAGACCACACATACTAATATAGAATTTTATTTTAAGACATCATAATTGCGGGCATATCACAGTTACATTTTAGAGAACATAATTAATTTGTTGACTTTGATTTAGAGGACTCAACGAGCTATTCAAGGATATTAAAATTGTTCAATTCAAACTGTTGCCGAACAGTCGCTGGCGCTTTGAAGTTAAGTTCTCGAACTGTACGTGCACAAATAATTTTTGATATAACTTTAAAATTAGCATACTAATTACAATATTCTGGAAAAGAAGCATAATTATACTTAAAATTTCATTCTAGCTACTCATATTCTCTTCAACTATCGTTTATAATAGAAAAAAAAACCGTGCATTAAATTTATTCCTTTCTAACCATGACACCAATAAACCTTTTTACGTTTTCGTTCGTCAACAGATCAATAAATTCCAGCCTAAATCCAAACGAGTGTTATGAGTGCTACAAAACTGAATAGTATCCTGTTCAATTAGCAGTACGTGTGGTATTTCTTGCGCTAAATTACACGTGGTCACATTGTGATGACACGCGACAGCAAAACGTTGCGAAAATATGTACTTCCTGATATCATTTAAGCATTCGAAAGCAAATAAAGTTCTAAACATGTGCAATTCGGGAGTTCGTTAGGGAAGTGGGCGAAGTTACGTAAGAAGCGATAGTTTTCGTTGGTAAAGTTCTTGAGGGTGTTATGCTAAGTTTCAGATAAAAAGAAATTGTTTGGGATGAAATATTCATATTTGATATCAATTATATTACAGGTTGAAATGTAAACTAGAATATAAACTGGAAAAGTTTTTTTTTCCTTGAAAAGTCGTCGAGCCTTGCGAAATAAAATAATATTGTAAAAATGTTACCTTGAATTTAGTAAAGGCATCTACAAGTTTGTTTTTCTAAGCATATCTAGAAATAAGGATGAACATAGGAGGGAAATATTGTGAGAAAATTCTTAAGAATATGTAGAGTACCTTGAGTATTTTTTTACACATTCAATTAAAATTCACGAATAAATTTATTGACTATGTACTTAAATTGCATTGCAAATTTGAAAATAATTGGATTTTGGCTGTTTTGTATATAATCCTTGCTCTGGCTGTACACAGTAACCGTAAAACCTCCGAAAGGTTTTCTTTTCTTACAACAACTAAAAGTGATACTTTATTGATGTTATTCTTCTTTTTATTCGTAGTGCTACAACTCTTATTTTTTTTGTAGTAGGGAGGTGAATGCCATTTTTGCACAGAGTGTGGGACTCCATGCTCGGAAGAACTGAACTACCCACTAAACACCTCCCCTGTCAACCTAAGAACCCAGCCTGGAACCGTTTGACACATTACTTCGGGCCAGGTCTCGTTTTGTTACGCCGTGAGGTGCTTTCAAGCTGGGGGATCCCTTTCCTAGCGGGAGGGGAGAGTGGAAGAGAAAGTGCCAGAATTCTTTTTCTTCTTCTTCTTAGCACTACAGTCCCGCTTGGGCCTCCGCTTCGTGCAACAAGCATCTCCAACTGTCTCCGTTCATTGACCGCGTCCTCCAATCTCGAAACTCGTGCAGTGATGAACTGTCTTCGTCGACCGAGTTAGACCAGCGATTCCTCGGTTTCCCAACAGGTCTCCGGCCTTCAGATCTTCCAACGAATATCTTTTTGGGTATCCGTTGTTCACAATACGATTTATGTGGCTAGCCCATTGCAGCTTCAGCAGTCTGACAATCGTCAAAAATTTCATACAGCTCATGGTTTTATCGAATTCACCACTGGTCCCTGTCCAGCCTTGCTCCAATTATTCACCTCAAGACTCGTTTTTCGAAGGCGTTCAATGTTTTACACCCATAGCATAGCACAGGTCTTATCATAGATTTTTATACTTGGAGCTTTGTTTTCCTGTGTATGCAGCTGATCTTCAAGATCGTCAAAATGGAATAAAACATTTTATTTACGAGCTGTATTCTTCGGCGTATTTCATCTCTTTCATTACCCGTTTCTGTTATTTTAGCGCCTAAATACACAAATTTGCTCACATTTTTGATACTGACATTTTGTGTAATTGAGGTATTTTTAATTGACTGTTTCATGAGCTTTATTGTTATTTCCATTGATTTGTAGCCCTACTAGTTTTGCTTCGCTGTTGAGTTTCAGGAAGATTTCTTTGCCGGTTGTTAACGACCGTGACAAATTGTTGATGTCATCCGCATAGGCTACTACTTGGCTCGACTTGTATAGTAATGTACCTCGTGTATCGACAGGTAGCTTCCTTATGACGTACTCCAGAGCCAAATTGAACAGCAAAAGGGCCAGCTCATCTCCCTGCCTTAGTCCGATATTTGTGTCAAGGGCATCGGTGAGTTGGTTGTTGATGCGGACTTGGGAGGTCGTCAAAGTCATTGTTATTTTGGCAAGATGGACTTATTTGGCTGGGATGCTAAAGCAAAGCATTATTTGGTACATTACGTTGTGATCAATACCGTTGTATGCTTGCTTAAAGTCTATGCTGAACTCCCAGCATTTTTTCCAGTACCTGCTTGACAGTTAACAATTGGTCTATTGTCGAACTATCTGCTCTAAAACCACCTTGATACCTTCCAATGAACTGTTGGCGTATGATCCGATTTTATTTTCTTAGACTTTTGAAAATATTTTGTATGTACAAAGTAGTGATATGCCTCTTTAGTTTTTGCACTGCAACTTGTCTATTTTTTGTCAATAGGGAATATAATTGATTGGCTTCACTCTTTCGGTATGTGTTGTTGCCAAATTTGCTGGATGACTTTGCGAATAGCTTTATGAAAACTGCTGCCACCATATTTGATGAGCTCCACTGGAATCTCATCGATGCCCGGTGTTTTATGATTCTTTTGGGCTTTGATGATAAAACAAACTTCATCCAGAGTTGGTGAAGCCAATGGAAGCTCTCCGCAAACATATGTAGACTCCGATGTTCTATAGCTGTGCGGAGGATTAAGGAGGTTCTTGAAATATGATACCGATCTTTCCTTAATCTTGGTTTCATCAGCGATGATATTGCTGATGTTATCACGACGAAGTGTGGTTTTGGGCTGATAACCACGTTTCAGGTTTTTCACTACTTTGCATTTTGTGTTGTTACTCGCTAAACTTGCATCTATACTTCTCAATTGGTCATCACAGTATTTTCTTGTCTTAATTTGAATTATCTTACTCGCTCCTCTTTCGAGATTTTCATAGTGTTCTGTCTTCGTCCTGGTTTTTTGCCTGCATCTTTGTGTGCCTAATTGTTTTTGCCTAACGCATTCTGGCACTCATCATCGAACCCATAATTTCTTTTGCGCCAGGCTTGATCTCCGATCGTCTTTTCTGCTACGGTCTTAATAGCCGCTTTCACTTCCATACAGAGCTCGTTGTTTATTTTTAGCGACACGTCTGATAAGATGAGAGCCAGCTGGTCGTCCAGGGTTTCCGTGAAATTTTTGGACACAGACGCCGTTTGGAGACTTTTTATGTGGTTTTCGCCGAATATGCCTTTGATATACGACATCGATAGGTTAATTTGAACAAGTAATGATCCTCGGTATGTGTGGACGTCAAGTATGCTCGAGGTTCAACGTTGTTGGATCAGAACAAGATCAATTGGGTTTGTGTGTTGCCATCCGGTGATACCCAGGTCATTTTATGAATGTGTCGATGTGAAATACAAGTTGACAAGATTTCTGCTAGATGCAAAATCAATCAGGCGCTGGGCGTTGTCATTTGTTTCATCGTGGAGGATCCACTAGTTGTTCCTCGATGCGATAGCTCATTGCCAACCTTAGCTTTGTCATTTGTAGGCAATGAGTTGACTAGTCTTTCTTGGTGGTTGTAGAACATTTTCTACGTTTCCTTGTCCTTTTCTTTGGTCGGGGCGTGAACATTAATCAGCTAGATTTTGAAAATTAATTGACTGCCTTAAAATTAATAACGTGGGTGTAGAACTCCCTATCCATACTAAACGCCACTACAAATTCTTGTTTTTCAGTAGGCTTCTCACTTTTGAATATTTTGTGCGATCTCATATCTTGAATATCATTTTCAGTCCAGTTCGTTTCGTAGATTGCCAACATTTTTAATTTGTATGGACTGTCCTGTTGTAGAAGGGCTTGAACAGCGCCGGGGTAATTGAGAGATCTGACATTCCAGGATCCAATGCCAAAGTTCCTTTTCCGCTTACGAGGCCGTTTCCGTGTATCTAATCCACTCCGAGGGCCTCTTGCAAGTTTCGAAACATTTTAGGGTTTTCCAGGATTGGGGAGCTAGTCCGTTGCCCAACCTCTATTCTGACGGCATGATTATTACTTCGATTCCATTATCAGGCGTGGAAGATTCGCTTTAACCCTCTTACGTCTCCACAAAAGAGGTGTGAGTAGGATTTAGTAGCAGAGCTGTAGATTTATTTAGAGTCATTCGCATTTTTCGGTATTTAATGTTGCATTATTGGGGAATCAGTAAACCCTGAGATCCGAGAGCATTTAATACTACTTAATTTGGGAGTTTGAGATGAGGAATCATGGAAGCTGTGGTTGGGGAAACAAGGAGTTCCGTCCTCCTTTTTCAAATGGAATAGAAAACCGCGTTTATACGTATTCTAGGAATGCGTTTTATTTTCTGTAATTATTTATTTTGTTATAAGTATAGGGTTTTCCATTAGGATCATAACATTTCCGTATCTTTGTATGAACGTACTCTTGAACTTAATGTCAAAACCCTATCCCTATCCGCTGCTTCAGATGCTTCGAATACGGACACACCGCGTATGGCTGTAGGGGACCCGACAGGAGATCTCTGTGCTACAAATGTGGTGAAACGGGGCACAAAAGGAAGGAGTGCACGAACGAGGCAAAATGCATTCTTTGCAAGGATGCTAAGCTAGCACCCGGCGACCTCAAATATGAGCCGGGGACAGGGAGATGCTGGGTTTTCAAGGAGGCCCTCACTGAAGCCAAATTGATACTCAAATGATCCGTATCCTGCAGGTCAATTTGCACCGAAGCACAAACGCCCAGGACCTACTTGAGCAGTTTGCGAGGGATAAGAAAGCTGACCTCCTGTTGCTGAGCGAGTAACATCATAACAAGGAGTCGTAAGCGTGGTACCCTGACAAATCTAGTACCTCGGCCATCTGGGTTCGAGACAGCGCCCGCCTTCAGGTGCAGGGCCATGGACGCGGGGATGGTTTTGTGTGGGTGCGGTGTTCAGGGATAACATATTTCAGTGTTTATCTGACGCCTAACGAGGCAATGCGATCTTTTCGAACCAAACTCGATGCCCTGGAGGACGCTGTCTCGAACACAGAGGGCCACATGCTGGTCGGGGGAGACTTCAACGCTAGAGCCATTGAATGGGGTATGCCACAATCCGACCCAAGGGGAAAGCAAGTCTTGGACATGGCGGCCAGAACAGCGCTTTTTGTCCTAAATACTGGTAACACCCCTACTTTCCGCCGATGGGGTTGCGTAGGAACCATACCCGATGTGACACTCGCTTCGGAGTCCCTGGTACCTAGAGTACACAACTGGTGAGTACTAGAGGACTACTCGGCTAGTGATCACCAGTATATAGCGGTTGAGATTCACGACGGTGCCACTCTGCGTGCATATGCCCAAAATTCAATTCTCGGATAGAGGACTGGGAGGATGGACGTTGAGAGGTTCGCTGACGCGCTTACGGCAGGCACACCGTTGCTGGGAGCTCCGCCAGGGAGTGGAGGGCCCACAGCCACACTCAACTATGAGTACCATCAACTATGAGTACCATCATAGCTGCTTGCGAGTCTTCCATGCCCCGTCGGAGACCCCGACACGGTAAGCCTCCAGTATACTGGTGGTCAAACGAGATCGCCGAACAAAGAAGCGAGTATCACAAACTTCGGCGAGAGGCCCAGCGGGCGCGAACACGGGAGGAGGCAGACACTAGGCTAGCAGCATACAGGTCCGGCAGGAAATATCTTCGCAGGCTTATTAACAAGAGCAAGGCCCGATGCTGGCAAGACCTCGTGGATGATGTAAATAGGGATCCGTGGGGCCTTGGCTACAAGCTGGTCATGGGAAAACTTGGTGCCCTACGGAAGCCTTGTATACATGCCGCGGAAAAGATGGACGCGATAGTGCGGGGACTCTTCCCCGCCCACCCCGTCCGTGTTGACGCTGTCCATGGTGAAACAGCAGTAGAGTGCCCACTCTTCACACAGCTGGAACTGGAGGAGGCAGTCCTCTGCCTGAAAGCGAGGAAGGCTCCAGGTCCAGATGGTGTTCCAGCTGAGGTTTTGCAGCTCGTCTATCACCATTGTCCTGACTTGCTGCTCAGCACATTCAACGTCTGCATACCGCCCGTTATGCATGCTAGACACGGCTGGGAAAGTGCTAGAGAAACTCATCAAGGGAAGACTCACTGACGCGATTCGTGCTGCTGGGGACCTATCTCCTCGGCAGTACGGCTTTAGAGCAGGACGTTCTACCATTGATGCAATTGCAGAGGTAGTGAACGCGGTCCAAAAGGCAGAGTCATGTAGTCGCACCAAGCGACGGATCGTCCTGTTGGTGACACTCGACGTCAGGAATGCCTTCAACTCCGCTAGATGGGTGGATATTCTGGACACGCTGGAAAACTCTTTTCAAGTTCCAGAATATCTAATGCGGCTTTTGAGGAACTACCTAAAAGACCGAAGCCTGCTCTACGACACGACACACGGCCAACGAAGGATGGAAATTACATCGGGTGTTGCCCAGGGATCTATCCTTGGTCCGGACCTGTGGAACGTGTCTTACGACGGGCTGCTGAGACTTGAGATGCCAGATGATTCGCGCTTGGTCGGCTATGCGGATGATGTTGCGGCTCTGGTCGCCGGGCGCACCGTTGAACAAGCGCAACTTAGGCTAGGTATGCTAATGCGCCGAGTGCGGGACTGGATGACTGCTCGCGGGCTCAGTTTAGCACTGGAGAAAACCGAAGGGGTCATCTTGACAAAAAGAGAATCCCTAGAGTAAGGATGATCAGTATTGGAGATATACAGATCGAATCGAAGCCAGCGGTGAAGTACCTGGGGCTACTGATCGACTCGAAGATGAGTTTCTCTGAGCAAATCAGGGCAACGGCTGAGAAGGCTGCTTCGGGAATATCGGCCCTGAGTCGACTTATGGCCAACGTAGGGGGACCCAGCCCATCAAGAAGACGCCTCTTGATGAGTGCTGTAGGGTCAGTGCTACTGTACGGAGCAGAAGTGTGGGGCGACGCTCTCAGCAAGGAGGTATACCGAAAACGATTGGCACAGGTACAGAGAAGAGGAGCACTGAGAATTGCATCTTCGTATCCAACAGTCTCCGACTCGGTGGTGAGAGTGATTGCAGGCGTGATACCTGTCGCCCTCCTTGCTAGAGAGCGCCGCGCTATTTACTTGCGCCGAAACGAGGATGCGAGGGAGATGGTTGTCCGCGAGGAGAGACAACGCTCGCTCAACGATTGGCAGCAGTCTTGGAGGAATTGCACGAAAGGAAGGTGGGCTGCGCGCCTCATCCCGGATGTGAGACCGTGGGTAAATCGAAGGCATGGTGAGACTGACTTCTATCTGACCCAGCTTTTGAGCGGGCACGGGTGTTTTCAGCCTTACCTGCACAAGATCGGTAAGTCACGGTCTCCCGATTGTCGGTTTTGCCCAGGAGAGGAGGACAATGCCTGTCACACATTTTTTGCGTGTACCAAATGGGCCAGGCTGCGAAGGGAACTCTACAGGGAGACGGGAGAGCTCACCCTGGATAATATAGTTGCGGTGATGCTCGAATCGGTTGGCAAATGGAACCAGGTGGCACATTATGCTCGGGCAGTTCTAAAAGATAAAAGTGACTCACAGCAGCCGGAGGTGCTGGGGCTGGGGGATCGCTCTTCTGGCATTTCCTCTTCTCCTCTCCCCTCCCGCTAGGAAAGGGACTCCTCAGCTTGAAGGCGCCCCACGGCGTAACAAAACGAGACCTGGCCCGAAGTAATGTGTCAAACGGTTCCAGGCTAGGTTCTCAGATTGACAGGGGAGGTGTTTAGTGGGTAGTCCAAGGGTATCCTCCGTGGGAGTCCCACACTGCCAGACTCGGTGGGCGTAAATGCCTTCACCTCCCTACCACAAAAAAAAAGAAAATGTCAAAACGTTAGTTAAATTCAACATGTTTATCATAGCGAAGTTCAAGAACCACCAACGTTTGAAAATTATTAAAAATTACTACCGAAAATCTGAGTCAGTGGTTGCAACTGCGCTGACTCCAATTTCCGGCCGTTTTTATCATCCCCCACGACAGGCAATGCGTGCTATAGTGGATGAGATCGGCTTCAAATTTTCACTATTAGACGTTCCAGGGCCAAAAAGATGTTGTACCGCTCGAAGCAAAGGAAATATTGCAGCCGTAAGTGCATTGATTCAAAATGAGCCAAATCATCCGATTCATCGTCGTTCTCAAGAATTGGGCATCGCCCAAACGACATTGTGGCGTATTTTGCAAAAAAACCTTGTCCTACATCGTTACAAGATCAAATTGACTCAAGAACTTAAGATATTTGATAATACGAAGTGTCGGAATTCTACATTTGGTCAAATCATCTTCAGCGACGACTTTGTTAATAAGCAAAATATGCATTATTGGTCAGGAACAAACCCACATCAGCTTTTTGAAACACCGTTGCATATGCAAAAAATTACTTTTTGGTGCGGTTTTTATGCCGGAGGTAAGATTGGGCCGTATTTTTTTCGTGGATAAAACGGCCGCCATATTACCGTCAATGGACAACGCTGTCGTGTTATGTTGGAAGATTATTTGTCGCCAAAATTAGATGAACTTGACATCAACGATATGTGGTTTCAACATGACGGTGCCACTAGCCACACAGCACGCCTCACAATTGATTTATTGAAAGGCAAATTTGGTGAACGTGTTATCTTGAGAAATGGTCCGGTCAAATGATTGCTTCATTCATGCAATCTAACGCCATTGGATTTATTTTTATGGGCTATATCAAGTCACTGGTCTATGCCAGCAAGCCAGCAACTTTAGACGGGCTCAAAGACAGGTGGTCATATGATCGAAATAATAATATTTCTGTGTTTTATCAAAAGATAAAGTTGTTATGTCCTTAATGGAGTACCCATTATATAACCACTGATCACGACACTATATGCATGATGTGATTTAAAATTTAATTATTTCGCATAGTTTTAATCTTAACAATTTATTTACTTATTATGCGAGAAAGGCTTTGACTTCCAGCTTTTCATTTATTATACAACCAGAAAATCGTGCTCGTTTAAAATTTATCTTATTTATATTCAAATTTCGAAAGCAAAACCCTTCTAAGGAGAAATTGAAAATTTACGTCACCAAACCTTATGTCACGCTTACTATACAAACATTAGTACCTATGTAAATCCTTTCATTCCCCTCTAACCAAATGGCTACGGTAACCTTGCGACGATTAAGAAATGTGAAACTTTATTCTCCTGACACGTGTTCTCTTCCTGTTTGAACACATTTTCTGCACTGATGTGTGGCTTATTTCCAATTTACTTTGTTGAATCTGGAGAGGAAAGAAGTTTTATGTTTGTTCCTACATACTTTTAAAAACTAATTGAATATGAAAAATATTTTTCGTTCGGATGCTAGTGCATTCAAGATGCAATTGCTTTGATTTATATGCAAAACTAAAGAAAACAAGCTAATTTCCAGCGTTACGTAACTAAGAATCATGATGTGATTTTTTGTTGTTTGAGTGTCAATTCGATTTGGAGTGTGTTGCATAATGTGTCGGAGGTATGTTTTGGAAAGGGACCTGAGTTTCGTATGTCTTTTCACCAAGTTATTTAGGTGGGAGTATCCACATATGAGAAGGGTTTGCATTCAACCTATGAAACTCAAATTGTTATTGATATAAACCGAGTAGGCAGGAGAGTGTTGCTACCAGAAGAGCTTTGGAACATCCTAGGATTGAAAAAAAAATTACTAATGGCATGAATCGATGGCTTGAACTATTTATGCAAGACTTGTATAAGAAATTCAAATTTATACAAAAGATGCGCACTTCTTTCATAACCACATAACAGCCATCACTTCGTTTTAGCCTAAATAATTTTTCTGAATCCTCGGCCAATTGAAAATATTCAAGTTAAATACTATTCCTTAAATTTTAATGAAAATTCAAAGAAAATAAGAATGCCTGGCTTGATTTGAAATGTGTATCAACCATCAAGACGTCTTCATCATCATCTATGGCGTGACTGCTAAGGCCGGACCTTAGCTTTTAGAATTAATCTCCTCAAATCATCGCGGTTCTGCGACCTCGTCCGCCAGTTCATCACTCCCAGCAAGGATCTGCTGTCAGCTTTAGTCGTGCCTTCTCATCAAGTCCTCGGTCTTTCCACTGGACGTCTGCCTTGGCTCTACCCTTTAATGTTTTTTTGGGTAGCCGATTTTCTGAAATTCTTTCCACATGGATCGCCCGTTGTAAATTCCTTAACTTTACCCAAGCGGATGCAGGTGGATCGTCAAATAATTCATACAACTCATCGTTGTAATGTAATCTCCACTTTATTCCTTATTTAACTGGATTTACCAGGGCACTTTGCGTTCAACTACATCCACTACCTTTTGGACTTGTTCGTCAGGGTCCATGTAATAGCATAGGTTGACTATTGATTTGTAAATACGGAGCTTATTTTGCCTAGACCTTAGAATGGGAAGTACGGAGCAATAGGCATTATTTGCGGTATTTATGCGGCATCCAATCTCATCGTTTTTGGTGCCTTTTCTATTCAACTTACCTCCAAGATACACAAAACTATCCTAACCTTCAACGATATACTTGTAGTCTCCTACGATCAGGTTTTGTCGAGCTGGAGTTTTCTTCCTTGTTTGAGCAATGAACTTAGTTTTGGTTTAGTTAACTTTTAGGCCCGGTTTACTTAAGATTCTGAGCTTAAAAATGCTCCTTTGGCTCCCGAGATTTCGCGCGCCATAATATTGACTGAATAACAATATGCTACCAATTTTGTGGACTTGAACATTAGTGCACCCGAGGTTTCAGCTGATGACATCCCAGCACAATATTTAAGAGCATTGGAGCAAATGCATTCCCTTGTTTTAAGCCAGATTCCATTAAAATGGCGTACGGTAGTTCACTACATACCCTAACCTGGGACTCTCTGTTTAGCATCGTGACCTAAGCCATACAGACTAGTTTTGTTAGAGTACCAAAGTCAAGCACATTTCTTCCGACACTGTCGTATGCTTGCTTGAAGTCTACAATGAGTTGGTGGACGTTGATGTTATATTCCCACCGCTTTTCGATTCCCTGCTTTACTGAGAATATTTGCTCAATTGTAGACCGTCCACTTCGAAAGCCTCCCTGACACCCTACCCCAATACTTTCATAGTACGGCTTTAATTTTCTTTCTATGATTTTGGAGACACTGTAGAGCAATGCCTCTATAATTTCCACACCTTAACTTGTCCCCCTTTACGGAGAAAAAGCGTACCGAATGGAAAAGGCGTATCGGGAAAAAGAGATAACGGAAGTGCCATCAATGACATCTATACTCTAACCCTCTAACCTTACGGTAGACTACAAAAAAATTGGATATTCATTCATTGAGAAGCTTTTTTTGTCATTGGCACATTGAGTCTAAAATAATGCTAAATGCTTGATTACATTTAGACCAATAACTTAAGCATTACAAGGGAATGGGTTGGAAAATACTGTCAAGTCCCATTCGCGGATACAGTTATATGAAAATTTATAAGTAGAGTTTATTTAGAACATTTATGTGGACATCAAATCGATGATGTATGTATGAAAATGACCCAGGTTTCGCTTTTTGGTGTTGTTAAATAGCTTATTCAAGCATTAAACCACATAACTAAACATTAACAAGGGGTTCAAATGGACTAATAATCAGGGAATTTAAAAAAAGGAATTTTTCAAAGATTTAGTGATTACGCGGTAAATGATGATTGTAACTACTGCAATTCTTCATGAAACAAAATCGAGGTAAATTTTAATGACTAGTATTTATGAGTAAATATGCACAACTTTTGGAAATTAAGCTTAATAAAAGCAATAAAAATATTTCATATTTTGTCGTATTATATTCATTCTATATTTTTGAGTTTATCACATTAATTCCTGAATTTTTCCTGCATATGTCTATATAAAAATTTTAAATCTTTACATAATCATTTGCAAAACGAAGCTAAACTTCCCACCGGACACTTCCAGAGTGCCTCACTGCTGTTTTGTGTACCGGACATATTACACTTTTTTGTCAGTCCCTCTGACCATATTATACAGGGTTTTCCAATAAGAGGTGTTATTTTGATATTAAAGAAAAATGCCATTTTTTAACACAAATGATCGGATGTTTATTTCACTATAAAGAAGATGGTATGCCGTTAGTAGTGAAAAATAACATCAGGCAAATGACCACCACGACCACGCTTACAGGACCATATCCTTTTCATGATATTTTCCATAACCAAATCGCAAAGTGGGTGCCCTATGTCTTCGATAGCCTCACGAATTCCATCTTTGAGGTCTTGAATCTACGCTGAACTGTTGGCGTAGACCTCCTCTGTCACGTGGCCCCAAAGGAAGAAGTCGCAAGGTGTTAAATCACAAGATCTATTCAAAATAACAGCTCTTATTGGAAAATCCTATACATATTAGCTGATGCAGGATACTTCGATGAGGACCCCCACTCTGGAGCAGTTCTGCTGGTATTCTATCTATTCCAGGAGCCTTATTTTTTCTGAGGTCACGTACTGCTGCCTGTACTACGTCTCTTGTTGGTGATGAGACTGAGACTTCTTGCTTTGCTTCTGGAATATTCATAGCTTCAGTTGGTGTTGGGGATGCTATTGATAGCCTCTGGAAATATTGCAGCTATCTGTTTTTAATTTTGCCTGGGTTACTATGATTGATTCTTGTGCACTTTGCAAAAACTTGTTTATGGATTGTAGCTGTTTCTTTTTTGTTAAATAGATGCATATACCAATCTGACTTTATGTACATTTACACTTTCGCTAATCTGTTGGAAATTGGTGTTGATGGTCAGTTGATTTTTTCTTCTGCATATGTTTAAAGTTTTTCATCGGAAGCTTTTATATTGTTCTTCTCTCTGTTCTAGTTGGTTGCTGGATGCATTTTTTGTATGCCTGGGCCCTTTTTTCAACCGCTTCCCTGCATGCTTTATCGTACAAGTCGTTTCGAATTTTCTTCGGTTGGTGCCCCAAGACCTCTGCAGCTGTTTCGGGTACCACATCTCTTACTGTTTTCTACATGATTTTGATGTCATCATTACTTTTTCTCATATGCTCATATGCAATTTTTCAGAGCTGGTATGTATGTAGACATTACTGAGCTATCTTTTAACTTATTTATCAGGTACCTTGAGGTAACTGATCTTCCTTGTTGAAAGCTGTTGGAGATGCGGAATCGGAACATGACTCTTGTAAGGTATTAATCCGAACCACAAACAGTGGCGCTGAACAAACACGTACTGAGAATGCTGGTGGTTGCTTGTTTTTGTGTGAAAACATGCTTGAACCAGTTGAATGTATGACCATGTGGAGATGCCCATATTCTCTAATGGATGTCTTGATGCGGGGGGCGTGTGGAGCTAACTGTGAAGCCTCTACTAGTAGCAAAGTCGCTTTGCCCCAGTTGTTCCTCTCTGTGTCGTTTCTTGGCCGATTTTTGGATTGAAGTCACCGAGAATAGTTTTATTGTCGTTCGACGGCAAAGCATCAGCAATGTATTCCAGGGTGATCTAGAATTTGTACTTGATTGCCTCCTTCTTGTCTAGTGGGCACGTGACAGTTCACCAGCCAGACATTAACGAATTTGATCTTGATACGAATCGCATCGATCAATTTTGCTAGCTTATTGTCTAATCGCGTGGGGCGATAAGAACTTTGCATAAGCTTCTCTTCCTTTTAAGGCCATTGATGCTGATAATGCAGTTTTAAAATATGCAACGGAAATATCATACTGCAGCATTCGTCACAGACTTTGAAATTCGTTGAAGGTTTTGGATTTCCAGTGGTTAGCGCTCAGTCGTGTTGGGGTTCCTTCTGGAAGATATTTGCCCGTGCTAGGCCACCTTACATATAGGAAACACAAAGAGGGGAGAAAGGATTGGGACGGACCTTATAGAAATCAAAACCAAATTTTAATTAAAGTTCTAGGTCCAGTTTATTTTGAAGGAAAAATAATATACCATCAAATAACTACAAAAAAATGTTTTATTGGATGCTTAAAACGATTCAAACAATCAAACTCCCAAATCCAAATTGTAAAATATAATTACGAATTGTTTTCGCAAATAACAATTTCAGCGACTAAAAACTTTATTCAACAAAAAGTAAAATAATGAGCATAAGCCAAGAAAAAAGATAATAACTATTTTATAAATATCAAGTTAATCTTCGTAGCATTACAGCCCCTACCGGCCCTTCACTTCCTGCAAAAAACGTCTCCAACTATATCGGTCCATTGGCCATGCTCTGCAATTTCAAAATCTGAGCAGCGATAAATTGTCTTTATCGACCGAGTCAGACCAGCGTTTCCTCGGTTTCCTCACTGGTCTCCGTCCTTCAGTATCAGGTAAGTATCCTTATCAGGTGTTGCTTCACGGATTTCACTCCCGCTTCCCATCAGCGTTTCCTCGGTTTTCCCACTGGTCACCGTCCTTCAGTATAAGTTAAATCTCCTTATCAGGTGTTGCTTATGAATTTCACTCCCGCTTCCCATAGCTCTATAAAATATCGTCTTGGGATAGTACGATACTGGCATCAACAAAATTTGTTCCTTGGTTGTTGTTAATATGCAGGAATAGACCTCTCCTATTCATAAAACAGTTCAAAGCAGATAAAAAAGCTTGAGTTGTGGGTCCGTTCACCAACCCCCGGTTATTGCTTTCACAGATAAAAATTGTAATGTATGCCTTGTGTGTCTTTGATCTCCTCCCGTGGCCGTTCTTGATAATGATATGTCCAGCTTTTGTATGTGTAAACGGGCACGATTGGGTTACCCGGGGAAGGAAAATCGCCCAAGAGCTATGACGTGGCCGTTGCTCTTGATTGAAAGCACTTGATGCATCTGTGGACAAATTGGCATACGCCTTCTTTTTCTAAGCCAAATTTTTTCTTATGTTGCGGGCATTGTCTGTATCTCGCCGTGAAGAGGAGCCTTGTGAGATGGGTTGAAGATCAGCTGAGTCAATTTACCAGCCTTTGAAAAAATGACCGGGTCTTTTTCATCATAAGATAGGCTTGCCCGTGACAATCTTCTTCCGAGCAGCAGTAAACCGGTGTTGTCTATAATTGGGTTCAGATTATTCAGAGAACCGGTTTTTGGTAATTTCCGATAGAGAATTTCAGTGGTCAGTGTAGATACCTTGTACAAAAGTTGAAACACAGATTCATTTGATTGGACGTGACTGAGCCTTGAGCTCGTAAGTAGGACTTCTTGCACTGCCAGTGAGTCAGTCATGCTGCTTTGGACCACCACAATGGGAATTCCGCAAGTTCCATAATACCAGCGACTTGATTTATTGCATTTGCCAGTATTTCCGCAACCGGAGGTAGTTCCACATGGCGTTATCAACTTTCTCCACAATTTTGGCTGTCTGGTTGGCTATGAAAATTACCCACTTGAATGGATGCCCTTTGAACTAAACTAAGACGATATCCGAATCCTTTCGCAAACGCAACCCTAAGATTTTGATGATCAAAGCGTTCAGCGTCCATTTTGCTGATTTGGCCAGTAGTACTGTGCCATGCAATTCCAAATGAGGAATCCTAATAGAACATATAGGTGATACTATAGTTTTTGCAACTAACTGGTGTACATGCGTACCAGTTTTGTCCTTGGATACGATATATATGTATATATATACTTGTATATATATATATATATATATATATATATATATATATATATATATATATATATATATATATATATATATATATATAAATGTATATATATATATATATATATATATATATATATATATATATATATATATATATATATATATATATATATATATATATATATATATATGGCAGCAGCATAAGCTTCTTGAGAAACATCACAAAACCCGTGCAGAGTGTAGCTAGCGGGTAACGTAGTCTGGATTCATTGCGGTAACTTTATTGTTTCTGATCGGAATTTCAACCACACAAATTCAATATCCTTTGATAGTGGTTGAGTTCAGTCAGTCTTGTGAATCCAGAGTTGAAATACTCGCTCTAATGGTTATAGGAGACAGCTCACCTAAAGGGTTATACTAGCGCCCTAGAACAGTATGCTCCGCTTCTTATCCTGCATCAACTCTTCTCCTGGTTTCAAATGATACGTAAAAAAATCAGTCTTTGGATATCACTCAAGTTTTAGAGACTTATACTCTTGTTCTAGAGGGAGTTCGATAGCGGTGTTTACTTCTATATCTTATGGTGTGATGTTATGTAGCAAGTGAGGACGGTTTGTTACCCCGTTTGTGCAGGTAAAAGCCGGCTGACTTGTGCATGTTGTGAATATCATCTCGTTTATTGATTGCCTTATTCACCCTGAAATTACGAGAGAGCACCTTGGCGAAGAAATCTTGCTGAACACAATGTGCCATAACGAAAATTTAGGTCTGTTCGTCCTCTGCTAGTTCTCATCGTGTAAGGATTGTCAAATACGGAGCATATGTTACACCAAATGTTAATGTTGTCAGTCGATCATCCTTCATAGCGTCATTCAGATACTTTCTCTAGCCAACCCTCCAGAAGTTCAAATCATTTTGTAGACCTTGACCAGTGAAAAGGATGTTATTCAATGAAATTCCGAAACTAGTCTTTAGTGACACGTGGCAAACTACCCGTTACTTAGTTGTAGAACTACTTTTGAGCACATGTGGTTCGGTAGATAATGCAATCGTTGGACCAGGGATTCAGTCAAAACAAGCCATGGGATCCTTGACTTAGCAAAACACACGCATACACATGCCCGCTGGATGTTTCTACTTTGCCCATGGCGGTTGCCAGTAAGACATCAGCTTCATCTGATGCACGTTGAGCTTGCACGTTACTACCTTCTAGCACTGTGAAAGTTGGAACTTGTGTAGTCCACAGTTCTGCCAAACATACATTCAGTTCTTGGTAGATCCCTGTATGCGGATTTTGTTGCACATTTTGGACGAATGTTTACTTGGGTAGCTGATCGCAAAGTGTCCATAACGAAAACAATTGTTACAAAAGCCTCCCTTTCTGAAGATATCCGATTTACTTTAGTGTTTCATCTAACTAAATCAGGAACACTGCCAAAGTAATTGAGATGCATGTGATGCCTCTATATGATAGTTTGACATTGTGCCTGCAGAAATGTAAGACCCTTGATAGTAGGCAAATCCGGCTTAGTGATATGTTCTTGCGCGCACAACTGCCGAGTTTCATGAGGCAATTTCTCCACAGTCATGTGCACCACTACGTATACGTACTGCCCCAAATCTTCCACTCTCGTATTGTCAATAGACTGAAAATACCTAATAGTTTTGTTTATTAGCGTTTGCAGCGCTGAACACGCCTCCTGTGAGTGAGTAATGGCAAACAGGCGCGGGGGAACGCATTTAGCAGCTCACTTTTGTTATCCTAACGCTCTCACAATTCTGACCCTGCAATCGCATAATTAGAATCTGTGACTGGGAACTGTTTGATTAATGTTGCGGCTTCACCGAGTACACTATAGTTTATGAAATCGAGTTTCTCGACATTTGACAGTGTAGGCCGCGCATGCATGAGCATTTGAAACAGATTCCGGAATGACAGCCAATCTTTGCAGCCACCTGCGAAATAGGGGGGGGGGGGGGGGGGAGAAATTCGAGGCAATCTTATATGGGTTTCCTCCGTAGCTCGATGTTCACTTGCCGCAACTACCTGTTTACCCTTACCGACCACTGTTTTGACAATTATTTCTTCTAGCATGACCTACATTTTGAGTTGAGTCTCGGGGAAAACTTCCTCCGCACGACCTATCCTTTCAGCAAAATATAAATGGGTAAGTTACTCCGAGCTTCCACTGATCAATAGAATGATCACGCTGTGCATGACATGCAGGTATCGTTACTCCTCTTGAGCCTATCCAACCAACTTCTACCCGTCAAAGCTTCCTCGTGAAAATTCACTTGCACTTTAACGAGCTGCCAATGCAACATCCATTTAGATAAGTATCTCTCCATGTTCACTTAGCTTTATTACTTATATTCAATAAATTAACTCGTACTAGCGTACTATATTTTCAAACTGAATTTTTTATATGACAAAGTCCCTGTGTAAAAGTGAATTTATAAAGCTACAAACCAGAGTAACTGTAAAACAATGTACTGACGTACTTTCAAATTAAATTTAGGAAGTTACAAACCAGAGTAACTGTATGACAAAGTACTGACGTACTTTTAAAGTGAGTTTACGAAGCTATAGACGGCCGTAACTATATAATAAACTGCCAACGTACTTTCAAAGTCAATCTTCGCAATTACACACTACCGTAACTGACTGCATCTCACTCAATTGTGTTTGAAGAATGTGCACAAAAATGAATCGTCAAGAAATTAGAAACTTTCATTCAAAGGACAACCTAAGAATTCAGCTCGGAGGACAAAATGTTAAACTCTAATAAAATCCAAAAATACGACTGCAATTACATCCTTTATTGTTTTTCTAGAATATTCTCCAAATACAATTGAAAACTTTTCTATTGAAAATTCTAACAGTTGTTTTTATCAACTTTCAGAAAATTATACAATCCAAGTCAAATAATTACTGTGAATTCTTTAGTTTTCATAATTTGCTAAGAATGATTCCTTAAGTCGTTCAAAATCTTTGCTAGTACAAAGCTGGTCGTTTGCTGATAGGAATATTTTCAACTATTTCCTTCAGCGGAATTCCAAGTGCTCTCATCTTCTTGTATGGTACACAGATTGTGCCGGCTACCAGTTTTAATTTCCAACTACAAACAAGAATATGAATACATCTGTGGCGGACCAGCCACTCACATACGCATCCGATCCTCGACTGCCACAAACGCAGCCAATACTCCGCAACGCCTCATCGACGGACCGACAGACATACAGCCCCCGACTGCCACGAACGCAGCACCCATTCGGTTTGCATTGATGCTCAACCATGATTAAGTGAAAAACCATCAACATGTGGATGCTTGTGCAAGCATATCAACCGCAAGGCAACACATGCAGAACAAAGATATGGAACGTAAGCAATTTGGCTGGTGGATTGACGTCCAACAAGTGGACGTCTTATGCAAGCGAAGCATATTCATCGATATGGAGTGGTGACCACCGTGGATTGGAGCAGACGACGATGTCAGCACAAAACTAATATTTAACCGGCATGCGAGGACAACTCATTCTCTTTTGGTTTTGTAGTTTTTACGTGTCACGACAACGTGTCAACACGAGTCAATTTATTTAAACGTTATTGAATAAATTTATTTGTAGGTTAGTAATCAAGTCTTTTACTAATTCCTACACGTCAAATAAATAGAACGTGTTAGTGATTTCGATCTTGTAGTAATCGATAGAATATGGCTTATAAGCATGTTGATAAAATTAAATCAGCCAACCTTTCTGCACAACTTTCACGAATAGAAAATATTAAATATCGACGGGTCGCATTAACTTGTGCTCCAGAAATAACGCAAAAGCGGATCAAACTTTGGACATTGCGTACAGAAGTGTCAAAATCTTGGAAACTTGCTGAGGTTAATAAAAGACAAAACACTCAGTTTAAAAAATCTGGGATATACGCAAAAAATTGAAAGAATGTGACAAAATTTATTCCGGGCAAACAAGAAAAACCATTGAAGATCATTTAAAGAGCGTTGCAATGTAAAAGCCTTGGTTTACCTACCAGATCAGCAGCCGCTTACTATGTTCTGAATGACAGCCATGAGTAAATCAATGTTAAACTTTTAAAGTAAGTAAATGATAAAGGAATTCGGAGTCATTACGTCATAAGAAGACAGTATTACCCTCTTGAATGACCTAAATACCTTCTAAGGACCTTAGCCAATATCGTTTTCTAACACTAAACATCCAAAAGAGCTATAAAATTCCTATATTAGTATCCCTCTACCTGGCCTATCCTAGAACCCACCTGCTTAACCCATCCCAAACCTACATAAAGTCATTTCCTTCCACACATCCTTTAGACACTGACTTAAAGGAGTCGAAATGCCTCTGCTCAAATAAAAAAAGCAAGAACCGACGGTTTTTGAAGAAAAAAAGTAAATTTTCCCTCTTTCTTTTTGCCATGAACACCACGGAGACCTACGTAAGGATAAAAACAAGCTCGATCTCTGGATAGATTCATTGTATAATGTGAATTTGCCCGTTTACTCTTCGCCATAAAGATGAGAAACATAGCAGAGACCTACGTAAGGTAAAAAATAAGAGCTGTTTCTGGATAGATTCACTAAAGATATTCTCAACTTGGTTGACAAATGTAACGTTCTTTCTTTTCCCCACCTCTTCCACTGGAAATGGGATATCGGTAACGTGATTGCACTTTAAGGCATAGAAAAACGCGGTCCAGCCCGAAGCAATGTAGTAAATTGTACCAGGTTAGTTGCTTACGTTAATTGTCGAGGCATTTACTGAGTACCCTGGAGGCGTTGTGCTACTTAGACCCTCAAAATCTGAGTGTGAATAGTCTTCATCTCATGCCTTATGATCTAAAGTCTATAAATAATTTCATTTGTTATTCTGGGCAGCAAGATATTCCTCACCATGCTGCACTTGTGGTTGAAATTATTCTTCACTACAGTACTCATTAGAAACTATTGTGAATTGCCTAGTAGAAACAAACCATCTTTTTAAGTTTAAAAAAGTTGAGTTAACAAAAGAGTGTTGTCACCAAAGCAGCCTTAATTATGTCAAAAAATAACTTCAGTTAGGCTCCTATTGCAGATAAAAGAAATTTTTAAATATTTTGGATAAGTTGAGGGTCCAATTATTTGCATAATTGTGTTTTTAACGCTTTTTGTTTGGTAGCTTTAAAAACATTTAAAGAATTGGGAGAATCTTACGTCTAATATTTATTTTCCATACAGGATAGATACGTCAATTAGACAACTGAAAGTCATCATACTTTAGATATAGTTATACTTAAGATTCTGATTAATGTCGGCAAAAAATTGGCTAATTGATGTCTTATACCTTACCATTCATCATCATTTATGCCTCCAGTAGTCGTTCCCTCCAATTGTTCAGCGATTGGGAATTTCAAGCAGGGATCTGCTGTCAGCATCGATTGGATCTGCGCATCGTTCCCTCGGTTTCTCAAGTAAACGTTCTCCTTGCGCTCTACCCTCCAATAGTCTTTCATTCTCTTCGTATGTCCTGCCCATTGAAGTCGAGGACGATTCCGATGCAGGATTGGCCGAGTTTTCAGGTTAGATCATCCCGCTTAGCAAATACCGTAGACACACACACTTATTCATCTGACAAGGAGGTCTTTTTGTTTTTATATTGAACTCAGTCGTCGACTGTCCGACGATCAGAATGTTCGTTGTTGTAATTGCCGCTTGTGAATTTAACTTTAAAAATAAAGATCATTGATATCTGTAAGTGCTACAGTACGAAAGTATGTTTTTGCTTCAACGTATATAGTTCATAGACGACGCCGTCTTGTTGAAAGTAAACGTTGTCCAGATCAATACCATCCGACTCCGGCCAAAAAAATCATTAATCATCTCTCGATAGCGCAATCCAATCACCGTGACTGATGCTCCAGCCTCATTTTCGAAAAAGTAAGGTCCAATGACTCCGCCGGACCATAAACCGCACCAAACAGTCACAAATTGAAAATATAGAGGGTTTTCAACAATAACTCTTGGGTTTGCCAAGTCCCAGATGCGACAATTTTGCAATGCAAAAAACGGTGGATTGACGTTTGTGGAATGCCAAATTCCAAAGTGCGACGTGGAATGGACAAACCTGGGTTTTCTTCAACACTTCCGGCTACAGCAGCAACATTCTTGGCTGTTCTTGAGTGACCTTTACGAGTTTTATTCTTTACATCACTAAGTTGTCCTAACAGCTCGAATTTTTCCACTAATTTCTGTATTGTGAACCGACAAGGTGCTTCACGACGATCGGAAAATTTTCGCGTTTTACGAACCGTCTCTGCTAAATTTTCACCATTTTTATAGTAAATTTTAATAATTTCAATGCGTTGCTGAAGCGTGTATCGCTCCATTTTAGGTAAATTTTTCGAGAGAAATTTACGTATTGCGGAGAATATCATATATATCTATATATATATATATATATATATATATATATATATATATATATATATATATATATATATATATATATATATATATGTATATATATATATATATATATATGTATATATATATATATATATATATATATATATATATATATATATATATATATATATATATATATATATATATATATGGGATATAACGAAATTTGTGCCCATGCTAGAGGTTGCAATTTTGCACCGATTTTCACCCAATTCTCAGGAAAGGTGTATTGGGTAAATATCTCGGTTTAGTTCGTGAAACAGCTATATCGGCCGGGCAAAAATAAAATGGCGGCCATTTTAGACGAAAAATCGTGATTTCTGTTCCGACCAAAGTATAGCTCCGATTTGGATGAAATTTGGTTCAAAGGTTCACTGATGTGTGTGATGAATCCCATAATAAACAAGTTGGGTAGACAGACCTATGCTCATGTCAGAAGGGTTTTGTACTCTACTTACAAAATGCAGTAACCAGTAACGAATAAAATCAAGAAACATGCCATGTTCGAGGATCATACTATTATTAGCAAAGTTGAAAGAATTTTGACTTCTGAGGTATTTGTTATAGTTATACCCATAAATATTTCCCTTGATAATTTTTTCAGATTTTTTAGATCACGGATGTCCATTCGCGAGGGAGGAAACACATTTTTCATGTAATTATTTATTATAGAGTAATAAAATAACATAGATTTCTTATTTCACGCTCCGAAATTATGGAAACAAGGTTTGCCATACAAAAAAACATATGATGAGCAAGTCGTAAAACATTTAGAAATTCAAGGAAGGACGATCCGCAGATTACATACATATAAAATTCAAAACAAATGAAGGGAGAAATGGAATGAAAATTAATTCGAGGGAAAATTTCCCTCCGAGCAATATAGATGTTTGAAATTTATAAACTAATTATAGCATGGGTGAAGATAAGCTGAGAGTAAAAAACTAGTAAGATAGTAATAAAACAATTTTTGAAGATAGTCCTTAGTTTTGTTGAGCATGATGGTATCGTTTGAAGCATTCACCCAAACACAGCCCAGGATTTCCGACACAGGCAGGACAGGAATAATTAGTGCGTCGATATTTACCTGCTTGGGAACACATGCGACAAATCTTTCGTTTCACTTTTCTGTTTTTATCCCTAGGCAGAACTTCAGGTAGATGATCCAATGATACTGGTGTCGTAAGCTGCTGATCTCGAGGATTTTCAACCAGATTTTCCAATATCTCCAGGCGATACTGATAAAAGTTGTATTTTTTTGTTGATACGGCATAGGTTTTATACAGGTTGAACGAGTTCAAAAGCAAAGTTTCTACCAAATTAATCCATAGTTTGACGTACCATTTGAAGGTTCTCCTTGTGCAAGAATAATATGATAGCATTTGGTCTTTACGATCGATTCTATTCATGTGCTCGTTGTAGTGATGCAGGGCAGCAGGCTTTAGAACTTTAAACTTTCTTTTATTTTCGTATTCAGTCAAAGTCGCTCGATATTCACTTGAAATAAATAAAACGTCTCTTTTGTCTCTAAACTTGCCGATAAGAATATTGTTTTTAAACCGTGATATTAAATCGTTTTATGAAAGTTTTGCATTGACCACCTCAAAATTGTTTCCTTTTCTAGTTCTTCTCAGAGTCCTAGTACAATAAGTTCTATACTCAAGCAATTTCCGCACTAATTCATAGCTTGTATAATAATTGTCCATGAACACTGATTGTCCTTGATGCAAAAAATCTTTCATCAAATGAAAAACAACTTTATCCACATGTCCTTTTCCACTAATTTCATCGCCACTCCCGGTGTAAACTTTTATTCGCAACACTGTTCCCGAACTTTCACATAATATGTATAACTTTACAACGTGCTTGTGCTTTTTTCCTGCAATATACTGCTTGAAAACTAATCGTCCTCTCCAAGGAACTAAGGATTCGTCCAATGACAATTCTTTATGCGGGTAATAGACTTCTTTCATTTTATCATTAAAATAGTTGATGACAGAAATTATTTTTTTTAAGGCGATGATCACTTTCAGTATCTGATGAAAAATGAAGCGATCTCAATATATTCTGGAATCTTTCTCTACTCATATGCCGCGAAAAGCACTCAAATCCAAAGTGCTTGCTTTTATTCCAGTAGTTATCAATTCTCGGGCATCTTATGGTGCCTGTATGTAATAACAAGCTTAAAAACATCTTAAACTCCGCAATTGTTAGTTCCTTCCATTTCCTTCCTAGAACTAGTTCGCCATACTTATTTGTCTTCTTCACTATCAGATTAAAAAAATTGTCATCAAACAAAAGTTTGAAAAAATCGTACCGTTGTCCTCCATTGGACTTTTGTAAACCTGGAGCACCCACAAACGGAATTTGTTGAAATTCACCGCTAATAGTCCAATTCTCAGTATCTAAATTTGATTCACCTTCAACGTCTTCAATATCACTTTCACTCTCTTCGGAATATTCACTACCCGTATCATCGACAATTTCAACGAAAGAATCATCAATATCCAAGTTTGTCTCTTCATCACTATCACTATCATTGATTACGAAATTTTGGTTTTTCTTTCTATTTAGCGGAAAAAATAAATTGTCACTATCACTATCACTGCTAAAATTCTGCAGTCCTGATGGTCCTGCCTCTGAGTCACTCATTTCATAAGGTAAATTGAAACGGAAACCAAAATCTACTATAATACACTTCTAAGATTCTTTTAAGATCACCCCGGTCTTGTTGCGACAATTACTTTTTCAATAATGACTGATAATTGAAATAAAGTATCATTGCACACACGGTGTGCAGTCCGTCATTTTGGCTCGGAAATCCATTGCACACACGGTGTGCAGTCCGTCTCGAATGGGTTAAATACTATTCGATCTTTATGAAACTTTCAGAAAAGATCAATCTTATAAATAGTCATCCGTTTGCTGTTTATTGAATTTAAGGGTAACGTTTAGATTTTATTCAAGAAAACATAAAATGGATAAATCATACTATTACTAACAAAGTTGAGTGAATTCCGACTTCTCATGTATTTGTTGTTGTTGTACTCATTAAGGCCTACATTCATGATTTTTTTCAGATTTTTCGGATGGAGGGTGTCCAATCGCGAGGGGGGGTACGCGAAAAGTTCGTATATTTCCCCCCCTGCCCCCCTCGGCACTTGTAAGGCAATTTTAAATCTTGTTTTGAAAAGATCTCATTGAGACCTTTCCAATGACACCCTCCTCGACTACCAATGGTGAAAATTTTTTTTTAAGGGGTCACCTCCCTATATGGGGAGACCCCCCTTAAACCCCTTTGAAAAATTTTTTGACCCTTGAACTTTCAAGAAGTCACCACTTCTGACCTTTCCACAAAGTTTCATGGTGTAGCCTCTATAGTTTCGGAGAAAAAGTGCTGTGACATACAGACGGACGGACGGACGGACAGACGGACACAGGTCGTGATTGCAATAGGGTTTTGTATTTTAGTACAAAACCCTAAAAATCCAAAGTCGGTACGGCAGAAAAAAATGGCGGCCGCTCAAAGGTCGAAAAACGTGCAAAATTTTGTTGTTGTAATAGTGGTCAAAGCTTTCGACAGATTTGCATAAATAAAAAAAATAAAAAAGTCAAAAATTTAAAGACCAATTTTACCAAAAATTGAATTATTTTGCCCTGTCTAGATTGAAACTTCGATTTGAACGAGATTTGGCACATTGATTGATAAGGTCCTAGCCCACAAAGATTTAAAATAGTCCAAAATCAAATGCATGCATTCAAAATGGCGGCCCCCAAAGGTCAGAAGGCAAGCGCAATCCGCTATATTAGTAGCAACTGAAATAATGAATTTTTTTCATGGAAATGTTTTAAATGACTTATCTTGAAAGTATTTATAAATCAGACTATTTTTTAAATATTGTAAAATATTTTTAACAATACCCTAAAAAATTATCAAATCGCGACTTGCCTGTCTGTCCTTCCGTCTGTTTGTTCGTGCGTCACAAGTTTTCTCGCAAACCACATAAGCTAGAATGAGGAAATTTTCTACGTAGGGCAAAAGTGGTGCCTCTTGAAATTTGCAGCGTAAGAAAATATTTTAAAGTGTTAAAGGGGGTCTCCCCATAAAGGGGGGGGGTGACATAAACATTTTTTATTTCTGTAGCCGTCTAGCAGCCAAGTTTCTCAACAAATACCGATAAAACTTGAAAATATAAGTTATTAAGGCAATTTAATTTAATTATGCAAATCGGATCACAAATAAAAAATTCGAGAATTTAAAGCTTAATATTTTTAGCAGCCGTTTTCAATAAAAATTCAAAACGACGGCCCCTGATGGTTCAGAAAAGAATCGAAAATGTATATATTAATGGCAATGCAAGTGCTGATTAAACTTTTATGGAAATCTTTTGAAATTAACTATTTGAGCTATTTAAGCCGACAAGTTATCACCTTTGTGTGGTAACCACTGTGAAATGTATAAACAGCAAATGTGAGAAGGGCGAAATGAGTATAAATATGTTTATAACAATTTATTACTCGCCGATTTTCAATATGTGAGCCATACGTGTGCAACTCAATTTAATTAGCAAAATATTTGCGCCTCTATGAAGGTTCTCCAAATACAAACGGCGGCAGATTCTTTTTGTTAATAAATACCCATGTAATGCTACAAAAATTGCAGTAAGAAGTCCAGTAGTAGGCAAGCCAAATTCTTTTTCGAAACTTTACGCTACATACGAGAAATTTATCTTTCCGGCTGGTGCTGCCAACGGGGATTTTTAATTAATAGTGTAGTTTCTACTTGTTAAATGTCAGAAAATGACAGCTTCAACAGTGACCTCAACCGAAATAGCGGGCTATCCAAAATAACACCTCTTATTGGAAAACCCTTTACTATATACTTGTATTTCGACTTTTTTAAAAACATTAGACCGAAATTGGACCGACAAGATATGAATTATTAATGTTTTTATGCAATTCTTAGAGAATATTCGTTGATAAAGCCCCTTCCTTACATTCAACATATTCACTTCCAGCCAGCGCCAGGTAAATTTATTCATTACTAAGATTTTTTTTATATTTTTGCTTGCTTAAAATTTTACGCTAACATTGTAGATGACATAGAATTTAAATTCCCGAATTTTTTTCATGTTTTTATTATTCTATTTTTCTTTGGTTGCAGGATTTTATAAATATTTCGGTTGCCGTCGAATTATTTATGTGCGAATTCGATTAAAAATAAAGGCATGAATAAATTTTGAGCAGTATTGATTGAAAATTGATATCATAATTTGGTTCGGATATTTCAAAATTCAGTTTATTTACAATGATTAACTTTACAAGAATGCTAACATCCAATAGCATCAGCTCAAATGGTGCCGCTATCTTAAGATGCATGGTAGGTATTTTTAATTATTATTTATCCTTTTTACTTCTGAGACTATGATATGTATTTACTTTCCCTTTTAATTGAATTTATAACATTGTTTCATTTTTATCAAATCACATACATACATCTGTATGATCGTAATTTGGAAGATTTTAAAGATCTTTGAATATTTTTAATCAAATTCATGCATGCGGATGAAATTTTTGAAAACTTTTCATCGATCTTAGTTAGAATTATTGTACATAATTTATCAATTATTATTTTTTAGCCCAATATTTACTTCTCTATCTTAGCTTCGTCTGATTGTTGATTATAGAGTAGATGATTTTCTGGAGGCTTTTGTTTCACATTATTAATATGAATACGGAATTTTATCTACTCTGAAGTGACTACTTTCGAAAAGCAACAATTTCTTTTCAGTGTATTTGGACCAGGTTAATTTTGTATAAAAGAGGGTCCAGGGGAAACTCCCACAAGATGTAAGTCAAAAAAATTAATAATACGAAGCCATCTTTAAAACTCTCCTAAAAAGTCAAGCTCTTCTGTTAAGATATCATACTTGCAAAACCTTAGGTTTCACATTATTCCTTCGCATAATTTCAGTAGTTAGAAATTTGAAAGAAAAGGTGTGACTATTATCAATAAATATTCTGTAAGTGTTGCGGGTGGTAAAAGTAAATTTCTACAAATTTATCATTTTATCAGAATAACAAAAGAATGTTCGTTAAAAGACTACTGACAAACTTGATGAACTGCTCTAAATTAATGGAATGAAGAACTCGCATGGGCTGAAGTGTGCTCCTACCAGAAAGAGCTTTGGAACCATCTAAGCGAAACAAATTATTATTTTTTGCTATTAGTCCAACGGGCATGGAATCGAGACGAGGCATACAAAAGGTTAGCAGTATATGCTATACATGGTGCGTTCGAAAATAAACGAGACTTCTATCATAAAATTGTTTCTGGTGGCGCGGTCTGTAAATGAGATATGTCGTTGGAAAGCTACATTCGTCCCTGACTTCTAGTGAAAGTTTGGCGACATTTGGTTTAGTGTACGCGAAGTGATTGCGTCTCAAGTGACAGTATTTTTATGTCATCGGTTCAAAAATGACTTTCGAACAAAGAATTAATTTTAAAATCGGTAAAACGCTTAGGGGAAACATTTGAATTGATGAAAAAGTTTATGGCGATGATTGTCTATTTGGTGCCAGAGTTCATGAGTGGTTTACACATTTCAGAGATGGTGTGAGGACATTAATGACGATCAACATACGGGGCGCCCTAAATCCATGATCACCGAAAACTCCATCGAGATTGTGCGTCGTTTTATCAAACATGAGCCGAAATCATCGTTGAAATTCATGGAATCAGAGTTGAATATCTCCAAAACCTCGATTCATTGCATTTTAACCGACCATTTGAGCTTACAAAAGGTCTGTGCACATTGTGTTCAAAAATAAATGAGACTTTTGTTGTAAAAATTCACTCTTGTGACTGATTTTTTGACTCGAATTCGCGTATTCGCTTGATATGGCTCCCTGTAACTTTTATCTATTCGGAAAATTGCATTTGGCTATGAAAGAAAAACGGTTTGCGTCCGTAGAGGGCATCCAAAAGGTTTGTACCGACATCCTGAAGAACATTCCGGTCAATGACCTGAAAAACTCTTTCGAAAGCTTTTGGGTCGCCCAAAACAGTGTATCGAGGCTGGAAATGAACTCGAATTTATGAGAACAAAGCTCCTATCGTTTCTATTTCAGCTGATTCTCGTTTATTTCGAAAGGATCCTCGTAAGTCGGCCGGGAAACGCCTTCGCAAACTAATTAAAACAGGTAAAGATCTTGGACAGTGTGAACAAGGATACGTGGGGTCTTGGCTACAAATTAGTTATGTAATGTTTGGTGCCCTACGCACATGAAACTGAAAAGATGGACTAGATAGTGCGGGCACTTTTTCCCAACCATTGTGTTCATGTCGACGCTACTAGTATTCACGGCAAAACACGAGTACAATACCCACTCCTAACGTGCTTTGAACTAGGAAGCAGTCCTATCAATCAAAACAAGGAAGCTTCCAAGATTAGACGCTGTTCCAGTTGAGTTTTTGCAGCTCGTCTGTTTTCGTTTACTGACTGAAACTCATGCTGATTAGCAAAGGCAAGGAAAATCCTAGGTCACCACCTGCATACTACCCATCTGTATACTTGACATGGCTGGAAAAGTTCTTGAAAAACATATCAGGGGAAGTGACTTCGGTGCGTTTAATGCTACTGGGGCCAACCTTCCCATTGAGGTGTCGATCTTCCCGCTGGGCGTCTACCTTGTGCTTCACTCTTCAATGTTCTTGTGGATAGTCGGTTTTCTTCTATTCTTTCTACTTGGCCTACCCATTGAAATTTTCATAACTTTGCGGGTAAGCTCGTGCAGGGACGGGCGTGGGAGCACTAAAAAGCCGCCGAGTGAGAATTCGGCTTTCCGGTACAAGTTTATTCGCCTCCTGAAAATTTAAATTTCCACAAGTTCAAAACAGGGAAAACCCCGTCAATGGAAGTTTACGTCACTAGTTTTTGCGCGCAATTGTACTACACTATTGGGGAAGGTGAGACCGTTTCAACAGCGGTTCAAGCCTCCCTGAGAAATCATTAAAATGCTCCTTAAGTCTGCTCGGATACCACATTATCTAGGCCAGGTTATTCCTACCAAAACAACTTTCCCCACTGATGAACCTTTTACACTTCTTATTTCGGGTTCTACCACTAAAACATAGCCTAATTTCTCACTATTTAGTAGTTAACTTCACTAAATCGTGGCTGGCTTAACATTCTGAGCACCATCTTACCTTTTTTACTCGGGCATCCAAACTGACCTGTACAGAATTTGTTCCAAGAAATTAAACTCTTGATTTTTAACTTGTGGGTTAAGGATTTGTTTAATATTTACCAACGTTGTAACTCAAGCAATAAAATCAACCATAATATTCAATAATGATTATAAAATTCAATATTAATATCAATTTAACGGAAATTCTACTCACAATTGGAAACAAATCTGCAGCTCCTGCTCATAAGGGGCCCTTTGAGTTTTTATTTTTACAGTCCCTTTGCCTTCAACTTCTGCCCACTTCTTGTAGAGGACCACCAAAAATATCCTTCTTGGATATCAATTATACTACGGCTTCACGAGTTTACCGCTCTTCTTGTCCTTAATTTTACGCTACCGTCAGCGTCACTTTAATTTTACGCAGTTCACCCTCGCTTCAAATTTGAATTCTTAAATTTCCCTTCCACATTCGTACACACCTCCCTTTCGTTGTCTTCACTAGATAATATCTATATCTTCGCCATACTTTTGCCACTCGTTATCAAACCAGCAAGTCAAAAAGACCCGTTCCCTTTTTCAATGGATCGCAGCTTGGTCAAACGGATCGCAGCTATTTGCCCGGTCAGTGTCTAGGATTGACGACATCAGCATAGCTGTTTTCCCGGTCAGCGTCTAGGATTTGTCTGGATTTAATTCCATACCCGGTTATTCCACGGTTTTGGGATGATTCATTCCGTATCGAACGTAGCCAGCCGGATGTTTCGGAGTCTGCTTACCTTCCCAAGTTTCAACTTCCGCCTGACGTTTACTGGCAGTTGTCAGATTATTGCTTATGTTGATGCGTATTTGCGCCGAGTAAGCTTTGTGCACCGCCGACAAATAGTACGCGCTACATTCCCAATAGTTTCTTGGGTTTATCTGAAAGCTCGTGAAATATTAACTTTGGGCTTGCACCCGATATAATGGAATTGTCTGTGACACGCAGTGTGTAAAATTTATGCAGCTTAATTTTCCCCTGATAGGGTCCCTATTATATCCTCGGTAATTTGCATGCACCGCTTACGTCTTAAGTTGGGAATTAAAAGTGGTTTCGAGGACTTGATTGCCGACAACTAATGTTACTTTTGAAGCCCTTGATGAATCGTATAACACTTCCACTCGTTTTTTCAGCTGTCATTGAAATTCGTGCGTGATTTGTCACTGAGTTTCATACGGGTGGTCAGATAAGATTAGTTCCCATTGCTCGGGCTACATTCGAAATTTACCTCATTGGTTGAATCTTGTTAGCTGGTAACCATCTGCTCGATGGTAGAAGGTCTCAACCCATGTCACGCTTCAGCAAGGGATGTCAATTGTGATCTCTTGAAGGATTGTGTGTTAGACCGCAGATCCGAGCATCAAACTGGTACCTGAGAAGCTGTCTTGATACAGTGTTGAGGACTCGATCAAATGTTCGTACCCTGAAGTGTAATGTTTCGAGTTCCATCCAATTAGCTGACAAGCTGGAGGTCTCAACTATTGTAAGACTGGAGAAGCTGCAATGGGCTGGCCACATGAATCGTATGGTCAAACAACGGATACCCAAAAAGGTATTCGTTGGGAGGACTGTAAGGCGGAGACTAGTGGTGAAACCGAGGAAACGCTGGTCTGAGTCGGTCTACCAAGACAGTTCATTGCTGCTCAGACTTCAAAATTAGAGGACGCAGTCGATGGTAGTGCTACGAAGAAGAAGAAAAGGGAGGAAGTAAATACAAAGTGTAATGATTAATTTTTTACAATTATTATAATTTGACTTGGTGATGTTTGACTCGAAGAACGCTTGATTATGATAATGTTCGATTGAGTTGATTCTAGCTTCCTGTTTCAAGTCTACCTATTAGTGGCTCTTGACTCCGTTTTTAGTGTTGCTGGGCCATTGATTTTTTCTAGCCCTTTGCGTTTAAATATGTCCACCGCCTTTTTGAATTAGTTCGTCAGGTTCCATGTTTCACTTTCATATAACAGCACAGTTTTGATTATTGATTCGCAAATATAGATTTTATATTTTGTTTGTGCACAGCTCTGGACCTGAGAATGGGAAGGACCTTAATAGGCATTTACGCGGCGTCCTATCTCTTCTATTTAGGCTGGCTCCAAGTTAGATAGTTTTATCTACACTTTCAAGGTTATGGTTCTTTATGGTCAGGTTTCGTTGGATTGGAGTGTTCTTCCTCGTTTGAGCCATAAATATACCTTTAGTTTCATTAACTCGTAGGCCAATTCAATTTGCTTCAGATTCTAGGCTCAGACATGTTCCTTTGGCATTTGAGATTGATTGTGCCATTATATTGACGACATCAGCATATACTACCAATTCCACTCAAAGAGATGGGTGGGTATACAGGATACGTTGAGAATGTTTTGCAAGTTTCAGAATATCTTATGCAGCTTTTGAGGGATTACTTGAAGGACTGAAGCCTGCTTTATGGCACAATGCAGGGCCAGAAGTCACATCAGGTTTTGTTCGAGGTTATATCATTGGTCTTGATCAGTGAAACATGTCATACATGGACTACTGAGACTAGAACTGCCGGATGAGTCACGCCTAATCGGCTACATGGATGATGCTGCGGCAATAGTCGCCGGATGAACAATTGAACAGGTGGAGCTTAGACTAGGTGTACTAATATGTCAGGTGAGAGACTGGATGGCTGCTTTCGGGGCTTAGTAAATGCAAGTGGTTTTCCTGAAAAGAGTCCCCAAAGTAAGGATGATCAGTATTGGAGAAGTATCGGTTCAATCGAAACCAGCAGTAAAGTACCTGGGGTTGCCAATCGACTCAGAGATGAGTTTCTCTGATTTGATCAGGGCAACTGTTGAAAAAGCTGCTCCAGCCATATTGGCTTTGAATAGATTTATGGCCGACAAAGGGGGCCCAACTCATACAGAAGGTGACTTTCAATGAGTACTCTAGATATATGCTAATGCATGGAGCAGAGGTATGGGACAATGCTTTTAGCAACGATTATATTCGCATAAATGGTAGTCTCTGATTTAAGCTATGCTAGTGTGCGCAGGTGTGTACCCACCTTTTTTTGCTAGAGAGCACTGTACTATTTAGCAGCAGCTGCCCACTAGGAAAGACAACGCTCACTCAATAATTGGCAGCAGTCCTGAGTGAACAGCACGATGAAAAGACGGACTGAGCATCTTATTTTTAACTGAGACCATGGCTCAATCAAAGGTGTAGTGAGATTGAATTGTACTTAACTCAGCTCTTGAGCGCGCACAGGTGTTTTCATTTTTACTTGTACAGGATTGGCAAGTGGCGATCCCTTGACTGTAAATTTTGCTTAGGAGAGGAGGACGATGCCTGCCAAATATTTTTTGCATGTGAAAAATAGGGCAGGTTTTGTCAGGACCTCTACCAAAAGACATAAGGCCTCTCCCCAGATAATCTTGAATGGAGAGTTGCTTGGATCGGTTGACAAATGGAACAATGTAGCATATTACGTTCGGCCAGTCCTAAAAGATTAAAAAATCCCGTTGGTACCACCAGCTACAAAAGCAAATTCCTCATAGGTACTCTTAGTTTTAAAAACAAATAGTTATTTTATCAGCCCCCACTTTGAAAGTCAAGCACAGTTTAAGGAAAAGTAAAAAAAGCAGGAGAATCATCCTACCTGAAGGGTATATCAAAATAATCAGTAATTCAAACAACGTCTTCTGAATATCAAAACTTGACTCACACGCATATTCCATGAATTGAGCTCAGGAAAATAATATATGGTTATTATGTATTTTATTTTACCGCTATTTTATTTTATATCTGTTGATTCATGATAATAAATGAACTTTTTAAAATATTCCTAAAATTTTCATCAAAACTTTTCCATACCTGTAGTGCTTGGATCCTTTGCAAACGTGTATTTATACAGTATGACATGTAATTGTTGTTGTAATTGATCCATTCTTATGAAACTTTCAGAAAATATGCATTTTACATCAGAAAATTCAGGTAAAATTTTTTTGCAAATTTAAGGGTCATCCGTCAATTTTAAAGATGAAAACGTAAAATTCATAAAATATATTACAATATTATTGATATTATTGGGTTGATCGCATTTTAACGTCTGAGGCATTTGTTGACCTTGTACTCATAAAGACTTCCTTTCATGAATTTTCCCGTTCAAAGGTGTCAAATCGCGAGGAGAAGGACACAATTTTTTGTACATTTTCCTTCTCCCTGCACACTTCCTTGTCAATGCCTTTTGTGTCGGGCCAGTTTTGAAAAGTTCTCCCCAAAACTTTTTATTTCACATCTGTGAGGTTCGTGCCAATCAGCAAGGGGAAGGAGAATCCCGAGCAACGGTCTGCATACCGTTGTTTATGTTAGACACGGCCAGTAAAGTACTCAAAAAACTCATAAGGGGAAGATTCGCTGACACGATTTATGCTGCTGGGAACCTATCCCAGGGCTGCATGGCCTCATCGTCAGCACTATCAAGGAAGTAGTGAACGTGGTTCAGCACGCAGAGGCAAAAATATTCTGCCAGCACTGGAAAATACTTTCTATAAAACGAATGATGGTGGATGGAAGATAAAAATTACAGCGAGTGTCCCTTAGGAATCTATCCTTGGCCCTGATTTGCGGTACGCCTTGTATGATGTGTTCCTGAAGCTGAAGCTACCAGATGAGTCACGCTTGATCGGCTATGCGGATTATGTTGCGGCAGTAGTCACTTAACGCATAGTCTTACATGTGCAACATAGGCTTGATATACTAATGAGCCAAATTGGGGACTGGATGACTGCTCGCGGCTTCAGCCTTGCCCGATGAAAGGAGATCAAGGAGATAGTTCTTGATGAGAACCGTGCAGTCTGCACTACTTTACCGATTGTGATTGGTACAGGGGCAGAGATGAAGAGTGCTATGAATTGCATGTACATATGAAAGAGCCTCTGGGCCGCCTGTGTTAGTGATAGCAGGGATGATACCCATCGCCTTCCTTGCTGGAGAGCATAAAAATATTTACCTAGGTGGTGATGAAGGCAACAGCAAGTTAGTCACATTGGAAAATCGATAACATACTTTTTGCGATTGGCAACAATACACAGAGAGTGACACAAGGGGAAGATAGACTATGAATTTAGTTCCTGAATTGAAGCAGTGGCTCGAACGGAGGCGTGGTGAGATTGACTTCTACGTGACCCAGCTCTTGAGCAGGCGGGGATGCTTTCGATTTTAGCTGAAAAAGCTTGGGAAGTTAGGGTCTCCCGACTGCGTGTCTTGCGAAGTGCAGGTAGATACTGCCTGCTATATATTTTTTAACTGCAAACGATGGCACAGGCTACGTGGCGACTCTTTCAATGAAGTTGGAGCGCTCTACATGGGGATTATTTTTGAAAAGATGGGTATATCCGTTAACAAATGAAATCGCGGAGCACATTATGTACGGGCTGTCCTGGAGGAGCAAAAAGCAAAAAGTGTTACGAGACATCAAGGAAACGGGATCTTTTTTCTAGTAATCTCTTTCCTTTCTTTCCTTCCCACTAGAAACAATATTTCCGGTTCCTGAAGAGACGTCTGGAGGAAAAATGAAGCCTAGCCTGAAGTAATGTGTTAAACGGTTCCACGCTTCGTTCTCAGTTGATAGGGGAGATTTTTTGAGGGTAGTTCATAGTGTCTGGTGTGCTTGGGAGTCCTATACTCAGGTCGTGAATAGCTTTCACCTCCCAACCACAAAAAACAACTGTTTTTGCAGTTTCGCAATGCATCACTCTGATTATATCATTGGCAAAAATTTTATCGTTATAGTTAAGCAGTTCGTCATGTTCTAATCTGTAAGAAAATTTACGGTGCGCCAATTGCCACCTTTTCCTGAGATGATTTAATCTATTTTGGTTCCACATTGCGAGCAGATAAAATAGAATCGCGTTGGATGCATGTGGGGAAACCCATAAATAGTTGCACCAAAAATTTTACTGCTTTACTGAAGCATATGCTGACAAATTTTTAAAAGTGTTTTGGCCCAGTCGATAGTCAACCAGTGACGAAATTCTAGATGCATTCAAATTGGATTCCTGAGTCCTGAGGCGAATAATCGGAGCGAAGATCAACGAGGACTAATGGCGAATTTGATACAACCATGAGCTGTATGAAATTTTTGACGAGCCGGAGGTTTCAACGATTGTAAAACTGCGGAAGCTGCAATGGGCTGGTCATGAAAATCGTATGGATGAGCAATGGATACCCAAAAAGGTATTCGTTGAGAGAATTGAAGACCGGAGAACAGTGGGGAAACCGAGGAAACGCTGGTCTGGCTCGGTCGACTAAGACGCTCATTGCTGCTTGGATTTCATAATTGGAGGACGCGGTCAAGGAACAGAGGCACCATTTGTAGGAAGTGAAGGCCCGGTTAGGGCTGTAGTGCTACGAAGAAGAAGAAGAAATGATGTATTGTATGATTGATTGAAATCAGAATTTCCATGCATATTTGTTCCAATGGCTGTCTTAATCTAAGTGAATTGAGAAGGTCCTACTTGGAAAGTCCAGGTACATTAGTGTTGTGTGCGTGAGCTGGCGTCCTTAGAAAACTGTGAATAGGGGGTGTTTGATGGTATCCAAACAAAAATTTTTGTTTTAATGTAAAGTAGTTGAAATCAGACGGTATGTCACGCCAACACCTGGCAATGTAGCTCCAAATGCTGGGCAACGGCTCTGCCAGAAATAATGTATTGTTACGGGACGTATCTGGCATATTTGATACACCCATTGAAAATTATGAAAAGACCGTACAAGATCCTGCAGCAGATGGTTGCATTCCTTAATGTCATTGACTCTATTGCTAATGAAAAGGTTATGTTACCGGCTCGAGATTATAACTCTTGAATGCTTTTGCGTGGTAAAGAAGGACTGTTTGTATGGTGAACATCAAACAGTTTGATTAGACACCGTTCCACTGTGTTTCTGGCACATTTGGCAGCATTGCATTCTTGGGGTTCTCGATAAATAGGCAATAACTACGTGATTTTTGTATGAACTATGCCAAATTATCTGTTGAATCAGAGCCAATTACTGCACATTATTTTAAAAGGTGGTAAGTTGGATCATTCGTTAAGGAGTCTTATGACACTACGGTAATGGATTTTCTTTTTGTTAGTTTATTTTTCTCTGCGGAAAGTGGTAGAGATGCTAGTGAAAGTTTTTAAAGTGTTGGTGTGTCAGAAAAAAATGTAGTTAGCTGACGGTTAGCTACATCAGTGAGTGATTGTACAGCCTTTGTCTTTAAGGCTATGAATCAATGAATAATATAATTTATTCAAACCGTCCTTTATTTTTTACTATCGTTATATTAGGGCCCCAAAGGCCTTGCCTAAACAACCCTAGGCTAAGGAGGTTAACAGCTTATTTTTTGATGTAGTGGTGTATATTTCAAACGGTTATTAATCTTCAAATTTTAAACATTTGTTTAAAATATATGTTGAATACTAGTTCTGTATCAAAAAATCTGTTATTGCCATGGAAGTGCATGATAATTTTCCATTGATCAGCAAGATTAGATATTTCATAGCTTTTTAACCCAAGACTTTTGAAATTTTAATAAGAAAAAATATTTGAAATTTTTATTATTCGGAATTATTTTCCAAACGCAATTTTTTACATACATTTAAAGTGAAAGCAAAACAGAAACATTTATTTTATTGAATTTACGAGTAAAAAAGGATATTGTTGCTTTGCTAGGGACAATTAAAAAGTATGTTATTGGGAAATGTGAAGCATGTCAATTTGTTATGATCTAATTTGTTTTTCAGTATGCTTTATATTTTTTGATTATATTCTAGAAATTTCAAAAATGCATGCTAGATAAAACGGCTCCATGCATAAATTTCTATTGAAACAATGGCACATTAAAGTATGTATGTGTATGAAAATGAAACAATGTTTTCAAAGACAACAAATCGCAGGCTTGTACCTTCTTCAAAACTTAAAGAATTAATTTTGTACTTTTGAGTTTTTATTTTAGTTAGATTCGTCCAGAGATTCATGCCACTTATATGAAACCATTATTTCTATAGGATTTTATTCATGAAGCCGGAAGGAAAGTATTTTTGCTGCAAAAATTAAATGTTGAAATGTTTTTACAGAACTAACGTAGACTAAAGTTATAAACGTAGTATATGCTTTTTAGATTAAATTTAAATGTAAATTTTTATAGTGATTGAGGCTGCATATCAGCAAGTGCATTTACGTCACTAAGTCCTTTTCTTGACATCATAGTCGGGTATATTGTTGAAATTTTCTCAATGAATCTCCAGGACGTTTTTCTTTTTAGAAAATGGGATCCAACTCTCTTGTTTAAGCTGGAAAAAATCTCTCAATTAATATTTTAACAGCAAAGTATTATATTGTATTGAGAAATTTGAATGATTATTGTTTTTAATATGTATTTGTTAATTTAAAAAGAATTAATAAAATTGCCTATGTCCTTCGATGACAAATGATTTTCAATTAATTAGCAATAAATTTAAAAAAACACACAAAACTGAGGACTCATAGCAAAATTCATGCTAATACCTCTTATTTCATGCAAATTTCCTCATGGCTCAAGATACTGTAGCTTGAAAAAAGTATTAGATTCTTGAAAACTGAAAGGAACACTTTAATGAAAGAAGTAATCTACAAGGGAATCAACTTCCTGATGTCAAAATTCTTACAGTGACAATGCATAAACGCAGAGGTCCTGGAAATTTGGAGAAGCTTTTATCCACTGACTCCCTGAAACTGATCTTTTAGGTACTCTTTTATCGGACGCCATTTGGTTCTCCTAAGAACCAATAAATGTACAACTTTGCCTCTACAACCCGAGACAGTGCCCAAATTGTTTGCGGTTGGGACAATAACCAACTGCAAACAAAAACAAAAAAAGATACGCTAAATGCATCAAAACTGAACGTCCCAGCTCTTGCAATAATACGCTCTGCGCTTTATGTGGTTCCATAGGACATATTTCTACCAACTTAAATTGCCCAAAACATATAAGATACTCAGATGAAGTAAAATTAAGTTCGATTACAAACCTATCAATGTTTGAAGCAAGAAATATTTTGAATGAATGGTCGTACAGCTCCTATTTCTTCGACCTCCAGAAAGACAACGAAACAATGGATGAAGTATTTCCACTACTAAACGATAAAGTTGGAAACAACTTCAGAAATACCAACAAATCAATCAATAAAATTATTTTAACACGACAATACTCACAAGCCCGCCTCCCCCTAGGCATGTTCAAACGACAAAACACTCAAACTGTCCACTGTAGCTTAGCTCATAAACCCTCTTGCATATAACAGAAATGCTATTTTCCAGAAGAGAACCGTTAATACATATAAGAGTACTGAGATTGAATGCATCTTAATAAAATTAAGAACAATTGCATTGCACTAATCCAATTACGCATAAGCCGAAGGTCCCAGGTTCAAATCTCGTTGGTGTACAACGTGATTTAGTTCAGGGGATTTTTCGGACAGACTACGAGTGTTCACTCAGTGGGGATATGTACTGATTTAATCAGATCATATCAAAGCTGAGCAGATACACGGGAGCATGGTACTGACCAAACCAACTGCCAAAAAAATCAATACGGTCATGAAAATGAGATACTCTAACTAAGCGAAGGCCCGAGAGGGGCTGTAGTGCTAAAAAAGAAGAAGAATCCAACCAACCCTCACCTGTCAGACCCTCAACACGCTTATTCTCATCATAGAAGACATCCTAAAAATTAATAAAACCACACCAGGCACCAATCAAAATAAGGGCCATTCTGAAAAACAACACCCTAAAAAATAACCCAAATAATCATGATTATAAAAAAGATCACTTAAAAAACTCCTCTTTCTACAGCTCAATATTCAAAATTTTTTGAAACATAATGAAAACCTAGAGATCACCATAAATAAACAAAATATAGATTTTGCCCTCATTGAAGGAGCCTTAATTGACACAGATCACAGAACTTGTTGCTTTCTAAATATTTTGTGACCTATAAACACAGAAATAGGCTTGGAGCGGGAACTGCCATACCTTTAAAAAACGAAACTTACTAAAAAAAACATACTCTCCAACATCGAAATAAACAAACCTTTCATTATTAAAGGAGACCTATACGCACGCCATAGCTGCTGGGGTGACCCGATCAACAATGCGAAAGGAAAGATCCTCAACAGGCTCATCAAAACTCATTGCCTTTACGTGCTGAATACTGGAATCATCACTTTCAACATATTAAACAGTCAGGGAAAACCTGAAGAGCAGTACTTGACATCACCAACGCAAACGTACCATCCCCCCGATGGAACTGGATGGATAGTAAATTATTGTAGAAAAACTGACAATAGCCATACCACAATCAAATTTGACCTAAGAAACTTCAACGTCTCCTTCACAAAAATAGATATCTTACAACTGTAGAAAACTTAAATAACACTCCCATAAGTAAGTGCCTAGATAGTGCCATATACCAAATTAGAATATGTATGATATATAACGCTCTGAAAAACTAAAAATAGCGCTCCCAAAAGTTGGTGGAACAAAGACTTCAATAAATTATGCAACAGAAAACCAAAAGCATGGGAAAAATTCATTAGACTGAAATCATGCGAAAACTATTTGAAAGTTACTGAAAGCAAAGATTTTCTCAGAGGAGCTATCAAAACTGCCAGGGTAAAGGAGTGGGATAATAAATAGACTCAGTGGAAAAAAACCCAAATTTCAACGACTTCTGAAAGTTACGCAAAAACTTTATCAGTAATGCCTTTGATCTTCCCATATTAATGTGGAATGAAAACGATGAGCCCTTTTTACCACAAATAACAGCAAAACATAACATCGCTAACGACAATACCACAGTCAATATACCGTTCTTCGCCATAGAGGAGGAATTCACCATATACGAACTTCAATAGGCTCACAAAAGCAAATCCGCCTCTGGGCCCGATAAAATAGATTATAATATCATAAATAGTTTGTCCCCAACAAACATAAATAACTTTCTCTGTGGTTTCAATAAAGCATTTGCCAACCTTGAAATACCCGCCAACATGAGAAAAGTTAGAATAGTACCCATCATAAATAGAAATAAGCCTCTCTCCCAAATGGACAGCTGCATACCAATTTCATTACTATATGTCACTCTTAAAAAAATAAATACATATTCAATACCAGAATCAACACGCTTGTTGAAAACGCAAACATCCTGTGCACAAAAACCTTTGCATCGACTAGATAAATCATCTAACGCTTATGAAAGAATAAGCATCACTAAACTGATAAAAACACTAAAACTTATAAACAAAAAAAAAAAAACCATTATACAGCCTTGATCCACAACTTCTTTCAATACAGATTTAGTCAACATAGGTGACAATACAGAAATAATCACGTATGATCTACCTCAGGGAGAAGTTTTTAGCCCGCTACTCCTCAATATCTATACCAATGAACTATACAGCATTGAAGACGAACATCCTCAACTCTTTCAGTTTGCAGATGATTTCCGTAATACCAAAGAAAAAAACTTCAATGACGCTTTCCAAAACTTCCAATTGAAACCAACCTGCTAATAGAAGAATGCAACAAACTGAAATTGATGTTGAATGTTAATAAACCCACTGCTACACAGCTCCACTCGCCAGAATGCATCTTAATGTAACTTTTTTATTTATTTTTTGTTTTTGGAAAGTGAGTGCCATTTTTACACAGAGTGTAGGACTCTCATCTTCGCAAGAAGGCGACTTGACTATCCACTAAACCCCTCCCGTGTCAACCTGAGAACCTAGCTTGGAACCGTTTGACACATTACTTCGGGCCAGGTCTCGTTTTGTTACGCCGCGAGGCGCCTTCAAGCTGTTGGATCCCCCTTCTAGCGGGAGGGGAAGAGGAAGTGCCAGAAAAGCGATCCTCCAGCCCTAACGCCTCCAGCTGCTGTGAGTCCCTTCTATCTTTTAGGACTGCCCGAACATAATGTGCCACCTGGTTCCATTTGTCAACCGATTCAAGCATCACCGCGATCATATAGATTCGCGGTGAGTTCTTCCGTTTCCCTGTAGAGGTCCCTTCGTAGGCTGTCCCATTTTTTGCACGCAAAAAATGTGTGGCAGGTATTGTTTTCATCTCCTAGGCAGAACCGACAATCGGGGGACCATGACTTACCAATCTTGTGCAGGTAAGACTGGAAACACCCATGCCCTCACAAAAGCTGGGTCAGATAGAAGTCAGTCTCACCATGCCTTCGATTTAGGCATGGTCTCACATCCGGGATGAGGCATGCAGTCCACCTTCCCTTCGTGCAATTCATCCAAGATTGCTGCCAATCATTGAGCGAGCGCTATCTCTTCTCACGGTCAACCATCACTCTCGCACCCTCGTTTCCACGCGGGAAAAATGCATGGCGCTCTCGAGCAAGGAGAGCGCCAGGTATCACGCCTCCAAGAGCTCTCACGGCCAAATCAGAGACTGTCGGAAACGAAGATGCAGTCTTCAGTGCTCCTCTCCTCTTTACCTGTGTCAAACGTTTTCGGTATACCTCCTTACTGAGAGTGTCGCCCTATACTTCTGCTCCGTACAGTAGCACTGGCCCTACAGAACTCATCAAGAGACCTCTTCTTGATGGGCTGGGCTCCCCACATCGGCCATAAGTCAACTTAGAGCCAATACTCCCGAAACAGCCTTCTCAGCAGTTGCCTTGATTTGCTCAGAGAAACTTATCTTCGAGTCGATCAGTAGGCCCAGGTACCTCACCGATGGCTACGATTCGATTCGTAAGTCTCCAATACTGATTATCCTCACTCTAGAGATTCTCTTTTTTGTCAAGATGACCACTTTGGTTTTCTCCAGTGCTAAACTAAGCCCGCGAGCAGACATCCAGTCTTTCACTCGGCGCATTAGCATACCTAGCCTAAGTTGCGCTTATTCAACGGTGCGTCCAGCGACCAGAGCCGCAACATCATTCACATAGCCAATCAAGCGCGACTCATCTGGCATCTCCAGTCTTAGTAGCCCGACGTAAGATACATTCTACAGGTCCGGACCTAGGATAGATCCCTGGGCAGCACCTGATGTAATTTCCCTCCTTCCTTGGCCCTGTGTCTTGTCTTAGAGCAGGCATAAGATATTCTGGAACTCCCAGCGTATCCAGAATATCCACCCATCTGGTGGAGTTGAAGGCGGTCCTGACGTCGAGTATCACCAACAGGACGATCCGTCGCTTGGTGCCACTATATGTCGGACCGCGCTCACCATCTCTACAATCGCATCATTGGCAGAACGTCCTCCTCTAAAGCCGTACTGCCGAGGAGATTGGTCCCCAGCAGCATGAATCGTGTCAGTGAGTCTTCCCTTGTGGAGTTTCTCTAGCACTTTCCCAGCCGTGTCTAGCATGCATGACGGGTGGTATGCAGACGGTGTTTTGGGATTCCCCTTTCCCTCGAGCCTCGCTACCTTCCACTGTACTGGGAAAACCCCGTCCCGTAGGCAAGCGTTGAATGTGCTGAGCAGCAGGTAGACAAGCCGCAACACCTCAGCTGGAACGCCATCTGGACTTGGAGCCTTCCTCGCTTTCGGTGAAAGAACTGCCTCCTCCAGTTGCGGCTGTGTGAAGAGTGGACACTCGATTGGTGTTTCACTATGGACAGCGTCAACATGGTGGATGTGGGCGGGGAAAAGTGCCCGCACTATCTCGTTCATCTTTTCCGCATCGTGTATACAAGGTTTCCGTAGGGCACCAATCTTCCGCATAACTAGCTTGTTGCCCACGGATCCTTGTTCACATTATCCACTAAATCTTGCCAGCAACGAGCCTTGCTGTTGTTGATCAATTTGCGAAGGCATTTCCTGGCCGACTTATATGCTGCCACCTGGTTGCATGCCTCGTCGCGGTCGCGTGCTCGTTGAGCCTCATGCCAAAGTTTGTGACACTACCTTCGCTTTTCAGCGATTTCAGTTGACCACCAGTACACTGGGGGCTTGCCGTGCTGGGGTTTTAGACGGGGCATAGACGCTTTACAAGCAGTCGTAGTGATGCTTATAGTAGAGTTCACCAAGTCTTGAGCTAGTAGTTCTTCTGTCCCCTTCGAATCTCCCTGCAGCGGCTCACCCGCTGTGAGTATCTCGACAAACCTCTCGACGTCCATCCTTCCGATGTTCCATCCAATTGTACAAAGCCGAGAGCACGGACGTCGGGAGACAACATCACTGATCTCAAGCAGAATGCACTGATGATCAGTGGCTGAGTAGTCCTCTAGTACTTTCTAGTTGTGTATCCTCCGTACTAAGGGCTCCAAGGCGAATGTTACGTCCAGTATGGTTCCTTCACATCCCATACGGCGGAGAGTCGGCGTGTTTCCGGTGTTTAGTAAGACGAGCGCCATCCTGGCCGCCATTTTTAGGATTCGTTTTCCCCATGGATCTGTTTGAGGCATTCCCCCAACGAGCACATTCCCGTCTGCGATCGAGACAGCGCCCTCCAAAGCATTAAGCTTGGCTTGAAAAGATGATACCCATTCGTTTGGCGTTAGGTACACACTAAAGAAGGTGGTCCCTGAGCGCCGAACTCACACAAGACTATCCCCTCGTCCGCAGTTCTCCGCCTGGAAATCACTGTTTCGAACCCAGATGGCAGCAGAACCAGTTTCATCAGGATACCATGATGTTGCTCACTCAGCAGCAAGAAGTCGGCTTTCATATCCCTCCCAAACTGCTCAAGCAGATTTTGGGGTGTTGAACTGCGGTGTAGGATTAGCTACAGGATGCAGGTCATCTCCGTTCTGATTTTGCCTTGGCTAGGGCTTTTTGGAACACCCGGCGGATCAGCGTCCTTGCAAAGAATATAGTGTGCCACCTTCGTACACTCTTTTCTTTTATGTCCCATTTTACCGCATTTGTAACATAGGGAACCTCTATCGGGCCCTTTGCATACTTATGCAGTGTGACCATAGTCAGGGCATTTGAAACATTGTAGAGGCGTTGCTCTTCGCCGTATCCTACCGACAACCCACCCGATTTGTACTTTGCCCTTGTTCAAAAATTGTTCGGCGTCCTTTTTGATCAAGTCAGTTATGGCCATGCGTTTTCCCCTATGGTTTTCTGGTGTCAGCCTAGCTTTGATCCAGGCCACGCTAGGGAGCTCCTTTTTGATAGCCCTTTCTACCTCGGCAAGATCTGTGGCACAGTCGATGTCTCTTATTTCGTTCGTTGCCATCGGCTGGGGCGAGGATATAGCTGCGCTTTTGCCGAGGACTTCCCTACTGTGTCACCGAGTGCTTCCCTATGTTTGGCCTCCGCTCCAAATTCAACCAGTATGCGGCCCGACCGCGTTGGTCGTACTGCTTTAATAGCAGTGTTAGTGTCTTCGGGCCCTACGTTTCCCCTGATGCTTGGCAGCACCTCCACGTACGATTGACCATCTTGGGGCTTTACGAGCAGTGCCTGCTGGCGGGGTCTTTGTCGGGGCTTCCTTCTCTCCTGTTTTGCAGTTCTTTAATTTCTGGCACTTTTTGAAGAAGTTTCTTAGCGGCTTTCTTCGCTCCTTTTGTAAGCACTGTCTGGAACCCCTGATCTGGTGTTCTGCGCCCATCAAGTACCTCTTCCTTCCTTCTTCTATCCCAGTCTCCTTTGATTCGGCTAGACGCCATTCTTTTATTGATTTTTGATTGTGGAGCTATCTGCACGTGCCCTTTAGATTTCACCCCAAGCGCCTCTTTAGCCTTTTGCTCTTCTTCAGCCTTCTGGTCCTCTTTGGCCTTTAACCAGCTCCTCCGATAAGGTGCTATGCGGTTTACAAGCTTCTCTAGCTAAAGGAGCTCAATCTTTACTGGTTTGATGATTTTTGGCGAGTCGCATGCAGATTGTATTCTTTTTAGAACAACTCCCGCTTTTCGGAATAGCCTTTCTTCCTCATGTCGCTGGGCGGTAATTGTACTTTGCGGCCATTGTCCTTGGGAGAGGTTATGGCCTTCTGTTTCCGAATACAGTACTTCCACCACCTTTTCGACGTTGGCGATGAAATCACACATCGTCGCTTTATTTGCCTGGTCACTCAATACTTTTCCTGCCGTAATTTCCTTGTTTACTTCAAGATGGTTCTTTATTATATTGAGATTTATGACCCTTGCTTCAATCGCTTCGGTAGTGATCCCAGTAGTGACCATCGAATTTTCGATGTTCTTTATATTTTCCTAGTCCTGTGCTGTTGACATTGTGGCTGCAGCCTCTGGTTGCGTCGTCGTTATTATTATTTTGCATTCTTTTTTAAGTTTTTTTAAAAACTTTTTAAGAGTTTTTGGTTGCTCCAGTTTTGTTGGATATCTCCGTTTGTGTGTGTGATCGCCTTTTTGATCCCATAGTTATCTTTCCAGAGCAGGGAGGCCATGCGAGTCCTTATGGGGACAAGCGCTCAGAGCCACACCAGCGCTAATCGGGAGTACGTCCAACCGAACCTACACCACTAACCCAATGGTGCAAACTTCGAACGTACTCCGAGGCCTGCCAAGGTTTTACCGGGACAGATGCGGTATGAGAGTTGAATTAGAGCCATTCACACACGAGTGTCACCTCGGTGCCACTGTGCGAAGCAGCTAGGTCCAAATCATCATATCCACCATCCCAAAGCATGAATTACTGTTTGTTGTCAAAAGCGTAGCCCAGATCCAGTCAGGGTCGTTACCTGTCATCCCAGGAGGGAGCATCGCTCTCCAAAGAATGATAGCCTCCAAGAGTGCTCCTGTCGACTGGCATTCCCCCTGCGGGAATTTCCTCAGGTGCGTGGGGACGGAACTCTCAAAAGAATGGTAGCTTCCAAGACTATTCTCTGTCAACCAGCATCCCTCACAAGTTCACCTTCATTGGAAGAATTTTCAGTAGCAAAGGGAACGCCAAAAATCAATTGAACTAAACATTTTAAAATTCCTTGATGCAAAACTTTTAATCAACAAACTCAGTGGTCTAAGATATGTTCTAAATCCAAATAAAGCACTCCTGCGCTAAAAGTGAATAATCAGACCCTTGACCGAAAACAATGTAGCAAATATTATAAACACATCCAAATCATCCTTCAAAAACTTGCAATGCACCGAATATCTCAGTATTTGCTATAGCTAAAGAACTCCTTTCCAATTCAGAGCAAAACTTCTAATCAGCAAAAAAATCCTGAAAAAACATGCATGATAATAATTTCAGAAATTTCATATAATCAGTAATCAATAATTCCAACTCTTCAAAAATCTTAAAACAATTTAAACATATAATAATAGATATCACATACTGGGGAACCAAAAATATCACTGCCAATAATTAATTCTATCAATTAAGCAACAGAGAATTCAAACTATCTCACAATTCCCAAAAATTAACTACTATGACGTCACTAACTCATTTTACAAGCTACTGGCGAAAAGAACACAGTAACCCAGTTTACTTTACTGATGCAGCAAAAAGCCTGCTAGGCACAGGATGTGCCATATACCACCTAAACTCCCAGCATATAAAATGAGCCCATTTTGTCTATCTAAGCTTCATTCATCGTCCACTCCTACAAACGCCCCACAAAAAAATCTCTTCGTTCATCAGTTGGCTTTGAAATTCGCTGACGAGTACATTCCAGTGCGTATTAAAATCAGTGTTTAGATCGTGTTTTATTTTTCTAGTTTAGAAAAATTTTTTACGATGACATGGCAAAAAGCTCAGCGGGAAGGCAAACTACTATTTCACTTAAAATGAAGATCGAGCTTCTTAAGGCTGTTGATCAAAAACAAAAGACAAAAACGGATATCAGTAAAGATTTTGGTATTGCTAATTCTACCTTATCAACAATAATTGAAAAAGAGAGCAAATTACGGATATGTTCGAACGGAGTAAATTTGCGCCAGAGCTAAAAAAATCAGAACGACCAAGCATGAGAATTGAGAGGCGGCTTTACTTGTTTGGTTTAAACAACCGAGATCTCAGTATGTCCCCATATCAGGACCATTAATGGTAGAAAAAAGCAATAAATTTGCTAAACAATTGGGTATTACATTTTCTGCAACCCCAGGATAATGGGAACGTTTCAAGAAAAGAAATGGCATAGCACTAAAAAAATTTTGTGGTGAAGCTAATAAAGTTTTACGACCATGACAGCAAATTGGTTGCAGTCTACCTTGCCCTCCATATTTGAAGAATATGAAGCGAAAGATATCTTCAACGCAGACAAAACTGCGTTATTTTACCGCTGCTTACCCAAGAAAACTTTATTGTTTAAGGGACAAGCGTGTTCAGGTGGAAAACTCTCCAAAGAACGGATTACAATTCGGATGGCTCTGAAAAATTACCCCTATTTGTTATTGGCAAAAGTTTGAAACTGCGTTGTTTCAAGAATGTAAGAGCATCACCGGTGGAATATGCAGCAAACAAAAAAGCATGGATGGTAGCTACGATGTTCACCGATTAGATTGTAAAATTAGATGAGCGATTTTTGGAGAAAAGCGTAAAGTTGCGATGATAATTGACAATTGTCCAGGTCACCCCAACATTGTATTGAAAGTTATAAAGCTTATTTTTTTACCTCTGAATACCACAAGTGTCTTGCAGCCTTGTGATCAGGGGATTATACAAAACATGCAATTTTCCTATCGGAAGCAAGTGCTTTGAAAATATATACTCGCAATCGAAGCAAAGGAAGATTTTTCGATTAGTTTATTAGATGCTTTTCATATGTTGCATTCGACATGGCACTCAGTGACTTCAAAGCCGATTCAAAATTGTTTTCGTCATGCAGGATTTTCGAAAGTATCAGATTCTTCAGCGTCAAAAGAAATGGAGAAGGAGGATATTGAAACTGAACCGACGCTTAATGAAATGCTTGAGAAAGTTTCTGTATTATTAGACTGCCCTACTGTATCATTAGAAGAATTCGTTGCATCGGATGATGATAGTGAGTGCACAGTTCCAATTATGGCTGACAAAGATATTTTGGAGTTTGTTCAAAGCTCAAAAAGTATCATTGCGGGAGATTCTGATGACAAAAACGAAGCGCATAATGCAGCTCCAGTTCCCACGTCTGCCAAATTGAGGAACATCGTAAATAGTAGGCACAATTATTTAGACGCATACTCCAATGGTGAAATAAATAACCTCTGTGCTAAAATCATTATAACACAAAATAAGGAACGTCAAGTTACGTAGCGCGCACATAGCTCGCCTACATACGATTCGCGCTTATGTGATGTTGACAGATACGAAGAAGTGTCATAGTGGCAAAAGTTATTGAAGAAAATGGCTGATTGTGAATTGATTTTGATGTTTATGTGTTTGATAATGTTTTATAATTTTGTTGTTGAAAGTCTTTGACGGCGTAGAAGAAATATTAAATTAAATATTTCAATACCAGAGTGGGATTGTGCTTAAAAGTTGAGAACACATGTTTTCTGCATAATTCCTCACAGCTGGATAAAACTTTACTCACCCTTTCAAATGGCAAACATCAATGTAGCATGTCACTTAAAGTAAACAATGTATTTGATATACTAACATAAAAAGTTGGTTTGATTTCAACTTTTCATGTTGCTTATGTCATCCTTATGTCAAATGTACTCAATGCCTTATAAAATATTTGGGTACAACTTTTTTGACATTTGCTTTATGTCTGCTTATGTTCATTGTAGCTCAACCTAAACCAAATAACGACATGGAACAATGTCACTCTGCTGTGGACACCAAACAGTTGCAATTGAGAGCCCCTAAAAATAGCAGATGTAAACGCCAAAAATGCAATCCTAAACGGAAACAACACTGATTTTTGTCGAGAATTTGAAGACGCTTTTTTACAACAATAAGGTTATCAACCTAAACTTTTTCCTCTGGGGAGTAGGGGACCTTCACCGTCTAAAAAAGCCTTTGTTTGACAATATAAACCTAAACAGAAAAAACAATGAAAAAAGTTTACAGAATATTAACTTACAGGGCTTATAACAACTACAGACTAAGAAGTACAAAAGTTATCACTTTGAGCATGTACAAATGGTGTGAATAATACACGGACTATCTGGAACACCAGATTCTAAACTGCAACAAGTTTGACAGTTACTAAGAAAGTATCCCAGTCTATCTGATAGAGCATTCCTGGAAAAATGTTGTTTAAATAGGAATGGTGCTTTCAGGAACTACCTGCAGTAACTTGAAAAATTTCTTGAATATACTAAATCAACATTATAATAGCTCAACTATACTGATGAAACCACTCATCTCATCTTGACTCTCAAATAACACAAACCCCTAGGTACAAAATCTATTAATAATTTGAAAAAATAGTCACCACCGGTCCCAAAAGACGGCGAGATTGGTAAACGCTGGTAAAGTGCCTACCAGTTCATACCATTCAAGCCCACTGTTTGCTATAGTGGTGCCTATTGAAAATTAGGGGAGAAGTAAAAAAATCCCCGTTAGCAGCACCAGCCGGAAAGGTAAATTTCTCGTATGTAGCGTAAGGTTTCGAAAAAGAATTTGGCTTGGCTGCTACTGGACTTCTTACTGCAATTTTTATAGCACTACATGGGTATTTATTAACAAAAAGAATCTGCCGCCGTTTGTATTTGGAGACCCTTCATAGGAGCGCAAATATTTTGCTAATTAAATTGAGTTGCACACGTATAGATCACATATTGAAAATCGGCGGGTAATAAATTGTTATAAACATATTTATTGTGGTTTCGGCCTTCTCACAATTGCTGTTTACACATTTCACAGTGGTTACCACACAAAGGTGATAACTTTTTGGCTTAAATAGCTCAAATAGTTATGTTAATTTCAAAAGATTTCCATAAAATCAGCACTTGCATTGCCATTAATATATACATTTTCAATTCTTTTCTGAACCGCCAGGGGCCATCATTTTGCATTTTTATCGAAAACGGCTGCTGAATTAAATTTTCAAATTTTTCATTTGTCATCCGATTTGCATAATTAAATTAAATTAACTTATAATTGCAATTTTTTTGGAATCTGTTGAGAAACTTGGCTGCTAGAGGGCTACAGAGATAAAAAAAATGTTTATATCACCCCCCCTGTATGGGGAGACCCCCTGAAACACTTTAAAATATTTTCTTGCACTGCAAATTTCAAGAGGCACCACTTTTGACATACGGAGAAAATTTCCTCATTCTAGCTTATGTGGTTTGCGAGGAAACTTGTGACGCGCGAACAAACGGACGGACGGACAGATAGACAAGTCACGATTTTATCATTTTTAGGGTGTTGTTAAAAATATTTTGAAAATATTTAAAAAATAGTCTGATATATAAATACTTTCAAGATAACTTTTCCATGAAAAAAAAAATCATTATTTCAGTTGCTACTAAAATAGCGAATTGCGCTTGCCTCCTGACCTTTGAGGGCCGCCATTTTGAATGCATGCATTTGATTTTGGACTATTTTAAATCTTTGTGGGCTAGGACCTCATCAATCAATATGTCAAATCTCGTTCAAATCGGGGTTTCACTCTAGACAGGGCAAAACAATTAATTTTTAGTGAAAATGGCAGCTAAAAATTTTGGTTTTAAATTTTTGACTTTTTTATTTTTCAGTCAATTGTAATAATTTTCTGCGAAATACAAGAACAAAGTACACAGATCCATAATCTGAAGTTTCATCAAAATCCGTTGGAAAATATGACCGCTAGAGGTCAACAAAAACCTGGAAAAACGCATATTCAAACCACCGCCATTTTGGAATCTGCACATGCATGATCACCAAAATATAGATTTAATCAAGGTCTATCTTGAAACCAAGCTTCATGTATGTTGGATCAATATTGCGACTCTTAGAAGCCTTTGAAGCATTGAGTTTCTCCAGTTTTTAAACGTAATTCTTTAGATACTTAAAATTTCTATCTAACTGCCGAATTTTATGAACATCTGTTGAAAGCATTGACCACTATTACAACAATAAAATTTTGCACGTTTTTCGACCTTTGAGCGGCTGCCATTTTGTTTCTGCCCTACCGACCTTGGATTTTTTATTGTGAGATTCATCACATACATCAGTGAACTTTTGTACCAAATTTCATCCAAATCGAAGCTACACTTTGATCATAACAGAAATCACGATTTTTCGTCTAAAATGGCCGCCATTTTGTGTTTGCTCGGCCGATATAGCTGGTTCACAAACTTAACCGAGATATTTATTCAATACACCTTTCCTGGAAATTTGGTGAAAATCAAAGCAAAATAGCAACCTCTAGCGTGGTCACAAATTCCGTTATATCCCAAATATCGAAATGTGTCGTTAGTAATGGCAAATCCCCCATGATTGTGTGTTTTGGGTTCTGTGAACTTCCTTTTCACGTGGCGTGCATCAACCTGAAGGCCACTGCGGCATATCTTATTAACAAAGTGGACAATGGAGTCCATTGGTACTGTGCATCATGTAGGCGTTACTCGGTATCTGCGTATGTCTCTCGACTCCAAACTGCAAGGAAGATGATCACTTCCTTAACCGACGAGCTAAAATCCCTGCTAGGCAAGTGCTCTTCTGCATGTTCTGAAGTCGACTCCTTGTTACAATTCGCGGATTCCACATCTTCCAATCCATCATCTAGTTCGATCGAAAAGGCTGTGCGTTTAGTGTCGGATCCAGCTTCATCAATACCGACAAAAAGTAAACCGCAGGTAAAATTATCCAATGTCTCCTCTCAAGGTGAACTATCCACCTTGGGCTTAAGTGACAGCCTGAACGTCAATTCTCAACATGATATGCAGCATCAACCAGCGTTAGTATTGCAGCCAGACTACCACAATTCTGCAGAATTGATTGAACCTAGTCTCTCAATTGTTACTAGAAGTAAGTCGTTGTTGAAGCCGCTATCTATTAACCAACAACCAACGGTTTCCGAAGCTGACAATTTAAATGTACCTGATACATCACTAGCTGCTCAACAAGATATGCAGATACAGCCAGCGTTCGTACTACAGCCGGATTGCTGCAATTATGCGGAAAGAGCAGAATCTGGTCAATCAATCGTCACTAAGAGCAACTTGCTGTTGAGGCCACTTTCTATTAATCAACAATCTGATTTACTTATCATCAGCCCACCTGGCTCTTCATCCAACAGTCGCGGAGTGATTCCAAAGAAAATACCACCTCCAATTTAACATCAGAAATCGAGTGACCTCGTTCCCTCAACAGACCTCGATCCTCCTGTCATTCGTGCTTCTATACCTTTGAAGAATATATTCATATCTAGAGTGGCGTACGAAACTTCTGTTGAGGACCTAAAGCGTTATGTCAACAAAAAGTTTGTATCATCCGTTAAAGTCTTTAGTTGTCATAAATTGACTAAGGAAAATTTAACGGACAAAGTAGTTGCCTCATTCAAATTGGTGATTACTGCAAATACTGGTATTGTCCTGAATCCGAATTACTGGCCTGCTGGTGTACTTGTTAAGCCGTTTGAATCTAGACGAAGAAATTATCGTCGGGCAATAAACGAAATCCCAAAGCTCTAGTCACAAGTAATCTTGATGAATATTCTGATAATCATAATGTTTTTTCTACTGTATCCTCTTTAAACATCAATGAATCTCTTTCAAACCTTAACACTCTTCAATGTAACTTCTCTTCTCCTAATTAAAATGTGTTTATCTATTTTTTACCAAAATCTACGAGGGTTAAGGACCAAGCTCAAGGAACTCTTTATCTCTTATCAAGTTAGTAATGATTCTATTATTTGCTACTCCGAGACCTGGCTTAGTAGAAATATTTTGAGCAGTGAAATGTTGTCTGATCATATTGTATATAGATGTGACCGTGACCTGATTGCTACTAATAAGGCTGATGGTGGTGGAGTTTTGGTTGCGGTTAGCAAAGCTCTACCTAGTTCTCCTTGTTCTAATTTCTGTTTTTCTCCTACTTTACAATGTGTTATTATCAAAATTTCTCTACCTCATAATACAGAGTTCTTGATTTTGTCTATTTATATTTCTTTTAATTCACTTTTAACTGTTTATGAAACGTTTTTTGATGATCTATCTTCTTATCTAGTTTTGCGACATCCTCACGCCAAAATATTAGTTTGTGGGGATTTTAACTTACCATACATAGAGTGGAAAAATTATACTACTCCTTCAATCTCGTCAGTTGACCCTTTTTCCATAACCCTGTCATCTTTCCTATCTCATTGCTCCTTGTCTCAATTTAACCATATCCGCAATCCTAAAAGTCGTCTCTTTGACCTTGTTCTATCAAATATTCCAGTTGGCTACTTATCTGTATCTCAAACATTACATCCGTATGTTCCTCCTGATCGGCACCATCCTCCTTTATCTATAGATCTTATAGTCGATGAAATTAAATTTAACAAACCTCACCCTACTCCAAAACACAATTTTTTTAAAGCCATCTTTGAAGCTATTAATACAGAATCACTTTCAGTCAACTGGCTAGATTTCTTTAGAGGCCTAAATTGTGAGGCTGCTTTGGATAAATTTTACATACATATTTATAATCTTATTCGCTGTTATACGCCTCTTTAGACATTCCGTAAAGCAAATCATAAGCCTTCGCTTACAAAGCGAGTGCTTAGTGCCCTACGAGTAAAAGATAAGGCACATCGTGTCTTTAAAACACTCGGCACTATTAGAGCAAGATGTAATTTTAAGCAGGCTGCGTGCTATTGCCAAAAAAAGGGATTAGATATGCTCTGAAGACTTATTTCAGCAGTCTGGATAGCTCTCTTGTGGCTAGTAATACAAAGCCTTTTTGGGCTTATATAAGGTCGGTGAAATCTTCTTCTTCCATTCCTAGTAAGGTCCGTTGGAATGGTGCAGAGGTTTCTTCTCCTCAAGAAGTTACTGACTCATTTTCCCAATTTTTTTCTTCAAATTTCTCTTCTCCCGCTGCAGTTGTGCATCCTGTTGTCTTACCTAATCGTCTTCCCTTCCCAATTTCCTTTATTTGTACAGATGCATCTGGAGTCGAAGCTTTGATCAATGCTCTTGATCCTAATATCAGCCCTGGGCCGGATGGTTTGCCAAACATATTTGTCAAGTCGTAAGCCTCATCGCTTCGTTTTCCTTTATCTCTCCTCTTCAATCTAAGTTTGAGTACTGGTACTTTCCCAAACCCTTGGAAAACAGCTAATATTGTGCCTATTTTTAAAAGTGGTGATCCTACGTCAGTTTCCAATTATTGCCCTATTTCTTTGCTGTCCTGCTTTCCAAAGTAACTTGAACGATTGGTTCATAATCGACTCTCAAACTCATTAGCTTCTATTAATACTCCAGAGCAACATGGCTTTCTCAAAGGATACTCCACTACCACTTATTTAATGGAGTTCACTAACAGTATTGCAAGAGCTTTGGATAACCAACTGCAAGTTGATGTGATCTACACAGATTTCTCCAAGGCGTTTGACACTGTGAATCATTTACTTCTTTGTCGAAAGCTTGAAGCTCTTGGCATCTCTGGTGCTCTTCTATCTTGGATGTCCTCTTATCTATCGTATCGTCGAGTAAGTCTCTCTGGTACTACGTCTAGTCCTTTTTATCCTTCATCTGACGATGCACAAGGTTCAATTCTTGGGCCTCTTCTCTTTCTGTTGTTCATAAATGATCTTCCCTTTGTAATTAATTCCTCGTGCCTTTTGTATGCAGATGACTTCAAAGTATTTCGACCAGTCAAATCTCATTTAGATTTCAGCTCCTCCAAAATGATCTAAATGCTCTAAATAAATGATGTGCTTCAAACTATTTATGTCTTAACGCTACTAAATGTCATAAAATGACTTTCTCTCTTAAGGACTCTCCTATTCATTTGAATTATATATTAAATGATGCTTTGCTCTCTGAAGTCATAAAGACCTTGGAGTAACTTTTGATCCAAAACTCAAATTTGATGCACATATTTTAAATGTGATTACTAAAGCGTCTAGAGTTTCCGGGTTTGTCCCTAGACATGTACATAAATTCATTAGCATCTCTCCTTCTGTCTGCCTATTTGTTTGTCTTGTTCGCCCTTTGTTCGAATACTGTTCTGTTATCTGGTCCTCCCGATATTCCTACCTCGTGTCTTCTTTAGAAACTGTCCAAAGAAAGTTCACGCATTTTCTTTTCCTTAAGTTTAATTTGCTGTATCAGCCTTATGAAAGTCGTTTATCTTTCCTATCTCCTAATATCCCGACGAACTTATTTAGACCAATGTTTTTTGTACAAACTCTGTAGAATCAAGTCCCGTTAAATATTTTTTCTGAGCTGCGTTTCCGACAAACATCTCGTTCATCTCAGATGAATTCTTATTTCGTTATCCCATATGCTATAACTGATTTATATTTATATTCACCAATCTTAAAAATGGTACGCAATCATAATAATCTCGGGCTTGCTTCTTTCCCCTCTTCTTACATAGCATTTAAAAGGAAATTTTTTATTGGCAAAATATGTACAATTTAGTAGTCCCCTTTGGAGTCAATAACACGCTGATACCAGATTTTCCAATCCCCGAACGCTCCCTGGAAGTCGGCAACCTCGATGCTGTCTAGAGCCTTCGTCGTAGCACGTTGAACGTTTTCCAGAGTCTCGAACCGCGTCCTTTTAAGGTGTCTCTTGATCTTGGGGAACAGAAAGAAGTCCGCTGGTGCCATATCCGGGCTGTAAGGAGGCTGTGGCAACGTTGCCCTTGACTGTTTGGCCAACTGCTCGGTGACGAGCGACGGAGCATTGTCTTGATGGAGGATCCACGAATCGGCAATCTCCGGACGGACTCGGCAATCTCCGGCGGACTCTGTAGTACTGGCCATTTACAGTTTGGCCGGGTGGCACAAACTCTTTGTGAACGATGGCTTTCACGTCAAAGAAAGCAATGAGCATCACATTCACCTTCGATTTGCTCATGCGCGCTTTTTTCGTTCGTGGTGACACCGGTGTGTTCCACTCCGAACAGTCGAGGGCGACGTTGTCACAGCCTCTTTACAGCCCGGATGTGGCACCAGCGGACTTCTTTCTGTTCCCCAAGATTAAGAGACACCTTAAGGGGACGCGGTTCGGGACTCTGGAAAACGTTCAACGTGCTACGACGAGGGCTCTAGACAGCGTCGTGGTTGCCGACTTCCAGGGAGCGTTCGGGGATTGAAAACTCCGGTATCAGCGTGTTATCGACTCCAATGGGGACTACTTTGAAGATTTCTAAAGAAAAATTGTACATATTTTGTTAATAAAAAATTTCCTGAGGTCAGTCCGGTTACTTATTATATAGACCCTATATATATATATATATATATATATATATATATATATATATATATATATATATATATATATATATATATATATATATATATATATATATATATATGATATTCTCCGCAATAGTTGGATTTCTCTCGAGAAATTTACCTAAAAACCATGGCGCAACAGCCCAAGCGGGGTGTTGGCCTCTAGGATTAATCTTCTGCGATCATCACGGCTCTGTGGTCTCGCTCTCCAGTTGATCACTCCCAGCAAGGATATGCTGTCAGCTTCTATTGTGTGTTCCCATCGAGTTCTCAGTCTCCTCGCTTAACGTCAATCTTGTGCTATACCCTTGAATGTTCTTTTGTGTAGCTGATTTTCTTCCATTCTTTCTACAAGCTCCCCCATTGCTGTGTAACTTTACGCAAGTAGATAAAGGTGGTTCGTTAAATAGTTCATATAAATTATCGTTATAACGTAGTTTTGAGTCTGTTCCTTATTTCACTGAGCGATAGATTTACCAAAACACTTTGCGTCAAAAATAAATCATCGCTTTTACGTTATGAAAAACGTTTTGGAGACCCATTTTTTGTAGCTTTCTTCTCACTTAATCGCAAATTCGATATGAACTGATATCTCTGTAGCTTTCATTTTAGCTTAAAATGCGGCTAAATCAGAATAGGGCGTAAGGACGTTCTCATTAAGAAATAACGTTGGCAAGAAATAACAAACTTTTGCATTGTTTTAGTTTTTTGAATTCACCAGCCAAATATGTAGATGTATGTGAGCAATTCTTGCAAAAGTACATTAAAATAACTTTAAATTTGCATCTATTTTACAGTTTTTTAGATATAATATAAAGCTGTTTGTTTTTGCTTACAGGTTCTAACCACCAAATTTCTTCAGCACTAACAAGTACTCTATAAAAACGCTTTAAACAACTACTGTTTTGCATATTTTTCTCGCTTCCGCATAGTGCTTTCAATATTCGGAACTTTATTATAAATAAATTGTGTACGGTGACGAAATGTATCTCGCTTTGCATTTCTAAAAGAAAGTAGAATAGTGAAATAAAGTAAAGTGTAAATTTGATCCAATACCAAATAAACGGGCAACGGCTATTACGCCATTTGCATTTGAGAACTTTTGCTTGGATCGTTCTAAATGAGGATAAACAAAATAATCGATTGTACGCTGCGTCGGTTGTTGATTGATTCGCTTAAAAAGTTCACAATAAAGTTTGACACAAATACATATCAAATTCAAAGAATAACGACTTGAAAAAATAAAGTCATAACCATGGAATGGCTTCTTGCAAATCCGCAGATTCATAGCACTTTTTCGTCGCTGGGGGTTGTCGTGGGTGACACCTACGTTGTCAGCCCAAACGCTTTGTGTAAGTTGCTTTATATCAGATCAGAGACAATTTTAGTATATTTCACCTGTATATTGATCCAAAGATTCAGAAACTCTTTTGCTTTGTCGGCTTTTTAAGGAAAAAAGTTCGGTTTTTTTTGGCAACCATTAAACTACTATCCATGCATGAACCCAGCTTGAAAGTAAATTTTATCAATCCTAATGTCAATTTATTGTACATTTTAATCACTTTGAAAAATATGCGATCCAAGATGCCCACATGGCATCGTGAAATTTTTAGCTAAAAGCTGTAAATTGAGAAACAGGCTTCGCATGGTTTTTCCTAGATTTCTTTTTCCGCGAGTATCTCATAGTTGCACTAGCTTTTTCTTTCCGCATACGCAAAATACTCAATTGCTTTCATTTTTCCTTTGGGGGAAAATATCCCTTAATTAATTTCACAACACTAATGACTGCTATTTTGTGAAGAGTCAAGTGATTAAAAAAAATTGAGTCTCACACTGACATTAGTAGCATAAACCGTTAATTGGGGTGGTCGATAACTCCAAAATCATATTTAAACCGAACTTCTCTTCTGTGCTGCAGAAGAGTCACTAACGTAAAATTAAATGGATAAGACTCCAAATTTTGATGGACAATTTTCAACATACTAATAATTATTTTTTGAGCAGCGCGATCTTGGATCATAATGGGGGAATACACTTATATCCATTACATACTACTCATAATGAGATCAGAATATTTACAGCTATCTTAGAGGAAATCAACTGCAAATTAACATGTGAAGATCAAACATTGAGGACATTTCGTCGCGCCATTGGCTTGGGACAAAATGTCAAAATCGATATAGTACCACTAATGATCAACTCAAAGGACCCCAATGTCATCAACTCAGCGATTCGAATCCTGGTGAATCTGACGGTGCCTGTAGAATGCCTATTCTCCGTGGATGCTATGTACCGTACCGAAGTCGGACGACATACTATTTTTGAATTGAACAAACTGTTGATAACGAGCAAGGAGGCGTTTGTTGAGGCAAAGAGTACCAAAGCAATCGTCGATTTTATGAAATCAATTCTCGAAAGTGATACCAAGTTCACTATTAGTCAATGTGATAGTATTAACAACTGTTTGTTATTATTACGGAATATTTTACATATCCCTGAAAATAGTCTGGCCCAAGGAATCTACAGCAGCAATTGTACGTCAATGCAAAATGCTATTTTATGGAACCTTTTTACACAGAGTATTGATAAGCTCTTGATATATCTAATGTCATGTTCTCAACGCTCTTGTTGGGGTGTGACAATGGTACAATTGATTGCATTGATGTATAAGGATCAGCACGTTAGTACATTGCAGAAGCTATTAAATATTTGGGTTGAAGCATCACTATCCGAGAGCTCGGAGGATAACGAAAGTAATACGTCACCACCTAAACAAGGAAGTGGAGATTCTAGTCCAATGTTGACATCAGATCCTACATCAGATTCTTCAGATAATGGTAAGTCAATTTATTTATTATTAATTAATAACTCTGAGTATCACTTACATTAAACAAAAAAGGTTTATAACTGCAACAGGTAAGACCATTCAAGAAAACATGATACTTTACTTCAAGAAAACATGATACTTTACTTTTTTCAGCAGTCTTTACTAAACTCTTTAGCTTGGAAGCCTTGACTGAAAAAATAAGTTAAGTTGGCATGAAAATACTCCTACCAGTAGGTGTTTGTAACAATCCTAGTGTTTATTGTAGTACAACTTTTCTGATGACGTACATATCAGAATGATGTATATCAGATGATGTACATATCAGAAATCATTCAAATATATTCAAAAGATCGAGATTTTCTTCCATAAAGACAAAACAGCCGCAATTTTTTTCTACCATGTAATGTCTTCATATATCTTTTTTATTGAAAAAAACCCCTGCTGTCCAATAATTTTATTTATTTATTTATTTCTATTTAATAGAAAAAAATCCGATTACAAAATAGGTAAAATAATAGTAAAGCAAAATGAATTGAGTAATTGCACTGCATGCAAAGAGAAAGATAAAAGTAATAAAAAGAGCGAAGACGAAGAGAAAATAAATAAGAAAAATTACTGAGATTTGAGAAGAAGACAGCTGACAAATCTTTTATAAACTAAATACGAGAGGAAAAAGGGCCCAGCTGAAGGCCATCAGGGTTACGAGGTAACCTGAGCATTGGTGAGTGAAAAAACACCAAACTACGTGCGAATGGAACATCAAACATAATAAACGATCTTGTAGAATGCATAACGGGCCTCACTGGAACCTGGTTGACTAGCCGAGTATCGAGCCAACCACGGCAAAGCCTTTCAAGGAAACATTCATCATGGTAGAGTCGACGCATTTCCAACGAAGGAATATTGAGGAACGATAAGCGTGAATCATTAAAAAATGTAAGGAATCTGGGATTTCAAGAAGAGGATCCTGGTTAAATCTTTTTTGTGCGGCTTCTAGCGTGAACTTCAAACACTTCAAATGAGGCGACCAAACAGGCAAAGAGTGTTCAAGGATGGGTCGAACCAAACTAGAATATAATTTAACACGCAACAAAGGATTGACATCAAACCAGAAATGCGAGAGGCTTTAGAAATAATTTCAGAAATATGAACGTCGAACTTTAATTTAGAGTCGAAAGTGACACCTAAGTCCCTGAAGTGTCACACCGTACATAGGTACGAAATATTTAACGTAAATTAAAAGCTTATAGGGCAAGAGTTACTAGAAAATGAAAGATGGATGCACTTAGAAACATTTAGTGTAAGTTGGTCATAAGAACTCCAAAATAAAATGGCATTCAAATCTTCTTGAAGCAAGGCACAGTCATCGGTTGACGACACTACTTTGAAAACTTTGACGCCATTTGCATAAAGAAGGCAGGAGGATTTGATGACAATGGATGGTAAGCCATTTATAAACAGAGTGAACAATAGTATTGTAGTCCAAGAATGAATCCTTGAGGAACACCTGAAGACGGATAGAAGGGCGAAGAAAGACCGACTTGAAAAAATACCTGACTGACACGATTGGATAAGTAAGAGCATAACCAGTGGAGCGAATAATCAGGAACGTTAAGAAATTTAAGTTTGTTAAACAAAATATTCTGATTTACTAAGTCGAAGGCTATAGAGAAATCCAAATTTAAGGTTTCGACTTGTAAACGGTCCTCTATAGCTTTTGAAGCAAAGGTCATGAATTCTAACAAATTCGTTAACGTTGATCGCCCTTTGATAAAACCATGTTGTTCACGAACGAACAAATCATGAGTAAGTGAAAAAAGTGTAGGTACACGATTATCTCCAGAAGTTCGGAGAAACAGGCTAATAAGGAGATAGGCAGACAATTGGTAACGTCTGAGGTGCTACCCTTTTTAAAAATAGGAGTAACTTACGATCTTTTCCAACACGAAGGAAAAGAGCCTGAAGATAAGCTAGAGTTGAAGAGAAAGGAAAGGGGACACAAATAAAAGTAGCTAATGATTTCACAAAGTGATTAGGAGTACCATCGGAATCTGAACTAACCGAGTCATCAAGCTCTAAAATAAGCTTCATCATATCTTCCGGATGGCATGTAAAAGGAAATGAAGATGGCGTGTGTATAATTGGGAACAAAGGTCGTCGCATCGGATTTGTATAATTTTGCCTCGCTTATTTGGTTCATTCGGATCGTTTATTCCTCACCTTAGTTTCTTGGGCTCCTGTGTTAACCAATTATGGGGCCAGGCACAACAAATATCTGTGCATGGACTAGTACAAAGAATATTTAATACCGTCGTAGTAGATTTGTGATTTTTGAGATGATTTCTTCGAAATGTCGTAAAATTCTGTCATTTCCGCTCATCTAGAAATAATATCACGTGATAACTACGATACCTGGAAAATCCAGGCAGATGCCATTCTGGTGGAAAATGACACCTGGGGCTACGTAAGCGGCAAAATCCCGGAACTACCAATACAAGGCACCGGCAGTGAAATAATAGCGTTGCAAAAAGCACATGCTGTCTGGCTTGCACAAGACAGAAAAGCAGGATCGGACATCATCCTAACTATTTCTCCTTTGCTATGTCACAGGAAGTTTGGAACAAACTCGAGTCAGCTTACGCCTCATAGGCCCTGGAAAATCCAGGCAGATGCCATTCTGGTGGAAAATGACAAGCTTGTAAGCGGCAAAATCCCGGAACTACCAATACAAGGCACCGGCAGTGAAATAATAGCGTTGCAAAAAGCACATGCTGTCTGGCTTGCACAAGACAGAAAAGCAGGATCGGACATCATCCTAACTATTTCTCCTTCAGAGTTAAACAAATTCGTTGCTATGTCACAGGAAGTTTGGAACAAACTCGAGTCAGCTTACGCCTCATAGGCCCAGTTTGAAAGGCAACATTGTTGAAACAACTCATGCAGCATAAAATGGTGGATGTGGGAAATGTGAAGGAGAACCTCGCAAAGTTTTTTGACATTGTGGACGAATTGTAGTCAATGGAGGTGAAAATCAATGGCACAATACACAACACTTAACACAATAATTTTGCTGTATAGCTTGCCGAATAGCTTAGCAAGATACCGATGTGCGATCGAGACTCAAGATACTCTCCCAGATATTAAAATAATCGAAGAGAATAGTGCGAGGAACCATCCTTGCGAAAGCCAGACAGCTGCTATGTTCATAAGGTACTACGAGAACAACAGCAAAGAAAAGAATATGAGAAAAGGAAACACCCAAAAGCACAAACAAGACTCAGAGCGGCACTCCAAACCCAAGTACGAATATTGTAAAAAGAGAGGGCACCTCACTTCATCATGCTTGTTCAAGAACAAGAGAAATTCGTTGACAAAGCATTCTTTAGACATACCGACAAGAATACCAAATCCGCATCCAAAGCCAAATGGTGTGTAGACAACGGTTGCAGGACACACATATGCAACACCAAGTCAATATTTACAAAAGTGAAGAAAGTCAACAGTTGAATCAAGTTGGATAGCAATGCTACAGCTCAAGCAAAAGCATGCGGAAACGTCATAATCTCTAAGACAGATGGCGAGAAAACTCGAAATGTAAAGCTTAAAGATACGCTTTACGTTGACAAAGGTCAAAAAATTTTATTTCGTCCGGACTGTGCAATAGTCGAGATGAGTAATGCATCAAAAAAATGTTCGCCGATTGCGTGGGAAATTTATTTTATCTTCGTAATTGCGACCACCAGGCTTGTGTGGCGGACATCGAAGCATCGAAGCCCGATATGGAAATTTAGCATGAGCGACCCGGCCACATAAATCTACATGATCTGAAGAAAATGCTAAAAACGACGATTGGATGCAATTTCACGGGGAATTCGGACGAGCTACGAAATTGTAAAGTATGTGCTACTGGTAAACTAACAAGGTAACCATTTCCAACTCGCATTCATAGATCACCAGATGTTCTTGGAATGGTGCACACAAATGTATGCGCTCCTATGCGCTCAACTTCCATTGGCGCTGCGTGATATTTTATGACATTAACGGACGATAAAATTTGTTGGTGCGAAGTCTACTTTCTTCGAATTAAAGACGAGGTGGAGGAGTTAATCGAGTATAAAAACTACGTGGAGACTAGAACAGGTCGAAAAATTCAAGCTGTTCAATCGGGCGAGAATTTTGCAATTCAACGACCGATTCAATTTTCAAGGACGCTGGAATATAACGGCGTTTATTGACTCCAAATACGCCGCAGCAGAACAGCAGAACACTTGTAGAATCTCCCCATTGTATACTGATCCAACTCGGACTTCGAACACCTTTTTGGTCTGAAGCAATCTCTATGGTTAATCACATCACACAAAGTCTCGAAAAAGGTACCCCATTTGAAAATTGGTCAGGAATAAAACCGGATATAAAACATGCGGGACCTCACCAGGAATGTAAAAATTTTTAACAAATTTGAAACTAAAAATGAAAATGTAGCTTTTATTTCCGACGAAATACTCAGCCAGGAATCAACATTTTCACATGGTGTTCAAATTGATGATGCTCAAAACGAAATAGTTTCCAATACGAATCTCATCGAGCACATTTTGATACCGAGCACATCATCGCCGGAAATGCCACTAGGTAAAAGTTCCAAACCTCGCTATGACAATAAGATGACAGTAAACATACCGATGGAACGTGGTCCAGAAAGGCCAAGGATAATAACAATCAAGGGTCATGGCCGTCCCACCAAAATTTACAACACGGTTCGGGAATTCTAGATAACTCCACGGAAACCGCTGATATGGAAGACAGTCAAAAAGACCAAATCAACGAAGAATGGCACGACGCTCAAATCACAATTTTGCACCCGAAGTACTAGTACGCTATGCCATTTCAGGACCAGACAGGCAGGAGTGAGAGAACGCCATACTCGTTGAGATCAAACAATTCATCATCAACGATACATGGGAAATTGTAGATCGCCCCGAAAAGTAAAATCATTCGATGCCGAACTGTTCTAAATGTCAAGTTGAACACTGATGGTTCCCTAGAACGAAGAAAGGCCCGAGTAGTCGCAAAAAGGTTCTCTCAATGTCCGGGTTTTGACTTTCATGATACATTTGCACCAGTTGCGAGACTCAGCACCTTTCGTTTATTTACCGCATTGGCAACATAATTTGACATGAAGATGTTGCAACGTGATGTGACTGCGGCTTAGCGAAATGGTTGCATCGACACCGAAATATACATGGATCCACCTGAACTCTTGGAACTGATGCTCGAATCGATAGTCGTCAGGGAAGAGAACCGAGACTTTGTTGAGAAGACTAATCTAATGCTAGACCAATAAAAAAATGGGGCTAAGATCTACAAACTCAAGAAGGCTCTTTACGGCTGGGCTCAGTCTGATAGACAATGGAACGCAAAACTCAGCGAAACTTTCCAAGACCTTAGCTTCGCACCCATAAATGCATACCCATGTGTATACGTCGACAAATAAAAATAAATGTTCATTCTCATTTACGTCGATGACATCTTGATCGCCTCCAAAGATTACACGAAAGTTCACAAAATCATAGATAGACTGCAAGGAAAATTCAAGATCAAGAATCCGCTTGCAATCGGAACTAACTTAGCAGATATTTCCGATGAATACAATGTGAACACAGGAGAAGCAGTCCCATTTCGCGAAATTATCGGTGCTCTTATGAACCTGGCCGTGGGAACTCAACCACTAGTACTGTCAGGCAAGTGCTGCTCATCTGGGCCTTTCTCATCGTCCCCAAGCATACTTCAGTAATCGGCCCACTGATGCATGTGCGAAGCCTCCATTATACCGACATTAGACAACTGGGTTGCCTGACAGTTTTGAATATCTCGAATCACATATGACCATTCGGGAGCACTTTCTACACAGTAAACAGTCATTTGTTCTTTGATATATGCTTCTTATTCACCTAATTCAACTTCTTCAAAAATTTCCTAGATTAATTGTAGCCCTGGCTTTTTCTTGTGAAGTCTTAAAGTTTGCAAATCACAATCAGCTTGACCTAACAGCTTTCCACACACCTATGGATGGCATTGAAAACTTCATGTCTGATACCATGAGCAAAACAATAAAACCTAAAAGCACATAGCCCAAATATTGAAAGACCACATAGCGGCGATACAGAACAGTGATAGCCAAAATATAGAACTAACAAAAGACACGCAAAATATAAACCAATATGATAAAAATGATCATAGAAAAAATTTCTTTGTTCTAATGGACCTATCTAGCCAAAAAATAAATAAGGAAATAAGAACGACTCCGATGCCCGTCTATTCAATGAACAAAAATATGTGCATAAAAAGTATAAAGTATGTCAAATAGGTAGATTGAACAGAATTAAATTAACTTTCAACAAACTGAAGATGGCAGTCACAAATGACAAAATCAAGAACTTTGGAGTAAGAGCATTTATATCGAAAATTTCATCATGAGCAATGGCATACTCAAAGGAGTACTTCTCCGCATAACGAAAGAAGAAATAGCAAAAAATGGCATTCCTAGCAACTTGCAGGGTGAAATAATGAATGTATAAAGGATAAAAAAAATAATAGATCCAGAAAACCGAGAAAAACTCACTCCAACCCAAACTGTCAAAGTTTTGACCTTAGGAGACGAACTACACGATAAAATTAGACTAGACTACGTAAAAATTTCAGTAGGATATTACTATCTTAGACCTAAACAATGCTTGAAGTGTCTTACATTAGGCCACACCCAATATTTTTGCAAAGAGTTCTCTTTGAAACTCCAAGAGTGTGGAGAAAAAGAATGTCTAGAGAAAGACTGTAAAATTATGTGGAGCCCTCAATCATAGAACTATGGATAAAACTTGCCTTAGATCGATTAATTATGATATGCAAGTGAAAGTCTGCTCCAAAAGAATTGTAAGCCTAAAAGAACCTAGAAATATTCTACACAGCAACAACCGATTCGAGCTTCTAAAAGACAACGAATTCTTGGACTCAGTTTTTCCTACCGACCAAATCTAAAGTAATAAACAACAGAAGCTCAAATAATGCCACAAACAAGCTAATTCTAAACAAACCATACACCAAAATGCTAAAAGCACAACATACACGACCTACCAGTCGAGACACCAAATTGTCCCATGAGTAGTTACTTGCTACTGCATACGAACAATACGTTAATGGAAAAAAACGCTTTAGCAGAAAACATCTTTAAATTAATAAATCACGCCACTCCCATAGAAAAATTAATAATCCTATTAAATAGCAATTGTAAACCAAAATAACGCAAAATTCATACAAATTCATTCTAATCTATTAAAAGGAAAAGCCCAAACTCTAACAAACCACTGTCAGAAAAGATCCACAACAAACAACTTACAATACACCGACCGGCTTACAAATGACTTAGAAGCATAAAAGCATATAAAAAAATAAAATTCCTTCAGCATAACCTTCAAAGTATTTCTAAAAACAAAGACACTTAAGAATATATAACGAAAAAAAAGAAAATCGACATTGGTCTACTGCAGGGAACACTACTAACGAAAAAATCTTCAAAAATTAGAATTAAAAATCATCAACCTATTAACGAAATGAGATCGATTCAAAAATGGAGGGGAGCTTCCATAGTAATAAATACAATGGTAAAATTTAAAGTAGCCCCTCTAGACAACGAAGAGATTGAAGCAACATTGATAACTACCTCAAAAATTAAATCAAACAGCACCATTTGCTCTTGCTACATCCCGCCTGACATAAACAGTTCAGTCTTCAAAGTGCAATTCCATGAAACTACTAAAACAATCAACAACAAAAACCTGTTCATAATTTGAGGAGACTTCAATGACAGATATAAAGATTGGGGTGATAAAATTAGCAACGCAGAAGGAAATATACTAAAATTCATACTTAAAAGAAACAAAATAACAACCCTTAATACAGGCTCATTCACCTTTTTCAGAAAAACTAGCCAACATAACACACAAATGTCGAAACAAACAAAGATATGGGACTCAATAGAAAACAAAAAACTATAAGATTGGTAAAAGTAGCCACACCCTCATCGAATTCATACTTCAAGTTGATGGCTGGAATAAAAATAAAGCACTAACATCAAATGACATAGGAACAAAATTATAGAGGAGATAAATACAATTAAATTCATCAACAGCCTTTCAGAAAACGTAGATTCGATCAACTCCTTAATTAAAAACAACATAGTCGCGACAAAAAACTTTAAATATAGCCCGAAACCGTGATGGTCAAAGGAAATAACAATGCTATATAGGAAAATCCAAACGTTCGACGAACTTCCGGAAATTAAAAAGTGTTGAAAAATGGAAAGAAAGCATAACAAGGGAAAAGAGAACTCTGGGACAAAAAAAAAGACATAAACCAAAGCAGAGTCATCAAACACTTTTGGAAATTAGTCAGCGCTGTAAAAAACAATAACAACACGGTATCACAATAGGACTCCCAAAATTAAATAATTTTCCTCATAATAATAAAAAAAAAACATCAACCTCTAAACCCTCTTTGAACCCTTACTCTCCCCAATAACATAGAACCAGCTGAACCCTTCAAAATCCACGAACTTCTTACTATTCTAGATAAAAACATCACTGGGTATAGACACATCAACTATAACACCACCACCACAAAATCACTCTGCTAAACTCAATAAACGAAAGTTTATAAAAAAAACTTTTAGAAAAAAAACGACTTCGAAATGCCCTAAAAAGGATGAAATAAATTGTGCCATATCAGTTTTCCCTCCTTTCTTTTGTAATGGTGTACATTGTAATAAATCGATGCAAGCAAGTCCGTGCGAGCAGTGTAAGTAACTATTATAAGCGCTAATATAGGCATATGTATAAGTGCGAGAGATCAGCATGATGCGTAGCAGTAGCGAAGCCATACACTACGCTCCACAGATGTATATTCATTATCTGTTGTTTAAATATATTTTAACTGGTTCAAAATATAAACGACTATATCATTGGATTAACCTGATTTTCCCTACTCCAACTACGGCTACTTTACACACATGTTGGAAGTTTTCACGTTGAAATGGAGAAATTGATTTGGTACCGCTTTCATAAAATTTATTTCATCCTTTTTAGGGAATTTTTGAGTCGGTTTTCTTATTTTTTTCTAAAAGTTTTTTTTTTCACCCTTTTTCGTGTATGTAGCTGCCTTATTGGTTTGAACTTCAAACATACCCCGCGGCTTGTCAAAGTTTTTCCGGGATGGAGCTAATATAATACAATTTCGCAAACGCAGAACAATTTCTGTTTTTTAAACGCCTTCCCACACTAAAAAACGAATGACAATACGTTGCGCAACGGCGGTCGTCACTTGACGTTCACTCATGGTCGTAGCGCGCGTGTGAAACCTGCACTCTTCACGAAAACTATGCCACACTATTTAAGGGGATCCAGCTATCACATACTCAAGCCACGACATGCAAACATACATGCGCGCCATCTACAGCGTTTGTCTTCATCATATTTGAACTGCCCTCGTGGTTAGGTTGGAGCCGTTTGGGCTCAAAATTCACCTCGGTAGTACCATGATGAGTACAAGAAGAGCTGGGTGAATCCAAGTGGGATTACTTTTCAATTCTAATTACAACTATGCAATTGGACTTGTGAAATTGTGATTAGTACCAATTATTCCAGGAATTGTCATTCCGTGGTATGTGGATTGGACCGTTACTTACCCAAGGTTAAATTCCAATATCACATCTATAAGTATCGAAGCCACTGATCACATGATAGAATCTATGCTAAATAACAACTCAGTGAAGTCTTATGCATGGCGCGAATAGAAAACACACTGAAAATGGTCCCACAGGCAATATCCAAGCAATGTAGAAAGTGGTCAAAGCTGCAATCACAAACACAGCGGAAAAGTTTTAGGATAACGACCAAAACATGAGCAGAATGACTGGTTTGATGAAGAATTTAAATTGTATTAATAAAAGAAACCAACAACACAAACTATACGCCCGTAGTCCAATTCATGCAAAATAGGAACAATGAACAAGCCTCCCGCCAACAAGCAAAAATACTTTGCGGATGAAAGATAAGACAGACTCTTAGCCAGAAGATAAAAGAATGAAGCCAGGTTTGAGAGAAAAAACAAACAAGAACTTCTGCAAAGATGAGCAAGGTGCAATATTAGGTAGCCTTAATGTTATTAAAACAGTGGGAAACACTATTTCCAATAACTCCCCAAAGCGCCCACAGCGACCATCAAAACTACGCCCATTAAAATGTCCTTGTCACACCACCACAGCAGGCGAGTTACAGGCAGACATTCTTGGCATCAAGAAGAACAAACTCCTAGAATTGATGGAATACTAATAGGGGTGTTCCAAATTGGGGAAAACATCTACACGACCTCTATGATCAGTTATAAAAATGGCGATAGGCTACGCTGTGAAATTTTTAGAGGAATTTCTCGGTTGTACATATCCTACAATATGCTGTACAAAATCATTGAATTAACGTGTTCGGAAAGTGATGGGAATATAGTATCGATAACTTCAAGATATTGCTTGACCTTAGGATCCCAGCTAAAGTTGCCTGCATGATCCAGATAAATATAGAGTCTTAGATTAAAGGTAACGGAAATTTGACTGGTTCCAGCCTAAAATAGGGGGATGGGCTTACCCTCAGATCAATAAGAACTGGATGGGCTAAGCTCATATAAAACGGATAGGAGAACATGCGACCGATTTCTACTCTCTTCCAAAGGATCTGTCTGTCATTTCCTCTCCCTTTGCCTCTTGCCGCTAACTTTCTTTTTCCAGAAGCTCACTCGATTGGATCTATCTGTCAAGTTGACGTATCCAAATTGAACGCCAAATTGGCAAATTGCAAGTTTCGTCGCGAATTTCATCCGATATTAAAACTGTGAAAAGTATTCACGACCTGAATTCATTCCAAGTGTTTAAACATTCTATTGTGCTTTCAAAGTGAAATGTGTAGTGCCTTGGTGTTAAAATTTTAGTCGCAAAGGATCTGTAGGCGTTTCCTTTCACAGATAAGTAGTTAATATGTTAATCTTTTGCATATTTTCCTCATAATGGTGAAGGTTTTTCAAATAGAAAACAAATTTTTAGAATCATATGAAAATTTGTTTTCATTGAGCAGCAGCCATATTTGCTTGCGCAATTTGGCTCTCTCTTAGGTTGTAAACAAAAGTGTAGCAGTGGGAAAAGTGGTCGCAGGGGTTATTGCGACCAAATGGTCACGTGGTTGTCCACTCCAGTATTTTTTAATTACTCAATGGGCTTGCCCCAATGTTGTTTAATATTACTGAAGAATATGTTACTTTGTTGGGGAAACTATCGCGGACACCACGGGCACACTATTCTACAACCTTACAGAACTAAAAGCATATACTGACGACGTTAATATTATGTCCGGACCAGTTACAAATGTGAATGAAGCAAAAAATTGGACTCACCGTCAATGAAAGTAAAACAAAATTTATGATCCAAACAAGGAAAGACATGTCAGCCCGACATAATATGACTTTGGAGGCAAACAAGCTGGAAAACGTGGGTAGCTTTCCATATTTAAGGGTGTCCATTTTGCTAGGAAGAGAACTGGAAAGAAAAAAATTATGAAAGAAGACAAGCGCAGTAAATTAACTCTACTTCTCAGTATTCCTTATTCTTAGATCCAAAGATGTTCACAAAGAAAATGAGCTTCGCATATGCAAGCCAATGATAAAACCATTGCTGCTGTATGGATGAAAAACCTGGATTCTTACAAATGTTTCCAAAAAAAAACCCTGGATGTGTTCAAACGCAACGTACCCAGGAGAATATAAAGCTCAGTGAAGTATGGAGCAGATTGCTGACCTCGTTACACCGATTAATTCTATAATTTTTAGACTCCCTAGATGATCTTTGAAGGGTCAAGTGGCAGGAAAATGTTCAGTTGGGAAACCATAGAAACAATGGAGAGATTCTATCTATACTGATAATACATATATTTCCGAAAAAACAAGGATGAAACCACCTAAATACCCTTGGGTCATTTTTAAATGACCCTACTCAAATTACATAGGACCACACTGATAAATGGCACATGAAACTTAAATAAATAGGTCGCAAGATAGTACTGCAATCAGAACTACGCATAGCCCTCGTAACTGCTACAAATGCGAGCGCCTTATGAAGACTATTTCGTGTTGGGAACGATAACATTCTCCATAGCTCAAAGAGGGTGCTTGTGACTTGCAACGGTGAGATACGAGTTCGAATCTAGCTCAAGCTAATGAGTAGGTAAGGGTTTAGCCACATTTCGACTCAATTGTCGTATCGAGTGATTTTTAGACGCAAATATGAACACACAGATGCGCAGAACGAATATGCTCATTTGAAAGTAGCGAGGAATACATCCGTTCCGTTGTCCAATCAATATGAACTTAGATATGACGAATGCACAAGGAGTGATGGCACTATCATTACTAAGGCAAAGGGCGCCTTGTGCGTTGCAGGAAAAAATAATACTGGCAAAAAAATTGAGAATGAAAACAACTCAAAATATTAAAATTGGTAGCAGAGATACCAACTCCGCCGTAGACGGTCCCAGGCTCGTTTAAGAAAGGACGAGGGAACCCCTTGTTTCCTCAATCCATAACTTCCATGATTCCTTATCCCAAACCCCCCAATTGAATGATAGTAATTGCTCTTGGGATCGCACATTGGGTTCACTGATTACCCAATAATGGGACAATAAACACTGAGAAATGCTAATAACTGTAAAAACATCTACAGCTCTGCTACTTAATCTTCCTTACACCTCCTTTGTGGAGACGTAAGAGGGTGGAGACGAATCTTCTGCACCTGATACCGGAATCGACGTGATAACCATGCCACCGGAATGGAGGTTGGGCTCTCTGTCCTTAGAAAACCTTAAAATGTTATTTATTTATTGAATTTTAGGCAGTCAATGAACGGTTGTGTGCGATCCTTATAAAAGCGAAATGCTTCGAAATCTGGCTGATAAAGACTCACGCCCCAACCGAAGAAAAGAGCAAAGAAACGAAGGAAAAGTTCCACAATCACCTGGAAAGACTGGTTGAGTCATTGCTTACAGATGACACAAAAATGATTCTGCATGATTTCAACGCTAAAGTAGGCAATGAGCTATCGCATCGGGGAACGATTGTAGGATGCAGCCTCCATGATGAAACAAATGATAACGGCCAGCACCTGATTGACTTTGCATGTAGTATAAATCTAGTCATACGTTTGACTTGCTTCCCTCATCAACGCATTCATAAAATGACTTGCGTATCACCGGATGGCAACACACAAAACCAGATCCAACAGCGTTGGTCCTTGAGCATACTTAACATCTGTACATACTGAGGAGCCAATTGTGACTCAGATCATTACTTGATCAAATTAACCTATTGATGTCGTATGTCAAAGGCATATTCAGCGAAGACCAGCCCGTTACAAAAATTTGACATCGAAAAGCTCCAAACGGCATCTGTAGCCAAAAATTTCACGGAAACCCTCGACAGCCAGCTGGCTGTCTTATCAGACGCATCGTTAAAGACGAGCAACGAGCATTGGATTGAAATGAAAGTGGCTATTATGACCATGGCAGAACAGACGATCGGACATCAAGTCCGCCACAAGAGGAATGATGATGAGTGCCAGAATGCATTAAGTAAAACAAATCAGGCGTAAAAAGAACACGTAGGTAGGGAAACCAGAACGAAGAGATAACACTATGAAAATCTTAGAAGAATAGCAAATAAGATAATTAGGATTAAGAAAAGAAAATGTTATGACAACCAACTGAGAAGTATAGATGTCAGCAACAAAAAAAAACAAACATGCAAAGTAGTGGAAAGCCTGAAACATGGTCATCAGCCCAAAATCACGCAATGGAGTGATGATACTGATGAAACCAAGATTAAGAAAGGATGGGTATCATATTTTAAGAACCTCCTTAATCCTCCGCACAGCTGCAGAACATTGAAGCCTATAGATGTCTGCGGAGGGCGTCCATTGGCCCCACCAACTGTGGATGCAGTTTGTTTCATTATCAAAGCCCAAAAGAATAATCAAGCGCCGGGAATTGATGAGATTCCAGTGGAGCTCATCAAATATGGCGGCAGTACTGTTCATTAAGCTATTCACAAAGTCATCCAGCACATTTAACAACAAGAACACATGCCGAAAGAGGGGAGCTAATCAATTATATTCCCTATCCACAAAAAAAGGAGACACGCTACATTGTGAAAACTATAGAGGCATATCATTACTTTGTATGGTGTACAAAATATTTTCAAAGATTATGAAAAAAAGATCAGATCATACGTTAACAGTATTACTGGAGAGTCTCAAGGTGGCTTGAGAGCAAGTCGATTGACGCCAGAACAATTGTTTACAGTCAATCAGTTAATTGAAAATCGCTGGGAGTACAACATAGATGTACAACAAATTTTCGTTGATTTTAAGCAAGCATACGAGACATAGCATAACATACTGTACCAAATAATGCTTCGCTTTGACATCCCAGCCAAATTAGTCCGTCTTACTAAAATGACGTCCCAAGTCCGCATAAATAACCAGCTCACCGATGCCTTTGACACGAATATCGGACTAAAGCAGGGAGATGGGCTGGCCCCTTTGCTATTCAATTTGGGTCTGGAGTACGTCATAAGGAAGCTTCCTGTCAAGACAGGAGTTACATTACTATACAAGCCGAGCGGATGACATAAAAATTTTGTCACGGTCATTAACAACTGCCAAAGAACTCTTCCTGAAACTCGACAGCAAAGCAAAACTAGTAGGGCTCAAAATCAATAAAATAAGAGAAAGTTCATGACGCAGTCGAGTAAAAATACCTCAAATACACAAAATATCACACTTGGCGAATACAGTATCGAAAATGTCGGCAAATTTGTGTATTTAGGCCCCAAAATAACAAAAACGGGCAATGAAAGAGATTAAATACGCCGAAGAATACAGCTCTCAAATATATATTCCGCTCAGTATTGACGATCTTGAAAACCATCTGCATACACAAGAAAACAAAGCTCCAAGTATACAAATATATGATATGTGTTATGCAATGGCTGTGAAACATGGACCCTAACCCAAGCATCCGCAAATATATTGAACGCCTTTGAGCGATGGGTCCTGAGGCAAATAATCGGAGCAACCCTAGACGGAGAACAATGGCGAATTCGATACAACCATGAGCTGTATGAAATTTTTGACGAACTGGAGGTTTCAACAATTATAAGACTGCGGAAGCTGCAATGGGCTGGCCACGTGAATCGTATGGACGAACAGCAGATACTCAAAAAGGTATTCGTTGGGAGAACTGAAGGCCGGAGACCAGTGAAGAAACCAGGAAAACGCTAGTCTCACTCGGTCGACGAAGACAGTTCATCGCTGCTTGGGTTTCGGAATCGGAGGACGCGGTCAATTGACTGAGGCAGTTGGAGGCGTTGTTTGTAGGAAGCGAAGGCCCAAGAGGGGCTGTAGTGCTAAGTAGATGAAGAAGAAGCAGTAATAGCAAAGATAGGTACTACAAATTAAGTGGCATCCTACTCTGAAATTTCCTTAAAATTTACCTACTGTGGTTTAAAGTTATAATGGAACAGCATGGATATATAAGTTCATACCCTAATAGCAAACTATTTAAAAAATTTTATGATTGATATTACATAATAAAACAAAGTACTTCAGCCTCAAAGTTATAGTTGGGCACAATATGAATTCATAAAATGTTTAAGGTTAGAAAAAAAATTATTTGGGTTTTAAAATTTAGTTGGGAGTTGTTTTTTTGTTGAATGACCGCTTTCATGCGGTTGGGCATCGACTCCAACAATTTTCGACCGAAAGATGCCGGAATTTGGTTCCACTCTTCTTTTAAGGCTGCTATCAACTGTACTTAATTTTTTATGTGATTTTTTAATTTTCCACTCGCAACTGTGGTGGGATTTGAAGCACATGAGGGCAGTGGGATAGCAAAGATACTACAAATAAAGTGACATTCAATTTTGGCATTCAATTATTATTCTTAATTACATCTTGCCTTTGGTAACTAGGTCTAAAGCAATTGGAATTTTTTGGCTGAATTGTTCTCATAGTGCCAATAATTTAGCGTTTTTGAGGGTGTATGTCTGTAAATAAGGAGTCGATTTTTCGTATTCCTTGTGACACGGTCTAGGTATTCGTTGTAAAACATTTTCAACGAATCTATTTCAACACTTCCACCCCAAGACAAACTTTACTCCTATACTTTGCCATAAAAATTTGTTCAATCATTCTAGATGTGATAAAAAAAAAAGAAAAATAAAGCAGACTTTCTTATAGGATATGGGAAACGAGAAAGTGCAGATGATCGACGTCAAGCTGCTCATAATAAGGAAACAGAAGCCACACTACATGAGGTGAGTCGTAAAGGACATGAATATCAAAATGCAGTTTTACGAGTCTGCGCAAAGACGCAAATGTCTTGCAAATCAAATATTACCGAGCAGAACATGATGGCCCCACCAAAATATCCAGGATCTCAAACAGAAATGGATATATCGACTCAGGATAAAGGACCTGTGAGTAAATATTTCCTAGAAAGCAGTAAACAAATTTTTAAATAAATACTTTTTCATTTTAAGTGAATAGTGAACAATGCAACAATTTTCTTCTAAGAGGAAATATTTTCTAGGCATTTTATCAAAATCTTAATTTATCTCTTGTTAAAATTAAACTTGTCCAACTCATCTATATAACTTTTATTTGCAATAGAACTTTTGGAAAAATGACAACATCATTAAAATTTTTTTTTATATTAGTAGATTCGACATTCTACGATGAATTTTGAAAAACGAGCGTTTATTTCTGCTGGTAATTGTGATATATTATAACACAGTGAACATTCCTTTTTCACAGTCCGAACTCTCAGATTGCGGATATGCAACGCAAGTGGAGAACCAAGAATCAATATCAACATCAAGCAATGATGATGAAGGACCTCAACAAAAACCCATACATCAAAAACCACCGTGTAATCAGAAGAAACATTACAATGCAGGAAAGAAAGGACGAAATATGGGATCGGCTCATGATAAAAAGGAGTCGAGAAGAAAAAAGCTGGTAAAGCGCAGTAAAACTAATTTGTAAGTTTTTTCTTAGAATCATTGCTAGCAGATTGAAGTAATTTGACCTTTGTTTTTAAGAATAAATATGAAAGGTCTTGTACAACATACACCTACGGATGAGGATATATCACATATCTTGAAAGAATTCACCGTTGACTTCCTATTGAAGGGATATGGATTTTTGGTACAAGAGCTTCATGCACAACTTTTATCTGACTTGGTAAGTTAACAATTGTTGAAAAATAAATTGTAATCAAAAAATGGAATATAATCTTTTATATTAAATTTATATTATTCAGATGATTCTTAAAAAAAAAACTTATTAGATCTGGATACTGATAATTCAAACCCAATGCAATAATCATCAAAGAAAAAAAATATTTGACTGAAAAATATAATTCCTTGATCGTACAAATTTTATAAATTAAACATTATGTTATACTTCTTAACCAAAAAATATCAACCCTGGCAATTCGCCAGCGCCGTATTATACCACCTTCTCATTTCAAAGACGTGAGAAATAAGGGTAATTGTTCACGTTGCTTGCACATTTTCTTCACATGAGATTAAAAGTGAGACTTCTGAATTAGAAAATATTTTCTAATAATTCATTCAGTGCTTAGCTCTTGAATGGAGCCTAATTTGCTTGTCTAAGTTATCGTATCAGCTGTCCACGGTGCTGGTCATCTAGTTTTTGCGGTGTAGTGGGGCGTGTTATGAAAGCTCACTACTTATTTGTTCACGCGTACTCTGCCTTAATACTGATCCTACTTTTAAACTTCCAAAGCTATGACTAGTGGGGTAGGTAAGTAGGTTTTTGTAGTGGCCTGAGCCACACAAAGCCACCCAACAGCTATACCAACCACTTCCAACTCATACTTGATGTGATAGAGCCTGGGTATTTGTTGTTGTGACGGTTTCCTTAGCAGACATACAGAACTTCAGAATTCGCCTCATACGACATGGTAAGCTATAATTGAAAATTCAAATCAAAATTGTTAAATCGTAATCCATCATTACTTAAATTATTTCGATTCTTTCGTTACGATACTTTGTGAAGTTTGTTTTGCCCTGCTACGACATGAAGCTAAATTTCTACTAGATATTCCATTCCCATGCAAGTTACAAAAATCCTTATTCGGTAACGATTAAAAAACTTTATTTTACAAATTAAAATATAATTTTAATGTCCGTCGTCTTTAAGTGCGCGATTTAATCTAACAATTTATAATTACAATTGATTTTACTTTACTTTTTGTTAACGTTAACATTTTAATAAGACCACAAATTGAAAATGTTTAAACAGCAAATATATCTAAAAAAGTGCAAAGGTAAAATGATACAATGAAAAGTAATTTACGCGCATGTTGCTTGTGTTGCAATTGTCGATTAGTGAACTTAATTAATTGATTGGCACGTGTTGCACAGCTAGCAATTGGGGCGGATACGATGTTGGTAACTCCTCCCCTCTGAAGTATCTGCGTCCCGCAGATTTGAAGTTCAGCTTGATGGGCTTGATGTCCTGGATGCTGCAACCTGTAACCGTGGACCCAATCGGTTGGATGATTTCCAATTTTGTTTTGCGCCCCCTAATTTTGTATGCTAAAAATATACCATACGTAAGGATTAGTGCGGAAATGAGACTAATATTTGTTATTAAAGATATCTCATGCTTGGTTTGTAATCGCTGTAGCCTTTTCGTGTTGTTGAGATGGAGGGTATGAAGCAGCAACTAGGATATGGTTGAATTCCTTCTTGCTTGTCTTTGGAAGTGAGATTATGTATAGCAGAGTTGATTCTTTTGCTAGCATTATCGGTTCAGCGTAGTCTACAGCCTCAATTTCATTGTCGTAGGGAAGTGTTTCAATCTGCACAATTTCTTTGTCCAAAAGGTTAGTGTTGACGATTCCTTTTTTGGCTAGGTGTTCAGCCTGCACAATTTCATTTAACTCATTTCGCCAAATGATCAATCTGTTGAATAACATCTGTTCATGTTTGTCGTTAATGCGATCATCGAGATGCCCAACTATCTGGTTGTACTGGTTAAGCAGGATATTAGTTGAATCTATAAGTTTACTGTTGATCTTAAATTGTTGATTGTTGGTCTCGACGAGCCCGTTCTGACTTTTAACAACTGTCTCCAAGTCGGTAGCATCTGGCGATCCAGCAAGCCATTTCCACGTGGACCCAATCCAATTTATCGATCTCTTGCTTCTTGCGGGAGTTTGCTTCAGCTTACGAATTAGACGCTGTACTTCATTGACTTGGTGTTCAATTTGGGGTTTAAGGATGCTTGTTTTGTTCATTTTGTGAGTACCCAATATAGTTCGATTAAGTAAATCTTCGTCGATGTTTAGGTCGATGATGTGCACAAATTTCACGCTGCCGTTAATTATTCGCCCAGTTCCTTTTTTGATGGTTGCCACTGGACCATGATATTCAAAGATGTTAGCTGGCGAAGAAATCCGTATCAGTGCTGATCTGGAATAGGAAAAAGATTCTGTTGGTCAATATTCTTTATGCGGGATTTATGGATGCGTCTGCTACTCATCGTCGTTATGGTGACTTTATTATCCCTTGCTACTGTCTCCTTCTTGAATATGGGCTTGTGTTTGCCTTGAATTTGCTTTACCGCCACAAATACTGTTTCTCCAGGGTTGAAAGGTTTTGATTCTTTTCTCTTAAGGTTTTCGTTGCTTAACTTTTTCTTTTGTTTCTTCTTAATCTGTTCAGCTAAATCTTCGTTGATTTCGCTCTAATGTCTATCAAATTCTGGTAATTTAAACGTTGCTCTCTTCCGAAAAACACATCACTGGGTTTCCTATTCGTTACCGTGTGTATCGTGTTGTTATATCGATCCACGGCGATGTTTACGCTCTGCTTCAGGGATAGGTCAGGGTATTCGTTTTTTAAACATCTTATTATCTCGATTATAGTTGAATGTACCCTCTCAACGATGCAATTCACCTCGCTCTTTTGGCAAGGTGTCTTATATACATCGATACCCAGAGTTTTGATGTAATTGGATATTATGGGGCTTACAAGGCTTCCTTCATTGTCAATTACTAGTACTCTAGATACAGTAAAGAAATGCAATACCTTAGTGATCTTGTCCCTCAGGTGAAGTGCTGACTTATTTTTGATTCGGAAATACTTTGTGAACTTGGTGAGCTTATCTGTACAAGAGATGAATTTTTCTCCTTGAAGCTCCGTTATATCCATATGTAGAATCTCCGAGGGGTATGTAGGAATAGGAGTCTCTTGGAGTTCCGGCTTGTGGGGATGGCGGTCGTACTTGCTGGTGTTGCACACGTCACATTGGTGGATGTATTTCTTGATTTCCCTTGCCATGTGAGGGAAACAAAACCTCTCTAGGTTCTGTTTTTTGTTCTCTTCTTGATTTCGATGGGCTCTTCTATGTTCGCGGTCTATAATCTGAATTTGATTGTCGACATTAGTGATATCTTCTACGACTCACTGTGCTAAGCACACTTTAAATTTATTAAAGTGCTCCCGGAAGACATCTTGCAACTTCTGAATATGTTGCTCTGGAATCTTGATTCCATTTAAAATGTTAGAATTTAGTCTTTCCTTCAGCGTCTTGGTGAGGGCCTGGTTGGTTATCTCCTTGAGCTTGATGTAATGTCTGTGGTATCCCTTGTGGGGCTCTTCGTTTGCATATACGTCCTTTCCGCTGCTGAAGATGAGTTGGTTCTTGAACACGTTTATCGGTGCCTCGCAGAAGTGAATTAGGTCTGCCCCATCCTCCTCTGCACTATGCATGATTACAGTTGAGCCTTGTGTTAGGACATTTGCTTCGGATTTGAGTCTCGATAATGCATCCGCCACGTAGTTGGTTCTCCCTGGTTTTTATACAAGCTCGTTGTTATATTCTTCGATTCTGGATTTCCACCTTTTTAATTTGGCGTTATTTCTATTGCTCAAACTGAATGTGAGGGGTTGGTGATCGGTGAGTATTTTGATCTTTCTCGCTCCATATAAGTAGTTTGTAAGATTATCCAAGGCCCACACTATGGCGAGCATTTCTTTCTCGTTGGTTGCATATCCTTCCTCGGGTTTGTTTAGGGATCGGGATATGTACGTGATGGGCCTGTCTTTTCCAACTTCTCCCTGGGAAAGTACTGCACCAAGCGCTACGTCCGAGGCATCCGTTGTTAGAATGAAGTCCTTCGTGAAATCTGGGAAAGCGAGTACGTCGAGAGAGGCCAAAACTTCCTTGAGGTTGTTAAATGTTTTAAACTCTTCATTTCCCATGGTTATTGGGATTTTTTTAGACCGGCCAGCTTTCACCTGTCCCTGTTCTCCTCTGGTGAGGTTAGTCAAAGGTTTGGCAATTTTGGCAAAGTCTTTAACAAAGCGACGATAATACGACGCTAATACTATGAAGCTCTTTAGGTCCTTTAGATTACTGGGTGGCCTCATATTTTTAATTGCAGCGATTTTACGTTGGTCTGGTTTAATACCTTCGCTTGTAATTATGTAGCCCAAAAACTCCGTCTCACTTTTCAGGAACTCCGTTTTGTCGAGGTTGACACGCTGATTGGCCCTTTCCAGTTTGTTGAATACCTTCTCAATATTTACGAGATGTTCAACAACCGTATTACCTCCAAACACTATTATGTCATCAATGTAGACATAACATATCTTACAAATGTATGGCCTCAGGACATCGCCAATCATTCTTTGAAATATTGAAGGAGCATTGCGTAGTCCGAAAGGGAGCCGTGTGTATTCATATTTTCCGTTCATAGTTGAGAAGGCAGTCTTTGGTATGTCTCGTTCTTTCATTCTGATTTGATGGAATCCTGAGGTTAAGTCAATGGTGGTAAAAAACTTGGAGTTTCCTAGGCTAACGAATGTGTTAGACATGTCAGGAATGGGATAAGTGTCGGGAACAGTAACAGCATTAAGTTTCTTGAAATCTATTACCATTCTATATTTTTTTGTACCTGAAGCATCCGTTTTTTTCTCCACTATCCAGATGGGAGAGCTGTAAGGACTCTTGGAGGGTCTTATAATTCCATCGTTTAAGGGTTTAATTATTTGATTTTCCACCTCATCACGCATGTTTGCTGGATAGGGATAGGTCTTCGCATATACGGGCTCCTCTGTGGTGGTTTTGATTTCTGCCTCCACTTGAGTCTCTATGATTTGGTTATTGTCTACAGGACCGAAAAGTTTTTTGAATTTTTGCACTAAGGCCCTAAGTTGTTCCCGTGTTTTGGACTGCAAGTGGTCGTCTCGGAGTTCGATGTTATTTACTTGGACAGAGTATTTTTCCTTGAGAGGAATAACGATGTTTGTCTTAATTCTCAACAATCTGTTTTTCCTATCGATTACCGCTTCAAATTCCTTGAGCGTGTCATCGCCGATAATCCCATCAAATGTTTTTAGGCCAGGCAAAACGAAAAAGTTTATTGTAGTATCATTTCCAACACATGCGAAAAATTTCCCTGATACCTTGCCTTTTATTTCGATATCTCCAGCTGCGGACTTCACCTTGAAAGTTGTTTTTGTTGGTTTTTTCTTGTTTGCCAATTCCGGTCGTATGAAATTTTTATTTGCCCCCGTGTCTTTTAAAAATGTTAGGAGTTTGCCGTCTCTAGTCCTATACTCTAGGTATGGTATGCTAGAGAGGCTTGAGTCACAAAATTTACTTCTAATTCTGCATCGTCACCAGCTTGAGAACCCTCCATTTCATTCTCGTATGATTCAAGATATTCCTCATCAGAAGGCTCTTCCGGCATTTCTGGATCTTCCGCTTGCGTTTCTAGCGCATTTACCCTTTGTTGTTTATGAGGGTAGCTGTCCGAGTTATTATACCTTTTCACTGGGTATTTATCACCTCTTCGGTTCATGTAAACGACTCGTCTGATCTGGATTGACGCATCAACATCCATTGGTACAGGTGGTTTTGGAGCCTGTGGCCTTGGTGGTCGTTGCGGCCGCTGCTCATGCTGGAAGTGGTAAGCTTCATTTCGTTGTTGAATGGGTAACATCCTCTGCGTAGGCTTGGGGAATGGTTTTGGGGGCAATCGGGGTGCCACTTGCTTCTCTATCCGTGAGAAAAACTGGTTAATGGGTGCGGTGACCGAATTCGTTGTTTATTTTTCTTATGTTGATGTTACGGAAGTTTAGATTTTGAACTTCCAAGCAAGAAGCGTAGGCTTCAGGTAGCGATTTCGGTCTTTGAATCATAAGAATTCCAGATAGATCCCCATTAACTCCCCTGATAAATACATCAAGCGCCCTGTTCCTACAGGTTTCAATCAACACGCTTACAGTTTCCGTTGAATAATCCTCCGTTTTAATTTTGTTGACAATTAACGAGAATTGATGGTTTACATTGGCGTAGAATTCATCAAAACTGTTGCTTCCTTGGCATAGTAGGCTCAATTGATGCTCCAATGTGCGTATATCCCTCTTGTCCGCATAATGTAGGCACAAACATCTCTTTATTGATGACCAGCTATCGTCAAAGATATTGTATGATATGAGGGCCGAGACAGCGAGCCCTCTTATTTTCTGTCTAATGAACTGCAAGATTGCTCGATATAGTGATTTTCCACGGACAATTTCATAATCCTTCAATATTGACTCTACATTGTGGATCCAAGAAATATATTCAGTTGGATTACCATCGAATATATGCGATTGTCTAGCACTGTCTGGCAATTTACCAATCTCCTACAGTTCCTCTTCCGTTTGTGGAGCTTGGAGTGGACTTTCCGTAGTTAAAACAGACACTTCCCCGGGTTGAACTTCCTCCAAGTTTTTAATCCTCCCTGCAAGGTCTGTAAGCAATTCCGCTAGGGCATCAGGTCTGATTTCCTCAAGTCTTTGCAATCTAAGGTTAAAACCTTTTGTCAACTCCACCTGTGCTCCCGTTAACTGACGGATAGCTTCCTGCATAGATTCCATTTTTCGTGCAGGGATTTTGTATCTAACTATTAGATTTGAGAGTGTAACACCTCGCTTATGTGCAGTTATCACCAAGTACGTTTAACTCGGTTTTTCAGTTAGTGCTGTACGCTAGTATTCTCAAAATTCACCTTCCACTTGTATTATTTAAGATCTCACTAATTAACTTTTTCAATTTTCAGTATTCACCTTGTTTTTAAAAAATGCTTGTATCAATGATTTAACTCTTTGTACTTACAGCAAGAAGACTTCTAACGCGAGGGTGCGCATGTCTTTGGTTGAAAATAAGTCCGCTAGACCTTGGACGAATAGGCTACAATGAATCCTTTTTGGCCACTACTTTGTTTTCGCTAGCCGCCTACTAATGGTACAGCCTGTCTTGATCCATTTCTAACACTGATGCAATGTAATTCGTTGCCGTGAAAATCCGTATTTCGTATAACACTATTGTTGCAAAACGCGGGACTCGTATATTACACAACTTTAAACTATTTTACTTGCGTACACAATGCGTTAAAAGGGGTCGCTGCTCGGGCGCCAGTTACAAAAACCCTTATTCGGTAACGATTAAAAAACTTTATTTTACAAATTAAAATATAATTTTAATGTCCGTCGTCTTTAAGTGCGCGATTTGATCTAACAATTTTTAATTACAATTGATTTTACTTTACTTTTTATTAACGTTAACATTTTAATAATCATAAGCTTTGTCGAAACTGTCTGAAGTCAGACCATTTCTCCAATCATTATCCTTTGTGTGCGTGCAAACGCTACGGTAAAAAGTACCAAGTCATGCTGAATGGTGAGGACTTCAAAGTAGTAAAACCAAAGGCATCAGTTAATCCTACTTCATCAACAAATCTGTCCATGACTACCAGCGCTTTCTCAGCCGCTCCTGGAAAAAGTAAATGTTATGTCTTGTTTGGAACCATTTGCGTCGTAATACGGGCTTCAAACGGGTAAGGGAATGAATACCGTGCGACGCTTGACTCAGGCTCCCAAATAAATATCAGTACCATACGGCTGGAATCAACATTCCCGCTAAAGACTTCATCCTCGGAGCTAGCAATCGAGGGTATTGGTTATAGCAGGCAGGTCACGAATACCAAAACAACCATCAAAATAAAATCAAGGAAAAGCGGGTACGAAGTAAAGTTGCAGACCTCTGTCTTACCCCACATCATAAACAGCTAGCGCAGCAAAGAAACAAAAAAAAATAAATAAGCGAATCCCCAATCCAACGAGACTAGAAAGATAGACTTGCTGATTGAAGATGGAAGTTTCTTCGGATTACTTTCAGTTGGCCAGATCCGCCTTAGTGAGGACTTGCCCTCGCTACAAAACACGGTGTTTGGCTGGGAAGTTTTCGGCAGAGTTGTGGGTATCTCCAATAACCTACAAGTAACATCTGGCATCCGTGGAGCATGCTCTGACGAAGTTAGACTGCTTGAGGAGCACGTGAATAGTTTCTGGTAATCAGAAGATGTCACTCCGCAGTCTTCAATAACCAATCACGAAAAGAGATACAAGGAACAGTTTGCTTGAACAACCATGTGCAATACAGAGGGCTAATTCATTATACGTCATCATACTTCTGGGCGAAACAAAGGGCATGGCTGTGTAAAGATTCTTTTCGTTGGAGTGCAAGCTAACCCAGAATGATTCCATCAGGCGTCAGTACACTGAATTTGTGCACGAATACTTGCAACTGGGACACATGTTACCAATTACCGAAGAGGAAATTCGTCCACCATACTTCTTCTTACCACATCATTGTGTCATCAAGTCAAAAAGCAGGACCACCAAGCTTCAAGTAGTATTGGATGCATCAGCCAAATTCTCAATAAATTATCACTAAATCAATGGCTTCCTACTGGTCCTGTGCTTCAAGAGAATGCTTTTACGATCATGCTTTGCTATCAAATGCCAAAGTTTGTATTCACGGCGGACATAGAGAAAATATACCGGCCGGTCAAAGTGGACAAGCGGGATCAAACGTACCGAAGAATTATTTGGAGGGACTCCCCAGAGTACACTCTAAGTTATTTCCAATTTACAAATGTAATTTACGGTATGACCGCTGCACCATACTTAGCACTTAAATACCATCAGAAACTAGCTGAGGAGGCGCAAGGCTCCAGCCCTCTGGGAGCAAATGCACTTATGCGCAACATATACATGGATGATATTATGGCTGGCGCGAACAGTCAGAGAGATGCAGAATTAATTCTCAGATCAGGCAGTTTTTATTTGCGAAAGTGATGCTCAAACGAGTCACTCTTGCTGCGTGATGTTCCTGCAGAAGATCGAGCGGTGATATTCGAGATACATGACCAGAACTACTGTCACATCAAGACGGTTTTTTTTTTGTGGTAGGGAGGTGAATGCCATTTATGCACAGAGTGTGGGACTCCCATGCGCGACTGGACTACCCACTAAACACCTCCCCTGTCAACCTGAGAACCAAGCCTGGAACCGTTTGACACATTACTTCGGGCCAGGTCTCGTTTTGTTACGCCGTGAGGCCCCTTCAAGCTGGGGAGTCCTTTTCCCAACGGGAGGGGAGAAGGGAAGAGAAAGCGCCAGAAAAGCGATCCCCCAGCCCCAGCACCCCCGGCTGCTGTGAGTCCCTTTTATATTTTAGGACTGCCCGAGCATAATGTGCCACCTGGTTCCATTTGTCAACCGATTCGAGCATCATAGCAACTATATCATCCGGGGTGAGCTCTTCCGTCCCCCTGTAGAGATCCCTTTACAGCCTAACCCATTTTGTACACGCAAAAAATGTGTGACAGGCATTGTCCTACTCTCCTGGGTTAAACCGACAATCGGGGGACCGTGGCTTACCGGTCCTGTGCAGGTAAGACTGAAAACACCCATGCCCGCTCAAAAGCTGGGTCAGATAGAAGTCAGCCTCACCATGCCTTTTATTTAGCGTGCAGTCCACCTTCCTTTCGTGCAATTCACCCAAGACTGCTGCCAATCGTTGAGCGAGCACTGTCTCTCCTCGCGGACAACTATCTCCCTCGCATCCTCGTTTCCGCGCAGGTAAATAGCGCGGCGCTTTCTGGCAAGGAGGGCGACAGGTATCACGCCTGCAATAACTCTCACTGCTGTGTTAGAGACTGTCGGATATGAAGATGCAATTCTCAGTGCTCCTCTTCTCTGTACCTGTTCCAAATGTTTTCGGTATATCTCCTTGCTGAGAGCGTCGCCCCATACCTCTGCTCCGTACAGTAGCACTGTCCCTACAGCATTCATAAAGGGGCGTCTTCTTGATGGGCCGGGTCCTCTACGTTGGCCATAAGTTGATTCAGAGCCGATATTTCCGAAGAAGCCTCCTCAGCCGTTGCCCTGATTTGCACAGAGAAACTCATCTTCGAGTCGATCAGTAGCCCCAGGTACTTCACCGCTGGCTTCGATTCGATTTGTATATCTCCAATACTGATCATCCTTACTCTAGGGATTCTCTTTTTTGTCAAGATGACCACTTCAGTTTTCTCCAGTGCTAATCTGACCCCGCGAGCAGTCATCCAGTCCCTCACTCGGCACATTAGCATACCTAGTCTAAATTGCGCCTTTTAAAGGTTGCTTCCAGCGACCAGAGCCACAACATCACCCGCATAGCCGAACAAGCGCGACTCATCTGGCATCTCAAGTCTCAGTAGCCCGTCGTAAGACACGTTCCACAGGTCCGGACCAAGGATAGATCCCTGGGCAACACCCGATGTAATTTCCATCCTTCGTTGTCCCTGTGTCGTATTGTAGAGCAGGCTTTGGTCCTTTAGGTAGTTCCTCAAAAGCCGCATTCGATATTCTGGAATTTGAAAAGAGTTTTCTAGCGTATCCAGAATATCCGTCCATCTAGCGGAGTTGGAGGCATTCCTGACGTCGAGTGTCACCAACAGGACGATTCGTCGCTTGGTGCGACTATATGCTTCTGCCTTTCGGACCGCGTTCACATTAATGGTAGAACGTCCTGCTCTAAAGCCGTACTGCCGAGGAGATAGGTCCCCAGCAGCACGAATCGCGTCAGTGAGTCTTCCCTTGATGAGTTTCTCTAGCACTTTCCGAACCGTGTCTAGTATGCATAACGGGTGGTATGTAGACGGCAATTCGGGATTCCCTTTTCCCTTGCTGATCAGCACGAGCTTTGCCACCTTCCATCGTACCGGGAAAACCCCGTCCCGTAGGCAAGCGTTGAATGTGCTGAGCAGCAAGTCAGGACAATGGTGATAGACGAGCCGCAACACCTCAGCTGGAACACCATCTGGACTTGGAGCCTTCCTCACTTTCAATGAAAGGACTGCCTCTTCCAGTTCCAGCTGTGTGAAGAGTAGACACTCGACTGCTTTTTCACCATGGACAGCGCCAACACGGACGGGATGGGCGGGGAAGAGCCCCCGCAGTATGGTCTCCATCTTTTCCGCATCATGTATGCAAGGCTTCCGCATGACCAGCTTGTAGCCAAGGCCCCACGGATCCTTGTTCACATTGTCCACTAGGTCTTGCCAGCAGCGAGCCTTGCTACTGCTGATCAGTTTGCGAAGGCATTTCCTGGCTGATTTATATGCTGCCACCCAGTAAGCTTCGTCACCGTTCCGCGCCCGTTGAGCCTCACGTCGAAGCTTGTGACACTTCCTTCGCTTTTCAGCGATTTCAGTTGACCACCAGTACCCTGGAGGCTTGCTGTGCCGGGGGTTTTTGACGGGGCATAGAAGCATTGCAAGCAGCCATAATGATGCTCATAGTTGAGTTCACCACGTCTTGAGCTGCCAGTTTTTCCGTCCTCTCCGAAGCTCCCTGCAGCGGCTCACCTGCTGTGAGCACCTAGACGAACCTCTCGACGTCCATCCTTCCGATGTTCCATCCAGTTGCAGAAAGCCGAGAGCACGGATGTCGGGAGCACATCAAGATGTTGGAACTGATTACTAGAGAGTCACTAGCATTTATGAGTTCTCATCAATATCCTAGAAGGGACCCACTGAGCTGTCACAACCGTCTCCTCTGACATCGCTAATCTCTTCGATATACACGGATTTCTGTTCTGTGACTACCCAGGCTAAGATTTTGTTTCAGTGTCTGTAGAATTTACAGCCTGACTGGGACGCCTCAACTCCCATTGAATTCCACACCCGTTGGTCCAAGTTCTGAGAGGAGAAGAAGGCGCTAAGATACATCAGACTTTTTCGACATATTTTTACTGGGTGTTTGCCAAAGGAAATATAGATCCATAGCTTCTGTGAAGTCTCAAAAAAGGCTCATCAGCTGATATCTACGTCAAATCACAGGAAGCGGGTAGTTCAACTATTTTGCGGCTGCTTTGCACAAAGTCTAAAGTCATTCCCGCTAAAAAATAAACGCTTCCGAGATTAGAGCTTCCAACCGCAACATTTGCAGATTGAGTTCGAACAGACCTCAATTGATACGACGATTTGGTGCGATTCCGAAATCGTCTTGGCATGCGTTTGGTGCACCTTTGTGGCCAATCGGGTAGCCACTAAGCTAAGAATTTTCACCCCCGCAGCTTCAATGTGCTGCCATCTGGTTTTTTACCGGCCCATTTTCCTCCACGGTCGCCAAGAGTCCTGGCGTAAGCAACATGCTGATTTTGAAACCGAGCTTGAATGGAAAACCAGGCAAATGGGCTTCCTAGCCACAAACCCCTTTCTCGATGTCATTGCCTCGATTGATCATCGAAACTCTTTCAAGCATCTACAAAGAGTACTAACTTACATCCTTCGATTTCTTACCACGACGTCTAAGATCATTCCGCCAGCGTCCATCAACCTCACTTTAATTCGTAATCGTCCGTCTTTTTAATTATAACCTCATTGCATTCAAACTACAACGGAAACTATTTGCGAGTAGGAACGAGCGCTCGTCAAAGGAATGAGCGAGTAGCCCTTGTGTATTAAATATTTGTTGCATGTAAATATTTACGTACCTTTAAAATAATTTTCGCGTTCATTCATTTATTTACATGTAAATATTTATCGCATTCATTTATTTATTTATATTTTAATAATTATAGCTTTCATTTATTTATTTACATGTACATAATTTTCGCATTCATTTATTTATTTACCTTTAAATATTTATTGCATGCATTTTTTATTAATATTTAAATAATTATCGCATTCATTTATTTATTCACTTGTAAATATTTAACGCATTCGTTTATTTTCTTCTTCTTCTTTGTAGCCCTACAGCCTCTTTCGGGCGTTTATTTTGCATGTTTAAATATATATTTTTCGCATTCATTATTTATTTACATCTAAATATTTATCGTATTCATTTGTTTATTTATATTTAAATATTTATCGCATACCTTTATCTATTAACGTTTAAGTATTTATATATATTTCAATATTTGTTGCGTCTGTCTATTTATTTACCTTCAGATATTTACTGTATGCAATGAAGTTCACCGGGAGATACACGTTTGCGTTTTTAGTGATTACATTACTTTAAATTTTTTTTTTAAAGCACATTGTTGCATTACTTTGAGATTCATTGTCAAAAGCATGTTTATTTATTCATTGCATTGAAAAGACGTTTAAGTATTTATTTTCAATTCCACACGTAATTCGGCTTAAATAGCTACTTGTTACTTGAACGTAACTATTTTCATTTAAATTTTTATTTTGAATGGGTCAGTGTTTATTTTTGTTTTGTACCCAAGAAGAAGGAAAAATATTGTCGCGTGTTATGGTTCGCGGCCAATAATTTTAATGTTCCGGGAAACACTGTCTTTAAATTAGGTTAAAAGAGTTTATTTACTAAGAATGCACAATCATTAATCTCACTATTTTTACAAAGATTAATTAAAATGTTATTTTCACTGGTCTACAAATTTATATTCCAACTGTCTTCACCATCGCCTTTAATTCACACTCGCCTATAATTCGCCCTACACACTTATTGCAGTTTTACTATCGCGGTTTTACTATCTCCCCCATTCATTCAGCTCGGCTTTATATAGGGTCTCTAGTCGTTCAATCTATTTCTCGTATATTGGCGAACTACCTAGAATATTCGAGTAATTTTGGATGGCCGCAGTGACGCCGCTTTCGATGTTGATCATGCTTTGTCGATTCTTGTGCTTTCGAGTACATTCGTTTGTTGATCATGATGTCATTGATAGTTGCGACAACAATTGCGACAGTAGCTCACCAAATTGCTTGGACATTTAACAATATTATAAAATGAGGCCTTTAACTGGAAAACCATGTCTTTTCACTGTTATTTCGAACGGGAATGGAATCCGCCATGTTGGCTGGGCTCTCCACTAATCAGCTAATCATCGGATAAACTCTCCCTCTTTTGATGTTACAGGGTATCTCACTTGGATGCTTGGCCTTCCTCACTCGACATGGGCCAAGGCATCACTATGGATCCTTGATCCGACTAGGAGGCATCCATGGGGGGTGCTGCCACCATCTGGATGCCCGACTCTTATTTGTGGACCTTGAATTTTCGTGGCAAGGATGGAGTCGCTTTTAGTAACCGGATATTGTCGCCGCTTTTCTCTCGTCAATCCTTACGGTATGTTACCTAGGTCATTGACGCCTAGTGAGGCCAATTGCTTCTACATTTTTTGTTTACTCAGGTCATCACTTAATTCGTATGTGCGTGAAATATTTTTGTAGTGGGCCCTTTCGCTGTAGGAAAGGAGCCCGTGACACGATACTGCAAAGATGGCTTGCCAGTGCACTTACGCGTTTCCAGACAAAGCCCTTTTCAGCTGAGCATGAATCTTTTGCTTGCCAAGGTGGCAGTCCACCGCTGCAGTTCTGTATGGATATTTATAACCATCCACTAACACTATACATCATCTGTCACCAGCCTTCGATCCAAGAACCACATTATTAGTTCTCTATTGTCGGAATTTCCTTTTTACAGTGTACTTCAGGTACTCTTCGCACTCCTATTTTGTGCATCGTTTGTTCCTGCATAAGGTAGCCTTCGCACTGCTGCTTGTCTATCCACCATTCGGCTTGCGGGAGTGAGATAACTTATACCTCGCCAATTACTACAGCACGTGAATGCTAATGGTTCTAGTTTAGCATAAAAATTATGCTTATTTAGCTTAAGAAAAATGAAAAAAGCGCCAGAGAAAGCTTACTTTGATATACAAATAGCATAAAGAGCCAGCATTTTTTCAGAGCTCTGTGAATTCTTAGGAAATCGTAATAAAGACTAGCGCTTAAATTATTAGAAAAATTAAGATACTTTAACTAAAAGTCGATAAAAAAATGACATTCAAAACAAAATATTAGTTATTAAGCACATTCGTCACTTATTAGAAATTTATTTAAATTTATTAATCTTAGTCTAATTTACAGAAGGTCCAGATCGATACGTCGCACTTCTTTTGGCTTGTAACGTACTTTTTAAAATTTGCTGCTCAATTGGAGCTTGATATGGAACATATTAATTTTGTGCTCTCTTTCAATGTCGTCAGTTATTTAACATTTGAAGGTGTCAACATTTGTGAACAGTTAGAATTGAATTCTTTTCAACAAAGTGGTGATTTGAAACCCTACTTGCGAAGAATGCATTTGGTACGTTCTATTTGATTATGATGCAATTTATTAAAGTTTTATTCTCTTAGGTTGTTACTGCAATAAGGGAATTTTTACAAGCCTTGGACACCTACAAAAAAGTCACCCATTTAACTCAAGATGACAGAGACCGGTTGCAACTTCTCCAATCCCAGATTGCCGCTACTGAAGACTTGAGATGCCTTTTTGTACTATTGTTGAGGAGATATGATCCAGCTTTACACAGCAAACAGTACCTTCAGGATTTGATTGTCACAAATCATATTCTCCTTTTACTACTAGAAGGAGCAGCACAAACTTCCGAAAAGAAACGATCTAATGTTAGAATGATACAACATTTGTCACAGTAAGTAAAGTATTGATTACCCTGGTCAACATTATTTAAACTTTGTCATACCACACGAACTTTCTATTTTTCTGGGAAGAAAAGTTAGCGTTAGCAAATTTACCGAACAGCAGCACTGTCCGGTGAACCCGACCTACTAGCCCGACACGAATCAATCGAGTCTTCCTGAGAGTCAGTCCCGAGCGAGCAGTGCGAGTTAAGGGTGGAGCTAGAATATGGTGCGGTACCCTTTGTGCACGGCGGTGAACCGCCAACAAGTGTTTTAATTGCCCTTCAATGATTTTCAATATCTATCGAATTATTAAGCAGTTAAGTCTTTAAAGTACACAAAACTTTATAAGAATACGCTGAGGTTCCGTTTTTCTTTGAGCAACTTTACGTTGTCGCTCATGTCAAGAGCCATGGTTGTATCACCATTTCGCTTCTTCGCATATAATTTCTATATATTTTTTTCATATGCGACCACAATAATAGGCATCGTCAGGTCACCAAAATTTTGTTTGTAATCGTTGACCAGATTACCTTGGAGTAATTGGTTTCTTGGAGCCAGCGTTCCTGCTGAAGCCTTTCACTTGTGTTTGTCTCGTCAGTAATTGATCCGATAGCTAAACCCGTTATCTATAGTCTTTTGTCAGGGATCTTGGGGAATTCCATAGTTTTATTAGAGTGTCTGTCTGCTTCGTCAAAGAGTTTTAGTGCTCTGTCGCATATACGAGTATGTGTTTCTATTATGCGCAGTCTGAAGTCCTTATGTAACACATGTCCGCGTTTGTAATATACCATGAAATCAAACCGGTCCATCTCAGAGCCCTATCCTGCAAGTTATGGAGTGCTTTTTTGTTTTTATTCGAGCTTTTGACTTTGTCAAAAGCACTTTATTCAATACTAATCGGTATAAATTTTCAAAGAATATAAAGCAAATTTCAAATAATAACAATACAAAAATTTAATGGCCCAAATGGCTCTCTAAATTTATACGTTACCATTAAAGACATTTCATCAAAAAAACTATAGCAAATTCAATTTATTAAAATTTTTACCTATTTTGAAATTCAATTGGAAAAAGGAGAAAAAACCAACCAAACCTAATCTAAAATTATTTATAATTTAAACACAACAGCGAACTTTGATCCTACACCTAATATGTTTTAACTTAATTCCAATAAAATTCTTATACTATACCTAAATTTTTAACCCAAATAAACAACAAGGCTAATTGTAGCAACAATGAGCTGAAACTCAAAAACTAAGCAACGAAAAACATAAAAACTGAAAATAAACACGAATAAAACATTAAACATTGTCATTCAGCCACCAATACCTATATTGCCGTATCTCAGCCGGATCAGCTTCAATGAATCTAGCAAATGAGTATCTCCATTGGAATTGTTGGTCTCGTGAACTCAAATTCGGGGGATATTTTATCTTCTCATCGGTGGCCCGTCGATATATGTGATATATGACTGGGATGCCGTCAGAATCAAAAACATATCGATTCATGTCCAAATACACGATTGCTTCTGGAGGAATGAAGCCAGTAGCGAGGCAAGTCGCAATATACCCGTCTGTAGGGTGGAATGGCTGTGAAATCCAAGGGTTTTCACTCACAGTCACAGATCTTGCGATATGATTCCGAAGAAGCTTCACTATGAAGATATCGACTCTAGTCACTTCAGCAGTTTGATAAATTCTTCTATTCGATATATAATGTTTCCAATCCGTCTCAGGCTTTCTGTACAAACCAGTACATGCACGAAGACATTTCCCTTCGAAAACTCTTAATTTTTCCATAGTACTAGCACTCTGGTTGTACCAAATCTGACATCCATATGTCAAAACTGGTCTAACCAGGGTCTGGTAACAGATAATTTTGACCTTTTGATCAATGTATTTGGAATGAAAGAGCTTTCGTAGGGCCATGACTACTTTAAGTGCCTTACTGAGCATGATTTTTACATGTTCAGTATAGTACAGATACTGATCGAGATAAAAACCGAGGTATCAAACACAGGATTTATGTGGAACTCGTTCTGAACTACCCTCGCCAGCCATGATGTGGAAATCTTTTCAATTACGTTTCAGGTCTTGACTGACCCCCTGCAGCGTTGTCCGAAACAAGATTGTTTCACACTTCTGCGTATTGATTTTCTTTCGGAAATTGTCAGTGTACAGCTGCACATCGTTGAACATTTTTTGGAGATCGCTCTGAACTATTGTAGCTTTTCGGTCTGCCGTATAGATGATCAGATCATCAGCAAACGCTACCAATGATCGCGTTGGCGAGATGTTTAAAATCAAAGCCGTTCAATAGCTTGCGAATGAAGATTGCGGAGAGCAGAGGCGCAGTAACTGTTCCCTGCTGTAGACCATTCAAGACCTTGAACTCGCGCATTGTTGTCAGATTTCCATCAGTTACAACAAACGATTTCCCGTATAACATATTACACATCATGGCGACAAGGTGTCTGGGGAACTTGTCCTGAAGGAGTTTAAAAATTAGTCCACCTAACCATACCGTATCAAAGGCTTTCTCCATATCAATGAGACATGCTTCAACACATTATCTATCACTTTGTTTCCAACAGATATCTGAGGTTACTTTCGTTATTGCATGTGTGGTCGAATGCCTGGCACGAAAACCAAATTGGCAACTCGGCATCAACTCATTTTCCTCAATGTGGGCGTTTAATGCTCTGTTGAGTATCACTTCAAACACCTTGCTGATGTTAGGCAGCAAGCTGATTGGGCGATAGCTTTTGGGGCATGAAGATTCTTTTCCTTTCATCAAGATCGGAAATACCTTAGCCTTTTTCCACTCATTTGGGAAATTTGAATTGCTCAACATGTTGTTGAACAATATGCAATAATTCCTAATAGCAACCTCAGGCAAATGTCGGAGAACTACATTTGGAATACCATCAGTACCACATGATTTCTTGTTGTTTATCTTGCGAAATATGAAACAAAAGTCTTCATAGCTGACAAAATAATCAATAAGATTCAAGCTCGGTATGAGATCAGATGTTAATGTTTCATTGAAAGAAGAATTGATTGGCCGTTCAGGCTTGATTTGAAGTCGGAAACTTTTGCTTCAACGACCTCTGAAAAAATTTCGTTCCCTCTCTCAGGGTTTGGTGGATGAACCAATTCAAAATGTGTTCCAATCAGGGCAAGTTTATCCAATCCTTCACAAATAATCCTGTTTCCATTTCTATCCGGAGTCGTACTATCAATGTCGATACCAGCCCTATCGAGAAGATTTATCTCATCACTAGCGACTTCAAGATTCGATACGTTCACTCGAGACTTCTTGCGGAATAAGCTATTCACTTTCGCGAACACGCCATCTGGGTCTTGTGGGCTAATACCCCTCAATTTCACCGCCCATTGATTGCTGACCTCACTCCGGAAGTATGACCGGACTAAGTTCCGGACATTCTTCAGATGTAATTTCAACAAAGACAACGAGGGATGGTTGTAGTCCAAAAATCGTCGATAAATATTGTTGACGCGTGTGAGAAGGAGGCTTTTCAATCTTTTCAACCTTGCGATGGTTGGTGTTACATATCTTTCCATATTGTTTCGATGTTTAATCTTGGGAACTACTTTCTCAATCGTTTCCAACGTCAGCCTTTCTAATTTCGACAAATAGACATCAATTTCATCGTTAGTTAGATTTCGTGATTAGGAACCATTGAGCAAGAGTTGCCACCATCAGAAGGGGGACATTGCTTCTGGTACTCCCGATTAAACTACTTTTGAAACTTTCCCCAGTCTGTTTTTTTTAAATTCAACCGATGATTTTCATGTTGAACTGGAATGAGGAAGAAATCATCCCTGTGATGATTGATTTCCATTAGGATTGCGTTATGGTCGCTATCATAAGGAAGCACCTGCAGTTTCCGTTGAGGACTATTAAAGTTGAATTCGAGTCTTGCGTCAGCAATGCAAAGGTCCAAATATGAATTTGTCCTAGGGTATGTTGGGAACTCCGACCCAGATAAATTGCACCTGTATTCAATTTGGTTCTCTGTTATCCACGATTTCAGGAATGCACCTCTTGGATTATTGGTGGCGTTCAGCCATGATGTATGCTTGGCGTACAGGTCACCAGCAACAATATAATAGTTATGCAGCCTGTTCAATTCGAGTATTTCAAACAAGGAATTGAGTTCCTCCTTGAGCTTGAGAACAGTTCCACCAGTTGCATAGGCAGAGATAACGAAGAGGTTATCCCCACCTGGCAGTGAGATTTTGATAACGGAAACTTCAAGAGATTCAAAGCTTTTGAATTCGACTTTTTCAATATTTTGGAAACGATAGGGTCTTCGTACCAATATCTCGGTGCCACCTCCCCCATCACCTATTACCCTATCGTTTCTTACGAATTCAAAATCCTTGAGTGGCATGGAGTGCCATGAACTGAGGTGGGTTTCGGTTAGAAGCAGGATGTCAGGCTTTTTTCTGGCAATGAATTCAAGGAGATAATCACGCCGATGTATAGTAACAATCGAGTTGACGTTGATCGAGATGAGACGAGTCCTATCCATGGGAATGTGACTGGATGACAAATTATTTTGAGGCATTTGAAACCCCTAGACGATGAAAAACAAGATTAATTTTTGTATCTTGTTTATCGATTCTTTCCGATAGAGAATTTCATTGCTGTAAAATTTTGAGAAGCAGCTCATTATTGCCACTTACATTATTTACACTCTTTTCCGCATTTTTGCTGGTCCTCTAGCGGCTTGTGCAAATGATATTCCGGGCTTGACGAAGTTCGGAGCTAAGACACTGCAGTGTAGTTGTGTTTGCTTTGGGAAAGATTTTAATCTCGCATCCTAACATCGGGAGCATCCTTGATATGATGCCGGGTGACCAAAAACACCGCAGTTAACACAATATAATTTCTCTTTTGGCTCCGTCTGAGCCAATTTACACTCACCGGGAGCATGCACGTCCTTGCATTTAACGCATCGGTAATGCATGGCGCAGTTGGCAGCCGAATGCCCAAATCGTTGGGAGCGATAGCACTGGTTGATTTCTCGTTTCTGGAGGCGTTCCTACCTCACCACTCGGAAATTTAAATATCTGATTTGCTGAAGAGCGCTTGGACTGCTCTTATTTGATATTTGTACTAAATAAAGTGGAAAATTTTTTTTTCTACCGTCGACCTTCTTGTCGCGAATGTTTTAAACGAGATAAACTCGATTTGTGGTTCTGTTTCCTTGAGAATCTGAAGAAGGTCGACGGTATCTTCTCCGCAGTCCAAGCCCTTCAGCAAGAACGTCTGGTTCTTCTCGCTTTTGGGGGTATAAGTGAAGTGCGGAACCTCCCCAGAATTCAAGCATTTTTCGCTGATATGAAGTCAACCAGTGATTTCGTTCTAATTGATAACTTCTCGGAATTTATTCGTTTGATTTCGAAATTTGTTAATTTGTTTTCGGCTGCCAACAGCCGAAACATGTCCTTTCCGCTTTGACCGAAGACATTAATTGGCGGAACTTTCTCGATATTCTTGGCTACTTTTTGAGGAGGACCAGCAGAACTACGGGCTGGTTTCTTCTCCTTATTTCTATTTTCCTTATTTTTATTTTTTAAATAAATTATAAAGTTATCATCTTTATTACCTTCATTATTTTTGTCTACCTCCATATCCTGTTGGAGTCCGTCCAGCGCTGCAAAGTAATTCTGGCTTTCGTTGGTGCCACCAGCACTTAATACTTCTTCAGTGATTATTGGATTAGCAGCTTTCTTCTGTTTTGCGTGCTTATCGATTTTTCGTATCGGTTCACTGTCTTGAACTTTTTTTGCCGTCTTGAACATATCTTCGTTCGTTTGAATTCTTGCTTTTAACTCTTCGATTTCACTTCAAAGTCGACTCACCTGCTGTCTATCCTCGAGCACTTGTGTCTTACGGCCGCCATCTGCGGTATCCTGGGTGCTTGTGTGTCTCCGCTTGTTGACACTTGCCGCCAATTTCACACTGTCACTCTCCCCGGGGCCCCCCAACGGAGGGAAGCCGTCGGGCTCCTCCATACAGCAGTCCCGAGTTGTCTTTGGTTTGGCCTTTTCTTGATTTATGGATATCGTTGGTCGATGCCTTCGACGATAAATTCTTCCCCAATAAAATCAAAACTTGCTTTTGACTGGCTCGTTAAAAATTATTTCAATATTTTGAAACTGATTTTTGTGAAAAATTAATTAATTTTTAAAATTAATAACAGGAGCGATTAAAAACACGTCTACACGCAACGAGTGCTAGACGTAGAATCTTTAGGTAAAAAATATCTATTGAAGCTGTAATAAGATTCAAAGCTTATAATGTTGGTAACGATATTCAAAGAAAACGACATCTAGGAGATAGCGTGAGAGATTGCTTTTTGTAACACGAGGCTCTTGCTCAGGGACAGTACTATTTTCTATGAAAAACAAATGCGTTACTAAGAAAAACAACGTTGTACCATAGTCTGCGATTACATAATATAAAATTTTGTTCTGTATTTATTTATTAAATAGGAAAATAGTGTAATATTTGTAAATCATCGTAACTTTTTCACAAATTAGTTCTGATTCCCAATAAAAAGTAAAATTGAAGCAAAGAGACGGGTTTTCAGGCATCAAAATATATTTTGACCCACATAACATATCTATCAGTTTTGTCACGAGTTGTAGTTCCAGTAAAATATGCTTCATAATATTCTCCTTCCAGCGTGGATATCTTATGAGGCTGGATCTTTGCTAACACCTAGAATTTTTTCAATTTCATGCTAAGTTCTCAGTAATATTTTGCTTCACTTGTCGACAGGTTGTCCAGCCCAGACTTATCTTCTGAGCTATAGGCCCAGCTGATAGTTGTTGTATTTCTGCTAGTAGAATTCTCCCAACTACATCTCCTCCCAGCAACATGTCGATGTGACCAGGATAGTTAAAAATAAGTCAGCAAGTTTTAACTGTCTGAGCTGATCCCAATTATAAGTTAAAACCGATCTAGGAGGGGTTAAGTTAGTTAGCATATCCATTTTCAATGGCTCAAAATTTAATACATTTTTCATTTGTGTGCGCAAGTTAATCTTGACAACTCCCCTTACATCATTTGCGCTAGAATTTCCAATTCCAGATACACATACAGGGTGCGGCAGCATAACTTCCTTTTTTCAAAATTCAACAAAACAAATTTTCAGCGGTACTTGTTTAAATGCACGCTCCGCACTGTTCCAACGCATGATAGCGACTAACCAAGGGATGAGCAAAACTTTAAAATCACCTCTCTCGAATGAGACTACTAGCGCCGCGCTATAACAGTTAGCACTTTAAGGGCGGGCATTTCAAAAAGGGAAGTTATGCTGCCGCACCCTGTATGTTTGTTCCTTTCCTTTCTAACCCTTTTTTTTCTCAACAGATTCTGTAATCAACGAAATCTATGAACCTTGATCGAGTAGAGCTCGCGATGTGGCATCTAACAATACAAGGGCTGCTGCTAACAGATCTTCGCGCCTGCTCATTTTGTCAACCACATTAACATTGACACGTGAGGTTCGCGGTTGTAGATCAGGCATATTCTCCGATTGCATATTTTCACGATGTAGCAAAGTATGATGAGATTTTTGGAATTTCAAGTGGGTGAAACAGCTCGGACAGTTACATAATAAATGTCCTCTTTCCAGGCAATTCAAACATAATCCGTTTTGCTTTACAATTTCAAACTTCCTTGAACATGGTAGCTGCTTAAATTGAGGGCAGTGGATTATGCGCTGTTAATCACGGTAATGAACACATAAACTTGACGATTGTGCTTACAAGGAGTGAACATTGCGTACATGTGACGGTTGGCGAAAATGTTTTGTTGGATCAGCCCCAAAAGCTTCTAAAGCCCAAAATTTCCGAGCCAAAACTGTCATGAGATCGTCAAATGACGGTAGCTTTGTGGTTTATGCTTGATATTGCTCCCACAGTTGTCTGGTGTTCAGAGGAAGCCGTTGTGCTGTCATTTATATCAAAATTGATTCCCACAAATTTTGTTATTTCAAGTTTTCGATTCACTGAAAACATTCAACAGTACGGTCGACAAGAATTTTTAATGTGGACGCAGTTTCGGTGGCATTACTGATGCTGAATAGTTTTTTAAATTGAGCGTTCAAAAGTATTCGACGGATGTCGTACCGCTCGCTCAGCATTTTCCAAGTCGACTCATAATGGGCTTCCGTAATGCTAAAATGGCGAAGCAGGTTTTCAGCCTCACCTCCCAAACTGCATTTCAAATAGTGTAACTTTTCTACTTTCAATAGTCAAGGGCAATCAAGGATGAGTGATGTGAAAAGATCCTTGAAGAATATCCACTCTTTGTAATCTCCTGTAAATCGAGGTAGACTTATTCGCGTAAGGTTCAATTCTAATTTTTCGATCTTCTTGCTTGACTGCGCCTTGACTTGATAGTCTACAACTCCTAGTATAGCTTGCAAGCCGTTTTCTAGCTCTGTCAGTAAGTTCAAATGTAAATTCTCGAATTCGTCGTAATCTTCGGTAAAATATGGCAGTCCAATTATTTCTCCGTCGATTTTTTCGAGAGTTTTCTCGTGCGTTTTCATGTATCGTTTGTACAGATAATTAACCTTCTCGATTACAGCCCGGTAATATGTGGCCGTTTTCGGTGAATTGGAATCTTTACGGAAATTTGTTTGCCACTTTACTAATTGTTCGAAAGCGATCTTTTGACGCAAAATTACCTTTGATATTTCAGCCATCAAAAATGAAATTAAATTTTCTAAATTTCTTGCCAAATTTGCAAGAAATTATAAAATGATTTGAAGTATAATGCTGAAAATCTTTGCGTATTTACGAGCAAGTCAACTAGTTGACAAATGATTTAGAATCAATAGCTACCGACACGCTATGTCCAATTTCAATTAATCATCGATCAATAGCACCTAACGGCTCGACGGACCAAAATGTTTGATTTCAAACGAAACTTTCCGCTACAAATTCACAAAATTATTCGATAAAATGAAAAACATATTCAAATGTTGTACTTCTATTATTCTGTGCAATTCGAAGACTAAATTCCTTTTTAAAAACAACGAAAGAGAGATTCGTCATGAAAAATATTACTGATTACTTAGTAGTTCCATTAAATTATATTTTTGTTGAGTGGAAATTTAACCAAAAGTAGTATTCCATTGTTGGTTCCGTTGACGAGTAGCGATAATCATACTTTAAGAGTTGGAAATGTCCATTAAAAATATTGAATTTCATTTTCATTTCAGGTTTGCTACTGTTGAAATAATGCACCATTATGGCATTCTATTGGAAAGCTTCAGAGAAAATGGAGAGTTTGTAAATGATTGCATATTCACCATGATGCACCATGTTGGTGGGGATTTGGGTCAAATTACAACTTTATTTCAACCGGTAATTTTAAAGACATTTTCGCATATATGGGAATCAGAATATGAACTTTGCGATGTAAGTGGTATTTTCACATCTTACTGAAATTGTATGATTGAGATGAATATGCTTTCACAGGACTGGTCTGACTTGATTGAATATGTTATACATAAATTTATGAACACGCCTCAAAAAAGTCGTTTATCCTTGTCTAGCTCATCATTAACAGAAATGACGAAGGAATATAATATGGAACATGCTGCTTGGTAAGTATTTATCCATTGGAAAGAAAATTACAATATTATTGTAAGCTTGATAAATTGTCATTTACTTTTGCAGCTCCTGGACTCAAGAAGAAATGGATACATTATATTGGTATTATGTCCAGAGCAAAAAGTCACCTGATTTAGTGGGCAAAATAGTAAAGTTATTCTGTGATAATGGAAATAAATACAAATCAAGGATATCGATAATTCAACAATTGTTACAACAGGTATTCAAGAGAATATGTTTCTATTCTTGTCCTTTTAAATTGCGTATAAATTCTTCGTGTTTCAATTAGTATAACCATGATTCGATTGCTCGGCTCCTTGAATATTTTATGACTGTTCCAAAGCTTTCATACATCTGTAAATTATAATATCATAAGAGTGCAATTTTGTAGTCTGTGTGGTCTAGTGGTTAGAGCATGAACGCATAAGCCGAAAGTCCCAGGCTCAAATCTCGTTGGGAGCAACGTGATTTAGTTCAGGGGATTTTTCGGACATTGAATTGATATTGAAAATCTAAATTAATATCATTAAATTTTTCGCTTATCACTTTTAAACCATAATAATACACCTATAAATGAAAATAATCGTCATTGCTCACCAATGTGTCAGAAATATGCCGTTTTTGAAAATTTTTCAAACTTCTGTAATTTGATACATCTTTATTTTCAGGATATTATCAACTTGGTCGAGTATGATGATCTGATGAAATTTGAAGATGTTGAATACCAACGAAACATGACAAAAACACCAGCACTTTCCACGAGTACAAAGGAGTCCGGAATTGAAATACAGGATTCTTTCAGTTGTATGCCATCTGACGATATTCAGGTAAAGAAAAGAGAAATTTTTCTTCGTCATATCAAACGTATGTTAAACAGATTTTATTTCCCTATTCATAAAAAAAGGAAGAAAAGCAAAGTAAATTTTATATGGAATAATGAATATTATTTCATTTTTTTCTTGAAAAACTGTCGGGTCATCTGAAAGCAATGATCTTTAGTTTCTTCAAACAATGAACATGAAACAAAGGAGTCAAAACCCGTCCGCTCACTCCAAAAGGCAAGCACAGACGGCTTTTCAAGAAAAAAGAGGATTGGCCTGCAGGTATCAAATAAACAAAATAATTGATTATTTATTTATTCCAAATTCTGCGGAGTTGGTACAACCCTCCCCTGGTTTTTCAACTGGTCTCCTTGTTCACATTGTCCACTAGATCTTGCCAGAAGCGAGCCTTGCTGTTGTTAATCAATTTGCGAAGACATTTCCTGGCCAAATTACATACTGTTACCTGGTTGTATGCCTCATCATGGTCCGCTGAGTCTCACGCCAAAGCTTGTGACACTCCCTTCGCTTTTCAGCGATTTCAATTGACCACCAGTACACTGGAGGCTTGCTGTGCCGTTTTTGACGGGGCATAGAAGCATTGCAAGCAGCCATATTGATGCTCATAGTTGAGTTCACCACGTCTTGAGCTGCCGGTCTTCCATCCCCTGCAAATCTCCTTGCAGCGTGGCACCTGACATTCATCCTTCTGATGTTCCATCCAATTGCAGAAAGCCGAGAGAATGGACGTCGGGAGACATCACTGATCTCAAGCAAAATGCACTGATGATAATTGGCTGCATGGTCCTCTACCAATCTCCAGTTGTGTATCCTAGTCTCGACTCCATATGGCGTGAAGAATTCGTTGAGATAGAACTAAATTTGATATTCGTAGGCTTTAACTTCTGGTTTCCAAACTTCAGGTTCCGGTATATTTTAAAAGCTAGAAGAGTATATGATGCTCCTGAATCTATTTCAAATTGTTGTGGGTTGCCTTCGATCTGGAAAGTAGCGCAGAATTCCTCGTCATCATTGTTCGACAATGCCGACCGCGTATCGACTCCGGAACTGTTGATGACCTAGTAGATTTCTTCTTCGCTGACGTAATTGGCATTACAATTCGCACCACTACTATTTTTTTTTATTATAGCACTAATACAGATTTTCGCAATGTGTCCTTTTTACGGTATTGTATTTTATAATACCCTATTAGTTTCGCGTCCTGTCTGTCCGTCCGTCCGTCCGTGTGTCACACCACTTTTTCTCGCAAACTACATAAGCTACAAACATAAAATTTTGTAGGTAGGTGCGAAGTGACGCTCTCTTCAAAGTTCCACTACGAAAAAAAATTTATAGGGTCTTTAAGGGGGGTCTCCCCATATAGGGGAGTTTCCCCTGAAAAAAAAAGTTTTCATCGCATGTAGGCAATATGGGTATGAAATGAAAGGTCTTAATGAGAACTTTTCAAAACAGGTCTTAAAATGACAAATTTTGCTTCGAGGGGTGCAGGGGAAGGGGAAATGTACGAAAATTTTGTGCCCCCCCCCTCGCGATTGGACCCGAAAAATCTGAAAAAAATCATGAGTATAGGCCTTTATGAGTACAACAACAACAAATACGTGAGAAGTCGAAATTCACTCAACTTTGTTAGTAATAGTATGATTTAACGATTTTATGTTTTCTTGAATAAAATCTTAACGGGTCCCTTAAACGTAATAAAATTCAGTGCACAGATGACTATCAATGAGATTAATTTGTCCTGAAAGTTTCATAAAGATCGAATGGCATTTAATGAAGTTATAGCGATTTGAATTTTCCTGTATTACTATGGAACAATATGCGCTGTATTACTATGGAAACATATGGCTATGCAACAATATGCGCTTTTTACTGACTCAGATACTACAGCTTTGCTAGGATTTGCATGAAAGTTTCAGGAATGATAGGTATCATGAATTCCTTTGAGAATTGGCTCAGCTAGCGGTATTAGTAATCGTAAAGCAAAATAGTGGCTATTTTAAATGCGAAGATTGAATAATTTTGAGTTATTTTGCCCCAACTTCAACGTTTAAAGCGCATGCTTTTAACACTTGATTCAATTTAATGAATGGCTGAAGATGAGTACCTACAATTAATACTCATACGTGAAACATGTCGAGGAGGCAGGAGAAAGCTCCTAGCAAAAGGGCTTTGTAACCATTCTAGGATTCGAAAAAATAGGCCATGAATCGATGATTACAGTACAGGGGACTGGCCGCTGAAAAAAAATTTCATCAAATGAAAGTTCTTTGTAAGAGCTTTTCAAAACAGTACTTGAACTGTCAATTTTTCCTTCACAAGGGCAACAAATACCTTGGAAGTCGAAATTCAATCAACTTTGTGAATAATAGTACATTTTATAAATTTTGCTTTTTTGTCTATAAAATCAAGATGTGACCCTTAGATTTCCCAAAATCTATAATTTAAATTTTCTGAAAGTGATTGTATATGGTTTGAAAATTTCACAATAATTGAACAATAAACAGCTAAGTTACAGCCGATTGAATCTTTAGCAATTACAACAACATTAACACGTGATACTAGGAAGATACACGCTTGCAGCGGACCGAGACACTACAAATATGTAGGAATTTTGATAACAATTTTAGAAATTTTTAGTAATATCCATGTGTTATCGTGACTAATCAAGCGACGAGCTCAAACCACTTGAAACAAAATGGTGGCGAGTTTAAAATTATAATAACCATAATAATTTTTCGAACTCAATTTATGGAATCTATATATTAGTCAAGTTTTGATATGCAGAATATATTGTTTGATTTACTAATTGTTTTACAATACCCTTCTGGCAGGAGCATCCTCCTGCTACTTCAACTTGTTTATTGTAGCATTTATGAAGCAGCTTGTTTTTATTGACTCTCCCGCCACGTACGGTTTAGTTGTGTCGGCCGCATCGCAAAGATAGTTCGTCGACACTTTTCGCAACATACTTGTTTTTCACTGTTTTTTTTTACGATTCCAGTTGCTATTTACGTTCCTATCCTTGTGGTTGCCATTTGTTGACGATCGATTATTATGTTGAAAATTGTCACCCGTTTGATTTCCTAATTCGCGACTATCTGCATCAACGATCTCCTGAAATCTCAGTTTTCCGACTTGAATTAAGTTTTTCCGAATGAAATCGTCTGAGATCCCCCTGGGTAAATCCTTCTTCTTCTTCTTCGTAGCACTATAGCTCCTCTCGGGCCTTCAGTTTCTGCAAATAGCGCCTCCAACTGTCTCGGTCCATTGACCGCGACCCCCAGTTTTGAAATCCGAGCAGCGATGAACTGTCTTCGTAGTCTGAGTCAGACTAGCGTTTCCTCGGTTTCCCGACTGGTCTCCGCCCTTCAGTCTTCCCAACGAATATCTTTTTTGGATATCCGTTGTTCTTGCATACAATTCATGTAGCCAGCACATTGCAGCTTTCACAGTCTTGTAATCCTTGAGACCTCCAGCTCGTCAAAAATTTCATACAGCTCATGGTTGTATCGAATTCGCCATTGGTCCCCGTCTAGCTTCGCTCCTATTATTCGCCTCAGGGCTCATCGCTCGTTAGGGTCCATGTTGCATACCCATAGCATAACGCAGGTCTTATCACAGATTTCTACACTTGGAGCTTTGTTTTCCTGTGTATGCAGCGAGTCTTCAAGATCGTCAAAGCTGAAACAAATATTTTATTAGCGTTTAGCGTATTTCGTATTTCGAACCACTGATGAAAGAGTGGTTCTCGCTATTTTGGGACCTAAATACACGAGTTCGCTAACATTTTCGATACTGATAAATTAAGTTGACAGAAATATAATATCTGCGACGGAAATCTTACAGTCAGAACATTAGACAAAAGGATTTGGCTTTGGAAATAAGGGTGTCTGCCATAGTTCCATGTTTGTGTCATAATGTCAAGCCTGACGGTTTTTTAGGGGCTGCTGATTTTGATAACAAACAGAATAATTTCGATCCTATGCTATTCAATAAAAGTTTTTGACAAATGTTTTCTGAAGTTATTCTTTAAAGGGAGAAGTACGCTTCGAGCATTTGCATGTATTTTTGAAATAAAACATATTTCCCGAATGTATAATTTGAATCTTGATTTTTCATGTCTGATCTTTTTTCGCCAGCGTCCACTGTTTTCCAGATAAAACGTTGATAAGCGCTTTCTATTGGTTTTGTTGTAATTGCAGAAACTGCTGAAATATCCCTTGCTTATTTCGAGTGCTAATAATTGTGCAGACTTACTTGATTTTTCATGTTAGGCTTCTCTTCCTCAATTTCAAATTTATCATACTCTTTTGTTGCTACTTGATATATCAGTGTGTTGGATGTTCCATATCTCATTCTCGTCGCCAACTGTTGTAAATTTTACGCGTGGACGATGTTGTTTTTACCTTATAGAAATATTTAATAGATACACGTTGCTGATCAAAGCCTACTGACACTTTATAACTCTGCCGTAGACGGTTCCAAGCCCGTTTGGGAAAGGAGAAGGAATTACTTAGTTTTTCCACCCCAAATGCTTCCATGATTCCTCATCCTGAACCCCCAAATTAAATGGTAGTAAATGTTCTCGGGGTCGCACATTGTCTTTACTGGTTCCCCAATGATGGGACATTAAATGCCGAGAAATGCCAATAACTGTAAATACATCTACAGCTCTGCTACTAAATCCTACTTACACCTCCTTTGTGGGGTCGTGAGGGCAAAGGCGAGTCTTGCGCGCCTGGTAGCAGAATCGAAGTAATAACCATGCCATCGAAATGGAAGTTAGGTAACGGGCTAACTCCCATCTCTGGGAAATCCTACAATGTTTTGAAACCTACAAAAGGGCCTTGAAATGGATGGGACTCACGCCAACGATCTCGCAAATGGAAAAAGAATACTCAATCACTCTGGTATGTCATATCACTCAATTACTCTGGCTCTGTTAAGGACTTTTTACAACAGGCCAGTCAATATAAATTAAACATAGTCGCAATCCAGGAAACGAACTGGACCGGAAATAATATTAAAGATATGAGATCGCACACAATATTCAAAAGTGGGAAGCATACTGGAAAACCTGAATTTTGAGTGGCCTTCATAGTCGATAGGGAGTTCAAATTGCACGTTTTTGATTTTAAGGCAATCAATGAACGATTGTGTGCAATCCGTATAGAAGCAAAATCTTCAAAATTTAGCTGATAAATATATGCGCCTTGACCGATGAAAAGGACGAAGAAATAAAGAAAACATTCTACGACCACCTGGTAAGACTAGTCAACTCATTGCCTACAAACGACACAAAAATAATTCTGGGTAACTTCAACGCTGAAGTTGGCAATGAGCTTTTTCATCAGGGAAGGACTGGAGGGTATAAATTCCACGAGGAAACAAATGAGAACGGCCAGCGCCTGATTGCCTTTGCATGTAGCAGAAATCTAATCATACCTTCAACTTGCTTCCCTCATTGACGCATACATAAAATTACCCGAGTATCACCGGATGGCAATACACAAAACCAGATTTCCCATATTCTTATCCAACAACGTTGTACCTTGAGCATACTTGACGTCCGTACCTACCGAGGAGCCAATTGTGACTTAGATTATTACTAGATCAAATTATCCTATCGATGTCGTATGTCAAAGGCGTATTTATCGAAGACCAGCCCGCTACACAAATTTGACCTCAAAAGGTTCCAAACGGCGTCTCTGGTAAAAAGTTTCACGGAGACCCTCGATAAACAGCTGGCTCCTATCTCATTAGATACATCGCTGAATACAAGCAACCAGAATTGAAAGCGGGAATTAAGACCGTGGTAGAGAAAAAAACTGTAGGAAAACCAAAACGAAGAGAGGACACTACTAAGATCTTAGAAGTGTAGCAAATAAGATAATTGGAACTAAGAAAAGAAAATACTGTGGAAATCAATTGAGAAGTATAGATGTAAGTCTAGCGAGCAACAATACAAGAGAAGCATGCAAACTAGTCAAAAGCCTGAAACGTGGTTATCAGCCCAAAACCACGCTCTGTCGTATCGGTATCGGCAATATCATTACTGATGAAACCAAGATTAAGGAAAGATGGGCATCATATTTCAAGAACCTCCTTAATCCTCCGCACAGCTCACGAAAATCGGAGCCCATAGATGTTTTCAAAGAGCTTACATTGGTTCCCCCAGCTATGGATGAAGTTTGTTTTACAATCAATGCCCAAAAGAATAATAAAGCGCCGGGCATCGATTAGATTCCAGTGGAGCTCATCAAATATGGTGGCTGCAGTGTTCATCAAGCTATTCACAAAGTCATCCAGCAAATTTGGCAACAAGAATCTATGCCAAAAGAGTGGAGCCAATCAATTTTATTCCCTATCCGCAAAAAAGGTGTAAAGTTACAGTGCGAAAATTATAAAGGCATATTACTACTTTTTACGGTGTACAAAACATTTTCAAAGATCATAGAAAATAAAATCGGATCATACGCCAACAGTATTATTGGGGATATCAAGGTGATTTTAGAATAGGTAAGTTGACGATAGACCAATTGTTCACAGTCAAGCAGGTAATTGAGAATGCTGGGAGTTCAAAATAGACGAATATCAAATTTTCGTTGGCCTTTAGCAAACATACGACAGTATCCGTTGCTTTGGCATCCCAACTAAACTAGTCTGTCTAGCCAAAATAACAATGACGTCGACAGCCTCCCAACTAACTTCCCAACCAACTCTCCAATGCATTTGACACAAATATCGGACTGAAGCATGGAAATGGGCTGGCCCAATTGCTATTCAGTTTGGCTTTGGAGTACGTCATAAGGAAGCTACCTTTCGATACTCAAGGTACATTACTACACAAGTCGAGCCAAGTAGAAGCCTATGTCGATGACATCAACATTTTGTCACGGTTATTAACAACCGCCAAAGAACTCTTTCTGAAACTCGACAGCGAAGCAAAACTAGTAGGGCTACAAATCTGAGAGAATGAAACAAAGCTCATGATGAAGTCAGAAAAAAATACCTCAAACACACAAAATATCACACTTGGCGAATACAGTATCAAAAATATGAGCAAGTTTGTGTATTTAGGCGCCAAAATAATGGGAACCGCCAATGAAAGAGATGAGATACGCCAAAGAATGCAGCTCTTAAATAAAATATTTTTTTCAGTATTGACGATCTTGAAGACCAGCTATATACACAAGAAAACAAAGCTCCAAGTAAACAAATCTGTGATAAGATCTGTGTTATGCTATCGGTTCAAAACATGGACCCTAATCCATGGATCCACAAATGTATTGAATGCTTTTGAGTTACGGGTATTGAGACGAATAATTGGAGGGAAGTTAGCAGGGAACCAATGGCTAATTCGACAGAACCATGAGCTGTATGAAATTGTTGACGCTGCAAAAGCTGTAATGGGCTGGTCACACGAATCATTCGTGTTTCAAAAATAAATTTCAATTAAAAAGTGTTCCAATGATTGGATAAAAAAAGATAATTATTATTATTCTAATGGCATGCCGTTTTTCAACCAGGGAATAAATTTTGATGTAGCAAAAAAAACCTTCTAAGGCAGTTTTGATTAACATTTCGTCAATTATGAGGTGAGTCCCTTTGAAGTTAAATCAACATCGGTTCGTTTTGTGAAAGCATGCGTTTCACCATGCCTGCTTTTATACTCTAATAGTGACGTTTGCCTTGACGACTGAAGGTGTTGATGTCAATTTGTGGATTTATACATAACCTTACAACTTTTTTTTTCGGTTTTAATCTATCATCATGACCCATGCCGTGACAGCTCAAGCCGGGCCTTGGCCTCCAGAGTTAATCTCCTCTAACCATCACGGTTATGCGAGCATGTTCGCCGGTTGATCACTCCCAATAAGGATCTTCGGTCAGCTTCTATCGTACCTTCCTATCAAGTCCTCGGTCTTCCTGCTGGACGTCTACTTTGTGCTCTACGCTTGAATGTTCTTTTGGGTAGCTGAATTTCTTCCATTCTCTATACTTGTATTAGAATTTGTGTAACTTTACGCAAGTAGCTACAAGTGTTCCATCAAATAGTTGATACGATTTATCGTTGTAATGAAGTCTCCACTCTGTTCCTTGTTTCACTGGGCCGTAGATTTCCCGGAGCACTTTGCATTCAAAAATGTACACTAGCTTCTCGGATTCGCTCGTCAGGGTTCAGGTTTCACTTCTATATAACAGCCCAGGTTTGACTAGTGATACTGTAAATGTAAGAAGTTTTTTTATTTGTGCAGAACTCTGGGCCTTAGAATGGGATGTATAGAATAAAAGGCTTTATTTGCGGCGTTTATTCGGCGTCCAATCTCATCCTTTTCGGCGCCTCTTCTATTCAGGTTTGCTCCAAGATAAACAAAGCTATCCACACTTTCAAAGTGATCGCACTCTATGGTCAGGTACAAGCTTATATCTTAGAGGAATACTAAAGACATGTGGTAATACTGATAACACAAATGAATGTGTAAATATAAGCAAGAATGTGGACCAGTGTCTGGCGTCGGTCATATCGTGTGTAGACGAAAAATTGTGTGCGTAATAAACTAAACACTCGAAAGTGAATATCGTTTTTCTGTTTTTAATTTAAAACTGCTGCTTACAATATCAAAAGCGGAATCTTGTCCTGCAGCAATCGATTGTGAACGTGATCAGTACTAGCGCGTATTAATTGTGAGAAAACATATTGAAAAACGAGTGATCAAAAGAGAAGATAAAATGAGGCCAGAACAAGCAAAAAAGTGATCGAATGAAAAGTGCAATAAGCAATAAAAAGTGAATGATCAATAGAAAAACAACAAACTAACTGTAAAAAGTGAGTGATCGAGAAAAAGAACGAAAAAAATATCTGGTTCGGATAAATTGTAGAAGTTGATCGCGGCGCAATGAAAGTCGTGCTTGGAGGAAGCAGGACAGAAGACGACGGGAAATTAGAGTGAGCTAGTGTTGCGGCTAATATCTATTCCAGAGGAAGACAGAGAGAGGGCGATTCATGATGAAAAGATGAGCGAGGTGGATGGTGGTGGTGCAGTCGGTAGAGTAGTGGTATCATCGGAAAGTGAGTACGATACAAGCGACGAGCAGGCGTTTGAAAAAACGACAGTGACAAGCAAGAAGGAGCGGACACGCCGTACAAAAGATACAATAAAAGAGTGGACCTTGATGAAACGCGAACTCGAGCTGATGAAACGAGAGTTGGAGTTGCAAAGGAGAGAGAAAGAGTGTTTAAGGCGAGTACCTCCTTTGTGAGTGTAAAAGATTTGCTACCCGAATTCCCAACAATGGGTGATGATTTCGGATCTGGCTACAACAACTAAAATACATCACAACGTACAAACTGGATGATAATAATATGATGACGTTGATTGCTAGTCGATTGAGTGGTCGCGCTTTGAAGTGGTTACATAGCAAGGTCGATATGATAACCACACCAGTCGATGAACTGATGAGTGAGATGAACACACTATTCAAAGATCGTGCGAGCATACTAGCGGCGACCCGGCAGTTCGAACATGGAATGTGGAATCTGGAAGAGACAAAGTTATTATGAGTGATGACAAGCTACTGGAATATATTGTCGAGGGAATTACTGATACGGCACTACGAAATCAAGCGAGGATGCTGCGTTTGACAAATAAGGAGGATATTTTGGAGGCATTTGTGAATGTGTGACAAACACGGCCGGTACCCCAACAAGTGGCCAAGTCGATCCCGTCAACATCACGACGACCAACAGTTGGAGAGGAGATGACGAGAAAAATACGATGCTATAACTGCAACGTGAAGGGACATATGGAAAATTAGTTTCGAAAGGAAAAGCGGGCAATTAGTGCGTGCCACGTGTGTGGCAAAATGGGACATTTTGCGGCTACATGCTCCAAAAAAAGCCAACCAAACGAGTGCTGAGGAGGGACGATGATGAGGGGGACGATTACGTAAGGAACTTTGCATTTACTTTAAAAAACAATAAATTATCTTATGATTTATGGTTAGGATCAGTGGTAGATATCGGCAGTCTCATAAACATGATTCAGAAGTAGTTTGTACCAGAGGCGTTAATATATAAGGAAAGACTACAATGTAGATACTATGGTGTAAGGATGCTGAGTTTAAATTGGGAAGGGAATAGATACATTGTTTTGAGAATTTAAAATCAAAATTAACAGATTCGCCCATTTTAGCGATTTGCGATCCCAGAGACGAAGTAGAACTCCATTGTGACGCTAGTTCACTCGGTTTGGTGTATTTTTGGTGGTAGATGCTTTCACTAAGTTTACTAAGCTATATGCAGTCATGACCACATCTACTAGGGAGGTATTGAGTTGTTTAAGAAGTTATTTCAATACGTACAGTAGAGGAAGTGCGTTTACTTTAAAAGAGTTTGCGGGTTATATGAAAGAATGTAACATAAAACACATAAAGATAGCTACGGGCTCTCCTCAGGCGAACAGTAAAGTTGAAAGATTAAACAGGACTATTTCTCCGATGATAGCTAAAATGACTAGTGCAGGGACTAAATTTTCGTTGGATTATGTGTTACCAGAGGTAGAGTATGCTATCAATAATACTGTCTGCAGGAGTACGGACACGTGTGCGATTCAATTATTGTTTGGAGTACAACAAAAGGGATTAATAATAGATTTTCTAAAATACAAACTGGAATAAATTGAAGATAATACAGATGATAGGAATTTGATGAGACTGAGATCAGAAGCTACCAAGAAGATAGAGGAAAGTCAGGATTACAATAAAATGGTTAAAGATAAGAGTCGAATCGAAAGGGTATATCAGGAGGTGCAAGAACTTGGAACCCAAATACAAAGGGCCTTATTCAGTGATGAAGGTTCTGCCGAATGATCGATATGTTGTTGCAGATACAGAGAATTTACAATTAAGTCAGATACCTTTATCCGTTAGGAAAACATTGTATTATATATGCTACAAGAAATTACACCTACCATGCATATGATTATATGTGTAGCAGTCATAATCGGTAAGATTTTTTTAGTGTTTAGAATTTTTTAGAGACCTGTAATGATTTTTTAATGCCCGTGTAGGACACGGGTGCCGATGGTCTGGCATAAGTGTCAGCGAGCTTTAAACAACACCGAGCTCAGCTAACTAGCTTCGCTTAACGACCGCGTACGCGTGCTTGACGACTAGCATTTGCGGGATCATATGAGGTGGGTTCTTGTCGAGCCACGAAGCTACACTACAAAATACTTATCACGCGTACTCTACTCTACAAGACGCACCGATCAATTTTTATTGTCTTTAGAAAAGTTCTATTGGGTGTCAATTAAGCTACTCTACAGTAATTCAATACTTTTTTGCCTCGTTAAAGTTAGCGGACACGAAGGCTTGAGACAAACGCAAACATTACACAAAAAGCAACCGTTACTTTCACAGAAGAAGGTCGTTGCATTACAAGGGGAATGTCAAACCTAAAGATGTTAAAGTGGCTGAAGTGAACCACTCATCTCTGCCTAAAGGATGGAAACTTGACGGATGCAGTTTACTTTACACTAGTAAAACAACAAACTAAGCAGTTTCGACGGGGTGACCACCTTATCTCTTCAGGAGCAGCCACTCCTGATCACCACGGGGCTGCTCGACTGCTTATGTTTATTACAGGACAGTCTCTTCGATGCCGACCCAGACATGGAGAGACTGAAGGGTTTCGCTCTTCACTAGTAAAGAAACAATTGTTTCCGCAGTGGAGAGATGGTTGTTATAATTTTAGGCCCCTCTCCTTGAATACAAGTCCCTGTCTTCAACGAAAGTATGCTAATAAAAACCGCTAACCAATCATGAAAACAAATCGGGTGTCGGTCAGGACTAATTGATGATGCGGATTTTATCACTGCCGGTCATCAGATTAGCTCCCATCAAAAACTGATGCAACTCCAAGCAGTGTATTTGAAAACCCCGGGCACATTCAGTTTGTTCAAAATTAGAACTGTCCGACTACAAACTTTATAAAAATGTGCAAACCTTTCTTTTGGTCACATTAAGGGACGAACTACTCTATAACATCATCGGCATGTTCAGGCGGCAGAGCCACCATGAACAAAGAACTCCAGAAGATGCTATAGACCACATTATACCGAAGACAAGACAAACAACACCGAAAGAAAGTTTATCGGTGACTCTATCTTTACTTTACGGAACCCTCCAAAGTATGCTGGGTTAATATCAAATGGTGAGGGCGACAATAAAAATTGAATCCGTTCATCTGCCGACAGCAAAATTAAACAAGTTGGGTAAACAGACCTACGCTCATGTCAGAAGGGTTTTGTATTCAATTTACAAAATGCAGTCACCAGATCGAATCAAATCAAGAAACATGTCAAAGACGATTTTATTGGAGAAAATATGAAATACGAAGATCATACTATTTTTAACAAAGTTGAAAGAATTTCGACTTCTGAGGTGTTTGTTATTGTTATACTCATAAATATCTCCCTTGATAATTATTTAAGATGTCCATTCGCGAGGGAGGAAACACAATTTTCATGTATTTCCCCCCTGTGCCCCCACTGAAGCAAAAACTGACAGTTTAACAACTGTTTTGAAATGCTCCCTTGAAAACGTTCATTTCATACGCATATCAGCTACGTTTGATGAATTTTTTTTTAGGGGCTACTCTCCTGTACTCGATTCATGGCCAATTTTTTCGAATCCTAGAATGGTAACAAAGCCCTTTTGCTAGAAGCTCTCTCCCGCCTCCTTGACTTGTTTCACTTATGAGCATTAATTGTAGGTACTCATCTTCAGTCATTCATTAAATTGAATCAAGTGTTCAAAGCATGCACCTTGAACGTTGAAGTTGGGAAAAAATAACTCAAAATTATTCAATCTTCGCATTTAAAACAGCCACTATTTTGTTTTACGATTACTGATACCACTAGCTGAACCGATTCTCAAAGATATTCATGACACCTATCATTCCTGAAATTTTCATGCAAATCCTAGCAAAACTGTAGTGTCTGAGTCGGTAAAAAGCGCATGTTGTTCCATAGCCATATGTTGCAATAGTAATACATGCAGCGCATATTGTCCCATAGTAATACAGGAAAATTCAAACCGCTATAGCTTCGCTAAATATGATTCAATCTTTATGAAACTTTCAGGATAGATCAACCTTATAAATAGTCATCGGTGTATTAAATTTCATAGAATTTAAGGGTACCGTTAAGATTTTATTCAAGAAAACATAAAATCGATAAATCATACTATTACTAACAAAGTTGAGTGAATTGCGACTTCTCACGTATTTGTTGCTGTTGTACTCACCAGGGCCTACATTCCTGATTTTTATTCAGATTTTTCGGATCACAGGTGTCCAATCGCGAGGGGGGGGACACAAATTTTTCGTGCATTTCCCCTCCCTGTGCGCCCCTCGAAGCAAATTTTGCCAAACTTAGACCTGTTTTGAAAAGTTCTCATCAAGACCTTTCATTTGATACCCATATCGGCTACTGGCTACTGAAGGGACATATGGAAAATTAGTTTCGAAAGGAAAAGCGGGCAATTAGTGCGTGCCACGTGTGTGGCAAAATGGGACATTTTGCGGCTACATGCTCCAAAAAAAGCCAACCAAACGAGTGCTGAGGAGGGACGATGATGAGGGGGACGATTACGTAAGGAACTTTGCATTTACTTTAAAAAACAATAAATTATCTTATGATTTATGGTTAGGATCAGTGGTAGATATCGGCAGTCCCATAAACATGATTCAGAAGTAGTTTGTACCAGAGGCGTTAATATATAAGGAAAGACTACAATGTAGATACTATGGTGTAAGGATGCTGAGTTTAAATTGGGAAGGGAATAGATACATTGTTTTGAGAATTTAAAATCAAAATTAACAGATTCGCCCATTTTAGCGATTTACGATCCCAGAGACGAAGTAGAACTCCATTGTGACGCTAGTTCACTCGGTTTGGTGTATTTTTGGTGGTAGATGCTTTCACTAAGTTTACTAAGCTATATGCAGTCATGACCACATCTACTAGGGAGGTATTGAGTTGTTTAAGAAGTTATTTCAATGCGTACAGTAGAGGAAGTGCGTTTACTTTAAAAGAGTTTGCGGGTTATATGAAAGAATGTAACATAAAACACATAAAGATAGCTACGGGCTCTCCTCAGGCGAACAGTAAAGTTGAAAGATTAAACAGGACTATTTCTCCGATGATAGCTAAAATGACTAGTGCAGGGACTAAATTTTCGTTGGATTATGTGTTACCAGAGGTAGAGTATGCTATCAATAATACTGTCTGCAGGAGTACGGACACGTGTGCGATTCATTTATTGTTTGGAGTACAACAAAAGGGATTAATAATAGATTTTCTAAAATACAAACTGGAATAAATTGAAGATAATACAGATGATAGGAATTTGATGAGACTGAGATCAGAAGCTACCAAGAAGATAGAGGAAAGTCAGGATTACAATAAAATGGTTAAAGATAAGAGTCGAATCGAAAGGGTATATCAGGAGGTGCAAGAACTTGGAACCCAAATACAAAGGGCCTTATTCAGTGATGAAGGTTCTGCCGAATGATCGATATGTTGTTGCAGATACAGAGAATTTGCAATTAAGTCAGATACCTTTATCCGTTAGGAAAACATTGTATTATATATGCTACAAGAAATTACACCTACCATGCATATGATTATATGTGTAGCAGTCATAATCGGTAAGATTTTTTTAGTGTTTAGAATTTTTTAGAGACCTGTAATGATTTTTTAATGCCCGTGTAGGACACGGGTGCCGATGGTCTGGCATAAGTGTCAGCGAGCTTTAAACAACACCGAGCTCAGCTAACTAGCTTCGCTTAACGACCGCGTACGCGTGCTTGACGACTAGCATTTGCGGGATCATATGAGGTGGGTTCTTGTCGAGCCACGAAGCTACACTACAAAATACTTATCACGCGTACTCTACTCTACAAGACGCACCGATCAATTTTTATTGTCTTTAGAAAAGTTCTATTGGGTGTCAATTAAGCTACTCTTCAGTGATTCAATATTTTTTTGCCTCGTTAATGTTAGCGGACACGGAGGCTTGAGAGAAACGCAAACATTACACAAAAAGCAACCGTTACTTTCACAGAAGAAGGTCGTTGCATTACAAGGGGAATGTCAAACCTAAAGATGTTAAAGTGGCTGAAGTGAACCACTCATCTCTGCCTAAAGGATGGAAACTTGACGGATGCAGTTTACTTTACACTAGTAAAACAACAAACTAAGCAGTTTCTACGGGGTGACCACCTTATCTCTTCAGGAGCAGCCACTCCTGATCACCACGGGGCTGCTCGACTGCTTATGTTTATTACAGACCCTCTTAAGAAACTTTGAACATTTTTTTGATACACAAAGGCCATCACTCACCAGGTTTGGTGTCTGTATTTACTACAGTTTCAGAGAAAACTATTGTAACAGACGGACAGAGGAACAAACGGACACACAGGTCGTGATTTTATAACATTTTATAACATCTTATAAAACCCTAAATATTTCCTTTTCAATTTAAATTTTGAAATTTTAAACATAAAAAATTCAGTCGTGTAGATAAAAATCACATACGTACTTTGCAACAGGTTCTGAAAGATCGCCTCCAAAAAGAAAACAAAGGAAGCTTATTGCAATGGCTACAGAAGACTTTAGTGGAATGTTGCCATGTGAAATTGGTTCTGAACAGTGATATCAAACCCAATAGTAAGGATGACAATATTTTAGAACCTATACCTCATCATTGCATTCGTAAGTGATGCCGTTGATATATTTTCTATTTATTACTATGAATGTTTGGATTTACAGTGAAAAAGAAATCCATCCCGCTTGTTCCATGGAATTCAGAACAAGCAGCAATCTTGCTTTATCAACCATTTGTTCTACTTTTGCACAAATTGGGATTCCACTTGCCTGCCGATGCTGGAAAGCTTTTTGTCAGGATACCAGATTTTTGGACTGCTGACATTATGTACAACACCGCACAGAAATTAGGGCCCATAAATAAATGTGAGTTAGGTGAGGTAATCTCATATGGTTATTATCACGTTGAAAGATACTCTTGTTTCTATTTTAAGCGTTGATTAAATTTGATTTGAGTCTTCTGAAAGGCGGAGAGGGTCAAGTAGACGAACCGCAACAATTTGAGGTCGATGCTGGACGAGAATTATTTGCCGTGCCTCGGACGAAACGTACCAATTCCATTATAAGGTAAGTATTTGTATTTTGTCTATTCTTTGAATAGATTGTTTCTTGATGTCAAGATGATATTTTTGATTTCTGATGCCATCGATTTTCATAAATTATTGACGTCTAGATTTAAATTTGTTTATTCCTAATTGGGTTTCACACTTTCAGATTTACTCCCGAAGCAGACTCAACATTAACTGTTCCAAACTGGCTACAAGTCGTAATGAAGAGTAAATGCCTTCCAATTGATAGGTAAGTAAATTGAATTTTTCATTTATTCAGTTACCCTTTATGACTACATACAATAGAAGCATCATCAAATAGTGATGTGGTAATTGTTACTGCATTATAAATAAATTTCTGACAAGCATAGCTTAGGAAATAACTAATTTTCAAATTTATTCAATAGCTGAATACAATTTTACTTTATTTGAATCTTTAATCTTATTTGCTTAAAAACCTTAAATAATAAAAAAATAGTATACATAGTATAAATGTGTTTATTACATCAAATTCGCGGCTTAATTTTACACATATTTATGATAATGAGCTTCGGTCCATTTGACGAGCTCAAAACATATACTTAACGTAAATTAATTAAAATTTTCAATTTATTTTCATTAAAAACGATTGAAGCGGTCACACCTCATTCAATTGCAGTGCAGCATTATCTGTCTGGTTATCCCTTCGCTCGGTGTAAATGGTTTACTTTGCGTGCGCATTATAAAAATCAATGAAAAATCACTTGAACATACGTTTGGACGTATGTTACTTATAGTAGATCGTATTTGAAACGCGTTTTAAGACGTTACATAAATACGAGTTCAATAATCCGAGCTTACTTACGTTTCTAGTTTATTAGAGCCAGTACATTGGAGAACCGTGTGAAATGCAAAGTTGAATTGCATGTTTTGATTTTAATTAAAGAACTTATCGTCATCGTTCCACATTTAACTGAGCACAATGTTTATTAACGTGATTTATGATTTGGTTTCTTCGTAATGAAAGGATAAGTTGGCACTTCTATAATAAAGAGAGCTTCGAAAGATCTTACATCAACAAAATCAAGCAAAATGATGGCTATGCGCAACTATCAATTAAAACACTGAATGAAAAAATAACATTAAGACAGAATAAAACTATTTTTTTTAATGGAACATATGAGGCATGGAGAGCGTTGAAAAATTGAATAAGAAAACCGGATTTTTCCGTTCCACGTGAGAGATCAATTTCAACATTTAAAGAATTTTCTAATTCAAATCCACTTTATTAGTGCAATCGTTATAAATTTTACAAAAACAAGATTTAAAACATTACAATATTCAAAAGCCTGATGGCCTACATGACACCCTAAATTTAAATAATATTCAATAAAAAATTAGTCACAAAGACAATATCATATAATATCAAATGAAGACTACTAAACATTATCGATTAATTAGAAAAAGGAGAAAAAAACTCTATTGAAAATTACATCCATTAAAAAAAAAAACACAATAAGAGAGTCCACTTTGAGCTTAGAACTAGTATGTAACAAATTAATTCTAACTAATGTTATCAAAAACAATTTTAACTAATCCTAACAGAGCAATATTAAAATATTCATAGGCTACATGTTAAACTTATCAATTACAATTAAAACTAACGTAACATTAATGAGCTGCAAAAAAGACCAAGAAAAAATAAAACAAACCACAAACGACCACGAATAAAATAATTGCCATTTATACGAGTACATCAAAACTTAGACTGCTCCGTCTCAGCATGACCAGCCTCAACATACCTCGAAAATGAGTATCTTCATTGATACCGTTAACCCGTCGTGCTCAAACTCAGAGGACATTCTATCCTCTTACTGTTGACCAGTGCTATTATCATAGATTTAGGCCGCCTATATATATATGATAATAGCACTGGTCAACAGTAAGAGGATAGAATGTCCTCGGAATTTGAGTTCGAAGGATATATACATTGTGACAAAAAAGTACCCGGAAATCGTAATTTACTATAAATTCCCCGGATAAATAGAATTTAAAAAAAAAAATGTATTTTGTTAAGTTGGTAGGATTGTCCTTAATTACTATGCCAAATATGAGCGCGATTTGTCAACCAGTTTGTTTACAGCAGCTGCTTAAGTTGGTACACCTCAGTAGTGCGTTGCGATTTTTACAATGGATAAAAATATCGAACAAAGAATTTGTTTCAAATTATGTGTTTTTAACCAAATTTTGTTTGCGGAATCGCTGCGAATGTTAGAAAAGGCTTACGATGATTCAGTTTTATCAAAAATACAAGCCTACGAGTGGTACAAAGCCTTCAAAGACGGTCGAGAGATCGTTGAAGACATGCTTCGTTCTGGACGACCTTCGACCTCTTGAACTGATGACGACATTAATATGGTGCTTGAAAAGAATATGGCGTTTGAAAATCATCATGCAAGTGTTAGAGAGATGGCAAGAGAGCTCGACATGTCTCGTGAGTCCGTTTGAATGATTTTGGTGGATATTTTGGGAATGAAACACGTTCGTGCTCGATTCGTCCCGATGATATGATAATGCATAATCGCATCGAGCCACGATTATGACCGAATTTAAAGTCAAAAACGCAATAAATACCATCGATCAACCACCGTATTCACCAGATTTGGTTCCGTGTGATTTTTTCTTGTTTCTCAAACTGAAATTGCCGCTGCGTGGAACCCGTTTTCAGTCAATTGAAGAGATAAAACAAACCTCGCTGACGGCCAGCTTAAAAATTGCTTATAAAAAGTGTTTCGAGGACTGAAAAAATCGTTGGCGTAAGTGTACTACATCTGATGAGGATTAATTTGAAGGCAAAAAAATAGAAATTGATGAATAATTAAATATTTTGCGGTTTGTTTGCAATTTCTGGGTATTTCTTGTCACAATGTATACGTCAACCAAAAAAATTGTTTGTTTTCTGTGTTTTTTTTGTTTCTATCTCAAATTGACGCGTATTTTTTAAATATGGTAGCAATTTTCTCCAACAGCTTTTGCTGTTCAGTTATAGCAAACTACCCTCATTTACTATTTTTACTTAAATTTTCGTTTTTTATTGGACACTAAAATATATTTTGTTGTTGTTTCCAATATGTATGCGCAGTATGTGTGGAGCGTGTGGAGTTAGTGCGATTTAGCACCTTAACTCCCTCGTATCTGTGAGTACTTCAGTACCCATCTACCTTCGCGAGCCACTTTCAGTCATCATATAATTTCAGAAATAAATTTTACAAAGTTATTTGGCGGATAGTTGGGAAGCGTGATTCATCCCCGTTCCGTAGATTCGAAGGAATGCCAGGGTACTATTAGTATGGTTGTCAATTGTGTCAAAAAGTTTCAATGCTCTGTCACGTCCGTATTTTTCAACCGTCTCAAGTCGTAGGTCCTTGTATATGTCAGTGGTTCTAATGTACCATGGAATTTTTAAGATCTTTCTAATAATTCTATTTTCAAAGGACTGGAGTGCTTTTTTGTTAGTCTTTGCCGTCTGGTAGAAAGCAGAACTACCGAATAGTAGCGTTGGTCATATAATTTGTTTGTATATGAGCAATTCATTTTTAAGGCTAAGTCTTTTGGATTTAATGAGCGGGTATAGAGAGGAGAGAAGTCCAATGCAGCAGTGTTCCTGTTTATTTTGTGTTTGTTGCTGTCAAATGTAACTCCAAGGTATTTAGCCGTTGGTGCCAAATCGATTGTTTTATTGTCAACGTTAAGTCTCGGTGGAGTTTGTGGCCTTTCCCTTGACATGAATAGGGCCTGTGTTTTTTTTCAGAATGAATCTTAATTTTCCATTTAAGAAAGTATTCCAATAAAATGTTTATTGATCGTCACAAGTTTGAAGTGATAACTCTTGCTTGTCGTGCTGTAATGAATATACAGGTTTCATCAGTGTACAGTGATAGTTTTACTTTTGGGGGCAGAGTGGGAAAGACTGCAGTGAATATATTGTATAGGACCGGTGAAACGGGTGAACCCTGAGGAACTCCAGCATCAGATGGTCTTAGGCTTGAGAGTTGTTTGTCAATTCTGACACGGAATGATCTGCCTTCCAAAAAGGAGCCAATTATTTGAGTGAGCTGCAGTGGCATATTGAACTGATGCATTTTGAAGATAAGTCCTGCATGCCAGACTTCATCAAAGGCCTTAGCTATGTCAAACATAACTAAACCTGTTGAGTTCCTGCGATTTAAGCCTGTTCTGATGTTTTGGACCACTCTAACTAACTGGAGCTCAGTAGAGTGTTTGGCTTTGAAGCCATATTGTTCTTTCAGTAGAATATCTTTATCAGATATAACCTCATAAAGTCGGTGCAGAATCACCCTTTCCGCAATTTTCGGCAGCGAAGAGAGGAGACTGATGGGTTTCCAGTTTTGTGGAAATTGTGGGTCCTTTTGAGGTTTCGAGAAGACAATAATAACCACTGATTTGCATATTTTGGGATACCTTCGCAAACAGAAAAATGGTATTAATAATGTCAGTAAGTGTTTGTAATATATTATCTGGTAGCCAAGAAATCATAGTGTTTGTAATAGTATCATATCCGGGTGCTTTATGTTCGTTGAGTGTCTGTATAATGTTTTTGATTTCGTCCAAATCCGTTGGTTTTATTCTGTCCTTGTGTTGAATGCTATCCATCAGTAGTCTGTTGACAGAAGATTGAATTATTTCCTCAGTTCCAAAGTCCTCCTCATCTGAAGAATTTTCGCGGAATTGTGTTTCTAAAGAATCTGCAGATGCCGCCGCCTTACCCGCATCGTAGTATTGTATCCCATTCGGACCATGAATAGGCGGTAGTTTTACTGTTTTTCCGAAAATATTTGGTCATTCTCCAGAAACTGCCACACCCAGGCTCGAGACTCTGCAAAAAGCTCTCCCATTGCTCGTCTCGGAATCCGAGTAGCGTTTATAGATAGCGTAGGGTCACCTGTAAACCTAGCTCTCCTCCGAACTTGATTCCTTCTCCTAATCAGTTGTTTGATATTCTGAGGGAGTTCATAGGGATTCGTTACCCTTCTCGGAGTTATGACCGTATGGTCCTCTTTTGCCTGTATAATTTTCTGAGTTATGTTCTCAATGATGTTGTCGATGTCGTTGGCCGTTTCAGGTGATTGAAAATTAGTTTCATTGGCCAATGCAACTTTAAACGCTTTCCAGTTTGTAGTTTTCTTTTCCTGCATAGGAACATCAATAAAGATGTTTTCTATGAGGAAAAGGACTGGTTTGTGGTCAGAAGACAGTTCGTCGAGGACATTTAACCGAACATTTTGTGTGAAACCTTGCGATATTCCAATGTCCTCTGGAAAGCCATGTCTTGTTCCGTAATGTGTTGGGTCATTGGGGATATGCAGGCTAAAGTGGTTGGCTGTGATGAATGTATTGAGCTTGGTCCCAGCTTTATTGCTTCTCACAGCTCCCCAAAGGCGGTGTATGGCATTTAGATCTCCTGCAATGAAGATAGGGCCATCAAATGCAGTAAGTACTCTGAGATCATCTGAAAGATTTCTATTTGATGGAGGATTGTAAGCAGAAATCACAATGAACTCCAGAAAATCAGTTCGCACCTTGATTACTGTGGCCTCTAGTTTCTCAAGTGTGGGTGTATTGATGAGATAATGACTCAAGTTTCGTCTCACGAGAATGGCCGTTCCGCCTCCCCTACCCGTCATTCTATCATTTCTATACATGGTATTGTTGGGGATGTAGAATCGTCTTCCAGGCTTCAGAAAGGTTTCTTGGATCATGATGATATCGAATTTGTGATCAAAAATAAATTGTTGTATTTCACCGGTATGCTGAAGTAAGGAATTCGCATTCCACGTCAGAATTGAAACGTGATTCATTAAACTCATTAGTGTTTAGTGTTGACGACATTTTGAGATTCAGCGAACATGGTTTGAATCATGTTTGCCATCATCTCTTGCATCATGTTTTGGAACTGTGTCTGTATTTTGGCAAACATTTGGTCCATATTGTCAGTTTGATTTTGTATGCGTGAGGGAGCCTGTGTTGTGGTTGGTGGTTTTTGTGCTGGTTGTGTGAGTTGGGCCGCAGCAACCTGTGCAAACGATCTTCTCACGTTCTTTGGATTCCTGGGACAACCCCCGTAGCTTGCTGGATGTTCTTCGCCACAGTTAACACATTTTGTCTTCTCTTCAATTTTCTTTGGACATTTCGAGAAATGGTGAAGCGAATCGCATTTAACGCATCGAGACTGTGCATGACAGTTGCTAGCAGAATGTGCAAATTATTGACAATTGTGGCACATACCCTGGCCCGTGCGAGGGCGCTGTGCCCCCACGATGCACATAAGATGGCATATAGATTTAATGTTATAGATATTGGTCTCGGATTTTGGGAGGAGAACCTTGACAACTTTAGAGAGACCTTCCCTCATTTTAATGTAAGAGACTTCTATTGGGTTGAAACCCAGAGACCGTGTCTTCTTTGATTTCTTCAGCTGAAAGGCCATACAGACCCCTGATGACAACATTCAGCTGTCTATCCTCCGGAAGTATATAAGCGTGGTTATTCGTTCTCTGTTAGTGCTTTGGTCAGTCGTCTGTGATCTGTGGGTGTAGTTGGTATGATTTGTATACCCAGGTAGACCTTTTTCGAGGATATGTATGAAATGTTTTGTGTTTTCATGGTATTCAGTGTTTGGGACCATTTTGTGGCCTCTCGTAAAATGATCGGAACTGTTTTTGATTCTTGTGTTTGTGTTGCGGGTTGTATGTTTGTAGTGTTTGGGAGTATTGGTTTTGGTGTGATGGCCATTTCTTTGAATGCCGTAGCTGGTTTTGGTGGTGGAAGGCAGGAAAAATCTCATCCTCTTTGTCTTTACTGCTATTGCAGTCAACTTCCATCTCATCTGAAGGCTGTCTTTTTTAGATTTTCATCTGAGGGTTGTCTTTTTTAGATTTTCCGTTTACCTTAGCCTTGTTTATGAGCATTAACACTAGTTCTGCATTTTTCGCAGCTAGCAGCTCATTTTTGTTTCGCTGGTCGGCCAGCTCAGCATTAGTTTTTGCGAGTGTCTCTTGTGTTTGTAACAGCGTTACAAACACTTGATCCAACTTCAGCGTTATATTGTCAAGCTCGTTGACCAGCGAAGCAATTTGTTCATCCTTATCAGGTATGTCACGTCCGGCAACCACGCCACCGTCCGTCGACATCCTGGCCGCCAAAAGGGAACTATCTATTAGCTATAATTTGTAAAAAGTCCGCCAAATAACTAACTTTCAATATTAAACAAAATTCAAAATTTAAAAAACTAACAAGAAAAATTGACTGAAAATGACTCGGGTTAGCAAAGATATACCAAGTACTCACCCAGAGTCCCGGTATGATATCTTCTATCTCTATGTTTCTCGCTCTGTCTTCTTACTCGCTCTATCTCCTATTTCTTTCTATCTTCTTACTTGTTCTATCTTCCGTCTCGCTCTATCTTCTGACCTACTATCTTCCGTTTCACTCTACTTCTCTCCTATTCGCTATCTCCCCCTACCTTCAACTTCCTCCTCTACCTATCTTCTGTCTCCTTGATTTGTCTGTTAACTCAAATTATTTATAAATATTATAACTGATGAAATTATGCTTCCAGTGGGTATGCGTTAACACTGTTGTTTGAACATGAACAAACACATCTGTACGCAACAAGTACTTATTCAAAATGTGAAGGATTTTAAGAAGCAGATATCTGTAGGCAATGAATTTAGCAAGCAAGATATTTTGCCAAATTCATTTGTGAGCATGAGAGGCTTTTGTTACATTAAACTAGGTTGATATAAGAAATGTTCTGAAAAAGTATTGCCTAGTATAAAATCTAGTTACTTTTGCATTCATATGATAATCATTTTACACATAAAATGAAATGAAATTGTAAATTTTAGAAGTTAGGTAGACAGAACTACGCTCATGTCAGAAGGGTTTTGTGCTCAACGGATGATATGCAGACAGGTAGAATGATATAGCCCAAGAAGAACTTAAATGATATGCACGAAAAATCTATTCTTGCTTGAAAACTAGAACCTGTGCTATTTTATTTGAACTGGCCACCATTTTGTTGCAATATTATTAAAATCATTGACTAACTGGGACCTTAAACATATTTTATTTTATTCATATTATCTGAAAATTCGGAGAAGATCGAATCAAAATAGTAGTTTTGGGTTTGATGGAAAGCCCAAGTAGTTGAACAACCGTGTTTATTGTAACTAACAGAGTATAAAGAACATTTTTGAAATGACTTTAATATCTAATTTTATCCAATTTAATGATACTAATGCAGTGATACTGGCGAAAATGTTAAACTTACGAAAGTTCAACGAGTTTCAACCTCTAAGTTATTTGTTGTTGGATATATCTCTATAATTTTTCACTTATAAATTATATGTATTCATCCTTAGCCATTCATCAATAAATTCAATCAAACGTTAGTAGTATATGCCATAAATTTTGAATATGGGGTAAAATAGCCCAAGTTTATTCAATCATCTTCATCTATGGTACGGCAGCCCAAGCTCAGTTGATCACTCTCAGCAAGGATCTACTGTAAGCATTTATCGTGCCTTCCCATGGAGTCCTCGGTTTTTTCACTGGACGTCTACTCTATGCTCTACACTATAATGCTCTTTTGGATAGCCGGTTTTCTTACAGTCTTTCTATATGGCCCATCCATTGCAGTTTGCGTAACTTTACCAAGCAGATACACACACGTATGGTTTGTTAAATAGTTCATATAAGGCATCATTGCAACGTAGTCTCTATTTTATTTATTGTTTCACTGGGCCGTAGACTTTTCGGAGCGCTTTGCGTTGAAATATGTTCACTCTCTTTTTGGATTCGCTTGTCAAGGTCCATGTTTCTATTCCATACAACAGCACAGGGCTGAACATAGAGCCTCCGATAAAAATAAACGGCGAATTTACGGACAGCTTCATAATGGAATCAGGCTTAAAATAAGAGGATGGGCTTGCCGCAATGCTCTCAGATATTACGCTGGAACACATTATCAGAAAGACATCAGCTGAAACCTCTGGTACACTACTGTTCAATTCCACATAGTTGGTTGCATATGCTGATGACGTAAATATTATGGTACGTATCTTAAATGCTAAACGACAATTGCTAAGCCTAGCACCGAATCGGCCTATAAGTTAATGAAATTAAAATGAAATTCATGAACCAAACGAGGAAGAACACTACAGTCCGACAAAACCTGACCATAGTAGACTTTAATCTTGGAAGTGTACAGAACTTCGTTTATCCTGGAGTGCTTAAAAGGACCAGATTCGTAGATAAAGCCACCATACTTCCTACTCTAATGTCAGCGTTTGTACACAGGCAAAATAAGTCCTGTATTTATAAATCACTAGTCAAACCTGTGCTGTTATGTAGAAGTGAAACCTATACCTTGCCGATTGAATCCAAAAAGGTAGTTGACATATTTGAACGCACAGTGCTCCGGAAAATCTATACATCATATAAACGGGGGAAAACAATGAACAAATTTGAAATATTTGAAATACATAGGTCAAAGTTCATATATAGGTGAACAAATTATTAACGAACAAATGAACTTTGTATATAACAGTCCGTAATTAAACCCAAAAAGCTAGTTCCTAGCTAGTGACAATTGCATGTAATGAAATTTTTAATTGCCTGATGATGCCCAAATGCGACGAACCGCAAAAACTTAAATTATAACAAAAAATTGTGAACTGTACAACAAGTGTTATTTCATTCAATTTGATAAATATGAATTCATTCAGACCAGTGCCGCCCAAATACTGGATTGAAAATTGTTACTTTTAATTTTAATCAAATTTTCATTTGATAGAACCAAAGTTGATATACGAAGTAAACATGCACTTCTGATTACTTTTTGCAAGCTACAAAACTAACGAGTAAATTAATGAAGACTGCATGCAAGGACATATACGCAATCTGTTTATTTAAAAACTTGACGGAACAAGCGCAGCAAGTTATTTAAATTGGCAATCATTTATAAATTATTTAATCAAGTGGAGTAACTTGAAATTAGGCCCAGTTTATTTCGATATCTTTTAATTTTGTTGGTTTGAGGTAAAACTAGAAAAGTGATATAAATAAACTAACTACTATCATGGTTGATGTGGTCATGGTCTCTTGCTCTAACTGCTTACCTACATATGTACATACATATATGGGCTTAGCAGGTTTTATTCTAATTTATGTATTTTTTCTCTATTTGTGGCTTTAAACGGAAATTATTATATACTGCGTCTTAAATGTACCGCATTAATTATAATGGTTTGAAAATAAACATTTCTACTGTTTATAGCTTCTATTTTTCAAAATGAATGAATTTTAGGATGTTCATATACAATTTGAGAATACGAGTATATCGTGAAGAAGTGCATGATGCATGGTTAACAATACTACCTTGTCTACAACATATAGTGTTCTATTCCTCAAAAAATTGCCTTCATTGAGTTGATTAAATAAGACTGTGATCATCTACGCTCAAATTTACAGCCATTTTGTTCTCTTATTGCTATTTGATTGTCCGGTCATGCTTCTCTGAAATATTGAATATTGATTAAAATTATGAAGTATATCGTTCAAGACTTCATTGTCAACTAATGAGTTAATATTGCCTTAGCTATAAGGTATTTTATTAACTGACTTCCAAAGGAAAGAAGGTTATCAATTTATCACGTGTATTTTGTTGCTGCTTTTTTTATGTATAGTACATATGTTCACGCATACCTTTTGGACGGTGATAGATAGAAATGTCCTGCTTTCGGTAAATGATACATCTTCCTTCCTATTACGTCCCATTTAAAGGACAAAAAATTCAATTAACAGGAAAGGACTTTTACCGTTAAAACTAAAAAAAATCTCCGACTTTCACCCCGATTTTTCAGCATTACTGATCGACGCATAAAAGGATTTTGATTGTAGACATTTCAAATGCAAGACAACATATTGAACTAGAATATGTCAGTACAGCATTGTATTCCTTTCAAGGACTCTGTAGATATGAACAGTTCAATATGATACATTGATGTCGAGAAATTGAGTCTTAATGATCTACCATACGAAAAATGTCAATTATTTTGCACTCTATGAGGATTTAATGGAGATACCGATTACTTTCAGACGGTTGATAAAAATGATCAGTATCTTTAATTTTCTGCATAAGCGGTACCATTTAGTCAATCATTTCATTTAATTTTTTTGTCTTCCACTCTTCTAAAATTACTTCTTCACTTTGTCATTTTTTAGGGTTTTGTACTAAAATACAAAACCCTATTGCAATCACGACCTGTGTCCGTCTGTCTGTCCGTCCGTCCGTCTGTATGTCACAGCACTTTTTCTCCGAAACTATAGAAGTTACAGCCATGAAACTTTGTGGAAAGGTCAGAAGTGGTGAGTTCTTGAAAGTTCAAGGGTAAAAAAAATTTTGAAAGGGGTTTAGGGGGGGTCTCCCCATATAGGGAGTTGACCCCTCAAAAAAAAATTTTCACCATTGGTAGTCGAGTAGGGTGTCATTGGAAAGGTCTCAATGAGATCTTTTCAAAACAGGTCTTGAAATCGCCTTATGAGTACCGAGGGGGGCAGGGGAAGGGGAAATGTACAAACTTTTCGCGTACCCCCCCCCCCCCTCGCGATTGGACACCTGTGATCCGAAAAATCTGAAAAAAATCATGAATGTAGGCCTTAATGAGTACAACAACAACAAATACATGAGAAGTCGAAATTCACTCAACTTTGTTAGTAATAGTATGATTTATCGATTTTATGTTTTCTTGAATAAAATCTAAATGGTACCCTTAAATTCAATAAAATTTAGCAAACAGATGACTATTAATAAGATTGATCTTTTCTGAAAGTTTCATAAAGATCATATAGTATTTAATGAAGTTATAGCGATTTGAATTTTCCTGTATTACTATGGAACAATGTGCCCTGTATTACAATGGAAACATATGGCTATGGAGCCATATGCGCTTTTTACCGACTTAGACACTACAGCTTTGCTAGGATTTGCATGAAAATTTCAGGAATGATAGGTATCATGAGGATGAGTACATACAATTGAAACAAGTTGAAGAGGCAGGAGAGGGCTCCTAGCAAAAGGGCTTTGTAGCCATTCTACGATTCGAAAAAATAGGCCATGAATCGATGCTTACAGTACAGAGGAGTGGCCCCTGAAAAAAATTTCATGAAAGGTAGCCGATATGAGTATCAGATGATAGTTCTCTATGAGAGCTTTTCAAAACAGTTCTTAAATTGACAGTTTTTGCTTCAGTGGGGGCACAGGCGGGGGAGGGGATATACATGAAAAATGTGTTTTCTCCCTCGCGAATGGACACCCGTGATCTAAAAAAATCTGAAAAAATTATCAAGCCAGATATTTATGGGTATAACTTTAACAAATTCCTCAGAAGTCAAAATTCTTTCAAATTACATAGTTAATAATAGTATGATCCTTGAACATGACGTGTTTCTCAATTTTATTCGTTGCTGGTTACGGCATTTTGTAAATTGAGTACAAAACCCTTCTGACACGAGCATAGGTCTGTCTACCCAACTTGTTTTTAATTATGTACTTCAATCCAGCCAAAACTAAACGACTTTCTTCATCCGCTTAGAAGAACCACTCTTGTTCTGGCGACCTTAAACTTTTTTTTCTCTTTTTTCGCAAATCAAAAATTGATTGACCTCTCTTCAACCATTTGCCTCCCAAACTTCCTCAACTCCCCTCAATCTACCCATTAGACCATTTGTTCCTTCGGTGGTTAACCTGACAGCTGATCCTCATCGCCTTCAGATTCCCACAATTAGCTCAGCATCATAAGCTCATTAATTCCCAACCTGAACGGAAATCCTCCACAAGCGCATCTTTCCCGGGGTCACATCACTGTTAAGGTTCATTGTCCTCCATGGAAAATAGTAACCCCAACGGTTGTAACCACGGAAAAGACTGCTACGAAAAAGATTCTCGCACAGGCCGAGGATTGAACTTGAGCCACCCCCACGACCGATGCACGATTCTGGCGTGCGTGTCAACTGATCTACGACGTCTATATCCCCCTGATTTGGCGACAACACATACATTTGGCTAGATCAGCCGGTATGAATGTTAGTGTGATCATGCCGCCAAGCCAGTGCAATAGCCAACTTAGCATCTCGGCAAGATTGTATCAGCTAGAGCTTATTTGGTAATTGCGATTACAGAAGTGAAGGAAAAAAAAAACGATTAATCAACCAGACATCTTTGTAATAAGGTGAAATTTAAAGGTTGCGATGAACTTGATTTTAAGCTAAATCAAAACAAAATAAAGTCGAAATAGACAAAGGAATTTGAATTTATGTGAAAACCATTGTTAAATTAGAAGGCAAATTAAGTTAAGGAAAAAATGGAAGAACGAAGTTTAAAGTTACATTAAATTATAATAAAAATTCTTGAAAATTATACTGAAATTATGAAAAGAAAATGCATAGCTTAAAAATGGTAGAAAAACAGTAATTACAACCAAGCCTTGCAAAGATGCCAGAAGTCAGTATTGAAGCACGTTAAAATGAGTGAAATGGCGGAAAGATCTCACATCGTGTGACTACAGTTTACTGTCTATTTGCCTTAAAATATTCCTATTTAAAAACAATATGTTAGTCAGTGAGTCAGTAATTGCCTTTTTGCATAAATGGAAATTGCAAATCACGCTGGAGATCAACATTTTACTTCAATTTGCATAAATTTTTGGCTAAGCGAAAGCAAAATGAAGGCCATGCGTCTGCTTTGAGAAATTTGAGTTCCAATTTTGACGAAATTTGGTACAAAAGCTTATTGAACTGAATTAATGAAGTTCACTATGAAAGATTCAAATTCAATTCAATATCAATATAAACCATTTGATAAAAAAAAAAACCATATCAAATTCAAATTACATATCTTATGAATCAATTGGAAGAAAGGAGAAAAAAACCAGCCAACACTATTCAAAAATTATTTATAATTTCAACGCAACAGAAAACTTTTATCCTACATCTAATATGTTTTAACCTAATTCTAATTCAATGCAATCAAAAAGTTTATCTTATACTAATAAAGTGTTAAAACAATATTCCTAACTTAAGCGTTAAACCTTATCTCTACACCTTACATAATAAACACAACATATACCTACCCTTGATATTGAAACCGATCCCTAATATTTAACATTAAAAACAACAACAACATGAAATGTAGCAATAATGAGCAGAAAATCAAAAACTAAGTAACGAAAAACGTAAAATAACAAAATAAACACGATTAATTTAGATATTGCCATTAAGCCACCCTAACCTAGATCGCTCAATCTCAGTTCGACCAGCCTCAACGAATTTAGCAAATGAGTATCTTCATTGGAATTGTTGGTCTCGCGAACTCAAATTCGATAGAAATTTTATCTTCTTATCGGTGGTGTGATCTGAAAAATCTGAAAAAAAATCACGGAGGCAGATGTTTATGAATACAACAACAACAAATATCCCAGAAGTCGAAATTTGTTCAACTTTGTTAATAATAGTATAATCTTCGAATTTCACATTTTCCCCAATAAAATTCGACATTTAAGTAGTCTTACAAAAAGTCTTAATGCTCTGTAAGCTTGATGAAAATCAAATTATATTCACGGAAGTTATAGCCATTTGAAATTTCTCCAATTACAACAACAATTGCATGATTTTGACTTTCCATCAAATCAGACACTGCATTGATCTTTTTAAAATTTTCAGATAAGATCGATAACATAAAGTTTTTTCGGATTCATGATTTGAGTGATTTTTGCTAGTTTGCAACAAAATGGCGACCGTTGAAAATGTCGGAACAATGAATTTTCTTTTAAGCATGCGCATCTCTTTGACAAGTTTCTTGAATTTATTCGTTGCTGGTGACTGCATTTCGTAAGTTGAGTGCGAAACCCTTCTGACATGAGCGTAGGTCTGTCTACCAAACTTGTTTGTTAAGAGATTCATCACACAATTCAATGAACCTCTGTACCAGCTATAGCATAGTCAGAACAGAACAGAAATCTATACTGTAGTCAGAACAGAAATCAGGATTTTTCGTCTAAAACGGAATTCAAGGGAGATATTTGCCCAATATACCTTTCCTTAAAATTTGGTGAAAATCAGAGTAAAATTGCGCCCTCTAGTGAGTTCATAAATTTCGTTGTATCCCATATATATATATATATATATATATATATATATATATATATATATATATATATATATATATATATATATATATATATATATATACATATATACATATATATATATATATATATATATACATATATATATATATATATATATATATATATATATATATATACATATATATATATAAATATAACATATTTGTATATATATATATATATATATATATATATATATATAATATATATATATATATATATCTTCTTCTCCGTTGCACTACAGCTACTCTCGGGCCTTCGCTCCCTCCAAAAAGCGCCTCCAACTGTCTCTGTCCATTGATCGCGTCCTCCAATTTTGAAATCCGAGCAGCGATGAACTGTCTCCGTCGACCGAGTCAGACCAGCGTTTCCAGTCTTCAGTTCTCCCAAAGAATACCTTTTGGGTATCCGGTGTTCATCCATATATATATATATATACACACACATATATATATAAATATATATATATATATATATATATATATACATATATATATATATATATATATATATATATATATATATATATATATATATATATATATAACATATTTGTATATACACATATATATATATATATATATATATATATATATATATATATATGTATATATATATATATATATATATATATATATATATATATATATATATATATATATATATATATATATATATATATATATATATATATCTTCTTCTTCGTTGCACTACAGCTACTCTCGGGCCTTCGCTTCCTCCTAAAAGTGCCTCCAACTGTCTCTGTCCATTGATCGCGTCCTCCAATTTCGAAATCCGAGCAGCGATGAACTGTCTCCGTCGACCGAGTCAGACCAGCGTTTCCAGTCTTCAGTTCTCCCAAAGAATACCTTTTGGGTATCCGGTGTTCATCCATACGATTCATATGTCCAGCCCATTGTAGCTTCCACAATCTGACAATCGTTGAGACCTCCGGCTCGTCAAAAATTTGATACATATCATGGTTGCATCGAATTCGCCATTGGTCCCCGTCTAGCTTCGCTCCGATTATTCGCCTCAGGACCCGTGGCTCAAAGGTGTTAAATATATTTTTGGATGTTTGGGATTAGAGTCCATATTTCACAGCAATATTATAACACAGGTCTTATCACAGATTTGTACACCTGGAGCTTCGTTTTCCTGTGTATGTAGCTGGTTTTCATGATCGTCAAAACTGAATAAAATATTTTATTTACGAGCTATATTCTTCGGCGTATTTCGTCTCTCTCATTATCCGCTTTCGTTATTTTGGCGCCTAAATACAAAAATTCGCTCACATTTTCGATACTGTATCCGCCATGTGTGATATTTTGTGTATTTGAGGTATTTTTCCTCGACTGCGTCATTAGGTTTGTTTTATTTTCATTAGTTTGTAGACCTACAAGTTTTGCTTCGTTGTCGAGTTTCAAGAAGAGTTCTTTGGTGGTTGTTAATAACCGTGACAAAATGTTGATGTCATCCGCATAGGCTACTACTTGGATCGACGTGTATAGTAATGTTCTTCGTGTATCGACAGGTAGCTTCCTTTTGACGTACTCCAGCGCCAAATTGAATAGGAATGGGGCCAGCCAATCTTCCGGTTTTAGTCCGGTATTTGTGTCAAAGGCATCGGTGAGTTGGTAATTGATGCACAAATAAGAGTGGGGCATCCAGATAGAGGTGGTGGCCTCTCGCACCCTTCCAACCGGATCAAGATCCAAACGGAGACCTGGTCATGTGTTTCCCATTTGAGTGAAAAACTCATACAAACATGATTAGCGTGACTCTTTCCCTCAAATGAGGAATACAAACGTAACCAATTTATGCCATAGCGTTATGCAAGGAAATCATATAACTCCATATCATAAAAGGGCATGCGAGCGGAAGGCCACTCTACCCAGCAAGAGCCCCTGTTAAAAGAAAAAAATCCCCGTTGGCAGCACCAGCCGGAAAAGTAAATGTCTCGTACGTAGGTAAGGGTTCGAAAAAGAATTTGGCTTGTCTACTACTGGACTTCTTACTGCAATTTTCGTAGCATCACATGGGTTTTTATTGACATAAAAAGAATCTGCCGACGTTTCCATTTAGAGACCCTTCATAGAGGCACAAATATTTTGCTAATTAAATTGAGTTGCATACGTATGGATCACATATTGAAAATCGGCGGGTAATAAATTGTTATGAACATATAAATACTGGTTTTGCCTCTTTCTCACATTTGTTGTTTACACATTTCACATTGGTTATCACACAAAAATGATAACTGTTTGGCTTAAATAGCTCAAATAGTTATGTTAATTTCAAAAGATTTCGATAAAAGTTTAATCAGCACTTGCATTGCCATCAATATATATATATATATATATATATATATATATATATATATATATATACATTTTCGATTCTTTTCTGAACCATCAGGGGCCGTCATTTTGAATTTTTACTGAAAAAGGCTGGTTAAAAATATTAATCTGTAAATTTTTGGATTTTTTATTTTTCATCAGATTTGCATAATCAAATTAAATTAGCTTGCCTTAATTACTTATTTTTCAAGCTTTATCGGTATCTGTTGCGAAACTTGGCTGCTAGAGGGCTACAGAAATAAAAAAAATGTTTATGTCACCCCCTGTATGGGGAGATTTTCTTAAACTGGAAATTTCAAGAGGCATCACTCTTGACCAACGTACAAAATTTCCTCATTCTAGCTCATGTGGTTTGCGAGAAAACTTGTTGTGACGCACGAACAAACGGACGGACGGACAGATAGACAAGTCGCGATTTTATAATTTTTTAGGGTATTGTTAAAAATATTTTACAATATTTGAAAATAGTCTGATTTATAAATACTTTCAAGTTGTCATTTAAAAAGTTTCCATGAAAAAAATTGATTTTGTCAGTTGCTATTAAAATAGCTAATTGCGCTTGCCTTCTGACCTTTGGGGGCCACCATTTCTAATGCATGCATTTGATTTTGGATTATTTCAAATCTTTGTGTGCGAGGACCTCATCAATCAATGTGCCGAATCTCGTTCAAATCGGAGTTACACTCAAGACAGCGCAAAATAATTCAATTTTTAGTGAAAATGGCAGCTAAAAATATTAGGTTTTAAATTTTCGACTTTTCTATTTTTCATTCAATTTCAATAAAAAATATAAAATACAAGAACATAGTACAGAGATCCATAATCTTTAGTTTCATCAAAATCCGCTAGAAAATGTGACCGCTAGACCACCACAAAAACCTGAAAAAAACGCATATTTAAACCGCCGCCATTTTGAAATGTATGATCACGAAAATATCAAAGTCTGTAGAACTAAGTAATGTCTATCTTGAAACCAAGATTCATATATATGAAACCAAGTTTCATATATATCGGATCAAAATTGCGACTTCTAGAAGCCTTTGAAATTTTGAGCTTCAACCGGCCGACATTTTGTTTTTGTGACCTGACCTCCAGTTTTTTACGTAATTCTTTAGATATTTATAGTTTCTATCAAACTCTTGAATTTCATGAACATCTGTTGAAAGCTTTGACCACTACTACAACAACAAAATTTTGCACGTTTTTCGACCTTTGAGCGGCTGCCATATTGTATCTGCTGTACCGACTTTGGATTTTTTTATTGTGAGATTCATCAAATACATCAGTAAACCTTTATACCAAATTTCATCCAAATCGGAGCTATACTTTTGTCAGAACAGAAATCACGACTTTTCGTCTAAAATGGCTGCCATTTTGTTTTCACCTGGCCGATAAAGCTGGTTCACGTACTTATCTGAGATACTTACCCAATACACCTTTTCTGAAAATTTGTTGAAAATCGGAGCAAAATTGCAACTTCTAGCGTGGTCACAAATTTCGTTATATATATATATATATATATATATACATATATATATATATATATATATATATATATATATATATATATATATATATATATATATATATATATATATATATATATATATATATACTCTCCGCAATAGGTAAATTTCTCTCGAGAAATTTCACAAAAGGGAAAAGCGCGCCCGATGGCTAGCCCATTCTAGAGGAGGAGCCTGCCATCGTTCCGGGTCTGTACCCGGTCAGGTTTTCAAAGAAAAAGGAAAGACCGAAGGTATTATTTTTAATAATTCATTTAATTATTAATTCGAATTATAAGTAAAAAATCATAATTTGCAATATGAGAATAATTATCATCAATTATAATTTAAATTGCTAAGTAGAGATTTTTAAGAATATAAATCGTGAAAACGGGAAATTGAAAATATAATTATTTAGAAGTTTTACTACTGCAAAAATATTATTGTGTATACATATATATATTTATTTACTTCTTTTCTTGAAAATTCTATAAGCAAACTATGAACAAGAATACATATTTAGCAAAATGTCTCAAACTAAATATTTCACTATTTTTTAAAAAAATTATTATTCAAATGGACTATTTACGTAAAAACATATTTTTAATTAGTATCTCATGCGATGAGTTTTCTTTTCTCGCCGTTTGTTTTGTTTTTATTATTTTTAAGATCTACAAGGAAGAAATGTTGAAAGAAAACTGATTTATTTATATATTTAAATTTAAATAAGAATTCTTGGAAAATTTCACTTCTGTTGAGATTATTTTAAGTCTCTTTCAACAATATAAAGAGCTGCAACATTTTACTGAATTAATATCAGAGCAGTAATAAGTCACTAACTATTTTGAAATATTTGTTTAGTTTTCTTATTACTTTTAAAAATATTTAAAAGTTTTTTTGAAATGTTTTGAAATATTAAAAATCTTATTGAAAATTACTTTAACAAAAGTCTTAAATACTTATGAAACATTCAAAAACTTTTAAAATATTTTTAAAAATATTAAAATTCAAAAACAAGCTCCTTTTACCAATATTAAATATTTTTGCAGTTTGAATTTCTGTTTGTACAATTTGAAATATTTTCAATACATTTCGTTAATAATTTATGTTACTTAAAACAATTTCAAAATAATCCAATTTGAATGTTTTAATTCATATTCTATCATTGATGAAACACAATTTTGAGCAATCATTTTAAAGTATATATTTTATGTAATATATATTTTATGGAAGACTAAATGCATTTATTTTTGTACGAAAATTAAAAATAAAAATGGTTTTATCAAAATGTGGTTCATTGTTTTGGATTCTTATAATTGAAAATGGTTTTGTTTTCCTTCATTTTGTGCTTATTTGCGTGTGTATAAATGCAATTTAATGACTCATTATAGTTAAAAGGAAAAAATATGTCTTAAAATTTTTATTTTTTTTAATTTTTAAAAACAAAATCAGTTGTGTTTGTCTTTTATTGTCTTTTGATATATTAAATTGTTTGTAAATTAAGGATTTACGATTTGTTGTTGTTTTTATTAGAAGTATCCACCAATTTTTGTTTTATAATAAGAAAAAATTTTAGAAAACTTTATTTTATAAAAATTAATTGCACTTATTCAAGTATTATTTATTCATTTGGTTTTTCGAAAAAAGTCAATGATGTAAATTTTGAAGAGAAGTTTTAAGAAGAAAATTAATTGCATTACGTAGTTATTTATGACTATGCAGGAACATTTTTAAATTATGTTGGTTAATTTTTAAAGGAGATTTTTGTGGGGTGGAAGTCAATTTTGTTTTTAAATTAATACCTGTGTATAGCACCAATTTTCAGCGACAGGTGTATTTACTTCTGGCACACGGGGAGACGGTACTCGACCAACCATCGTTGTATTAGTTGATGAATGGCGGTTTGACGTAACTCTAGTAGTTTGGCCTGCCGGACATTCGTTAGCTGCTGTTAATCTTTATGTATGCCACAGGCATTATGTATACCCCTGAGGTATTGTAAAATGTTGTACCTGGCAAGAGCAATCCTCACATGTGAAAGATGCTGAAGTATCCACGGTGGAAAGTTGGGTGCGCAAAAACTCAAAAGGAAATCCGAGACAAACGGAATAATTGATATATATATATATATATATATATATATATATATATATATATATATATATATATATATATATATATATATATATATATATATATATACATAGGGTTATCAATTTTACGCTTGGGAAACTAAAGCTAAAGAAAATACATAAAATATTCAGATGGAAACAACATTTTTTATCCAATATAAAGATTGAACTTTGCCATTATACGTGAAACACCACATAATTCAAATGTCTTACTCGGGACCTCTAACAGGCCTCAATCCTTTTGAGGTAATTTTCAATGACTTTTCGGCACGTTTCCGGCAATATCTCGGCCATAACTTCACGAATATTGGTTTTCAACTGCTCAAGATTTTGAGGATTGTTCGCGTAAAAATGATCTTTCGCATAGCCCCATAAAAAGAAATCCAAAGGTGTTGGGTCGCAGGATCTTGCCGGCCAATTGACATCACTCAATCTTGAAGTTACGGGTCCTGGAAACTTCTCTTGCAAAAGTGCTCGAGTAGCCTGTGTTGTGTGGCTTGTGGCTCCGTCCTGTTGGAACCACATGTTCTCCAGATCATAATCTTCAATTTCTCTCCAAAAATAATCGGTTAACATTCGTCCATAGCGGTCAGAATTGACTGTAATGGCTCTTCTTTGATCGTTTTCAAAAAAATACGGGCCAATAACACCACCAGACCATAATGCACCCCAAACGGTCACTTTTTCCACATGCAAATGCCTTTCTGCGATCACCTGAGGATTTTGAGAGCCCCATATGCGGCAATTCTGTTTATTTACGTAATCACTGAGCGAAAAATGAGCCTTATCACTAAAGAAAATTTTGTTCGAAAAATCGTTATCAATGGCTTGTTGTTCAATCACCCAATTCGCATACATTCTGTGTTGTGTATGGTCTTGAGGCTTAAGTTCTTGAGTGAGTTGGATTTTGTACGGATAGAGATGCAAACCCAAATGCAAAATCCGCCACAATGAGCAGTTAGACAAGCCCAAATGTTGAGCACGTCGAGGAATCGACAAATTCGGGTCTTCCTCCACACTTTGAGCAACGACAGCGATATTTTCAGCAGAACGAATGTTGCGATGATGCATAGGCCTTGCAATATCAATAACCGATCCAGTCTTTTCAAATTTTCTCACTGTGCTCGAAATTGTTTGCTGTGTAGGTCGATTATGTCGACTGTAATCGGCTCGTAAGGCCCTAAATGTTGATACAGCAGAATCATCAATTTAATAATTTTAACACATTTTTCGACTGCTAAACGATCCATATTTCTAAATGGCAAACCTTTAACTAAAAGAAACTTGCTTTGAACGACATTTAATTCTTACAGATGTCAAATGGCAGGGTTATACTTTCCCAACTACGAAATGGATAACCCTGTATATACATATATATAAATATATATATATATATATATATTTATATATTTATATGTATATATATATATATATATATATATATATATATATATATATATACTCGTATATATATATATATAATATATATATATATATATATATATATATATATATGTATATATATATTTATATATATATATATATATATATATATATATATATATATATACATATATATATACATATATATACTACTGTGACCAAAAAATAAGGTGACATTTGAATTTAAACTGCGCGCGTTGAAGAATTTGGAGAATTATTGTTTTTTAGTCAGTGACATCTATGTCAAATTTACATGTCAAAATATTCATTAGTGTTTGAGATATGCGTCGTTTCCGGAATGGCCTTCAGTTCCGTCTTCGCTGCGGCTTGAATCTCCTCTATCGTATCAAATCGGTGTCCCCGGAGCGGTCTTTTGAGCTTGCTGAACAGCCAGAAGTCGCACGGCGCCAGATCAGGTGAATACGGTGGTTGCGGAATGACATGAGTTGAGTTTTTGGCGACATGATCACGAATCACGAGTGCAGTATGGGATGGTGCATTATCGTGGTGTAAAAACCAAGAATTGTCTTTCCACACTTCCGGCCTTTTTAGGTGGATAGCGTTACGCAAATGACGCAGAACCTTCAAATAATATTCCTTGTTGTTGAAGGAATTTACAATGCACAACACCACGATAAACGAAGAAGAGAAGAGGTTGATGGTCGCCCAGGACGCTCTTCATCTTCGACACGTTCACGGCCGGCTTAGAACTTAATACACCACTTGTAAACATTTTTCTAATCATAACCTCATCACCAGAGGCTTTTTGCACCATCCTCAACATATCCGCAGCAGAAAATTGATTCCGTAAACAATATTTAACGCAAATTAAATAAATTTCGACATCGCAAAAAACGAAAAACTCACTTTTAGCAGCTCACAAAACGACGCGTATCTCAAACACTAATGAATATTTTGACATGTAAATTTGACATAGATGTCACCGACAGTACTACCAACCTAAAACAAAAATAATTCTCCAAATCCTTCGACGCGCGCAGTTTAAATTCAAATGTCACCTTATTTTGGGACACAGTAGTATATATATATATATATATATATATATATATATATATATATATATATATATATATATGTATATATATATATATATATATATATATATATATATATATATATATATATATATATATATATATATATATATATATATATGTTACCGTAACTCGCGCACACTGCGGCTTTTCTTGCCAGGTTGATAGTCGCAGGGATTTGTGATTTATCCTAAAAACTAGTTTACTTGGTATGATCATTTTCAGGTCAGCCATTTTTGTTAAACTCGCGCACATCATTCCTAGCAAGGGCATACTACGAATGAGCATATGAATTTTACGCTTGAAGAAGGATCCTTAGTAAGTCTTATCGCACCTTACTATACGACAGTCGTGTCCTAATATGGTTTAAACCTTACTCTCAAATAAAATCAGTTGTAGCTACTTCATGTACATTTATTTGTAGGCTTTTTATTCATCTTCACTAGATAATTATTCAAACCATTTGATAAAAGATACTACAAACTACATAATCAAAACCCTCGGGAAATATCGTTTGGTAATTTTAAGTCGAAAACAGAAGGCAAAGATGAAACGCAGAATTTCTTGTGATGACCTGTGCCCCTTTGCATGCAGCAAACAATCAACTGGTTGTAAAGTCACAGATATATTGACCGATAGTGATAATTGTTGTGCCTACCAGCCATGGATTTCAAAAATTATAATGTACTATTAGTATATTGATCTTTTACAACAGATCCAATCGTTTTAGAGCTGAGTCACGTATTTATTTGTCAACCCATGTTTTATTGCAAACACACAATTTCAGTCAAAAACATCTCTAACTTAATTGAGAACTAATCAAAATTCTTAAGCTTTCATTCAGTCTGACTAGACTTGCACAACAGACTTCATACTATCGTTCCTTAAAATGGATCTCCGATATGAAAAAAAAGCAGTTGGTATTTATTGTTAACCTTTTCTGCCTTCTTTAACTGATTATCTATATTTTTTCGCAGCACATAAATTGAGTAAAAGCAAAAAAGGAAAAAAACCTTTAACGTTTTCGTGATCAAGTTCTTAATTTTGAACGATTATAGTTATTATTGCCTTGTCTACTTTACAATTCAGTGCAACGTTAAATGATTGATGACGGGTTTCAATTTCATTGCAATTTGTCTTGAACGTGATTTTAAATTTATGGTATGCCTTATTGATCGCTACCATTTGTCAGGCAATGATTGACTAGTGCAGATTGTTTCATCACTTATGGTCTCTATGTTACTATAAAGTTTCATTTTGCTTGTATATGGGTATAGTAGCTGCAATTAGATTTAATCATTGATATTTCTTTTTAAGCGCTTTTGTTTAAAATTAATACAGTGCAAGGCTAGTTTATTAGGAAAATAATATAACTTTACTAATATGATATGCTCTAATTTGGATAAAGTATATGGACGGGTTAATTATATGTAGTAACTTGCAAGGATAAATTTTTTGAGGAAAAAATATTTGCAATTCAGAAACACTCGTAGGTATATTTATGCAATTAACAGGAGTGCAAACGAGTTACTCAAACTTCAATTAAAATGTACGTTAATTGCCTCTATTTTTAACGCTGCGTCATAAATCTGTAAAATGAAATTTTTTGTGTCAAATGTATATACATACATTGTGACTAAAAATACCCGAAAATGGCAAATAAAACGCAAAATATTTAATTATTCATCAAAATCACACGGAGCCAAATCTGGTGAATACGGTGGTTGATCGATAGTATTTATTGCGTTCTTGGCTTTAACTTCGGTCACAATAAAAAAAAATTACAAAATCACAAAAATCGCAACGCACTACTGAGATGTACCGACTTAAGCAGCTGCTGTAAACAAACTGGTTGACAGATTGCGCTCATATTTGGCATAGCAATTAAGGACAGTCCTATCAACTTAACAAAATATTTTTTTTTTTGTAATATCATTTACCCGGGGAATTTATATTATATATATACGAGTATATATATATATATATACATATTTATATATATATATATACATATATATATATATATATATACATATTTATATATATATATATATATATATATATATATATATATATATATATATATATATATATATATATATATATATATATATATATATATATATATATATAAAAATATATATATATAAATATATGAGTGTGTGTGTGTACGTATATGTTTATATAAATACATATTTACATATATATATATATAGATATATACATATAAACATATATATATATATATATATATATATATATATATATATATATATATATATATATATATATATATATATATATATATATATGTGTATATAAACATGTGTATATATAAATATATATATAAATATATATATATATATATATATATATATATATATATATATATATATATATATATATATATATATATATATATATATATATATATATATATATATATATATATATATATAGGTAGTCTTTGTGGTCTAGTGGTTAGAGTATGAACCCATAAGCCGAAGGCCCCAGGTTCAAATCTCGTTGGGAGCAACGTGATTTAGTTCAGGGGATTTTTCGGACAGACTACGAGTGTTCACTCAGTGGTGATATGTACTGATTTAATCAGATCACATCATAGCTGAGCAAAGCACACGGGAGCATAGTACTGAACAAACCAACTTCCGAACAAATCAATACGGTCATGAAAATGAGATACTTTAACCATCTCTAAGCGAAGGCCCGAGAGGGGCTGTATTGCTACAAAGAGGAAGAAGATATGTATATATATAATATATATATATATATATATATATATATATATATATGTGTATATTACCTGTGTATATATATAAATTTATGGTATGGTATGCTATATATATATATATATATATATATATATATATATATATATATACATATATATATACTCGTATATATATATATATATATATATATATATATATATATATATACTCGTGTATATATATATATATATATATATATATATATATATATATATATATATATACTCGTATATATATATATATATATATATATATATATATATATATATATATATATATATATATATATATATCTATATACTCGTATATATATATATATATATATATATATATATATATCTATATACTCGTATATATATATATATATATATATATATATATATATATATATATATATATATATAGACCAAGAATAAAAATCTTTGTTAACTGGAAATAATTTCAAAAGGACATCTGCTGAAGATCTAATTTGAATACCTGAGTATTCTATTGCTACTAAAGAATATCTAACAAGTGCCATCCTTGCATATTTTCATGTTTGCATCCTAGAAAGGTCAATTGTTCCCAAGCATTAATTAAAGCCCCTTCAATGTAATATTTCTCTGACCTGCCCATTGCGAATCTTTTTGGTCTGCTTTAGTGTCGGCCGTAATTAAGGATAATTTTAGCTTCCTGAAACGTATTTATTTCCTGATTTTTCGAAGAGTTCATCTTTCTCTAGTTTGATTAGTCTCAGTTTGCCCTTGTTATAGTCAAGACACTTTAAAATGGGAAAAGCCCGCGAAATTAGCAGTGAAATTTTTGCTGTCATAGTTGCCTTGCACAAAGAAGGCAAAACTGAGCGCCTAATTGTGTCGCAACTCAAGTTATCGAAGACTTGTGTTCATAACGCAATAACCCGAAACAAAGCGGCTGGCAGTAAGCAAACCCGTTCACGGTCAGGAAGGCCACAATGTACCACTCAAAGTGAGGATGATCTAATCGTCGTTACCAGCAAGCGAAATAGACTTCAAACAGCACCACAAATCCGCGAACAAATGAACAGCTCTCGATCGAAACCTGTGTCAGTGACTTCGGTAAAACGACGATTAAGAGATGCTGGGTTATTTGGCCGGGTCGCAGTTTGAAACCCGCTTCTTAGACCACAAAATAAAAAGAAACGCATGCAGTGGGCCCTCCCTATCGAGACTGGACCGCAGAAGACTTCAAAAAAGTTCTTTGGACAAACGAATCCAAATTTCAAATTTTTGGATCAAAACGACGAACTTATGTTCGACGTAGCGCCGAGGAAAAGATGCTGCCAGTCTGTGTGTTGCCAACAGTCAAGCACGGTGGTGGTTCCATTATGGTTTGGGGATGTTTCTCGAGACGTGGAACTGGGTATCTGGTACGAATCAATGGAATCATGAAAAAGGAGCAGTATAAAAAAATACTTCAACGAAATGTCGTTCCGTCCGGCCTACGATTAATTGGAAATGGATTTTGTTCCAACAAAATAACGATCCCAAACATAGTTCTAAATTATGCAGGGATTATTTAGAAGGGAAAGAAGCAAAGGGGATTTAACAACATATGGTGTGGCCCCCTCACAGTCCGGACCTAAATCCGATTGAGCTTCTGTGGGATGAGCTGGATAGAAATGTGCGGAGCTGTTGCCCCTCCTCACAGGAAGACATGTGGAAGGCTCTACAAGAAAACTGGAACCAAATTTCATCAGAAACTATTGACAAATTGATTGACCGTTTGCCAAGATTAGTGAAAAAAATGGTAAAATGCAAAGGAGGCTTTTTTGACGGAAAACCTGTTTAACATATAAGTGGTATTTTTAAAGTTAAGAGTTGACATTTACTTATTCTTTTGTTTGATTTATAACCTATTTGTACTAGTTAATAAATATTTTAATCAAAAATTAAACCTTCTACTTTATATTTTGAGTTTTGGTTCATTTTCCTTCTTTCATGGTGTTGGTCCTAAACTTTTGGCCGGTAGTGTATATATATATATATATATATATATATATATGTATATATATATATATAAACATATATTGTACGCTCCCTATACGGACACTCCTCATAACTGGACACATCTTATAACTGGACAATTTTTCTAGTCCCGTTCATTTACGGTCCTGTTTTCAAACCAATAACACTCCATTAACCGGACCCTCTATTACCCGGATGCGGGCACCATTTTTTTCAATTCTTACTACGAAAGCTCTAATAACCGGCTCGCATTTTAAATTCAAGGCCACAAAGTGCAATACGTTCTTAGTTTTATTTGTTTCTATGCTATGAACATCATGTATTTGGATTTCTCTAAAGCCTTTGACTCAGCAAATCACAATATTTTGTTGAGCAAACTTAAATTTCTTGGCGTTTCTGAGATTTGGTCTGCTGATTATCTTCTTACTTATTTAATCATGTTAGCTCAGTATCTTTTCAGAGCAGGACTTCCAACCCCTCCCATCTATCTTCTGATGTTCCTCAAGGATCAATTCGTAGCCCACCATTGCTAACTCTGTTCATAAATGACTTGCCATCCGTCGTTATCAACTCGTTATACTTTTTCTTGAAAAGCCGTCGGGCCTTGCTTATTTGAGTGAGCATACGCGTTCTGAATCCCTTGAGGCATCTTCAGCCAGAGGAGAATTGGCCTATGGAAATCAAATAAACGAAATAATTGACTAAAACTCCTTATGTCTTCTTTATGCAGAGAACGTCAAAGTCTTTAAAGAAGCGTCACCTAACGATGCTCTGCTTCATGAAGATGTGGAAGCCATTTCACGGTAGGTTTCTTTTAACTAGCTTCCATTAAATATTTCTAAATGCATTTATCTTTCGTTTTCCAATAACCCTAGTCCTCGTAGCTTTCAATTTTCGTTAAATAATTCTTATCCAAGTACGGTAACACATTTCAGGGACTTAGATGTCAATTTCGACTCTAAGTTGAAGTTTGATATTCATATTTTTTATATAACTTCAAAAACCTCTCATATTTCTGGCTTTATCTTAAGAAATTTCTATATTTTTTCCGATCCTTTATGCGGTGTTAAATTATATTGAAGCTTAGTTCGTCCCATTCTCGAGTACAGTCGTCTTATTCAAAATGTTTGAAGTCCACGCTAGAAGCTCAATAGAAAAAATTTACAAGAATCGTCTTCTTGAAGCTTTAGATTCCTTACATTTATTAGGAATCACTCTTATTTATCCTCAGTTTACCTTCGCCGGAAAAGGGTCCGTTGAGTCTACCTTGATGAATGTTTCCTTTCCGTGGTTTGCTCGATACTCGCTTAGTCAACCAAGTTTCAGTGAGGCATGTTTTGCGTTCTACAAGATCGTCGAAATCTTTGATGTTCTATTCGCACATATGTAGCTTGATGTATTTTCACTCACTCATTAGGGCCTAGTACGGAGTCCGAATTAGGCCCTAATGCCGAACGTAACGCGTTTCCCCATCACTGCCTAAATTAGGCAGTGATGGGGCTTGCCTAATCAGTTACTAATTTAGGCAGTGATGCGGCTTGCCTAAACGCTTCCTAATTTAGGCTGTGATGCGTTTTGCCTAAACAGTTCCTAAACACAACTTTCTTGGCAAAATCAACATATGAGATATAAATTTGTTCATGATTCTTACCATTCTCATCACTTCGCAAAATACTTGTACTTTCCAGTTTTCACAGTTTTCAAGAAAATCCATCTATGCGATAAGCCTATATACGAGTATATAACCTTAATAACATGACTCTGGTGCAAATTATATGCTATGAAACATTTTGATTCAATTTAGGCATGCTGCATTAGAGCCCCATTAGGCCCACATTAGGCATGCCCCATTAGGCATGCCTAAGTTGGGAAAAGGTGGTCAACACCTCAGCACATCCAAACTTAAAAGTATTTAAAGCTATGCATTCTCATCTTCTACGTATAATTGTAATTCATTACCACAAAATTTTATTTTGTTCGATTTTATACAACAAAAATGTTCAGTTTAGGAACTGTTTAGGCAAGCCTTATTACTGCCTGAATTATAAATTTTTTATAAAGTGTCGAAAACTGTACAATAAATATTTAAATTCTTCCCAAGAACTCTTTGTTTTTAACACTAAAAAAATTTGTTTTCAGGAAAAGTTTAGCCAAGCCTCATCTCCGCCTAAGTTAGGAAATGTTTATGCATGCTCCATTTCTGCCTAAGCTAGAAACTGTTTAGGCAAGTCCCATCACCGCCTAAATTGGAAATTGATAGTAAATTGAAGAAAATCGTTGCCCAGGAAACGGATTTTTTGTGCGTAATCCGTAAAACGATCATAAAACTCTCATAAAACTATTAAAACATAATTGAAATTATCGGTTGACTTTCGCAAAACGATCGTACCACGCCAAGCTATCACAAAACTATTGTTTTTGACGAATGTTCGTCAAACTATCGTTTTTGACGTTTTCTTACTAAGAAATGTCAGTGTTAATTACATTTTTCCCAACAAAAATTTTTCTGGTTAGGAATTGTTTAGGAAAATCCCATCAGGCCCTTATGTGGAAAGACCCATCAGTGCCTAAAGACGTTGTGTTTAGGAATTGATGGGGTAATGCGTGACGTTCAGCATTAAGGCTTAATGGGGTTTTCCTTATCAAATCCTAAACTGAACAAGTTTAGGCATGCCTAATTAGGTCCTCATTAGGCATGCCTAATTTACACATGCCTAACTTAGGCATGCCCCATTAGGGCCCCATTAACATAGGTCCACATTAGGTATGCCTAAACCGACAAAAAATAAAAATCGCTAAACTCACTTTAAATTGCAACATTTTCATTTGATCATTTTTGTCGTTCTCTACGTTGCACTAAAATGCGAAATTTTCAAAATTGCTTAAGTTAAGCATGCTGATTAGGCCCCCATCAGGACCGCATTAGGCATGCCTAACATAGGCCTGCCCCATTAGAGCCCCATTAGCCCCGCATTAGGCATGCCTAAACTGACAAAATGTGAAAAATTCTTAATCTCACTTTCAATTGCAAAATTTTAATTTGAATATTTATTTCACTCTCCAGATTGCAATAAAACGCAAAATTTCCAAAATTAGTCGTTAGGCATGCCTAATTATTCCCCCATTAGGCCCGCATTAGGCATGCCTAACTTAAGCATGCCCATTAGGCCCGTGTTAGGCCCTAATGGCTGGTTAGGCATGCCTAAACTAATTTCTGCTCGGGAATATGTGCTGTATTACTACGGAACCATATGACTTTGGAACAATATGCACTTTTGACTGACTCAGGCACTACAGGTTTGCTAAGATTTGCATGAAATATTCTGGAATGATAGGTATCATGAATATCTTTGAGGGTTGGTTTAGCTAGTGCCATCAGTAATCGTAAAACAAAATGCTGGCTGTTTTAAATGAGAATAAATTTAAGTTATTTTTCTCACTTGATTGAATTCAATGAATGACTGGCAATGTTCCAATTTATTTTGTTCCAGGTCAACTTAAAAATACTATTACTGAAATTTAAAATATGTATCAACTAACAACATGTGTTATTGTTGTTGTACTTCCATACAATTGAAAGGGCGATAAGTCACTTTAGTATGATTTGATTTTCATGCAATTTCTTAAACATAAGGGCCTTATATGAACCTACATAACTGTAAAATTTTAAGGAGTTTAACGGCATCGTTTCGATTCCTGGGGGAAAATGTAGAACTTATAAATCATACTTTTCTAACAGAGTTGAGTGAATTAAAATTTCTGAGGTATTTTGTCGCCTTATAGTCATACAGACATACCTTCGTGAGTTTTCCAGATCTTCGGGTCAAAGGTGCAAAAAATCACTTTTTTTCAGATTCTGAAAGTGCTTAGACTTTTCATTTGATACCTTCTTCTTCTTCTTAGCACTACAGCCCCTTTCGGGCCTTCACTTCCTGTAAACAGCACCTCCAACTATCTCGGTCCGTTGATCGCGTCTTCCAATTCCGAAATCCGAGCAGCGATGAACTGTCTTCGTCGACCGAGTCAGACCAGCATTTCCTCAGTTTCCCCACTGGCCACCGGCCTTCAGTTCTCCCAACGAATACCTTCTTGGGTATCCGTTGTTCGTCCATACGATTTATGTGTCCAGCCCATTGCAGCTTCCGCAGTCTTACAATCGTTGAGACCTCCGGTTCGTCAAAAATTTCATACAACTCATGGTTGTATCGAATTCGCCATTGGTCCCCGTCTAGCTTCGCTCCGATTATTCCCCTCACGACCCGTCGCTCAAAGGCATTCAATATATTTGCGGATGCTTGGATTAGGGTCCATGTTTCACACCCGTATCATAACACAGGTCTTATCACAGATTTGTATACTTGGAGCTTTATTTTCCTGTGTATGCAGCTGGTATTCAAGATCGTCAATACTGAATAGAATATTTTATTTTCGAGCTGTATTCTTCGGCGTATTTCGTCTCTTTCATTGCCCGTTTTCGTTATTTTAGCGCCTTAATACACAAATTTGCTAACATTTTCGATACTGTATTCGCCAAGTGTGATAACCACCTTGATACTTCCCAATAATACTGTAGGCATATGATCCGATTTTATTTTCTAAAATTTTAGAAAATATTTTGTACGCCGTACAAAGTAGTGATATGCCTCTATAATTTTCGCACTGTAGCTTGTCATCTTTTTTGTGGATAGGGAATAGAATTGATTGGCTCCACTCTTTCGGCATATGTTCTTGTTGCCAAATGTACTGGATGACTTTGTGAATAGCTTAATGAACACTACTGCCACCATATGTGATGAGCTGCACTGGAATTTTATCGATGCCCGGCGCTTTATTATTCTTTTGGGCTTTGATGATGGAACAAACTACAGCCAGAGTTGGTGGGGCCAATGGAAGCTCTCCGCAGACATCTATAGGCTGCGATGTTCTGGAGCTGTGCGGAGGATTAAGGAGATTCTTGAAAGTTAATCCCCATTTTTCCTTAATCTTGATTTCATCAGCGATTATATTGCCGCTGTCATTACGACAGAGCGTAGTTTTGGGCTGATAACCACATTTCAGGCTTTTCACTACTTTGTACGCTTGTCTTTTGTTGTTGCTTGCTAAACTCACATCTATACTTCTAAATTGGTCGTCATAGTATTTTCTTTTCTTAATCCTAATTATCTTATTCGCTACTCTTCTAAGATTTTCATAGTGTTCTCTCTTCGTCCTGGTTTTCCTACCTACATATTCTTTGTACGCCTGATTCTTTTTATCTATCGCATTCTAGCACTCATCATCGAACCAATCACTCCTCTTGCGCCGGGCTTGATTTCCCATCGTCTGTTCTGCTACGGTCGTGAAAGCTGCTTTCACTTCCATCCAGAGCTCGTTGCTCGCCTTTAACGATGCGTCTGATACGATGGGAGCCAGCTGGTTGTCGAGGGTCTCCGCGAACTTTTCGGCCACAGACACCATTTGGAGCCTTTCGATGTCAAATTTTCGTAGCGGGCTGGTCTTCGCTGAATATGCCTTTGACATACGACATCGAAAAGTTAATTTGATCAAATAATGATCTGAGTAACAATTGGCTCCTCAGTATGTACGGACGTCAAGTATGCTCGAGGCCCAACAATGTTGGATCAGAACATGATCGATCTGGTTTTGTGTGTTGCCATCCGGTGATACCCAGGTCATTTTGTGAATGCGTCAATGTGAGAAGCAAGTCGAACGTATGACTAGATTTCTGCTACATGCAAAGTCAATCAGGCGCTGGCCGTTGTCATTTGTTTCAGCGTGAAGGCTATATCCTCCAGTTGTTCCCCAATGAGACAGCTCATTGCCAGCCTTTGCGTTCAAATCACCCAAAATAATTTTTGTGTCGTTTGTGGGCAATGAGTCGACTAGTCTTTCCAGGTGATTGTAAAACGATTCATTCGTTTCTTCGTCCTTTTCTTCGGTCGGGGCGTGAACATTAGTCAGCCAGATTTTAAAGAATTTCGCTTTTATACGGATCGCACACAACCGTTCGTTTATTGCCATGAAATCAATAACGTGCGATTTGAACTCCCCATCCACAATGAAGGCCACTCCGAATTCTCGTTTTCCAGTAGGCTTCCCACTTTTAAATATTGTGTGCGATCTCATGTCTTGAATGTCGTTTCCAGTCCAATTCGTTTCCTGGACTGCCAGTATTTTTAATTGATATTGGCTGGCCTGTTGTAAAAGGTCCTTAACAGCGCCAGGGTAATTGAGTGATCTGACATTCCAGGATCCAATGTCATAGTCCTTTTTTCGTTTGCGAGGTCGTTGCTGTGAGTTCAATCCATTCCGAGGCCTATCTGCAGTTTTCGAAGCAATTAGCAGTTTTTCAGGTATGGGGAGTTAGCCCGTTGCCCAACCTCCATTCCGGCGGCATGGTTATAACGTCGATTCTGTTATCAGGCGCGGAAGATTCGCCTTCACTCTCTTACGTCCTTACAACGGAGGTGTAAGTAAGATTTAGTAGCAGAGCTGTAGATGTATTTACAGTTATTAGCATTTCTCGACATTTAATGTTACATTATTTTGGAACCAGTAAACCCAATGTGCACTCCGAGAGCATTTACTACCATTTAATTGGGAGGTTTGGGATGAGGAATCAACGAAGCTATGGGTTGGGGTAACAAGGGGTTCGCATTTGAAACCTTACTCCACTAAATTTGATGAAATCAATTTCTAAGGGCTACTTCGTTATGAGGGGGGACCGCCTATAAAAAATTTTGAAATATTTGATGACCTAAATTTTTGAGGGACCACCACTTCTGACTTCTTCACGAAGTTTGTGTTTTGTAGAAATTTCTTGTGACGCACGGATAGATAGACATGCAGATAGATGGACAGATAGACAAATGGGCAGACGGAGGGACAGACAGGACGTAAAACTAGAGGTTTTTTAAAATTTCTTTCACAATAACAAATAACTTAGAGGTTGAAATTCGTTGAACTTTAGTAATAATATAAGTATTTAGCATTTTTGTCACTAAAACTATGTAAGAATCATTAAATTGGATAAATTTAGCCATTTAAGTATTTCTTTAAAATATCCTTTTATTCTATAAGCTTTAATAAAATTTACAGAAGTTATAGCCATTTGGATTTCCTCCGATTACAACAATCATATTCATAGACGATCTTTCTACTACATGGGCTTTCCGTCGAACCAGACACTATACTTTGGATTAGATCTTCTCCAAATTTTCAGATAAGATAAATAACAAAAATGCATTTAAGATTCAGGTCAGTTGATGATTTAAGCAACATTTGAAGAAAATGTTGGCTGGTTAAAGTGGAGTTCCTTTAAAGTAACAATTTATTTGTTGTGGATGTCATAAAAGTTTTTCTTGAATTAAATCATTCTCCCGCATATTGCAGGTAAAGTACAAAATCGTAGTTCTGTCTACCCAACTTGTTACATTTATCTTACTATTGCATGTTTTCTCTTCTCCTCCTCCTCTTAGCTGTACTTTTGTTTACTCAATTTTGTAATTGAAATTATTCTGTTAAATAAGGAAATAAGTAAGCAAACTTCTCAATGCAGCAATTTAAATCGGAGCAATTAACGTACTCAGTAAGGGACTAAACTGCTTAATTCTCTGGAGGGCGCTGTCTCGAACGCAGAGGGCAACGTGCTCGTTAGGGGAGACTTCAACGCTAAACAATCGAATGAGGTCTGCCTCAAACAGATCCGCGGGGAAAACGAGTCCGAGAAATGGCGACCAGAATGGCGCTCGTTGTACTAAACACCGGAAATACGCCGACTTTCTACCGTATTGGCTGTGAGGGAACCTACCGGACGTGACATTCGCCTACGGAGGATATACAATTGGAAAGTATTAGAGGACTACTCAGCCAGTGATCATCAGTGCATTCTGCTTGAGATCAGTGATATTGTCTCGCGAGGTCTGTGCTCTCGGCATTCTACAACCGGGTGGAACATCGGAAGGATGGACGTCGGGCGGTTCGTTTGGTGGGGACCAAAGAATTGGCAGCTCAAGACGTAGTGAACTCAACTATGAGCATCATCACGACTGCTTGCTGCGCTTCTACGCCCCGTCGAAAAACCCGGCACGGCAAGCCCCCAGTGTACTGGTGGTCAACTGAAATCGCGGAAAAGCGAAGGGAGTGTCACAAGCTTCGACTTGAGACTCAACGGGTGCGGAACCTTGACGAGGCACGCGATCGGGTGGTAGCATATAAGTCGGCCAGAAAATGCCTTCGCAAATTTACTAACAATATCGAGGCTCACTGCTGGCAAGACCTAATGGACAATGTGAACAAGGATCCGTAGGGCCGTGGCTACAAGCTAGTTATGGAAACTTTGCATATATGATGCGGAAAAGATGGACGAGATAGTGCGGGTACTCTTCCCCGCCCATTCCGTCCATGTTGACGCTGTCCAACAGTAAAACAGCAGTCGAGTGTCCACTCTTCACACAACCGGAACTGGAGGAGGCAGTCGTTTCATTGAAAGCGAGGAAGGCTCCAGGTCCAGATGGTGTTCCGGCTGAAGTGTTGCAGCCTGTTTATCACCATTGTCCTGACTTGCTGCTCAGCACATTCAACGCTTGTCGACGGAATGGGGTTTTCCCGGTACGATGGAAGGTGGCGTGGCTCGTGCTGATCAGCAAGGAGAAGGGCAATCCCGAACCGCCCTCTGCATACCCCCCGTTATGCATGCGGAGGCATATAGTCGCACCAAGCCACGGATCGTCCTGTTGGTGACACTCGACGTCAGGAACGCCTTCAACTCCACAAGGTGGGTGGATATTCTGGATACGCTGGAAAAGCCTTTTCAAGTTCCAGAATATCTAATGCGGCTTTGGAGGGACTACTTAAAGGACCGAAGCCTGCTCTACGACACGACACAGGGCCAACAAAGGATGACTGTTACATTGGGTGTTGCCCAGGGATCTTTCCTCGGCCCAGACCTGTGGAACGTGTCTTACGATGGGCTACTGAGAATGGAGATGCCAGAAAAGTCGCGCTTGATCGACTATGCGGATGATTTAGCGGCTCTGATCGCTGGACGCACTGTTAAACAGGCGCAATTTAGGCTAGGTGTGCTAATGCGCCGAGTGGAGGCCCAGCCCTTCAAGAAGGCGCCTCTTGATGAGTGCTGTAGGGTCAGTGCTACCGTACGGAGCAGACGCATCGGGCGACGCTCTCAGTAAAGAGGTATTAGCCCAGTCATATTAGGTAAAAAAAAGGGGTCAACCTCGGAATGAAAGATAATAAGCTGCAAATTGGTATGAACCTTTGTTTTGTCATTCTAAATGTTGTCTCAAAAGTCTAAATCCTTATCGTGTTCGCGTCTCAAGATATTCAAGGTCAAAGGTCACAAAAATCGGTTTTTCGCGAATATCTGGCTTCCTATCGGTTAAATGAGATTTGCATTTATTATAAAAGTTGTAGGCTATAAATTCCCTACAACTTTTGTTTAAACTTTTTTTTCATACGACCAACCGTTTTGAAGGTAGAGCGCGAAGAGTGCACATCGTACAGTCATATACGGCCTAATGCAAGGTCAAGCGTGAGTTATGGTTATCAGTACGTTATAAAGTCAATTATTTACTTGGAAATTATAATTATTAAACAATGCCTATTATTTATGTACTAACTATTAATTATTTATATTTAATTAAAGTAAGTAACTTGATTATTTATATATAATTATTCATATTTAACTATTTGACAAAACAAAGGTTCATACCAATTTGCAGCTTATTATCTTTCATTCCGAGGTTGACCCCTTTTTTTACCTAATATGACTGGGCTATACAACTTTTCAAAAACTTTGGTGAAAGTTGGAGCCGAATTGCGACCTCTAACGTGGTCAACAATCTCGTTATATACATACACACATATACAGATATATCCATATATATGCATATATATATACATATGTGTATATATATAGATATATATATATATATATATATATATATATATATATATATATATATATATATATATATATATATATATATCTATATATATACACATATGTATATATATATGCATATATATGGATATATCTGTATATGTGTGTATGTATATAACGAGATTGTTGACCACGTTAGAGGTCGCAATTCGGCTCCAACTTTCACCAAAGTTTTTGAAAAGTTGTATAGCCCAGTCATATTAGGTAAAAAAAGGGGTCAACCTCGGAATGAAAGATAATAAGCTGCAAATTGGTATGAACCTTTGTTTTGTCATTCTAAATGTTGTCTCAAAAGTCTAAATCGTTATCGTGTTCGCGTCTCAAGATATTCAAGGTCAAAGGTCACAAAAATCGGTTTTTCGCGAATATCTGGCTTCCTATCGGTTAAATGAGATTTGCATTTATTATAAAAGTTGTAGGCTATAAAATTCCCTACAACTTTTGTTTAAACTTTTTTTTCATACGACCAACCGTTTTGAAGGTAGAGCGCGAAGAGTGCACATCGTACAGTCATATACGGCCTAATGCAAGGTCAAGCGTGAGTTATGGTTATCAGTACGTTATAAAGTCAATTATTTACTTGGAAATTATAATTATTAAACAATGCCTATTATTTATGTACTAACTATTAATTATTTATATTTAATTAAAGTAAGTAACTTGATTATTTATATATAATTATTCATATTTAACTATTTGACAAAACAAAGGTTCATACCAATTTGCAGCTTATTATCTTTCATTCCGAGGTTGACCCCTTTTTTTACCTAATATGACTGGGCTATACAACTTTTCAAAAACTTTGGTGAAAGTTGGAGCCGAATTGCGACCTCTAACGTGGTCAACAATCTCGTTATATACATACACACATATACAGATATATCCATATATATGCATATATATATACATATGTGTATATATATAGATATATATATATATATATATATATATATATATATATATATATATATATATATATATATATATATATATATATATATATATCTATATATATACACATATGTATATATATATGCATATATATGGATATATCTGTATATGTGTGTATGTATATAACGAGATTGTTGACCACGTTAGAGGTCGCAATTCGGCTCCAACTTTCACCAAAGTTTTTGAAAAGTTGTATAGCCCAGTCATATTAGGTAAAAAAAGGGGTCAACCTCGGAATGAAAGATAATAAGCTGCAAATTGGTATGAACCTTTGTTTTGTCAAATAGTTAAATATGAATAATTATATATAAATAATCAAGTTACTTACTTTAATTAAATATAAATAATTAATAGTTAGTACATAAATAATAGGCATTTTTTAATAATTATAATTTCCAAGTAAATAATTGACTTTATAACGTACTGATAACCATAACTCACGCTTGACCTTGCATTAGGCCGTATATGACTGTACGATGTGCACTCTTCGCGCTCTACCTTCAAAACGGTTGGTCGTATGAAAAAAAAGTTTAAACAAAAGTTGTAGGGAATTTTATAGCCTACAACTTTTATAATAAATGCAAATCTCATTTAACCGATAGGAAGCCAGATATTCGCGAAAAACCGATTTTTGTGACCTTTGACCTTGAATATCTTGAGACGCGAACACGATAACGATTTAGACTTTTGAGACAACATTTAGAATGACAAAACAAAGGTTCATACCAATTTGCAGCTTATTATCTTTCATTCCGAGGTGAAAGCCCTGATATGACTGGGCTATATACCAAAAATGCCTGGCACAGGTATAGAGAAGAGGAGCACTCAGGATCGCACCATCGTATTCGACATTCTCTGATTCGGCGGTGAAAGTTATTGCAGGCGTGATACCTGTCGGCCTTCTTGCTAGAGAGTGTCGCTCTATTTATCTGCGTCGAAACGAGGATGCAAGGGATATGGCTGTCCGCGAGGAGAAACAGAGCGGTTACTCAACGATTGGTAGCAGTTTTGAGTGAATTGCGCGCAGGGAGAGTGGCATGTAAAGCTCATACCTGGATATGAGACCGAGACTAAATCGAAGGCATGGTGAAACTGACTTCTATCTGACCCAGCTTTTGAGCGGGCACGGGTGTTTTCAGTCTTACCTGCACAAGATTGTTAAGTCACGGTCCCCCGATTGTCGGTATTGCCCAGGACACAATGTCTGCCACACATTTTTTGCGTGCATAAAATGGAACAGGCTGCGAAGTTCCCTCTACAGGGAGACAGGAGAGCTCACCCCAGATAATATAGTTGCGGTGATGCTCGAATCGGTTCACAAATGGAACCAGGTGGCATATTTTGTTCAGGCAGTCCTAAAAGATAAAAGGGACTCACAGCAGCCGGGGATGTTGGGCCTGGGGGATTGCCTGTCTGGCACTTCCTTTTCTCCTCTCACTTCCCGCTAGAAGAGGGATTCCCCCGCTTGAAGGCACCTGACGGCGTAACAAAACCAGAACTGGCCCGAAGTAATGGGTCAAATGGTTCCAGGCTAGGTTCTCAGGTTGACAGGGGACGTGTTTAGTGGGTAGTCTAGTCGCCTTCTTGCGAGCATGGGAGTTCCACACTCTGTGCGTAAATGGGCATTCAGCCTACCGCAAAAAAAGGACTAAACTTCGCCATCGAAATCAACAAATCATCAAGGGATGACAGCTACGGAAACAAAGGAGAAGAAACGAGGAAACACAGTGGAGGTATTGAAAACGACGAGGAAAATAATCACAAGGGGTGAGGAGCACACAATAATAGTAAAGGATCTAAAAGAGAAACTAATCTTATATCTTAAGGTGGACAATGGTAACTCAGTTATTAGAATGCACAAGAGCGATTACGACCAGAACGTGATGAACAAACTAGTGACGGGAAACTTCAAGGAGTTAAGATGCATATCCTTAAAGGAATCAATAAAACAAATCGAGAAAGCCGTGGGAATGTAAGCAAGTGATAGCAGACAAAACTGCCATCCTGAGAATGCCTGACCCGAGCCAACCTAGAATCAAATATCCCCCAAATCTACATAAAGTGGGTGAAGAAATGAGGGAAATAATCGCCGCAACGAACACGCCTATACAAAACCTCGCCAGATGGCTACTGAATTAGTTCCAGGGGATCAAAAACTCAATGAACTCATATTTTGTCAGGAACTACAATTATATGTAGTTCCCCATTGTGAAAGAAATAAAGGATCTCAGACAAGTATCATTCGGCATCAAGGCTATGTTCCTGAAAATCCCGGTTACGGAGGCACTCGTGTGTCTGGAGGAATGGGTTGCAGAACTGGAAGAAAGAACATTGTGGTGACTATGGCCAAACAAAACGAGAAGCTGGTGAATTCATGCATACAAGAAAATAACTTCATGCTTCGGGAAAAGTTCACCGTGAGAAAGTTCGGGAAAAGTCACCATGAGAAATCCACTCTCGGGATTCATCAGAGACATTTTCATGGCAAAATGCGAGAAGAAATTGAAGGAGGAGCGAAAGCTGTCTAGAGTATGGGTACAATTTGTGGATGATGTGTTCACCGATTTTCAGCGAATGTTGCAGAGCCTGAACGAAATACACCATAACATAAAGTTTACGATGAAGATAGAGGACAATGAACAGCTCATCATCAACGACTCGAACCATCTGATCCAGCACAAAATAGCAGCCTTCAACAGCATGATACATAGCATGTACAACATCTAAATGGAGCAATCAGAAAACCATAGGGGCAACTCTATATCATTGACGCAGCAAGGAACAATGGGTATCCATTGGGTATCCATTGTTCCTTGCTGCGTCAATGATATAGAGTTGCCCCTATGGTTTTCTGATTGCTCCATTTAGATGTTGTACATGCTATGTATCATTGTATAATGAAGCCACCAATAGAACCTTGATGAAAAAGGAGGAGATAAAACAACGAAGAAACTTACAACCCCATACCAGCAAGAGAAACTAGAACTGCCCAGGACAAGAAAAAGTATCACGTATCACTGGCAAATAACACTTCGGCTGCAACGAGAGTTAAAACACAAAGATATGGAAATGAACTTGGATGACGTCACGATCCTGAAGGAAACACGCCAGAAGCGTAAACTGGAAAATATTAAAAACGGACAGAAATAATCTGCTTAAGGAGGACAAAGGACCAAGATACTCACGGATATTGCATAGCAAATTACCGTAACCCGCGTATCTGAAAAAATGTGAAGAGTATATAACGTAGGATAAGGTTTTTTTTATAACATTTGCGCTGAAGAAGCAGTAAGTGTCTGCCGAAACGCTGTAAGTGGTATAATGAAACTGAACAGAAACTTGCTTTTATTTAAAGTTCAGAATACTGCACTTGACTTTTTAAACTTTATAATTTCGTCACTCCCCATTACACTTCGAAAAAACACGAAAAAGTAACGATTGAAGTAATCAATGATATTACACACAACTAACGAAAGCTCACGTGTTCATTACTCACTTGTATAGTACGGCCGCTGGACCAAGCTTTACTTGATTATTTGCTTGTCTGCAATCCCGCACTTGTAATCCCGCATTATGCGGACTGGAAAATGATGCGAGATGTCGGAAACCAGAGATCCCGCGAGACCGAGACTGGAATCCCTACTTGCAACCTTGCAGAGATATCAAGGACAGTACTAGCAATCTACAAAAAATATATATAAAATAATTCAATGCTTAATCTCTGAGCAACTCACAATTTCCTCAAATCAGGATTGCGACAGCAGATTGGCAACTGAAATACATACAAATTTACATTCCAACAAGATTCAATCACACTTGTGCTTGCTTTCTGGAGTTAAAAAATTATCTGTTCAACTTTTAAACATTTCGATATAGTGTTCGTTTTATTTATATATTGAAAATAATTTATTGATCCCAGCTACGCATTTAATAATAATTAATAATCACCAATTGCATAAATTCTTATACATACATATATCCAAATGCATTTTTCATGCATACACGTATTAATAAAAACTGCCTTTCATATGTGCCACATAAATAAACATAAAACTCGCTCTGCAACTCAGCATTAAGTTCACTTATTAATTTTATTGCATTACCTATTAAACTAATTTATCATTTTACTTTCTCTATCTCTCGTAGACTTGACAGTCAGATATCAGCTGCAACAGCCAACGTAATAGCACCTATGGATTCGTCGTCGTCGAGTTCCATACTTAATCAACCATCCACATCCAAAACGTGCCAGTCTCGAGGTCAAAACTGTGCCCCGAATGACGAGGACGCAGTTATGCAATCAGCCGAGAGTTCAGATGAGATTGGTATCCAAATGCGAAAGGAGTGTCTCGAAAATCAGTACAGGACAATGATCGCTGAAGTTTGTGAGAATGAAGATATCAGGTAAGGCACCTTAAGGTTCAAACCAATATATCATGGTTCTATGAATAATACCTGAGTCGATCACCTTCCATCAGCGGTTGTACCGTAATATTTTAATGTACATATAAATTCACTGAATACCTTTGGAATATTGCATGCTTGAGAGTTCAAGAATAGCTAAATAGATCACTTTTGGTTGAAGAACGTAATTTTTATATTTAAGAAAATAATAATAATAAAGACCGCTTAGCTTCTTCCGATGCAAAATTGCATTGAAGTGAACTTTCTTCTGGCGAAAACTGGTAGCAAAACACAAATTTTGAAAGTTGAATCGAACAGTTCAATTTACAATCAAATTATACACATTTAAATCACTAATGTCAATGACTGATGCATAAATAAGTTGAACTTGAATTTTGCCAGCGAATCAACGATTTATGTTATGGATAGTATACGGCGCCACGGTGCTTGATCTTAGGATTTAAATTGATGGGCTCACGATTGTCAACATCTAGTCGTCATAGCACTATCATCATTTGATAGCTTTTGCGATTGACGTTTGGTTGATGCAATAAACGTTTTGTGTGTGTATTTTTTTTTAACTTATTAACATTAAACATACATACATATCAGTTGATACATTTACTTTTCAAATAGAAAGCAAGATGGCAATAAATGTTTGATACTCTCTTAGCTAAAGTTGACAATATTCGTTGCTTGCTATATTGTAATGACCTAGAAAGACGAACGCATGAACAGACGGACGCATAGACAACAGGAAGCCCACTTTCTCGGGGTAATGAGCTCTGGGAGATCTTGATGAGAAAAGCTAATCACCTCATAGATACTGGTTACAAAGTCAGTGCTTTTGGTTCTTAAGGGTAACATACTAAAGTAAATTCTATTGGTGTTAATTCAAGTTTCATATCGAGCTCTTGTGCATTGGAAATCTCCTATCCTGCTCAAAGCAGGAAAAGAAGCTGGGAATCTTCCCCTGCTAGTAATTTTCTCCGTGACAAGTTTAAAATGGCGCAAATTCTCCCATCCAGTTCATCGAACTTCAACAGATTCTTGCTATTAGCTAACCTTCCAGATAGCAATGAAAGCGCCACTTACTATCTCTCGATATCTACAACGGGCTACGAAAATGATCGAGTTAAACAAAAACAAGGCGATCATGCACACTATTTTGTAACGGAGCTTCTACACAAATAGCTGAAAAGGCCCTACACAATGTAGGAATTGCCTGCGCTTTGGGCATGGGACATCTTACTGCCATCCATGAATATAGCAAATGTACGCTAAAAGAGGAACAACGAAGTGAAATTCGTTGTAGCAATTGCAAAGAAGTACACTTCGCCAATTCGCTTGATTGCAAGGCAAGAATGGACTATATACAGCTGAAACAAAAGCTGTATAGGCGGGGGAAAAATTCGAAAAGCTCCTCAATCTCTGCTCAGAGAGCTACAAGCAGCTTCGATTTTACAAGCACAAATTTCCCATTGCTAACAAAAGCTCTAACACATACGCCAATCCTAAGCCGAGACAGCAGCAGTGCAACATTTTTGGGACAAAAGACGGATAATTTAGCAAAGTCGACAACCACTGCACGTATGTGCTACAGTATGGCTATCAAGCAAAAGCCACAATCAACAAATAGTTTATGCGAAAACCTTTTTTCACCCGAATCTCTTTTGGCCATTTCGCATGAGTTACTTACTAATTTTAGTAAATACAAAGCTAAGCAGGAACAATTTAATGCTATTGTAAAGCTTTCCCTAAAATTTTTATATAGATAAACAATTAAATGTTTTAGTCTGGAACGCACTAAGCATTAAAAATAAATATATTGAAGCTTTCAATTTCGCTATTAAAAATAATATAGGCGTATTTGTCATAACAGAGACATGGTTAAGGCCAAATAATAGTTTTAAGTATCCTCTTTTCATACATACAGATATGATTGCGTTAATAAAGCTGGCGGAGGCGTAGCCATAGCCGTTGATAGAAAAATTAAACATTCTGTGGTGGCTAAAAGCCCAACATCGGTTATTGAAAATATTGGCGTTATCATCGAAGAACTTAATATAAAATTTTACGGAACATGTCAGAAGAGATTTAAAATGATTCAGCAAGGCTAACCAAAGGTTTCTACTTTGCGGAAACCTGAACGCTACACTTTGGTGCTGGAATTGCACGTAATGCAACAAAATGGGACACACTTTATCTAATCCAACCGAAGAGGCAAATATATATGTCAATTTCCCTAAAGAACCCAGGTTCTACTCTCCCCGTGGAATTGGTTCCACTCTGGATCTGGTTCTTAGTAACCAAAATATTATTCCATCTGAGTTGAGTGTCCCTCTCCCTCTCTTCATCTAAGTGTAATACTTTCCTTAGAAATGAGAGGTATTCCAAAAACTTACTACTGTTATAAAAAATGTTCAGAATTCCGCTGTTTTATTAATGATAGAGTGAGCTTAACATCAAGAACCATGGAATCACCCAATACTGCCTCAGTATGTGAAAAGCAAATTGAAGAATTTGCAAAACACTTTCTGGCAAGCTATTGAGAGTAGTGCCTCAAAACTAACAAAAACTGCTTATAATTTAGAATTTGACTAAGAAACCTATAATTTCATAAGAAAACGTAATTTCTTGCGGCGTAAATGGCAAAAAAACCTGCATTAGGTCTCTTAAAATTGGTATTAATAGTCTCACTCTAGCAATTAAGAACAGAATTAAGGAGCTCCGGAATTCCCAATAGAACTACATATTAACGAATTTGGACAACTACTCACGGAAAATTTGGGTTTTAATTAGAATTTTGAAACGAAAGTATCATATGTTACTATATTCGATAATAAATAACAACGAAGAACATATTTACTCCAATCAAGGGAAAGTTGATATACTTACAGATAAATTTAATCAGTTCCATAATATTTTCTATAACAATCTAGCAGAAATGATGGTGGCCAAAGCTTTAGAACAACCAACTAACCGAACATCTTTACCTCCTGGTGCATCAATGAAAACCAGAGAGTCAATAGGTTTACATCAAAAAAGTTAAAAACGGCAAAACTCTAGATATCGATGACCTGCCAAATGTAGTTCTTAAAAACTTACCCAAAAAAGGAATAGTCTTCATATGCTTCCTATCTAACGCTTGCCTTAGGCTCTCTTTCTTTCCAACCATCTGGAAACAAGCTCTAGTTATACCTATCCGGAAGCCTGGAAGAGATCCGCACTCCACCGACAACTGCAGGCCCCATAGCCTACTACCAGGTTTAGGTAAGCTCTTTGAAATTGTAATCCTAAAAAGATTAAACGATTTAATGGCTGACAAAAATATTTTACCTGATTTCCGACTTGGCTCCAGAAACAGATATTCCTCAGAGCATCAGGTTTTCCGTGTTACGAAGAACGTCAAAGCAGTGATGTACAATACATTGTTGCATTTTAGCTGGCAGGTAGTTTCAGGTCAAAATAGGGAAAAGCAGTTCACCTGTGAAATGTATCACTGCCGGCATTCCACAAGGCTCCTGTCTAAACCCATTACTATATAACATCTATACGTCTGACTTCCCTTCCTTACCAAATTGCCAACTTACAGCTTTCGCAGACGACATTTGCATATATGGCCTAAACGCAGTCGCAAATCCATTATTGTTAACCTTGAAACGGTGGTAGAACTTACATATCAATACTATTAAAGATGAGAAATTAAAATAAATTTTACAAAAACGAAGTTAATTTTCTTCACCAGGAACAGTACGCCTGTTCACCTACCCGGACGTCCAATACATTTTTTAGGGCAAGCTTTTCCCTAGAGTTAGAATCTCAATTACATTGGGCTTATATTCGATAAAAAACTAACCTTCAGAAGTCATATTGAGGAGATTAGCTCCAAAGCATTAGGTCTTGCTCTCGCTATACCCCCTTCTTAATCGTAATTCGCGTCTCAACACCAGAAACAAAGTCCTCATTGTCAAAATGGCAATCCAGCCGATCATCCTATACGGCTTACCTATTTGGATCCAATGTGTTAAATATCTTAATAAACCGTTTTACTTTTCTTCTGAAAAACTACACAGCCTTACTGGCGTTATTCCAATTTATAAACTCGCTGAGCCGCGCCGTGATAAATTAACTGCGAAAGTGGATGACTTGCCTAGTCCACTAATTCGTGCCCTCTTTGGCCGTAACCTAGCCTCATAGATTTTAACTAGTTATAAGTAGATAGTTCTAAGTTATGTTAAGCTAATAATTAAGTCCAGTGGAAGTTTTTGCCGAAATTTTCCTCTAGCTAATTAGAATATTCACATTTTAAATACGATACTGCACATAGTTCTACGTAAGTAAAATAGTGTTCAAACGATGGTAAAATGCCTTTGCCAGAACACGTAGCATATTACAAGACCTCTGTACCGCATATATTCTAATGAAGCAAATTATATAAACAAAAAAAAAATTCACCCGCCAGGTTCCCATAATTTGGCCAGGGATGAGTGGTTCATTTTAGACACCTTTAACAACTTTATGTTGACACCTAGTGCGTTCCCTCTTTTACCTTGTGATGCTGCAACTTTCTTTGGAGATGTAACGGACGTTTTTCCTTGCTTTCGATGTTTGTATTTGTCTCAAATTTCCGTGTCCGCTAACCTTGGGGAGACGAAATTTTTGTATAACTAGAGTGGCTTAACGACACTCAAAAAAAGAAAATTTCAAAGATAATCGAAAAATTTTTTGCTTGAAAAGTAGTCGGGCCTTGCTTTGTTGTATGAAAAGACGCGTTTCGACTACTTTGAGTCATCTTCAGTGTCTTAAGGCTTTAAAAAAAAAGAAGAGAATCGGCCTGTGGGTATCAAATTTTTTTCTAGTTATGTAGAGTACGCGTGGGAATTTTTTCAATGGCATATCTGAAGAAACCGTTCCATATGATCCGTAAACAGCTAGCCGACAAGCAAGCGGTCGCAAAACAAAGCTCGAGCTTCCTTATTGTTCGCTGACTCTTATGCCACAACATTAGCCTCTTTGTCTGCACTGATGTGGACACACCAAATTACTACAATTTGTTTCAATTCTAATTTGATAATGCATATACATATTTGTTTTTCGTGATGCCATACTTATACAAAAACTTTCTTAAGGCTTTCCGCATTGTAGAATTGTAATTCCTTGTTAGTCATAAAGAAAACTTTATTTGATTTACTGACTAATTTGACTCCTTTATTCAGCATGAAACTAATATTCTTCTTTTCCTGAAATATTTGGGTATCCTGCATTTCAACCTGTATTAATTCCACATTTTCTTTTGGGTCTCTTACGCTTCCTTATTAGATCTAATTTTTACTGGTAGGTAAGAAGATAGGCAAAGGATATCTCCTCCGAGATGTTCCTTCAGCTCAGCCACGACATCATTTACGTTCATATGATCTTTGCGTGCCTTTGAGAAGGAGAGCTAATTTTCTCTCTTCTGGAAGGCTGTAGGTGAAGCAAGCCACCTTTGCAGGCTTCAGAAAATTAAAAATGCTGGTATGATCCTCAGCCGTTTTGGGGTGGAGTGAAGTTCGTGAGGAGCTGTTTACCGTCACGTTGAGCTCTGGCTCCTTTTCGGAGTTTCGTGCGCATGCCCTTTTGACGCTATCCATGAAAGTCTTCAGGTCAAGCCTATAGCATACTATAGGAGGCATTCTCTCTTTTTGGTTGCTGAGGCTTCGATTTCTCTTTATTTCCCTCAAGGCTCGGACTTCAACCCGGCTTGGGGATTGTTCCTGAGAAATTCTTCTTCTTTGTAGCACTACAGCCCCTCTCGGGCCTTCGCTTAGAGAAAGTTAGAGTATCTCATTTTCATGACCGTATTGATTTTTTCGGAAGTTGGTTTGGTCAGTACCATGCTCCCGTGTGCCTGCTCAGCTATGATATGATCTAATTAAATCAGTACATATCACCACTGAGTGAACACTCGTAGTCTGTCCGAAAAATCCCCTGAACTAAATCACGTTGCTCCCAACGAGATTTGAACCTGAGGCCTTCGGCTTATCCGTTCATGCTCCAACCACTAGACCGCACAGACTCCCTGAGGAATTAGCGGAAGCTATGTTCGCTACCTTTTGGAGCTAGGGAAAATCCCGCTCGCTCACTTTAAGGGTCTTCGATACCTTTGAAGTAGGCTCCTGCGTTGGAGACCCTATTGCCCACTTTTTGGCTTCCGGCTTTACAAAAGTCTCTGCCTCATCACTACTGTCCATGGAACTTCCACCCTCATCCATCTCCATGTCACTGGAGACTTCCGGCACTTACAGCCGCATCTTGCAGCTAGCAAGCAAGTCGAGAATAAACTCCTTCTTTATGTCACTCCTGAATTTCTCGCAAAAACGCTGCAAGTTTTTTCTCGCTTTCCACGTGAAGCAAGATTAAAACCGGAAACCCTTATTGTCTAATTATTGAAAGACTTAAAAAGCAAAATAATTATATTATAAAGAAAAATAGTAGCACTTAAAAATTATTAATTCAAAAAGGCGGAAAACCTCACATTCCAAATCGAAGATAGTCGTATGATGGAACTTATCATCAACTTCCCCATTTATATGTGGACAAGTACAACGGATCTTCTTTGACGGCAGCAATACCATCGCTAAGTGCATAACCAAAACTCCCTTGCCGTAGATGTGCAAGACTCCGATTTGCATAGTATACCGCATTATGTGGATTATAATTAAGAGCTTCCGAATAGCAGTCTATCGCCTTGTTAGATTCTTTCTTTTTTTATATGCTCATTGCCCAAGTTTTTATAATATTTAGCCTTTTCCTCGTCAATCACCACGGCAGGTATTTCTGCAGTCTTATGGTCTTTATTCACGATTGTCGGCGACTCTGAAGGCATTGTGTCTAGCAATAAATTTAACACCTGATTATTTACAACTGATCGCTTACTTATCCGGGACCCGGTTTATTTATTATGCGATGTAAAAACGTGCTGAAACAATACCAACGAACGAATCAATCACTGAGCAATAGAACAGGGAACTTGCCGTCTTCGAAAGATTCAGAATTGAAATCGCGTCGCAAACAAACTAACACGCAACGATGGAAGAAAATCCAGTATAAATTTAGTATCCTGTTCGGGCTGCTTAAATTCTGTCGAAGATCCTGAATATGTATCCCCCTTAGGACAAGAATGGCATGCCGATTGTTTTCGCTGTTCAGCATGCGATGCGAAATTATCAAAATCTATGTAAATACGGATCTTATGTCCCTTCATATAGGAAATCGTATACTAGAAGTGAATGGTACACCTGTAAAGGATTCAGCAATTGAACAAATTGCTAAACTTAGTAGCGATAATGTTCTACAATTAACTATCGAACATGATCCGGAAGATATAAGTCGTAGTAGTAGTCAAGCGGATATTACCTTACCTCACCTTTACAATTGTTTGATTTCAATACAAATGATAGCCGTAGATCGGGAAGTAAAGAACCAGCTGGAGATACTGGTGGCAGTAATAATAAACTTTCAAAATAGGAAAAAGAACGTTTATATAAACGAGTAACATCTAAAAATCTTTTATACATATCGAAAGTACAACCGCCAGAGGCCTGCAATCGTTTTGGCATTCAACTACACATTACCGACGAATTTAACGACATTGGAAACAAGTCACGACCACGATTTCTATTTTCCGAACCCAAAACATTTTGCCCGCTATAAACAAAACACAACACTGACAGAGTGTCAGTCACTTTGACATTTACACCTGATGGGCGAGTGGACTAAAAAGGGAAATTTGAATTTCAATTGCCCGATGCACACCAGTTGGGGGATCGCAATTGAACATTGAGTCGCCCAGGGAAAAAGTTAACGGCTCGGCGGTTGAAACCGAGCCGATGAAAAATCAGAAAAGAAAGAACGGCTCTTTTTCTTTTCTGGCGGGTAAGAATCAACAACCGAGAACTAAGTGTGAATAGTGAACCGAGACTTTTGGGAATTCATCGAGGGAAGAAATTTGCGACAGGAAAAATTACATCAGCGGCAACGATTCGATCAAGGGAGATTGGCGACATCAACTCAACAATAAGCGCGCTGGCAGGAGAACTTTGCAACGCAGATTACTTCGGGGGGTCCCCACTTAGGTAGAGAAAGTGAAGTTTCACATTTCAATTAATTAACGTTATATTTTTGATTTTCCTTTGCACTTTACAATTAAATATATAGTTAAATAGTGAAAGTTTCTTTTTGCGATTATTTAAAAAAAAGTAAGATTGCCACGAAGATAAATTGTACACCTGGCTCGGGTGTGTTCGGGGGTAAATTTCTATTACGATTTATTCCGGATTTTTTTTTAGCTCAAGTGTTTTGTTCTTAGTTCTTCGCTCGGTGCGAGTTACAGGTACGATCGGGAGTAAATTACCAGTGCAAACTATTCCGGGATTGTTTAGCGCGGGTGTTTTCCTCAGATTTTTGCTCGGTTCGAGTTACGCCAGAAAATCTGAAACCGGCAAGCTGTGCAAATGGTCATCCGGTGAGTCTAATCCTCCCCTGTTAGGAAAGAAATTAGTGAGTGTTAGTCCGAGTTGTGAGAGGGGTGTTCGGCGGCCGCGTTCTCACTTGGCGGCTTTTTAAGGACCATGGCATAAGCGAATGGCGCCTCCTACGACCTTCTCCGACGGCAAGCTGGTTCCGAGGTCCTTAGCCGAAGAAACTCCCACGCCAAGGGTATCTGAAGGGTAACACATTTTCAGGTAATTATTTAGTTTAGGTGCCATACTCCTGATTTTTTTGAAATTTCAGTATGTTATACAGTTTTTCATGCTGAAAAAGAATATATATATATATATATATATGTATATATATATATATATACACCCCACCCCACTCTCAATCCTCTCCAACATCAAGTATGTGCAAAATACCAACTTTTCACGAAAGTGTACAATTCCCAATTTTCAAACCTTAAAAACTATGTAAGGGAATGTTTTCCGCGCCCAACATATATATATATATATATATATATATATATATATATATATATATATATATATATATATATATTCTTGTAAAGATTTTAAGTCTAAGTCCGAACGAGGAACCGACCTCTCATCGGTTCTAGATGTTAAGTTTGAGTAGTGCCAACGACGATACCAACCGGTCAACCCATCCGTGCACCGTAATCCATTTTCGCGGTGGCTGCTTGTCGGCCAGCTAGATCGGAGAGGATTTCGATCGCGGGTCTCCAAATGGATTACGCTCATCTACAATTTTCAGCCACCAATAAATGCCCGTTTCCAAACGCGTCACAAAACACAATCATACGGAGAAGAACCCTACTTTACGTTACTCCGTATTTCTTCATTCAACCAGTCAAAGAACAAAAATCTAATCTTTACTTCGCGTTCCCGAGTTCCCGACGCGGTACCGAAAAATATACTACGCTAACTCAAACCCGACGAAAGCTACGCTAATGAAAAGGCAAATCCAACAAAGGTACCGCGTACCGCGCGCGACGCGAAACCGACCTCAGCGGATTTTCTCAAACCCTACCTTCGCGACGGCATACTTTCCATGCACTCTACTTTCCGCTGAAAGAAAGGAACCACTGGAAAGGAAAGTCGTTGTTACTGTTTAGCAATTCATGTTATTATATAATTTTTTTTTTTGATAGAAACTTTCAATCCATACAGTAGCATTAAATATTGTAACAGCTAATGTTTGATCCTGGTGTTTAGTCTTAAAAATACTTTGACTATAATTAATTTTTTTTAAGACTGTTCCTCCTAACTTCACCTTAAAAATAGTAACACCAGTAAACAACGTTGAGGTTCGATGAATAAATTTTAAGTGCTAATAAATTGTATGGTGTGTAGGCAATGATTTAAAAAAAGGAGTATGTAAGGTTTCCAAAAGCTTACTAAATTGCTTAATGTGTATACTTTTAAAAGTAAAGAACATAACCTGGATTATATTGCTTAAATCAGAAACGGTAATCTAAGGTCATGTAAGCTTTATAGCTAAACTCTCGCAAAGGCAAGTAAAAAAAATTGTTAATTTTCTTTTAATGATTATCAGAGTTCTCTATATAGTGCTCAATCATACTTCATTTACATCGGAAACGAATTCGAACCTATAAAATTTTCCCGGTAACCTATGAAATCTGAATAAGAGTAAAATAAATCCAAACTGGAAGGCTAGCCCCCCAAATTCCTTTTTCAAAATAATATTTTTTTTTCAGTATTGAAGTTTCAAGGGTTATGCTTACTACAAATAATGTTCATGGCTGATTGAATACATGCATATATCCTCTTTTATGAACAAGGGAAACCGTACAATTCAAAACTTTAGATACCAATTATAAAAACCTTGAGGGGAACAGGTATTATTTTTAAATTATTCAAACTGACTTTAATTTTGGGCATCCTTACAAGCAAAGCATCAGACGCCGACTTGCATTTCATTCCTTGCATCCATCTCAAACCACGCGGGTGCTGATAGTCATTAAAATTTAAATAAAAAAAAAAATTTATGCAAAAATTATATCAACCAGATGCTTACTAAGGATATATTTCAAAGTCTTGCTATCAACAACTTGCTACTTTCTGAAATCGAATGGAATGAACGCTATGCAGCGTGACCGAAAGGTCGGGTGACGTATGGGTCAATAAAATTAGTGCTCATTGCATAAACACATACGAAATGAAACAGATTCCAAGGAAATCATAGAAATACCCAAAAGCTTTTCTTAGTAAAATTCAAGGAAAACTTATCGCAGTTCCAAGCTTCACATCAATCTTTCAAGAGTAAACTATACGTGACACCTTTATGCTGTTAGTAGCAGTCGCATGAATCATTCATTTGGCCTTGCCAACATGGAAACAACGCTCAATAAAATTTCCTCTACACTCTGCACAAGGCTCCCTCTTTCTCGGGATCGTTCTTCTTTGGACCAGTCCAAGGAAATAATTATTTCATCGTATGAATCATATTGCACACTCACTTAACTTCAAGAACTCTACGAAGACGTTGAGACTGTTGTGCGACCGACGATGATTTTTGTGCTAAGGGCTGACTGATCCGTTACTTTGCTGAGATGAATTCGGGGTAACAAACGGAGGATCTACACTGCTGTTTCGTCGTGGAGATTGTGGTTTGGACTGAGTATGTGAATCCGGTTTTTCAGATGGTGATATGATTCCGCTTGTCATACGACTGAAATCATTTACTACCGAGTTCTTATCATCAGCCGTAGTTGCTCTACACTTGTGGGTGAGTCCATTGATCAAATGGTAATGATAAAGCTGATCCTGGTGATGATGATACAGCTTCAGTGAATAAGCATTGTCATAGATCTCTTAACCTAAAAACGTGTACTTACGTCTGACAACCAATTTCGCAACCAGAAATATGTGAATAAGCAACTCAATTCTTGCGCTTTCCTGACTCGTATGATTGCCATGCGTCCATCACTTTTGACCTGCTTACTTTTCGGCACTTTCACACACAAAACTAGTTACACCCGCGAAATTTCTGAAATTCGTCGACCGCTCTTCAGTGACGGCCACCACTCACACACTCCACTGCCATGTGGCTGTCAATTCACCTTGGCATCCCACGACAAAATTGACGTGGGATATGCGCCGTCACAACCAACATGAAATGACAAGCCACCTAGCAGCAAGGTGTGTTGGTAGTGGTCGCCAGCGGCGTCGCATGATTTATTACATTCTATTTCAGCATGAAAAACTGTATAACATACTGAAATTTCAAAAAAAAAAACGGGAGTATGGCACCTAAACTAAATAATTACCCATTTTCACTATTAGAAGTGAATTATATTATGAAAAAATATGGTTTCACGTTCAGCGGCCAATTTTTCATATTTTGCGGCCTATGCCAACGCAGGACTTGGGGCGGACTGCTACTCCCCGCCACACCCACGGTACGCCACTGATTTGAATCAAAATAAAGTTAAATTAAAAATTGTACTTAAAAGCTATCGCTTATGTTTGAGTTTCACTTTTAAGGGTTTTGTAAAATAATTTTACAAAACCCTTCTAAAATCGCGTCCTGTCTGTCCGTCCGTCCGTCCGTGTGTCACAGCAGTTTTTCTCGGAAACCACTTAAGCTGAAGCATCAAATTTTTTATGTAGGTGTAAAGTGGTGCTCTCTTTAAAGTTCAACTACAAAAAAATTTTAAAAGGTATTTGTGACCCCCGAAAAAAAAAAATTCATTGAAGGTAGCCGATATGGGTATCGAATGAAAGGTCTTGATGAGAACTTTTCAAAACAGGTCTTAGTTTGGCAAAGTTTGCTTTGAGGGGCGCACAGGGAGGGGAAATACACGAAAAATTTGTGTCCGCCCCTCGCGATTGGACACCTGTGATCCGAAAAATTTGAAAAAAATCAGGAATGTAGGCCTTGGCAAGTACAACAACAACAAATACGTGAGAAGTCGAAATTCACTCAACTTTGTTAGTAATAGTATGATTTATCGATTTTATGTTTTCTTGAATAAAATCTTAACGGTACCCTTAAATTCAATGAAATTCAGTACGTAGATGTCTATTTATAAGAAAGTTTCATAAAGATTGAATCAAATTTAGCGAAGTTATAGCGGTTTGAATTTTCCTGTATTACTATGGAACAATATGCGCTATGGCAACATATGGCTATGGAACAACATGCGCTTTTTACCGGCTCACACACTACAGTTTTGCTAGGATTTGCATGAAAGTTTCAGGAGTGATAGGTGTCATGAATACGAGTTTCTTTGAGAATCGGTTCAGCTAGTGGTATCAGTAATCGTAAAACAAAATAGTGGCTGTTTTAAATGCGAAGGTTGAATAATTTTGAGTTATTTTCTCCCAACTTCAACGTTTAAGGTGCATGCTTTGAACACTTGATTCAATTTAATGAATGACTGAAGATGAGTATCTACAATTAATACCCATAAGTGAAACAAGTCAAGGAGGCGGGAGAGAGCCCCTAGCAAAAGGGCTTTGTAACAACTCTAGGATTCGAAAAATTGGCCATTAATCGATGATACCAGTACAGGAGAGTGGCCCCTGAAAAAAAATTCATCAAAGGTGGCCGATATGAGTATGAAATGAAATTTTTCATGGGGGCTTTTCAAAACAGTTCTTAAACTGTCAGTTTTTGCTTCAGTGGGGGCACAGGGGGGAAATACATGAAAAATATGTTTCCTCCCTCGCGAATGGACATCTGAAATAATTATCAAGGGAGATATTTATGAGTATAACAATAACAAAAACCTCAGAAGTCTAAATTCGTTCAACTTTGTTAATAATAGTATGATCTCCGAATTTCATAGTTTCTCCAATAAAATCGTCATTGACATGCTTCTCGACTTTATTCAATCTGGTGACTGCATTTTGAAAATTGAATACAAAACCCTTCTGAGATGAGCGTAGGTCTGTTTACCCAACTTGCTAAATTTTAACAAACAAGACTGATACTAATTAAGCCAAGAAGTACGAAAAATTAATAATATATGAAATAATGATCGGGTCAAACGCTAATTTTTCCTCTTAGCGATCCTGTAGTTTTGTTACACTAGGATGAATGGTCAATAGATTCGTGACTCCCATGGCATTTCATTAATTATACTTCGCATACCCATGCATTATATATAACATAACATAATTGCCGATTATTTTGAATCTTTGCTCATATGAGTATGTCTTGTTTATCATGCCAACCGAAATATTTGCTTAAACAATTAACCTCTGAGCAATAATTTACGTATTGTTCAATAATTTGTTTTACACCTGCATTTATTATTCATTATAAAACAATCTGCACTTTTGCTCTCGTGTAGTTTTTAAGCTAATTAATCGACTCACGAAGTGCAAAGCTATGTCTAGTCTGGAATTTCTACATTGAGTTCAAAGCGTAAGATGACTTGCGTTAACCACAATTACAATGTAAAGATTAACTTTTACCTTTTTTTCTTTTATAATCAAACTGTATCTGATTAGAAAATTAAATTCTGCAACAAGGTTTTGGTATATTTTCTGAAAGTCTATGAATTTAATGTAAACACTAATTGAAGTTCAAACGAACTCCTTGGAGTTAATTTTTTCATTATGTCATGATTTTCTGCAACGTTATGCGCTAGTAAGATTTTGTGCTTATACGTATAGTATTTACCATGTCTACTATATGTTGCATTCAAAGCTGCGTAAATGTTATTGGAATTTCAAAGTTTCCATGAATGCATTATGAGCGACGAAAAACGTTCAAATTTAAATTTGGATGTCACGAAAGTAGAAAGTCTACTTTGAATTTGATTTGAAACAAAAGATTAAATTGGTTCAACAATGAATTGGCCTTCAAAAATAAATTAGTTGAAAATCCATAAATGGAAGTGCATATCAAGCGTATCGAGTAATCAAATTTTAAATTTTATTTAATTCGATGGATATTTTTGTTTTGACTATAGCAGATGTTACGAAAGTTAAAAAAGTATGTTCCCCTAACTATAAAGTCTTATCTGCAGAAGCTCTACTTCGAAAACTCCAAACACATATAACACCTCAATTTGCAGCAAAATTGTTCCCATGCACATGCATTTGATGACTAAAGCATTTCATTAAATTTCGTTCAGATTTTCTGGGAACTTACATAATGAGGAAATTGATCCCTAACACGAATGGAGTTCCCGAAATTATTGTACTTATATGATAAACTAAGGGGCATATGTTTAGGATAGTGTAGGTTAGTTTTTTCTCCTTTTTCCAATTGAATTTCAAAATATTACATATTTATCTTAATTAATTGAATTTTCTATAGCTTTTTTTTTCTAAAATGTGTTTAATGATAACGTATAAATTTAGAGAGCCATTTGGGCCATTAAGTTTTTGTATTGTTATTGTTTGGAATTTGCTTTATATTCTTTGAAAATTTATACCGATTAGTATTGAATAAAGCGCTTTTGACTTTGACTTTAAGAGGCATACGTTTTAACATTAGTAATTGTATGCATTCAATGCATGTTAGCTATTAATCAACGGGGTAAAGCTCATATTTTTCAAAACGTGTTAACGCTTTATTTTCAGTTGTCTACAACGCCCATGTAACATTTGTCTTGATATTGAAAAATATTTTGACTTTTTTTCAAGATATACGAGTACTCATATATTGTTAAATTTTCAGTCGTCTAAAAATAAAATTTAAAAACTATTCATTATAAATGTTATGCATGTTAAAACGTTTCGTATTTATCGTTTCGAAATTCCTAAGTATTTAATTAGAAAAAACTTAAAACATACCATTTTCAAGCTCCTAAACATTTTATTTCGCAATGCTCGTAAACCGTTTTATTTTGAACATCTAAACATTTTGTTTTTTTTTTCACCCGAAAGGGGAGATGCTGGTCCACAGGCGTATCTTGGCGAGTACCACCCAACGTACCCGAGAAAGTAGAGGTTTCCGTAAAGTTCCTCCGCGGACAGCATCCCCCTGCAATTGTTGGTCTTACTTCTGATGTAATTTCAACCGGGAGCAAGCCTGCTACATTACCTCATATCTTTGGGCTATAAGCGACCCGAGCTCATCGAGTGAAGATAGCCTGGGGTTAAAATGGCTGTGGGAACGAAGTCTATTGGCTGGGTGGAACTTTGAGTATGTAAATGCCCAAGGTAGTAGGTAAAATGCTATGGGAAGGAACCCAGAAAAAACTATGATGAAAGTCAAGAAGGAGAAAAAAAACTTATGGTGCGGGGGTTCGAATTCTCAGGACCTGCAGTAGAGGATAATGAGCGAGCAGGCTCCCAGCCGTCATCATTCAGCAAATGCAATATTATAGAAGTGGTGAACTTGGCTTCTATAACAGATTTATCTACTATCAATCTCGGCCCAGACGGAGAAAATCCATTCAAGCGTAGACCCTTATTGGTGCGAACACCGGCAAAACAAGAAACTAAACGTAATTAAGCTACAGCAAATGTCTACAAAGGCAACGCGAATTCTGATAAGGGAATTAACAATTCTGGCGGTCATTTTAGCGGCAGCAACAACGGCGAAGAATTAGGGGCAAAATGGACAAAAATTGACAGCCTTGTCCAAACAGAAATTCCTGCAGCGTTTGGACGCAGCAACACAACGATGCAAATGATAGACGCCCTAAAATCAAAGAGCGGGGAATTCTGCAGGACACGCCAGGTATTGATGCGGTAGAAGAATATCTAAAAGACTCGTTAATTCAATCTGCGACCCTTACGGAAGTGATTCAAGTAAGGGTCTTAAATACCAAAATAATAATGAACCATACTAAGGTCTGTAAAGTGATCACGACAGAATAGGAAAGGAGTGACTAGACAATCGAAGTGCCATTGTGCAATTTTATTTTCAAAGTCCAAAATATGTACTGTACTCGGAAACGGAAACCAATAACAAAGTCTAGTGACACAAAGAAGAAAGGCTAATTCCAAAAGCGGAAGACGTTCTAAAAAGAGCAAAATCAGTATGTGACTTGCTAAAAATCAGCAAAGGTGTAATAATGGGTTCCTTGAACTGGACAAGTTCCTAGACAGCATGGGGCATTATCGAAGAAGCTGGTTAAATGTCAAAGAAGATCAGAAGGCCAAAGACTTCCAGATAAAAAAAAACCTGCTGTCAAGACCTGGCTTGGCCTGTCGATGATAAAGTTTGTTTCGAGATTGCAGACCCTAAGGTTCACACTCAAAGCATATGAAACTTTTACTATCTTCTTCCACCAATTCAAAACATTTTTCGTGGATATATTTCATGTGGGAAAAACAAAGTCTCATATCTAAAATTGTTTCTCTTTGGTATGCAAGACAGTACCAAGGGTTATCTAAATTTGAGTCTTCATTCTAATACCATGAGAGCTAGCAGCATATGGAATGATGTAATCATAATGAGATTCGGCTAGTTTTTTTTGTTCTTCTATTTTCTAATTCAATATGACTTTGTAAATTTTTCTTTTTTTTTTTGGTTTAGCCTTCATTGTTTTTTTTGGTTTTATCTTTGGTACGATTATTTTCATACACAATTTCACTCTCGCCATCCTGAAGATGTTTTTTTTTTTCTCGGGAATTTGAATTTTTTAGGCTTCTAATAAAATAGAAATGAATATCTATTTTATTAGAAGTCCCACTCTTACTGGGTTTTGGATCGTCTATACCATCTTTTGAGGAGTTTGTGTTAAAAATTTTATTTTTCTTGGCTGACAGCCATACCGTGTAGTCTTCCTGGATATAGCTTTTGAGTACGGTCTTATCGTTTCCAGGGTTACAAGCAGTCACTGCTGGAGTACCATCAGATTTACTTTGGCGGTTTGAATTTATAACATCAGCTAATGCTGAGACCTGTTGACGAGTGTACGGGACTAAAGCATCATCAGTCTTATCATGGCCAATTAAAGTTGATTCATCAATGAGCGAAACCTCCGCAGGAAGTGGTGAGGTAAAATCCTTTACAAACTTCTTTTACTCGAGGAAAAATAAAAAAAACAGCGGAATGGCACCACCGATTGCATCAATTCAAAAATAGAGTGTCATAAGAGTTCCGCTTTTAGCAGAAGTACTCGTAATCTGTCCTTTTTACTGGCTAGCACCTTAAAGTAGTCTTCGAGAGTCGTGAATCCAGTTCCTTTGCAATTATAAATGTTTTGTCGTTTAAATTTATTCTTTTCTTTTACATATCTTAACTTTTCAAAAAAATTAGTGACATTTTAGACTTTTGTACTAAAATACAAAACGCGTCTGTATGTCACAGCAGTTTTTCTCCGAAACTCTAAAAGCTAGAGCAATAAAACTTTGTAGAAAGGTCAGAAGTGATGACTTCTTGAAAATTTTGGGGTCAGAAAATTTTTCAAAGTTTTAAGGGGGGTCTCCCCATATAGGGTGGTGACCCTCTAAAAAAAATTTCATCATTGGCAGTCGAGTAGAGTGTCATTAGAAAGATCTTAATGAGATCTTCTTAAAACAAGCCTTAAAATTACCTTATCCGTACTGAGGGGGCAGGGGAAGGGGAAATGTACGAAATAATTGTAAAGTCTTGAGAAGTTTAAGGGCATCATTTGGATTTTTCGGGGGAAATGTAAAACTTTCACATCATACTATTATTAACAGAGTTGAGTGAATTTTGATTCCTGAATTATTTATTGCCCTTGTACTCGTAAAGGCCTATTCTAGTGATTTTTTTTTCAGATTTTCGCGAGGGGAGGGGACACAAATATTGTTCGTACATTTCACCTCTGCTTGGACCGCAAGTTGCATAAAATGCCATTTGTCAGATTCTGAAAGTGCTTAGACCTTTCATTTTAATACCCTACTCGACTATGTTTTATGAAAAAAATGTTTATGGGCCACCTCGCTTTCAGGGGGACCCCCTTTTCCAAACTCTGAACACTTTTGGGAGACCACCGCTTCTGACATTTTCACAAAGCTTGAGCTTTGTAGGTTACATAATTTTTGAAGAAACTTCTTGTGATGCACGGTTAGATGAACGGATAGACAGATGGGCAGATTGGACAAGAAACTAGTAGGTTTTTGTAAAATTTCTTCTGTCATTTCAAAATGTTGGCTGGTTAAAATGGAGTATTTTTAGAGCAAGAATATATTTTCTGTGCATATTATGAAAGTTTTTCTTGAATTAAATCATTCAAAATATCTACATACCTGTACTGTAGGTTAAGTACAAAAGCCTTCTAAAGTGAGCATATTTCTGTCTAGCCAACTTATTTTTTTATTAAAACTCGTAGCTCTTGACAAGCTAGTTGCTGCAGGTTTCCGTAGAATGATTTCTAAGTTTCTTTGCGGAAACTCGCGGAACCAGTCTTTTCCAGCAGATTTATTTTCGAGCCAACTTTCTGGCATTTTTTTTGGTGTTTGATGAAGCAAACTCAAAGCTAATTTAATCATATCCATCCGAGGTAAGCTGTAGCTCATATTAATGAATCTTCTTCTTCTTCTTCTTCTTAGCACTACAGCCCCTTTCAGGCCTTCGCTTCCTGCAAACAGCGCCTCCAACTGTCTCGGTCCGTTAATCGCGTCTACCAATTCCGAAATCCAAGCAGCGATGAACTGTCTTCGTCGACCGAGTCAGACCAGCGTTTCCTCAGTTTCCCCACCGGCCTCCGGCCTTCAGTTTTCCCAAAGTATACCTTCTTGGGTATCCGTTCTTCATTTATACGATTCATGTGGCCAGCCCATTGCAGCTTCCGCAGTCTTACAATCGTTGAGACCTCTGGTTCGTCAAAAATTTCATACAGCTCATGGTTGTATCGAATTCCTCATTGGTCCCCGTCTAGCTTCGCTCCGATTATTCACCTGAGGACCCGTCGCTCAAAGGCGTTCAATATATTTGCGGATGCTTGGGTTAGGGTCCATGTTTCACACCCATAGCATAGCACAGGTCTTATCACAGATTTGTATAGTTGGAGCTTTGTTTTCCTGTGCATGGAGCTGGTCTTCAAGATCGTCAATACTAAATAAAATATTTTATCTGCGAGCTGTATTCTTCGGCGTATTTCGTCTCTTTCATGTTGATGTTGTCCACATAGGCCACTACTTGGCTCGACTTGTATAGTAATGTACCTCGCGTATCGACAGGTGCCGTATGACGTACTCCAGAACCAAATTGAATAACAATGGGGCCTGCCCATCTCCCTGCTTTAGTCCAATATCTGTGTCAAAGGCATCGGTGAGTTGGTTATTGATGCGGACTTGGGAGGTTGTCGACGTCATTGTCATTTTGGTAAGACGGACTAATTTGGCTGGGATGCCAAAACAAAGCATTATTTGATACAATACGTTACGATCAATACTGTCGTATGCTTGCTTGAAGTCAACGAAAATTTGGTGTACATCTGTGTTGAATTCCTAGCATTTTTCAAGCACCTGCTTGACTGTGAACAGTTGGTCTGTTGTTGATCTACCTGCCCTAAAACCACCTTGATACTCCCCAATAATACTGTTGGCGTAGGATCAGATTTTATTTTCTAAGATTTTAGAAAATATTTTATACGCCGTACAAAGTAGTGATATGCCTCTATAATTTTTGCACTGTAGCTTGTCATCTTTTTTGTGCATAGGGAATATAATTGATTAGCTCCACTCTTTTGGCATATGTTCTTGTTGCCAAATGTACTGGATGACTTTGTGAATAGCTTGGTGAACACTACTGCCACCATATTTGATGAGCTCCACTGGAATCTCATCAATGCCCGGCGCTTTATTATTCTTTTGGGCTTTGATGATGGAACAAACTTCATCCAGAAATGGTGGGGCCAATGGGAGCTCTCTTTAGACATCTATAGGCTCCGATATTCTGGAGCTGTGCAGAGGATTAAGGAGGTTCTTGAAATATGATGCCCATCTTTCCTTAATCTTGATTTCATCAGCGATTATATTGCCGCTGTCATTACGTCGGAGCGTGGTTTTGGCCTGATAACCACGTTTCAGGCTTTTAACTACTTTGTATGCTTGTCTTGTGTTATTGCTCGCTAAACTTACATCTATTCTTCTCAATTGGTCGTAAAAAATTTTCTTATCTTAATCCTAATTATCTTATTCGCTACTCTTCTGAGATTTTCATAGTGTTCTCTCTTCGTCCTGGTTTTCCTACCTACGTATTCTTTATACGCCTGATTCTTTTTATTTAACGCATTCTGGCACTCATCATCAAACCAATCATTCTTCTTGCGCCGGGCTTGATGTCCGATCGTCTATTTTGCCACGGTTCTGATAGCCGCTTTCACTTCCATCCAGAGCTCGTTGCTCGTCTTTAACGATGCATCTGATAAGATGGGAGCCAGCTGGTTGTCGAGCGTCTCCGTGAAATTTTCGGCCACAGACGCCGTTTGGAGCCTTTCGATGTCAAATTTTTGTAGCAGGCTGGTCTTCGCTGAATATGCCTTTGGCATACGACATCTATAGTTTAATTTAATCAAGTAATGATCTGAATTACAATTGGCTCCTCGGTATGTACGGAGGTCAAGTATGCTCGAGGCCCAACGTTGTTTGATCAGAACATGATCGATCTGGTTTTGTGTGTTGCCATCTGGTGATACCCAGGTCCTTTTATGAATGCGTCAATTTGGGTAGCAAGGCGAACGTATGACTAGATTTCTGCTACATGCAAAGTCAATCAAGCGCTGGCCGTTGTCATTTGTTTTATCGTGGAGGCTATATCCTCCAGTCGTTCCCCGATGAGACAGCTCATTGCCAACCTTCGCGTTGAAATCACCCAGAATAATTTTTGTGTCGTTTGTGGGCAATGAGTCGAGCAGTCTTTCCAGGTGATTGTAAAACGACTCCTTCGTTTCTTCGTCTTTTTCTTCGGTCGGGGCGTGAACATTCGTCATCTAGCAGATGCAATGTTATAGAAGTGGCGGACTTGGCTTCTGTAACAGGTATATCTACTATCAATCCCTTGTTGGTGCGAAACTGAACGTAGGGAAAGCGAGCAAACCCCGAAAACTAAGCCACAGCAAATGTCTTCTAAGACAACGCAGATTCTGATAAAGGAATCAACAATCCTGGCGTCCTCTTTAGCGGCAACAACAACGGCGAAAAATTAGGAGCAAAATAGACAAAAATAGACAGCCTTATCCAAACAGAAATTCCTGCAGCGTTCGGGCGCAATAAAAAAACTATGCGAACGTTAGAGTATCCTAAAATCAAAGAGCGGGGAATTCTGCAGGATGTGCCAGATGTTGGTGCGGTAGAAAAATATCGAAAGGACTCGTTAATTCAATAAGTACTTCCGCGCCCCTTACGGAAGTGACTCAGGTAAGGGTCTTAAATTCCAAAATAATAATGAACCATGCTAAGGTCTGCAAAGTGATCACGGTAAAAAAGGAAAGGAGTGACAGACAATCAAAGTGCCATTGTGGGATTTCATTTTCTAAGTCCAAAATGTGCACTGTGCTCGAAAACTAAAGCCGATAACCTCTCCCAAGAAAAGATGTCGCAAAGTCTAGTGACACAAAGAAGAAAGGCTTATTCCAAAAGCGGGAGACGTTCTAAAAAGAGCAAAATCAGCATGTGACTTACTGAAAATCAGCAAACGTGTAAAAAAATGGGTTCTTTGAACTGGACAAGCTCCTAGGCAGCATGGATCATTACCGGAGAAGCTGGTTAAATGTCAAAGAAGACGCGAGGGCCAAAGAAGAGCAGAAGGCTAAAGAAGTGACGAGAGCTACGCCTAAGAGGCACGAGCAGTTAGTTCCACCATCAAACATCAACAAAAGAATAGCGTCTAGCTCAATCTAAAGGAATTGAGATAAAAGATGGAAAGATGGAAGAAGCAATTGATGGAAATGGTACGCTAGTTCATGGGTTTTAGAGAGTGCTGACAAAAGGAGTGAAGAAAGCCAGAAAGAAACACATTCACAAAGTACCAGAAAATAAAGTTCGCATGGGAACCTAGGAAGTAGAAAGACCTGATGCGGATAAAGCCACAACGAGGACCCCGGCAGCAGACACTGCTCGTAAAACCTCAAGATGACCGATCCCCATGTTATGGGATACCAGGAGAAAGGTAAGGCCCAAAGACACAAACACTGCTCTTAAAGCAGTACAACTAACCCGGTCAGGCCACGTACTGGTCAAATCCGGAACAGAAGCTGACAATATAGAAGTACTCTTCGAAGCAGTAAGGAAACTCTTCGGCAAACGCGCAGCTGTAGCTTCACTGAAGCTGATGGAAATGATCGAAATAAGATACATTGACTACATAACGGGCCTGGTCGAAGTATAAGAGACCATCAAAAGGGGGGTTATTTATCGTTGGCAAGATCAAAGTGAAGCTGACATCAGAAAACCATACGGGACAACGTATGGTCATCATTGACTTGACCGAAAAGGGCACCGAATAATTTCTAAATAAGAGTAAAGTAAGAATAGGGTGGGTTGTCTCTAGGGTACGCTGAAGAGCAGCAACTCTTCAATGCTTCAAATGCCTTCACTATGGTCACACTGGACAAGTATGCGAAGGACCCAATAGGAGTTCCCCATGGTACAAATGCGATAAAATGGGACATAAAAGAAAAAAATATACGAAGGAGGCACGCTGTATCCTTTGCAAGCATACTGATCCAAGACCAGATCTTGAGCATGTCTTGTGATCAGAAAAATTTCGAGTTTCCCTGGAAGCCCTACCTAAGGGAACATCAAAACTTCGATGAACCGTATCTTGCATGTTAACCTACACTGCAGTTTAACCCCCCAATACCTGCTTGAGTAGTTTGCGAAGGACACAAAAGCTGACATTTTGCTACTGAGTGAGCAACACCACGATAAAAGTTCCGCATTATGGTATTCTGATGAAACTGGCACTGCCGCCATCTGGGTTCAGAACAATGATTCCTAGGCATTTTATGTAAGCCTATTGCTCAAGGACTTTCTGATTAAGTGTGTGTGTCTAACGCCAAATGAACCGATATCATATTTCCAAGCTAAGTTTAATGCTATCGAGGGCGCTGTATCGAATGCAGATAGCAACATGCTCATTGGAGGAGACTCTAACAATAAAGTAATTGAATGAGGTGTACCTTTAACAGACCCGTGGGGTGAACTAATGCTAGACATTACAGTCAGGAAGGCGCCTGTCGTGTTAAATACCGACAATACCGATATTTTGCCTTATTGGCAATGAAGGAACCAAACTGGACGTGATATTTGCCTTGGAATTCTTAGTACGGAGAATATATGTTTCGAGAGTGTTAAAGGACTACTCAGCCCGTAATCATCAGCACATTCTACTCGAAATCCATGATGTCGTCTCCCGATGATGCTACATTGTAGGGTGATTTGCAGAGGCAGAAGAACTGGTAGCTCAAGACGTGGTGAACCCAACTTTGAGTAGCATCACCGGTGATTGCAGCATTCGTATGCCCCGTTGAAAACCATGGCACGGCAAGCGCTCGTGTACTGGTGGATTATAGAAACTACTGCAAAGCGAAGGGAGTGTCACAAGGTTTGGCGTAAGGGTCAACTGGCATGGAGCTGTGACGAGGCGTGCAACCGGATAGCAGCGAATAAACTGGCCAAGAAATGTCTTCGAAAACTTTTTAACAACAACAAGGCTCGTTGGTAGAAAGATCTAGTGGAGAGTGTGAACAAGAATCCGTGGGACCTTTGCCACAAGCTGGTTATAAAGAAGCTTAGTGCTCTTCTGAAGTGGAAAATATGAAAGAAATATTGCGGACACTTTTCCCGGCCCATCCCGTCACTCTTCCACAGCTGCAAGGGGAAGAGGTAGTTCTATCATTTAAAAAAGGCTCCAGTTTGAGATGGTCGTTCAGCTAAAATGTTGCAACTTCTCTGTCACTATTATCCGAGTTGCTCCTTTGAAACCCTTGCATACAAAATGGGGTTTTCTCAACTCAACGAAAAATTTCAAGGCTTGTGCTGACCAGCAAGGCGAAAGTAAATTCCGGATCGGCGTCTGCATACCGACCGTTATGCGTGCTAGATCTGGCTGGGAAAGTGGTAGAGAAACTCATCAAGGGGAGACTCAATGTCACAATTCATGCTGCTGGGGACCTATCTTCCTGGCAATATGGCTTTAGAGCATGTCGCTCCACCATTGATGCAATTGAAGAGGTGGTGAGCTTGTTCCAAAACGTGGAGGCATATAGCCAAACCAAGCGAGGCTGGGAACACCTTCAACTCCGCTAGATGGGTGAATATTCTAGATACGCTGAAAATCCCTTTTCAAGTTCAAAAATAGCTCATGCAGCTTTTGAGGGACTACCTGAGGAAACAAACCCTGCTTTACGACACAACAGTGCCATCAAAGGATGGAAGTTGCACCGGGTGCTGCCCAGGAATCTATTCTTAGTCTAGACCTATAGAACGTGCCTTACGATGGGCTATTGAGACTGGAGATGCCAAATGAGTGACCTTTGACCAGCTATATAGATGATGTTGCGGCTCTAGCCACTAGACGCACCTTTGAAGATGTGCAACTTAGGCTAGGTATCCTAATGCGACACGTAAGAGACCGGATGACTACTCGTGGACTCGATCTAGCACTGGAGAAAACTGAAGTGGTCATATTAACAATGAAGAGAATTTTTAGAGTAAAAACGATTAGTATTGGAGACATACTAATTGAAGCGAAGCCAGCAGTGAAGTACCTGGAGTTACTGATTGACTCGAAAATAAGTTTCTCTGTGCGAATCAGGGAAATGGTTGCTTTGGGCCTATCGGCTCTGAGTCGACTTATGGCCAACATAGGGGAACCCAACCCATCAATGAGCAGAAATATTGAGCGACACTCTCAGTAAGGAGGCGTACCGAAAACGCTTGTCAAAGTTATAGAGAAGAGGAGCACTAGGGATCGTATCTTCATATACGACAGTCTCTGACTCGGTGGCGAGAGTTATTGCAGGTATGATAAATACCATCTTCCTTGCTAAAGAGCACCGCAATATTTACCTATGTCGAAGCGAGGAGACGAAAGAGATGTTTGCCGACGAAGAGATGCATAGCTCACTCAACGAAGAGAAGGTAGATGGCGTGCCTCATTCCAGATTTGGGATTGTGGCTAAATCGAAGGCATGGTGAGACTGACTTCTATCCGACCCAATTTTTGAGCGGCCATGGGTGTTTTCAGTCTTGTTCGGACAAGATTGATAAGTCACGGTCCGCTGACTGTCAGTTTTGCTCAGGTGAGGAAGACAATGCCAGCGACACATTTTTTGCGTGCACCCATAGCTCGTTACTTGTTTTCAGCGATGTATCAGATAGGATGGGAGCTAACTGGTTGTCGTGGGTCTCCATGAATCTGTTTGCTACAGTCACCGTTTGGAGCTTCTCGATGTCGAATTTTCGTAGCGAGTGATCTTCGCCGAATACGGCTTCGACAGACGATATCGAATTGTTAATTTGATCAAGTAATGGTCGGAGTTGCAATTGGCTCCTCAGTATGCACGGACGTCAAATATGCTCGTTCATGATCGATCTGGTTTGGTGTGTTACCATCCGGTGATATCCAAGTCATTTTATGTATGCGTTAATTTAGGAAGCTTGTCAAACGTATGACAAGATTTCTGCTACATGCAAAGTCAATCAAGCGCTGACCATTGTCATTTGTTTCATCGTGAACGCTATCTGCTCCAGTTATTCCTCGATGAGTCATCTCATTGCCAACCTTAGCGTTGAAATCATCCAGAATTTGTTTTATATCATTTGGTGCAATAACTCGACTAGTCTTTCCAGGTGATTGTAGAACGTTTCTTTCGTTTCTTCGTCTTTTTCTTCGGTCGAGGCATGTACGCTTATCGGCCAGATTTTAAAGAATCCCGCTTTTATACGGATCGTACACAACCATTCATTTTTTGCGTTAAAACCAATAATGTGCGATTTGAACTCCCTATCCACAATGAGCATCACTTCGAACTCTCGCTTTCCAGCAGGCTTCCCACTTTTGAATATTGTTTGCGATATCATATCTTGAATATCACTTCCAATTCAATTGGTTTCCTGGATTGCCACTATGTTTACATTATATATTGACTGGCCTGTTGTAAAAAGAATTAATAGCGCCAGGGCTGTTCAGTGATCTGACATTCCACGATCAAATGCCGTTGTCCTTTTTCCGTTTGCGAAGTCGTTGCCGTGAGTCCAATCCACTCCGAGGCCCTGTTGCAGGTTTTGAAACAATGTAGGATGTACATGGACAGGGAGTTAGCCCATCGCCTAACCTCCATTCCGGCGACTTGGTTATTATTTTCAATTCCATTATCAGGCACGGAAGACTCGCCTCCACCCTCTTACGTCACCAAATGGGAGGTCGATCTAAGTAGGATTTAGTAGCAGAGCTGCAGGTGTATTCGCAGTTATTGGCATTTCTCAGCATTTAGTGTCTCATCATTGGGAACAAGTAAATTCAATGTGCGACCTCGAGACTATAAACTACCATTTGCTCGTGGGATTTAGGATGAGGAATGATGGAAGCGAGGGGTGGAGGTAATACGAGGATCCTTCCTTCTTTCTCAATCGGGCTTGGGACCGTTTACGGACTAGTTTATTTATTTATTTATTTATTTAAATTCCATTTAACAGATAAACATAATCCAATTACAAAATGGAACAAAACAAACAGAAAAGAAAATTAATGAAAATTAGAATTAAGTGTTAAAGTTAATATAAAAAAGAAATTCAATGGTACTAACAACAATAAATATGCGTGTAAAATTAAATTAAAGCACACAAAAAAAGAAAATAAAGTCTAATATTTACTCCAGTTGAGTTTTAAGAATCAGGCTTCTTAACCTCAATTTAAAAACTAGGTATGAGTCGGAAAAAGGACCAAGCTCAAGCTTATCATGATTCCTTACCATTCGTATAATAGGAGAGTGAAAATATAAATTTGTACGGGCATACGGTGGCACGAAAAAATTGTTTGCCCGAGAAGAACGCGATGATTGACGAAGACGTAGGTCTGCAAACAATGTTAATGAAATTCGATTGTGGCAGAGTTGATACAGAAAACACTGATCTAGATACATGCGACGGGATGACAGAGTAGGCAAACGTAGGAACGATAAACGGCATTCATAGGGTTGATATGGGGTTTTGAATTTGTAAAACAAGACACGAGTAAATTTACGCTGGACATTCTCTAACGAGTCAATGAGGTAGGAGTGTCGGTGAGACCAAACTACAGAGCAATATTCGAGGATAGGACGGGCAAGACAGATAAACAAGGGGAGAGGGGTAGATATATTGTTAAATTTATGAGCGTGCCTGAAAATAAGTCCCAATATTTTCGAGGCCCTAGTAGTCGCGATTAGAACGTGTGCATCAAAATTGAGCTTAGGATCAAAAGTAACGCCCAGGTCCTTAGCAGAGCTCACAGCAGCGAGTGGGACTTCATTCAACATATAGGTAAAAGTCAGCGGAGAACGATTTAGATTAAAAGTCATTTTATAGCATTTGGCAGCATTAAGACAGAGGTAATTAGACGAACACCAGTTACTTAGTGCAATCAGGTCCATCTGAAGATATTGACAATCTTGTACAGACCTGATAGCTCGAAAGACCTTAAAATCATCGGCATACAGTAGGCAATTGGAAGCGATAACCGAAGGAAGATCATTTATAAACAATAGGAATAGGAGGGGACCTAAAATGGAACCTTGAGGAACACCAGAGGATGGATAGAATGGAATGGAGGTAGTTCCACAGTAACTAACACAACATATACGAGAAGACAAGTAGGAGTCCATCCATGATAAGAGAGGGCCGACATCCCCAAAAGTTTTCAGTTTATAACAGAGAAGTTGATGGTTGACCGTGTCAAATGCCTTCGAGAAGTCAGTGAAGATTACATCAACCTGCAATCGATTGTCTAGGGCCTTAGCAATGAAATTGGTGAACTCAATTAAATTTGAGGTCGTAGAGCGACCTTTGAGAAACCCATGTTGTTCTTTCGACAAGATAGGGGTCAAAGAAACTGAAAGCCGGTTGTGTACCAGACGCTCAAGTAATTTTGGGAAACAGGAAATTAAGGAAATAGGACGATAATTGGACACAGAAGAAGGATCACCACTTTTAAGAATAGGAACAACGTTTGCTCTTTTGCAATAAGTAGGGAAAATACCAGTCTTTAGACTGAGGTTGAAGAGAAATGCCAGAGGGATACAAAGTGAACACGCTAATGACTTGACAAAAATATTCGGCAAGCCGTCAGGACCAGGTGATATATTAGGATTAAGTGAATTAATGAGGGATTCAACTTCGATATGGTCAGTGAAAAGTGAAGAAATGTCAATGGAGTGAAGTACGGGTGTATTAACTGGATTAGAGACATGAGAAGAAGGAATAAAAGTTGACGAGAAGAACTGAGAGAACAAGTTGGAAATATCCTGTGGAGAAGAGCTAACTATATTATTCCAGCGGACTGAAGGAGGGACAGAAGAGGAGGACTTAAAGGATCTAATGTATGACCAGAATGGTTTCGCATTATTCGCCATGAGGGAACTCTCCAAGCTACTGAAGTAGTTTTTCATTGCAATCTTTAGTTCTTTTTTTGCTGCAAGACGTAGATCACAAAAGCGGGCTCTGGATTCTTCAGTACGACAACGCTTGAAACGGCGGTGTGCCTTACTTTTAGCATTCAAGGCACTTAGTACTTGCTTGGTTAGCCATGGTTTCTGCTTTACTTTGCGAAGAGCTTGTAAAGGTGTGAAGTGTTTAATCAACTCATAGAGGTAATTATAAAACTTATTCAGAGCTTCCTCACACTCCAAATTATCAAAAAACTCCTGCCAGTCAATCAAGCTCAGCTCGGAGGCTAAAGCTTCGTAGTTTGCTTTGAAGAAGTTGAATTTTAGCGAAGTAGCAAACGTACGACTTGACAAAGGTGTAATGGAGAGATCGAGCGATAATGGCGGATGATGACTATCGATACTCACTAGAGGATTTAATGCAGTGGAAACAGATAGACAGTTTAGTGGAAAGTTAGAAAGAACAAGGTCAAGTACCCGACCATTAGCATTAGGGATATTATTGAATTGCGATAGTGAACAGAGTGATAGAAACGAGGAGAGGGATAAAGAAGATGCATCGGTTGATGAAACAGAGAAAGGAAGGTTCTTCATCCATTGCACTGTTCCCAAATTAAAATCAACGCATATTAGAATTAAAGATTGCGGATGTTGCAATAAGACATAAGAGGAAAACTCCCCAAAGAATGTCTCATACACATACAAAGGAGAGTTACTAGGTATGTAGACAGAGGAAACTAATAAAGATGTATTGTTAGGAAGGAAGATCTTGACAATCACACAATCCACAACACGGGAAAAGCAAAAATCAGCACAAAGGGAGCTACGCACTGTATTACTAACAGCTACAAGAACACCACCTCCATCTACTTTATTTGCAGAGGCTATGTCCCGATCACAATGGTACATATCAAAATCAAGGGATATTTCCGAGTTTAAGATGTTACTATTTAACCAGGTTTCCGTAAGACATATAAATACATCTTCGCTGAGTTGTAACGATAAAAAGAGCTTATCAAGCTTGGTCCTTAACCCTCTTATATTTTGGTAATATACTGAAATATTTGAAGTTAAGCTACAGTCATGAAATCTTATACTAGTTTGTAGGTTGCTGTCTACCCGGTGCACGAAAGGACTTCCTTCTTCTTGAGCTGAATGGTTTAATAAGTACTCCAGGCGGCCAAGCTTCAGGATTCAAAATAGTATCACAATTTGAGGGCACTGTAAGCTTGAAAGAAGCTACCACTCTGTCCTCCAGATTGTCCTTAGTTAATTTGTAGCAACTAATAACTTTAACAGCTGGCCCAAATAGTTGTATCAAATTTATGATCGAATGTAAATTGCATCAGCTCACCAGTCTTCTGATGGAAGAAATTTTCATTTCACGTAAGCATGGACATATATCAATTTTATGTGGCGGCAAATATCGTTTACTAACTGCGTTCATCACAATATGTTGGCCATACTAGAGGTATTTGTATAGGTCCATTTAATAGACGGGTGCTTTGGGAAAGTGGTGATTTGAAGTCCCCGGGTAAAACAGCTATATCAAGAAGGGTGGAAGCGACTAGTCTCAAAAAATAACAAACGTTCTAGGCTTCCACAACATAGATGATGACGATTATGCGCATTTGCTACTCAACTTTTACTATATTGTGGTTATGGTATCACCCCAAATGTTTCAAAACTCTATTCCGAAATTGTCTAGTATATAATTACTGATAAAATTAATGTCGCTCTCTAACGAAGCCAATATATTGTTAGCAGCATCCTGTTTTGAAAGTCATATTTCATTTCAAGTCTTCTTACTTCTAAAAGTATCGCACTTGAATCAAGTGCAAATTTAAGTCAATCACTGCCTTAATATGAACCACCAGTACTAGACAATCAAGTGATAAATATAATTGAATTAATTGCCTTGTTAGACCTAGAAAATTTACAACATTTCTGCCACGTAAAAATCATATTTAAGTTAGTATCTATTTTCGCTTAGAAAGTCCGATTACTGAATAAATCGCTAGAGGCTAATTAACATAGGATTAAGACGGTTTCCATATCCATTCAAACTTTAAAGGCGATAGCAATCAGTTGATGCGTATCTTATAAACAATAGTGCGAACTCGTTAAGCCAACCTTGTTGTGTCCAAATATTCAGCGTTGGACATGATCGCTTTTGTAATGCAAGTCCATTATCTGTATCCATTAAAACGTCACCAGGATCGGTTATTCAACTACTAGATCTCGCTGCAATGAAGCTTTCAAGCTAGCGTAGTCTCCAACATAATATCTTAACCCAACCATTCTCTAAAGCGCCGGATTATGTACAACGATAATTGAATTGAAGTTCATTAACAAGTTACTTATTAGCAGGTGCCGTGTTTTGGAACAGTTCATTGAACAACAGCAAAAAAGATCGCGCGATTTGCGCGAATGTGGTCTTTACTGTTTATTTTCAGTTTATACCGCGAGTATGCTGTTATTGTCCGTTTCAATTTGCAAATGAGTTTGTGAATGCTTTTTAGATGTAGGCTTTGATAGCTTTTGTAATACGTACTAACTTAATTTAATGCAACTTTTTTTTTTCTCTCGTTGCAGCAATTGCGAAACTGCATCAGTTGCTTCAGATCTGACGCGAATGTACGTTAGCGATGAGGAAGATAAAGCAAGCATTCGAACCGATCTTTTATAAGGATTTAACACCTTTCGTTGCCTTAACGAGTAACGGAAAGTAATAAGGAAAAATAAACATTTAATGAAGCATGCAAAGTTCAAAAACGCAACTGAACCTAGTACAAGTAGTTCTCGATTTTGAGTTCTTAACTATTTCAATTACTATTACAACACAATAACCAGCGGAAAACAGGATTGGTGATAGAGCGCAGCAGAGAATCGATCCTGATGCTAAAAAGGTGAGTTTTTAGTAATGTTTTTAATCTCATTGTTATGAAACATTATGTGATATAATACAATAGAATCCTAAAGTAAACAAATGAAAGAAATTTATTCAAATTTCACAATGAGTTCTTTGAATTTTTATAATAATTACAATGTGACATAAAGCAGTGTTGAAAGCTTAAATTTTTTGGTGGGAAAAGGGAGGTTTTTCACTCCAGCGTAGCAAACGGGTAGTACTTAGTGGTTGTTAACTCAAAATCGAACAACAAAAACTTTTAGGGAAAAAACCGAACAAATTTATGGAATTGCAGCCAAATCAATTTTCCCCTGTTTTGGTTTCAATTGATTTATAAGTTGATGCTATCCAAAAATGGGATAACTAATTTGGCTTCGATTCAATACATTTTAGTTCACTCGTTTAGTACGCTTTGGAGTAGATTTTTTTATTTCATGATTTTTAGTGATAACATAAACCCTGAACTAAATAGTGACCTGTGTTCATTCTGAATATATCACGATAGTAATGATTTTTCTTATTTCGTCTCAGTCATTCGAGGTTTCCCGCAGGAAATCTAAACCAGCTTCTCATCGGTTATAGACGTGAAGTCTGGGAATGCATCAACGGACAGTACCCATCAGGTCAACAAATCCGGGTACTCTTAGTCTTCTCCGAGGTGGCTGCTGACAGGCTAACACGTTCGAAGAGGAATTTCGGTCGCAGGTCTTCCGCGAGCAGACTAAGCCCAAAAAACAAGAGTCACCCACCGATTTAAATGCCCGATTTAAAACGCGTTAAACAATTTCCAACGGCTCTACTTTACTTTACTTTATTTCAATTTCCTTTTTCTTTCGGTCCGAGAAAAAGAACAAAATGAAACATCCTCAACCAAAAACCACGCGTTCTCAAATATTCACCGACTCGCTGCCCGAAATAAACTACCAGAATTCAAAACCGTACCAACCTTCTTCTTCTTCCTAGCGCTACAGCCCCCTCGGGCCTTCGCTTTTGCATCAAGTGCCTCCAATTTACTCGGTCCCTTGACCGCGCCCTCCAATTTTGAAATCCAACCAGCAATGAACTGTCTTCGGGGACCAAGTCAGACCAGCGTTTCCTCGGTTTCCCCACTGGTCTCCGAACTTCAATTCTCCCAACGAATACTTTTTTGGGTTTGCGTTGTTCGTACATACGATTTACATGGCCAGCACATTGCAGGTTCCGCAATCTTACAGCTCGTCAAAAATTTCATACAGCTCATGATTGTATCGAATTCACCATTGATCCCCATTTAGTTTTGCTCCGATTATCCATCTCCGGAACCGTCACTCAAAGGTGTTCAATATGTTTGCGGATGCTTGAGTTAGGGTCCATGTTTCACATGCATAGCAAACTAGAGGTGTTATAACAGATTTGTATACTTGTAGCTTTCCTGTGTATGTAGCTGGTCTTCAAGATTGTCAAAACTGAAAAATATTTTATTTGCGAGCTGTATTCCTAGGCGTATTTCGTCTCTCTCATTGGTGATTCTCGTTATTTTGGCACTTGAATACACAAATTTGCCCACACTTTCGTTACTGTATTCGCCAAGTGTGATATGTTGAGTATTTGAGGTATTCTTCGTCGACTGCGTCATGAGCTTTGTTTTATTTTTATTGATTTATAACCCTACTGGTTTTGCTACGCTGTCGAGTTTCAGGAAAAGTTCGTTGGCGGTTGTTAATTACCGTAACAAAACGTTGGTGTCTTCTGTATAGGCTACCACTTGGCTTGATTTGTACAATAACGTACCTCTTGTGTCGACAGGTAGCTTGGAAATGACATGTTCCAGAGCTAACTCTAGTTAAAAACGCAAGACCAAGCTACGGCATCGCGTACCAACCAGAACAAAAATCGACCATTCGTGGATTTTATAAAGCCTACCCGCTCGGCGCATATTGTAGTACCGCGGGTCACCACAGTTGCAGACATTAATTGTAGTAGAGAGGTGCGTAGCCCGAGGTGGCATACTGAGGCCGACTAGCGTTCATTCGTGTCAAGGGTCCTCCGGGGCACCTTCTGCTCGTGTTGAGCCACCTAACACAAAGGGAAACAAACGGGTGAGGAGAGGCTCATAATGAGAATTGAAAAATCTGTATATTTAGTAATTTATGATCTTATATTTTTACAAAAACTCAATTTCCACATAATTATTCAACAAAGGTAATTATGGATGTGAAAATCCAATTAAATAAAGCCCCTTTTTTAGTAAAACTCAAATTCAAGACTGATATTATTAAAATTAAAATTAATTTACAATTAACTATGAAGCAAATAATTTACAAAAAAATTAATTCATGAGTAAGAGAAGAAATAATAGAAGAAGTAGAGAGAGAGAGGGAGAAACAAAATAATTCAATATTACTCACCCTTTGTACGGCTACGCAGCGCTCTGCTACTCGAAGGGAAACGGGGCAACTGCTAGAATTTACAAAACTTATCTTCTTTCACAATATTATTTTTGTATTGTTTATACACTTTAACCATAACCATTATTAATATCTTTTCAAAGTACTTCAGAGTAGATGTGCACTTTTGTCAATCAATGAAGGGCCCAACAAGATTTAATCACAATAATTACTGATAATCTGTAAATTCTCCTGGTCAACGTCTTCACCATCTCAAAACTTATTTTTCCAGCTACTAATTCCCAATATTTTCTGTGATTAACAATCCCAAATCACTCTGATGCCGCAAAAACTCACTAGCATCCAATTCTCAACCCAAATCCAGACTAACTATATGAAAAACCCAATCCCGTAATCCTTTTCTTCCTAATTCCCGCTGCCGTACCAAGGTAACGTAATCAAAGCTCAATACATTTCGATTCCGTTACCCATAGATCTTTTCATTTAGCATATATGGCGATTTGTGTGACCATGATAGCGTTTTGTTATACGCAAATCGCCATAAACACGGAAACAATTGCTTTTGCCGATAACAAAAAAAGTGTTTCTGCGCTCGGAGGAACTTGAACCCCCGGACAATAACACCAAAGCCATCTTCTGATAATTTCCCATTCATCCAATTAGCAACTTAAACTGTGAAACTTTTCTTAATGAGCATTGGCATGAAATTTGTTAGTAGGGAGATGAGAATGAATTTTTGTTAATATAACAAATAAAATTTTGTTAGTGGGAGATAATTTATAAAATGAGTTAGTATTTATTTATTTATTTATTTACGCTATTTTACAGATCCATGAATCCAATTACAAAATAGGTAATGAAATATAATATAATATAATACATGGGACAAAAACAAAGTGAGCAATTTGAAATATGAAAAAAAAAGAAAACAAGAACATAAAGTACTTATAAACTATTGGAAGCTAAGAAAAATATTATGCAATATGCTTTTAAACGCGTTTAAGGAATGTGGCAGGGGACCTAGCTGGAGCTCATTGTAACGACGTGATACGTGTACTAAAAATGAATAAATATATATATATATATATATATATATATATATATATATATATATATATATATATATATCGGTCTGAGCACAGGGCACAATGAATATGTCAGCACAGTTCTAAGAGTTCTCTCCTTTTTTTGGAGTAATGCGATGTTGAGGATCTGTAAGCGCTCATGGTAGGAGCTGTAAGGGACGTTATATTTGTAGCATAGATAACGTGTGAATTTACGCTGTACAGTTTCAACAGCATCAGATAAATTGGTATAGTGAGGAGACCATACTTGGGAGGCATACTCAAGGATCGACCGGGCTAAGAGTACAAATAGATGGACGCTGGTTAAGATGCTAGAGGATTTTCAGAAGGATCGTAAAATAAAACCAGTGACACGTGAAGCTCTATTGCTTATGCATGAAATATTTATGTCAAATTTCAAACCTGGGTCAAATAATACTCCCAAATCCTTAAATTTGTCTACAAGTGCGAACAGCGATCCGTCAATCCGGTATTCATATAATACTGGACGAGTTTTGTTGGTGAATCTCATGTGACAACATTTTGAAATATTAAGAGGAAGTAAATTACCTTGACACCAATTTTGGAGATTGTCAAAATCATTTTGGAGGTATGACAAGTCTTTGCTGGAGTTAATAGAACGATGAATTTTTAAATCATCGGTGTAAAGAAGACAACTAGGGGACAGGCATTGGGGAAGATCATTAATGAAGATGTTTAATAGCAAAGGGCCTAAAATTGATCCTTGGGGAGCACCGGATATTGAAAGATCTTATCAAAAAACATTTTAAGGAGTTACATCCTTATACGGGGAGACCTTTATCAAATCTTATGAAAGCTTTTTCGACTATGAAACATTCACAAATTAGAAATTTTTGAGCTGTTTACAAGATTTGATGGCTCTAGCCTCTCTAGTTCCTGACAAAAGTCGATATGATGCACTGTCGGACAGACGTAAAGTCAGGTACTGATTTCAATCTTCTTCTTCGTAGCACTACAGCTCTTTTGGGCCTTTGCTTCATGCAACAAGTGCCTCTAACTTTCCCGGTCTATAGACCGCACCCTTCAATTTGGAAATCTGAGCAGCGATGAACTGTCTTCGTCGACCGAGTCAGACCAGCGTTTCCTCGATTTCCCCACTGGTTTCTGCCCTCAGTTCTCACAACAAATACCTCTTTTGGTATCCGTTGTTTGCCATACGATTCACGCGGCCAGCCCATTGCAGCTTCCGCAGTCTTACAATCGTTAAAACCTCCGGCTCGTCAAAAATTTCATACAGCTGATAGTTGCATCGAATTTGCCATTGGCCCCGTCTATCTTCATTCCGATTATTCACCTCAGGACTCGACGCTCGAAGGTGTTCGATATGTTTGCGGATACTTGGATTTGGGTCCATGTTTCGCACCCATTGCATAACACAGGTCTTATCACAGATGTATATACTTCGAGCTTTGTTTTCCTAAGTATGCAGCTGTATTTTGCCTCTCTCATAACCAGTTCTCGTTATTATGGTGCCCAAATATACAAAACCGCTCACATTCTCGATAGTTCATTCGCTAAGTGTGATTTTTTGGGTAATTGAGATATTTTCCCTCGACTACTTCATTAGCTTTGTTTTGTTCTCATTGATTTGTGGCCCTACAAGTTTTGCTTCGCTGTCAAGTCTCAGAAAAATTTCTATGGCAGTTGTTAACGACCGTGACAAAATATTGATGCCATCCGCATCGGCTACTACTTTGCTCAACTTGTATAGTAATGTACCTCATGTATCGATAGGCAGCTTTCTGATGACATATTCAAGAGCCAAATTGAATAGCAATGGAGCCAGGCCATCTCTCCGCTTTTGTCCGTATTTGTGTCAAAAGCGTCGGTGAGTTGGATATTGATGCGGACTCGGGAGTTCGTCAATGTCATTGTCATTTTGGTAAAAGTGATTTTAATAGGGTATTGTTAAAAAAAGTGTTTTCGAAATCCCTTAAAAATAACAAAGTGTTCAACAAACATGACTGATATTCGAATTTTAAATCAAAGAAATTTTTAAAATTCAGAATCACATACATAGAAATTATTGAATTGTCGCACAACACTTTTGTCACTATAATTTAGTCTTGTTGATAAGACGAAATGCTGCTAATAAGTTCACGAAATTGAATTAAGTTAAATGTAAAACGACACGATTCAAAGAAAGAAATCGCGGCACCTCTATCCAAATAAAGTTCTCTGTAACTGTATGATTTAGCGAGACGAGTCGATCTAATCTATATCCCCAGTGTAAAATGATTTGATCTGACCTAGAATCACTCAGCATGATTCGACCTGACCTGATCTGAAATAGATAAAACCTAGCTTCGTATCAAGCTGGAAATAAATTTCGAGGGTGCAATGCGCTGCGCGAAAGGTTTGATATGAATTTTATTGTAATTCTAAAAGATTAACATTTATGGAAACTATGTTACACAAAGCAATTCATCCAGACCTACTCCAAAAAGGAAGATCGAACACGATAAGTAAATGATTTCACTCATCGGGGCTCTTGTGGGATGGAGTAATACACTCTGGAAAAAACGCGCACGCATGTGAAACACTTTTTCCGATGGTGAAGTTGTACATTTTGAGAAATATAATTTAACACCCAACTTCACCGAACATAAACAAATGTGGCCTACTATCGTCGCCTTCGTAATAAAATGACCATATTCACAGCTGATCAAAATCTCAACTGATTACCGTGAATACACATAATGACGACGTCATCAGTTTTTTGCTCTCTTTTGATCAGTCGAGTGTACGAGTAGCAATGTTTCTTTCTATCGCAAACTTTTCGACTTGTATCTCGACGACGAAGAATAGTTCCACACTGACAGTCTTGTATTTTATGTATCAAAGTGTCGGAGAACAAAGCTCGAAGTGTTTCGTTAGTGATCGCAATTAGTTTCACAAACCTAAATTCAACTTTACCGAATAGTTTTGCATGTTTTAATGTATGTAAGTTAGTGAACACAATTGTTTTCGCTACAGCAATTCCTTAAACTACGCTCACGAAATTAAACAATTCAAATCGGACCATTTCCACTGGTAAAACTATTTTTGAAATTTCCATACTAACTCCGAAGTGCCCTTGAGTCGAAGAATATCACTTACGAGTATTGACAAAAGCCTATTGATTTTCCCCAAACTAAGTGTAGTTCTATTTTAGTGAAAGTGTTTGGAGTGGGAGACTAAATAAAATTATGGATGCAAATAGAATTTCCAGGGATATAGCAAAATAATTAAATAGGATTGTACTTGGTAGTAATTTCGGTCTTTGTTTCTGCCTTCCGCGGTTGTTTCAGGGTCCTTCCGCTCTTTTGTAACCTGCCTTGTGCATTTGAAAACTTCAGCTTGAACCAAGCTTATCTGGGGGCTCGCAAGATAGTGATTTAGGTAGACATGTGGCGCCCACGCCCATTACCGATACAGCAAACTGCGACCCAGGACCCTCAGCTAGCCCTAGTTTTAAGAGTAACAATTCAGAAGCTCACCCGCATGAAATCTATGCATAAAATGATATGGAAGACAACATATATGCCATGATCCTCAATATTGCTTCTAGCTCGTCATTTGATGCACTGACGGTTTAGTTTATTAGTCTATATAGACAAAATTCCAACCAGTCAGTTGGTTCCCTTTTTGCCCAAGTGATAATTGCAAAAAAGTGAAGGTATATCAGACTAAAATCTAGGCAAAGATGAGTACACCGCTAAACCGCCCAAACAAAAACAAAATGGCAGCCATGCTTAATTTTTGCTTTGAAAACATTTGAGCTTCGAAATCCGGAACAAAAGTTAATTGAACTATACATATATATGAAGTTCATGATAAAAATTCAAAGTAAACCCATTTAAAACAAAATGGCTACAACGTAATTTTGAACCCCATTTGAGAGTGGGGTTTTAAAACGGTGGCATTTCAAAAATGCTATTTACTCAGATTACCTGAATTTCAAAAGTTCTCGATGAAACTTAGAGTTTTAGGTCATTCGGTTGTTTTTTAAGCATTTAAAAAATTGTGAGAATTGGATGCTAAACAAGAAAGTCGGATATCTAAAACGTAGTATTATTTGCTACCATTTTTGACGCTATTGTTAATCAGTATAAATGTAGGATTCCTGCTCCAATAACTCAAAATCAAACGCTCAAAGTCCAAATTATGTCCGTGTAATTTTCAATAATAGAAAAATTTACATTTTGAGAGCAACTAAATCGCTAACTAAATTTTTAGAATAGTTGATGGGAATATTAACTGGTGACTGGTTTTAAAGCCTGTAGAAGTCTTAATTTAATTTTAATTTATTTTAAATATAATACTGAGATCGATATTAATAAGATCTAAGCTTTGTCTTTTTTTCAAATAAGGCTGAAATGTGGGCTTCTCTAACAAACGATTTTTGATATTTTAGGACAGCTATCCTTCTCAATATATTTAAATTAAGTTGTTGCATCACATTTCTCCCCACTCTTTCAGAGGTTCTAAACTAGATCCTAAGTAAGAAAGTAAGTTATGTTAGTAGATAGTCTTTAAGTCTGACTTCCAAGTTAAATTTCAGTGCCATACGAACTTGTTTGTTTATCAGAATGTATCTTTACGTACAGGGTATTCATCTTTCCGATTAGCGGTATCAAGAGGGAGCGAGAGTTGTCTGAAGTTTTTGGTCAAAAACTATGTAAATGTTGGCGAGATCTAAGGAATATGGGTGCGTTCCCAAAAGTACCCGACCCGACAAAAAAAACATTATAAAAATTGCGAAAATGCTTTTTATTTTTTCAACACATTCTCCTTTCAGCTCGATACACTTTTTCCAACGATGTTCAATAGCTTTGATACCCGCTTCATAGTAGGAACCGTCAAGCTCCTCAAAATAGCTACTAACCGCAGACTCTACCTCTTCATTGTTGGCAAATCTTTTGCCATCGAGCCATTTCTTTCGAATTCGGAAGAAGAAGATAATCCGAAGGAGTCAGATCTAGCAAAAAGGGTGCGTGAGGAAGAAATTCGAACTTCAACTCAATGATTTTAGCCATCGCAATGGCGCACGTGTGAACTGGTGCGTTGTCGTGATGAAACAACACTTTCTTTTTCGTCAGATGGGGCCGTTTTTTCTTGATTTCATCACTCACTGTTTTTCCTTTTTGGAGATAATCAATAAATATTATTCCACGCGCATCTCAGAAAACGGATGCCATGACCTTGCCAGCTGACTGAACTGTCTTTGCTTTCTTTGGAACCGGTTTTCCCTTTTCAGTCCACTATTTTGACGGTTCCGTGGTCATGTTTTATCCATGGTTATGAATCGACACAAAAACTCAGCTTTATTACTGCGAAACATTGTCAAACACTCGATGAAAACATCCTCACGTAACGGCACCCATCATGCGCACAGCTTTCTCATGTCCAAATCTTCGGTCAAAATGCGATGCACAACTCTTTTTGAAATGTATGCCATGTCTGCTATCTCGCGCACTTTTAGCCGACGGTCATACAATACCATTTTGTGGATTTTCTACACATTTTCTAACGTAGTGACCTCACTTCGTCGACCACTGCGATGTTCATCTTAGCAGCTCGTATGACCTCGCTTAAACTCAGCTACCCAATATTTGACCATTTCAAACGAAGGAGCAGACTTCCCCAGAGTAGAATCCAACTCGGCTTTTGGGAGATATAAGTGAGCAGGTGGATGATGGGCAAACCCTATATTGCTTAGTATCACAAATTTGTTTGAAACTGGTAAGACGTCAGAGATAGCCTGGATGGCTTGTTAAGTATTCAAAGCTTCAGGAAAAGTAATTTTGAACTTAATAAGACTAGGATGGTGGTATGTAAAGACGAAAGGATTGCGAATAGAATTGGTTTGTGTTTGGGATAGGGATAACATTATCAAATATATTTTCGATTTGGTGAGGTCAAAGTATGGTGTGCGTGTGTGGTGTGTGGTGGATAAATCCAATAAAGCTTATGATGCAACATTGTTTTGAACTTGGTTAGATCTGTAATATCGGGTGGATACTGAGCGAAACTTATAAAGATAAGGTACGTTTGTTTTTAAATTTGGTAAGACTGAAGTAAAAAAAGAAATAATTAGCTTAGTGATGATGGCAAGAATGCGTTGGATAAAAAAATGTTGGTGTACAAATATTATTTAAGGAAAACCAGGAGAACAAGAGAACATGGTGTAGATCCCAGAAAAGTAGCGAATAAGATCCTTAGAACTAAGAAAAGTTAATACTTTGGTGACCAATGGGAAAGCATCAATGTAAGTCTAGCTAGCAATGACACAAGACAAGCCTGAAATGAGATTATCAAGCCAACACCACGTTCTGCTGTGATGACATCGGTAACATCATTTCCGAAGAAAACAGAATTAAAGAGAGACATTTGAAGAACCTACTAAATTGTCCACACAGCTCCAAAGCATTGGAACCTATAGATATTCCTAGAGAGCTTCCATTATTTCCACCAACTCTGGATGATGTACGTTCACAATTGAGGCCTTAAAGAATAATTATGCATTTATAAACAATGAAACTCCAGTTAAGCTCATCAAATATGATGACAGCGGTTTTCAAAAAGCCATACATATAGTCATCCAGCACATTTGAAAACGAGAACTAGCGTAAGAACTACTTTGTACGACGTACAAAATATTTTCAAAAATAAAAAAAAATAAAATCAGTCTTGTTGGGGAGTATCAATGTGGCTTTACAACAGGTAGATCGACGATAGACTAATTGCTCTCAATCAACCAGGTACTTTAAAAAAGCTAAGAGTTCAATATCGAAGTACACTAATTTTTGTTGTCATTAAGCAAGCATATCACAGTATTGATCATAACGTACTGTACTTAATATTGCTTTGTTTTGGTAGCCCGGCCAAATTATTCCGTCTTACCGAAATGACAATAATTTTGCAACCTTTTAAGCTCGCATCAACAACAAACTCACTGACGCTTTTGACACGAATATCGCACTAAAGCAGGGGTATGACCTGGTCCCGTGACTATTCATTTTGGCTCTGAAATACGTCATTAGAAAGCTGCTTGAGATCCGTCATTATGCAAGTCCACTCAAGTGGAAGCTTATATAAATGACACTTCAAATACCCAAAATACCGAGTTAGGAATAGAGTACCAAAAATGTGGGTAAATTTGTATATTCAAGTGCCAAAATAACGAGAAACAACAGTAAAAGAGATGGAATACGCTGAAAAATACAGCTCGCAAATAAAATATTTAATTCAGTTGTGACGATCTTAAAAACCAGCTGTATAGAGAGGAAAAAACATGTGATAAGACCTATGATATGCTATGGATGTGAAACACGCACCCTAACTCATTGAACGCCTTCGAGAGACGAGTCCTTAGGCGAATAGTTGGAGTAAAGCTAGGTGGCGACTGATGGTAAATTCCAAACAACCATGATCTTTATGAAATTTTTGACGAGCCGGAGGTGACAATGATTGTAAGACTACAGAAGTTGCAACGGGTTGGTCACGTAAATTGTATGCATGAATAATGGATCCCAAAAAGATATTCATTGGGAGATTTGAACGACGAAGACCAGTGGGGAAATTGAGGAAACACAAGTCTGACTCTGCTACTTGGATTTCGTAATTGTTGGAGGCACTATTTGTATTTGCTACGAAGGAGAAGATCAAGTGACCTAGCAAATGCTGGGCAAAGTTTCAAAGGTAAGAAATCACAAATAAAGTTTATTGTGGCAATGAAATCAATTTATTATCTTATTCGTATATTCTTCTTCTTCTTCTTCTTAGCACTACACCTCTTGGGCCTTTGCTTCCTGCAAATAGCATCTCCCAATATCTCGGTCTATTGACCGCGTCCTCCAATTTTGAAATCCGAGCAGCGATGAACTGTCTTCATCGACCGAGTCAGACCAGGGTTTCCTCGGTTTCCCCACTGGCCTCCGGCCTTCAGTTCACCCAATGAATACCTTTTTGGGTATCCGTTGTTCGCCCGTACGATTCATGTGGCCAGCTCATTGTAGTTTCCGCAGTCTTACAATCCTTGAGACCTCCGGTCCGTCAAAAATTTCATACAACTCATGGTTGTGACGAACTCGCCATTGGTCCCCCTCTAGCTTCGCTGCGATTATTCGCCTCAGGACCCGTCGCTCAAAGGCGTTCAATATATTTGCGGATGCTTGGGTTAGGATTCATGTTTCACGCACATAGCATAACACAGATCTTATCACAGATCTCTATACATGTAGCTTTGTTTTTCTGTGTATGCAGCTGGTCTTCAAGATCGTCAAGACTGAATAAAATATTTTATTTGCGATCTGTATTCTTCGGTGTATTTTGTTTCTTTCATTACACATTTTCATTATTTTGGTGCCTAGATACACAAATTTGCGCACATTTTTAATACTGTATTCGCCAAGTGTGATATTTTGCGTATTTGAGGTATTTTTCCTCGACTGCGTCATGAGCCTGGCCCGAAGTAATGTGTCAAACGGTTCCAGGCTAGGTTCTCAGATTGACAGAGGAGGTGTTTAGTGGGTAGTCCAGTCGCCTTCTTTTGAGCATGGGAGTCCCACACTCTGTGCATAAATGGCATTCACCTCCCTATCGCAAAAAAAAAAAATGGGGAACCAGTAAACCCAATGTGCGGCCCCGAGAGCATTTACTACCATTTAATTGGGGAGTTTGGGATAAGGAATCATGGAATCTATGGGCTGGGGAGGCAAGGAGTGCCATCCTCCTTTCTCAAATGGGCTTGAGGCCGTCTACGGCGGAGTTTAATTCGTACATTTTCCATACATAAGTGAATAAGAAAGATGACCCGTAGCTACAATCCTGAATATTTTCTAGCTTGTCATTTATTGTTTCTATTATTAACAAAGTTAGTCGAATTTTTAAATATTGGTCTTCTTCTCACTGACTCCAATTTTTTTTCAGATTTTTTTGAATCAAAGGTACATGCCCTGAAACAACAAGTGTCAGTTTAAGACATGTTTTTGAAATTTCTCATCAAAACCTTTCATTTCATTGGCCACTTTTAGGGAAATATTTTTATGTTTCACCCTCTTACATGGGCAAATTCCCCTCTAGCAAATTTTAAAATTGTTTTCTTTGTAAAATTTTGAAGTGCCACTACTTTTGACTCACTCATCAAATTTCATGTTATTAGTTTAATGTGGTCTGCGAAAAAACTTCCTGTGGCGCATGGACGAACGGACCTACAGACCGATGCATGAACGAATAGATCGGTGGCGTTTTCAATACGGTTCTTTAAGACCATAGAAGAAAAATACAGAAATTTTTAAAATGTTCAAATGGTCTAATAATATACAATGTGGCATGTATATTATTAGACCATTTTCGAATTCATCATTAAAAATATGTTGGAAGCGTATGTTACAAGGGCGTTAAACTTTTGTTTTTTTTATTTTGTGTTTCGGATGTTTTGCAATCTATCAAAATCAAAATCAAAAATTCATCAAATCCGTTCACTGGTTGAATTTATTTTTCTCTTACATCTGACAGCAGTGTCAGGACTTATCTAGCCTCTTCCGCAGTTACCTATCTGAAGAAGTGCATTGCAAAATAAATTTTCTTCATATAAATTACCGGTTTTCCCTTAATCTCATTTTTTTTGAGATCATTGAATTTAACGGCGTTTAGACGATTTTATTAAAGAAAATGTGATTTTACAAATCCTACTATAACTAAGAAAGTTGATTGAATTTTAGCTTTTACAGTATTTGTATTGTTGTCTTTATAAAGTCCTATCTCCATGATGAATCGCGAGGTGAAGGGTACACAAATTTTTCTTACGTTTCCCCTCCCCCTTCGAATGCAAAAGTCGTAGACTTAAGACCTGTTCTCAATAATTCTCATCAAAATCTTTCATCGATGCCCACTACAATTAGCTTTGGTGAAAAAAATATTCGGGGCCACCCCTCTAACTTTCATACCCAAACTTTCAAGAGGCGATCACTTCAGATATCTCTACCTGGTTGGCTGTGTTTTTTTTTAGTTGTGCGGTGAACACCATTTACGCAGGGAGTGTGCTCGTGAGTGACTCGAGTATCCACTAAACACCTCCCCTGTGAACTTGAGAACCTAGCCAGGAACCGTTTGACACATTACTTCGGACCAGGTCTCGTTTTTCTATACCGTGAGGTGTCTTCAAGCTGGGGGATGTGTCCTCTAACGGGAGGGTAGAGAGGAATTGCCAGTCAAGCGATTCCCCAGTCTCGACTGCCGTGAGTCCCTTTTTTTCTTTTAAGACTGCCCGAACATGATTTGCCACATGGTTTGATTTGTCAACCGATTCAAGCATCACCGCGACTATACCCCCCAGTATGAGCTCTGTCGTCTCCCTGTAGAAGTCTCGTCGCAGCTTGACCCATTTTTTGCACAAAAAAATATTTGGCAGGCATCGTCTTTGTCTCCTGGGTAAAACCGACGATTGGGGAACCGTAGCTTACCAATCTTGTGCAGATAAGTCTGTAAACACCCGTGCCCACTCAAAAGCTGGGTCAGATGGAAGTCAGTCTCACCATGCCTTCGATTTAGTCAGGGCCTCACATCTGGAATGAGGTGCGCAGTCCATCTTCCCGTAGTAAGATTCGCCCAAGACTGTTGCCAATCATTGAGTGAACGCTGTCTCTTTTCGCAGGCAGCGGTCTCCCCTGCATCCGATACAGGTAAATAGCGCGGCACTCTAGCAATGGCTTGCTTTTTGTAACTACTATAAATCCTATAGATATTTGTATTTGTTATATGAAAATCGAGGTGTACAAATACGAATTTGACGTAAAGAACATAAATGGTATAGAAAAGTAAGAGAAGGTAGTCAGATCATCATGCGCCTTATGAATGAATGATAAATTTAATTAATTTCTGATGTAATCAATAATTTTGTTTATTTTTATTGTTATTTTTTATTTATTTAAAAATTCAAAACGAACTTTTATGAGTCGTTTCAATTAAGCATTATTGTCATATAAACATTTTTTTATCATTTTCAGATATCAAGGATCAAACGTTAGCGATTGTCATGTGGATTCCTTTGAACCATCCCAAATATTTGAACACCAATGGATCGACGCTTGACTACTTTAGAGCCAAACTACACAAGGAAAGAAGCTATACACCTTTTTATTGCAATTGTATCGGACATTTAGCTGATATATCCTGAAATGATTTTCTATATTCCGCAATTAAAGAAACACTACCGCTTACTTAGTAAAAATGCTTGGAAAAATATTATACAAGAGAGAATTGAACGTATATTTATTTAAGTTATAAGATGTGAAAATGTTAGAAAATTTTTTTAATTCATTACTATAATAAAGTCTTGGGTGTCATTCTTTTGAATTAAGCTTCGCATTATGTTGATTACAAACAACATTCAGTAATCAAACATCCCAATATTTACAGCACTATATATAAATTTATAATGATAACTTAACGTATTCAAATTATGATTGAAATCAGACAGATGTTGTTACTTTCTTTTGAGTAATGAAGCAGCAGTTTAGATGAAGTTTGAGTTTATGCATGTTTAAATCGAACTAAGAATTATTTTAAGTTTCTGAAATGCATTCAAGACGTTAGCATTAAACTAAATCAAGATGATTCCATTAAAGAATATGATAGAAAATATTTACAGATGTATTTTAAGATGATAATTGTTAGATGATAAGATGTATCTTTATATTTACAAATGTTGTTTTTGAAAACACTGGGAAATATAATAAAGATTTTAGAGAAATATAATTAAATCTTATACGTGCATACCTTTATTAAATGATTCCTTAATCTTCTGCTTATTTGTAGCACTACAGCCTCAGTTGGGCCCTCGCCTCCTGCAAAAAGCGCTTCCAAATGTCTTGGTCCATCATCAGCGTTCTCTATTTTTAAAATCTGAGCAGCGATAACTGCCTCCATCGACCGAGTGAGACTAGCGTTTTCTCGGTTTCTTCACTGGTCTCCGTTCTTTAGTTCCTGTCTCAGATGAATAATAACTGGATGGGCGGAGGTTATATAAAACGCATAGGAAAGCATGCGACCGGTTTCTGCTCTCTTCAAGGGATCTGTCTGTCAATTCCTCTCCATCTGCCTCTTGCTGCTCACTTTCTTGTTCCAGAAGCTCAGTAGATTGGATCTGTCTGTCAAGTTGACTGATTGAAATTAGACGCCAAATTGCAAGTTTCGTTGCGAATTTTTTACGATATTAAAACTGTGGAAAGCGTTCGCGATCCGAGTTCATTTCAAGTGTTTAAACATTCTATTGTACTTTGTGATTCAAATAATTTTAACATGTGGCACTGTGAAATTAATTTACAATTTCAAAGTGAAATGTGTAGCGCCTTCATGTAAAAATTAGAGTCGAAAAGGACTATACTTGTTTCCTTTCAGAGATAAGTAGTTAATATGTTAATGTTTTTTTTGCATGTTTTCCTCATAACGCTGAAGGTTTTTCAAATAGAATACGGATTTTTGGTATTGTATGGAAATTTGTGTTCATTGAGCAGCAGCCATGTTTACTTGTGCAATTTGGCTCTCTGTTAGGTTGTAAAGAAGATCATAGCAGTAGGAAAAGTGGTCGCAGGGGTTGTTGCGACCACATGGTAACATGGCTGTCCCCTCCAGTATTATTTAATTACTCAATGGTTCTCGTAACGAATACCTTTTAAAGAATTCGTTGTTCATCCAAACGATTTACGTGGCCATGTGATTCCAGCTTCCGCAGTCTTGCAATCGTTGAGACCTTCGGCTCATGGTTGCATTGAATTCGCTATTGTTTTCCTTATAGCTTCGCTCCGATTTTTCGCCTCAGGACTCGTCGCTCGAAGTCGTTCAATATGTTAGTGGATACTTAGGTTAGGGTGTGTGGCATCTTGGAATTTCCGAATGTTGGCGTACCCCCATGGCGCAACAAACTCTGGCCCGGCTGCAAGTATCCTCTTGCTAGCCAGATTTGCTTCGCGCCTGGTAGCGTTGTGATGTCTGGCCCCGACATCCAGCAAGTACACATAAATGTATTACGCATAGAGTTCAGCCGTAAAGGTAGAGTGCAGCCACCGAATGCAGCCATGAATTTCATCCCTTGTTAACTGTGTTGGACAAATCTGGGCATGCTAGCCCATCCATATTGCAATTAATTCAATATTCATGTAATTAACGCTTGTCCCGTTTCGTTGAAAAAAATTGTAAACTGTTTAAGTGCGCTTAATGATATAGAGTGCTAAACATTTTGAACAACTGTAATTTATACAGTGTTGATCCCTCATTGTGAGCGCGCAGAGATTCAAAACACCGTTTTCTTGTGCGGGTTCACAGGGTAGTTCATAAGACTACCCTCCACGTAGGCAAGTTTACAAGCCACTATTTTTAACCGCCATTGATGCTACAAACAAATTCTGGCAATCACATACACCTACCTTGCCAATTGCTATTCAGGAATCTTGCCCACCACAATGCACTCACGATAGTCATGACAGCAGTCCACTGCGCATGTAGCTTCGCACCATTTGTCGGCATGTTACTCGAACAAGATAACAATGATGACACACGCATCGCCACGCAGTGAAATGCAGAGCACCTTCCCACCCAGGATCGACACCCGCCACCAGTGGATAGCCAGCCAGTGGCACATCATAGTCAACCACCTCTTCCTCAAAGCCAGGCACTGTTTCGCGCTATTTCAGCAGCCGCTGGCCTAAAAGGTCTACGTCGTTGCAAGCTCTCGTCCTTTTGGCGCGCTAGCCCTGTACTATGGTTCTTCCAGATTCAGTCTCAACTTCAGATGCGCTAGGTCACAAGAGACTCTACTAATTACTACCTCACGGTCTCCTCACAGGGCCACAATACGATCCCGTGGTAGCGAATTTCACCCACAAACAACCAGAGTACGACAAGTACGCAGCCCTTATAGACTTTTTCGATGCACAGCTGCATAAACTACTTAATATTTAGAGCCTGGTAGTTGTAGCCACATCAGTGCAATCAGCCACGCGCTCAATAACAGCCTCATCTGGCTATTCATCAGAACGCCATGTCATAGTCAAGCTAGCTGCCCTGCACCAAGGAATTGTGGAGTTGATGAGTTTGTCCAGCGAGGTGCTTCAGCAATCACGCACCAATCCAAACATAAAAAGTGGGTGCCCCTTGGCTACCATGGACAAGCACGTTCCACCACTCCAGGACCAGACTCACGAACGGGATATTGCTGGTATTACAGCAAACATGGAGTTCTAGTCGTTTGCTGCAAGTAGCCTTGGTGCTTTATAGCTCAAGATACCGCTATCAGTTGCCTGAAAAACTAAGTTCTCTGATGCTATACTCAGCGAGCACTACCGGCCACACCCCGGAGAAACGCCTTTACGCTTCTGACCGCACCATGAAATGTCTGTTTCTGGTGGACATCGGCTCCGCTCTCTCCATCATTCTGACGCATTTCATCACGAAGCCTCTTTGAGAACAGAGCCTCGTAATGCAGACAGCCAATAGCATGCCAATCATTACCTGCGGTGCCCAGTAATTCACCTTAGACTTCTGATTACGCTGCCCATTTCACTGGCTGCTTGTTATAGAAGACATCCAGTTGGCTATCCTGAAAGCATTAGGATTAGTGCCGTGGTTAAGCTATCGGTCTTAAGGGGCACCATGGCTCGGAGATCTGCACAAGTAGATGATCGCCAAGTACCCAAAGACAGCTCTACGACCCGATGGGTCGACTTCGATCATTGGATTGTCATGCGTGGTTTACCTGTCTTTACAAAATCTCTGGGCTTGCCTCAGAGCAGCGAGAGCCAATTTCAATTTCCTATTGGAACGAGGCATCATTCAACCATTGTCAAGCTAGTGGGCTAGTCCTCTGCAAATAGTGCCAGAAGACAGCAGCCCTTGGTGAGCTATTGGGAACTAACTCCACTCCACTCAAGGTTATTTTTGCCAGGCACTACCTCTTCATGACAGGATTCTGACCATCAGCTTACAAAATGCATACCATCGCAGATTTTCATACACCGGCAGTTGAGACGTTTCCTTGCGATGCGCAACATGCATCGCCAGCCCATGCCACACACCGCCAACTACCGAGCACCACTCTCAAAGCTTCATAAAGCTTGTACGACCAAGGAAATGCCACTTACTTGGACACTTGATGCGGAAGCTGCGTTTGAACACTGCAAGCAGGGCATCGCCGTGATAACCATGTTCACTTTTTTTCCCCTTCACACCTATTGGCACTACAAACTGATGTAACCAGCTCTGCCATTAGCGTGGCCTTGGAACAGCAGCGGAACGATGGTACTTGGGTACCCCAAGGGTTCTTCTCGAGGAAGCTATTTGTGACCGATAAGCGCTACTCCCCCTACCACCACAAGTTTCTGGCAACCTTCCCCACAATCAAGATTTTCCAGCACATTCTGAAGGGGAGGCATTTAGTCATCTACACCAACCATCGTCCATTTACCTTTGCACTGACGTAACTGTTATGCGCCGGCCCCGTACGCCTCCTTTTAATTGATGAAAATATTTTATTTCGTGTTAAATAATTTATTATTTCTATATTAAAAGCACTTTAAAGTATGTTGAATATACTTTGTTTCTAATTATATTGCAAGCCTATAATTTTTTTAACTGCCTAAAACTCAATGCTCACACCCGTCCAGAGTGCAACTCATTGACCGTAATCGAGGATCAAATCCAAGAGGCTAGTGGCTCAGTCTTTTCAGTCATCAACCTCCAGCGTGCCTTTTATCACATCTCAGTTACTCCTGAGAACATTCAGTTACTACCTCTGTTGGGCCGTTTGAATTTGTGGGGACACTTCTTCGTCTACCGAACGCAGCCCAAACGATGAAATGCCAACTCAATCATCAGTTAGGGAAGTCTAATTTCATCTGCATCTATCTGGACGATATTTTGGTGGTCTTGGCCAGCCAGAATCAACACCAGCGTCACTTTAACCTGTTCTTTGTTATACTGGAAACTACATAACTCCAGGACAACTGAGACAAGTTCCAAGTCAGTCCACTCAAAGTTATTTTTGCCAGGCACTACCTCTTCATGACAGGATTCTGACCATCAGCTTACAAAATGCATACCATCGCAGATTTTCATACACCGGCAGTTGAGACGTTTCCTTGCGATGCGCAACATGCATCGCCAGCCCATGCCACACACCGCCAACTACCGAGCACCACTCTCAAAGCTTCATAAAGCTTGTACGACCAAGGAAATGCCACTTACTTGGACACTCGATGCAGAAGCTGCAAGCAGGGCATCGCCGTGGTAACCATGTTCACTTTTTTTCCCCTTCACACCTATTGGCACTACAAACTGATGTAACCAGCTCTGCCATTAGCGTGGCCTTGGAACAGCAGTGGAACGATGGTACTTGGGTACCCCAAGGGTTCTTCTCGAGGAAGCTATTTGTGACCGATAAGCGCTACTCCCCCTACCACCACAAGTTTCTGGCAACCTTCCCCACAATCAAGATTTTCCAGCACATTCTGAAGGGGAGGCATTTAGTCATCTACACCAACCATCGTCCATTTACCTTTGCACTGACGTAACTGTTATGCGCCGGCCCCGTACGCCTCCTTTTAATTGATGAAAATATTTTATTTCGTGTTAAATAATTTATTATTTCTATATTAAAAGCACTTTAAAGTATGTTGAATATACTTTGTTTCTAATTATATTGCAAGCCTATAATTTTTTTAACTGCCTAAAACTATTAAATAATGCAGCATACCAAAAGGATATATTCTATCTTTTGCTAGTGCACAACTGAACGACACTGATCTTGCAACATTTTTCTCGATCGCATGAAATCAAAATTTTGTCGCTTGCGTGTCCATAAAATCGATCTTCACTAAGATAAGCGCATCAATTTCATGGACAAGCAAACATCCACCGAAAAACGTTGTTCGCGCGTATGCATCTTGATAATGTTTCATGACCAACGAAAACTGCTGACGCTAGAGCGTCATGCGACGGAGTTATCTTTATGAATATTAAATACAAGATATGTGTGTAAGCACGTTTACATTACAATGGATGAACAAAAAAGGAAAATAGCAAATTTGCCTGTGCATTACAATTAAGGAGTAATTAGATCCAGAGTCTCCTGCTGTGGGCATCAACAGTAATGCTCGGACAATATTTTGCCTCCTCAAAGCAGACTATTAGACTTCATTGGTCAATTCAATACGCGGTTGAAGTACATAACAGATAAAGACAACACTCACATACATAGTTACAGCATCCGCCGTATTCACTACCCACAGACGACCAGTTGTCGCACCTCCTGGTGAGCCTCCGCTTCCAGTTGCATTGGTTCGTGTTGGATTGTTACTTAATTAACATCGTCAATTTCAAAAATGCTATCAAGTGAGACTTGCCAGTCCAGCTTCGTTGCCAAGACTAAGCACGGTCCACCAGCTCTCACGAACCTACGGATGTGCCACCGAAAAGTGCATTGCGCTTACATATTTTGGTCAAGTTTGGGAAAGTTCTGTTTTGTTGGGCCAAGCAATCCGTTCGAAGGTCCGTTAAAATAACGTCCACTTGTTGTTGCTGATCGAGGACAAATGCAATATGATGAGTAAAAGAAAGTAAATTTGTAAGGGTAGATCTGCCTCTGGACAAAACCCTGTTGACCAGCTACAGATGGGAGGACAACTATCTTTTCGAGGATTTTAGCAAAACAAGGAAGCAGAGAAATAGGGCAATTTCCCATTGAGAGAGAAACACCCCATAAAATAAAAGGGAACACAAATGAAGACGATAAAGATTTTCCTAGAAGATTTGGAATGCCATCAGGGCCCACTGGTACTGTTGTCAAAATAATTGAAGAGCAGCTCAACCTGCAAGGGATTTGTACAAAAAGCAATAGAAGAAAAAGAGCAAGAAGATTGGTTGAAGGAAGGAGAATACTTAGCCCTGCTAAAAAAAGAAAGAAAAATAAAAGGCGAAGAGCTCACAAGATTCTTGAGGAGTAGACAATGTCAGGCCATCCAGACTGAAATTTTCAGGGACATGATGAGAGCTCCTTAAAGATTTTACGTATGACCAGAACGTACCAGTTTGATTCGATATTAACGAAGTTTCAATGTAGTTAACATATGCACGAAGTGCAAAGGTGACAATTGTCTTGGCCACGGTACGTCGCTCTTTGAATTTAGCAAGGTCAATAGCCTCTTGAATGTGCACACAGTTTATTGGACAATATCAGAGGATTATCTTTGTTTTTGCTTTCGTGTTTCGTTTCGCATTTACTGAGACGGATTCAACACAATCCTACAACTCTTGATGCTGTAGAAAGGTTTGCATTGTAAACCGCCAAGTTGTGTAATTATCACGTCCGGATAGCTTTTTAAGGAGTGCTATTTGATAGTTTAACGCCATTTTCAATGAATTATTAAATACGAATACACTTTACCAGAATTGACAAGTAAAAGTCACGTTTTGTTGTTGAGGTTATGTACAGTGGTGGCGCAAGGTATGGGTGACATGTGGGTGGCCTATGGCCTCGCGCTTGAGAGCCTTTTCTAACACAATAAAAGTTTGAAAAGTATTGATACTAGTGAAAGCTGTGAATAATTTTACTCAAAACTAGTCAATAAAACTATTCGAATTGCTAGCATTTGGCAGTACGAATCAATTGCCCAGTCCATAGTACAGCATACTGAAATAGTGACTATGATCAATTTAGCTACAGTAAGGCATTTAGGATCGATGAGGCCATCGGCGGCCAGCATCTTGGCTTACAGTATTCTTTCACAACCGCCCTCAATGTTTTCCTCTCATATCACAATTGCACTCCTATCTTCGGTGTGATATCTTCAATTCTAGAGTAACTTATAATTAATTTGTGCTTATTGAGTTCTTTGACCCTTTCATAGAATGCCAGCACACTTCCGTGAAGCTTGAAAGAGGTATCAGGAGGCATTTACTAATATATGCCTATCTCACTAGATGTTTAGGCTGGGAAATTTGCATAATGGGCAAGCACATCATTCCAATAATCAATATCAACCTTAAAATGATATAAAGAATGAGTTTCCTTTACCATGGGCACATCTTTTTATCTTGACAAGATATACAATTTTGATGCAGCTCATCATGCGCAAAGTTATATGTTATACACATAATGAACCCACCATCATAAGTTGCAGTATATCCTAGTCATCACTTAACAACGGACTACAAAAACCGGTCTAACCGGCCTATGTAAGGACCAAGGACCATGATAGATGTCCCAAAACAGTTTTGAATTGGCTATAAGGTTATTTCCATCCCCCCGCTACTTCTGAGAAAAAATCGGGAGTATTTATTCGTGTGTGAGGCCAAATGCTACATGCATTGATGAACTGGCTACGGCTATCAAGGGAGTGCCGTACCTGCAAGGGATTCTGATTTTGGTTGATTCGTGTCTACCTTCACTCTTTCTCCATGGTTCGCGATACAAAGGAGAGTACCGTAAGCATATTTATTTTTTTATTGTGAGTGAGAATTTGTAATATTGTGTTGACGGTTTGTAAATAGTAACTATTAAACTAATACGTAGTGATTGTTGATCAGCTCGATTTATTCAAATAGAATTTTAGTGAGCTACTTCAGGTAATTTTCTATAAACTATGTTAACTGTTGACACATGGAGTGACTGTAGGTATGTATGTAAGAACAAAATTATTATAATTGTTAATACGTTCAATATACGTAAAACGCCGTTCGTCATATCACGCCCAGGTCCCAAAAGAGATAGAGATATTGGAAGAATATTGGATTTTGGGTCCGCAAAAAGACAAAAGAAAGCTGAAAGGGTCTTATTAGATCTGGTTTTAGGTTCAGGACTAATGAATTACCTCATAAAACATTTCATGATTTCTTTCACGTCGGACATAGCAACAGCTAATACTTCATTCAATTTGGAAAGTACTTCATATGTGTTGAGTAGCAAGCTACAATTGGAAGTAGAAATAGTATCAAACTCTACCCAATCAGAATCTGAAGTGGAGAGCGGAATCCCTGAACAACAAATAAGTTCTCGGTCAATTAATGGTGATAAAAGCAACATTATCAAAGAAACGTTTGTAAGTTCTGATCCAGAAATGTGGTCGTTTCTCCAAACCAATTCTCATCGTCATGATATCGTTCAAAGTGGTTCAAATAACAGCGATGATGGTTATCCCAAAGATGATGATCATCGATTTTCTCATTTTAACTTTTTATTTTTGACTCAGTAATGGTGTAACTAAACATCGTCGCTGGCTGGTTTATTCTAGTTATCATAACAAAGTTTACTGTTTTCCGGGTGGACTTTTTAACAATTCTCAAGCCCAGGTGGTTCAGGGAGGGTGCTGTGGTTGGAAACACTTAACAAGTATTTTACAAAGACACGAGAATACCAGAGAATATATGTCATTTATGTTTCAATGGCTAACATTTGAGAAGCAAATTAATCAACGGAAAATAATAGATAAAGGAAACGAAAGGCTAATTCATGAATCTCAAAAGTATTTTTACAATTTATTTGAAAGATGAATTGACATCATTAACTTCTTAGCCTCACAAAATTTAACATTAAGAGTGCATAGAGTCATAGTTGGAACCTGTTGTTGTTGGTAGATGCACCTAATTCTTCCATGGCAGCAAAAACATTTTTTTGGCTTTATTTAAAAAATTTATTTGTCATCTGTAAGGTCAAGCAAATGCTGGGAATTTATCAAAGGAAAATTAAAACCTACTTTCAAACCTTTATCAGAAACAAGATAAGAAAGCAGTATCAAAGCAGTTAAAGCCATATTATTCCAATTTGATGACGTTGTTGAATGTATCGAGAGCTAAAAAAAACACACAGAAGAATCCGATACACTCAGTGATTGTGATTCAGTTCTAAATGAAATCTTCAGCTTAGAGTTCATTATATCGTTACATTAATAGTATGCAATATTTTTGCGAGAATATCATGAGCAAATTATGGCAATCCATATAAGTCCATTTAAGCGTTGCCCCTTGATCATTTGCATACGTTCTGTGAATGATCAAAGAATATCTGCAAATTGGATTGAAATTATGCTTATCTGAGGCTCATAGAGTTATCGAAAAAAGTAATTATGACTTGCCAAAAAAATTTAAAAATAAAATGTAAGGCAAAAAGAAAAGGATGTTCACTTATGAAAGTAGTGATGAACCCATACAGTCTCCCTAAATTCGGTTCGAAACAGAGTTCTTTAATATGATGAGTGATTCCATAATGAGCGGTATGGATACAAAATTTAAATTTTTGAATCAACATTTCGGTTTCCTTTATGATTTAAGCAAACTCAAAATTATTCCAAAAAAGCATTTATTAAAACATTGTCAAGACTTCGACACAGTCCTGCCAGTGGGTAAGAGCAGTGACATCCAATCAAATGAATTGCAATTATCCCGAATTTGCCCATCTGCATCGGAAACGGAAAACAGAAGCTTCAATACATAACCGAGAATAGCTTGAAGGAAATTTACCCAAACGTTTATATAATGATTCAAATTTTATTAACAATAACTTTAAGTACAGCTTCCGCTGAAAGGAGTTCTTCTAAATTAAAGCTTATTAAAACCTTTTTTGAAAAATACAATGGGCCAGCAGAGACTTTCGGCGTTAGAAGTTCTATCCATTGAGGCTGATATAGCATCTAAGTTGGACTATGAAGTTTAGTAAGGCGATAAGTAGAAGATTTTTGTTTATTTAATTTTCACTGTTAAAGTCTATTCAGCAAGTGGTATCATCTTGAAAGAGCAGGATGTCGTTCAGCGATTCATAAAAGTAGTATACTGTGTCCAACTAATGGTTTTTCAATTTTAACCTCATTGAGAAAACACTTGCTGACGAGACTGATTTATTTATGTTAAAGTAAAAATGTGTGCTTTTGTACGGACAAAAAAATCTGTTTCAATTGTTTGATTTCCATGATATTCTTCCGGTTGTGTCATTGTAGGGCCTCGTGGAGCTTATCTTGCCCACATAAATGTTTGGCCTTGCGCCGCCGTTGGTTATGTTCACAATAATGTTTGCAGTGCCACAATTTTTGTAGCAGCTTATGCACTGATTTTATACTTTAGTTTCTCTGCGTGCATAATTTGATAAATTAAATGAATTCTACTGAACACACAGGTAATTGACTTTATTTCACAAAAAATATACTCGCTTTGTTGTACAAGAATACACTCGCTATAATGTCACAGAGTAGAGTAAGCAAACAAGTTGGGTAAACAGACCTACGCTCATGTCAGAAGGGTTTTGTATTCAATTTACAAAATACAGTCACCCGATCGAATCAAATCAAGAAACATGTCAAAGACGATTTTATTGGAGAAAATATGAAATTCGAAGATCATACTAAGTTGAACGAATTTCGACTTCTGAGGTTTTTGTTATTGTTATACTCATAAATATCTCCCTTGATAATTATTTCAGATGTCCATCCGCGAGGGGGGAAACACATTTTTCATGTATTTCCCCTCTGTGCCCCCAATGAAGCAAAAACTGACAGTTTAAGAAATGTTTTGAAAAGCTCCCATGAAAACTTTCATTTCATATTTATATCGGCTACGTTTGATGAATTTTTTTTCAGGGACCATTCTCCTGTAATATTATCATCGATTAATTGCCAATTTTTTCGAATCCTAGAACGATTACCCTTTTGCTAGGAGCTCTCCCTCGCCTTCTTGACTTGTTTCACTTATGAGCATTAATTGTAGGTACTCACCTTCAGTCATTCATTAAATTGAATCAAGTGTTCAAAGCATGCACCTTAAGGCTGAAGTTGGGAAAAAATAACTCAAAATTATTCAATCTTCGCATTTAAAACAGCCACTATTTTGTTTTACGATTACTGATACCACTAGCTGAACCGATTCTCAAAGATATACATGACACCTATCATTCCTGAAATTTGCATGCAAATCCTAGCAAAACTGTAGTGTGTTGTTCCATAGCCATATGTTGCCATAGTAATAAATGCAGCGCTTATTGTTCCATAGTAATACAAAAAAATTCAAACCACTATAACTTCGCTAAATATTATTCAATCTTTATGAAACTTTCAGAATATATCAATTTTATAAATAGTCATCTATGTACTTTCATTGAATTTAAGGGTACCGTTAAGATTTTATTCAAGAAAACATAAAATCAATAAATCATACTATTACTAACAAAGTTGAGTGAATTGCGACTTCTCACGTATTTGTTGTTGTTGTACTCACCAAGGTCTGCATCCCTGATTTTTTTCAGATTTTTCGGATCACAGGTGTCCAATCGCGAGGGGGGGGGACACAAATTTTTCGTGTATTTCCCCTCCCTGTGCGCCCTTCGAAGCAAACTTTGCCAAACTAAGACCTGTTTTGAAAAGTTCTCATCAAGACCTTTCATTTGATACCCATATCGGCTACCTTCAATGAAATTTTTTTTTCGAGGGGTCACTCCCCTATATGGGGGACCCCCCTTAAATACCTTATAAAATTTTTTTGTAGTTGAACTTTGAAGAGAGCACCACTTTACACCTACATACAAAATTTGATGTTTCTAGCTTAAGTAGTTTCTGAGAAAAACTGCTGTGACACACGGACGGACGGACGGACGGACGGACAGACAGACAGACGGACAGACAGGACGCGATTTTAGAAGGGTTTTGTAAAATTATTTTACAAAACCCTAAAAAAGACAAGAACGAATGGCTAAGTTAGAGTGAGCTTTACAAGGCACGAATATTCAAACAAAAGAACAAATTCCTAGCGGTATATTTAACGAATTCCGAGCGGTATATTTAACAAATTCCGCCCACTTGCGCACTGATTAGGTAATTTTAATAACTGTATTAAAAAAATTTCGTCAATACCTGATGTACAAACAATTTTAAGAATTAACCTCCTATGTAGGGACACCCTCTTAAAATTCCCTGAAATTTGTTTCACCACAAAACTTGCAAGAAGTCATTATGTCTGACTTTCCACAAATTTTCCCGGCTGTAGCTCGTATGGCTTTAGAGAAAAATTGCTGTCACGCACAGACGGACATAAGTCATAATTTCAATAGAGTTTTTAGGGTTTTGTACTAAAATACAAAACCCTATTGCAATCACGACCTGTGTCCGTCTGTCCGTCCGTCCGTCCGTCTGTATGTCACAGCACTTTTTCTCCGAAACTATAGAGGCGACAGCCATGAAACTTTGTAGAAAGGTCAGAAGTGCTGACTTCTTGAAAGTTCAAGGGTGAAAAAATTTTCAAAGGGGTTTAAGGGGGGTCTCCCCATATAGGGAGGTGACCCCTCAAAAAAAAATTTCACCATTGGTAGTCGAGTAGGGTGTCATTCGAAAGTTCTTAATGAGATCTTTTCAAAACAAGTCTTAAAATTGCCTTATAAGTACCGAGAGGGGCAGGGGAAGGGGAAATGTACGAACTTTTCGCGAACCCCCCCTCGCGATTGGACACCTTCCATCCGAAAAATCTGAAAAAAATCATGAATGTAGGCCTTAATGAGTACAACAGTAACAAATACATGAGAAGTCGAAATTCACTCAACTTTGTTAGTAATAGTATGAAAAATGTGTTTCCTCCCTCGCGAATGGACACCCGTGATTTAAAAAATCTGAAAAAATTATCAAGGGAGATATTTATGGGTATAACTCTAACAAATACTTCAGAAGTCAAAACTCTTTCAACTTTGTTAATAATAGTATGATCCACGAATTTCACATTTTCTCCAATAAAATCGTCTTTGACATGTTTCTTGACTTTATTCGTTGGTGGTTACTGCATTTTGTAAGTTGAGTACAAAACCCTTCTGACATGAGCATAGGTCTGTCTACCCAACTTGTTTATTTTAGTACAAGCTCCTTAAAAAATTAGCATGTGGAAACAACTAGTTGAAAACTGTTCTAAATAAATTTAAAAATATCGGTTGAATGATATTCTACAGTATCATACTGAATTGAATAAGCTCCAATTTCGACCGAATACTTAAAACGAATTGATCACTAATTATTCCCAATTACATTTTTACGCTAACAATACTACGGTTTTCCCCCCTTGAAGCTCTGCTGAATTAAGAAAAAACGTAAACAAATAAATAAAATTCTAATGTAAACAAAACTGTTATCACACGTAAATTCCGTACAATGGATGGTAGTCCGGAATTCCCGCATGATTTAAATCCAAATAGGCAGTTGATAAGAAATCCCAATATTCTGTGATTCCCAAAAACCCATTTCTATCTCGTGTTGATCGATTGCAGGAGTATTTAAACTCCAGTACTCATCTATCAAGCACCATTCAGTTCAGTACATCATTCAGTCAACGAAATTACTTCTACTTCGCTAAAAATAATTTAATCACAAGATGCGATTCCTTATCTGCTTTGCGTTGATCTTCAGTATCGCCACTATGTTTGCAGCGGCTCAGCCTTATCGGTATCAGGAAGAAGATGCTGGCTTCCCTCTAGAAGCTTTGGCAGAGGAAGCGGATTTGGCTAATCAGGTGGAACAATTTAGACTGAAACGCGCCACGTGTGATATTTTGAGTCCTTTTGGAGTAAATCATGCAGCATGCGCTCTTCATTGCGTTGCTATAGGTCGTCGTGGGGGATGGTGTGACGAAAGAGCAGTTTGCAATTGTAGGCGATAAATCATACGAACTACCCGCTGTTTTGATTGCATCTAATAATAATAAGTATTAACTTATTGTACCCTAACACGAAACTCATTATAAATTTATTACACCACATACATTTGTTAAAATAACCTCGAATAACAGTAATAAATGATAAAAATAGTAGCCTACGATTTTTTCTTTTTATGAAGCCAGTGGCTTGGAATAGGATACGAACGAGAAATCAGGTTATACCAGTAGTTGGTACAACATATTCTATTAAAGATTTTGAAATCAATCGAAGAAATGTATACTTTCTCATCACTTTTTGCACCCTGTAATTAATCAGTTGCATTAAGTTAATGAACGCATTCATTTCAAAATTTACGAACAAAATTTTACCACAACTGTAGACGCAAAGTAAGTAGAAATCGTAAATCATATTAAAATCTCTTTAAAATTACAGTTCCTATTTAAAACCGGTTATAAATATTTCTAGGGCTTTGTGAAAAATTTTTTTACGAAGACCTACTTTTTTTGTTGTTTGTGTCGGGAGAAAACCTGAAAAGGTAGATAGACAGCAGATTGAAAATATGGCGAAATTATATGGAATTCTCACCAGCACAAAAACCTAACCTGCCGCATACTGAAGACTCGAACTTGACACCGCTTTCCCATTATTTCAGTTCGGCAGTGCATGTCACCTTCAGGTGTCCACGAATTTTCTTGATCATCCTTATCGATGGGTTGTGCGCTCAAGCCATAGCCAATATACACCTAACATAGGATACGCAGAAGGAAAAAAAAATTTATCATCCGTCATTGGGTTGTGGGTCTGCAAGGCATCCTTCCCGCGTTTCAGTCGTAGAACTGTTTCAGCGTACTGGGAAGCTAGTAGCCAGTTTTCCGCACTGCTTAACATTCTTCCGACAATCGTGTCTGGTTTGATGGCACCAATACAGTCGTTTAGTACAAATCTTGAGCTATGAATCGCTCACAATCAAAAAATGTGTGTTCAGCAGTATCCAACTTTCCTACGCAGTAACGGATCTATTACTTTGCCTACTCGATGCAGGTCATCTCGAAAATACCCGTAGCCTAAGAGGAGCTGGCACAAGTAAAAATTTATTTCTCCGTGATCTCGACAAATGCCTGGTTTGATTAGCCTGTCCTGGTTGCCATGTGATAAGTGTGTGCACATTAAGTGTAACCACAGCTCCTGCCCGCCCTGTCAGATTACTTTATAGGTAGATGTTTTTCCATTTCAAAACTAGCAGGTCATTAAGAACAACAGTAGCAATTATCAGTGTTGCACTCTTCGAAACGTTTCGGTAGCTGATCGCAATTCTAAGTGCCGCCTTGCCTTTTTTGTGGTAGGGAGGTGAATGCTATTTATGCACAGAATTTGGGACTCTCATTCGCGACTGGACTACCCACTAAACACCTCCCCTGTCAACCTGAGAACCCAGCCTGGAACCGTTTGACACATTACTTCGGGCCAGGTCTCGTTTTGTTACGCCGTGGGGCGCCTTCAAGCTGGGGAGTCCCTTTACTAGCGGGAGGGGAGAGGGGACGAGGAAATGCCAGAAGAGCGATCTCCCAGCCCCAGCGCCCCTGGCTGCTGTGAGGCCCTTTTATATTTTAGGACTGCCCGAGCATAATGTGCCACCTGGTTCCATTTGTCAACCGATTCGAGCATCACCGCAACTATATTATCCGCGATGAGCTCTCTCGTCTCGCTGTAGAGTTCCCTTCGCAGCCTGACCCATTTTGTACACGCAAAAAATGTGTGACAGGCATTGTCCTCTTCTCCTGGGCAAAACCGACAATCGGGAGACCGTGACTTACCGATCTTGTGCGGGTAAGACTGAAAACACCCGTGCCCGCTCAAAAGCTGGGTCAGATAGAAGTCAGTCTCACCATGCCTTCGATTCAGCCACGGTCTCACATCCGGGATGCGGCGTGCAGTCCACCTTCCCTTCGTCCAATCCACCCAAGACTGCTGCCAATCGTTGAGCGAGCGCTGCCTCTCCTCGCGGACAACCATCTCCCTCGCATCCTCTAGCAAGGAGGGCGCTTTCTAGCAAGGAGGGCGACAGGTATCACGCCTGCAGTCACTCTCACCGCCGAGTCGGAGACTGTTGAATACGAAGATGCAATTCTCAGTGCTCCCCTTCTCTGTACCTGTGCCAAACGTTTTCGGTATACCTCCTTGCTGAGAGCGTCGCCCCATACCTCTGCTCCGTACAGTAGCACTGACCCTACAGCACTCATCAAGAAGCGTCTTCTTGATGGGCTGGGTCCCCCTACGTTGGCCATAAGTTGACTCAGGGCCGATATTCCCGAAGCAGCCTTCTCAGCCATTGCCCTGATTTGCTCAGACAAGCTCATCTTCGAGTCGATCAGTAGCCCCAGGTACTTCACCGCTGGCTTCGATTCGATTTGTATATCTCCAATACTGATCATCCTTACTCTAGGGATTCTCTTTTTTGTCAAGATGACCACTTCGGTTTTCTCCAGTGCTAAACTTAGCCCGCGAGCAGTCATGCAGTCCCTCACTCGGCACATTAGCATACCTAGCCTAAGTTGTGCTTGTTCAACGGTGCGTCCAGCGACCAGAGCCGCAACATCATCCGCATAGCCGACCAAGCGCGACTCATCTGGCATCTCAAGTCTCAGTAGCCCGAAATAAGGCACGTTCCATAGATCCGGACTAAAGATAGATCCCTGGGCAACACCCGATGTAATTTCCATCCTTCGTTGGCCCTGTGTAGTGTCGTAGAGCAGGCTTCGGTCCTTTAGGTAGTTCCTCAAAAGCTGCATTAGATATTCTGGAACTTGAAAAGAGTTTTCCAGCGTGTCCAGAATATCCACCCATCTAGCGGAGTTGAAGGACGATCCGTCACTTGGTGCGACTATATGCCTCTGCCTTTTGGACCGCGTTCACCACCTCTGCAATCGCATCAATGGTAGAACGTCCTGCTCTAAAGCCGTACTGCCGAGGAAATAGGTCCCCAACAGCACGAATCGCGTCGGTGAGTCTTCCCTTGATGAGTTTCTCTAGCACTTTTCCAGCCGTGTCTAGCATGCATAACGGGCGGTATGCAGACGGCAATTCGGGATTACCCTTCCCCTTGCTGATCAGCACAAACCTCGCCGGGAAAACCCCGTCCCGTAGGCAAGCGTTGAATGTGCTGAGCAGCAAGTCAGGACAATGGTGATAGATGAACCGCAACACCTCAGCTGGAACATCATCTGGACCTGGAACCTTCCTCGCTTTCAGGGAGAGGACTGCCTCCTCCAGTTCCAGCTGTGTGAAGAGTGGGCACTCTACTGCTGTTTCACCATGGATAGCGTCAACACGGACGGGATAGGCGGGGATGAGTCCCAGCACTATCGCGTCCATCTTTTCTGCGTCATGTATACAAGGCTTCCGTAGGCCATCAAGATTCCCCATGACCAGCTTGTAGCCAAGGCGCCACGGATCCTTGTTCACATTGTCGACTAAGTCTTGCCAGCAGCGAGCCTTGCTACTGTTGATCAGTTTGCGAAGGCATTTCCTGGCCGACTTATATGCTGCCACCTGGTTGCATGCCTCGTCACGATTCCGCGCCCGTTGAGCCTCATGCCGAAGCTTGTGACACTCCCTCCGCTTTTCCGCGATTTCAGTAGACCATCAGTACACTGAGGGCTTGCCGTTCCGGGGTCTTCGACGGGGTATAGAAGCGCAGCAAACAGTCGTAATGGTGCTTATAGTAGAGTTAACCACGTCTTGAGCTGCCAGTTCCTTCGTTCCCTCCGAAGCTCCCTGCAGCGGCTCACATGCTGTGAGAACCTTGACGAACCTCTCGACGTCCATTCTTCCAATGTTCTATCCAGTTGTAGAAGGCCGAGAGCACGGACGTCGGGAGACAGCATCACTTATCTCAAGCAGAATGCACTGATGATCACTGGCTGAGTAGTTCTCTAATACTTTCCAGTTGTGTATCCTCCGTACTAAGGACTCCGAGGTGAATGTGACGTCCGGTATGGTTCCCTCACAGCCAATACGGCAGAAAGTCGGCGTGTTCCCGCAGCTTAGTACCACGAGGACCGTCCTGGCCGCCATTTTCAGGGTTCGTTTTCCCCGCGGATCCGACTGAGGTATGCCCCATTCAATTGCTTTAGCATTGCAGTCGCCCCCAACGAGCACTTTACCCTCTGCGTTCGAGACAGCGCCCTCCAAAGCATTAAGCTTGGGTTGGAAAGATGATATCGACTCGTTAGGCGTTAGGTACACACTAAAGAAGGTGATCCCTGAGCACCGAACCCACACGAAACCATCTCCCCGTCCACAACTCTCCGCTTGAAAGTCACTGTTCCGAACCCAGATAGCGGCAGTACCAGTTTCATCAGAGTACCATAATGCAGGACTTTTATTATGGTGTTGCTCACTTAGTAGCAAGAAGTCGGCTTTCATGTCCCTCGCAAACTGCTCAAGCAGATTTTGGGCGGTCGAACTGCGGTGTAGGTTTAGCTGCAGGGTGCGGGTCATCGAAGCTCTGATTTTGCCTTGGCTAGGGCTTCCTGGAACACCCGGCATTTTCCTGATCCCAAGACGTATCCAAAATCAAGTTTTGGATCAGCATCCTTGCAAAGAATACAGTGTGCCTCCGTCGTACACTCTTTTCTTTTATGTCCCATTTCACCGCACTCGTAACATAGGGAACTTCTATCGGGTCCTTTGCACACTTGTGTGGTGTGACCATAACCAAGGCATTTGAAACATTGTAGAGGCGTTGCTCTTCGCCGTATCCTACAACAACCCACCCAATTCGTACTTTGCCCTTGTTCAGGAATTGTTCGGCGTCCTTTTCGGTCAAGTCAACTATGGCCATGCGTTATCTCCTGTTGTTTTCTGGTGTCAGTCTCGCTTTAATCCTTCCCACGCTAGGGAAATCCTTTTTGATGTCTCGTATTTCGATCGTTGCCATCGGCTCGAGCGGGGCTATAGTTGCGCTTTTGCCGGGGACTTTCTTTACTGCATCACAGAGTGCTTCTTTATTGCTGGCCTCTGCTCCGAATTCGACTAGTACGTGGCCCGACCACGGTGGTCGTACTACTTTAATGGTAGTATTGGTGTCTTCGGGCCTTACGTTTCCCCTGATGTCCCACAGTTACCCCACGTAGGATCGGCCATCTTGGGGCTTTACAAGCAGTGCCTGCTGCCGGGGTCTTTGTCGGGGCTTCTGCCTCTCCTGCTTTGCATCAGGTCCTTTTTGTAATTGGGCGTCCGTACGAACTTTACTTTCTGGCTTCTTTTGAAGGAGTTTTTTGCGGCTTTCTTCGCTCCTTTTGTAAGCACTGTCTGGAACCCCTGATCTGGTGCTCCACGCCCTTCAAGTGCCTCTTCCATGCTTCTTTTATCCCGATCTCCTTCGATTGGGCTAGACGCCATTCTTTTATTGACGTTTAATGGTGGAGCTATCTGCGTGTCGCCTTTAGCCTTCTGTTCGTCTTCGGCCCTTAACCAGCTTCTCCAATAGTGCTCTATGCGATCTAGGAGCTCCTCTAGGTCAAGGAGCCCTTCCTTTGCTGCTTTGCTGATTTTTGGGGAGTCGCATGCAGCTTGTATTCTTTTCAGAACATCTCCCGCTTTTTGGAGTAGTCTTGCTTACTCATATCGCTGGGCCGCTATTGTACCTTGCAACCATCCTTGAGAGAGGTTATCGCATTCCGTTTCTGAGTGCAGTACTTCCACCACATTTTCAACTTTGGCGGTGCATTCACGCGGTGTCTGGTCACTCTTTGCTTTTAGTGCCGTAATCTCCTCGTTGACTTCTGGATTTTTCGCTGCAATGTCGGGATTTGCGACCCTTGCATCGGTCGCTTCGGTAACGATCGCAGCAGTGAAAATCGAATTTCCGGTGCTCTTTATGTTATCTCCCACCGCTCGAACACCTGAAGTGTCCTGCCGAGTCTTCCGTTTCTCCTTAATAGGACGCTTGGGCGTTCGCATCATTTTTTGCTGCGCCCGAACGCCGCAGGAATCTCAGTCTGTATTCTCCGTTTTTCGTCCGTCTTCACTGTCGTTATGTTAGTCTTCGTTTTTGTCGTAGTTAGTACCGCTCGCGATGTACTGTTCACATCGCGGGTGCAACCGCCGGTTGCGTCGTCGTTATTATTCTTGCCTTACACATTCAGTAAGCGCTTTTTGTATTTCTTACAAGTCATTTCGTCAGTGCATATTTCTGCCCCATAGAGCATTACGGAACTTGAAGTCGACATAAGGAGCCATCGCCTTGTTTGACGGGGCTCTCCGATATTTACCATGACTCTATTTAGGCTTGCTATCACCACTGCCGCCTTTTCACTTACATTACGGATACGTTCCCAGTAGATCTCCTAGATATTTCACTGCATGAGAGATGACTATAATTTGATTTCCAATCGTGACTGGAAGATCAGTTGGAATCCTTTTCCTCGTTAAGAGGAGAATTTTAGTTTATAACACTGCTAGCTCGAGCTCATGGTTGTCAAGCCAGTGGCCATTTCGCCACATGACCTGATTGATTTTCAGCAACGCAAGGGTCATCGTTCATGATGTTATCACTACCTACCACTACGACTAAGAAGGTGTCTTGCGGCATCTCAAGATAGATTAGCTCATCATAGGTTGCATTCCACAGATCAGGCCCAAGAATAGATCTTTGAGCTACACTGGCGGTGGTTCGTGTCTTACTCGGTCCAGCGCAGGTTTTAAATTGGACCGCCCGATTTTTGAGGCAATCACTTATCACAGTGTTCATTGGTAGTTGAATCTCCTTTTCGGAAACCATGCTGTTTCTATGAAAGGTCACCTGCAGCCTTTATTGTGATCAAAAGTCTTGCTTACAATATGCATTCAAACAGTTTTCCAGAAGTATCCAGCATACAAAGTGGTTGCTAAGGTGACGGGGACTCACATTGCTTTTGTCCTTAAGTATAAGCACGAGTCGGGCCACTTTCCATCGAATCCAGGACGTCCCAGTCGACATGCAGGAAGGGAGTTTAATTGTTTCTAGTGATATCCCATCAGGACCTGGTACTTTCCTGTCCCAGTACGGCATGCGGCTCATCCCTCGTTTCTTGATGTGTTGGGAATAGAGCATCAATAGTGTGGCATAACTCTTTGGCTTCAAGTTCACTGCTGGGCTTCATTCCGCTTAGCTGACGTGTTACAATCCTGTAGTCATCACTCCGTGGGTCAGTGTCTATTTCTTGGCATAGCGCTCGCCATTTTAGTTCCTTTGTTTTCTTGATCTACCTACAGTGCTCCTTTTTAGCTGCAAGGTTTTTCGCAGCAAGTATTGTTACCCCAGGCGTACTTCCTGCTGATTGGACTCTGCCCCGAAGTAAGAGGGCATTTCATCTGAGGGCTGCAATTTCATCAATCTACCAGCAACCCTACTTTTCCTGCGAAATTCTTTTTAGAGGGGCATGGGAGCAGCACGTGCCGGATGTAGAGCATAGTGGCCTTAACATGTTTTGCTGCATGAGTCTCAACCAGAAGCCCCTTTGTTGTATTTATGGATTCAATGAATTTATACTTACCCAGCTTACTAACATTCCAACCATAGATTTTACATGGCCTATTCATTTCGTTGGCTCTGCTTTTTAGGTCGAAAGCTATAAAGTTATCATCAGTTGCAGTGTACTGCTCCATGACCTTCCACCCTTTCACAAAGGCACTAAGGTCTTCCGAAGACATTTGGGATTGACTCATCAAAACCTGGTCTTTGATATGTGGGAGTTGAGACTTCGTTGAGGGTTATTAAGTTTAGTCTGGTTGCCTTCCTCTTATGTTTTCGCGAGGCATTCCCCATTCTAGGGCCCTCGCATTGAAGTCGCCGCCTATCAAAAATTTCCCAGGCATATCACGCAGTGTATCTTCCAGGTCAACCAGTTTCTCCTGGAAAACACTTATTGGGTCATTTGGTGAGAAGTTACAGCTGACAATATTCATATCCGTGGCTCTTACTCACCCAAATCCATTACGCAACCATTCTTGTGCACGTAGACTTGCGTGGGATCAGCAACCCAGATAGTAGCATATTCAGTTATGTTCGTGAACCAGTAGTTGGACTTTTGTTTGCAGGCTGGCTCGCTAATTAGCACATGTTGCGTCACTTGCGTCCCAAGTGAGCTGTGTGAGTAGGTCTTTTGCTGCCTTACAATGATTTTCATTTTCTTTCTGTTCGTTTACGTTTCAGGGCATCTAAAGTTTCTTGAAAAGCAGGACATCTACCGAAAGCCAAGATATGAGCTGAATCTTATTGACCAATCTCTGCAAAGCTAAATGAACAATCTGCGAAGCTAAATGAACAATCAGCGCAGCTGGACCAATAAGCAATCAAAATCAAGGCAGATTTGAAAAAATAGTCAACCGAAATAAAAGTGGAACTCGGTAGTCTGAACAAACAAATTCACTGTAGAGCAAAAAATTATCGTATATACCTACATTAAATTAATGTAAAAAGGGTGAAATGATAAATTTAAAGTTTAGCAAAAACAAATACTTGCAGGAGGAAATTTAACCTGAACTAAATTCGTAGTTATAAAAACATATTCAGTTCACATAAGTAGGAAAATTATAAATAACTCTCTCACCTGTAAGCATGGTGGTCACCATCACTGATGCATATCTAATAGTAAGAGTGATGGCCCGATGAGAATTAGTACACCCGTCGAAACCACCTTTTTCTAACATTTCTCTTCTCTAATCATTTTTCAGAAAAAAATACTAAAATAAACAACTCAATCATGTAGCTTCAAAGAATTTTCACAAGTAATTTAAAAAGCTATCGGAGCCATCCGAAAAACGAGATCGATATCCGCACGAAGCAATGAAAGCTCACTATAGAGAAAACAAGTTGGGTAAACAGACCTACGCTCATGTCGGAAGGGTTTTGTATTCAATTTACAAAATGCAGTCACCAGATCGAATGAAACCAAGAAACATGTCAATGACAATTTTATTGGAGAAAATATGAAATTCGAAGATCATACTATTATTAACAAAGTTGAACGAATTTCGACTTCTGAGGTTTTTGTTATTGTTATACTCATAAATATCTCCCTTGATAATTATTTCAGATGTCCATTCGCGAGGAAAGGAACACATTTTTCATGTATTTCCCCCCTGAAGCAAAAACTGACAGTTTAACAACTGTTTTGAAAAGCTCCCATGAAAACTTTCATTTCATACTCATATCGGCTACGTTTGATGATTTTTTTTCAGGGGCCACTCCCCTGTACTGTTATCATCGAGTAATGGCCAATATTTTCGAATCCTAGAGTGGTTACAAAGCCCATTTGCTAGGAGCTCTCTCCCGCCTCCTTGACTTGTTTCACTTATGACTATTAATTGCAGGTACTCATCTTCAGTCATTCATTCAATTGAATCAAGTGTTCAAAGCATGCAACTTAAATGTTGAAGTTGGGAAAAAATAACTCAAAATTATTCAATCTTCGCATTTAAAACAGCCACTATTTTGCTTGGCGATTACTAATACCACTAGCTGAACCGATTCTCAAAGATATTCATGAGACCTATCATTCCTGAAATTTTCATGCAAATCCTAGCAAAACTGTAGTGTCTGAGTCGGTAAAAAGCGCATGTTGTTCCATAGCCATATGTTGCCATAGTAATAAATGCAGCGCATATTGTTCCATAGCAATACAGGAAAATTCAAACCGCTATAGCTTCGCTCGATATGATTCAATCTTTATGAAACTTACAGGGTAGATCAATCTTATAAATAGTTATCTGTTTACTGAATTTCATTGAATTTAAGGGTACCGTTAAGATTTCATTCAAGAAAACATAAAATCAATAAATCATACTATTACTAACAAAGTTGAGTAAATTGCCACTTCTCACGTATTTGTTGTTGTTGTACTCATCAAGGCCTACATTCTTGATTTTGTTCAGATTTTTCGGATGATAGGTGTCCAATCGCGAGGGGGACACACAAATTTTTCGTGTATTTCCCCTCCCTGTGCACCCCTTGAAGCAAACTTTGCCAAACTAAGACCTGTTTTGAAAAGTTCTCATTAAGACCTTTCATTTGATACCCATATCGGCTACCTTCAATGAAATTTTTTTCCGGGGGGTCACTCCCCTATATGGGGAGACCCCCCTTAAATACCTTATAAAATTTTTTTGTAGTTGAACTTTGAAGAGAGCACCACTTTACACCTACATACAAAATTTGATGTTTCTAGCTTAAATAGTTTCCGAGAAAAACTGCTGTGACACACGGACGGACGGACGGACGGACGGACGGACGGACAGACCGACAGACGGACAGACGGACAAACATGACGCGATTTTAGAAGGGTTTTGTAAAATTATTTTACAAAACCCTAAAAATTATCGTATAGATTTACATTGCATTGATGTAAAAGGGTGAAATGATCAATTTAAAGTTAAGCAAATTAAGTGCATCGAGGAAAGGGCTAGCCAGGTCGAGGAGGAATCAACAATGAGATGGAAAAAATGAAAAAAGAATTGGAAGCAGCGAAGGCAGTAGTAACCATTTCATCAGCTCCGTCTGTAACCGCAGCGCAAAGCACATCCATAAAGTTGAAAGCACTAATATTCGACGGGCAAACGGTCTGGAATATCTTTACAATCCAGTTTAAAAGCGCAGCTAATATAAACACTGGAACGAGCAGGAACGAGCAACTGCACTTATTCTTGCTCTAAAAAGCCCAGCTGCTGATCTTTTGCCGACGATGCCCCCTTTGCTCAAACTTAGCTATTTTAATGAATGCGCTTGACATGCGTTATGGAGCCAATCACCTGAAGCAGATTTACCGGTCACAGCTACGGAATCGGATGCAGAAGTCTGGCGAAACCCTACAGCAGCTAGCCCAAAATATTGAGCGACTGGCACTGTTGGCTTACCCAGCCTACGACGCAGAACATCGAGATGGCACAGCAATAGAAGCATACATCAGCGCATTAAAGGACCAGGAATTGCAACAAGCTATGCGTTAGCTCAAAAACAAATAGTTAAGGATGTATTGGTTTATATTCTGCACTTCGGGAAACATGTAAGAAACAACTTCGCGGACCAGAGATTGGCTAGCAAGATCGACGTCTCCAGCACCACCATCACCATGTCAAGACTACACTGTGGAGAAGCAGACTTATGCCTTCCGGGTAAAGTTGATAGAGAACCCTGCACCATAATAATCGACACGGGTGCAACCCGATCGATTACCCGACCAGACCTAGTCCAGCAACAAATATTTCCTTGGAGCAGAATTTTCTCACTACGGACAGCTACGGGAAAAACTGTACCTATCAGAGGTCAACCTCCAGACACAGTTAGGAGACGTTGCGTTCCGACACAATTTTCTGTCCGCGAACATTATGGATGACTGCATTCTCGGAATGGATTTTCTGCGACCACATGGAATCACGTTGCATTTGGGCAAACAGGCACGGAAATGGCGTAATTCCGAAGTATCCAAGCATCCAAGTTCCCACGATGAATGTGATAGTAGGTGCCGACACAGATGTACCAAAATCTACCGAAAGCATTGTATGGGCCAAGCTTCATGGTGATTCTGGAGACGGATCTTATTTAATAGAGCCAACGAAGACGTCAGCATTGCGCAGTTTGATTGCAGGATGAAGCCTTGTAAGATCTATAAGGAGCCGATACATGTCGGTTAGAGTCCCTAACACCGCAGACTCAACCACAAGCATCAAAGCAGGAGAAATCAACGACAGCTGCCAGCTTGTTACCACCGTCACCTCTTTGGAAGCTACTCACGACCATCATTGGAAAAAGAGGCAAGTTACAGACAAAGCCCGAGAACTCACGTCTGCAATATTGAAGCAGGTCAAATTGCCAGTGCAACTATTCAAGCAAGTCTGTGATCTAGTCACCAAGTACAGTGACATCTTCTCAACAAGCCTGGCTGACTAAGGCCGAATGAGTAGGGTAACTCACGTTATAGATATGCCGGGAACCAAGCTATTCGACATACACCAAGACGTCTTCCTATAGCCAAACAAGGAGAAGAGAGTGCACTGATCTCGGACATGGAAAAACAAGGTGTTATCGAGCCTTCTGTCAGTCTATGGGCCGCGCAAGTAGTTCTAGTGAAGAAAAAGGATGGTAGCACTCGTCTTTGTGTCGACTATAGGCAGCTTAACGACGTCACTGAGAAAGATGGTTACCCATCTCTACAAATCAACAACATCATGGACACTTTAGCTGACGCAAAATGGTATTCTACACTCGATCTCAAGAGTGGCTACTGGCAGGTAGAAATCGACAAGAAGGACCAAGAGAAGACCGCATGTCTAGTCGGGACCGGATTGTGACGATTTGTGGTGATGCCATTTGGGCTTTGCAATGCTCCAGCTACTTTCGAACGCCTGATGAAATGCGTGCTACGAGGCCTAATCTGGAAGACCTGTTTAGTTTACCTAGATGACATCATTGCTATCGGGAGAACGTTCGAAGAGCATCTGTTAAACTTAGAAGAGGCTTTCTCCTGATTGCAACTGGCAAATTTGAAACTTATTACCGACAAGCGCATCCTTCTTGCAGCTGAAGCAAAATACCAGGCGTACGTTATATCAGCAGAAGGGGTCAAAACAGACCCTGAGAAAAATGAAGTCGTGAAAAGCTGGCCAACACCAGACAAGAAACGCCAACTACGAAGTTTTCTGGGTTTAGCGATCTACTATCGAAGATTCGTCAAAGACTTTGCCCAAAAAGCTAAGGGTCTCCATCAGCTAGCCGAGAAAAATCGTCCGTATGTCCGGAATGAATAATGCTAGGCAGCCTTTGTGACCTTGAAGGAGAACCTGTGTGAATCACCTGTGCTGGCATATCCGAAATCCGGAGTGATGTTTGGAGTTGACACAGATGCGAGCAACGGTGGGATCGGAGCTGTACTCTCCCAGCAGATCGATGGCGAAGAAAGAGTCCTTTTGTATTGCAGTCAAGTTCTCTCAAAAAGTGAGAGGAACTACTGCGTGACCAGGAAGGAGCTATTGGCTATAATAGAGGCCACCAAGCAGTTCCACAAGTACATATATGGTCTGAAATTTGTTCTTTGAATAGACCATGCATCGCTGAGATGGCTGCTTAACTTCAAAAACCCCGAGGGATAAGTTGCAAAGATGAATCGAAAAATTGCAGTCATACGATGACAAAATTGTTCATCGGTAGGGCAGAGTTCATGGAAATGCTGACACCCTATCTCGTCCTCCATGTCCAGCTAACTGCAAGCATTGCCAACGGGTTAAGGAAACGCAGCCGACCGTTGATCTGCGATTGATAACGGCTGAATTCGATGAAGGTTGGTCATTGGAGGAGATTCGAAATGCCCAGTTAGCCGATGAAGACATAGGACCTTTGCTAGTATGAAAGGAGACAACTGGGTGATCCGAGGGGAAGGACGTTTCAATGCATGGCGTAGCCCTGAAAAGCTATTGGGTACAATGGAACTCCCTTCAGATGCAGAGTGGCGTACTCAAGCGGAAATGAGAAACGGCGGATGGCAGCTCCTATTAGATGCAAACTATACTTCCCAAAAGCCGAATCCACGATGTGGTTAAGGAGATGCATGAAGGATCCTCAGGAGGCCACCTTGGTGTTAACAAGACCTTAGCGAAATTCCGAGAAAGGTTCTACTAGCTCCACGCTCGAGAAGACATAGAGGACTGGTGTCGTAGATGCATAATTTGCACTTCCGTCAAAAGTTCAAAGCGATGACTGAGAGTACAAATGCAAACCTATATCGTGGGTGTACCGTTTGAAAGGATTGCTGTTGACATCACAGGACCCTTGCGTGAATCCAAAAGGGGTAATCGACACACGCTGGCTGTGGCCGATTATTTCAGCAAGTGGCCCAAGGGCTACCCCATTCCCAACCAGTAAGCAACTACTGTAGCCAAGCAGCTAGTATTAAATTGGGTCAGTAGGTATGGCGTACTTTGAGAACTACATCCGGATCAAGGCCGAAACTTTGAGTCACTAGTTTTTGGTGAAATGTGCGAGCTGCTAGGAATACAAAAATGAAGACAACACCGCTGCATCCCCAATCCAATGGAATGGTCAAAAAAATCGACGACATCACTCAGTAAACACCTGGCTAAGATGGTTGACAAGAACCAGAGGGACTGGGGCCGACACATTCCATTATTCTTGATGCCGTATAAGGCTGCCGAACACGCATCGATGGGCTAAGCCCCAGCGAAAGTTATTTTTGGAAAGATTATTCGTCTGCCAGCTGAAATAAAGTTTGGAATACCCCCTGAGACACCCCAAATGATCTCGGAGGACGCAAGTGAGGTCAGGCAACAGTTGAACCAGATACATCGGACAGTGCGAAAACACCTCGAATTGACTACTGACCGCATGAAGACCAGGTATGATCTAAAGGCAAATTATACTGGTTTCCCTGCAAGATGACTTAGTGTGGCTATATAACCCACAACGGCGAAAAGGTAGGTCTCCAAAGTTGCAACATAATTAGGAGGGACCATACCAAGTTGCAAAGCGAATCAACTACGTCGGATATCGCATACAGGAACACCACAAGCCGAGAGCCAAAATGAAAATCATGCACCTGGACCGTTTTGCCCCATATTACATCCAGGGAGACTTAACTACAACTCACGACACATCTTTTCGGGGCGAAAAGAACTGAGGTGGGGCCAGTGTTATATGTCCAAACAATTCTGCGAGCTACTGTCACCATTGTTGTCGCAACTATTTTTGTTTTATTTTAATTCCAAATCTTACAGGCGGTTAGCCCAATTAAAAAATATTGAATACAATAATGATAAAAACCAAAAACATACTGAATGAATTAGTTGGAACTGTACAAATTATTCAAACATTAACGAATTACGTGTTAAGTAATTTTTCTCTTAGCAAAGACTTAAAACTAAAAAATGAAGAAGGAAATGGACCAAGCTCAAGATTATTGTGGCCTCTAGGGAGGCGCACCATAGCAGAGTAAAAATAAACATCGGTACGTGCAAAAGGAGTGACTAAGGCTTGACATGATCGAGTAGTTCTTGCAGGAACCCGTAAATGTATATTGTCTACAAGATATGAGTCGATCAGACGGTGGTAAAGTTTGAACAAGAAACATTCATCTAAATAAAGACGTCGATCACAAAGAGATGGTAAACGCAAAAAGTTAAGCCGATCTGAATAGGAACAATACGGAATTTTAAACTTGTAAAATAAGTATTTAGTGAATTTTCGCTGAACTAACTCTAAGGCAGTAGTAAGATATTCTTGGTGTGGAGATCACATTTGGGTAGCGTATTCTAAAATACTTCATACGAGAGAAACGTAAAGAAGGGACGCAGTGTGAATATCACTAAATATGTGGACATGACGCAGCACAAAACCAAACATTTTTGTAGCCCTATTGATAACATGAGAGATGTGTCTCTCAAACTTTAATTTAGAATCGAGGATGACTCCAAGATCCTTACAATGTGAAACACGCGCGAGGGGCATATCGTTTATGTTATACTGGTAAACTATAGGTTCACGTTTCAATGAGAAAGACATTACGTGGCATTTTGGGATATTAAAATGGAAATTGTTAGATAAACACCAGTTGCTTAACGTAATCAGATCGTTATTCAAAATGCTGCAATCAGCAGTACTATCTATTTGTCTAAATAGTTTCAGATCGTCAGCATAAAGCAAAGATGACGAATTTAGCATAGGTGGGAGGTCATTGATAAAGAGGATAAAGGAACTCCTGAAGTAGGACTAAAATATGAAGACAAATTTCTGTTCAGACGCTCACAACACAACCGGGAACAAAGGTAGGATTTGAGCCAGTATATTAATATTTCCGGAAAACCATAATGATTGAGCTTAATAAGTAGGATGTTATGAGGAACTGTGTCAAAGGCCTTGCTAAAGTCCGTATGGATAGCGTTCATTTGTGCCTGAGAGTCCAGAGCTAGAGCAACACTGTTAGAGAACTCAAGTAGGTTCGTAGTAGTTGATCTGCGCGGAAGAAAACCATGTTGCTGATCATGAAAGATGGGTGATAGCACAGGGATTAATTTGAGGTACATAGCTCTTTCAAATATTTTTGAAAAACACGATAAGATAGATATTGGCCGATAGTTTGCGATATCAGATGGATTGCCTTGTTTGAAAATTGGAGTAATGAAGGCAACTTTCCAACATTCAGGAAATATGCCAGCAGTTAAGCTAAGGTTGAAAAGAAAGGATAGGGGAAAAGACAAAGCAGTAGAAAGTGATTTGATAAAAAAGCAAGGAATCCCATCCGGGCCAGGGCCGACAGATCCATTTAGGTTATGGATAATTGATTCGATGGAAAAAGTTTGGAAAATAATTACCAGCAGCTGAGGGGGCATTGAACGTTGAGGCGAAAAATTGAGCGAACAAATTTAAGATCATTTCTGGGGTGTTTGCGTGCAAATTCTCCAGAAACATTTTATTAGGTATAGGAGGAGAGGTCTTTAAGGATCGTATGTATGACCAGAAACGTTTAGGATGGTTAGACGAAATAGATTGCTCGATAGAGCAATAATAATTTTTTAGTGCACGTTTGACTTCGGTCTTCGCTAAGGAGCGCAATCTACAATACTCTAAACGAGCTTCCACTGAACAGGATTTCTTGGATATAAATCTGGCTTTCTCTTTATTTTTAAGGGCATTATACACATCGACAGTAATCCAGGGGGCATCAGACCGATTATTCGGTGAATATAAAGGGGTAAATCCAGTGATTTGTTCATTTAAGAGATCATAAAATTTTGCCAAAGCATCATCACATGAAAGATTATGAAAAAAATTGGGCCAGTGAATAGAGTTAAGGGCAATGGATATGGCTTCAAAATTAGCTCGATTGAAATTAAAAGATGGAGGTAAGAGTTGCTCTTTACCACGAGTTACCGGAAGATTCAGCTCTATACATAACGGAGGGTGATGGGGGTCAGGCGGGATATAAGGTTCAGCTGAAGAAATAGATATATTATTTGCCAAGGCCGGGCTGACGAAAACAAGATCGAGTAGTCGATCATTTAAATTAACAATGGAATTAATCTGAGAGAGGGACAAGTAGGATAGAAAAGACAAGAAATCGAAGGAGATAGGGTTATTCGACGTGATAGGTATGGAGATATCAAGGTTCCATAAAACTGAAGGTGCATTAAAGTCTCCACATATCAACAGAGTATCATGAGGAAATCTAGAGAGCACGTAGTTAGATATTTCATCAAAGAATACTGTGTAGGTTTGCAATGCAGAATTGCAAGGTATATATGTAGATGATACTAATAGGTATGAACTTGGCTTTAGTGATATTCTCACCATGATACATTCAATAGGAGGAGATGGTTGAAAATCACAACAAATGGAGCTAGGAAAACATCTTTTGACACCTACCATGACTCAACCACCGTCTGATTATGAGGAAACACTAGTGCCTCGATCACGACGAAAAATATTGTGCGTACCAGACAAATCGTAGTCACTCACGGAATCATTTAACCAGGTTTCGGTAATGAAGAAAATATCATCGTTGGCAATAGTGGAGGCGGTTAAAAATCTAGAAAGTTTGGTCCTTAGCCCTCTAACATTTTGATAGTAGCATTGAAGACCATTTATACTATTTTTGGAGGTTGGAGCGTGACGCCTTTTCCGAAAATTCATATTACGGGATGAGATGAATTCTTTTACAAGCACACCATTGGGCCAGAACTCAGGCTTCATAATAATATCCGCTTTCGATGACGAAATATCAATTTTAAAGGATGAAATGTAACGCTGCTCACCAGTCAACTTTCTGCAAGTAAGTATAGATGGAACATTACCTAGCTTTGATGTTATATGATGTTCGATTTGTTCGGAAGTCGTATGCGGCGCTAGACGAGATACGAAAACTCTTGAAGGTGGACTGATTGCCTGCAATGGCTGTGTGATGGAAGACTGGAGATCGGCATGCGTGTCAACTGGGTTAACACGATGTTCGGTAACTTCCTCAGTGAGCGCTCGCTTGTTCCTGAAGATGTTGATTATTTTGCGGGACCAATTGATGTAACTCGGTATGAGATTGAATTTTAGTCTGCTGAGCGCTTCCCTTGCTTCTTGTAGTCATTGCATAACGAGCAGATGTCGCAAGAGTTGCTGATTTTGGGGAAGTAGATGGTTGTTTCTTTTGAGCGACTTTAAGCAAGTTTGATATCTCTGTTTTTGAGGCCTCAAGTTTCTTGTGTAAACTAGAGACTTCCGAAAGGAGAGAATCAATTGTTAATTGTGCTGCCCGAAGTTTAGAGATGTACGTTGGTATAGAAAACTTTCTGCAGGTATCACAGAACCACAAAATACCTGACTCGTTTCTAGTAATGTGATCTGCTACTGGACCGGATATTTCAACACATTTTGCGTGGAAAGAAAGTTCGCACAAGCCGGAGCACGTCAGAATGTTTTTATTGTTTGTTTTATCGGTGCAAGATGATGACATGCAAAAAGTCATTGTATTTGTGAGTTACGTATAAACGGCTCCAATAACAATTCACTCAAACAACTTAACTCGTCGGAATTAACTTTTGTACATGGAATAACTCACGGTTGATGAACAGAATAACGACACGATAGTTGAGTGCAATTTATTAAAATATTAGTCACCGCACAGATGGTACTGTTACTGTGTACAGGTGTTATCAATCGACACGGAAAAATGAATTTCACTTGAAATTTGGGGTCATGAATGAAATGTTCACGCAATATGCACTATAACTGGATTATAACATCGAGATATTCAATTCAGACTCCAACCAAGGATGCCGACGGCAAGATGACATCTGATTATGCAACGGATGAGTAAGGTTGCAAACTTAAATAAAGGGTTGTGAACACTACTGCGCAAATTTCAACTCAGCAAATAGGTGGCACTGAAACGCTGCTTTGTTTTCGCTTTACGATTATAATTAAAGTTTAAAGATACGAAACCCAATATTCAAAATGATATCAGGGCTGCAAAGGGAACCGAAAACACTCAATAATGAAGCAATTGCACCGTAGCTAAGGCTTGCACAATAAGATCACTTATAACCGAACCAGGAATCACTATATTCGCAAGAAATTTAAAGAAAAATAAGACGTCGAAGTGAACACGGTTGAAGGTGTTGACAGCCACAGACAGAAACTAACTATTTATAACATCATGATCAACCAAGATTGTATTCGATAGCACAAGAATGGAGCAAGTAGATCCATGATCAATAGCTGAAAGTGGCGTCACTGTGGGTATTCAGAATTGCTCGAGTATTCCAGGCAGTTCTTGTCGGAACATTCGCCAATGTTCGAGAAATGGATTGAATGACTAGAGACCCTATATAAAGCCGAGCTGAATGAATGGGAAAGAGTAATAGTGAAAACTGCGATAAGAGTGAAGCGCGAATCAAAGGCGATATTGATTGATAGTGAAGTGATTTTCGGGATAAAGATAGTTGAGATATAAATTGATAGACAGTGAAAATTAAATTAAAATGCGATTTGTAAAGTAGTGAAATTAATGATTGTGCATTCTTAGTAAATAAAATTCCCAGAACATTAAAATAATTGGCCGCGAACCGTAACACGTGACAATATAAAGAGTAGCCCAACTAAAACGCACGATGTTAATTGTAAATAAAACAATAAGTAGTCAGAGAATTTGGTGAATATTTTTCATTATAATGGAAAGATCCATGACAATAATGTGTGAAGCAAAATATTGCCCAAGTGCTTGCCAGGGCCATGGCGGCAAACTTCTATCCGATCGTCCATACTTTCAATTACTCTGAGACATAGTGAGGTTCAATGTCGTTATTGTGCTGAATTATCTCATCCTTTAACTCTTGAATTGTTCTTGGCTTATTGATGTACACTTTTTCTTTTAAATATCCCCAGAGAAAGAAGTCCAATCGTGTCGAATCACATGATCTTAGCGGCCAATTAACATCACCACAACGTGAGATGACACGGCCATTGAATTTCTCGCGCAAAAGAGCCATTGTTTCGTTGGCTGTGTGGCAAGTAGTACCATCCTGTTGAAGCCACATATCGTCCACGTCCATAACTTCAATTTCTGGCAACAAGAAGTCCATTATCATCTTGCAATAGTGAACACCATTCACGGTAACTGCTTGGCCATCTTGGTTCGAAGAATTACGGCACGCTGACGCCGCCAGCCCAGAAACCATACCGAACAGCGTGTAAATTCAAATCTTTATTCAAAACATGCTTCAGTGATCTTCAATTGTTGGGCACGACGACGAGTTGAGACGGCTCTTCGGCCACACTATCGCAAACAACAGCAATGTTTTCCACAGAACGAACAAGGCGAGCATGCACAGGTGATTCAACATTCCCCACAGACCCGGTTGGCTGAAATTTGCGCACGATTCACCCGATTGTGGACACATTTGGTCGATTATGCTGACCAAAAATCACGAAGTGCACGAAATGTATTTTGATTTGAACGCCCATTTTCGTAAAAGGCTTCAACAATCTTAACAATCTCAATTGTGGTACCGCTCCACATTTGAATTTGTTAAAGACTGAAATAAAGAAACGTCAAATTAAGTTGTTGGAAAGACTTGACGTTAAGGTGTGACAATTAACATCGTGCATGATGGTTGGGCCACCCTTTATTTACATATATATATATATATATATATATATATATATATATATATATATATATATATATATATATATATATTGTTACATGTACAAATAATTTTGCGAGCTACTGTCGCAATTGTTTTCACAACCATCATGTTCAACAAACGAATGTACTAGAAAACCCGCTAAGCATGATCATCATCTGAAAGTGACGTCACAGCCCATTCAGTATTGCTCGAAAATTCCAGTTAGTTCGCCACTGCACGAGAAATGGATTGAATGACTAACATCGTGCATGATGGTTGGGCCACCCTTTATTTACATATATATATATATATATATATATATATATATATATATATATATATATATATATATATATATATATATATATATATATATTGTTACATGTACAAATAATTTTGCGAGCTACTGTCGCAATTGTTTTCACAACCATCATGTTCAACAAACGAATGTACTAGAAAACCCGCTAAGCATGATCAACATCTGAAAGTGACGTCACAGCCCATTCAGTATTGCTCGAAAATTCCAGTTAGTTCGCCACTGCACGAGAAATGGATTGAATGACTAGGGGTCCTTTATAAAGGAGAGCTGAATGAATGGGGGGATAATTGTAACCGCGATATAGTAAGACTGCGATAGTGAGGAGTGCGAATTAAAAGGGATACTGATGTGAAGTGATAGACACTTGAAGTAAAAATTTATAGACAAAGTGAAAAGTAAAATTAGTGAAAGTGTTAAATTTATGATTGAGCATTTTTTAGTAAATAAACTCTTTTAATTTAATTTCAAGACATTGCGTTTTCACTTTCCCGGAACATTAAAATTATTGGCCGCAAACCATAACACGTGACAGTGGTGTCAAGAAGTGAGAAAGAAACTTTGACAATGCAAACTCTTAAACATTGTGTACAACAGTGAAATTTAACGTTGAGACTGGTAGAAAAATAGTTGAAACAATAAAAATGCCGGGAAACTTATAACTAAAAATTAACGAATTGACCATATCAGAGCTTAAGGAGGAGTTGGAATAGCGATATCTGACTACACAAGGTACAAAGGCCGTACTGATTGCACGCTTGCGTGATGCGATCGAGTTGGAAGGCACGTATCTGGATTCGGGTGAGCCCTCAGATGCAGAAAAAGCAGCAGAAGGTGGTGAAGTAGAAACACCAAAATCAAAGGAGCCAGGAAGTGCGCTGATGCAAATGTTGATGCTGCTGCAGCAATAGCAGCGACAACAGTCATCTAATTTAACTGCGAATCTAAATGAACAATCAGCGAAGCTGGACCAACAAGCGATCGAAATCAAGGCAGACATCACACAGAAGTTGAAGGAGCAATCAACAAAGCTAGACCAACAGGCAATGGAAATCAAAGCAGACTTCAAAAACAGTCAACGGAAATAGGAGCGGAGCTGGGTAGTCTGAACAACCAAATTAAATGCGTCGAGGAAAAGGGTTACTAGGTCGAGGTAAGAATCAACCATGAGATCAGCGAGGTCGAGGAGAGAATCAACCATGATATCAGCTAGGTCGAGAAGGGAATCAACCATGAGATGGAAAACATGAAAAAGGTATTGGAAGCAGCGAAGGCAGTAGTAACCACCTCACCAGCCCTGCTTATAACCGCAGCGCAAAGTACATCCAGAAATGTGCAAGCACCAATATTCGACGGGCAAACGGTCTGGAGTATTTACAAAACACAGTTTGAAGCCGCTGCTAGGATAAATCACATGGAATGAGCAGGAACGAGCAATTGCATTAATCCTTGCTCTAAGAGACCCAGCTGCCGAGCTTTAGCAGACGATCCCCGTTAAGTTGCACTCAAATCCGGCTGCGATAATGAATGCGCTCGACATGCGTTATGGAGATGATCATCATTTCAGATTTATCAGTCACAGCTACGGCATCGGATGCAGAAGTCTGGCGAAACCCTACAGCAGCTGGCCCAAGACATTGAGCGACTGGCACTTTTGTCTTATCCAGCCTACGACCCAGAACATCGAGATAACGCAGCTACAGAAGCATTCATCAGCGCATTAAAGGACCAGGAATTGCAATAAGCCGTGCGATTAGCCCAAAAGCAAACGGTTAAGGATGCATTGGCTTATAGTCTGCACCTTGAGGCCCGGGTTCGCAAGGTAGTGGCAGATGAGTGCAGGCGTGAGCACGTGGAAATTGAGCGAGAGCCGATGGTAAATGGTGCGCCTAGATGCTGGAGTTACGGAGAGAAAGAGCACTTGCAAAAAGCGAAGAAAATCGAGGTATTGTCTAGGGTGTGCAGCTAGGAGAAGATGACGACCGAGTCAGGAGCCCAAAATAGAAGCCCTTCAAACTGAGAGGTCGGAAAACATGTAATAACCAACTTCGTGGGGCAGAGGCTGGCTAGGAGGATCGACGTCCCCAGCACCACCATCACCGTGTCAAGTCTACATCGTGGAGAAGTGGAATTAGCTTTCCGGGTCAAGTTGATGGAGAACACTGGTGCAACACGATCGATTATCTGACCAGACCTAGTGAGACAGCAACTACTTCAAAAGGGCAGGATTTTCTCACTAAGGACAGCTACGGGAGAAACTGCACCTGTCCATGGAGAGGTCAACCTCCAGATACAGTTGGGAGACCTTGCGTTCCGGCGTTCTCGGAATGGATTTTCTGCGACAACATGGAATCACGTTGGATTTGGGCAAACGGGTATTGATATGGCGGAATGTCGAAGTATTGATGGAGGATCCCAGCGTCCCAATTCCCAAGGTTAATGTGGTTATATGTACCGACACTTATGTACCGAATTCTGCCGAAAGCATTGTACGGGCCAAGCTTGATGGTGTTTCTGGAGACCGCCGATCTTATCTGATAGAGCCAACGAAGACGTCCGCATTGCGCAGTTTGATTGAAAGACGAAGCCTTGGAAGATCTATAAGGAATGGATACATGCCGTTTAGAGTTCGTAATACCACAGACTCATTCACTTGCGTCAAAGCGGGAGAAGTCATCGGCAGCTGCCAGCCTGTTTCCATCATCACCTCTTTGGAAGCTACTCACGACCAGCATTGGAAAAGAGGGCAAGACGCAGACAAAGCCCGGGAACTCACGAGCCTCTGATGTGGTCACCAAGTACAGTGACATCTTCTCAACAAGCCCGGATGACTAAGGCCGAACGAGTATGGTAACTCACGTCATAGATACACAGGGAGCCAAGCCAATTCGACAAGCACCGAGACGTCTCCCTATAGCCAAACAAGGAGAAGTGAGCGCACTGATCTCGGACATGGAAAAACAAAGTGTTATCGAATCTTCTGTCAGTCCATGGGCCGCGCCTGTAGTTCTAGTGAAGAAAAAGGATGGTAGCACTCGTTTTTGTGTCGACTATAGGCAGCTTAATGACGTCACTAAGAACGATAGTTACCCACTTCCATGCATTGACGACATCATGAACACTTAAGCTGACGCAAAATGGTTTTCTACACTCGATCTCAAAAGTGGCTACTGGCAGGTAGATATCGACAAGAAGGACCGAGAGAAGACCGCATTTTTAGTCGGGACCGGATTGTGGCGATTTGTGGTGATGCCGTTTGGGCTTTGCAACGCTCCAGCCACTTTCGAATGCCTGATGGAATGCGTGCTACGAGGCCTAACCTGGAAAACCTGCTTGGTGTACCTAGATGACACAATTGTTATCGGGAGAACTTTCGAAGAGCATGTGCGGAACTTAAAAGAGGTGTTCTCCCGATTGCGACTGGTGTTCCTGCGTAAAATGAAATTAAACAATTAATTTGAGTTCTACAAAACAAATGATGTATTTCTCCAGTTCTCTTTTACATTTTATAGTTTAATTTAGCTAAGGTGTACATAATTATCTTGTTGCGCGTGTGGGAAATTATTGCCATCTCAAGCAAGTTCAATATTCTTTGATTGAACTTTCGATTCAATTGTCGTTGCTAAAATTGATTGAGATGGCAGTAATTTTACATAGGTGAGTGACTTTTGGCGGATGGAAGTATTACTTTACAGAAATAATTGTTATTGATTTTGCTGCTTATGCAGCTACAAATGGACTTTTGGAAAATGAATTGAATGATACAATTTGAATAACAGGTGATTGATCTACTTAACGTTAATTACTTAACAACTGGTGAATTTGAAACTTAGTACCGACAAGCGTATCCTTCTTGAAGGTGAAGTAAAATACCTGGGACACAACGTATCAGCAGAAGGGGTCAAAACAGACCCCGGGAAAATTGAAGCCGTGTAAAGCTGGCCAACACCAGAATACAAGCGCCAACTATGAAGTTTTCTGGGTCTGGTAACCTGCTATCGAAGATTCGTCAAAGACTTTGCCGAAATAGTTGTGTGTCTCAATCAGCGTATGTCCGGGATAAAAAATGCCAGGTAGCGTTTGAGCCCTAGATGGAGAAGCTGTATGAATCACCTGTGCTGGCATATCCAAAATCCGGAGACATGTTTGGAGTTGACTCCGATGCGAGCAACGGCGGTATTGGAGCTGTACTCTCCCAGCAGATCGATGGCGACGAAAGAGTCCTTTTGTATTGCAGTAGAGTTCTCTCAAAAAGTGAGAGGAACTACTGCGTGACCAGGAAGGAGCTATTGGCTATAACAGAGGCCACCAAGCAGTTCCACAAGTACCTATATGGCCAGAAATTTGTTCTTCGAACGGACCATGCATGGCTGCTTAACTTCAAAAGCCCCGAGGGACAAGTTGCGAGATGGATCAAAAGATTGCAGTCATACGACTACGAGATTGTTCATCGGAAGGGCGGAGTGAGGAAAAGGAACAGCCCGTTGATCTGCGATTGATAACGTCTCAACTCGATCAAGGTTGGTCGTCGGGGGAGATTCGAAATGCCCAGTTAGCCGATGAAGACATTGGACCATTGCTTGTATGGAATGGAGACAACTGGGTGACCTGAGTGGAAAGACGTTTCAATGCATGGCGCAACTCTGAAAAGCTATTGGGCATACTGGAACTTCCGTCAGGTGGAGAGTGGCGTACTCAAGCGGAAATGGGAAATGGCGGATGGCAGCTCCTACAGAATGCAAACTTTATTCCCCAAATGCCGAATCCACGATGTGGTTGAGGAGATACATGTAGGATCCTCGGGAGGCCACCTTGGTGTTAACAAGTCTTTAGCGAAATTGGGGGAAAGGTTTTAATGGTTCCATGCTTGGGAAGACATAGAGGACTGGTGCCGTAGATGTGCGATTTGCGCTTCCGTCAAAGGTCCAAAGTGACGACTGAGAGGACAAACGCAAATCTATATCGTGGGCGTGCCATTTGAAAGGGTTGCCGTTGACATCGCAGGACCCTTTCCTGAATCCGAATGGGAAAATCAATATACGCTAGTTGTGGCCAATTATTTCAGCAAGTGGCTTGAGTTCTACCCCATTCCCAACTAGGAAGCAACTACTGTAGCCGAACAGCTAGTGTTAAATTGGGTCAGTAGGTACTACATTCGGATCAAGGCCGAAACTTTGAGTCACTAGTTTTTGGTGAAATGTGCGAGCTGCTAGGAATACGAAAAATGAGGACAACACCGCTGCATCCCCAATCCGATGAAATGGTCAAACGTTTCAACACTCTGTAAACATCCGGCCAAGATGGTTGACGAGAACCAAAGGGACTGGGACTGACACATCCCATTATTCTTGATGCCGTATAGAGCTACCGAACACGCATCGACGGGCTAAGCCCCAGCCAAAGTTATTTTTGGAAAGGCTATTCGTCTGCCAGCTGATATAAGGTTTGGAACACCCCCTGAGACACCCCAAAACGATCTCGGAGGACGCAAGTGAGCTCAGACAACGGTTGAACGAGATACATCGGACAGTACGAAAACACCTCGAATTGACTACTGACCGCATGAAGACCAGGTATGATCTAAAGGCAAATTCTACTGGCTTCCCTGCAAGATGACTTAGTGTGGCTATACAACCCACAACGGCGAAAAGGTAGGTCTCCAAAGTTGCAGCATAATTAAGAGGGACCATACCGAGTTACAAAGCGAATCAACGACGTCGTATATCGCATACAGGAGCACCACAAGCCGAGAGCCAAAATGAAAATCATGCACCTGGACCATCTTGCCCCATATTACATCCAGGGAGAATTGACTACAAATGGCGACACATTATTACAACCGCGATATAATAAAACTGCGATAGTGAGGAGTACGAATTAAAAGGGATATTGATTGTGAAGTGATGGACACTTGAAGTAAAAATTTATAGACAAAGTGAAAAGTAAGATTAGTGAAAGTGTTAAATTAATGATTGTGCAATTTTTAGTAAATAAACTCTTATATATATATTCATATATATATATATATATATATATATATATATATACATATATATATATATATATATATATATATATATATATATATATATATATATATATATATATATATATTTTTATATATATATATATATATATATATATATATATATATATATAATATATATATATATATATATATATATATATATATATATATATATATATATATATATATATATATATATATATATATATATATATATATATATATATATATATATATATATATATATATATATATATATATATATATAGATATATATATATAGATATATATAACTATATATTTATATATGTATATATATAGATATATATCTTTATGTATATTTTTATACATATATATTAACGCGTGTTTTTGGTTCGCAGCCAATAATTTTAATGTTCCGGGAAAGTGAAATGGTAATGTCTTTTAAATTAAATTAAAAGAGTTTATTAAATTACTTAAAAATGCACAATAATCAATTTAACACTTTCACTAATTATTTTTTCGCTTAGTCTATAAATTTGTGATTCAACTGTCCACTAAAATCACTTCACAATTAACGAAAATCACTTTTCTATTACTCGAACAATATCGCTTTCCACACATCATCGCAGTTTTTATCGCGGTCGAATGAATGATCCCCCCATTCATTCAGCTCGCCTTTATATAGGGTCTCTAATCATTCAACTCAGTTCTCGTACATTGGTGAATTAGCGGGAACATTCCAGCAGCGAAATAAATGGAGCAGTGACTCACTTTCAGATGTTGATCATGCTTGTTGGGTTCTCGTGGTTTCGAGTAAATTCGTTTTGTTGATGCTCTGAATGGTTGTGAAAACGATTGCGACAGTAGCTCGCAGAATTATTTATACATGTAACACCGCCCCCACCTCAGTTCTTTTCGCCCCGAAAAGATGTGTCGCCATTTGTAGTCAATTCTCCGTAGGTGTTATATGGGGCAAGACGGTCCAGATGCACGATTTTCATTTTAGCTCTCGGCTTACGGTGTTCCTGTATGCGATATACGACGTCGTTGATTCGCTTTGTGACCCGGTATGGTCCCTTCCAATTATGTTGCAACTTTGGAGACCTACCCTTTCGCCGTTGCGGGTTTTATAGCCACACCAAGTCATCTTGCTGGAAGCCAGTAGAATTTGCCTTTAGATCATACCTGGTCTTCATGCGGTCAGTAGCCGATTCGAGGTGTTTTCGCACTGTCCGATGTATCTGGTTCAACCGTTGTCTTAGCTCACTTGCGTACTCCGAGATCGTTTGGGGTGTCTCAGGGGGTGTTCCGAACTATACAGCGGCTGGCAGACGAACAGTCTTTCCAAAAATGACTTTGGCTGGGGCTTGGCCCGTCGATGCATGTTCGGCAGCTCTGTACGCCATCAAAAATAGTGGGATATGTCGGTCCCAGTCCCTTTGGTTCTCGTCAACCATCTTGGCCAGATGTGTATTTAGCGTGCCGTTGAAACGTTTGACCCATCCATCGGATTGGGGATGCAGCGGTGTTGTCCTCGTTTTCCATATTCCCAGCAGCTCGCACTTTTCGCCAAAAACTAGTTACTCAAAGTTTCGGCCTTGATCCGAATGTGGTTCGCAAGGTACGCCGTACCTACTGACCCAATTTAACACTAGCTGTTCGGCTACAATTGTTGCTTCCTGGTTAGGAATGGGGTAGACCTCAGGCCACTTGCTGAAATAATCGGCTACAACCAGCGTGTATCGATTTCCCCATTCGGATTCAGGGAAGAGTCCTGCGATGTCAACGGCAACCCTTTCAAACGGTACACCCATGTTGTAGGTTTGCATTTGTCCTCTCAGTCGTCGCTTTGGACCTTTGACGGAAGCGCAAATCGTACATCTACGGTACCAGTCCTCTATGTCTTCTCGAGCATGGAGCCAGTAAAACGTTTCCCGCAATTTCGCTAAGTTACTCAAAGTTTCGGCCTTGATCCGAATGTGGTTCGCAAGGTACGCCGTACCTACTGACCCAATTTAACACTAGCTGTTCGGCTACAATTGTTGCTTCCTGGTTGGGAATGGGGTAGACCTCAGGCCACTTGCTGAAATAATCGGCTACAACCAGCGTGTATCGATTTCCCCATTCGGATTCAGGGAAGGGTCCTGCGATGTCAACGGCAACCCTTTCAAACGGTACACCCATGTTGTAGGTTTGCATTTGTCCTCTCAGTCGTCGCTTTGGACCTTTGACGGAAGCGCAAATCGTACATCTACGGTACCAGTCCTCTATGTCTTCTCGAGCATGGAGCCAGTAAAACGTTTCCCGCAATTTCGCTAAGGTCTTGTTAACGCTAAGGTGGCCTCCCAAGGATCCTTTGTGCATCTCCTTAACCACATCGTGGATTCGGCTTTTGGGAAGTATAGTTTGCATCCTATAGGAGCTGCCATCCGCCGTTTCCCATTTCCGCTTGAGTATGCCACCCTCTACCTGAAGGGAGTTCCATTGTACCCAATAGCTTTTCAGGGCTACGCCATGCATCGAAACGTCCTTCCCCTCTGGTCACCCAGTTGTCTCCATTCCATACTAGCAAAGGTCCTATGTCTTCATCGGCTAACTGGGCATTTCGAGTCTCCTCCAATGACCAGCCTTCATCGAATTCAGCCGTTATCAATCGCAGATCAACGGTCGGCTGCGTTTCCTTAACCCGTTGGCAATGCTTGCAGTTAGCTGGACATGGGTGACGAGATAGGGTGTCAGCATTGCCATGATTTCTGCCCTTGTGAAGTAGTTGGGGCCTCACTAGGTCTGGTCGGATCGTGGATGGGGTTCTACCAGTGTCGTTTGTTATGGTGCAATTTTCTTCATCAACTTGACCAGGAAGGCATAAGTCCGCTTCTCCACGATGTTGCCTTGACACGGTGATGGGGGTGCTGGGGATGGCGATCCTCCTAGCAGGCGTCCGTCGCATGAAGTTGGCCCTTTTAATTTGATGGGGTTCTTTTCTAGGCTCCTGACACGGTCTAGATCTCCACCATTCTGGGCAATAGCTCCGTTTTCTTCGCTTCTTGCAGTCTTTTTGCAGGTGCCCCTTCTCACCGCAATCCCAGCATCTAGGCGGACCATTTGCCTGCGGGTCTCGCTTATTTTCCACGCGATCACACCTGCACTCGTCTGCCGCTACCTCGCGAGCCCGGGCAGTGGTACGAGTCACATTTTTAACTGCCTCAAAGTTCAGGCTATAAGCCAATGCATCCTTGACTGTTTGCTTTTGAGCTAAACGCACAGCTTGTTGCAATTCCTGGTCTTCTAAGGTGCTGATGAATGCTTCTGTTGCTGCATCATCTTGATGTTCATGGTTGTACGCTGGGTAAGCCAAAAGTGCCAGTCGCTCAATGTCTTGGGCTAGCTGCTGTAAGGTTTCGCCAGACTTCTGCATCCGATTCCGTAGCTGTGCCCGATAAATTTGCTTCAGGTGGGCGCCTCCATAACACCTGCCGAGCGCATTCAATATAGCAGCCGGGTTTGTGTGTAAATCAACGGGGATAGTCTGCAAAAGCTCGGCAGCTGGGCCTCTTAGAGCAAGAATTAATGCAGTTGCTCGTTCCTGCTCATTTCACTGATTTATCCTAGCGGCGGCTTTAAAGTGGATTTTGTAAATACTCCAGACCGTTTGCCCATCGAAAATTGGTGCTTGCACATTTCTGGATGTGCTTTGCGCTGCGGTTACAAGCGGGGCTGGTGAGGTGGTTACTACTGCCTTTGCTGCTTTGAATTCCTTTTTCACTTTTTCCATCTCATGGTTCATTCTCTCTTCGACCTGGCTGACCTTTTTCTCGACCTGGTAAACCTTTTCCTAGACCTACTCAACCTTTTCCTCGACGCTTTTAATTTGTTTGTTCAGACTGCCGAGCTCCGCTTTTATTTCGGTAGACTGTTTTGAAAATCTGTCTTGCTTTCGATCGCTTTTTGATCCAGCTTCGCTGATTGTTCATCTAGCTTCGCAGTCAGGCTGGATGACATCAGCATTAACATTTGCATTAGCGCATTTTCTGGCTCCTTTGATTTGGGTGTTTCTACTTCTCCACCTTCTGTGCCTTTTTCCGCATCTGAGAGCTCACCCGAATCCAGATTCACGCCTTTGTACCTTGTGTGGCCAGATTCCGCTGTCCCAACTCCTCCTTGAGCTCCAATATGGTCAATTGATCAATTTTTAGATGAAAGTTTCCTGGCATTTTTATTGTTTCGGTTATTTTTCCACTAGTTTCCACATTATATTTCACAACTGTGCAGTTTGAAAATGTTTAAATTTTTTCACGTTTCGAAATTTTCTTTCTCACTTCTCGACACCACTGTCGCGTGTTTTTGGTTCGCAGCCAATAATTTTAATGTTCCGGGAAAGTGAAAACGCAATGTCTTTTAAATTAAATTAAAAGAGTTTATTAAATTACTTAAAAATGCACAATAATCAATTTAACACTTTCACTAATTTTATTTTTCAGTTAGTCTATAAATGTGTGATTCAACTGTCCACTAAAATCACTTCACAATCAACGGAAATCACTTTTCTATTACTCGAACAATATCTCTTTCCACACATCATCGCAGTTTTTATCGCGGTCGAATGAATGATCCCCCCATTCATTCAGCTCGCCTTTATATAGGGTCTCTAATCATTCAACTCAGTTCTCGTACATTGGTGAATTAGCGGGAACATTCCAGCAGCGTAATGAATGGAGCAGTGACTCACTTTCAGATGTTGATCATGCTTGTTGGGTTCTCGTGGTTTCGAGTAAATTCGTTTTGTTGATGTTCTGAATGGTTGTGAAAACAATTGCGACAGTAGCTCGCAGAATGATTTGTACATGTAGCAATATATATATATATATATATATATATATATATATATATATATATATATATATATATATATATATATATATATGTGTATATATATATATATATATATATATATATATATATATATATATATATATATATATATATTTGTGTGTGCGTGTGTATATGCTTATACTCGTGTATGTCGATAGCAATTTAGAAAATTTCACTATTGTGAAGTGTGATGCATCGATATTATATCAATATTTCAAGTACCAGCCTCATGCTGGAATCAACTGATGTCCTTCTGGCTAAAAGTGCTATAATGTGTGGCCCGCACGAAGAACGATGTAGTTCTTTCCGTCTTACCAAAATCCATTTAAATTAGATAATTTAGGCGAAGAAATGCGTGTGTTGAATTCTCCCCCTAAAAGATTCATATGATCTCATTCACATCAAAATAGCCATATTAAAGGATCAACTCCATTACAATATGAGCTTTTAATTAGTTTTTAATAAATGCCACTAAAAATTGGCAGAGTACATATTACAATCGTATTAAATTCGTTGCGGTAATCAATCATCTATTAATTTAGTTTATAAACTTTTAACATCGTTATGAAAAAAATAAGTAAAATGAAATACTAACTGGTGCATGTCTAATAGGATTATTATGTTGCAATATTGTTAATCTGTCGTCTAGCTAGCGAAATGGGATTTTTGCGAATTGACAACAAATTTTACATGTACTCGTATGCAATGCACTCATGCAAAATATGCTTGTCACAACCTCAATTTCAAGCCCCTGGAATCGTGCGATTGTCAATCGAAGTTCGATGAAAATAAATAAACTCAATTACAATCGCTTAATACATATGTGTTTGCGACTGCATGCAAATACCCATGGTACGCACTGCGCCATCAGTACGTATAAATAATGCTGCGGATCATGACATCCAGCATTAATTATATGGATTTGGTCGCAAGATTAAGCACCTGTCCATAATCTTGCGTTCGAGTCGGGATCTGTGGAACCGCTCGAACTATCGTTCAGGTCGCTAGACTATCGCGTTGACATAGACGTAACGCCTTACTTTTGCACTTATCTGATTCAGAAACCAGTTTACTCCACATACTATACTGGAGTCCCATATGCAGGCAAATATCTGATGTACTTTTGGACCATTATCGTAAAACTGCAGAGTTCTTGGTTTTTATTTATTTTCATGGGAGCTTGTATGATAAATTGACTCAAGTGTTAAGTGACAGTCTTAAACTTAGGACCAAGTACGAGAATAATAGATAAATACATACAATAATTTCAGGGGTTTATTTGGGTAGTTTGTTTATATTCTCAATTGTAAATCCACTACTGGTAACCGACGAGAAGAGTCGTTTTACCTTTCGGAATTTTGGTATTTTGAAGTTGATTGTCTGCACAGTGTCTACGATCTCATAAGATTGCAAGCCGTTTAAGGGAATTCTAAATTGATTTCAGTAAAGTACTAGCAGCCTCATTGTCGAGTTTTTGTATCAAGGAAAATTCATGAACACTACATTCCTGCTCAGGTTGCAATTGGAACTTTTTGATCACTGCGCTGCAATATTATAGTCCTCAAAAAGCGGGTTTATGATTTATTATTTGTGAAGAAAACATGATCTACAAAATATTGCTTATGCCATTCATGCCAATTACAGATGGAACACACGTGTACCAATTGTGTTTTAAGATGCGAAATTGGCAGGAATGCCGAAGAATTCGGAATGCACGCTCATTTCTTCCTCAGTGAGAGACATACAAACTTTATTGATAATACAATTCCTTAGACATAAACTCGGAAACAAGTTAGGAAAATGACAACGGACACCAACTCATCATCATGAAATGGAGAACTTTGAAATTTAGCTGGGTTGAGATCGAAAAAGAATACTGGAGAGCTCATAACTAAAGTAAAAGATACTCGTATGTACTCGTGTATCCATTTAACTACAAGAAAAATTAGTGCCATATGACGTGCAGGCCCTATTCCTAAGCATTTCAGTGAAAGAAGCTCTGTGGATCTTTGAAGAATGGATAAAAGGCGATAATCCAAATAATATATAAAATACTCTTGTCTATTGGTACATTACCTTTGTATCTCTTTAAGTTTTTGGTTATGACTTCTACAAAAACAATTTTTGGAGTACATACAAAACAAGTGGCCGGCAGCGGCCCAAGCACCATATAAATTGTCTCATTGTCCTTTAGCATATTTGTGGGCCCATGTCTCAAAGGCGGCAGCACTCATGGATGAATTTAAAAGCTTATTTTCCATGAAATTTATCAGGCTTTAATTTTTGCCTCGAGGTATGAGACAATAACTGAAAATAAGGATCACTGAGGCCAGAAGTTTTTCAAAACATTTCTATAAAATCAAGATTTTTTGTAGACTCATATCTAAGAGTTGGTAACACAAAGGAATATACAAATGTGAAATATCATTCTGCAAGAAATCTAGTAGCTTTTAATTGTTTTTAAATAACTTCCAAAAGTTTATATTTTTTGGCTTGGTCTCAAAGGCGGCTCATGGTTTCGCCAACCAATGGCATCAACACTAAAAGGTATGCGCAGCTTTCTACTTTACGTTCATTCAGATAATAAGAATTATCAATTAGTACTTGTTCGAAATCATATCGTGAACTCTGTAACTATGATCAAAAGTTCCTGGATTTTGCATCCATTTCACCCTACCGACGGGTATATTAGGACTTGCCACTGGCTTCATTCCTCCGGAATCATTCGTGTATTTGGACATGAAGCGGTATGTTTTTGATTCTGATTTTGCTCCAATTATATATCGTATATATATATATATATATATATATATATATATATATATATATATATATATATATATATATATATATATATATATAAAGCCATATATACATATATATATATATTTATATATATATATATATATATATATATATATATATGTATATATATATATATTTTTATATATATATATATATATATATATATATATATATATATATTAATATTATATATATATATATATATATATATATATATATATATATATATATATATATATATAGGATGCGTACGGTATTTGAGGACAACCTGAGAGTAAAATTAATTAGCTTGTATTTTTAACAAAATTTAATTAAATTTCAGGAATTTTTTATACAACGTTAAATTAATATATGGCTATAAAGTTATTCAATAAAATCGCCATTAGCAGCAATAACCTCTTCGATCCGGGTCCGGAAACGATTACATGCCCGAATCAAATGCTCCTTGTTCATATTGACCATAACTGAATTGATAGCAGTCTTCAGCGAAGAAGTGGTATTATGAGGGCGCTTATTGGTCTCACGCTCAACTACGCCCCGTACGTAATAATCCAAAAGATTAAAGTCTGGAGAGCTAGGTGGCCATAGGTTCGGTATTATGTAGTCATGAAAATTTTCGGCCATCCAATGTATGGTCTGCCTCCGCTTGCATTTTCTATCCAGGGTGTCACTACCGTCTCCAAAACCTCGATGTATGCAGCAGAGTTCACTCGAAGTCCTTGAGTAAAAAAGTGTGGTAGCATAACATGTCCTTCGTTGATGACAACACCTAAAACCATAACAGTGGCTGGAAATTTTGTGTGCATAACAACAGGAACCTCCGTAGGATTTGAACATAGCCAACTGTCATTTCTGCGATTGGTCTTTTGACCTTGGTCAACATTTTTTTCGTCGGAAAAAAAACCATAACATTTTGTGCGCCACAGGGTGTTTGATTTTGTTTAAAAGACGTTTTGATCAGAGAACTCTCTGTTCCCGTGCACGTTCCGACATGAACTGTCCTCTACACATCACGTAAGACTTATACCGAAGGTCTTCGTGAGCAACTCTATGAATAAGGCACTCAGAAACATGAAGCTCACTCGCAAGGACCCTCATTGATTTTGAAGGGTTCTCGTTTATGATCGCTTGCACTTGCTCTAAAAATTCTGCATATCAGACAGTGTCAGAACGTTGTTCGTACTTTTTGCGTGGCGCAACCGATTCTGTATCGCCCCCTGATGCTTCCAATTCACGGTGAACCGTATGCACGAATGAGCGGGTGCAATTAAGAAAATTAGAGATCCCTAAATCTGTATGGCTCGCATATATAGTGACGATGACAGCATGTCTCTACATTTCTTGAGTGATGTTGTTGTCCGCAATTTCTTATCTGAAAAGGAAAAAAAAATTCGTGAAGTTATAGTCACATTTATGCATGTCCTCAAATACCGTACGCACCCTATATATATATATATATATATATATATATATATATACATATATATATATATATATATATATATATATATATATATATATATATATATATATATATATATATATATATATATATATATATATACGAGTATATATATATATATATATATATATATATATATATATATATATATATATATATATATATATATATATATACATATACACGCACCCTATATATATATATATATATATATATATATATATATAAATATATATATATATATATATATATATATATATATATATATATATATATATATTTATATATATGTAAAGAAAGTTTCTTTCTTTAAATTCGAATTTGCCGCGCTTCTCATGCGCCGCTCACCTGTTATTTTTACCTAATCTAATATTAATAAAAATATGTCAATGTCAAAACGTAAAAATCGTAAATAGCCAATTTAAAGTAGAGAAATATTAAATTCGTGAATATATTAGAAAAGAATTAATATTGAATATTAAAGAAATATTAATAAGAAGCGCAGTGATAACATCGAACATTAATTGTCGTTTCATTATTTATAGGTAAGGTTGTAAATAACTGTTGTAACTATTGTAAATATAATAAAATCATTATTTATAGAAACAAATTTTGTTCGCTGAATCAACCTGCGTCTAAATTGTCTTATAAAACGACAATTTTCGTTTATGATGGCAAGAAAACTGCAATTCGCATTTAAATATGTTGCCTCGCCGAGCGACAGTAAAACAAGCCTAGTTGCCATAACCTCAATCACAACAGAGGACAATAAAAAGTACAAGTTGCCAGAAGCTAAAATACTTGTAAGTAACCATACTGTATTGACTGAAACAGATAATTTTAAAAGAGTGAAAAAAAGTTTAAATCAAAGAGGCCAAGAAAGAGTAATATGGATCACATGTACTAAAGAAATGGAAGAGATTTACTTCGATCAAGATGGCAATCTAATATTTAATGATCTCTATCTAGAGGAGATAACACAAGCAGATTTTGCAGAATCCACGCGGAAGAAAGAAAATCAACTAAATTTGAAGCACATAGCAGAGAAATTCATGATTGAAAGATTTTCATGTAAACACTCAAATGCAAAACAATGGCTAGAGACATTTGAGAAGGAGTGCAGACGATTTGAAATCAGTGAAGACTACACAAAAATCGAGACATTAAGATTATTTTTGGACAAGTCATGTTTAGACTAATAACTTTAATAACTTTGACAATGGAAGCTGAATGGACCGATTGGAAAAAGAAATTTTTGGAGTCATTTGCAGATAAAGGATGGAGTACAGGAATGTATGCTATATCCTACAAATATAGAGAAGGTTCATTAATGGAATATGCTCTCAGGAAAGAAAAGCTATTGCTTGATATGGACAATGGTATGAGTACAATAACCCTTATGATGCTTATAGCAGCAGGATTGCCCGAATTCGTCAGAAATAAAATAGATAAAGAAACGTGTGAAAATTCAACCAAACTACTGCATGAAATAAAGAAATGTGAAAATCTAGTGCGAAAAAATAGTTTTACAAAAAAAGTAGAAAGACAAGACGATAAAAAGAAATTCGATGAGAAGAAGCCATGTAAAAATTGTGAAAAATTGAACAAGGGTATTCGGTACCACCCAGAGAATTCATGCTGGTTTAAAAAGAAAAACGAAAACGAAACAAGAATAATTGGAAGTAACTCAGTGATAGAAGTAGAGTTAAATACAGAACAAAAAAACGAATAATCACACCATTGATTAAAGTTAAAAATATTATTGGAAGAAAAGTTGGAAGTTAATGGAACATACAATCCAGGTTCACAAGTATCTCTAATAAATTCAAGATTAGTTAAGATAAAGAATAAAACAGAAGATTTAAATAAAATATCATTAAAAACAGTCAATGGTGTGACACAAACTAAAGGGTTAGTAACCATAAAAGCAAAAATTTTTGAGCAGGAGGAATACATTGATGCATTCATTATAGAAAGAGATGATTTTGAAGATTTTCTTATTGGCTTGGATACAATAAAGAAATTTAATCTAATTCAGGATGAAAATTTAGAAATATCTCAAAAGAAAGAAATACAGATAAAAAACAAGAAACACAGAGAAACATGAAGTCATTAGATGAAATAGAAAAAATAGAAGATGTTAAAGTGAATTTTAATGAACATGTGAATGAAGACGAATTCAGTATGAATCTAGATCACTTAGACGATACAAAAAAAAATTAAAATTAACAAACTAATAGAAAAGTATAATGCGGTTTTTGAAAAAAATAAATATGATGTAGGCACCGTTACGAATTACGAAGCTCGGATAGACTTACTAGTTGATAAATATTGTAGTAAAAGGCCGTACAAATGCACTATAGAAGATAAGAAAGAAATAGAAAATCAAGTGGCAGAATTACTAAAAAGTAAATTAATTGAAGAATCTTATAGCCCTTTTGCAGCACCAGTGACTTTGGCGTTCAAAAAAGATGAAAACAAACGGTCAAGATTATGCATCGACTTTCGAGATCTAAACAAAATAATCATACCACAAGCTCAACCATTCCCATTAATAAATGATTTAATAATAAAAACAAGAAACTGCAAATATTTCACCACATTAGATATAAATTCCGCTTTTTGGTCAATACCACTACGCATTGAAGATAGACAAAAAACAGGATTCGTCACACAAGAGGGGCACTACCAATGGACGTGTTTACCATTTGGATTAAAAACATCACCAGCTATTTTCCAAAGAATTTTATCCAATATCTTAAGAAAACATACCTTAAAAGATTTTTTAGAAAATTATATCGACGACATTTTAATCTTTTCGGAATCGTTCAAGGACCATGTAGAACATATAGAAAAAGTGATAAAAGCAATAGTAAATGAAGGTTTCAGATTAAAATTTAAAAAATGTACGTTTGCAGCAGAATCAGTAAAATACCTTGGGCATATAATAGAACACAATACGGTAAGACCACTGAAAGATAACTTAATCTCAATACAAAATTTTCCCACTCCAAAAACTCAAAAGAATATTCGACAGTTTCTTAGAAAAATCAACTTCTATCACGAGTATATACCGAAAAGCTCAATATTGTTAGATCCTTTACACAAACTATTACGAAAACACGAAAGGTTTATATGGTCTGAACAGTGTGAAAAATCATTTAAAGATATTAAAAAGTTATTATGTTCTCAACCGGTGTTGGAAATATTTGATAAGGATTTACCAATAAGAATTTACACGGATGCGTCTCTAGAAGGTATTGGTGCGGAATTTAAACAAGTGCAAAATAATGGTAAAGAAAAGCCAGTAGCATATTTTTCAAAAAAATTGAATGATTTTCAAAAACGAAAAAAAGCGATTTATTTAGAATGCCTGGCAATCAAGGAAGCGATAAAGTATTGGCAACACTGGCTTATTGGAAGAAGGTTCACTGTATTTTCAGACCATAAACCATTAGAGCATATGAATATAAAAGCAAGAACCGATGAAGAACTTGGTGATTTAACTTATTATTTGTCACAATATGATTACGAAATTAAATACATTCCGGGAAAAGATAACACCGAAGCTGATAGTTTAAGTAGAAATCCAGTACTAGAACCCCTCGCAAACACCGAAGAAATGCTAAAAATATTTAATCTAATAGCAATAAAAGAAATGAAAACAGACCAAAAAAAATGGAAAATTGCAGAAAATTAAAACGAAATTAATAGAAAAGGATGGAGTATTCTATAAAAAAATTAAAAATAAAGAAAAAATTATATTATCTGAAAAGTTAAGCTTTGAATTAATTAAGGAAATACACTTCGAATGGTGCCATATAGGGATTAAACAAATGATGAATAGGATATGTCCTTATTATACAGCTAAAAATATAACTGCAAATATAATTAAAGTGTGTAGAAACTGCGTAATATGTATCAAGAACAAATCCAGAGGACAAATAAAATATGGACTGATGTCACAATCGGGACCAGCAACAAAACCATTCGAAATAATGTCAATTGATACAATTGGAGGCTTCGGAGGACAAAGATCAACAAAAAGGTACCTACACCTGCTTGTGGACCATTTTACAAGATATGCTTTCATTTTAACATCAAAAACGCAGATTGCAAGGGACTTCATCAAGTTAGTGAATAAAGTGCTAGAAACGGATAAAATTGGAACAATACTTACAGATCAATATCCAGGAATAAATTCAAAAGAGTTTAAAGAAGCCCTGGTAGAAAATGGCGTTAGACTAATTTTTACGGCTGTTAATGCACCTTTCTCTAATGGTCTGAACGAACGCTTGAATCAAACTCTAGTCAACAAGATAAGATGCAAGATAAATGAAAAGCAAGGATAAAGAGCTTGGACAACGATTGCCAGAGAATGTATCGATAAGTACAATATAACAGAACATACAGTAACTGGCTTTACGCCTAAGTATTTATTAGATGGCTTAGATACCAGCATTTTGCCTCAAGAATTAAAAACCAAAAACAATAAAGAAAATTGGATAAGAGATCAAGACTTGGCTCTAGAAAGAACAAAAAGATCACACGAATATAACAAAACGATCTTCGACAAAAATAGAAAGAAATATTCGTTTAACACAGGAGAGCTAGTGTATATTGAAAATGGCAACAGGCTAAACAGAAAGAAACTGGATGAACTTAGAATTGGTCCTTCTAAAATAATACAAAAAATTTCAGATTCACTATACAAAATAAAAACAGGAAAATAAAACAAGAAACTGGACTATTTCATGTAACAAAATTACTTCCAGCATCAGAAGAAGGAGTTGAATACTGAAAATCTTCACCTAGGGGGGGAGATGTAAAGAAAGTTTCTTTCTTTAAATTCGAATTTGCCGCGCTTCTCATGCGCCGCTCACCTGTTATTTTTACCTAATCTAATATTAATAAAAATATGTCAATGTCAAAACGTAAAAATCGTAAATAGCCAATTTAAAGTAGAGAAATATTAAATTCGTGAATATATTAGAAAAGAATTAATATTGAATATTAAAGAAATATTAATAAGAAGCGCAGTGATAACATCGAACATTAATTGTCGTTTCATTATTTATAGGTAAGGTTGTAAATAACTGTTGTAACTATTGTAAATATAATAAAATCATTATTTATAGAAACAAATTTTGTTCGCTGAATCAACCTGCGTCTAAATTGTCATATATATATATATATATATATATATATATATATATATATATATATATATATATATATATATATATATATATATATATTTATATATATTTGTATATACAAGTTATATATATACAGGCGAACCACCGATGAGAAGATAGATTATCTTCCAAATTTGAGCTCGTCGTATCAGTGGTTTCAATGGAGATACTCATTGACGAGGTATGTTGAGGCTGGGCGGCTAAATGGCAATTACTGAATTATTCGTGGTCGTTTCTGGTTTTATTTTTCATTTTTTGCATCATTAATTTAAATTGTAATTTGATAAATTTAACATGTATGCTGGGAATATTATAATATCGTTCTGCTAGGACTAGTTAATTTATTTTTGGTAGCATTGATTAGAATTAAATTCTTTAATATTATTGTAGTTGTACGCTCAAAGTACGCTCTTTTGATGTGTTATACTTTTAATTATGTTTAATATTTAAAAGAGTTGGTTAGTTTTTTCTCTTTTTTCAAATTAATTGATAATATTTATTGATTTTCTTTTCATAGCGTATGATATTGTTTTTTTATGACTTGTAATGCATCTTGCATGCATTAAAATCGTGTGTCGCATGTTTCATACGAATGATTATTTGTATTAGTCCCATTATCAGGCATAAGACTCACCTTCAACTCCGTTAATTAGCCTTTTGCCTTATCGGTTTAAGTATCCGCTGAACCGTTTGAAGGGGTAAGAAAAATTTGGAAACAGATCTTTCAATATAATATAGGTGTCGTTTCTTGGCATTGAATCCAGTAAGTGAATGCGACACTTCGGCTGTTAACTAAGGTTGGATTACTTTTCCCTAGAAAAGTCATCCACTGTTTGTAGTTAAGCTTTTCGTTGTTATTCATAATATCATCTTAATCCTAATGATATATACATATAGTTCATTGTCGTAATAACTAGATTAAAACTTAATATCTTATGCGATTTTTCATGTCTTCTTGATGACAATGCTGAAGGCCCATTTAATAAATCAGTAGTCTATTTTTCATGGATGAACCTTTCTAGTGGTTATCTCCATTCTTCTTAAGGAATACGCCTAATATATTTTGAATTTGATTTTTGCCAAAAATTTACGACGATTTTCGATTTATTCCCATCCGTCTGTTTGCTCGAGATTTCCCGAAGGAAGTTAATTTAAGTAATCATTTTGCTAAATTTGATTTTGTCATAATCTCACTAGCCATAGAAAATCCCAATTCTAGTGAAATCCTATATGATTCTACTCTAAAAGCCGTGGCTGAAATCGCGCCTCCATCTCCTGTGTTAAAAACACACCTAACAAATCCATTTCATTGGAATCTGCAAGTACTAACGAAAATTGTCTGTAACCGAATACTCCTCGAGAAGAAAAGTCTACGGAAGTGTGTGGCTCCCTTGTCCAAACAACTGGTGGTATGAATGCAATTTGAAAATATCAGAATGGGAACGGTGTTGTTCATATTCCTTCCTCTTCGCCTTCCATTCTGCTACCAACCCTAACAATTTACTCTTCAATCTCTTCAAACACGAAAGCCTCATTTTTAAACCCTCTTATACCACCTGTTGCGAAAGCTACTATCAACGCTAGTGTGGATCTAGAAAACAGGTATATCTTTTCAAGGCTCGAGGTCATAAGGTCTATGAATATGTCAGACTTTTTCTAGCTTATTTATGCAAAGCTCCGGAGACAACGAGCATCAATGGTAAGACAAAGACTAATCTAAAAGTAATGATCCTGTGGGAAGGTCTTCCAATAAAAATTGATGCCCTTTGTGCACTTTAGTTAAAATTCGACAAGGAACCGGGCATATCCTTGTAGCAAGCCAAAAAAGATTAGGGTACTTACGCCTCCCATATAAGCTCGAATTATATATCCTCACTTCAAAGGTCAAGTGAGCAACACCAAAAATGTTTTCGTCCCCAATAATAAACTTTCATCCAATGGCATCAAACCCTTCTACCACAACTGTGGTGGCATAAGAGGTTAAGTTAACAAATTCTTTCTTGACGGAAAATTGTGCCATTTCAATGTTCTTTACCTTACAGAAACCGTTGAAAGGTTTGTACCTAGAATTAAGAAAAAAGATAAATAGTCTAAACTTTGGGTTGATAGGGATTTGCAATATGTCGAAACGAAGGAAACAAACTCCATAAAATCATGTATAGAAAATCCAATGTAAGCAATGATTTGAAAAGCAAATATGATCAGGTGACAAAGGAGTTCAATCAAAATCATAAAAAGCATATGAATCATATGTAAACACTATCGGAAAGAACATAATCCAGAATTCAAGGTAAGTTTTGACTTTGTAAACATAAAGCGTAAATCAAAGGGGTACCCGAAGTCAATGGTATATGGTGGCTCAAGATCATCATCTCCTGCAGAAATCTGTGATTTTTGCAAGTCATTCTCAATCCTTTTATTCTACTGAAGCACCTCGTTCTATTCTCCTTCTCCATGCCCACGTTCTGCTGGTCGAATTCACGTGATTTCTATTCTGAAGCAGAAAATTTTGAAGGCTATAAGGGAGCTTGATTTGAGCAAAGGACTTGGCCTTGATTTTCTTCCTCCCTGGTTTTTGTTCCACTGCAAGAGAAAATTACTTTTACCACTTTACGTTATTTTCAATAAGTCATTCTACTCAGGAATCATCCCAGCGTCCTGGAAATTATCTCATCTGACTCAAATTCACAAATGCAGTAATAAGTTGTCCGTTAAAAATTACAGAAGAATTGCCATATTATCTGCTACCCCGAAACTATTTGAAAAAATGATCTGCTCCAAGCTATCTCCCATCGTAGAGCCTCACCTTAATAACCAACAGCATGACTTTCGCAAAAAATACGACAACCACTAACCTCACAGTGATCGTCTCTACTGTTCTATGTGAAATGGAAAAAGGACGCCTAATTGATGATATAGAGACCAGTTTAAGTAAAGTATTTGATCATGTCAACCACAAAATTCTGTGCAAGAAGTTGCTGAAATTTGGAATCACTAGCTCTTTACTGCTTACCTCGAAAATCGAATCCAAACAATCGAATTTCTAAAAAAAATGCTTATTCTGGGGTGCCTCCAGGGAGTCATCTTGGTTCCCTTCTTTTTAATGTATTCATCTCAGATCTGTCAAAACGTTGTCAGATGTATAGCATTTATTTTATACTGGTGACCTAAAACTGTATCGTGTGATTCCTCCAAAAACGACTCGAAATTCCTTCCAAGCAAGGTAAACTCTATACATGAACCGTCTTCCATAAATAAGCTTCATTGGAATTTGGAAATATGTCAAGTGATTACATTTTTCCGTGAAAATTCAATCTTCAAAGTTGACTTTTGCCTGAAAAATACAAAACTTGCTAGAGTCGACAGTGTTAAAGACCTTGATGTCATCCTAGATACAAAGATGCGGTTTAATTTGCATTACGATAAAATCATCGCTAGAGTTAAGGTACTAGATTGCACGAAGCAAATAACTAAAGAATTTAAGAACATATGGACGACCAAAACATTATATGCTTCTTTAGTGCGCCCCATACTAGTATATGGATGTTTCATATGGAATCCTGTTTTTGACGTACATATAGACAGGGTTGAATCTGTTCAGAATCAGTTTCTGTCATTTGCAGTGAGATGGTCATATGATCTACCGGACTTTACCATCATATGCACAAGAACTTCAAATTCTAAATATGACATCTCTCTCCTTCTGAAGATCGATGACAACCTGCTGATGCACTTTTAAAGTGCCTAGAGGCATCATTAGCATACTATACCTAACTAATAAAATTCAAATGAATGAAACATCACCAGCCACTAGACACTCGCTTGTGCCGATAGAAGAGGGGCATCATACTTAACATGCAGACAAAGAAGTTATAAATAGATGCTGCAAAACATTTAAATCATTGAGTGTATACTACTGTCTGACAACCTCTAGAGTCCAATTCAAATCCATTCTCGTAAACGTCTTGTCCTCTCTCAATAAACTATAAATGATAAAAATAAATATTTGAGAACTTTGTAATTATGTTAAATTTTTTATAAATAATTTAGTATTTTCAAATTTGAGAACTATTTATTTATGTTAAATTTTATTTATGTATCTTGATGTACTATAGATATGTATGGCATTTTTTTTTGTCGTAGGGAGGTGAAGGCATATTTACGCCCGCCGAGTCTGGCAGTGTGGGACTCCCATGGAGGATACCCTTGGGCTACCCACTAAACACCTCCCCTGTCAATCTGAGAACCTAGCCTGGAACCGTTTGACACATTACTTCGGGCCAGGTCTCGTTTTGTTACGCCGTGGGGCGCCTTCAAGCTGGGGAGTCCCTTTCCTAGTGGGAGGGGAGAGGGGAAGAGGAAATGCCAGAAGGGCGATCCCCCAGCCCCAGCACCTCCGGCTGCTGCGAGTCCCTTTTATCTTTTAGGACTGCCCGAGCATAATGTGCCACCTGGTTCCATTTGTCAACCGATTTGAGCATCACCGCAACTATATTATCCGGGGTGAGCTCTCCCGTCTCCCTGTAGAGTTCTCTTCGCAGCCTGGCCTCCTCTGCTGGGCAAAACTGACAATCGGGAGACCGTGACTTACCGACCTTGTGCAGGTAAGGCTGAAAACACCCGTGCCCGCTCAAAAGCTGGGTCAGATAGAAGTCAGTCTCACCATGCCTTCGATTTAGCCACGGTTTCACATCCGGGATGAGGCCCGCAGTCCACCTTCCCTTCGTGCAATTCCTCCAAGACTGCTGCCAATCGTTGAGCGAGCGTTGTCTCTCCTCACGGACAACCATCTCCCTCGCATCCTCGTTTCGGCGCAGGTAAATAGCGCGGCGCTCTCTAGCAAGGAGGGCGACAGGTATCACGCCTGCAATCACTCTCACCGCCGAGTCGGAGACTGTTGGATACGAAGATGCGATTCTCAGTGCTCCTCTTCTCTGTACCTGTGCCAATCGTTTTCGGTATACCTCCTTGCTGAGAGCGTCGCCCCATACCTCTGCTCCGTACATTAGCACTGACCCTACAGCACTCATCAAGAGGCGTCTTCTTGATGGGCTGGGTCCCCATACGTTGGCCATAAGTCGACTCAGGGCCGATATTCCCGAAGCAGCCTTCTCAGCCGTTGCCCTGATTTGCTCAGAGAAACTCATCTTCGAGTCGATCAGTAGCCCCATGTACTTCACCGCTGGCTTCGATTCGACCTGTATATCTCCAATACTGATCATCCTTACTCTAGGTGTTCTCTTTTTTGTCAAGATGACCACTTCGGTTTTCTCCAGTGCTAAACTGAGCCCGCGAGCAGTCATCCAGTCCCTCACTCGGCGCATTAGCATACCTAGCCTAAGTTGCGCTTGTTCAACGGTGCGTCCGACGACCAGAGCCGCAACATCATCCGCATAGCCGACCAAGCGCGACTCATCTGGCATCTCAAGTCTCAGTAGCCCGTCGTAAGACACGTTCCACAGGTCCGGACCAAGGATAGATCCCTGGGCAACACCCGATGTAATTTCCATCCTTCGTTGGCCCTATGTCGTGTCGTAGAGCAGGCTTCGGTCTTTTAGGTAGTTCCTCAAAAGCCGCATTAGATATTCTGGAACTTAAAAAGAGTTTTCCAGCGTGCCCAGAATATCCACCCATCTAGCGGAGTTGAAGGCATTCCTGACGTCGAGTGTCACCAACAGGACGATCCATCGCTTGGTGCGACTACATGCCTCTGCCTTTTGAACCGCGTTCACCACCTCTGCAATTGCATCAATGGTAGAACGTACTGCTCTAAAGCCGTACTGCCGAGGAGATAGGTCCCCAGCAGCACGAATCGCGTCAGTGAGTCTTCCCTTGATGAGTTTCTCTAGCACTTTCCCAGCCATGTCTAGCATGCATAACGGGCGGTATGCAGACGGCGATTCGGGATTTCCCTTCCCCTTGCTGATCAGCACGAGCCTCGCCACCTTCCATCGTACCGGGAACACCCCGTCCCGTAGGCAAGCGTTGAATGTGCTGAGCAGCAAGTCAGGACAATGGTGATAGACGAGCTACAAAACCTCAGCTGGAACACCATCTGGACCTGGAGCCTTCCTCGCTTTCAGGGAGAGGACTGCCTCCTCCAGTTCCAGCTGTGTGAAGAGTGGGCACTCGACCGCTGTTTCACCACGGACAGCGTCAACACGGACAGGGTGGGCGGAGAAGAGTCCCCGAACTATCGCGTCCATCTTTTCCGCGTCATGTATACAAGGCTTCCGCAGGGCACCAAGTTTCCCCATGACCAGCTTGTAGCCAAGGCCCCACCGATCCCTATTTACATCATCCACGAGGTCTTGCCAGCATCGGGCCTTGCTCTTGTTAATAAGCCTGCGAAGATATTTCCTGCCGGACCTGTACGCTGCTAGCCTAGTGTCTGCCTCCTCCCGTGTTCGCGCCCGCTGGGCCTCTCGCCGAAGTTTGTGACACTCGCTTCTTTGTTCGGCGATCTCGTTTGACCACCAGTATACTGGAGGCTTACCGTGTCGGGGTCTCCGACGGGGCATGGAAGACTCGCAAGCAGTTATGATGGTACTCATAGTTGAGTTCACCAAGTCCTTGGCTGTGGGCCCTCCACTCCCTGGCGGAGCTCCCAGCAACGGTGTGCCTGCCGTAAGCACGTCAGCGAACCTCTCAACGTCCATCCTCCCAGTCCTCCATCCGAGGATTGAAGTTTGGGCATATGCACGCAGAGTGGCACTGTCGTGAATTTCAACCACTATATACTGGTGATCACTAGCCGAGTAGTCCTCTAGTACTCGCCAGTTGTGTACTCTGGGTACCAGGGACTACGAAGCGAGTGTCACATCGGGTATGGTTCCTACGCAACCCCATCGGCGGAAAGTAGGGGTGTTACCAGTATTTAGGACACAAAGCGCTGTTCTGGCCGCCATGTCCAAGATTTCCTTTCCCCTTGGGTCGGATTGTGGCATACCCCATTCAATGGCTCTAGCGTTGAAGTCTCCCCCGACCAGCATGTGGCCCTCTGTGTTCGAGACAGCGTCCTCCAGGGCATCGAGTTTGGTTCGAAAAGATCGCATTGCCTCGTTAGGCGTCAGATAAACACTGAAATATGTTATCCCTGAACACCGCATCCACACAAAACCATCCCCGCGTCCATGGCCCTGCACCTGAAGGCGGGCGCTGTCTCGAACCCAGATGGCCGAGGTACTAGATTTGTCCGGGTACCACGCTTGCAAGTCCTTGTTATGATGTTGCTCGCTCAGCAACAGGAGGTCAGCTTTCTTATCCCTCGCAAACTGCTCAAGTAGGTCCTGGGCGTTTGTGCTTCGGTGCAAATTGACCGGCAGGATACGGATCATTTGAGTATCGATTTGGCTTTAGCTAGGGCCTCCTTGAAAACCCAGCATCTCCCTGTCCCCGGCTCATGTTTGAGGTTGCCGGGTGCTAGCTTAGCATCCTTGCAAAGAATGCATTTTGCCTCGTACGTGCACTCCTTCCTTTTGGGCCCCGTTTTACCACATTTGTAGCACAGAGATCTCCTGTCGGGTCCCCTACAGCCATACGCGGTGTGTCCGTATTCGAAGCATCTGAAGCAGCGGATAGGGATCGCTCTTCTCCGTATCCTGCAGATCACCCAACCTATCTTAATTTTGCCCTTCGCCAGGATTTGCTGGGCGTCTTTATCAGCTAGTTCGACAATAGCCATGCGTTGCCCCCTTGTGTTTTCACGTGTCAATCTTGCCTTGACTTCACTTAAGCTGGGGAACTCCCTCCTGATGGCATCCTTTACTTCAGCTTTGTCCGTGACGCAGTCGAGGTCCCTGATTTCCAGGGTGGCCATTGATTCGAGCGAGGCAACCGTTGCCGCATCTCCAAGAACCTTTTGAACCGCGTCACGGAATGCATCTTTGTTTGTGGCCTCTGGCCTGAATTTCACCAGCAGGCCACCGGTCCGGGTTGGTCGAACTGCTTTGATGGCAGTTTTGGTGTCGTCTGGCTTGACCGCTCCTTTAATTTCACGGAGGACATATGCGTAGGTTCGGCCCTTAGTGGGTTTAATAAGCAGTGCCTCTCGCAAGGGTTTGCGCCGCGGTTTGCTTTTTGTTTTCTGCGGTGTATCGGGGGGTTCTTTGTTCTTTTCGTGGTTGAGCTCTTTGTCTGTTTTTTCTAGGAGTAGCTTTTTGGCCGCTTTTTTCGCTGCCTTGTTTCGCACCACATGAAACTCCTCGCCTGGAGTGACAACTTCGTTTATGGTCTCGTCCTTCCTCCTTTTCTCACGGTCGCCTTCAATTGGGCTACCGGCCATTCTTTTGCTGCTGCTAGGACCCACTGATGCCTCGAGGGAGAGCGTGTCTTTTTGGTGCTTTTCGGTTGCAAGCCACCTCCGCCTGTAGTGCGTTACGCGGTCAAAAACTTGCACTGGACGCTCCGGGGTGCGCATAGTCCTTCTACTGCGCTCAAAGGCCGCAATGATGCCAGGTTGCACAACGCACTCTGCCTTCTTTCGTTCGTTAGTCTGTCTGTGGTCTGTCTCCGATGATTTAACCTGTGATGTTGACTTTGACAGTGTTTCTGGGGTTTGCTGCCTCCCCCCGCAATCGGTGACTTGCTTTATCGGTGTTCTTGCCAACAGCAGTTTTTGCCTGAAAGGGTTCACCGTGCTAGCGTCCTGTTTGCTTGTAGTTATATCTGTTACAGAAGCCAAGTTCACCACTTCTATAACATTACAGTCGCTGGATGATGACGGCCGGGAGCCTGCTCGCTCACTACCCTCTGCCGCCGGTACTGGGGATCCGACCCCCTGCACCGTAATATGTATGGCTTGTTTGGTAATGAAATGATAATAATAATTCAGGACAAAGGATTAGACGAATTGAAATTTGTTCGAAATCAAGTAAATAAATTGAAAATAAAATCACAAATTCTGTGTGAGAAAATTGGTATTGACCTAACATGAGCCCTACGGAGAATCAATCAGAGTTCTTACTTTCTAGTTAATAAAGCAACTGATCAAATGCGACGTTCCCTAACAAACCGATCTCCTCATTCATAATTATCTAAATAAAAATTTGTAGTGTATTGCAAACTACAGTTCATAAATTTTTTAAATATTTTCTCAACCCTCATCAGGTATAACGGGTCTAATGCAAACTACTAATGCAAATGTATCAAATTAATGTCTGCGTCAAATTATAAATAATATATGCCTACAGTATAAGTAATTTCGAGAGTGCGCAATTATTTTGCGATCGAAAAAACAAATCAACACTCAATTGTAATATAGTAATTAGGCAGGAATTCTCGAAAAGATTCAAATGTAAGCTAAATATTAGCTGGTATTCAAATATCAGATTCTAACTGCTTATTTGCCCACATTTACTGGGCAATACATAAATCGGTTCACGAATCTGTCGTTCTCGTAACAATGCCTTGTAAATACTGGCTTTAGGTCATTTTCATTCCTCTCCAATATTCTCCAAATCTAGGTCAGCATTCAATGTTAGAACTGGTACATTTGGATAACCGCACTTTCCATCTACCAATGAATTTTCGTGTGAATCATGGAGTTCTTCGGCACACAACTCTCATACTAAGACGCCAAGCCGAGAAACGCTTTCAGGTCTTTTATATTTGTGGGGAGCTTAACTTTAGTAATAGCTTCCATTTTCTTGAATCTGGAAGGATACCATCCTGTGAAATGATGTATCACAAACATTCAACACGGGTCTTCAAGAACGAAGCATTATCTAAGTTAACTTTTAGATTTGCATTCTCAAGTTGAGAGTTCGTCCTCCGATTTCCCCAGGATTATAATATCGTCTATGTAAACATAACATATTTGAGCTATAAAGGGTTTTAAAACGTCGTCGATCATCCTTTGAAATATTGCCGATGCATTTTTGAATCCGAACTGTAGCCTTGTGAACTCTAACTCATCATTTTCAGTGGAGAAGACCGTTTTCGGAATATCACTATCTCGCATCCGAATCTAACGGATGTTAGATCTAGTGTGGTGAAATATTTCGAGCTTCCGGAAATCGCAAGCGTGTTCGTGATATCAAGTATTGGGTAGGTACCTGCATCCAACCTTTTATAAATCTGTGATCAATCTGTACTGTTTGTCATCTGCTGGATTGGCTTTTTTGGGCACGACCTAGATGGGTGAATTATAGGGGCTTCTTCACCGGCGAATAATTCCATCCTCCAACATTTTCTTAATTTTTTAATCCACGTCAGGCCTTCAATTAACCGGATAGCTAAAGGAGTTAGTGTAGATAGGGTCTGAGGTGGAAGTTTTAATATCAGTTTGCTTCGATGATTTCCCTATCGCTTGTAGGACCAAAAAGCTTGACAAACGACTTCCATGTAATTGACCTGTTTTGATTCCTTTGCCTTTGGAGGGATTTTTATGTTTGGCCTGGTTTTGAGTATGTTATTTTTTCTACCGAAGATAGCGCCCCATGCCTTTAGGTATCGTGACCTATAATTCTGTTGAACGACTTCAGTCCCGAAAGCATAAAGAAATCTACTAGCATGTTGTTGCCAACACATTCAAAAAATTTCCCTGTCACCTTTATATTTATAGATATTTCTCCTGCAGCAGATTGGATGTTGAATGGTTTCGAAACTAACTTAGCATTAAACGCATGTTTGGAAGCAACAAAATTTTTGTTTGCACCTGTATCTATTAAAATTTTAGGATCTGTCCATCTCGCGTAGTAAACTCTATGTATGGAACGCTAGAGAGGCGCTTGTCATAAAATTTACTTGATTTGTTTCGATTCATCTTCACATTATTCCTGTAACATTAACATTAAGGTAAGTTTGATGTTCGTATTCCATTTCCCCAGAAAACTCGAAATCAAGTTCAGAAAACCATACTTGCGTCTCTAAATAATAAAAACGCTGTGATTTCGTTGAGAGATTTTCATGCTTATTTAATCGTTTGTATTTGGGACAGTTGGACGCCCTGGTCATATAATCAACTTGCTGAGTTTAAATTGATTTATCGATATCCATTGAAATCGGTGGTTTGGGCTGATTGGGTCTGGGTGGTGGATCATACATTCTATCTTGGGGCTGATACACTTGATTTCTTTCTGGTGCACATAACTACTGATAGGGGACGGGTACTTCAGGTCTGTTGGTTGACTGATGCTGAAATGGTGTTAGTACCATGCCGTTGATGAATTGGAACTTACCTAAAGTTTAGGTTTTGAACCTCTAAGCATGATACAAAAGCATCAGAAAGCGTTTGGGCTTTCTGGATGATAAGCATCTGTGAAAGGCCTTCATTCAGTCCTCTCACAAAAACATCCAATGTGCACCTTCTGTAATTTTCGGTAAGTGCGGTAAAAGTTTCTTGTGACGTAGCCTCTGTTTAAATTTTGTGAATCAATAATGACGATTGGTGGCTCATAGCTGCATACAACTCATCGACACTATTATTCCACTCTTTCATGGAATGCAGCTAATGCTCTAGAGTACGGATGTGCCTTTCAGCCGCATAGTGAAGTGATAGGCAATTCTTAATGCATCACCAGTCGTCATTGAAGATATTATATGAATCTTCTGCCAGATATGGTGAAGAATGGCTCTGGAAATTGACTTCCCTCGAACTATTTTGTAGTCGCGAAGGATTGTCTCCTCGTTATGTACCCACGATAAATATTGAATCGGGTTGCCATCGAATCAGGAATCAGGTAATTTTTAATGTTTTCAAGGTCTTTTTCGGTTTTAGGAACACCTGCACCGAATGAAAGTAAGGGGTTGGGTGAATGGTTGGCAAACAACCTTTGTTCGATTGCCAACAATCTTTCCTCACTCCTACTAATGTGTGCTCGAAAAGTCTAGCTTCGGATTTTTTACTTAGCTCAATTTGGGCATTAACTGCTTCTGTCAACTGACGAATGGTTTCTTGCATAGCTTCCATTCCAAATCTAGAAAAAACAACTCAAAAACACAAAAAGAGAGAAGAAGAGACAACTGTTGTGCACCGGATTTAAATCTGAAAATTTTACTGCAATGCACCAAGGTAACTTACACAAGTCTTCACAATTTAATGCAATGTAATTTTCTGGCAGATTAAGACTTCCTTAAAAATAATTGATCCTGTTATCGTTCTAATGTTCACTCAGATGGCTCGTATGATTCGTTTTTGACGCCAATCGTTCGATTTGAGAGGTGACTACTACGGTACAATGTCGTGTCACTTAGCGCTATGTCCTTTTAATTCATACAATGGTTTTAACACTCACTGGCCGGGAATATTCTGGAATCAGCCTGCCACCAGCCTCCAATGATCACACTTCACTTCCTAGCAAGTACAGCGCGTATTCGTTTTTACTGAGCGGATGATTGTAACTTGGTCGGCTAATAATTGTTTCGATCCGTTTCTTGGCTTTATTTTAGGAGAACTGTGTTCTTATGAAACAGATTACAGCAATTCGTTCGTCTAATGTTAGTACTGTTTTCCCTGATTTGACTTTTAAAAAATACCGTGTTCTTATGGAACAGATTAAAGCGACTCGGTCGCCTAAGGTTGGCATCGTTTCCCCTGTTTCGACTTTTAAAAAATACCGTATTCTTATGGAACAGATTTGAAAATTTGCTCGAGCACGAGTTATGACTATTTGTTACGCGTTTACGAAATAAAAAAATAACAATGATTTGTAAATCATTACAACTTTATTGGACACTTCTTTTCATTACAACTCTCGGAATACAAAAAAGCACCTCAATATCTTGATCAATTTAATTTATAATATATAATTTCTAAGCAAACGAAATGCTACCTAGATGCAGTTAATTCAATTTAGCATACGCAGCAGTATTTGCGCAATGGTTTGATGCTTGGTCATCGGTTAGTTCCAATGCCATTTCAGGTCATAAAAAATGCGCGTGTTGCATGATAAAAAATATGAAGAGGGTGATAGCCGTAATACTGCATCCGGTCAAATGCAATGATAAATGCGTGTGGGAATGTGATGAGTAAAGGATGTAAAATAAGTGGAAGGTTATAACTTTAATATCTTCTTAACTACTTTTATTAGCTTCGCGCAGTAACGACTCCACACTAATAACAACTGCTGAACTTGCCAATGACAGACCGTCAATTCCGTTAGCCGACGACAACCACGACAAACAAAGCCGTAATGTCTCATGGCAGTTTCCGGTCAGACATCTTTCTCGCCGGCACTTTTTTAACCGATTTCGATTGCCATGGTGCCGAGTGCCAGATCCCTCTCTGAGATCATGCCGCAAAATATTACAAATTATAAGAAATCTCAGCTTTGCAGGACTAATATAGTTCCGAACTGACATGTCTAGATCTCAGTAGAGCTTTTCGAATTGTTTTATTTATATTTTAAACTTCTTTGTGAATTTATTAATGAATTTTCATAAATAAATATTTTTGTACGAAAATATGTTAAACATCCTCATAATTCCGGAGTAAGTAAGTTCTTGCTTTTTTTTTATCGTTATAAATATTTAGGAACTGATATATACTTTGCTGCTGAGAGGGTACTATACTATTCATAGTTTTATTTGTAGAAATTTTATAAAGTGTAGAAGTTCTTCCGGATTCAAAAAAAGCACCATTGAATTTTTTCAGCAACATAAGATGTGCTACAAATACAATGTATCAAAAGTATGTCTTCCAATTTCATTCTGAAACCATCTTTTTCTCACTGCAACAATCAAAATTTTAAAGCACGTGCGTGCTAAGTTTATACCAAACAAATAATTTGATTTCTATTCAACCATCACGATGGGGGTTTGAATCCAACCGAGAAAGTATATTTCCCAAAATGTGCAAAAATGACTGAATCGTCGATAAATTCCTTGTACACATATTAACCTTAATTAGATTTATGTAATGCGAAAAGAGTAACATGACGATCGTTCATAATAGATGTCTGAAAATAAATTGGTTTTTGCAAATAAATTACAAATTACGCAAATAGATCAATGTGAAGTTGAGAAGTTAAATAAAAAATTTTAGTGATAAAATAAAAGCAAAATAAAATTGAAGTTTCTTACTTAGCTGACTGGATTTTGTAGCTTATGAGTATTTATCATATTCGAATGCTTGAAAAATAAATTGTTGCTTAGAAAGTGGAATTGAACAATTTTTCCTTCTCATTGAAATAGAAATGAGTCCTAAGAGGGTTCGTCATAACTGTTTGTCAACTAAGTCATATTAACACAACAACTTCGTTTCCAAGATATTCATTGTACGTGACTCGTAGATGTCTGTTTAGTTGCCGTTAAGAAAGTTAAGTTTGGTCTCGTTAGTCACCACCCGCAAGTGCTATAAAATAATTCAAAAGCATTGGAAAGTTGTTACAAACCCACAAAGCCTTAGGCAACATTAAAAAGTATGACATTTATTATTGCTATAAACGTAGGGTTTAAATACTCTTGTACGGTATATTTAGGATGAATCACTTGCAATTTTCTGCTCACCAACTCTTTGAAGTTATCAAATGTGAATGATTTTCTTCGAATAGATATATCATGATTTGTCTTAAAAACCCAATAACATCTTATTCACTCACTTGCTGATGGTAGTTAACTTCCATACATGGAAAGGCAGCAATGCATAGTATGTATTTGATTTGGGCATATCTAAACTGTGTGGTCAAGTTCGCCTATATACAATAGTAAAAAGGCTTGTGTTTTAGCAAATCGCAGCACCATTCCTCGATTTTTTAATGCTTCGAATATATAAGAACCTTATATTGGCCCATCTGTATGTTTACCAAATTTCATTGTATTTTAAAAAACCCTTGCAATTTTATTGAGGATGTGTTATTCGAAAATTTTGCTATAATTAAAAAAAGTAAAATTTCGATTTCTACGGAATTGCCTGTTCGAGAGCCTCTATAATTTTTTTTTGCGAATGATCAATAACGAAAAAAGAGGACAAACAGCTTTCGTACATTTCCCTCCCCTACAGCCCTTTATGCAGTTCAGACAATTGCTCTCATGAGGAACTTTCATCACAGCTTGGGTAACTTTTGGAGGTTCCTTTCAATAAAGGGAGACATCTCTTAAGAACCTTTGAGTTTCTTTCAACATTCAAACCTTCAATAGCTATCACTGTATACTCACTTACCATGTTGGTGATTGTAGCTGCCTAAGTTTCAAAGATAAACTACTGCGACTCATAGATGGGCCGACAGATATGTTGCGATTTCGATAAAAAACCTCAAATCTTGCTTTTTTTTCTGCCATGATCATATAAGAGCGGCAACTGACAATCAAATTAAAAATAAAAAACTGTAAATTTAAACCATATTTTAAAAACTTTGTAAATTTTTAAATTTTGTATAAATTCATCAACTCCAAGCCATCATTATTATTTTTAACCGATTAAATTCTAAATGCCGCTAGTTATTAATTTGTTATTACACATAGTTAAAATTAACAACTTTTAATTTTAAATAATAATTACGACATGTATAAACAAACATTTCAAACTAATATAAATAAATAAATATATATATATATATATATATATATATATATATATATATATATATATATGTATATATATATATATATATATATATATATATATATATATATATATATATATATATATAAATAATATATATATATATACATATATATATATATATATATATATATTATATATATATATATATATATATATATATATATATATATATATATATATATATATATATATATATATATATATATATATATAATATATATATACATACATATATATATATATATATGTATATATATATATATATATATATATATATATATATATATATATATATATATATATATATATAGGGTTATCCATTTTACGCTTGGGAAAGTAAAGCTAAAGTAAACACATAAAATATTCAGATAGAAAAAAAATTTTTATTCAATATAAAGATTGAACCTTGCCATTATACGCGAAACACTACATTATTCAAGTGTCTTCCACGGGGCCTCTTACAAGCCTCAATCCTTTTGAGGTAATTTTCAATGACTTTTCGGCACATTTCCGACAATATCTCGGCCATAACTTCACGAATATTGGTTTTCAATCGCTCAACGTTTTGAGGATTGTTCGCGTAAACACGATCTTTCGCATAGCCACATAAAAAGAAATTCAAAGGTGTTAGGTCGCAGAATCTTGCTGGCCAGTTGACATCACTCAATCTCGAAATTACGCGTCCTGAAAATTTCTCTTGCAAAAGTGCTCGATTAGCCTGTGTTTTGTGGCTTGTGGCTCCGTCCTCTTGGAACCACATGTTTTCCGGATCATAATCTTCAATTCCTCTCCAAAAATAATCGGTTAACATCCGTCCATAGGCTCTTCCTTGATCGTTTTCAAAAAAATACGGGCCAATAACACCACCAGACTATTATACACACCAAACGGTCACTTTTTCCGGATGCAAAGGCCTTCCTGCGATCACCTGAAGATTTTGAGATTTTTGAGCCCCACATGTGGCAATTCTGTTTATTTACGTAACCACTGAGCGACAAATCAGCCTCATAACTGAAGAAAATTTTGTTCGAAAAATCGTTATCAATGGCTTGTTGTTCAATCACCCAATTCGCATGCATTCTGCGTTGTGTATGGTCTTGAGGCTTAAGTTCTTGAGTCAGTTGGGTTTTGTACGGATGTAGATGCAAATCCAAATGCGAAATCCGCCACAATGAGCCGTAAGACAAGCCCAAATGTTGAACACGTCGAGGGATCGACAAATTCGGGTCCTCCTCCACACTTTGAGCAATGACAGCGATATTTTCAGCAGAACGAATGTTGCGATGATGCACTGGCCTTGCAATATCAATAACCAATCCAGTGTCTTCAAATTTTCTCACTGTGTTCGAAATTCTTTGCTGTGTAGGTCGATTATGTCGACCGTAATCGGCTCGTAAAGCCCTAGATATTAATACAGCAGAATCACCATTTTTATAATAAAATTTAATAACTTTAACGCGTTCTTTGACTACTTAACGATCCATATTTCTAAATGGCAAACCTTCAACTAAAAAAAAAACACGCTTTGGATGACATTTAATTCTGACAGAGGTCAAATGGCAGGGTTATGCTTTCCTACCACGAAATGGATAACCCGTATATATACAAAATATAAATGTATGTACAGATTGGTTTATAGATTAATTCAAATTCACTTTATTTTAGTAATTAAATTATTGCGAAAAAGATTTACAATAGATGTAAGATGTGAAAGGTTAAACCACGCCCACGCTCTACGAAGGTTGGATACCAACTGCCCGGTTCGTAGTATCTCGTTTGACAGTCGTATTTCATTGCACACTCGGTCATCCATATTACTCGTCTACCTCATGCGAGCCATCTGCGTCTTGTGGTGGAACGGTGAGGTCGTCATTGTCGTCGAATTCGGCCCATAGTTTCATCCTGTCTGCGCTCGTATTGGTAACCTTTGGGCTTTCGTGTTCGCCAACCTTCTGCACGCCATAACGATCGAATTCCTTGATTGAAACAACCCGATAGGGACCAAGAAACTTTGGTCTGATCTTCAGTCCCGTACCAAACTGCACTCGCTCTATCGCAACCAGGTCCTTTGTAGATGGTAGCTTTCTTTCGCTCCTTGTTGAAATTTCTCGAATTTTCATCCTGCATCTTCGCTATAGCCTCTTTCGCCTGCTTGCGTAATTCTGCTCGAGCTTCGTCATACTGTTGGGATATAACTTACTCTAAAATCTCCATAAGCCGAATGTCCTTTCCAAAATTCATTTTAGTACCGACAATTAATTGAAATGGTGACATTCTTATTGATCGACGATACGTAGAGTTAATAGCTCTCTGAATATTTTTTACATTTTTGAACCATTCAGCAGATGTGTCAATAGAATACTTCGTGAGTGCCGATATGACAACCGCATGAAGACGCTCGATCTGCCCATTTCCCCTAGGCACGCCGGTCGTTACAAGATGCAACTCAATATCGTGGTCCGTGCATTACTTCTTGAAAATGCTCCTCCTCGGTCGGAAATTAAATGAAGAGGATAACCAAACGATTCAGCAATTACCTCCATCTTCTACAGGACTTCATCGCACGCAAGTGTTTTTGTCGGGAAAAGCCAACAAAGTTTTGTGAATCCATCGAAAACAGCCAAAATATAACGATAACCTTTCTTCGTGTCTTGCATAGGGCCCAGATGATCGATATGGAACGCAGCGAGGGGAACATCGCCTTTCGGAATCGGGCACAAAAATCCATCTGCTCTGCCTCGTTTTCTATCGGATAAGAGGCATCTCACACAACTGGAAATGCAACGTTCAATGCGACGATTCAGATCGGGGATATAAAACTCTTGCTGCATATACTTCATTTTCTGCAAACGAAAATGCCCTTTTTCGTGGACTTCCCGAACTAATGCTGATTTCATTAATTCTGGAACGACAAACAAACTATTATTATTTGAAATTTTACATAAAATACCATGATGCATCGTATAATTTTTGTAAGGCTTATCTCTCAGTATTTCGATGATAGGTAGCTACGCTTCGTCACTATGTTGTGCTTCGCTCAATCGTTTCAGAAAGTCGTCATTTTGTATCATCATAACAACCGGATTGCGGCTTAAGGCATCGACATGTCACATGCCAGTTCCAGCACGGTGCTCCACTTCAAAATCGAACTCTTCAAGCAGCATGACCCATCTGGCAACCCGCGTCACCAAATCCTCCTTTTCCATGGTGCATTTAAACGTTTTACAATCGGTGACAAGATCGAAGCGCTGTCCAATCAGATAAATCCTAAATTTCTTCAATGCTTCGACGACAGCCAACACCTAGAGTTCGAAGCTTGAATGTTTTTTCTCAGGTTCGGTCGTAGACTTGCCCATATAGAAAACAGGATGCATCGAGTTGTCTTCCACGTCCCTCTGGGGAAGAACCGCTCCACATCCTTGTTTGCTGGCGTCAGTATGTAACTCTGTAGGAACGCCATATCTGAAGATTTTCAGCACAGGATTTGATGTCAACGCATTTTTCAAGTCGTGTACGGCTTCCAGCTCAAGTTCTCCTAAATCGATGACAGCTCCCTTCTTCGTAAGTTCGGTCAAAGGTCGCGCTCGTGTTGCGAAATTCGGAAGAAATTTCCGAAAATATCCGGCAAGTCCAAGGAAGCTTTTTAGTTGCTTCAACGTCTTTGGAATCGGGAAATTAATAACGGCTTTTGATTTACCGATCGACGGCTTGACGGTTTCTTTTGAAATTTGATGGCCTAAGTATTCTATTTCTTCCTGCAGGAATCGGCATTTACTCCATTTTATATTCAGTCCGTTATCAGCAGCCACTTTTAGGGTTCGTTTTAAACTAATTAAGCCTTCTTCAATAGTCGGTGAGGGTACAATGATGTCGTCAATGTAAATTATTACAACGTTTTCGCGAATCAGATCTCGGAATGTATAATTTATAAACTTTTGAAATACGCTGGGCGAATTGCATAATCCAAATGGTACCTTCGTGAACTCATATTGTCCAGTTTGAGTGACAAACGATGTAAATTTGCGACTCTCTTCATCCATCGTCACATGGAAAAAGCCATTTTCAAGATCGAGGGTACTAAAAAATGCTGCATCTCCAATTTTGTCGATTTGGTCTTCGATCACCGGTAGCGGGTATCGATCTTTGTAAATTTTCTTATTAATGGCTCGGTAGTCGATACACAATCTGTGCTTGCCGTCTCTTTTCCTTACCAGAACCACTTGACTTGCATCATCAGAGACACTTTTGCGTACAACTCCGTTTTTCAACCAAGACTCCACTTGTTCGTCGATTATCTTTCGTTCGGGTGGCGAAAATCTTCTTGGCGGACGATAGACCGGTTCGTTATCAATTACAGCGATTTTCATATTTATCAGCGATTCTTTCGGTTGTGTCGGTGAATATTTCGAGATAATATTTTTAACTTCAGAACAAACCTTCATGTTGCAAACGTCTGCACTAAGCTCATCTTTGTTTAACCGTTCCGTGTTTATTTGCGCGAGAAAACATTCTATTGAGTTGCATGCTTCATCCATCGTTTCTTTACTATCAGGCTCCGCATCGACTTTCGTAATTGTCATTTTACCATTGCGAATTTCCACTATCACGCTAGCGAGTAGATTCATTCCTATGATGACGTTGGGATTAACACTCATGTTGTCTTCTATGTTGAACTCGATATTTTCGAATAAGATACCGTTAATTTTCACATCGACAGTACACAGCCCATGCGTAATGATACTGGAACCGAGACCCGTTAACGTACAACACGAAGATTTAGATACGTCTCGTGGCTTTATTTTACTGAGGCACGACTTCTTCACAATGCACACGTCGCTTCCAGTATCAATAAGACCGGAAAAAGCCACCTCGTTAATTAATACAGAACAATATGATGGTCCAGATTTTCGTATGCAATTGGTTGCCTTTCCATTCGGGCAATCAGTGCGTTTGTGACCAAATAGATTGCATCCGAAACACTTTGGGCCGTTCGTCTTGTCCGGACAACCATGCCATTCGTGGTCAGATGATCCGCAATTGTAACGGTATCGTGATTTCTGCATTGCTTCGTTTTTTCCCGTTTATGGTTTCTTTACGTTGAGGCCACTTGGAACTTCGGGATCGCTTTTCATTTGTTCGTAGGTTAAGAGTTTTTCTTTGAATTCCGCTGTCGTTTTCGCGCCGTATAAAATAGTCTAATTCACTTTCGAGTCTTTAATGCCATCGATCACATACCGAAACACCGAGACATCTTCCACCTGTGCAGGACTGCCTATTTCAAGCATTCGGTACAAATATTCACGGTACGATTCATTGTTCCCTGTTTTCTCGTCTCGAAGCTTCTGGTGAACGTCGCAACTAGCTATCTTTACTTTAAACTCTTCAATTAGGGCACTTTTTAGTTGGAAATAGGACACCGGTTTCGCCTCGCAGTCTACGAACATTCGAGCCGTGCCCGACAGCGATTTTTTAAGGAATACGAATTTCTGAATTTCCGTCCATCTGAACGCGGTTGCATACGCTTCAAATTCGTTCAGATATGCTACCACATTCATATTCTCGCCATGAAATTTGCGAATCACACTTTCCACATCATGCATGTTAAAATTTGATGGGCGATCGTCACCGCCTCTCATCGTTTCCAACACGTCCACGCTTGCATCGCTGCGTTGCAGTGACCTACGATGCCGCGCACTCATTTCGGTTATAGCAAAAGCGATCACCGTTATCACTAACTGCTTTGTTCTTCTGTCCGTTTCTCTTTATTTTGCACGGCACACGCGTATTTAATTACTATTTATTCATCGGTAGCTCTGTTCACAATCCCGGTTGAGCCCCCATGTAAAGATTGGTTTATAGATTAATTCAAATTGACTTTATTTTAGTAATTAAATTATTGCGAAAAAGATTTACAATAGATGTAAGATGTGAAAGGTTAAACCACGTCCACGCTCTACGGAGGTTGGATACCAACTGCCCGGTTCGAAGTATCTCGTTTGACAGTCGTATTTCATTCCACATGTATATTAGATACTCTAAAAAGAATTGAGCCTTTTTTGTCACTAGATGTTGTTTGCAGTCATATATCAGGTAACACTAATCAGATGGAGTCAAACTGACATGCGTTTAAAAGGTGACATTCCAGTCCACAATTTTCATATGGACAGTTTTGTGTTTCGTCATTCGTGTCAAAAGTTGTATTAATTTAAAAGTGAGTGAAATTTCTGAAAAAAATTCGTTACATTTTACAATACCACAACGGTCAAGGTGAGAATGCATCACAGGCACGTGAAAAAATTTGTGGTGTCTACGGTCAAGATACTTTATCAAAAGCCACAGCCCAGAGATGGTTCGCTCGCTTTCGTTCTGGAAATGTTGATGTCAAAGATCACTGAAGTAGTATAGATATGGCGGTTCTAACTCAAAATTTGTAAGATAATTTGTAAAGTAAGGTGTTCTAAAGTGATACTTGTATGGCGCTAGAACCGCTGTAGTTTTTTCAGTGGCGCTAGAACCACTATAGGTTTCTCAGTGAAAAAAAAAAGATTGGGATTGGATTTCAAGCTCGAACGAGCATTTGGTTGCACTTTGATGTGATAAGGGAAGGCATATTTTCGCGTGAGTAGTTTGTGGGGTTTGGAATTGTAAGTATGATAAGAAACTGAGTGTGATTATGGGTGTTTTTGTTGTTGTTGATAAGAGAGGATTCCGAGAGTGACGTAATGTTTAGAGATTCTGTTTGCTGATTGTAGATTTGGTATAGAGAATGACGAAGAAGTCGTGGAGGTAGATCTAATTTTAATTTGTAGTACATTGACTCAGGATAGCTGAAGTAGATAAGAAGCAGTTGAGACACGATGTTTTGGATACATCGATTACCGCACATGTGTCAATATTGTATATGTAAAGCAATATGGCGGAGTTTTAAGATTATTAATGTCAGAATTGATTCGGCATATTTAGAGATTTATATGACGCCTGAGGATGGGACAAGGTCGCTTGTATTAAGATTCAGGAATGGAGAGGCTTGCAGTTCTCAAAATTTCGATACAGCATTTGCATTTCAAAATTGGTAACATGTTAAGATTGAAGTGAAAGGTGAGTGAAATGAGGGAAGTGATGTGCAGAATATTATTTTTTCAATACAAATTTGTTGCTTCAGGTGGTGAAATTACGCTGATACGAAAAATGTTGCCAGGTTTTGCTGGAACTAGAAAGAAAAACTAATATCCCAGAGGTTGCCCGTTCGGTGAAATAGATGAATGGGCTCGGGAGAGAAAATACACAATAAATGACTTTGAGAAGGCGGAGGAGGAAGGATTGAAAGAGATTATTCCCAGAAATGAAAGCCACCATGACTGTTATAGAGAAGATGCTGATATCTTATGAGTTCAACGGAAGCTTAATCAATTGATTCGAAGGAAACAAAATAAAAAGTCTGTATCGAGTGAAATGATTGTGAAACAGGAGGAGAACGGGAGGTTGAAGAAAACTTTTCGAGTAAGGACTGGTTTTCTGAAGGCTTTTGAAGAGGCGAATCCTTACGTTGACTCAACTGAAAGAGAGTTTCTAAGTGCAAATAGACAGTGGTAAACTACACGCTGAAAAAGATTGATATGTGTGGAATTTTGATATAAAAATTACATATATAAATAAAGAAATAATTTTAAACATTTTTATTTTTTTTTTAAGTGGATTTATCTTGGTTTCTTGGTTTTAAAGTGGATTTATCTTGGTTTTTTGAGAGTGTAAGTTTGAAAAACTTTTACAGGTGAGAACTTATAAAATGATGATGTTGTTATTCAAAACATTGCTGCAGATTCAAATGTAGGCTATTTTTTCGAAGTTGTTTTGGAGTATACAACAAAATTGCACGAACAACACAATGATCTTCGTTTCTGTGTAGAAAATAAATGTTCCACATGGTTCAAAAACTACCAAACTGATCATTGATTTGACAGACAAACAAAAATATATTATTCAAATAGGAATCTACAACAATGCATCAAAAATGGCTTGAAACTGACTCGCATCTGCAGGATTTTATAATTTAAATAATCTTGTTGGCTGGAGCAGTATACAGACTAAAATGCTCATTATCGAAAAATGAGTAAAAATCCATTCGAAACAAATTTTTTCAAACTCTTAAACAATGCAGTTTATGGCATAACGATGGAAAATATTGACAAAAGGAAGTACGTGAAAATTGTAACCGACTGCGAAAGTCATGGTAGGCATTCAGGCGCCCGAGCCCTTATATCCAAACCCAATTTTCACAGTGCAGCCGTATTTACGCACAACATGGCAGCTATCAAATTGGATAGCGTATTTACTTGCTATAACAAACCAATATACTTGGAATTCACTGTGCTCAGGATGTATGATTTCACTATCATTACATGAAGCCCAAGTATAATGATAAGTTAATTCTGAATTATATGGATACAGACAGTTTCATTTACACAATCGAAACGCAAGATTTTTCAATGATATTTTGCCTGGTATTGATACCCAGTTTGATACCTCAGAATATGCTAACCGTAATGTGTATAACATCCCACAAAAAGAATGGAAAGGTATTGGGTTTGATGAAAGATGAGAATAAGGGCAAGATAATGACAGAGTTTATATGATTAAGGTCAAAAATGTACTGTTAAAAAAGCTAAAGGTGTAAAAAAATAATAATGGATGGGTTAAGTATGGATGATTATCGTGATCGTTTATTTAGGAAAAAATATTTATGGGCAATATATTTAAATTTAGGTCTAAGCTGCATAATTTATATACCGATTGTATCAAGAAAACTGCTTTAAATTATCTAGATGACAAGCGGTTCCTAAGAGAGAACAGGGATAGAACATTTGCTTGGGGGGCATTCTAATATAATGATGGATGTAGATTAGTATAAAATTATAATAGCAAATACAAATACATAGACAAATAATAAAAAAATATTTAATAGAGAATAAAAATGTTTTCCTTTTTCTTTTTTAAATTGAAGTTGCCGATAAAGTAAGCCATTTGAATTATTTAGAGCGGTATAAATAGACATCCGCAACGGCAAGTAGACAATAGTTCATTGCTGAAAACTGATTGAAACAGAGAATGGAGTTTTTGAATTTAACCCTCATATTGACTTTTGCAGTACCTTTTCTACTGCCAGTGGTGACGCTTAGTTACCTGACAATGAAACGGTGCAAGTGGCATTATCTTTTCGGCTTATGACTGTGAGTACAGCTCCAACAAGAACGGACACGTCAATTCAAAATAATGACGATGCTGCTATTTCATCATCATGGACGAATATTCCCCAAAGGCAGCCAACAACAACAACTCGCATGACAACAACAACAACAACAACAACAGAACTATCTAGAAGATTTGCTACAGTCGATGAAGCAAAAGAAGAATTCCGGCAAGATTTGATTAAGAAAGAAATGAAAATAGCTGGAATTATCGAGAGCAAAAATATTTTTTACAGACATTTTAAATTAGAGTTTGATGTTGAAACAATGTTAAGAGTTCGATGCACATACGACAGCAACTATTCCAAGCGCTCACTAAAAGTCACATGTTATGAATATCATGAGTTCGATACCGAAAGAATTCTGAGTAATGGCGAGGTTGAATATATAAGACAGAAAGATCTAAGCTATAAGACCGATATAGAATTTCTGGATTTAAAGAAAATGAAACAAACCTATACTATGAGTATTGCTTGAGCCACGAACCGCTGTACAACGATCTGGAAATGCGAATAATGGCCTTCAACGCTCTACTGAGGAGTATAAACAATTTTTTAATACTAACAGACCGCTAATCTTTAAGGAGAACTTGAATGAATTCATAAGCAGCTATACGTTTTTGAAACCCTACACTGATATGCCCCAGAAAGTGAGCAGATCCGGAAAGCATCACGTGAGCTGTCCGTGGGGCATATGATGATAAAAAATGTGGGCCAGACACTTGTGACTATTAAAGTGTTCGTAGGAAAATATTTGAAATTTACAACTAAATAATTTTTTATTCTTCAATCAAAACTACAGTGTTTCATTGTGAATCTTAACATTAATGAGGAATAAATTTTTCATTGTCATCATATCCATGAGATTTATCGAGGAGTTGTGTTTCGCTGAAAATCCTAGCCGCTTCACAAATGCTTCTTTTTAATATTTTTTCCACAAGATAAAGTGGCGGATGCTTAGCTTTCAGTAGTTGAAGCTCATAAAAACTACCTTCAAATTTGTTTCTTTGATAATTTTCTAATAGGTATGTAACGGGATTGGTTATACGAATTTGACGGATCCTGAAGACTTCTGTGATCGGATTTGGTGTATAGCTCTTTTCAAATATATGCTTGTCTTTACTGATTTGCACATGATAACCCACATCATATTTACATGGACCCATCACCTTAATGTTGTTTTAAACGGTAGATAGAAGCAATTTTTCATTAGAACTATTCACAGCGGACAGAGCCATTTTTATTGTTCGGTGTTTTTTGTTATTATACGCGTTCGCTATATCATCAACTTGATTGATTCAATTATAATTTCCATTCACACTAAACTCTTTCCACATCATATACTTTAGGGTACGATTGAATCGTTCAATAATTGATGCCTTCAGAGGAATCTGGTATTTCCCCATAGTATTTTGAAATTTCAAATGATACTTAACAAAGCATTAAGCGCTCACACAGGAAAATATGAGTAGATACCGAATTGCCAATTTTGTTTTCGTGCTAGGTACTCGACTACACATGCGATAAAGAAAATAACTTCAGACATTTGTGGTAAATGTGTTGAAATATGTCTCATTGATATAGAGAAAGCCTTCGATACGGTGTGGTTGGATGGAATAATTCTAAACTCCTTCACGACAGGTTCCCCAGATACCTTGTTGTTATGATGTGCAATATGTTATACGGGAAATCATTTGTTGTAATTGGTGGAAATCTGACGACGATGTGCGACTTCAAGTCTTGAAAAGTTTACAGCAGGAAACACTTACTGTGTCTCTGCTTTCCTCAATATTCAAGCTCTTGAATGGCTTTGATTTAAACGTCACGCCTATGCAATCATTGGAAGTTGTTGCTGATAATCTGTTCTTTATATAGCAGACAGAAAAGCTACAATAGTTCAGAGTAATCATCAAAAAATGTTTAATACTGTAAAGCTCTATACTGACAATTGGCGAATGAAAATCAATGCGCAGAAGTGCGAAACAATTTTGTTTTGGACAACGCAACATAGTGCCAGCCAAAACCTGAAACGTAATTGGAAGGGTTTCCACATTATGGCTGGTGAGGTTAGTTCAAAACGGGTTCCACATGAATTCTGGGCTCGATACCTCGGTGTTCATCTCAATCAATATCTGTGCTATACTAAGCATGTCAAGATCATGCTCAGTAAGGCACAAAAATTAGTCACGTCCCTTTGATGACTCTTTCATTTCAAATACATTGATCAAAAGGTCAGAGTTATCTGCTAGAAGACCCTGGTTAGGCCAACTTTGAGAAATGGATGTCGGATCTGGTACAACCAGAGTACTAGTACTATGGAAAGATTACGAGTTTTCGAAAAGAAATATCTGCGTGCATGTATATAGGAAGCCTGAGATGGATTAGAAACACTATATAGCGAACAGAAGGATTTATCAAACCGCTAAAGTGATGATAGTCGCGTCTCATACAGAGACTCCTTCGGAATCATATCGCAAGATCTGTAACTGTGATCGAAAACCCCTAGATTTCATAGCCGTTCCACCCTATAAATGGGTATATTGCGACTTGCCTCGCTACTCACTTCGTTCCAACAGAAGCATTCATGTGTTTGGACATGAATAGATATGTTTTTGATTCTGACGGTGTCCCAATTATAAATTACATATATAGACGAGCCACCGATAAGAAGATCATATATTCTTCGAATTTAACTTCACGAGACCATTAATTCCAATGGAGATACTCATTTGTTAGATACGTTGAGGCTGGCCAAGCGGGGATGGAGCAATCTAGGTACTGGTGGCTGAATGTGTCTAAATTATTCGTGATTTGTTTTTGTTTTGTATTTTTCGTTATTTAGTTTTGAGTTTTAGCTCATTATTTCTATGTTTAATGTTGTTGTTGTTTGTTTGTGCTAAACATTAGGGAAAGGTTCCATATTCAGGATAGGTATATAAGTTAAGCAAACAATACTGAACTTACCTGCCACGAGCTGCTTACGTCGGGAAAATCGATGGAAATTTCTATTCGATTTTCAGGTAAATGCTGATCTTGCGTCTGCTGCAGTCTTTTACCGGAAACTCTTCAATTACAATTAGTTTTAATTATCATTCGAGTAATTAGCATTAGGTTCAGTTCGATTTAATTGTTTGATGAATTAAGACGGGTCTGAAGACCCTTAAATATATTTTTTAATATTCAAACTCGTTGTTATTATTTACTGGCGCCCAACGTGGGGCTGCAAGCAAGCGCGCACAGAGGATTCGTTGACTAGTTCAGTTAAAAGTAAATCAATAAAAAGTTAATCGCGATCAGAAACCAGTTCGAAGTGACAAAGTGTATCAAAGTTCGCGAACATCCGTGCTATCAACGATCTACGCAAGCGATAAACAAGCAACGCATGTGTGCGTTCACAAGGAAGGTGCCCGAGTAAACCAGCAAGGATAAACGGGATATCGGAGAAAGATTGCCTCCTTGGAAAAGCTACAGCAGCCACCAGCAGAACCTATACTTTTTATCCAATCAAGATCTAGCATCTGAGAAGGTTATCCCTATGGAATCGATATTGATAATTATCATGTAAGTCGAGTATCATATCTTTAGAAGAATTTTAACTATATTAAATTGCTCTCAAAATATTTATATTTATATCTGCATTCAATATATTGATAAAGAAAGTGAAAGTGAAAAGTGTCAAAGAATTTTGAGAAAACGGTTTAAAGTGAAGCGCAAATTGTAAAATCTCGTTGGTACTCCGTTGAAATTGCTTCTTTTAGACACGTATGCTGAAAGTCCTTTTATTAATCAGAAGGATGAAAGGACACTTTTAGCGTTTTAGAATTTACAAATTTGTCGTCTTTCCACATATATCGTTCACTATTATCGGAAAAATTTCTTCACTGGTAACAAGGATCGAAAAGGAAAAATATTTTCAGTTCTTACAAAAATTCTAAGTTTGAGATTTTCTCTCCACGAGTATTAAATTGTATTGTGCGAGTTGATGTTAACTTTTATATTTGTGGTTCTGAACTCGTGAATTCGAGTCCGTGCGTATAATTCGACTAAAAAGCACTAGGCAGATTTACGAAAATGTCAAACCCGAACAAATTATTGAGGCCATCTCGACTAGATGGGGCCGCTACCAGTGCAGCAAGTGCGAAGTTAGATGCAAACAGTCTTGAACCTACTGCAATTCATCTTCCTCCTCCCATTAACAATCAAGTAAATGGCGACAAAGTTCAGTTAATCTCGCGGCTCGTTAAGGAAACAATGCAAAATCAAGGAAGACAACTATTTAATTCCATGATCAATCCCGCCGCGGACGCCGACACTGATAGGGACGTTCCACTACGCGTAGGTGAAGACAGGAATTTATCCGTTATGGACAAGATTCCTGATGTGGTGAAAAGTCTAAGGACATTTTCAGGCGAGCCGGGAGAGTTGTCTTCGTGGATAAAGAGCGTAGAACGTATTCTGAAGATCTACGAACATCTTCGCGGTACGCCGAAGTATTATGGCATACTCACCGTAGTGCGAAACAAAATAATAGGATATGCGGATATTGTACTCGAATCGTACGACACTCCGCTAAACTGGGAAAAAATCTCCAGATGTCTTACCTTGCACTTCGCGGATAAAAGGGATTTGTCTACTTTAGAGTATCAAATGACGACGCTGGTGCAGGGTTCGAACACCATCCCTGAATTCTACCAAAATGTTTACCAACACCTTTCCCTGATACTCAATAGACTGAGTTCAATGAATATGAACCAAGAATGCTTGGACATAATGATTCAAGCTTACCGTGATAAGGCATTTGACACATTTGTGCGGGGTTTGAAAGGCGTTGCCTGGATTGTTAGGTATTCGTGAACCAGTAGATCTCCCACAAGCGTTACATCTGTGTTTAAAGTTGCAAAATATGGATTTCAGAGCGCAACACGCAAATAACTCCCAAGCTATTATGCGTAAAACCTATTCCTCCTATCCCGCCACGAAAAAATATTCCCACTACAGCGCAACCAAGACCCATGCCTGCTCCAAGACATCAGTTTTACCCTGAAATCCTTCAAAATCCCTGTAATGCACAGCTTCCACAATTTCAACAATTACATAAAAATTATTTCCCGAATCGAGGAACACTCCCTCCGAAACCCCAACCACGGCCTGAACCCATGGATATTGATCAATCCATGAGGACACACCATGTAAACTATGCTAATAGACCAAAAAATCAGAAAGTAATTCATAAACGTCCCCAGATCCAAGATTTCCAGGTCCCCAATAAACTGCAACGAATTTATTGTACTGAACCCGGGACAAACGATGACATATCAATGGACCAATATGATGAGCGAATCACCAAGGACGACCAAGGACTCGACCAGACTCTACAGGACTACGTTGACTCATCGGAAGATCTGAAATTTGAAGATACTGAAAAAATGGAGGATATTTATTTTTAAGATTAAGGCACCCTTCACTCCCTTACTTTGAACATATTTCAAGCAGTGGAGAGGTCCTTAGGTTTTTAATAGATACAGGTTCAAATAAAAATTACGTCCAGCCACGGCATATCCGAAACCCTATACCGAATGAACGATGTTTTTATGCCAATTCAATTGGCGAAAACATTAAAATAACATATCATGCATACATTCAACCATTTAGCCCCATTACAGAAAAGCTAAAATTTTTCATTCTACCAACATTGATTTCTTTCGATGGTATACTAGGAAATGATAGTTTAAAACAGATACAAGCAGTTATACACACGCAAAGAAATATCATGACCATTTACGACAATATCGATATTCCATTAAAAGGACATCTATCAGAAACAGTAAACAACATTGACATAAAAACCAACCATTTGCATCAGGGCCACTGCACTAAACTTAAAAGCATTACCCGTCGATACGATAATTTGTTTTCCGAACCTGAGGAAAGACTTACTTTCGTAACTAACGTAAAAGGCGAAATAAGAACCACCACAAAGGACCCCGTTTACTCAAAGTTATACCCTTTCCCCATGGCTTTTAAGTGTGAAGTCGAGAAACACATTACCAAGCTACTCGAAGACGGAATAATACGCCCATTAAAGTCACCGTATAGTTCTCCTGTTTGGGTTGTCCCGAAAAAATTGGACGCCTCAGGAGAAAAAAAGTATCGATTAGTGGTAGATTACCGCAAACTTAATTCTGTGACCATTCCGGATATGTACCCAATACCTGAAATAAACGAGGTCCTAGCCAATCTCGGAAGAAACCAGGTATTTTCGGTAGTGGATTTAAAAAGCGGGTTCCATCAGATTCCTTTAAGGGAATCCGACATTGAGAGAACCGCTTTCTCAGTAAATAACGGTAAATTCAAGTTTATTTTCTTGCCCTTCGGTCTTAAAAAGCGCCTTCTATTTTTCAACGTGCATTGGACGATGTACTCCGTGAACATATAGGAAAACGTTGTCATGTCTATATCGACGATATTGTTATCTTCGGTAAAGACGAGGCGAAACACCTCGGAAATCTTAACAGAGTATTCAAAACCCTGTAAGCAGCAAATTTGAAAATACAATTGGATAAAAGCGAATTCCTTCACAGTGAAGTTGAGTTTCTGGGATCCATCATAAGCAGCGACGGGATTAAGACTAACCCAAAAAGGTCGAAGCAATTGTCAATCTTCCGCCTCCGAAAACACTCAAAGATCTCCGATCATTTTTGGGTATGTCGGGGTATTATCGCCGCTTCACCCAAGATTACGCCAAGATTGCGAAACCCCTAACATTCCTTTTATGAGGGAAAGATGGACGCGTGTCCAAAAATTCCTCAAAAAAACAAAATCATCAACTTAGATAACAAAGCAATGAAAGCAGTTAACATGTTAAAAAATTCACTTATCTTAAAAGATGTAATATTAGTTCATCCGAATTTTGAAAAGGAATTCGAGCTGACGACTGATGCCTCTGAGTATGTTTTTGGTGCGGTCTTCTCCCAAGGGAGAAAACCTATCACGTTTCTTTCAAGAACATTAGCGAAGACCGAGGAAAATTATGCTGTTAATGAAAAAGAAATGCTCGCGATCATATGGTCACTAAACTCACTCAGGAACTACTTCTACGGTTCCCGAAAAATAGTAATCTATACAGACCATCAGCCACTGACCTATGCGCTTAGCAACAAGAATACCAATAGTAAACTTAAAAGGTGGCAATCCATCTTAGAGGAATACAACTACGAGTTAAAGTATAAACCAGGGAAAGCGAATGTAGTCGCAGATTCCCTCTCACGACCACATCGAGAGACTCAAGTGAACTCGATGACACCTACAGAGCACAGTGATGAAAGTTCATCCCATAACCTGATCGAATCTGTAAACACCCCCCTGAATACTTTCAGAAATCAGTTGATACTAAAAATTGGAGGTGAGGATAGCTACCAAATTCTCACACCTTTCGAGAACTACGCACGACATATCATAATCAAAACACAATATTCAGAAATTGATATCGTCAATATTCTGAAAAGATATCTTAACCCACATACCAACAATGGGATCCTCACAAGCGAAAATATCATGGGAAAGATCCAAGAGATTTATCCGCACCACTTCAAGGACTATCGAACGAAATTCACTCGCAAATTGATTTTACGGCAGCGCTTTCAGTCTCGAGCCAATGACAAGAGTTTCGTAGAAATGGCCAGCAGCTTCGATAATTTGGCGACTACATTATCGAACAGCAATAAAAATATATATAAAGCTCTTGAAATATTTGAAAATCAAATTGCGTCAATTCGGGAAAATATATCTACCATTCAACAACACAACAAGGATAAATATGTCGAGAAATCATCGTTATTTCAAGCAAGAGCGTTGAAGCTGTTAGAAAAACATGAGGCGATTCTCTATAATATCGCGACGTCAGTTGGAAGTTCGAAGAAGGAAGATTCGGAGATTCTGTCTAAGGTGGGAAGGATTGAGGACAGTTTAAGCACAATGGCAGAAGGGATGCAGTGATTTAGTCACCATAACACGATTGTTGGAAATTCACATAAAACGACAGCAAGTGAACCGATCAGTGAAAACTTACCTGAAAAATCAACGACTAAATCGAAAGAATCACTACAGGCACCTTCATACGCTCCAGAATCGGAATTTGTGTATAAACTGGGAACTTTCTGGTCGGAAGAAGATTGGAAGAAAAGAATTGAACGGCTAAATTGTGTGAACTCAAATAATGACCTATGTTCCACAAATGGTCAGTCACAGTACAGAATTTTCTTCATGCAGAAAGCTCCGAAAAACTGGAATGCAACTAAAATTCAGGAGATCATTGAAAACGACCTTATGATCAAAGGTTGCAAAGTTGAAATTATGCCTCAGAAGAACAAACGTAAGCTCCGATTCAAAGTTTTCATTCCATCGAGATATGCCTGGTTGTTCTCCAACATGATGAAAAGAAGCGGTAGCTACTCCTGGAATGGTATGGTATTTATGCAGTGGAGAACCATCAGCAGCTCAACATTGCCTAATTTTAGCTTTAAATACCAAAAAGTATGTACATCCACTAATCTTTCTAATTGTACTAACCATACTTTACCCATGATTATTTCTGAACTATCCTTAACACATAACTCATTGCAAGATACTGCTGTTATTACAAATAATGTAGCATTGGCAACACAAGACGACTCTAACAATAGTAGCGTGTCACATGAAATAGTTAACTTAGAGTCGGACGATGACCAAAATGTCTCCAAATCCATTGAAACCCTCGCCATGGCGGAGAAATCCTCTCAACCACAATCGAAATATAAAAATTTCATCCGTGGCGAGGTTCAAGTACCATCTTCTTTGGGCTCAATACAGCTTCCACAGTCTGTTCCCCAAGATAGCAATAAATCCTTTTTAGACCCGCTTTGCCCACCATCAGTAAAGGCCACGATCAACTCTGGAGTTGATTTAGAAAATAGGTATCTATTGTCGAGATTCAGAGATCACAAAATCTATGAATGTGTACGACTCTTTTTGGCATACATGCATAAAGCGCCCGATACAACATGTATTGATGGAATAACAAAGACTAGTCTCAAGGTCATAATACAAAGAGAAGGTCTCCCTGTGGATTTTGATTCTCTTCGAGGAATTTTTTTTTCGGTTCCATGAAGAGCTGGGAGTCACGGCAGATCAAGCGAAAAAAGATCTTGAAACATTTGCGTCGCATGTAAGTTCGTACTACATCTCCTCACTTCAAAGGACTAGGGTACAACACAACAAAGTTTTTCGTCCCCAATAAGAAGCCTATTCAGCAAAGCCTTAAATTATTTTACCACAATTCCGGTGGTATCCGATCAAAATTAAACCAATTATTCCTTGACGCAAAATCTTGCCATTTTAAAATTCTATCTCTGACAGAAACTTGGCTAAATGATGCACATAAAAATGAAGAGATTGTTGACAGTGATTGGACCATCTTTAGAGACGATCGAGACTTTCGCAGCACTGGAAAATCAAGAGGAGGTGGTGTGTTAGTTGCAGTTCACAACTCCCTATCAAGTGAGCTCATAAGCACCACCTCATATACATTATTCCAGCATAGAGTGGTTCATATATCTACAAATAAGCTTAGCCTCTATCTTGGCGTGTACTATGTCCCTCCAAATTCTTCCGAAATCGTCTACAACGAAGTCATCGAAACCATTTCTTCTCTAATTGCATCTATTAAAGAAGATGATAAAATAATTATCACTGGTGACTTTAATCGTCCGAATCTGAAATTCGTAAATGACGAAGTCGATAATCGTCTTCTCTCAATCAATCTTCTTGACAGTCAGGATTATAATTTGATGAGCACTTTTTATGGCAACAATTTGCAGCAAATCGCTTCGAAACCCAACCAAAATGGAAATTGGTTAGACCTAATTTTTACTAACGCATATGACGATGTAGTGGTCAATCAAACTGATGACAAAGACAACCTTTTTTGTAACAGCCTTCATCACACGGCACTTAATATTGATATTTCCACTCCTGACATTTATAACCCTATTTCATACAATGAATCAATTGTATACGACTTTCGCAATGCTGATTATGAAAGTATCAATAAACATCTTGTCGCTGTTGACTGGACTGGTACACTTTCGACGTTAGATCTTGAAGAAGCGTTATCCTGTTTTTATCAAATAACTCTTGACGCCGTCGAAAAGTATGTACCTAAAACTAAGAAAAAAGATAAACTGTCTGAACCTTGGTTAAATGGTGATCTTAGATATTTACGAAATCAAAGGAACAAATATTATAGAATGATCAAAAGCAAGAAAGATGTCAGCAATGATATTAAATCAAAATATAATGAGCTTGCCAATGAATTTCAAATAAAATCTCGAAAAGCATATGAAGTATATGTTTATTTGATCGATGAAAATATTATTAAAGACCCAAAAAAGTTCTTTGATTTTGTAAATATCAAGGGTAAGACTCAAGGCTACCCTTCATCTATGTTTTTCAAGGATTCAGTTTCTTGTTCCCCAGAGCAAATTTGTGAGTTTTTTGCAAATTACTTTCAAGAAGTTTATTGTAACCCTGAGAACCCATTAAATCCCGTTTCGGAAATGGCTCCAACGGCATTGATTAACGAAGTTTCAATTTCTGAGGAAGAAATTGCTCATGCGATTGCCAATTTGGATGCCAATAAGGGACCTGGCCCCGATCTTTTTCCTCCTAGTTTTCTTATGCAATGCAAAGACCAATTAACCAGGCCATTCTCCATCATTTTCAACAAATCACTCTCTAGTGGCATCTTTCCTTCTTACTGGAAATCTTCTTACTTAATACCAATACATAAGAAGAATGATAAACGGTGTATTCAAAATTATAGAGGTATTGCTATATTATCATCCATTCCAAAGCTTTTTGAACAAATACTTTGCAACAAGATCTCCCCTATTATAGAGCCGCGGCTTAATGAAGAGCAACATGGGTTCAGAAAAAATAGATCTACTACCACCAATCTCCTCATCATGACATCAAGTATTCTGTGTGATATGGAAAAGGGTCTCCAGATTGATGCAATGTATACAGATTTTAGCAAAGCATTTGATCGTGTAAATCATGAAGTTTTGATTTGCAAGCTCCGTAATTTTGGAATTACTGGTCGTTTACCCAGTTGGATCCATTCTTATCTTAAAGACCGCACTCAAGTTGCAAATTTCAAGGACGATTATCGAAACAAATTCATGTCCTCTCTGGAGTTCCTCCAGGAAGTCATCTTGGGCCTCTTCTATTCAATGTTTTCATATCTGATCTCTCAGCAGTTTTACATGATGTACCTCATCTTGTTTATGCAGATGACCTTAAAGTTTACCAAGTCATATCATCTCTATCCGATATGATGTTTTTCCAGTCCAAGCTTAACATTCTCTCTGAATGGTGTTACAACAACCACCTCTCTTTAAACTTGGAAAAATGCCAGGTGATAAGTTTTTCAAGAAAACGGAGCCTTCTTCTGTTTTATTATCACATCAACAACACAACACTTAATAGAGTCGATAACATTGTGGACCTTGGTGTTGTTCTGGACCAAAAGCTTCGTTTTAAACTTCAGTATGATGGAGTAGTATCCAGGGCTAATAAAATGCTAGGATTCATCAAACGAAGAGCTAAAGAATTCAAGAATATTTGGGTTACTAAATCACTATACGTCTCATTAGTACGCCCTATTCTTGAATATGCCAGCCTGATTTGGAGCCCTGTTTTTGATATTCACGCTGACAGGTTAGAATCGGTCCAGAAACAATTTCTTCCTTTTGCCCTCAAGATCCCTTTACGACCCTAGGAACTTCAACAGCCTACCATCATATAACTATCGGCTCGATGTGCTAAATATGCCATCACTAGATCCTAGGAGAATGATGATGTCTGCATGTCTAGCTTTCGATGTCTCCAGAGACAATATTAAGGTTCAGTATATAACAAAAAAAATTACTCTGAATGAACCCCTAAGAATCACAAGACTTTCACCAATGCTTGCCGTAGGTCGCCATCACACTACTTATGCGGACAATGAGCCAATAAACAGATGTTGTAAGGCATTCAACAAGTTTAGTAAATATTACTCCCCGTCCATTTCCAAAACCTCATATAAAAATAATATCCTAAAATCCTTTCATTCCTCAATATAACTTGTATAATTGTGCGTAAAAATTAATGTATCATGAAAATGTATTGTTTACAAGGTTTTTTTCGTAGTAATTGTATATTATAAGGATATGTCTTGTTTGGCAAAATAAATAAATAAAACTCGTTGAAGACATACCCAGCGAGGCTTAGCAATATAACAAAATCCTCCAAGTGCATAGGAAAGCACACCGAAATGCCAAAGAAAATAGGTTACAACTGCTTAACAATTTCTATTTCCCAAGAATGTCGGCCAAGATTAAAAATATTGTAAAGCACTGTACAATATGTCAAGAAAATAAATACGACAGACATCTTAATAAGCCATTCTTAAATCCTACTCAAATACCATCCTACCCTGGTCACACCATCCATCTGGACCTGTTCTCAACAGAAGGTCATCGGGTGTTAACGGCAGTAGATAAGTTCACAAAATTCGGTCAAGCTAAAATCATAAACTCAAAATCCACCGAAGATATCAGGCAACCACTGTTAGACATCTTGTTATACTTCTGCGTACCAGAGTATGTAGTAATAGAAAACGAAGGCTCGCTTTGGTCAGCCTCCATTACATTCCTCCTGGGAGATGAACTTCATGTTACAGTTCATAAGACACCCCCATATAAAAGAGAGATGAATGGGTAAGGAGAGCGCTGGCACTCCACTCTCGTTGAAATAATGAGATGCTTGAAAAAAGAAGGACATGGACGTACGTTCGATGAACTATTGCAACGTGCCGTAAACGAATACAATTTTACCATACATTCGACAACTGAAAAAAAAGCCAATAGAGCTATTTTTTGGACGAGAACCGGGTATCAACCCTGAAGACTTTGAAAACGTATGACTGACGAACATAGAAAGACTAAAGAGGAAACAAGAAATAAACCTTAAAAACCATAACAAGACAAGACAGCCCACTAGACAGTACGACGCAGGGGAGGTAATCTATGTTAAAAATTAACAAAAGAAAAGGCTCAAAACTAACCCCTAGATATAAGCAAGAGTCCGTTAAAGAAAACAATAACCCTACAATTGTCACGGAATCAGAGAAGGTGATACATAAAAGTAACATAAAAAATTAATCCTACATTTCAGATCCATTATCCACACTTGTCAATCTAACGTCCAAATTTTGGATTACTACGGTTCACAAATATTCACATTTCACACAGGACAGACAAGGATAACGACCGGAAACTTTAAGATTATACACACAGTTGACATCGACAGTTACGAAAACCTCATTGCACAATCCGAACTAACTTTCTACCTCCCAGCTATCCAGCATCATCCTCTTTCTCCATTCCTATCACACGAGCTGCAACAGATTTGAAATCTCGTTCAGAACCTCAAACCACGTAAAGTCAGGAGATCATTAAACTTCCTCGGAACCACGTGGAAATGGCTGGCGGGAACCCCCGACCACCAAGACTTCGTAAAAATTAAGGAAAAGACGGCAAATGTATTGCGAAATAACAACTAAGAAAATAAAAAAATCCCCGTTGGCAGCACCAGCCGGAAAGGTAAATTTCTCGTATGTAGCGTAAAGTTTCGAAAAAGAAATTGGCTTGCCTACTACTAAACTCCTTTCTGCAATTTTCGTAGTAACACATGGGTATTTATTAGCATAAAAAAAATCTGGCCACGTTTGTTTTTAGAGTCCTTTTATCGGGGCGCAAATATTTTGCTAATTAAATTGAGTTGCACACGTATGGATTACATATTGAAAATCGGCGGATAACAAATTGTTGTAAACATATAAATACTGGTTTCGCCCTTCTTGCATTAGCTGTTTACACAGTTCACAGTGGTAACCACACAAAGGCTTAAATAGCTCGAATAGTTAATGTCAAAAGATTTCCATAAAAGTTTAATCAGCACTTGCGTTGCCATTAATATATACATTTTAAATTTTTTTCTGAACTATGAAGGCCTTCATTTCGATTTTTATTGAAATCGGCTGCTAAAAATATTAAGCTGTAAATTTTCGACTTTTTTATTTTTCATTCGATTTGCATAATTAAATTAAATTAACTTGCCTTGATAACTTATAATTTCAAGTTTCAACGGAATCTGTTGAGAATCTTGGCTGCGAAAGGGCTACAGAAATAAAAAAAATTGTATTCCACCCCCCCCCCCTGTATGGGGAGACCCGCCGGTATGGGGGACTCCCCATACAGAGACCCCCCTTAAATACCTTAAAATATTTTCCTGCACTGTAAATTTCAAGAGGCACCACTTTGGACCTACGTAGAAAATTTCCTCATTCTAGCTCATGTGGTTTGCGAGAAAACTTGTTATAACGCACGAACAAATGGGCGGACGGACGGACAGACAGACAAGTCGCGATTTTATAATTTTTTAAGGGGATTGTTAAAAATATTTTACAATATCATAAAAATGATCTGGTTTAAAAATTCTTTGAAGTAAAGTCATTTAAAACGTTTCCATGAAAAATATTCATTATTTCAGTTTGCACTAAAATAGCGAATTGCGCTTGCCTTCAGACTTTTTGGGGCCGCCATTTGGAATGCATGCATTTGATTTCGGATTATTTTAAATCTTTGTATGCTAGGACCTCATTAATCAATGTACTATCTCGTTCAAATAGGAGTTTCACTTTAGACAGGGCAAAATAATTCAATTTTTAAAGAAAATGGCAGCTGAAAATATTAGGCTTTAAATTTTCGACTTTTTTATTTTTCATTCAATTTTAATAATTTCCTGCAAAAAAAAAGAACATAGTACAGAGATCCATAATCTCAAGTTTCATCAAAATCCGTTGGAAAATGTGACCGCTAGAGGGCCACAAAAACATGAAAAAAACGCATATTTAAACGGCCGCCATTTTGAAATTTGCACATGCATGATCACTAAAATATCAAAGACTATAGGCCTAAGTAATGTCTATCTTAAAACCAAGTTTCATATATGTCGAATCAAAATTGCAACTTTTAAAAGCCTTTGAAATTTTGACTTTCAACTGACCGCCATTTTGTTTTTTGCAACCTGACCTCCAATTTTTTCACGTAATTCTTTAGATACTCATAATTTCTATCAAACTAACGAATTTCATGAAAATCTGTTGAAAGCTTTGACCACTATTACAACAACAAAATTTTGCACGTTTTTCGACCTTTGAGCGGCCGCCATTTTGTTTCTGCCGTACCGACTTTGAATTTTTTATTGTGAGATTCATCACATACATCAATGAACCTTTGTACCAAATTTCATCCAAATCGGAGCTATGGTTTGGTCAGAACAGAAATCACGATTTTTCGTCTAAAATAGCCGCCATTTTGTTTTTTCCCGGCAGATATAGCTGGTTCACGAACTTAACCGAAATAATTACCCAATACACCTTTCCTAAAAATTTGGTAAAAATCGAAGCAAAAGTGCAACCTCTAGCGTGGTCACAAATTTCGTTATACCCCATATATATATATATATATATATATATATATATATATATATATATATATATATATAAATATATATATATATATATCTATATATATATATATATATGTATAATATATATATATATATATATATATATATATATATATATATATATATATATATATATATATATATATATATATATATATATATATATATATATATATATATATGATGCTCTCCGCAATAGGTAAATTTCTCTCGAGAAATTTACCTAAAAATAAATGTAGATATGATACTCGACGTAAAATTTAGATTAGCATTGATTAAAGAGGAGCTAACAAATATAAACCTTGCAATTCGTTGGGCTAGATTGGGTATCATATATTCGCTTGTTTTGTCAAATTCCGAAATACAAATCGCAACTGATATCATAAACAAAGAAAGGTTACCATTTTTCACTATTGAAGAAGCGTTAGATTTCGCCGAAATAAAAATAATCACAAATAGCTCCTCACTCTTATACATTGTAAATATTCCTTTAGCGACAGAAAAAAATTATCAAAAATTGTTACTAAAACCTATTAAAAAAAATCACTTTGTAAATCAAATTATATATAATAATATTCTGCGAATTGAGGAAGAAATTTATGGCATTGAAAAAATTTTAAAACTATCAACCAGATCTCAATATGTAATTCTAACAATATAATCGACATTGGAAGCACATCATGTATTCCAAACCTTCTCAAAAGTCTGAAAGCATCCTGCACAAAGATAGGTAGCCAACACATACTAGACGTGGAAGAAATGTCAACAGGCGTAGTACTCCTGAACGAATTTTCCGGGACGCTACAAACTGAGAAAACTACCCACTACCTCAATGGCACATTCATCGTCAAGTTTCACAACAACAGCATTACGGCTAATAACAAGACATTCGCGTCCCGAGAAATGACATCTTTAAAAGAGCTACCTGCAATTCTCCAACCTTCATCTGAAACGTACTAGAAATTCCTCTCATTAGAAACGATGCACGAGTTACATATAAATAACACGCAAAGGATCGAAGAGCTAAAAACTGAAAAACAAATCCAACTGTTTTCATCACTTGGAGCAATCTTGGTAATTACCATAGCATTCTCTATTCTAATCGCTTGCAAAATCTTCCAGAATTCCTGTAAAAAAGATCATACAATTACCATCCAAGCACCACCTTTGCAAGAACAAATATCAACACCAAAATCTCAATCAGCATCATCCCAAAATTTATCTGACTGGCCACAACCACCGAGGATAAACAACTTTCCATATTTTTAGCACTTAAGGCGGGAAGAGTTAAGCAACCAATACTCAGCTTACCTGCCACGAGCTGCTTACGTCGGGAAAATCGATGGAAGTTTCTATTCGATTTTCAGGTGAATGCTGATCTTGCGTCTGCTGCAGTCTTTTACCGGAAACTCTTCAATTACAATTAGCTTTAGTTATTATTCGAGTAATTAGCATTAAGTTCAGTTCGATTTAATTGTTCGATGCATTAAGACGGGTCTGAAGACCCTTAAATATATTTTTTAATACTCGAACTCGTTGTTATTATTAACTTATATATATTTTATTTTGTTAAGCTTAGAGATAGGGTTTAACGTTTAAGTTTTTGAAGATTCCGGTAGTATTGCATTAGTATAAGATACATTTTTTTATCGAATTTTATTAGGATTTATCTATAACGTAATAGATCTAGGACAAAAGTTCACTGTTATGATATCATTGTATAATTAATATTTGAATAGTATTTGTTGATTTAGATATTGTTGTTTTGATTAAAAATTATTAATTAATAATGTTTAAATTTAGAGAGTCATTTATGCAATCAAATTTTGGTATCCATTGTTTGGAATTCGCTTTATATTCTTTGAAAATTTTTAACGATTAATATTGAATAAAGCTTTTAACTTTGAAACAAACTCTGCAGTCTTCCTATCATTTTCAATATGGCAGCGTATATTCTGAATAATATGAGACCTTGGACATGAATTTAGAACTCCAGGCTCAACGACAAGTACTTAAAGCTATCATATTTTCTATGCTTTCGTATCCAGAAAAATTTAAGCTTATTGCGTTTCCCAATAGAGTTTAGTTTGCTGAGATATTCATGGACAATTTTCGCCCATAGCTTTTGTTTGGAGACAGCAGCATGGTACTAGCTAGATATGTTGATTTTGTTTTTCTCTAATTATTGTCCACAATTTATTCTACTCCATGTAGAGAAGCGAAAATTTGTGCTATAGGCTCAGAGATAAGTACTTCAAATACTCGTAGGTAAAGTATCTCATTATCTTGATCGAATCTATTGGCACTCGAGAAGGTGATATGGTCAGTAACGCATTTCAACCACCGATCCGTTCACCCAGCTGCGATACATTCAAATTTTAAACCAGTATGTACCATAACTAAACAGGCTTATATTCCGTCCGAAGAATCACTGGAAACAAATCTCATTTTCACCAACGGGGTTGAACCAGGAACCTTTGGCTTACGCAGCGAGCACTATAACTACTACACTACGCTGACTACTTGTATTCCTTTTTAGGTCTTTTTAAATAATTTTTTACAAAGACCTACTAGTTTCGCGACCTGTCTGTCCGTTTGTCCGTCCGTCTGCCCCTCTGTCCGTGCGTCACAGCTAGTTTCCTCAGAAACTATAAAGCTAGAATGCTCAAACTTTGTGCAAAGGTCAGAAGTGATGGTCTCTCAAAAGTTAAGGACTTACCGAAAATTTTAAAAAATTTTAGGGGGGGTCCTCCTTAATAACAAATCAACCCTTAAATTTTTTTTAACCAAAGGTAGTCGAGTGGGGTATCAAATGAAAGGTCTTGATTAGAGCTTTTAGAATCTGAAATAAAAAATCATTTGATGGAATCCAGGGAAGGCAAAATGTACCAAAAAATTGTGTGCCACCCCTTTTGCGATTGGACACCGTTGTGCCGGAAAAAATCTGAAAATTGTCACCAATGTGGACCTATATGAGTACAAGGGCAACAAAAACCACAGAAATCGACACTCACTCAACTTTGTTAATAATAGTATGATTTATAGATTTCACATTTTCGCCCATAAAATCAAAACGGTACCTTTAAACTTCTTGATGTTTTGCAATTATATAGACTGATATAAGATATGTACGTTTACGTTTAATTGAGGTCGAATCATAATCAAGTGAGTTAAAGCGATTTCAATTGCATGGAATTACAACAACAATAACCCGTGTTTATGGTTGATACATATTTCAAATTGGCCTAGGCACTTTTATTTTCTTTCAATTTTTATGAAAATTTAAGGAATAGTGTTTAACTTGAATATGTTCAATTGGCTTATGAAAGAAACTGTGCATCTTTAGCATAAATTTGAACGATTTCATATCCAAGTGTTGGATAAATAATTCAAGATATCGATTCACGCTTTTAGAAAACTTGTTTCTAACCCTAGGATAGTAACAAAGACTTTCTGGTAGGAGCACTCTGCTGCTTACTCAACTTGTTTAGTATACATATGCATTTTTCATCCCATTGGTGTTTAGTATTAATTCCTTGGCGTATTATTGAGCCAAAAAGGAAAATATTTGCGAAATGAACTTTTCTACATTGAAGAACTGGCTGTACAATGCACATGTACATCTATTTTCCAAGATATCCTTGAATCTAACTATATCCCTTACGCTTCAAAGTCAAATCTTTTAACGATCATCAGCAACAAAATCTCAATTTCATGCCATATGAAAAAGCCAACTCCCATGTGAACGAGCTCAAATGATGAATCAGAAATTATTTTTAAGATTGAATAATTTAAGACAAATTCACATATCTCTTCATGGTAAGATATTCCTATTTCTCCATGTCAAAGAGTTAGTAAGGAGGAATTTGTTAGTGATTCATTTAGAAGAGTGTACCGATCCTATCTCTACAATACTTATAGTTGACATACCTTTTGATTATTTAACATTATTTATGGGCTAAGGTTTTTGAATTGTATTACAGCACTTGACTGATGCTTACTAATCAGACGAATCTTAACTTTCTTTAAAACAGCATAATAGACTCCTCGGGGTCATGCACAAGAAATATCTTCGTACCAAAGTGGTTATTTTATGGAATGGCTTCTTGGGCAAATATTTTAGTGGACCATTATTGGGTTTCCTTTTCATTTCAAATTGTTTTGATTAGTGTTTTGTATAAAAGAATTATTATAATGAATTTTAAAGGCAAAAACCAATATAAAATCTTTAAGTTGCGGGGTTAGCTAAGTAAGCATTAAATGCCAGTCAGTTGATGAAGAAAATGCAATTTCGTTTTTTGTTTTTCTTATTTTATCGTTGAACGTTTTTGTTTAACAACTCAACATCACATTGATCTCTTCGCGTAATTTGTAATTTAATTGCAAAAACAAATTTGTTTTCAGTGCTGATGTTGTTCGTGGAACCAGGGTCATGTTGCTCTTTTCACATCACATAAATCTAATTAAGGCTAATCTGTGTACAAGGAATTTATCGTCATTTTAGTTGTTTTTGTCCAGTTTCAAAAACTTTCCCCAAAATCGCAAAGTTATGTAATTAGAAATAAAATGTTACGCTGTTCATGAAGAATACTATTGCTTACAAGTCTCACTCTTTTTTCTTTCTTTTTATTAGATCTCTGTAAAAAACTTTTTTTAACAAGGACCCACTAGTTTTGCAACCTGTCTGTCCGTGCGTCACGGCAAGTTTCCTCAGAAACTATAAAAGCTATAATGCTCAAACTTTGTGGAAAGATCAGAAATGATGGTCTCTCAAAAGTTTAGATCTTACCAAAAATTTAAATTTTTTTCAAAGGGGCCCCCCCAAATTACGAAGTAGCCCTTAAAAATTTTATTAATCAAATGTTGTCGAGTTGAGTATCGAATGAAATGTCTTCATTAGGACTGTGAGAATATGAAACACAAAGGTCATTTTATTTATCAGGGGGTGGCAAAATGTACCAACGTTGATTTAGACCATTTGTTTTCTATTAGACAAATCGCTATTTAACAACCCTAACAGCAGACCCCTTATACCGTATCTGACAAGTTTCGTAGGTAAAATTGCATGATCAACAGAGTCGAATGCTTTTGCCAGGTCCAGGAAAGTTATTGATATCTGATCTTTTTATCGATATGCTGTAATATCTGACTGGTAATTTTACTTAATGCATCGTTTGTACCTAGGTTTTTAATGAATCCAAATTGTGTGTCTGATAACTTATATCTAATAATGAAATTGAAGACTCTGTTCAATATGATTTTTTCAAAAATTTTCGCAATATTAGAAATCAACGGAATATATCTAAGATTATTGACTATGTGCTTATCACCGTTTTTATGTATTGGTTTTATTTCAGCAGTTTTTAGCACATCTGGCCAGGTTGGAGAACTAATACTGACATTAACTAAATAAGTAATTGGATTTACAATAAAATCAGCAATTATCTTCAAAGTTATTGGATGAATTCCATTTCTGCCCTACCAGGCGAAAAACCGAAACTGCATCGGATGATGTTTTGAGATAATTGAAGTTTTCTTTTTTGCTTGTTGACATGTAGTAAGTAAAGGTACTTGGGTACTTTTTTTTAGGACTGGTTATTTTTTTCTCTAGAGTTTAAATATCTTGTTTTAAAAACAGTAGAGTATTTTCTTAATTTAAAAGACTTCACTTGCTCTAACTAGTGTTACGAATTACTAAGCAAAAAAAGCAGTAACTACCAAATCTGTTTTTTAGTGTGAAACATTTATTTCAATTTGTAGATCAGAAGCCAAAGAAGAGTAACAGAAAGTAATTGTAAAGGGTGGTCCAACCATAATGCACGATGTTAATTGTGAGTCACTCCGTAACGTCAAGTTGTTTCGCCCAACTTAATTTGACATTTATTTCTTTCAGTGTTTGACAAATTCAACCATGCAGACTCGACTCGTCATCGTGCCCAACAAGTGAACATCTCACGAACATCACTGATGCGAATTTTGAATAAAGATTTGGATTTACACATTTACAATGTCCAATTGGACTCAACAGCTGAAGCCTATTGACCATTTCAAGCGTCGGCAATATGCCAAATGGTGGGTTGAACAGACAGAAGGGAATGGTGACTTTACAAAGAGAGTCATCTTCAGCAACGAGGTACACTTTCACCTCAGTGGATTCGTTAACAAGCAGAATTGCCGCATTTAGGCAAATGAGAATCCAGGAATGATTGTTGAAAAGCCGATGCATCCACAAAGAGTAAGTGTTTGGTGCAGTTTATGGGCTGGCGGCGTCATCGGGCCGTACTTCTTCGAAAATGAGGATTGCCAAGCAGTTACCGTGAATGGTGTTCGCCATCGGGAGATGATAACGGACTTCTTGTGGCCAGAAATTTGGGCTATGGACCTGGGCGGCATGGCATTCCAACAGGATGGTGCCACTTGCCACATAGCCAACGAAACAATGGAAATTCAATGGCCATGTTAACCCACGTTGTGGCGATGTTAATTAGCCGCCACAATCATGTGATATGACACCGTTGGACTTCTTTCTCTGGAGATATTTAAAAGAAACAAATTAGGTAAACAGACCTACGCTCATGTCTGAAGGGTTTTGTATTCAATTTACAAAATGCAGTCACCAGATCGAATCAAATCAAGAAAAATGTCAAAGACGATTTTATTGGAGTAAATATGAAAAACGAGGATCATACTATTAGTAACAAAGTTGAACGAATTTCGACTTCTGAGGTTTTCATTATTGTTATACTCATAAATATCTCCCTTGGTAATTATTTCAGATGTCCATTCGCGAGGGAGGAGACATATTTTTCATGTATTTCCCCCCCTGGGCCCCCACTGAAGCAAAAACTGACAGTTTAACAACTGCTTTGAAAAGCTCCCATAAAAACTTTCATTTTATACTTATATCGGCTACGTTTGATGAATTTTTTTTCAGGGGCCACTCTCCTGTACTGTTATCATCGATTAATGGCCAACTTTTTCGAATCCTAGAATCGTTACAAGGCCCTTTTGCTAGGAGCTCTCTCCCGCCTTCTTGACTTGTTTCACTTATGAGTATTAATTGTAGGTACTCATCTTCAGTCATTCATTAAATTGAATCAAGTGTTCAAAGCATGCCCCCTAAACACTGAAGTTGGGAAAAAATAACTCAAAATCATTCAATCTTCGTATTTAAAACAGGCAATATTTTGTGTTACAATTACTGATACCACAAGCTGAACCAATTCTCAAAGATATACATGACACCTATCATTCCTGAAATTTTCATGCAAATCCTAGCAAAACTGTAGTGTCTGAGTCGGTAAAAAGCGCATGTTGTTCTATAGCCATATGTTGCCATAGTAATAAATGCAGCGCATATTGTTCCATAGTAATACCGGAAAATTCAAACCGCTATAACTTCGCTAAATATGATTCAATCTTTATGAAACTGTCAGGATAGATCAATCTTATAAATAAACATCTTCGTACTGAATTTCATTGAATTTAAGGGTACCGTTAAAATTTTATTCAAGAAAACATAAAATCGATAAATCAGACTATTACTAAGAAAGTTGAGTGAATTTCGACTTCTCTTGTATTTGTTGTTGTTGTTGTACTCACCAAGGCCTACATTACTGATTTTTTTCAGATTTTTCGGATCACAGGTGTCCGATCGCGAGGGGGGGGGACACAAATTTTTCGTGTATTTCCCCTCCCTGTGCGCCCCTCGAAGCAAACTTTGCCAAACTAAGACCTGTTTTGAAAAGCTCTCATCAAGACCTTTCATTTGATATCAGCTGCCTTCAATGAAATTTTTTTTTTCGGGGGGTCACTCGCCTATATAGGGAGACCCCCCTTAAATGCCTTATAAATTTATTTTTGTTAAACTTTGAAGAGAACACCACTTTACACCTACATACAAAATTTGATGTTTCTAGCTTAAGTAGTTTCCGAGAAAAACTGCTGTGACACACGGACGGACGGACAGACAGACGGACAGACAGGACGCGATTTTAGTAGGGTTTTGTAAAATTATTTTACAAAACCCTACAAGTGTACGTCAATAAGCCAAGAACGATTCAAGAGCTAAAGGACGAGATAATTCAGAACATTAACGACATTGAACCTCAATTATGTCTCAGAGTCATTGAAAATATGGACCATCAAATAAAAGTATGCCACCGTAGCTGTGGGGAGCATTTGGGCGATATTTTGATTTACACATAATTGTCATAGATCCTCCTATTGTAATAAAAATATTAACATAATTCTCTGAAAACGTTTGGTTTTATTTACAATGAACATCGTGCGATTTGGTTGGACCATCCTTTATATTCACCTAAATGCATGTATTTAAATTTACTATCATTCGGGAAAATTGAATACATGTTTACTTGTTTTTCCATACATAGTTGTAAATAAATCGCCAAATTTTTAAGAAAATCCAACGATAAATTTTAGTTGTCACGTTGTATAGAAGAATAGCTGGCTCAACTTAGTCAAGTTAGTAACAGTACCTAAGTAAATTGGCAGGCTGAAAATTGACATCTTTAATCTTTTTTTTTGGCAAGTATACTATTGTTTTTTTCAGTGTATTCATATTTATTTCTGCTTTTGTGTTTTTAGGTCTTTGTAAAAATTTTTTTTACAAAGACCTACTAGTTTCGCGACCTGTCTGTCCGTCTGTCCGTCCGTCTGTCCGTCTGTCCGTCTGTCCGTGCGTCACAGCTAATTTCCTCAGAAACTACAGAAGCTAGAATGCTCAAACTTTGTGAAAAGGTCAGAAGTGATGATCTCTCAAAAGTTAAGGCCTTGACAAAAATTTAAAAAATGTTTAAGGGGGGTCCCCCCTAATAACGAATTGGCCCTTAAAAATTTTTTTTAATCAAAGGTAGTCGAGTGGGGTATCAAATGAAAGGTCTTGATTAGAACTTTTAGAATCGGAAATAAAAAAATCATTTGATGAATTAGGGGGTCCACGGGAAGGCAAAATGTACCCAAAATTTGTGTCCCCTCCCCCCCTCGCGATTGGACACCTTTCAGCCGAAAAATCTGTAAATTATCACGAACGTGGACCTTCATGAGTACAAGGGCAACAAATACCTTGGAAATCGAAATTCACTCAACTTTGTTAATAATAGTATGATTTGTAGATTTTATATTTTCGCCCATAAAATCAAAACGGTACCTTTAAACTTCTTGAAATTTTTCAATTATATAGACTGACATAAGATATATATGTTCACAAAATTTAATTGAGATCGAGTCATAATCAAGTGGGTTATAGCCATTTCGATTATATGGAATTACAACAACCATAACACGTGTTTATGGTTCATATAGGGTTTTCCAATAAGAGGTGTTATTTTGATATTAAAAGAAAAATGCTCTTTTTTAAAATAAATTATCAGATGTTTAGTTCATTGTAAAGGAGAAGATATGCCGTTAATATCAATAACTAACATTGGGCAAATAACGACTACAACACGCTTACAGGGCCATATCCTCTTCATGAAATTTTCCATAACCAAATCGCAAAGTGGCTGCCCTACGTCCTCGATAGCCTCACGAATTTCATCTTTGAGATCTTGAATCGACGCTGGGCTTTTCGCATAGGCCTTCTCTATCACGTGGCTCCAAAGGAAGAAGTCGCAAGGTGTTAAATCAGAAGATCTATTCAAAATAACACCTCTTATTGGAAAACCCTATATATATTTAAAATTGACTTAGGTACTTTTATTTTCTTTCAATTTTCATGAAAATTTAAGGAATAGTGTTTAACTTGAACATGTTCAATCGGCCGAGCATTCAGAAAAATCATTTAAACTAGATTAAAATGGCGGCTGCACTGTGCTTATGAAAGAAACTGTGCATCTTTTGTATAAATTTGAACGATTTCATATCTAAGTATTGGATGAATAATTCAAGTTATCGATTCACGCCATTAAAAAACTTGCTTCTAACCCTAGGATGTTTACAAAGACCTTCTGGTAGGAGCACTCTCCTGCTTACTCAACTTGTTTGTTACTTAGTTTTGAGTTTCATTTCATTATTGCTACATTTAGTGTTATTTGTTTGTGCTAAAAATTAGGGATAGGTTCCAATATTTAGGATAGGTATATGTTTTGCTTGTCATATAATGTTTAGAGATAAAGTTTAACGCTTTGATTAGGAATATTGTACTAGTATACGATAAAGTTTTTGATTGAATTTTATTAGAATTAGGTTACAACATATTAGGTATAGGATAAAAGCTCACTGTTGTGTTAAAATTATGGATAATTTTTGAATAGCATTGATTGGTTTTTTTCTTTTTTCTATTTTTGATTTGAATTTTATACTGTTGTTTGTTTTTGATTGATAATGTATAAATTTAGAGAGCTATTTGGGCCATTAGGAATTTGCTTTATATTCTTTGAAAATTTCTAACGATTAGTATTGTATACGGTGCTTTTCACTTGACTTGGCAGGATTTTTCAATTTTACGTATAGCACTCGTTGCGTGTAGACGTATGTTTTATCACTCCTATCATTCATTTTAAAAATTAATTAATTTTTCTCCATAGTTTTCAAAATATTAAATTAAAATTTTCTAAGTCAGGCAAGAACAAATTTTGATTTTTATCGAAGGAATTGACCCACGGAATCATATCGAACATTATTTTACTTCGATAGATCAACAAAAGCAAATAATCCAAAGACTAACTCGTGACTGCTGGTATTGAATAGCCCGACGGCTTCCCCCCGTTGGGGAACGTCGGAGAGAATAGCAATATGAAACTGGTGGCGATCCTCAATAAAAGGAGACACACAAGTAACCAAGAAAGCCCCGCAGATGGCGAGCGTAAAACTAAAATAGTGGAAAACAAACAAGTTGTAAATCAGGAATTGAGACTACGACTGAAAACCCTCGAAGATATGTACAAGAGAGGAAAGAAAACTCAAGATAAAGAACAGAAGAAGCAAATCAATACGGAACTTAGGTGAAGAAAGCTGTCAAACAAGCTATCTTAGAAGCAGTTTTGGCTGTCGTAGTAAAGACAGCCAAAACTATTATGTAGCGCTGGATGGACTACAATAAGAAATGGACGATGAAGAATATATTGAAGGTAATTCTAATCAAGATAACAATGTAAAATTATCCTTGTTATCTTGATCAGTACTTAAACAAGTTGGGTAGACAGACCTATGCTCATGTCAGAAGGGTTTCGTACTCAACTTAGAAAATGCAGTAATCAGCAACAAATAAAATCAAGAATCACGTCATGTTCGAGGATCATACTATTATTAACAAAGTTGAAAGAATTTTGACTTCTGAGGTATTTCTGAAAGTTATACCCATAAATATCTCGCTTGATAATTTCTTCAGATTTTTTAGATCACGGGTGTCCATTCGCGAGGGAGGAAGCACATTTTTCATGTTTTCCCCCCTCCTGTGCCACCACTGATGCAAAAACTGTCAGTTTAACAACTGTTTTGAAAAGCTCTCATAGAGAACTTTCATTTGATACTCATATCGGCTACCTTTCATGAAATTTTTTTTTCAGGGGCCACTCCTCTGTACTGTAATCATCGGTTCATGGCCTGTTTTTTCGAATCTTAGAATGTTTACAAAGCCCTTTTGCTAGGAGCTCTCTCCTGCCTCTTCGACTTGTTTCAATTGTATGTACTCATCTTCATGATACCTATCATTCCTGAAATTTTTGTGCAAATCCCAGCAAAGCTGTAGTGTCGGAGTCGGTAAAAAGCGCATATGGCTCAATAGCCATATGTGTCCATAGTAATACAGGGCATATTGTTCCATAGTAATACAGGAAAATTCAAATCGCTATGACTTCGTTAAATACATTTCGATCTTTATGAAACTTTCAGAAAAGATTAATCTTGTGAATAGTCATCTGCTTGCTAAATTTGATTGAATTTAAGGGTACCGTTTACATTTTATTCAAGAAAACATAAAATCGGTAAATCATACTATTACTAACAAAGTTGGGTGAATTTCGAGTTCTCGTGTATTTGTTGTTGTTGTACTCATTAAGGCCTACATTCATAATTTTTTTCAGATTTTTCGGATGGAAGGTGTCCAATCGCGAGGGGGGGTACGCAAAAAGTTCGTACATTTCCCCTTCCCCTGCCCTCCTTGGTACTCTTAAGGCAATTTTAAGACTTGTTTCGAAAAGATCTCATTGAGTCCTTCCCAACGACACCCTATTTGACTACCAATGGTGAATTTTTTTTTGAGGGGTCACCTCCCTATATGGGGAGACCCCCTGAAACCCCTTTGAAAAATTTTCCCACCAAGAAGACACCACTTCTGACCTTTCCACAAAGTTTCATGACTGTAGCCTCTATGGTTTCGGAGAAAAAGTGCTGTGACATACAGACGGACGGACGGACGGACGGACGGACGGACGGACGGACAGACGGACACAGGTCGTGATTTGTATTTTAGTACAAAACCCTAAAAATAAGGACAAGATACCAGCTCGCAGTTCTGCTGGTCCTTCTTAAAAAGTTTTCGAAAATACAGGGGGAGTTCCGTCAATTAACGTGTTCGATCAAAGCGGAAAGGATATGGTTCGGCTATTGGCAGCCGAAAACAAATTAACCATTTTTGAGATTAAAAGAATCAATGCCAAAAAATTAACAGTTAGAGCGAAATCACTGGTTGATTTCAAATCAGCTAAAAATGCATTGAATTCTGGGGAGGTTCCACACTTCACATATACCCCAAAAAGTGAGAAGAACCAGAACTTTTTGTTGAAGAGCTTTTACTGGGGAGAAGAAACCGTCGATCTTCTTCACGTGCTCAAGGAAGCTGCACCTGAAATTGAATTTGTTCCTATTAAAACCTTGGCGACAAGAAAAATTTACCACTTTATTCAGTGGAAATTTCAAATAAGAGCAGCCCAAGTACTCGTCAACAAATAAGATGCATTAACTTCTGAGTGGTGGGGTGGGAACACCTCCAGAAAAGAGAAGTAAATCAGTGTTATCGGAGTCAAGGATTTGGACATTTGTTTGCCAACTGCGACATGCATTATCGATGCGTCAAATGCAAAGACGTTCATGCTCGCGGTGAGTGCAAATTGGCTCATACGGAGACAAAGGAGAAATTATACTGTGTTAATTGCGGTGTTTTTGGTCACCCACCATCAAATTGAGCTGCTGCCAATATCAATATGTGAGAGTGAAATTTGTCCCAAAGCAAACACAAGTACACCGCAGGGCCATAGCTCTGAACTACGTCAAGTCGGGAGTATCATATGCACTCGCCGCTAGTAAGTGGCAATAATGAGTTGCTTATCATAATTAACCAGCAACTAAATTCTTTATCGGAGAGAATCGATAAACAAGATACGAAAATTAATTTTGTATTTCAGCATTTAGGGCTTTCATATACCTCAAAATAACTTGTCATCCGTCACATTCCCATGGATACGATTCGTTTCATCTTGATCAACGTCAACTCCATTGTTACGATAAGTTGATGTGATTATCTCCTTGAATTCATTGTTAAGCAAAAGCCTGACATCATGCTTCTGACTGAAACCCACCTCAGTTCATGGCACCCCACGACATTCAAGAATTTCGAATTCGTAAGAAACGATAGGGTAATAGGTGATGGGGGAGGTGGCACCAGGACATTGGTTCCAAGACCGTATTGTGTCCAAGATATTGAAAAAGCTTTGAATCTCTTGCAGTGTCCGTTATCAAAATCTCACTGCCAGGTGGGAATAACCTCTTCGGTATCACTGCCTATGCAACTGGTCGAAATGTTCTCAAGTTCAAGTAGGAGCTCTATTCCTTGTTTGAAATATTCAAGTTGAACAGGCTGCATGGTTATTATATTCTTGCTGGTGATCTGAACGCCAAGTATACATCATGGCTGAACGCCACCAATAATCAAAGAGGTGTATCCCTGAAATCGTAGATAATAGAGAACCAAATTGAATACAGGCGCAATCTATATGGGTTGGAGCTCACAACATACCCTAGGACAAATTCATATTTGGACCTCTGCATTGGTGACGCAAGACTTGAATTCAGCTTTAATAGTCCTCAACGGAAACTGCAGGTGCTTCCTTATGATAGCAACTATAACGCAATCGTAATGGAAATCAATTATCAAAGGGATGAAATATTCTTCATTCCAGTTCAATGTGAAAATTATCGGTTGAATTTAAGAAAAAACAGACTGGGGAAAGTTTCAAAAGAAGTTCAATCGAGAGTACCAGAAGCAATGTCCTCTCCTGACGATGGCAATGCTTGCTTAATGGTTCCTAATAGCAATCTAACTAACGATGAAATATATCTCGGTTTGTTGTGGTTAGAGAAGCTGACGTTGGAAATGGTTGAGAAAGTAATCCCCACGATAAAGCATCGAAACAATCTGAAAAGATGTAAAACACAAACCATCGCAAAATTGAAAAGATTGAAAAGCCTTCTTCTAACGCGCGTCAACAATATTTACCGGTGATTTTTGGACTACAACCATCCCTCGTTGGCTCTGTTGAAATCACACATGAAAAATGTCCGGAAGTTAATACGTTCATACTTCAGGAGAGAGGTCAGCAATCAATGGGTGGAAAAATTGAGGGATTTTAGCCCACAGGACTCAGATGGCGTTTTCGCGAAAGTGAATAGCATATTCCGTAAGAAGTCTCGAGTGAAGGTATCGAATCTTGAAGTCAATAGTGATGAAATAAATCTTCTCGATAGGGCTGGTATCGAAATTGATAGAACGACTCCGGATAGAAATGGAAACAGGATTATATGTGAGGGATTGCATAAACTTGCCCTGATTGGAACACATTTTGAATTGGTTCATCTACCAAACGCTGAGAGAGAGAGTGAAATATTTTCAGAGGTCGTTGAAGCAAAAGTTCCCGGCTTCAAATCAAACTTGAACGGTGAATCAATTCTTCATTTCAATGAAACATTCACATCTGACCAAAAAATATTTTTGATTATTTTGTCAGCTATGAAGATTTGTGCTTCATATTTCGCAGAATAAACAACAAGAACTCATGTGGTACTGATGGTACTCCAAATGTAGTTCTCGGACATCTGCCTGAGGTTGCTTTTAAGAATTATCGTATATTGTTCAACAACATGTTGAGCAATTCATATTTCCCAAATGAGTGGAAAAAGGCTAAGGTACTTCCAATCTTGAAGAAAGGAAATCATTTTCATGCCCTAAAAGCTATCAACCAATCAGCTTGCTGCCTAACATCAGCAAGATGTTTGAAGTTATACTTAACAAAACATTTAACGCCCACATTGGCAAATATGAGTTGATGCCAAAATGCCAATTTGGTTCACGTGCCACGCATTTGACCATACATGCAAGTACAAAAGTAACCTCAGAAAACTGTTGGAAACTAAATGATATAGAACGTGTTGGAGCATGTCTCATTGATATGGAGAAAGCCTTCGACATAGTGTGGTTAGATGGACTAGTTTTTTAACCCCTCGAGGACAGGTTCCCCATACACCTTGTCGCAATGATGTGCAATATGTTATACGGAAAATCATCTGCTGTAATTGATGAAAATCTGGCGATAATACGCGATTTCAATTTCTTGGATGGTCTGCAATAGGGAACAGTTACTGTGCCGGTGCTCTTCTCAATATTCATTCGCAAGCTATTGAACGGCTTTATTCTAACGTCTCGCCAATGTGATCATTGGTAGCGTTTGCTGATGATCTGATAATCTATACCGCAGACCGGAAAGTTACAATAGCTCAGAGCCATCTTGCAAAAAATCTTCAATGATATGCAGCTGTACACTGACAATTGGCAAATGAAAATCGATGTGGAGAAGTGTGAAACAATCTTGTTTCGAACAACGCTGCAGAGGTCAGTCAAGACCTGAAACGTAATTGGAAGGATTTCCACATCATGGCTGGCGAAGGTAATTCAGAATGCGAAGTCATGCCCCTACGAAGACGCTTTCATTACATTGATCCAAATGTCAAAATTATCTGTTACAAGACCCTAGTTAGACCAGTTTTTTCATATGAATGTCAGATCTGGTACAACCAGAGTGCTAGTACAATGGAAAAATTAAGAGTTTTCGAAAGGAAATGTCTTTGTGCATGTACTCGTTTTTACAGAAAGCCTGAGACGGATTGAAAGCACTAAATATCACATAGAAGAATCTATCAAACTACTGAAGTGACAAGAATCGATATCTTTATATTGAAACTTCTTCGGAGTCATATCGCAAGATCTGTAACTGTGAGTGAAAACCCCTACATTTTACGGCCGTTCCACCCTACAGACGGGTATATTGCGACTTGCCTCGCTACTGGCTACATTCCTCCAGAAGCACTCGTGTATTTGGACAAGAATCGATATGTTTTTGATTCTGACGGTGTCCCAATCATATATCACATATATAGATGGGCCACTGATAAGAAGATAAACTATCCTCCGAATTTTAGTTCACGAGACCAACAATTCCAATGGAGAAACTAATTTGCTAGATTCATTGAAGCTGATCGAGCTGAGACGGAGCAATCTAGGTATTGGTGCCTGAATGACAATGTCTATATTATCGCTGTTTATTTTCAGTTTTTGTGTTTTTTGTTAGTTTTTGAGTTTCAGCTCATTATTTCTACATTTAGTGGTGTTGTTTATTTGTATTAAAAATTAGGGGTACTTCAGGAATATGTTATTTTCAATATATGACGTTTAGCGATAAGGTTAAACGCGTAGGTTAAAAATATTGTGACAGAATTTTTTAATATAAGAAAAAGTCTCCGATTGAATTTTATTAGAGTTAGGCTATAACATATTCTTCTTCTTCTTAGCACTACAGCCCTTCTTGGGTCTTCGCTTCCTGCAAACAGCACCTCCAACTGTCTCGGTCCATTGGCCGCATCCTCCAATTCCGAAATCCGAGCAGCGATGAACTGTCTTCGTCGACCGAGTCAGACCAGCGTTTCCTCGTTTTCCCCACCAGCCTCCGGCCTCCAGTTTTCCCAAAGTATACCTTCTTGGGTATCCGTTGTTCGTCTATACGATTCATGTGGCCTGCCCATTGCAGCTTCTGTAGTCTAACAATCGTGGAGACCACCGGTTCATCAAAAACTTCATACATCTCATGGTTGTATCGAATTCGCTATTGGTCCCCGTCTAGCCTCACTTCAATGATTCGCCCCCAGGGCCCGTCGCTCAAACAATTTCAATATTTTTGCGGATGCTTGGGTTAGGGTCCATGTTTCACACCCATAGCATAACATTGGTCTTATCACAGATTCGTATACTTGGAGCTTTGTTTTCTTGTGTATACAGTTAGCCTTCAAGATCGTCAATACTGATAAAATATTTTATTTGCGAGCTGTATTCTTCAGCATATTTCGTCTCTTTCATTACCTGTTCTCGCTATATTGGCGCCTAAACACACAAATTCTTTTACATTTTCGACACTGTATTCCCCAAGTGTGATATTTTGTGTATTTGAGGTATCCTTCCTCGACTGCGCCGTGAGCTTTGTTTTATTTTCATTGATTTTGAGCGCTACTAATTTTGCTTCGCTGTCGAGATTTAGGAAAAGTTATTTGGCAGTTGTTAATGACCGTGACAGAATGTTGATGTCGTCCACATGGGATACTATTTGGCTCGACTTGTATGGAAATGTACCTTGCGTATCGATAGGTAGCTTCCTTATGACGTAGTCCAGAGCCAAATTGAATAGCAATGGGGCCAGCCCATCTCCCTGCTTTAGTCCGATATTTGTGTCAAAGGCATCGGTGAGTTGGTTATTGATGCGGACTTGAGAGGTCGCCGACGCCATTGTCATGCTGGTAAGACGGACTAATTTGGCTGGGATGCCAAAACCAAGCATTATTTGGTACAGTACGTTACGATCAATACTGTCGTATGCTTGCTTGAAGTCAACGAAAATTTGGTGTACGTCTATGTTGAACTCCCAGCATTTTGCAATTACCTGCTTGACTGTGAACAATTGGTCTGTTTTTGATTTACCTGCCCTAAAACCACCTTGATACTCCCCAATAATACTATTGGGGTATGATCCGATTTTATTTTAATTTTGTACGCCGTACAAAGTAGTGATATACCTCTATAATTTTCGTACTGCAGCTTGTCACCTTTGTGTGGAGAGGGAATATAATTGATTGGCTCCACTCCTTCGGCATATATTGGTGTTGCCAAATGGGCTGGATGACTTTGTGAATAGCTTGATTTCTTGTTGCCTAATGTACTGGATGACTTTGTGAATAGCTTGATGAAACTATTGCCACCATATTTGATGAGCTCTACTGGAATCTCATCGATTCCTGGCGCTTTATTATTCTGTTGGGCTTTGATGATAGAACAAACTCATCCAGAGTTGGTGGAGCCAATGGAAGCTCTACACAGATATCTACAGGCTCCTATGTTCTGGAGCTGTGCGGAGGATTAAAGAGGCTCTTGAAATATGATGCCCATCTTTCCTTAATCTTGGTTACATCAGCGATGATACTGCCGATGTTATCACAACAGAGCGAGGTTTTGGGCTGATAACTATGTTTCAGGCTTTTCACTACATTGTATGCTTGTCTTGTGTTGTTGACTTCTCAATTGGTCGTCATAGTATTTTCTTTTCTTAATTCTGATTATCTTATTCGCTACTCTTCTGAGATTTTCATAGTGTTCTCTCTTCGTCCTGGTTTTCCTGATTGCACCTGATTCTTTTAGTCTATCGCATTCTGGCACTCATCATCGAACCAATCATTCCTCTTACGCCGGGCTTGATGTCCGGTCGTCTGTTCTGTCCCCGTCCTGATAGCCGCTTCTACTTCCATCCAGAGCTCGTTGCTCGTCTTTAACGATGCATCTGATAAGATGGGAGCCAGCTGGTTGTGGAGGGTCTCCGTGAAATTTTTGGCCACAGACGCCGTTTGGAGCCTTTCGATGTCAAATTTTTGTAGCGGACTGGTCTTTGCCGAATATGCCTTTGACATACGACATCGATAGGTTAATTTGATCAAGTAATGATCTGAGTAACAATTGGCTCCTCGGTATGTACGGATGTTAAGTATGCTCCAGGTTCAACGTTGTTGGGTCAGAACATGGTCAATCTGGTTTTGTGTCATTTTATGAATGCGTCGATGTAGGAAGCAAGTCGAGCGTATGACTAGATTTCTGCTACATGCAAAGTCAATCAGGCGCTGGCCATTGTCATTTGCTTCATCGTAGAGGCTATATCCTCCAGTCGTTCCCCAATGAAATCACCCAGAATTATTTTTGTGTCGTTTGTGGGCAATGAGTCGACCACTCTTCCCAGGTGAATGTAGAATGTTTCCTTCGTTACTTCGGCCTTTTCTTCGGTCAGGGCGTGAACGTTTATCAGCCAGATTTTGATGAATTTCGCTTTTATACGGATCGCACACAACCGTTCATTGACTGACTTAAAATCAATAACGAGCGATTTGAACTCCCTATCTACAATGAAGGCCTCTCCGAATTCTCGTTTTCCAGTAGGCTTCCCACTTTTAAATATTGTGTGCGATTTCATGTCTTGGATGTCGTTTCCAGTCCAATTCATTTCCTGGACTGCCAATATTTTTAATTGATATGAACTGGCCTGTTGTAAAAGGTCCTTAACAGCTCCAGGGTAATTGAGTGATCTGACATTCGAGGATTCAATGCCGTAGTCCTTTTTCCGTTTCTGAGGTAACATTATAGGTGTAAGATAAAAGTTAACTATTGTGTTAAAATTATAAATAATTTTGGAATAGTGTTGGTTGATTTTTACTCCTTTTTCCATTAAAATCACTAAATATTTAATAATCTTAATTAATTTGAATTTGCTATAGTTTTTTTGATAAAATGTGTTTACCTGATAACGTATAAATTTAGAGAGCCACTTGGGCCATTAAGTGTTTTGTATGTTTATTGTTTGGAATATGTATTACATTCTTTTAAAATTTATTACGATTATTATTGAATAAAGCGCTTTTTAATTGCCTTGACAGGATTTTTCAATTTTACATTTTCTTCCGTAAAATCAAGAAAATACCCTCGAACTTCTTAAAATTTTACAATTATATAACTTGCTGTAAGATCCCCATGCTTACAAAAATTCTTAAGAAATTAAATCATAATCAAGTGAGTCAAAGCCATCTCAATCGCATGGAATTATAACAATGACACGTGCTGATGGTTGATACATATTTCGATCGACCTAGCCAACGTTCGGATTTGCATGAAAATTTAAGAAAAAGTATTTTTCAATATGTCCAATTGGCCGAGTATTCAGAAAAAACTATTTAAGCTGGAATAAAATGGAGGCTGTTTTGTGCTTATGCAAGAAACTCTGTATTTTCTGAATAACTTTGAATGATTTCTGATACAACTATTGGATTTATAACTCAAGCCATCGATTCATGCCATCGAAAAACTTATTATGAACACTAGAATCGTCACAAACCCCTTCTGGTACTCGACTTGTTTTAGCTTGTTTATTGTAAGATTTTCAAATAGGTTTATAAAGCTGTAAAAAATTTATGGGAAATATGCAATAAATTGTGGGGTCAATTTTCAAAATTGCTACTTCAACTACCTTTTCAGACAACTTCCTTGAATAAAAAATACTCTTTTCTCACCATCTTTGTAATTTTAAAGTGATGTAACCCTTAAATTTACTATTGAGATTCTTCATATTCTTTGAAGATCATTGAATAAATTTTGTGGAGAAAAAGCGATTACTCGTTTTCCGGCTATGGTCTTTGATACTCGTTTCAATGAAATACTGATATGAAAGGCTACCTTGCTTTTTTCATGCAGACTAAATTTAGCTGGCATTCCACCCAAAACCAGTTAATTCATGCTTTAAAACTACCTTTTTATACATGTTTTTGAAAAATAAATATTTTTGAAGCCATATAGGACATTGATCTTTAGAATTCTCCAATGCAAATCGGTAAATCTTCTCAGGATGTGGTGAAAATGAACCAAATCAACTTCAAAGTATCGTTGTGTATTTTTCAGGGTGGCATCAAATTATAAACATCTCACTTTACCGTGAGAACTCAATAAATAATCAATTTCCCTAAACAACTCCATAAAAGTTAATTTTTTTCCATAAAACTTCACCTTTTCTCTGATTTAGTTGATCAAAATAAAACCATTCACTTTGTTTAGTATGTTTATCAAAAATAACATACCAGTTCTTATTTATTCCCAATTTTCGTTTCGTTTTGCATAACAGCCCAGGCATATAATGACGATTCAACCTATGACAGGGTCATTAACATTACCTCTCCTGCTTATGTTAAACTTCCAAAAGCTAATATTATCACGGGTAATAATTCAAAATTTATTGAGTATATTTCATCATTTCCAACCTTAACATTTCAATTTCACGCATGTGCTTACACCTGTCCGAAGATAAGTGGATGTGTAAAATATAGCAATTTGACATGGATATAACCGTAGAAAGTAAAAGTATGCAGTTATAGACAACTTTTCAGGCATAGCTAGCTTTACAATAAATCCAATGTAGTGCAAGTATGTATATGCAGATTATGTATGTTATTGAGATCTCTTAATTAAATATTTCGTAACTTGCCGAATTAAGTCTTATCATATGCATATTGATATGTTCAATACGATATCATTTATTGAAATTAGATTGAAAGTGCAAAAATAATGGCGGGTCAGTTATGTTTTTTTCTCCATTATTGTTATTTAATTATGATTAATACATTTCAGTTTAAATGTTTTTCACGTTTGCAAAGCAAATCATTTTTCCTTTCATTGTCGAATATTTCTTTTATGTAAGTCATTAGAGCCAACTTGCAATCAAGTAGTCTTTTGGCGGAATCTTTTAATAATACAAGTTGGGTAAACAGACCTACGCTCATGTCAGAAGGGTTTTGTATTCAATTTACAAAATGCAGTCACCAGATCGAATCAAATCAAGATACATGTCAAAGACGATTTCATTGGAGAAAATATGAAAAAAGAAGATCATACTATTATTAACAAAGTTGAACGAATTTCGACTTCTGAGGTTTTTGTTATTGTTATAATCATAAATATCTCCCTTGATAATTATTTCAGATGTCCCTTCGCGACGGAGGAAACACATTTCTCATGTATTTCCCCCCTGTGCCCCCACCGAAGCAAAAACTGACAGTTTAAGAACTGTTTTGAAATGCTCCCATGAATATGTTCATCTCATACTCATATCGGCTACGTTTGATGAGTTTTTTTCAGGGGCTATTCTCCTGTACTGTTATCATCGATTCATGGCCAATTTTTTCGAATCCTAGAATGGTTACAAAACCCTTTTGCTAGGAGCTCTCTCCCGCCTCCTTGACTTGTTTCACTTATGAGCGTTAATTGTAGGTACTCATCTTCAGTCTATCATTAAATTGAATCAAGTGTTCAAAGCAAGCACCTTAAACGTTGAAGTTGGGAGAAAATAACTCAAAATTATTCAATCTTCGCATTTAAAACAGCCACTTTTTTGTTTTACGATTACTGATACCACTAGCTGAACCGATTCTCAAAAATATTCATGACACCTATCATTCCTGAAACTTTCATGCAAATCCTAGCAAAACTGTAGTGTGTGAGTCGGTAAAAAGCGCATGTTGTTCCATAGCCATATGTTGCCATAGCGCATATTGTTCCATAGTAATACAGGAAAATTCAAACCGCTATAACTTCGCTAAATATTATTCAATCTTTATGAAACTTTCAGGATAGATCTATCTTATAAATAGACATCTACATACTGAATTTCATTGAATTTAGGGGCACCGTTAACATTTTATTCAAGAAAACATAAAATCGATAAATCATACGATCACTAACAAAGTTGAGTGAATTTCAACTTCTCACGTATTTGTTGTTGTTGTACTCGCCAAGGCCTACATTTTTTTCAGATTTTTCGGATCACAGGTGTCCAATCGCGAGGGGGGACACAAATTTTTCGTGTATTTCCCCTACCTGTGCGCCCCTCCAAGCAAACTTTGCTAAACTAAGACCTGTTTTGAAAAGTTCTCATCAAGACCTTTCATTTGATACCCATATCGGCTACTTTCAATGAATTTTTTTTTTTTAAATACCTTATAAATTTTTTTTGGAGTTGAACTTTGAAGAGAACACCCCTTTACACCTACATACAAAATTTGATGTTTCTAGCTTAAGTAGTTTGCGAGAAAAAGTGCTGTGACACACGGACGGACGGACGGACGGACAGACAGAACACGATTTTAGTAGGGTTTTGTAAAATTATTTTAAAAAACCCTAAAAAGCAAGGAACAAGATTGAATTGAGGAAATTTAGAGATAAGGTAATTACAATATAATCAAATTGGGACTCCCATCGCTTACAATGTACAATGAAATATTAATGAACAAAACTTGTGTAAATATGTAATCGATAGAGTTTTGATAGAATTGTGTAACTGTTTTCTTGAGTTTCTTTATCATTGACGAAAAAGATTCATGTTATATCTGTAGGTAAATTCATCCAAAGTTAATGAAAGGTAAATTGTTCTTGAAGCTTACAAATACCCCACTGCTGTTCTTCCATGCTTCTTAGTGGAAAAGTATACATATTTTATGAGCATCAGAATATCCTCAAACCAAATTTGCAATTTATTTTGCAGTTCATCAATTTTCCACAGATCAGCATAGGCAGAGATACAATTTTTCCCACCAAAGACATATCACCCGAATAACGTAGGGAGTACTAAAGAATATTGCTTACAGTGAATTCTTTATATAAAATCTATAGGCCTTCAAACTTATATGGATCCCAATCCATTCTAGGTTTAGTTAGGAATAACCATTGTAACCTTGTTTACACTTAACATAACGACGATTGAAATCGAGACAGTATAAATAAAATGATTTAGTCTAAACTGCTTGGGTTTATTTAACCAGCCTCCAGGAACGACTGAAACACCTTTTGCACACAATGCCGCAATGACGATACAAGCATGGGGAAGTAGTGAATTAAAGGAAAATCAAATGTCCGTAAAGGACTACAGCGATAGTCTGCTACCTCGACAAGCGAAGATGTTGGTGCACTCAAAATTGGCCTTGTCTGAGGACGTGTGAAAGCGCTGAGAGGTTAGCATTGCGGTGTCATGAGACGGGTTCTTTTCCCCAGCACAAGGGCCCACTACAAAAACATTTCGCATTCACGAATTACCAGCTAGTAGTGTTCGGATCCACAGGCGTTGAGGCCGAGGTAATGTACTGGAGGGGTGCGTAGTTAAGTGCAACGAAATCGTTTGCCGAATATTGCGTAGAGTAATGAAAAAACGTTTAAATTTCAAACTAATGTATATTTACTCGTCCTTTCTACAACTTATACTGATACCGATAGCTCCTTCAACTCAGCTATTTATACAAAATTTTGTGTAATTCTTATATGTACATCTATATTACATTTGCATCTTACCCTAGCCGAGGTGGGTTAATCCATATACATAATTGTTTTATTGTTTTGTTTATGATACGCATGAGCGTCTAGACGTAATTCACGAAAAATAACCCAGGACTGCTAAATCCTTTTATTAGGGTTCATGATGCGTATGAGCGTCTACAAGGAATTACCCATGTAAGTCTCACGTGCGAGGCATGTGACGTAATTCCTCCCACCTTTTTTGTTCATACTGTCCTCAGTATGTTGTATTATAAAAATATTATTCTTATAATTGTAATACTTATGAATATATGATTTTTTGCGTTCTTAAATATCGTACTTGAATCTTTTAAGTATGCTAATGAGTGCATATTTACATTCTTAACGACAGTATTTAATATCAGTGGTTATTATATTATTTTTTTACATAGTATGATGAATCATTTATTCCTTATCTGTAGAGTACATTAACTTAATACAAGTAGTTTGTGCTTGAGAGATGTATTTCTATTAGTTTATTGGTAATAGTAGTAGTAAAAGCAAAATGTCGTCAACAGGCTAGGGTTATAACGTGTAAAGTTTTTATACTATCTTCGATTCAATTAAGACATCAGACATAATTTTGACCAACATATAAGTTTAAAATTTTTGAGTTTTTGTTATAAAGTGATCTTGATTTCGAATTTCATTGGGATTATTTTCTTTTATTGTGTTTGATCTGGGCTAGGACCAGGATTGGTTTGATGATTAGTTACGGTGTTTTTAAGCCTTTTTCTATTCTGTGGATGGATCTTTTGATTATTATTAGTTTTTTTAAATCCAGGATCTAGTTTTCGTGGCATAGGATTCTTTATCCATCTCAAATCTAATTCTGCGGAATGTCTACTCTTGTTGTGATACTCCAGGCTTTTTCTTTTAGGTTCGGTCAAATTTTTATCTACGGTTTCGGAACTTATTTCTCTAAAGTATACATCTGATGGTTTGAATTTGTGAGCAGAATGTATTGTGGTATTGTAATATTTAACACATTCTTCCACTGGGTTTGATAAAAGTAATTCCTTGGTTTCTAATTTTTGCCTGAGTAAAAAGGTTCGTAAATGCTCGTTTCGGTTTCTGTGGGCAACCTCTACATCAGAATTTCCTGTCTTGTGGTTAGGACTCGTGAAATATATTTCGATTTTTTTCCGTTTAAACCAATCGATAGTTTTCTGTGATATAATCGCAGATTCGTTGTCAGTCATCGTTTTTTTCGGCTTGCCTATTTTATTGAAAAGGGTTGTTAACGCGTTTATGATAGTATCCCATTGTCGGTCTTTTATTGGTATAACTGATAGAAATTTGGAAAATTTACCGATGCAGGTAAGATACATGCGATTTTTGTCTTTATACCATATATCTATGTGATAAATTTCTCTAATTTTAGTTGGTGTTGAAGTTTCCTTGAAGGGTTCTTTAGGTGGGTTTCTGTCATATTTACTTTGGTGACAAATCTCACAGTTATTTATATAATTTTGAATATAATCCTTAAGTTTTGGATAGTAATATTTAATTTTCACTTCGGAATATAATTTGTTAATTCCAATGTGATTTGTGTGTTTATGCATTTTTGCAATTAATTCCATGATTTCGCTGAGCGAGCAATCATGAAGTAAAGTGTTTGCATTGACTATAGATGCTTTCGTGTTTGTTTGTCTTCAAATATTATATTCTTTCTGGAGTACAAGTAAATGCTTTTTTTAAGGTATTTGAATTCCAGTGGTTCCTACTAAAGGTATATGATAGTGGAGGATATATTTTGCTTGGGTTTCTGTGAGCTCTTTAAAGAAAAACGTAATCCTAGTCTTTCGGTGAATATTTTCTTTCTTTGCTACTTTTGTTGCACCTATTTTTATGATGATTTGGGTAGAAAAACAATTAAGTGGTTTTTCTGATATGGGAATATAGTGCGAGTTATCTTCAAATGAAGTATGTTGTGTTGCTAGATCGCTTTCAGCCTCTAATGCATTTATTTCAACGCGGGACAACGCGTCGGCTATTACATTGTCCTTGCCTTTTATATATTTAATATGGAAAGCATATTCCATTAATTTCAATTTCCATCTCTGTAGTTTTGGATTATCTGTTTTGAGATTTTCCAAATATGTGAGTGGTTTATGGTCGGTATGCAGTTCAAACGTCCGCCCATAAATGTAAGGTCTAAAATAGTTTAGAGCAAATATTATGGCTAATAATTCTTTCTCAATTGTTGCTAGTTTTGTTTCTGAAGTATTCTGAATGTGACAATACTGCTCCTATTGCAAAATTTGAAGCATCAGCTGTTACTGCGAAAGTTTTATTGAAGTTAGGGAATTGAAGAATTGGATGATTAGAAACGTAAAGTTTTAATTTGTTGAATGCATCAGCATATTCTGTATTATTAATATCCACTTTGGTATCTTTTTGTAAGAACCTAGTCATTGGAAGTGCAATTTTCGCAAAGTCCTTAATGAATTTCCTGTAAAATCCCGCTAATCCCAAAAATGACTTAATTTGTTTTTGGGTTGTCGGTAATGGAAATTTTTCAATGGCTTCAAGTTTTTTAGGGTTGGGTTTAATACCATCTTTAGTAATAATGTGTCCAAGAAACTCTATTGATTTATTCAAAAATGAGGTTTTAGAAATTTCGATTTTCAGATTTGCGTCGCGTAAGGCTTGTAACACTTTTTGTCCATATACACAATCCATATTTTATTGATAAATTTATGCAATATTGAATTCATTAACCTCTGAAAGGTTGAAGGTGCATTTTTCAAACCAAAAGGCATGCGCGTAAATTCAAAATGCCCTTTGTCTGTGGAAAATGCAGTTTTGTGCCTATCCTCAGGCTTTATCTCAATTTGGTGAAAACCTTTGGCCAAGTCTATGCTTGCAAAATAATTAGCGTTACCCTACTGTCCAAGGATATCATCAATCTGAGGAATGGGGTATTTATCAGCGATGGTTACATTATTAATTTTCCTGAAATCAATAACTAATCTATGTTTATTGCCTTTTTTGGGTACGACCCAGACGGGAGAGTTATATGGTGATTTAGATGGAACTATAATATCTTGTTCTAAATCTTCCTTGATTTGTTCTTTAACGAAATTTCTAAGGAAGTATGGGTACCTATAATTTTGCTGATATATAGGCTCACAAGTTGTTAGTTTTAACTCGTGATTTATTTCGTGAGTGAATGATAGTTTTTGATTTTTATTGTATTGGATATCAAAAAATTCATCCTTGATCCTCTCAATCATTAATTTTTCCTCCCTCGTATAAATAGTTTCGTTATTTTTCTTAAAAGATATTTCAGGAATTTCAGAACTTTCTCTTGCTAATACGTCATTCACCTCGTTTGCAATTATAGAATAGTTTTCACCTTCTTGATCGAAGCTCAGTGAGATATTATTAATTGTGATTGTATTATGGGTAAAGTCAAGCTTTGCTCCGGTGCCAGCAAGCACATTTTGACCAATAATGCAATCAAAGGAACTATTAATGAAATCCATTAGTTTCCAACCAATAAAATGGTTAGTACAAAACTCGGATGGAAATTCAGTTTTCAAACCATAGTTCACTTGTTCGGATCTGTTTATTGAATTGATCAGTAACGGATTGTCTAGTTGAAAGCGCCGACGAGGGCCTACAAGTTTTGAGTTCATAAAGCAATGAGTACTTCCAGTATCAATAAGACATCTGAAAGATTTTCCCTCTATAGTTAGTCGAAGTATTGGGAGTTTTCCGAGGCTTGAAAAAGAAAATGTTCATTTCCAATATGTAAGGAAGAATCTGAAGAGGTGGCTGTATTCATAGAAACGTCAGTTGGTAGAGAAAGATCATTTTGCCTGAAATTCCGACTTTGTGGCCTCTGATAATTGCTTCCTGAATTCTGTTGACGATTTAATTGAATCGATTGAGGATTTTTAAAACGGTTTTGAGAAGTGCTATTGACAATATTAAACTGGTCTACTTGTCTATTTTTCGAACCGTAATGTAAATATCCGGAGTTCACTTATACTGAAAATGCGTTCTCTAAAGTTTCAGGCTTATGAGCACAGAGAACACCCCGAATAGGTTCTGGACACTTATCGATATACACATTTTTCACGATTTTTTGTCTCTGATTAATCTCACTTCTAGCTTGTTCAGCTGTGTATGCACCATTTGTTTTTATTTTGTTGCAAACTAGATTCAAGTACTTACTTAGATAAAAATATAGTTGTGCAGGAGTTGTGAAGCGAGCGCCAAGTATTTTCTCCATTAGCCTGATTTCCGTTTCTGGAACATCGAAGTGCAGCAGAAGTGATTTCCTCACTGTTGACCACTGTGTCGATGGTAAGGCATTTACCATTTCCTTCGGTTTCCCGGTTAGCTTACCAACAACCTGATGCTCGATGAGTTGTATGTGGGTTGCTGGAAGAGTTTTGATAATATCCTGAATTGCATCGATTGAGTTGATGAATGGATAGACATCTTGTTGATCGCCTGTAAAAGTTGGAAGGGAGTTGATGTATGAGCAAACAGTTTTGAAATCCATTTTTTTGTTTTCGTCGTTCGATATTTGTTCACTTGCGGACTTTTCTATCAGATTCGGTAGGGCTTCTAACAAATCACGTGCCCACGCCAGCTTTTTAGATAAAACATAATGAAAATCCTAATTTTTGAACACCCGACTGCGCCAGTTAAGTGCAACGAAATCGTTTGCCGAATATTGCGTAGAGTAATGAAAAAACGTTTAAATTTCAAACTAATGTATATTTGCTCGTCCTTTCTACAACTTATACTGATACCGATAGCTCCTTCAACTCAGCTATTTATACAAAATTTTATGTAATTCTTATATGTACATCTATATTACATTTGCATCTTACCCTAGCCGAGGTGGGTTAATCCATATACATAATTGTTTTATTGTTTTGTTTATGATACGCATGAGCGTCTAGACGTAATTCACGAAAAATAACCCAGGACTGCTAAATCCTTTTATTAGGGTTCATGATGCGTATGAGCGTCTACAAGGAATTACCCATGTAAGTCTCACGTGCGAGGCATGTGACGTAATTCCTCCCACCTTTTTTGTTCATACTGTCCTCAGTATGTTGTATTATAAAAATATTATTCTTATAATTGTAATACTTATGAATATATGATTTTTTGCGTTCTTAAATATCGTACTTGAATCTTTTAAGTATGCTAATGAGTGCATATTTACATTCTTAACGACAGTATTTAATATCAGTGGTTATTATATTATTTTTTTACATAGTATGATGAATCATTTATTCCTTATCTGTAGAGTACATTAACTTAATACAAGTAGTTTGTGCTTGAGAGATGTATTTCTATTAGTTTATTGGTAATAGTAGTAGTAAAAGCAAAATGTCGTCAACAGGCTAGGGTTATAACGTGTAAAGTTTTTATACTATCTTCGATTCAATTAAGACATCAGACATAATTTTGACCAACATATAAGTTTAAAATTTTTGAGTTTTTGTTATAAAGTGATCTTGATTTCGAATTTCATTGGGATTATTTTCTTTTATTGTGTTTGATCTGGGCTAGGACCAGGATTGGTTTGATGATTAGTTACGGTGTTTTTAAGCCTTTTTCTATTCTGTGGATGGATCTTTTGATTATTATTAGTTTTTTTAAATCCAGGATCTAGTTTTCGTGGCATAGGATTCTTTATCCATCTCAAATCTAATTCTGCGGAATGTCTACTCTTGTTGTGATACTCCAGGCTTTTTCTTTTAGGTTCGGTCAAATTTTTATCTACGGTTTCGGAACTTATTTCTCTAAAGTATACATCTGATGGTTTGAATTTGTGAGCAGAATGTATTGTGGTATTGTAATATTTAACACATTCTTCCACTGGGTTTGATAAAAGTAATTCCTTGGTTTCTAATTTTTGCCTGAGTAAAAAGGTTCGTAAATGCTCGTTTCGGTTTCTGTGGGCAACCTCTACATCAGAATTTCCTGTCTTGTGGTTAGGACTCGTGAAATATATTTCGATTTTTTTCCGTTTAAACCAATCGATAGTTTTCTGTGATATAATCGCAGATTCGTTGTCAGTCATCGTTTTTTTCGGCTTGCCTATTTTATTGAAAAGGGTTGTTAACGCGTTTATGATAGTATCCCATTGTCGGTCTTTTATTGGTATAACTGATAGAAATTTGGAAAATTTACCGATGCAGGTAAGATACATGCGATTTTTGTCTTTATACCATATATCTATGTGATAAATTTCTCTAATTTTAGTTGGTGTTGAAGTTTCCTTGAAGGGTTCTTTAGGTGGGTTTCTGTCATATTTACTTTGGTGACAAATCTCACAGTTATTTATATAATTTTGAATATAATCCTTAAGTTTTGGATAGTAATATTTAATTTTCACTTCGGAATATAATTTGTTAATTCCAATGTGATTTGTGTGTTTATGCATTTTTGCAATTAATTCCATGATTTCGCTGAGCGAGCAATCATGAAGTAAAGTGTTTGCATTGACTATAGATGCTTTCGTGTTTGTTTGTCTTCAAATATTATATTCTTTCTGGAGTACAAGTAAATGCTTTTTTTAAGGTATTTGAATTCCAGTGGTTCCTACTAAAGGTATATGATAGTGGAGGATATATTTTGCTTGGGTTTCTGTGAGCTCTTTAAAGAAAAACGTAATCCTAGTCTTTCGGTGAATATTTTCTTTCTTTGCTACTTTTGTTGCACCTATTTTTATGATGATTTGGGTAGAAAAACAATTAAGTGGTTTTTCTGATATGGGAATATAGTGCGAGTTATCTTCAAATGAAGTATGTTGTGTTGCTAGATCGCTTTCAGCCTCTAATGCATTTATTTCAACGCGGGACAACGCGTCGGCTATTACATTGTCCTTGCCTTTTATATATTTAATATGGAAAGCATATTCCATTAATTTCAATTTCCATCTCTGTAGTTTTGGATTATCTGTTTTGAGATTTTCCAAATATGTGAGTGGTTTATGGTCGGTATGCAGTTCAAACGTCCGCCCATAAATGTAAGGTCTAAAATAGTTTAGAGCAAATATTATGGCTAATAATTCTTTCTCAATTGTTGCTAGTTTTGTTTCTGAAGTATTCTGAATGTGACAATACTGCTCCTATTGCAAAATTTGAAGCATCAGCTGTTACTGCGAAAGTTTTATTGAAGTTAGGGAATTGAAGAATTGGATGATTAGAAACGTAAAGTTTTAATTTGTTGAATGCATCAGCATATTCTGTATTATTAATATCCACTTTGGTATCTTTTTGTAAGAACCTAGTCATTGGAAGTGCAATTTTCGCAAAGTCCTTAATGAATTTCCTGTAAAATCCCGCTAATCCCAAAAATGACTTAATTTGTTTTTGGGTTGTCGGTAATGGAAATTTTTCAATGGCTTCAAGTTTTTTAGGGTTGGGTTTAATACCATCTTTAGTAATAATGTGTCCAAGAAACTCTATTGATTTATTCAAAAATGAGGTTTTAGAAATTTCGATTTTCAGATTTGCGTCGCGTAAGGCTTGTAACACTTTTTGTCCATATACACAATCCATATTTTATTGATAAATTTATGCAATATTGAATTCATTAACCTCTGAAAGGTTGAAGGTGCATTTTTCAAACCAAAAGGCATGCGCGTAAATTCAAAATGCCCTTTGTCTGTGGAAAATGCAGTTTTGTGCCTATCCTCAGGCTTTATCTCAATTTGGTGAAAACCTTTGGCCAAGTCTATGCTTGCAAAATAATTAGCGTTACCCTACTGTCCAAGGATATCATCAATCTGAGGAATGGGGTATTTATCAGCGATGGTTACATTATTAATTTTCCTGAAATCAATAACTAATCTATGTTTATTGCCTTTTTTGGGTACGACCCAGACGGGAGAGTTATATGGTGATTTAGATGGAACTATAATATCTTGTTCTAAATCTTCCTTGATTTGTTCTTTAACGAAATTTCTAAGGAAGTATGGGTACCTATAATTTTGCTGATATATAGGCTCACAAGTTGTTAGTTTTAACTCGTGATTTATTTCGTGAGTGAATGATAGTTTTTGATTTTTATTGTATTGGATATCAAAAAATTCATCCTTGATCCTCTCAATCATTAATTTTTCCTCCCTCGTATAAATAGTTTCGTTATTTTTCTTAAAAGATATTTCAGGAATTTCAGAACTTTCTCTTGCTAATACGTCATTCACCTCGTTTGCAATTATAGAATAGTTTTCACCTTCTTGATCGAAGCTCAGTGAGATATTATTAATTGTGATTGTATTATGGGTAAAGTCAAGCGTTGCTCCGGTGCCAGCAAGCACATTTTGACCAATAATGCAATCAAAGGAACTATTAATGAAATCCATTAGTTTCCAACCAATAAAATGGTTAGTACAAAACTCGGATGGAAATTCAGTTTTCAAACCATAGTTCACTTGTTCGGATCTGTTTATTGAATTGATCAGTAACGGATTGTCTAGTTGAAAGCGCCGACGAGGGCCTACAAGTTTTGAGTTCATAAAGCAATGAGTACTTCCAGTATCAATAAGACATCTGAAAGATTTTCCCTCTATAGTTAGTCGAAGTATTGGGAGTTTTCCGAGGCTTGAAAAAGAAAATGTTCATTTCCAATATGTAAGGAAGAATCTGAAGAGGTGGCTGTATTCATAGAAACGTCAGTTGGTAGAGAAAGATCATTTTGCCTGAAATTCCGACTTTGTGGCCTCTGATAATTGCTTCCTGAATTCTGTTGACGATTTAATTGAATCGATTGAGGATTTTTAAAACGGTTTTGAGAAGTGCTATTGACAATATTAAACTGGTCTACTTGTCTATTTTTCGAACCGTAATGTAAATATCCGGAGTTCACTTATACTGAAAATGCGTTCTCTAAAGTTTCAGGCTTATGAGCACAGAGAACACCCCGAATAGGTTCTGGACACTTATCGATATACACATTTTTCACGATTTTTTGTCTCTGATTAATCTCACTTCTAGCTTGTTCAGCTGTGTATGCACCATTTGTTTTTATTTTGTTGCAAACTAGATTCAAGTACTTACTTAGATAAAAATATAGTTGTGCAGGAGTTGTGAAGCGAGCGCCAAGTATTTTCTCCATTAGCCTGATTTCCGTTTCTGGAACATCGAAGTGCAGCAGAAGTGATTTCCTCACTGTTGACCACTGTGTCGATGGTAAGGCATTTACCATTTCCTTCGGTTTCCCGGTTAGCTTACCAACAACCTGATGCTCGATGAGTTGTATGTGGGTTGCTGTAAGTGTTTTGATAATATCCTGAATTGCATCGATTGAGTTGATGAATGGATAGACATGTTGTTGATCGCCTGTAAAAGTTGGAAGGGAGTTGATGTATGAGCAAACAGTTTTGAAATCCATTTTTTTGTTTTCGTCGTTCGATATTTGTTCACTTGCGGACTTTTCTATCAGATTCGGTAGGGCTTCTAACAAATCACGTGCCCACGCCAGCTTTTTAGATAAAACATAATGAAAATCCTAATTTTTGAACACCCGACTGCGCCAGTTAAGTGCAACGAAATCGTTTGCCGAATATTGCGTAGAGTAATGAAAAAACGTTTAAATTTCAAACTAATGTATATTTGCTCGTCCTTTCTACAACTTATACTGATACCGATAGCTCCTTCAACTCAGCTATTTATACAAAATTTTATGTAATTCTTATATGTACATCTATATTACATTTGCATCTTATCCTAGCCGAGGTGGGTTAATCCATATACATAATTGTTTTATTGTTGTGTTTATGATACGCATGAGCGTCTAGACGTAATTCACGAAAAATAACCCAGGACTGCTAAATCCTTTTATTAGGGTTCATGATGCGTATGAGCGTCTACAAGGAATTACCCATGTAAGTCTCACGTGCGAGGCATGTGACGTAATTGCGTTTTGCCAAAGCAAACGACTGGCTGGGCTTGGTGAATGCAAGCGAGACTCAAGAGGTTCTCGTCTTTACCAGGTATACTTATGACCCCCAAATAAGAGTGGAACATCCAGGTGGAAGCGTTGCCCTGCACATCTCCTCCATCTGGATCAAAATCCATTGTCGACGTGGCCAGATATTTTCCATCCAAATGAACAACTCATGCCAACATAGTTCGCATAAATTTTTATTTGAATGAAAAATATCAACGTTTCAAGCTTAAGCTAAAGTCTTATATGATCGGATCACATAATAATTGAGCATAAATAGGAAATCCAAGCGGAAGGCCACTGTACCCTGCTAGAGCACCTGCAACGCAAAGAGAAGGGATAAGCTCACCCAATAGCTAGCTAATGAGTGGAGGGATGAGCCAACGTGGCGGATCCCATACCTGGTCTGGGTTCCATATAAATGAAAAGACCGAATTTCCCATTTTTTTCTTTTCTTTATCTCTTCATTGTATTTTCAACTTGATATCTAAAGTAAATGAAAAATGCATAACTAGTAATTTGATCGAAGAAACCATAATCGTAAAAAAAAAACGAATAAAAACATTAAATGAAAATAAAGATGTCTTGGTGAAAATTATAATCATAAATGATATGCACTTAAATCCGGCTGAATTAGTATGAAAATAGAATGAATGTTTTTACGTTCTCGTTAAACGTTATTAAGACGAAATATTGGGTAACACACCGATCCCGACAAACTACTATGTATTCTCATGTAATGAACAAAATACAGAAAACAGAGCCAACCATGGTCTTGAAATACCCTCAAAAAAGCATATAATATGAAAACATTTTGTGTATCTACGCTTCATTCACCATCCACTCCTACAAACGCCCCACCAAACAATCTTATCACTCATCAGTTGACGTTGAAATTCGCTGACGAGTACATAGCAGTTCGTGTTAAAATCAGTGTTTGTTTTTTCTAGTTTAGAAGAATTTTTTACGACGACATAGCAAAAAGCTCAGCGAGGAAGCAAACTGCTATTTCACTTAAGATGAAGATAGAGCTTCATAAGGCTGTTGGTCAAAAACTGAAAATAAAAACGGAGATCTGTAAAGATTTTGGTATTGCTAATTCTACTTTATCAGCAACAATTAAAAAAAGAGAGCGAATTGCGTATATGTTTGAACGGAGTAAATTTGCGCCAGAGTGAAAACGAATCAGAACGGCCAAGCATGAGAGCTTAAAGGTGGCTTTACTTGTTTGGTTTAAACAAGCGAGATCTCAGAATGTCCCCATATGAGGACCAATAATATTTAAAAAAAATCCCCGTTAGCAGCACCAGCCGGAAAGGTAAATTTCTCGTATGTAGCGAGAAGTTTCGAAAAAGAATTTGGCTTGCCTACTTCGAAACTTCTTTCTGCAATTTTCGTAGTACCACATGGGTATTTATTAACATAAAAAAATCTGGCTACGTTCGTTTTTAGAAACCTTTTATCGGGGCGCAAATATTTTTCTAATTAAATTGAGTTGCATGCGTATGGATTACATATTGTTGTAAACATATAAATACCGGTTTCGCCCTTCTCGCATCTGCTGTTTACACAGTTCACAGTGGTAACCACACAAAGGCTTAAATAGCTCGAATAGTTAATTTCAAAAGATTTCCATAAAAGTTTAATCAGCACTTGCATTGCCATTAATATATACATTTCAATTTTATTCTGAACTGTGAGGGCCGTCATTTCGATTTTTATTGAAATCGGCTGCTAAAAATATTAAGCTGTAAATTTTCGACTGTTTTATTTGTCATCCGATTTGCATAATCAAATTAAATTAACTTGCCTTAATAACTTATAATTTCAAGTTTCAACGGAATCTGTTGAGAATCTTGGCTGCTAGATGGCTACAGAAATAAAAAAAATTGTATGCCATCCACCTGTATGGGGAGACCCACCTGTATGGGGAGGCCCCCTTAAATACCTTAAAATATTTTCTTGCACTGCAAATTTCAAGAGGCACCACTTTTGACCTACGTAGAAAATTTCCTCATTCTAGCTCATGTGGCGGAGGGACTGATTGGTTTGTAAAGTTAGATGAGTGATTTTTACGAGAAAAGCGTAAGGTTGCGATGATAATTGGCAATTGTCCAGCTCACCCCAACGTTGTTCTGGAAGCTATAAAGCTTATCTTTTCCAGCCTTGTAATCACAAAATATGAAATTTTTCTATCGGAAGCAAGTGTTTCGAAAATATTAACTCGCAATTGAAGCAAAGGAAGATTTTTCGATTAATTCATTAGATGATTTTCATATATCGCATTCGGCATGGCACTCAGTGACTCCAAGGACGATTCAAAAGTAGGATTTTCGAAATACCAGATTCTTCAGCGCCAAAAGAAATGGGGAAGGAGGATATTGAAACTGAACCGACGCCTAATGAAATGTTTGAGAAAGTTTCTGTATTATTGGACTGTCCTACTGTATCATTAGAAGAAATCTTTGCATGGGATGATCATAGTGAGTGCACAGTTCCAGTTATGGCTGACAAAGATATTTTGGAGTTTTTTCAAAGCTCAAAAAACATCATTGCGGCAGATTCTGATGACGAAAACGAACCAAATAATGGAACTTCCCACGTCATCCAAAATGAGGATCATCGTAAAAAGTATGCGCATTTACGAGTATTTAGCCGCGTATTCCAATTGTGAAAAGAATAAGCAAATGAACGACATCGAACAATTTGTTGACAGTTTGATGCTAAAAAAGACAATGCAAAGAAAAATATCAGATTATTTTCTAAAAACTCAATAAATATTTCGTTTTTCAAAAACCTTGAAAATGTTCTAATTGATTTCATTAAGTTCTTGTGAATATGCATTTTGTTTTGATAATAAATAATTACAGCATATAAATATGCATATCCATATAAATAAAATTTACTATAACAAACTATATTTTGATGAATATATATACATATGTTTTTTTTCTTTAAGACGAAATTCTTTTAACATGAGTATTTCAGTACCCTCAGTTTCGTGTTAAACGATTTTCACTGTATACATTATTAATTTCCTTTTGTAGCCTCCTTGACTGCCATTATTAGCGGTGTTAAACTGCTGAAGGTCATGCTAATTTTAAAAATGGATGCACTAGATTTACGATCAACACCCACGTCATTTCATTTCCATGATTTTATTATAGTATTTGAATTTTTATTTTCGCTAGCAATTAGCGGAAATTGAATAAACACCATTAAATGAACATCATTGAAATTTTTTTTCATGCTCTACAATACTAGAATAATGATATTTTCTTTATAGCTTTCGTCCGTTTGTCTCCACCCAACAAAAGTGTTGCAAAATGTGTTTTAAGAATAAATAAAAGAATAATAGTAGCAAAAGGGTAGTTACCCAGTCCTCTTCTGACTCCAAATCATTCTAATAAAACGATCCACGAACATTCATTTGCGTAAAACGTATATAAACTTAGATTTAATTGCTAATTGGATGTTAATTTGTTACAGGTGCAGTTGACATTTTGATCTATTTTTGAAAACTTCCATGATCCTTTGTATCAATATTCAACGTGATTGGCGTAGCAATCCCACATCCTCCGTGCAATTGATTACAACCGGTGTACAATATATGACGCAATTTGCGCCTATTATCTACTCCACTGGCGCTCATCGCGCACCAAACAATGCTTTTCTAAATTTTGGCCACTATTTCTCTGAAGTTGAATTAATTTTCTCTTGTTGGGAACACGATTTTCCGTTGTAGCCCGGCAACTATCCAGTTAGGTGCGATGGTAATATCGAGAACTATGTACGCAGAAAATGCGGTAAACTCGTAATTATTCTTTCACAAGTGGAACTTTCCCCTGTCGGTTTTCGACACACGAAAGAAAAATAAGCTTCCGACTACAGACCAAACACAACCAGCTGTAGATTCACGTCCTTCCTATTCATGGAATTTTACTCGACTCCCTCAACTGCACCCGCTTTGCTTATCTCGACGTGACTCCTACAAGCCGGCAACGGAGGTTCACTTGGTGAGCTCTCTGCATGCCGGTAACGGTGGTTCTTTCCGACGAGATAAAAAATTCTTTTCTAAATTGCATTGCAAAGGGGGTGCCCGTCATCAAATTTTTGAGTGTGATTTTTATTTAATTTGTTTTTAGGGCTTTGTACTAAAATACAAAACCCTATTGCAATCACGACCTGTCTCCGTCTGTCCGTCCGTCCGTCCGTCTGTATGTCACAGCACTTTTTCTCCGAAACTATAGAGGCTACAGCCATGAAACTTTGTAGAAAGGTCAGAAGTGGTGACTTCTTGAAAGTTCAAGGGTGGAAAAATTTTTCAAAGGCGTTTAAGGGGGTCTCCCCATATAGGGAGGTGACCCCTCAAAAAAAAATTTCACCATTCGTAGTCGAGTAGGGTGTCATTGGAAAGGTCTCAATGAGATCTTTTCTAAACAAGTTTTAAAATTGCCTTATAAGTACCGAGGGGGGCAGGGGAAGGGGAAATGTACGAACTTTTCGCGAACCCCCCTCGCGATTGGACACCTTCCATCCGAAAAATCTGAAAAAAATCATGAATGTAGGCCTTAATGAGTACAACAACAACAAATACATGAGAAGTCGAAATTCACTCAACTTTGTTAGTAATAGTATGATTTATCGATTTTATGTTTTCTTGAATAAAATCTAAATGGTACCCTTAAATTCAATAAAATTTAGCAAGCAGATGACTATTTATAAGATTAATCTTTTCAGAAAGTTTCATAAAGATCGAATAGTATTTAACAAAGTTATAGCGATTTGAATTTTCCTGTATTACTATGGAACAATGTGCCCTGTATACTATGGAAACATATGGCTATGGAGCCATTTGCGCTTTTTACCGACTTAGACACTACAGCTTTGCTAGAATTTGCATGAAAATTTCAGGAGTGATAGATATCATGAAGATGAGTACATACAATTGAAACAAGTCGAAGAGTCAGGAGAGAGCTCCTAGCAAAAGGGCTTTGTAACCATTCTAGGATTCGAAAAAATAGGCCATGAATCGATGATTACAGTACAGAAGAGTAGCCCCTGAAAAAAATTTCATGAAATGTAGCCGATATGAGTATCAATTGAAAGTTCTCTATGAGAGCTTTTCAAAACAGTTCTTAAACTGACCGTTTTTGCTTCAGTTGGGGCACAGGGGGGGAAATACATGAAAAATGTGTTTCCTCCCCCCCGCGAATGGACACCCGTGATCTTAAGAAATCTGAAAAAATATCAAAGGAGATATTTATGGGTATAACTATAACAAATACCTCAGAAGTCAAAATGCGTTGAACTTTGTTAATAATAGTATGAACCTCGAATTTCACATTTTCTCGAATAAAATCGTCGTTGACATGTTTCATGATTTTATTCGTTGCTGGTTACTGCATTTTGTAAGTTAAGTACAAAACCCTTCTGACATGAGCATAGGTCTGTCTACCCAACTTGTTTTCTTATATCATAGGTATATGGAAATTTAGAATAAATATTAATTTAATAAATTATGACTTAGAACTTTTTTTTTTAAATTTATTATTAAAAGTGCCATAACTCGAAAAGGATTTTATTATTAAAATATTTTTATATTAAATTTTTGTATTTTTAAATTACAAACAGGAATTAAATAATATTTAAGGATTTTTGAGAAACAAAAAATGGTGTTTTTGTCCGGGAATGTTTTTCGAGCAGGTTGCCGGGGTGCCTGCTCGATTACTACAGGGGCTACGATTTGTCATGTAAAGTGAAGCAACCTTCATATATAAAGACAGAGAGTTTGATTATGAGTTCGATACTTGATTGACTGAATTGGCGGCCGAGCAGGCTGAAGCAAATGCAGCTCGTATTCTTGATGGTTTGATATTTACAAATGAAACCCCAAAGAAACAAACTGAAGACTCTCCCGGACGATGACATTTATGAACCATATTGACCCGTGCCTAGGGGATTCGACGTCTAATATTCGTTGCGTACAGACGTGTTTTTTAATAGCTCCTGTGAGCAATTTTAGAACTAAAACATTTTTTAAAAGTCGATTGGAATTATTAAATTTTATTGGTAAAAGCTTATTGTCTGTCACCACACGATTGAAATTCATCAATTCATCGGCAAATATAATCATTAGCCTGATAATAGGAACGGCAAGGAGAAGAAGTCTAAAGATTTAGCAGTATTGAGAAGCCCGATGGCTTCCTACCATTGGGGCAACCATCAAACGCAATTTTAATTGAAAATTTCTTCAAAAGGAAGATCCTGTTGGCACCACCAGCCGGAAAGGCAAATTTCTCGTAGTTATCCTTATTTTTAACAACAAATAATAACTTTATTGGACACCCAGTGAAAGTCAAACACTGTTTAAGGACAAGTAAAAGTAGCAAGATAGTTATCCTACCAGAAGGGCAATGTAAAATTATTGGTAAATTAAACAAGCTATTCTGATTATCAAAACTGGCCTCACATATATATATATATATATATATATATATATATATATATATATATATATATATATATATATATATATATATATATATAATTCCATGAAATAAACTGAAAAAAATAATATATTGTTGTTACGTATTTTAATTTGCCGCCATTTTATTTCCAGCCTGTTGACTTCAATGTTTGAAACTAGTCATGATAGCATATCAATGTTTCAAAATATTTCAAAATTTTTCATCAAAAACTTTACACATCCGTAGTGTTTGGGTCCTTTGCGAAATTTCAATTGTCTATAACTAAGCTGTTTACGGCTCGATTTTTATGAAACTTTCAAAAAGCGTTTTACATTAAAAAATCAAGATACAAATTTTTAGCAAATTTAAGGGTCATCCTTCGATTTTATAGATGAAAACGTAAAATTCATAAGATGTACTGTTATCAACAAAGTTGATATTTTAACTTTTGAGGTATTTGTTAGTGTTAAGACGTAAGGAGATGAATCAATAGGGAACGTTTTAAACTACATATAATTAAATTTAAATCTGATTTAATTTATGGTGAACTCTTTTAATTTTTATTTATTCCAAGCACATAACTTAGCAAGTGTTATCATGATTAATAGTTACAGCGAGGTAAGTTATAAAATTCTTCGTTGGTTTTCGTGACAATGATAAAAGTTTAGAGTCGTACCAGAAGTAAATTAATTTGTAATATATTAAAAATTGGTAGGTAAAATAAATAGGAAGATCACTGGAGGATGAAGGAATGATAGAGTAGATGATTAATGAATAAGTGAGTGATCGGACTAATTGGTATTAAGATGAGAACTTGCTGATCTAGATTGATCTGAATCGCCACAAATTAGGTCCCAGCAAGCCTAATAAAAATTAAGGTGATGTCTTGCTGGTCTAGATTGATTGGAATCGCCAGGTCTTTGGTCCTAGCAAGCCTGATGAAAATTAAGGTGATTATTTGTTTATCTAGATTGATCGGAATCACTTGGTCTTTGGTTGCAGCAAGCTTGATGAAAAGTAAGGTGATTGCTTGCTGGTCTAGATTAATCGGAGTAGCCTGGCCTTTATTCCCAGCAAGCCTAATGAAACGGACTTCTAGAGCCAGGTCTGAATAAAGTCAGTAATGGAACATTGAAAACCTGTTCTGAGGAAGGCTCTCACTTATTTATGAGGGTTAAGAGAAAATTTACTAGAGTTCAAAGCAGCCTCAAACTAAAACATTACACAAGCATGTTTTGTGGAAAAGAAGAGCAGGCAAAAACTAAACACGATGCAAGGATATTTCGCGGCAACGATATTCACTGTATTACAGTTCAGAACAGATTGAAACTAAACACGATACAAGGATGTTCCCGCGTAATTATCCTTACTTTATGAGAGTTCAGAGACAACTCAAACTAAGCACGATCAAAGGATGTTTCGCGGAAATTATCCTTACTTTACGAGGGTTCAGAGACAATTCAAACTAAGTACGATAAGAGGATACTTTCGCGAAGTATCCTCACCTTATGAGGGTTCAAAGAAGACTCAAACTAGGCAGACAAGATGCCAGGAAGATAGTCATAAGAAGGTGTAGTTTTAGTTTATCAACAATTCCGATTTGTTGATAGATTTGTGGTTCAAATCAAACCCAAGATTATGTGTCATGTGCACGCCTCATGTTCAAAAGGTTTCTAACATTTAACAGTGTGCTGTGGTATTTCAGGATGCGCGAAAATTGGCAGACTCAAGCTATAAAATTTGTACATGTTTGCTTATGGTCTATTTTTTTGTTGCTGTTTTTTCATCATGCACATGATTTTCTAACAGTTAGCCTTGTGTTCATAAAGACCTACTTTCATGATCTTTTTCCAGATTTTTCTGCCCAAAGATGTCCAAAAGTAAGGGTGCAGGACACAAATTGTTCATATATTCCAATCACTCTACATACTCGTACATCCTTGCAAGTGCCTCTTATTTAGGGCCCATTCTGAAAATTTTTCACCAAAACCTTTTATTGGCTACCTTTGGTAAAAAAAAATGCTTAAGAGTCACCCCCCTGTCTATGGATGCCCCCCTAAAACTTCTTAAAATATTTTTTTTGTACTGCAACTTCTCAGAGGGCACCACTTTTGGCCTACGTACAAAGTGTCATCACTCTTGTTCATATGGTTTGCGAGAAAACCTGCTATGAAGCACAGACAGACCGACCGACGGACAGATGGGCGGACTGGATGGACAAACCGACAGATAGGTTGCGCTTTTAGTAGGCTATTGTAAAAATATTTTACAGGTTCCCAAAAAGGGTTTGCTGTATAAATACTTCGAAGTTAAGTCATAAAAAACGTTTCCAGGAAAAATTTTCACTATTTCAGTTGCTACTAAAATAGTGAATTACACTTGCTTTTTGACCTTTGAGAGCCGCCATTTTGAATGCATGCATTTAATTTTGGATTTTTCACAACGTTTTTGTCTTACAGTCTCATCAATCAATTAGCCAGATCTCGTTCGAATTGGAGTTCACTCGAAACAGGGTAAAAGTATTAAATTCTTAGTGAAAATGGCAGCTAAAAATATTAGGTTTTAAATTTTCGACTTTTATTATACATCCCAAGTGTCATTGAAATCAACTGGAAAATATGCCCACTAGAGGGCCACGCAAGTCTGAAAAAAATGCATATTTGAACTTAGGATATTTGGTCTATTGTATTGTTTATAACAAAACACTTAGACCTAAATATTTTTTATCTTCAAACTAAGTTGCATACACATTGAATCAAAATTTCGATTTTTAAAAGCCTTTGAAGCTTCGAGCTTCAACTATCCGCCATTTTGTTTTTTGAGAGTTGACCTCTACATTTTTTAAAATAATTCTTTAGATACTAATAGTTCTTATCAAAATAAAAATGTTAGAACATACCAACAAAATAAAACTATCGAAGCTGGAGAAGGTTTCAACGTCGAAGAACGAAGAAGTACAACCTATTCAAGACACCGATCAAATATTAAGCGCTGGACGTTCAAAATATGGTACACTGATAAAAATGGGTTAAAAACTAGAAAAAATTCTTACTAATTGTTTTAAGAATTAAAAATATGGCAAAAACGCCAAATAGTGGTTCTGCTGGTCTTCAGAGCAAAATTAATTAGAAAGAATAAGTACAGACAATTAATGCTTTCAGGTAGTGCGGCAATGATATGGTTCCGCTTCTGGCGGTGAACAAAAACATAATTAAATTCAAGTGAAATGAGTAAACTCTGAAAAAATGACAATTAAGACCGAATCACTAGTTGACTTCAAGTCAATAAGGGATGCTTTGATCAATCAGACCTTTCTGTTGAAGGGCCTGAACTGCGGAGAGGATACGGACGATCTCTTTCAAGCACTCAAGGAAGCTGCACAAGAAATTGATGGGAGCCAGCTGGTTGTCGAGTGTCTCCGTGAAATTTTCTGCACAGATGCCGTTTGGAGCCTTTCCATGTCAAATTTTTATAGCAGGCTCGTCTGCGCTGAATATGCCTTTGACATACGACATCAATAGATTAATTCGATAAAGTGATGATCTGAGTTACAATTGGCTCTTCGATATATACGGACATCAAGTATGCCCGAGGCCCAACGTTGTTGGATCAGAACACGGTCGATCTGGTATTGTTTGTTTACATCCAGTAATACCAGGTCATTTTCATTTGTTTCATTGTTGATCCTCCAGTCATTTGTTTCATTGTTAATCCTCCAGTCATTCCTCGATGAGATAACTCATTGCCAACCTTAATGTTGAAATCACCCAGAATTATTTTTGTGTTATTTATAGGCAATGAGTCAACTAATATTTCCAGATCATTGTAAGACGTTTCCTGCATTTCTTCGTCTTTTTTTCGGTCGGGGTGTAAACGTTTATTAGCCAAATTTTGAAGGATTTCGCTTTCATACGGATCGCATACAACCGTTCATTGACTGCCTTAAAATCAATAACGTACAATTTAAACTCCCTATCCACAATGAAGACCAAATTCTCGTTTTCCAGTTGTCTCCCTTTTATAGGGTTTGTTACGAAATATAAATTTAAACCCCGGAGCCACTCATGGAAAAAAAGGTTCCTTGCACTCCAACATTTTATTCGAAATATTACCAAGGAACCACTCCACGCGCTGAAGTGCAGGTGGGAAGGACTAAAGTAATGATAGGATAACCAATGTAAATTATTAGCGTTAAGTAAGGTTGATTTTTAATACGTTCAGTTAGAATTCTTTGTTTTCAATCATATTGTAAAATTTGGACATTAATTGCGTGTCCTATTCAAGCACATCTTTCAAGTGGAACCCAGAAAAATTCGAACCAATGTAAATTATTAGCGTTGAGTAAGGTTGATTTTTTTAATACGTTCAAATCGAATCCCTTATTTTTAATCATATTGTACCAACCAAACATTGCAAAGCACTATATTGATTATCAATTTCTTCTTCAATTATTATAACTTTTTGATCCAGAAGATCTTCGAGAGCGTGATTTCTTAAAAACAGTCTTGCATCGGATTTATGGTAAAAATTTTAGATTTACGTGCATTTATTAGAAAGCAAATTAACAACGTTTTTTATGTGTTTATTTATGAAACAAAACATCACAATGGAAAGCTGAGCTACTGAAAATTTTGGGGAGTATAATAAATGGTTTTGCACTTCCACTTAAAAAGGAACACCAACAATTTTTACCGAAAGTTCCATAACCGCTGCATAAAGTAAAAAGTTTATCAGTATATCATCAACTATTAACATGTTGTTTTGTACAGTTTTTAGAAAAAGATCAAAGTCTAGCAGAGCCCACTAGAAGAAGTCTTTTAAAATTTTGGTCAAAAACTCATAGTCCCAATGAGGTGATGTTCTTAAATGAACTCGAAGAATTACTTGATGTTATTGAACCTGCTGAATTCAAAAAAGTCATCATACCCCTGTAATATATGCTTACAAAATCCTCGGACTGACACACCGTCATATCCCTTTGCGGACACAATTATGGCGGACACAATTATTTAAAAATATCTCACAAGCATCAACACAATAATTGACACTTCAACCAAAACAAATAGATAAGGTTATTATCGATGATGCAGGTCTGTGCGCGAAAGAAAGATGGCTACCAAGAAAAACTGGGTTTGTGTCCGAGGTAAACGCTGCAAGGTTGAGCAGCCGTGGTGAATGTTGTGGCCTTGAACTTTGGCTCTTCAACTCAAGTCAAAGAGTCGTTGCGACAAGGTGATAAAAGAGCCAGCGACGGTGCAAGCGGTTTCTTTCAGGGATACTTGGGCAGCGGAGAAGGAAGAACGTAACATTTTGCGAAACAGAGGGATCTCCACGAGCAAACAGGTGCAAACATCAGAAGGAAGGAGCGTCGCAGAAACTAATCAGGCAACGAGGGAAAATTGCTCCAGAAAACAAGGGAAGCAAATTGATTAAGGCCGCGAGCGAGTTGAAAAGCGAGGATCTCGACGTAGGAAGCAGGGGAAATTTTTAAGAGCAAAGTTTTTGAATTTTATAAATAATATTGTAACTTCGCATGAAACTGAGAGCATATTGATTTAACTTTCTTAAACGAAATTTTCGTGTTTTGTGAAAGTGTTTCAGCCAGTGTTTTCGCGCGTGGAGCACGCAGTGTTTGCGGAAGGTGTAGATAACGCCTGGAGTGCGTAAGAATCCATTCTGTTGGGGATTTCAACCTACTCAGTCGAGTTTCTTCAGTGGAAGTTAGTGCGAGTAAGATTCTACGCTTTTCTTTAGTGGTAGTTAGTGCGAATAAGAATCCACGGTTTTCTTTAGTGGAAGTTCGAGCGAATGAGAATCCTCTCTGTCGGGGGATCCCAAATTTTCATAGTTCGTGGTTTTTTTTCCTTCAGTGAAAGTGGTGATAGGCGGCTCGACGAGCCGGGCAAAGGTCACCAGCGGATATTCTAGTGAAAGAACCATTCCGGGGAGCCTCAGGGTGGCCAATTGGGTCCTGGGAGTAATACTAGGGTCGGCGAGTGGCGCCCGTATCCACGGGCTATTCGGAACCCCAAGGCCTCCAACCAGAATCGCTTGGATTAATGTAACATTTTTAACGCAACAGGTTTTGTACTAAAATACAAAACCCTATTGCAATAACAACCTGTGTCCGTCTGTCTGTCCGTCTATATGTCGCAGCACTTTTTCTCCGAAACTATAGAAGCAACAGCCATGAAACCTTGTAACAGGTCAGAAGTCGTGACTTCTTGAAATTCTCGGGGGTGAACAAACTTTTCAAAGGAGTTTAAGAGGGGTCTCATCATGTAAGGAGGTGACCCTTCAAAAAAAAAATTTCACCATTGATAGTCGAATAAGGTGTTATTGGAAAGGTTTAAATGAGATCTTTTCAAAACATATCTTAAAATTGTCTTATCAGTACTATGGAAGGAAGGGGAAATGTTCGAACTTTTCGTGTACCCCCCTCGCGATTGGACACGTTTCATCCGAAAAATCTGAAAAATTATGAATGTAGGTCCTTATGAGTAGAACAACAACAAATACGTGAGAAGTCGAAATTTACCCAACTTTGTTAGTAATAGTATAATTAATAAATTTTACATTTTCTTAGATAAAATCTGAACGGCACCTCTAAATTTAATGAAATTCAGTATACAAATGGCTATTTATAAGATTGATTTGTCCTGCAAGTCTCACAAATATTGAATAGTATTTAACGAAGTTATAGTAGTTTGAATTTTCCTGTATTACCATGGAACAATATGCACTGTATTAATATGGGAACATATGGCTTTTGAACAATATACGCTTTTACCGTCTCAAACAGTACAGGTTTGTTAGGATTCGCATGAGAGTTTCAGGAATGATAGGTATCATGAATATCTTTGAGAATTGGTTCAGCTAGTAGTATCAGTAATCGTAAAACAAAATATTGGCTGTTTTAAATGCGAAGGTTGAATAATTTTGAGTTATTTTTCCCCAACTTCAACTTTAAGGTAGGCGAGACCGGGACCGGGGGATCGTTAAGAAAAAAATAATCATAATATGAAAATTAAACTCTTTATTAGAAAAAAAATTAAATCACATAGTAACATGTATAAATCACCTATATAAATTAAAATTTCCCTTTTTGCCCCGTGGCCGGGGCATAATGGTAAAATGATTGGGGTAAAGTGAGCATATATTTCAGTCAGGCTGGCAACGCTCACAAATATGCGCTTCATTGTCTTCTTCGTCTACTCCAGCACTAGAACTATGTGCCCAGCCTTGGCATATGCTACATATAACCCATCCCTCGGTCAACTCCGAATATAGGTACCCACAGTAAATGCAAGCACAGTCATTATCAGCTTCTTCGTCTTCAGAAGGGTCCGTCGCACTTTTCTTCTTGCGGTTCATCATTTTAGTCTTTTCAAGCTTCTTGTGAGCTTTTTGTCCTATTTTTTTTCTATTTTTTCTTCAGTCTTCTTATACTTCTCAGTCTTATTTCTCTTCATTTTGTTTTCTAAGGCTTGTTTGAGATCATTTTTATACGGAGAATCCGTGAGTATTGCGGTTTTACCCCGTTTTCTAGTCTTTCTTGCTTGAGCCTGACTTCTTTTGGAATTTCTATTATGTGTGCAGGACTAACAAGAAACGAAATTCGTCTTTCGGGAGTTTTTTCACTTTCTTATGTGATTGACATTGAAGGTTCTGACCGATCGGATAACGCATTACTTTTTCCTTTTTCACAAGGTGGAACATTAGGCTCAATAAAATCCGTTTCAGAGGTGCTCGGCAAGATGTCATCATCGGATTTGTTAGCGGCAACTAAATCTTCGAAAATAGCTGTTGATACGCTAGGCTGGGTTGACTTTTCAGAGGCACTCAAATTTAGATCAAGGCGAAAGAATCTACCAAATGGAATCAGCCTCGATAAATACATTCCACATTTTTTAAATCCATTTATGGCAGTAAGCATAGTTGCAGCCTGAAGGTAAGCTTCCCCGAAAAGCTTTGCTACTTGGTAATGCGACCAGGACGTTCTCGCAACCACTTTTTTACCTCTGCACTGTCGTAAGTACTCAGCGGTCGCATGAAGACAACGTCCAGTGGTTGCAATTTTTGGTGCAGTGTCGTGGGGTACATAACAGTATCACATGATGTTCTCTCGCACAATCAATCAACTCAAGATTTTTAGTATGGGACGCATATCCGTCAAGCATCAGTGAGACAAGTATCTCTTTCGTGGGTCTACAAAGTTCAACAAAAAGCTTTAATCAATCGAAAAATATTTTCGATGTAATCCAGCCATTATCACTGCATGTTCCCCAAAATCCTGATGGTGCGTCATCCAGCAACTCGTTTTTCATGCGCTTACGTGTATATATCAGCATTGGAGGAACATAGGTTCCAGATTTTGGCTGTTGTTAATTGACCTCTTTCTGCTGAAGACAAGCATGCAACTTGTTGCTGGGCTTTTAAAGACAGAAGTTTTAATTGACTCTTGGGTACTGTGCTAACACCAGTTTCATCGACGTTATAAATTCTATCGGGAGACAGTTTATACTTGTCAACAATCTGTTCTAGCAATGTAAAAAACTCGCTAACCTCTACTTTGTTAAAGGCTCTCGCGGCAGAAGTAGGCTCAGGGCATCTGTAAGATAGATCTGGGTTTCACTTCAAAAGACCAATGAGCCAGTCCTCTTCAGCCATACCACTTTCGGCTTTAAACGGATGTTCTATCTTGTTTCTTTCGGCTAATTGAAAAGTTAAAACATGAACCTCTTCACCTGTTAAACCAGATAATCGTGCTTCCGTGGTTTTTACGTACGTAGACAATTCTTCCTCTTGTTCTTGATTAAATACTGGTTATATCGTCCCATTTTTTCCCCCACAATCGTTATCTGTATCTGTGTCTTCATTTTCATAACTTCGCGCTTTTTTGACTCGACGTTCTACAGTAGATTTCGGCACATTTTATGTACTTGAGGCTCAAGGAATTCCCATTCTTTCTGAAATAACAGCGTTAAGTGCTCTTCTCACATCTTCTTCATCCCATTTTGCGCACTCTGTCTTTCTCTTATACTTTCGAACCATTTCGGCTGTAAAATAAATAAATAATAACGTCATTAAAGTCGGGGCAAAACGGGATAATATCCCATTACGCCCCGATAGTTTTGCCCCATCGGTGCTATTCCAAAACAAAATCAAGCATTTCTAACCCATAACACTGACATGTTTTAACTTTACCTAATATTAAAATTTGATACTACGACAACATTTTGTTGTAAATAGTACATAAATTGACTTACTCATCTGATAACACATCAATGATTCCAAGATAAATACGTAAAACTTTGGTCAAATTCACTTTTTCTTACACAGTGCATTTAAACAAGTCTCAACACACTTCTCTCAGTGTGACAGGGTTGAGCCGACTGAAGTTCGTGCAAATGGCGCTGTTACCTGTCCATTTGCGTGTACGAGACACACACACAAGAACATTTTCCGTTCTGCCCCGAACCTCGTTTTGCCCCGGTCTCCCCTACATGCTTTTAACACTTGATTCAATTTAATGAATGACTGAAGATGAGTACTTACAATTAATACTCATATGTGAAACAAGTCGAGGAGGCAGGAGGGAGCGCCTAAAAAGGGGGCTTTGTAAACATTCTAGGGTTCGAAAAATGTAGGCCATGAATCAACGATTACAGTATAGGGGAGTGTCGTCAAAGATAGCCAATATGAGTATCATATGAAACGTCTTTATGAGACCTTTTCAAAACAGTTCTTAAACTGACAGTTTTTGCTTCAGTGGGGAAACAGGGGGGAGTTACACGAAAAATGTATTTCCTCCCTCGCGATTGGACACCTGTGATCTAAAAAGTCTAAAAAAAATTATCAAGACAGATATTTATGAGTACAGCAATAATAAGATACCTTAGAAGCCAAAATTCGTTCAACTTTGTTAATGATCTTCGAATTTCCAATAAAATTGTATGGATCTCCAATAAAATTGTATGGATGCCTTTAAACCCAATGAAATTCGATATTAAAGTAGCCGTACACATGAGCCTAATACTCTGTAAGTTTGCTGAAATTTATATCATATTCACGGAAGTTATATCCATTTGAAATGTCTCCAGTTACAACAACTATAACACACTATTTTGGTATTTTATGGACTTTCCATCGAATCAGACACTGCATTTTGATTTGATCTTCTTAAAATTTTCAAATAAGATCAATAACATAATCATTATTGGGAATTCATGATTTGAGTGATTTTTGTTTGTTTGCAACAAAATGACGAGCATGGGAAATAGAGAAACAATGAATTTTCTTTTGAGCTTGTACATCTTTTTGACATGTTTCTTAACTTCATTCGGTTTTTGTGATTGCATCTCAGAGAAGTTGATACAAATCCCTTCTGACATGAGCGTAGGTTTGGGGTGAGAAATCATGGAAGTTGTGAGTTCAGGACACAAGTGGTTCCCTTCTCGTTTCTCAAACGGGGTTAGGACCGTCTATGGCGGGGTTATATGCTTTAATTAGCATCTTGGATAGAATATTGAGGTTTCGCTTTGAAAATTGACATCAAATGGACACCGCATAGTGTAACTATGTCAAAACAAATGCATTTAGTTCGTATGATGGGTGCTAGTCGTCTCCTCAAATTATTTATGTGTGGCAACCATGTCAAGTGATGATCTATGGTAAGACCGAGATATTTAATTTCTAGCACTCAATGTAATTTTTTTGCCGCTAATTATTAGGACCACTTCTGTGTCATCCATATTCTTCTGTTTTTTTGGTTATCGATTTATCGATAGTGCCCTCAGTCCGGGGAACCAAACGCATCCCCAGGGTTGCAGATAGGGGCAGACTTTTCTCGAAAGGTTCACTGCGAATAACCAATAAGCAGCCGCGGACAATGGTCAGCAGTGAAGGGAGAGTCTCAGGACAAATACCTGAGTGTCAATGATCTTCACTGTGACATGACGAAATATATGGCGTCATCAATTATCCATATATCCTGGCAGTAGGTAAAATGCTATGGGAACAGAAACCCAGACAGAAAACCAAACCATGCAGGTCCACAAGGGGAACCAAATTACGGTGCAGGGGGTCGGATCCCCAGTACCGGCGGCAGAGGGTAGTGAGCGAGCAGGCTCCTGGCCGTCGTCATCCAGCGACTGTAATGTTATAGAAGTGGTGAACTTGACTTCTGTAACAGATATAACTACAACCAAATAGGACGCTAGCACGGAGAACCCTTTCAGGCGAAAACCGCTGTTGGCAAGAACACCGATAAAACAAGACACCGATTGCGGGGGGAGCCAGCAAACTCCAGAAACATTCAATATCACAGGTTAAATCATCGGAGACAGATGACAGACAGACTAACGAACGAAAGAAGGCAGAGTGCGTTGTGCAACCTGGCATCATTGCGGCCTTTGGGCGCAGTAGAAGGACTATGCGCACCCCGGAGCGTCCAGTGCAAGAAGTACACAATCCGGATCAAGCTGCGACACCAACAGAGGCCAGTGTAAGACTGGGGGAGGGAGAAGTTTTGCCGTTGGCCGACGTCACTTCAAACGTCACCCAAGCGATAGAAGCAAAAGGGCTAGGAAACGGGGGCCTCTCCCAAGAGGTGGCACCAAATAACACAATCGCCCTTGACTGCGCCGAAGAGGAGCGGCTTACTCGGAAAGCGGGGACTTTCATCCAATAACTGAGGGCTGCCTGCAAAGTGCAGAAAAACATCGGCAAGAGTGTCAGGAATGGCATTCTTGAACTGGAGGAGCTTTTTGGCCACATAACGCACTACAGGCGGAGGTGGCTTGCAACCGAAAAGCACCAAAAAGACACGCTCTCCCTCGAGGCATCAGTGGGTCCTAGCAGCAGCAAAAGAATGGCCGGTAGCCCCATTGAAGGCGACCGTGAGAAAAGGAGGAAGGACGAGACCATAAACTCCAGGCGAGGAGTTTCATGTGGTGCGAAACAAGGCAGCGAAAAAAGCGGCCAAAAAGCTACTCCTAGAAAAAACAGACAAAGAGCTCAACCACGAAAAGAAGAACAAAGAACCCCCCGATATACCGCAGAAAACAAAAAGCAAACCGCGGCGCAAACCCTTGCGAGAGGCACTGCTTATTAAACCCACTAAGGGCCGAACCTACGCAGATGTCCTCCGTTAAATTAAAGAAGCGGTCAAGCCAAACGACACCAAAACTGCCATCAAAGCGGTTCGACCAACCCGGACCGATGGCCTGCTGGTGGAATTCGGGCCAGAGGCCACAAACAAAGATGCATTCCGTGACGCGGTTCAAAAGGTTCTTGGAGATGCGGCAACGGTTGCCTCGCTCGAACCAATGGCCACCCTGGAAATCAGGGACCTCGACTGCGTCACGGACAAAGCTAAAGTAGAGGATGCCATTAGGAGGGAGTTCCCCAGCTTAAGTGAAGTCAAGGCAAGATTGACACGTGAAAACACAAGGGGGCAACGAACTAGCTGATAAAGACGCCCAGCAAATCCTGGCGAAGGGCAAAATTAAGATAGGTTGGGTGATCTGCAGGATACGGAGAAGAGCGATCCCTATCCGCTGCTTCAGATGCTTCGAATACGGACATACCGCGTATGGCTGTAGGGGACCCGACAGGAGATCTCTGTGCTACAAATGTGGGGAAACGGGGCACAAAAGGAAGGAGTGCACGAACGAGGCAAAATGCATTCTTTGCAAGGATGCTAGCACCCGGCGACCTCAAACATGAGCCGGGGACAGGGAGATGCTGGGTTTTCAAGGAGGCCCTAGCTAAAGCCAAACCGATACTCAAATAATCCGTATCCTGCAGGTCAATTTGCACCGAAGCACAAACGCCCAGGACCTACTTGAGCAGTTTGCGAGGGATAAGAAAGCTGACCTGCTGTTGCTGAGGGAGCAACATCATAACAAGGACTCGCAAGCGTGGTACCCTGACGAATCTAGTACCTCGGCCATCTGGGTTCGAGACAGTGCCCGCCTTCAGGTGCAGGGCCATGAACGCGGGGATGGTTTTGTGTGGGTGCGGTGTTCAGGGATAACATATTTCAGTATTTATCTGACGCCTAACGAGGCAATGCGATCTTTTCGAACCAAACTCGATGCCTTGGAGGACGCTGTCTCGAACACAGAGGGCCACATGCTGGTCGGGGGAGACTTCAACGCTAGAGCCATTGAATGGGGTATGCCACAATCCGACCCAAGGGGAAAGCAAATCTTGGACATGGCGGCCAGAACAGCGCTTTTTGTCCTAAATACTGGTAACACCCCTACTTTCCGCCGCTGGGGTTGCGTAGGAACCATACCCGATGTGACACTCGCTTCGGAGTCCCTGGTACCTAGAGTACACAACTGGCGAGTACTAGAGGACTACTCGGCTAGTGATCACCAGTATATAGCGGTTGAGATTCACGAGGGTGCCACTCTGCGTGCATGTGCCCAAACTTCAGTCCTCGGATGGAGGGCTGGGAGGATGAACGTTGAGAGGTTCGCCGACGCGCTTACGGCAGGCGCATCATTGCTGGGAGCTCCGCCAGGGAGTGGAGGGCCTACAGCCAAGGACTTGGTGAACTCAACTATGAGTACCATCATAACTGCTTGCGAGTCTTCCATGCCCCGTCGGAGACCCCGACACGGTAAGCCTCCAGTATACCGGTGGTCAAACGAGATCGCCGAACAAAGAAGCGAGTGTCACAAACTTCGGCGAGAGGCCCAGCGGGCGCGAACACGGGAGGAGGCAGACACTAGGCTAGCAGCATACAAGTCCGGCAGGAAATATCTTCGCAGGCTTATTAACAAGAGCAAGGCCCAATGCTGGCAAGACCTCGTGGACGATGTAAATAGGGATCCGTGGGGCCTAGGTTACAAGCTGGTCATGCGAAAACTTGGTGCCCAACGGAAGCCCTGCTTACATGAAGCAGAGAAGATCGACGAGATCGTACGGGCACTATTCCCCACGCACCCTGTCCGTGTCGATCCAGCTCATGAACAAACATCATTAGAATGCTCACCTTTCACATTATGGAACTGGAGCAGGCAATTCTATCCATGAAAGCAAGGAAGGCACTGGGACCAGATGGCGTTCCTCCTGAGGTTTTGCAGCTTGTCTACAAGCTTTGTCCTGACTTGTTGCTCAGTATGTTCAACGCTTGCCTTTACGAAGGTGTATTTCCGGAACGCTGGAAAGTGGCAAGGCTCGTACTGATCAGCAAGGGGAAGGGAAATTCCGAGTTGGCGTCTGCATACCGCCCGTTATGTATTCTAGACACGGCTGGGAAAGTGCTCGAGAAACTCATCAAGGGAAGACTCACTGATGCGGTCCATTCTGCCGGGGACCTATCTCCACGGCAGTATGGTTTTAGAGCAGGTCGCTCCACTATTGACGCGATAGCGGAAGTAGTGAGCGCGGTCCAAAGAGCGGAGGCTCACTGCCAGTCAAACAAAAGGGTTGTGTTGCTCGTGACGCTTGACGTCAGAAACGCCTTCAATTCCGCTAGATGGGCGGATATTCTGGAAACACTGGAAAACTCTTTTCAAGTTCCAGAATATCTGATGCGGATTTTGAAGAACTACCTGACAGACCGGAGCCTCCTCTATGAGACGGGTATTGCACAAGGCTCCATCCTTGGCCCAGACCTGTAGAACATCACGTACGACGGGCTACTGAGAATCCAGCTGCTGGATGAGTCGCGCTTGATCGGCTATGCAGATGATGTCGCGACGCTAGTTGCGGGACGCACTGTTGAACAAGCGCAACTCACACTGGGTATGCTAATGCGCTGAGTGAGGGACTAGATGACTGCTCGTGGGTTCAGCCTAGCTTTGGAGAAAACCGAAGTAGTCATCTTGACAAAAAAGAGAATCCCTAGAGTAAGGATGATCAACATTGGGGAACTCGTTGAGACTAAACTAGCAGTGAAGTACCTGGGCATTTTGATCGACTTCTCCGAGCAAATCAGGGCAATAGCTGACAAGGCTGCAGCGAGTATTTCGGCTCTCAGCCGACTAATGGCCAACATTAGGGGTCCCACCTCATCAAGAAGGAGACTTCTGATGAGTGCAGTACAATCTGTGCTGTTGTACGGATCGGAAATATGGTGTGAGGCTCTCAACAAGGAGCTGTATCGAAAGCGCTTGGCACAGGTGCAGCGACGAGGAGCGCTGCGGATTGCATCTGCATATCGGACTGTCTCGGAGTCGGCAGTGCTGGTCATCGCAGGAGTGATACCCATTGCCCTCCTTGCCAAGGAGCGCCACAGAATCTACCTGCGGAGGAACGAATGCGACAGAGATGTTGTCGCCCACGAAGAACGAGAACGCTCACTCAGTGATTGGCAACAGTCCTGGGTGAGCGATACAAAAGGTAGGTGGACCGCACGCCTTATTGGTGAGCTGAGGCCGTGGCTCAATCGAAGGCATGGTGAGACTGACTTCTATCTAACTCAGCTACTGAGTGGACATGGATACGTTCGGCTTTACCTGCACAAGATTGGTAAGTCACGGTCTCCTGACTGCATATTCTGTGCTGGAGAGGTCGATGATGCCTACCACACATTTTTGGTATGCAAGAGGTGGGAAAGGCAGCGCGGTGACCTCATTGAAGAAATGGGAGATCTCTCTCCGGATGAACTCACTGGAGAGATGCTCACATCCGTTGACAAATGGAACTGTGTGGCACTTTACGCTCGGGCAGTCCTTAAGATAAAAAAGAAAATATATGAGCGCCTGGAGGCATCCAGGGCGGATGGGTCTCTTTTCTAGAAATCCCTCTCCCTTCTCCTCCTTCCACTGGAAAAGGGATCCCTGTAGCCCGGTAGCGCCTAAACGCGTAGAGAAACGAGGCTTAGCCCGAAGTAATGTGTCAAACGGTTCCAGGCTAGGTTCTCAGATTGACAGGGGAGGTGTTTAGTGGGTAGTCCAAGGGTATCCTCCATGGGAGTCCCACACTGCCAGACTCGGCGGGCGTAAATGCCTTCACCTCCCTACTACAAAAAAAAATACTCTTCTGCTTAAAAACAATGAATTTTGTCATTTTAGTAGTTTAACCGATATTAAGTTGAATTACGACAAATATAATCAGTCTTTAAATAGCTTTCAAGCTGAGAATAATAATAATGTTTCTTAAGACACGAAACACAAAGTTTTCCTCATTTATATTTGAAGTGAATCCTGTGTCAAAAAGAAGGGAGCAGAATCTTTCGCGCAAGCAAGTCTAGAATAATAACAAGCAAAGAAATTTTTTCTGACACTAAAATAAATCATATTTTTCATGATCTTATTTGAAGATTTGGTAATAATATTGAAAAATTACTATGTCATCGTGATCAAATGCAGCAGCTTATAATTATTTATTATCTTTACTTTATTCTAAATCCTATATATTTATGAAATAGTTGAGAACACTCTGTTGTCTAGTTGACAAGAGGCGAGTGTAATTATCATTTAATTTAAATTATGTGTAGATTATCGACGGGGAAAATCAACTAAATCAAATTCAATAAAACAAAAAAAAATTTTTAATTCAATACAAAAGCACAAAAGTAATGCGATGAAATTAAGGAAAAAAGGAAGTTTAATGCAATACTCAACAATAATATTCAAGCTAGACCTAGGGATAAAATTCATTATTTATGGAAGAGAAATCAAAAAAGAAAAGCCAATGCTTTACATTATCAAGAAAAACTCCTTTCGTTCTTTTGCATCTGAGCTTCTCTGGTAACATGTTATACAAACGAGGTGCCGTGACATGGTAAAAGCGTGAGAAGTGTGTTTTCGAAATAGTAGGAACATTTGCAAAAGTTGCAGTATTCATTCTTAACTTGTAGATCTCATTATATCTTACAGAATAGTATCCAGACTTTTCAAAAAATATTTTGAGTACTTTGTAGCAGTACAAGTGCCGCAATGGGAGAATGTTTAGTGATTTGAACAGATCAAAACTTGGTCTTTCGATTGACTTTACATATTATTCTAATTGCATGTTTTTGCTTTATAATTAAAGGATCTATTTTGTTAGAATATGCTCCACCCCAGCATGATAAACCATATTGCAATTTAGACTTAAGCAAGCTATCATGAACTACTCTTAAGATAGCCTGATTGCAGTAGAGACTTAGATGGTAAATTTGTCTCATTACTTTATTTCAATAATGCTTAAGGTGAAGTGTGTGGTTGGCCCAACTAAGCTTATAATCTAATATAATGCCTAAGTATTTAAAACTGTCCACGTTTTCAATTTCAAAGCAATTCTTGCTACAGTTAACATTTTTATTAAATGCAGCATCACTAACAGTTAAATTGTATCTTAGACAACTCAGCGAATGAAAAATTAGTGGGAAGTTATTGCATACCGGACCTTTAATATTAAAAGCCATAAACTTTGTTTTGTTACTTATTAAAAGTTTATGTTTACTGAACCACCTTCTTAAAATGTCTAGGTCATAGTTAACATCTGAAGAAAGGTCAATCAAGCTATTACTAGAGTAGGTAAAGGCAGTATCATCTGCAAAGGCAGTGATTTTACCTTTAAAAGGCTGAATAAATAGGGAATTAATATAAATTAAAAACAGAATCGGACGCAACGCAGAACCTTGAGGATATACTTCTCAGAGCTAAAGCTCCGCTTGATTCTAACTATTTGCTTTCTGTTTTTTAAATAGGAAACAAACCAGTCATAAATATATCCTCTAAAGCCTGCTTTGAAAAGTTTACTTAAGAGTAAAGTATGATCTACCATGTCAAAAGCTTTAGTGATATCAATGAATAGACACGCTGGAAATTCTGATACATTTAAGCTATTGTATATTTCACCTGTTAATTTTAAAAGTGGATCTTCGGTAGATCTACTACTTCTAAATCCAAATTGGAAATCACTAAAGAAATGATTTCTATCTAAAAACGAAAGCATTCTGGATTTTATACCTTTCTCGAAAATCTTAGAAAAAGTCGATTACAGAGAAATGGGGCGATAATTGTTTAATGAAGTAGTATCTCCCTTTTTGTGAAGCGGTATTACTACTGCTGTCTTCATAGATTCAGGGAAAACTCCAGACTACACACATAAGTTGAAGATAAAGCATAATAGATCTGAAACGTGAAATGAAATATTTTTTAACATCGAGCTGGACACATTATCAGAAGAACTTGAATTAGATATTTTAAGAGACTTAATAATTTTATGAATTTCCAAGGCTGTGAAAGGCTCAAAGAAAAAACTTTCTGATATTCTATTACTTGAAACTAACGAACTATCAAATTGGTTTATAGAATTATTGATTGTTGAATCTTGATAAACACTTACATTTGAAAAGAAATCATTAAATAAGTTAGCAACTTTCAAATTATCAGATACAGTTAAGTTATTATTATTTATAATAATATCCATATCAGCATTATTTCTGTTTAAAATTTCATTAACAATACACCATTCTTTTTTCAAGTTGCCAGCATTTTCAACCAATCTGTTTTGAAAGTAGTTGTCTCTGTAAAGTGGGATATCTCTTTTTAGTTCTAGACATATTTTACTGTAGTATTCTCTAAGCCTATGATTATTAGGATGTCTTTTTAATTTTTCTCAAAAGAGATACAGTCATCCATTTCTTGAGACGCTTATTACGGCTATTGAAGGTTCTATTGCAATTAGATATATATTTTTGCAACTTTTTGAGAAAAATGTCAAAAGCGACACAGGGGTCATGCGCTGAATAAACATCCTCCCACATTTCAAAATGAAGATTAGTCTTCAGATAGACAAAATTAATTTTGTTATAAACACAATCATTAAGATCTTTCATTCTAGATACTCTATTTTTTAATTGGATGCAAGTTAGACTGTGATCACTTAATTTTAAATCAAGTGCCACGGTTTTAAAACCTATGCGATTTTTTCTATTATGCCTAATAAATATAGGGTCTATGCAGGCGTTAAGTCGGGTGGGTTCTGAAAGCTCAGTATCAAATCCAAACGATGACAACGCTGATAGAAAATTATCTACATCTTGAGACTCAGATAAAATATTAATATTGAAATCATCCAAGAGTATTGTGTTTTTACTTTTTTGATTTTCCAAATATGACGAGAATTCATCTTTAAAAACACTTATAGTGCATTTATGTAATCTATAAACGCAAGTGAAACTGTACTGAATATCACAAATTCTGCAACTAATGCTTATTATGTCGACACTATTCATGTTAAACTTTTTTATTTCTACTTTTTCCAAACTGTTCCTAAAAAATAACCCGACACCAAATGCAGGATACAAATTATAACAGGCCGCTTCAAATGTAAAGTTTGGAATTTTAAATGAAGAAATTTCATTGTCATAAATCCAGATTTCAGAAACAAAAATGAGGTCTGGCAAATGATCCAGAGATGCTAGATGAGCGGAAAAAGCATCGAAGTTCGTTCTCATACTACGAATATTTTGGTGAATAGCAGAAAAATCTGAATATTGTTTGTCAGATAAATGTTGTAAACATAAACAAATTGAATTATTTGAAATTTAGGAAAAGAACTATTGATAAAACTAAGATTATCATGAGGATTATTAGTAGTATTACAATTATAATGATCGTTAATCATTAAGATAATTTAGGTTGATTAAGTAATTACATCATCCAGCTTAAGAAAATCCTCATGAGAAATTATTTTGATAACTTTTTCGCCTTCTCTTTTCCTGACCAGCATGGTTGCGTCTCTTACCCAAACAAAGCTACATTTGTTGCTTCGTTTAAGCTCATTTGCTTTGTTTAACAGCTTCCGATTGTAGACAGTAAGAGAATCGTTAATAAAAACTCGTTTGTTGCTATTGCCATCCGCACCATCGTTCTTGTTATTAACGATCCCTCCTTTGTTTTCGCGCATTTTCTGCGTTTTTTTATAAATCATACCATATGTTTTGGAAAATCTATAAATCACTATTAAGAAAATTATTCATGTAGCATTTTTTTATGTTGATAGTTACAAATTGAGATCTACCATAAATAATGAAAGCTTTCGTGTTAAAAAAAAGTTTGAAATTTTGTGCTAATACATTCAAAAACCAAGCATAGTACTCATGCATTGAAGGTCAAAGAGGGAATCTTTTGATTATTCAAGATTTTTAAATAGCCGCAAATGTATAATCTGCATTTCTGCAGGCATATATAAATAAACCTCTGATTAGACAAGTAAGTAATGCAAGAATCGTACAGAAACCGGAAAATAACAAAAAACACTATATATATATATATATATATATATATATATATATATATATATATATATTTTTTTTTTTTTATCAGCACAATACGAATCGTTCATACACATACTGTTCAAATCAATTAAAAATGCATTTATGTAAACATTTGCATTAAAATTAATTCATAAGAATGGCTCCATATCATGACTGCATTTCTGCGCAAATGCAAATCGTTATGCAAACGAATTAACATTTATTTTGCTCATTCCTTTAAACCATCATTGGCGGATTTTTTCAATATTCCAGTCCGGTCATTAGCAATAAACATCAAACTCATCCTCTTATCAATGTTCACAATTTATATCACTTAATTATTCGCCACCTTTTTGAGAATTGATATTCGCGATCGACATTAGCATAATTTATCGTTTTAATACGTTCACTTGATGCATATCTGCAAAATTTTACTTAATGTGCATAAGTTGCCTTTCCAGAATCATAGCAAAAACCTATTGCAAAATTTCACATCATAAATTAACATAAGCCTGAAATTTGTATAACTTCATTTGTACTAAGTATTTTTGGTTTATAATAATCTGCATATTACTTTCTCTATCATCCAAATTTTCGCTAAAAAACAATGAAGACTCAGCGCATTAAGAAATAAATTATCACATGGGGATTTCTGTAATGCAGTTGATGCATTTTAACAGATAAGCAAACAAGAGTTGTTTGGTAGGGAAATTCAACGTACAAAATATAAACTAGAGCCTTGCAAATCGGTTGTGTTTTATTTTCATTATTTGTTTGCAAATGAGTGCTTTCATTTGATGATAAGCATCTTTTAAATTTAATCTTCTTTTCACATGGACAGTCCGGAAAAATGTATGACCGTGAAGTTCCATCTCAACTTTTACACTCAGATAATATACAATAATCAAAATGTATTTGTAAGTTCAGTAGAAAGGCTCTGAATATAAAAATTTAATACAAATATATCTATGCAATATCTTATGTTAAATGCCAAGTCAATTGAATTTAGATAAACGCTAGAACAATCATAACATCACCCATGCCGTTAAAGGGAGTTGAAGTCGCGAGAACACGTTAGTAAAATGGGAACTCTGCACTCATATCAGTTGATCGCTTCGAAATGGCTCAATTGACCCCGATTTAAAAGATTTTCTCAAATCCCGACAAAACCGATTTCAGCATTGTATTGGCTTCTTCGTAATTCCATGTCTTGTAGCTACCATAAAAAGAATGATTTAAGACTTCTGCAAGCTGTTATTGTTACTGATGATTATTACTTTTATTCGCAGAGAAATATCGCGAACAGGCCTTGACTGCAACTGGCAAATAATATTGGTACTAAAAGTCATATGAAATTTTCAAAAGTTTGCTTCGAAAATCAATCGAAGCAAGCAAAGACTCGATGAAATTGTGCCTTCAAATATTACCTTATACTATTTAGTGTCAGATTTAATTTGTGTCACATAACCAATCCTTAAAACTTTACATTTTTTTTGATTCAGACAGAGATTAACAAAAGGTATAAAGAATTTACTTGAATAAATCTCGATTTTAGTTCTATCAAATAAAGTAGGCAGTAGAGTTCTACCAAAAGGGTGTTATAGGGCTCAAATTAACTTTTCTGATGATACGAAGCTATCTATACAGTTAAAAATCACTATCTAGACACCAAAAATGGATTAGAATTTAATATATTGAATGTATTACAATCCTCACCGTATACTTTACTGTATTATATTTAAAACTTTGGTAAGATTAGCTTTTCCAATCCTATGGTACTGTAATTGAATCCACGATAGATTTGAATATAATCTTCTAAAGATTAAAATTTAACCTACATGCAAGTTAACACCACATTCTGCCCACCTAATACTTAACAACACATCCTGCTCACCTAATCATTTTTCCTCACTTCATATATTTTTTACCATTCCAAGAATTTTCCATACTTTTCACATTGCATCATTCCCAGCCATAATAATTTTTAACCTAACATGAGTTGAAGGATGGATCGTAGTAGTCTTTGCGTATAGACGTCTTTTAAATTGCTCCTGTCAAAAGTTTTCAAATTAAATTATTTTTTTAAAAACGTTAGTCCGAAGTTAATTTTTATCGGAAAAAATCTTATATTGTCGAAGTAATCGACTCAGAAGATTTCTATCGAATATTTTTACTTCGATTGGTAACGAAAAACAAATCACCAATGAAAACTTCGCCGCTGGTATGGAGGAGCCCGACGCTTGCCACCATTGGGGCAACCTGGGGAAACGACGAATACGAAACTGGCGACAATCACCAAAAGAAAACATAACGAAGAAAACTCCGTAGATGGAGGGTGCAAGCTGCAACTAATAGCGGACAATCAACAAATGGCCAAATTGCAGAAAGAAAATGATGAACTAAGGCAAGAGATACAGTCTCTCAAGGATCTCTTCAAGAAAGGGATGAAGCCTCAAAAGACGCAGCCACAAAATCAATGGCAACAGGTAACAAAGCCGAAGAAATGTACAAATCAAAGGCTGGTGGCACCAACGAGAGCCAAAATTATTTTGCAGCGCTGGAGGGATTAACCGAAGATATGGAAATTGAAGAAAACATCGGAGGTAATTTTAATCAAGATAATGACTTTAATTTTATTCAATATTTAAAGAACAAAAATAAGGAGAAAAAACCAGCCCGCAGTTTTGCTGGTTCCTCGGAAAAAGCTTCCAACAAGACAGAAAAAGTTCCGCCAATCAAAGTGTTCGGACAAACTGGGAAAGATATGGTTCGGCTATTGGCAGCCGAAAATAAACTGGCCGATTTCGAAATCAAAAGAGCTAATGCCGAAAAATTAACTATAAGGACGAAATCACTGCTTGACTTCAAGTCAGCCAAAGATGCGCTGATTTCTGGGGAGGTTCCACACTTCACCTATACCCCAAAAAGTGAAAAGAATCAGACCTTCTTGTTGAAGGGTTTGGATAGCGGAAAGGATACGGTCGATCTTCTTCAGGTGCTAAAGGGGGCTGCACCAGATATTGATTTTGTTTCAGTCAAAGCTTTTGCGACAAGAAGGTCGACCATAGAAAGGAAGAATTTACCACTTTACCTGGTACAAATTGCAAATAAGAGCAGTCCAAGTGCCCTTCAACAAATAAGGTATTTGAATTTCAGAGTGGTGAGGTGGGAACGCCTCCAGAAAAGAGAAGTCAACCAGTGTTACCGGTGTCTAAGATTTGGACATTCGGCTGCCAATTGTGCCATGCACTATCGTTGCGTTAAATGCAAAGAAAAATTATAATGCGTTAACTGCGGTGTTTTTGGTCACCCAGCATCTTATCGAGGATGCTCCCGATATCAAGATGCAAAAGTTAAATTTACTCCAAAGCAAACACAAGTACACCGTAATATAATCCCTTCCAACTTCGTCAAGCCCGGAGTATCATTTGAACTCGCCGCTAGAGGACCAGCAGAAAATGCTGGAAATAATGTAAGTGGCAATAATGAGCTGCTCCTCAAAATTTACCAGCAACTTAATTCTTTATCGGAGAGAATCGACAAACAAGATTCAAAAATTAACTTTGCTTTCCAGCGTTTAGGTCTTTCAAATGCCTAATAATAACTTGTCATCCAGTCATATTCCCATGGATAGGCTTCGTCTCATATCGATCAACGTCAACTCTATCGTTGCCATACATCGACGTGATTATCTCCTTGAATTTATTGTTAAGCAAAAGCCTGACATCATACTTCTCACTGAAACCCACCTCAATTCATGGCACTCCATGGAATTCAAAGATTTTGCATCCGTAAGAAACGATAGGGTAAACGGTGATGGGGGAGCGCGATATTGGTTAGAAGACCCTATTGTTTCCAAAATATTGAAAAAGTCGAATTCAACAACTTTGAATTTCTTGAAGTGTCCGTCATCAAAATTTCACTGCCAGGTGGGGATAACCTCTTCGTTATCTCTGCCTATGCAACTGGTCAAAATGTTCTCAGATTCAAGGAGGAACTCAATTCCTTGTTTGAAATACTCGAATTGAACAGGCTGCATAGTTATTATATATTTGCTGGTGACCTGAACGCCAAGCATATATCATGGCTGAACGCCACCAATAATCCAAGAGGTGTATTCCTGAAACCATGGATAACAGAGAACCAAATTGAATACAGGTGCAACCTATATGGGTCGGAGTTCCCAACATACCCTAGGACAAATTCATATTTGGACCTCTGCATTGCTGACGCAAGACTTGAATTCAGCTTTAATAGTCCTCAACGGAAACTGCAGGTGCTTCCTTACGATAGCGACCATAACGCAATCGTAATGGAAATCAATCATCAAAGGGATGATTTCTTCCTCAATCCAGTTCAACATGAAAACCATCGGTTGAATTTTAAAAAAACAGACTGGGGAAAGTTTCAAAAGAAGTTTAATCGGGAGTACCAGAAGCAATGTCCTCCTTCTGATGATGGCAACTCTTGTTCAATGGTTCCTAATAACAGAAATCTAACTAACGATGAAATAGATGTCTATTTGTCGAAGTTAGAGAAGCTGACGTTGGAAACGATTGAAAAAGTTGTTCCCAAGATTAAACATCGAAACAATATGGAAGGATATGAAACACCAACCATCGCAAAGTTGAAAAGATTGAAAAGCCTTCTTCTCACCCGCGTCAACAATATGTATTGACGATTTTTGGACTACAACCATCCCTCGTTGGCTTTGTTGAAATTACACCTGAAGAATGTCCGGAACTTAATCCGTTCATACTTCAGGAGTGAGGTTAGTAATCAATGGGCGGAAAAATTGAGGGGTATTAGCCCACAGGACCCAGATGGCGTTTTTGCGAAAGTGAAAAGCTTATTCCGCAAGAAGTCTCGAATGAAGATATCGAATCTTGAAGTCGCTAGTGATGAGATAAATCTTCTCGGTAGGGCTGGTATCGAAATTGATAGTACGACTCCGGATAGAAATGGAAACAGGATTTTATGTAATGGCTTGCAGAAACTTGCCCTGATTGGAACACATTTTGAACTGGTTCATCTGCCAAACCCAGAGAGAAGGAATGAAATATTTACAGATGTCGTTGAAGCAAAAGTTTCCGACTTCAAATCAAGCCTGAACGGCCAATCAGTTCTTCATTTCGATGAAACATTAACATCTGACCTCATACCGACCTTGAATCTTATTGATAATTTTGTCAGCTATGAAGACTTGTGTTTCATATTTCGCAGAATAAACAACAAAAAATCATATGGTACTGACGTATTCCAAATGTAGTTCTCCGACATTTGCCTGAGGTTGCTATTAGAAATTATTGCATATTGTTCAACAACATGTTGAACGATTCATATTTCCCAAATGAGTGGAAAAAGGCTAAGGTATTTCCAATCTTGAAGAAAGGACAAGAATCTTCATGCCTTAAAAGCTATCGCCCAATCGGCTTGCTGCCTAACATCAGCAAGGTGTTTGAAGTGATACTCAACAGAGCATTAAACGCCCACATTGAGAGATAAGAGTTGATGCCGAATTGCCAATTTGGTTTTCGTGCCAGGCATTCGACCATACATGCAATAACGAAAGTAACCTCAGACATCTGTTGGAAACTAAACAACAAAGAATGTGTTGGAGCATGTCTCATTGATATGGAGAAAGCCTTCGATACAGTGTGGTTAGATGGACTAGTTTTCAAACTTCTTCAGGACAGGTTCCCCAGACACCTTGTCGCAATGATGTGTAATATGTTATACGGGAAATCATTTGTTGTAACTGATGGAAATCTGACAACAATGCGCGAATTCAAGGTCTTAAATCTACAGAAGGGAACAGTTACTGCGCCCCTGCTTTTCTCAATCTTCATTCGCAAGCATTGAACAGCTTTGATTTTAATGTCTCGCCAACGCGATCATTGGTAGCATTTGCTGATGATCTGATCATCTATACGGCAGATCGAAAAGCTACAATAGTTCAGAGCAACCTTCAAAAAATGTTTAATGATGTGCAGCTCTACACCGACAATTGGCGAATGAAAATCAATGCGCAGAAGTGTGAAACAATCTTGTTTCGGACAACGCTGCAGGGGGCCAGTCAAGACCTGAAACGTAATTGGAAGGATTTCCACATTATGGCTGGTGAGGGTAGTTCAGAACGGGTTGCACATAAATCCTGTGTTCGATACCTCGGTGTTCATCTCGATCAGTATCTGTACTACACTGAACATGTCAAAATCATGCTCAGTAAGGCACTAAAAGTAGTCATGGCCCTTCGGCGACTCTTTCATTCCAGATACATTGATCAAAAAGTCAAAGTTATTTGTTACAAGACCCTGGTAAGGCCAGTTTTGACATACGGATGCCAGATTTGGTACAACCAGAGTGCTAGTACAATGGAAAGATTAAGAGTTTTCGAAAGGAAATGTCTTCGTGCATGTACTGGTTTGTACAGAAAGCCTGAGACGGATTGGAAGCACTATATATCGAATAGAAAAATTTATCAAACCGCGCAAGTGACAAGAGTCGATATCTTCATATTGAAACTTCTTCGGAATTATATCGCAAGATCTGTAACTGTGAGTGAAAACCCTTGGATTTCACAGCCGTTCCACCCTACAGACGGGTATATTGTGACTTGCCTCACTACTGGCTTCGTTCCTCCAGAAGCATTCGTGTATTTGGACATGAATCGATATGTTTTTGATTCTGACGGCGTCCCAATCATATATCACATATACCGACGGGGCACCGATAAGAAGATAAAATATCCTCCGAATCTGAGTTCACGAGACCAACAATTCCAATGGAGATACTCATTTGCTAGATTCGTTGAGGCTGGTCGAGCTGAGATGGAGCGATCTAGGTATTTGTGGCTGAATGACAATGTCTAAATTATTCGTGTTTATTTTCTGTTTATGTGCTTTTTCTCGTTACTTAGTTTTTAAATTCATCTCATTATTGCTATATCTAGTGTCTTTGTTTATTTGTATTATAAATAAGGTATAGGTTTCAATATAAGGTAACGTTTTTTTTTCTTTTCTGATTGAACTTATTTAGAATCAGGGTGTAACATATTAGGTATAGGATATAAGTTCATTGTTGTATTAGTAATATAAGTAATTTTTGGATAATGCTGCTTGGTTTTTTCTCCTTTTTCCAATATAATCAAGAAATATGTAATAATCTTAATTAATTTAAATTTACTAGTGTATTTTTTTCATTAAATTAAATGTGATAACGTATAAATTTAGAGAGCCATTCGGGTCATTAAGTTTTTTATAGTTTTATTGTTTGGAATTAGCTTTATGTTCTTTTAAAAATTTATAACGATTGGTATTAAATAAAGCGCTTTTGACTTTGACTTTGAACATGAATTGATGGAACATTACACCTGAGATTGACTCGATTCTGCTGACGATGGAACACGCGGTGAACGTTATCATTGCTTGATGATAACTTAGTGAAATGCTATAAGTGTTATAAATTTGTTAGAATTTTTTATCTATACTTACGCAAGTTTGAGAATTACTCCACAGAGAACATGGCGAGGACATTGTTCACGACGTCGTAATTTCTTCTTCTTCTTCTTCTTAGCACTACGGCCCCTTTCGAGCCTTCGCTTCCTGCAAACAGCGCCTCCAACTGCCTCGGACCGTTGACCGCGTCTTCCAATTCCGAAATCCGAGCAGCAATGAACTGTCTTCGTCGACTGAGTCAGACCAGCAATTTCTAAATCCACAAATATGGCTTCGCAGAAGGAAGATTTGCAATGAAACGCCAAGACGATTCGATTACAATTCTTGATTTTATTCAATCTCGCTTTAGTATTTATACAGTTTTCTTTCGCTTAACATATATCTTACGCAGCTAATTTGTTTTTCTCTTTTTTTAAAGTGTAAGCGGAAATTCATTACTTGACATATTTCTACCTATGCTTTCCATTAAATTGATTTATTGCCTCATGAACAAAAACTCAAGAGTTTCAATATTTCCAAAGTCCAAATATTTTAATCAAATATTCAATATTATATTCACTTGCATTTATTCCGTTCGATGGATAGATGTCCATATTCCATACATTATACATGCACTCATATGTCAATAACCCATGTTCGTACCCATCACTTGGGTATGGTCGCTAACCCCTTGATAAGTAAGACAATTAGCGTGCATTGAGTGTGGTCAGGGAATACTTCCACACGTGATGGGTTACAAATGAAATGCAACGTGATATGGGTACACTCGATATTTAGAATGAGTGTAGAAGAAATAAAAAGAATTTGCATTGCATGATTATGGAACTGGCATGTTTACATTTAGCCGTGCGATAGGATTGATATTTCATGGTTATCTTTTTTTTTGTTTGTTTACGTTGGACTTTTGTTGGTAAGCAAACGACTTTTGTGAGTAAGCAAATGAATTGAATGATTTACAATTGAACACATGTTCATATGTTTGCTTATGATATGTACGTATGAATGTTATTACGATTGTTGTTTTTGTTTATGATATGGGAATTCCAGTGTTTATAATTACTAAGTGTGCTTTGTCGAGATAGTTTATAAAAAAAGGTGAACACAATATAAAGTTGTCCAGTTATGTTTCGAATTGCGAGGGTAAATATTATAACGTTTGCATTGAAATAGTGTCTTTTATTAACATAAACAAGTTGGGTAAACAGACCTACGCTCATGTCAGAAGGGTTTTGTATTCAATTTACAAAATGCAGTCACCAGATCGAATCAAATCAAGAAACATGTCAAAGACGATTTTATTGGAGAAAATATGAAATACGAAGATCATACTATTATCAACAAAGTTGAACGAATTTCGACTTCTGAGGTTTTTGGTATTATTATACTCATAAATATCTCCCTTGATAATTATTTCAGATGTCCATTCGCGACGGAGGAAACACATTTGTCGTATATTTCCCCCCGTGCCCCCACTGAAGCAAAAACTGACAGTTGACCAACTGTTTTGAAAAGCTCCCATGAAAACTTTCATTTCAGACTCATATCGGCTACGTTTGATGAAGTTTTTTTCAGGGGCTATTCTCCTGTACTGTTATCATCAATCAATGGCAAATTTTTTCGAATCCTAGAATGGTTACAAAACCCTTTTGCTAGGAGCTCTCTTCCACCTCCTTGACTTGTTTCACTTATGAGCATTAATTGTAGGTACTCATCTTCAGTCGTTCATTAAATTGAATCAAGTATTCAAAGCATGCACCTTAAACGTTGAAGTTGGGAAAAAATAACTCAAGTTTATTCAATCTTCGCAATTAAAACAGCCACTATTTTGTTTTGCGATTACTGATACCACTAGCTGAACCGATTCTCAAAGATATACATGACACCTATCATTTTATGCAAATCCTAGCAGAACTGTAGTGTCTGAGTCGGTAAAAAGCGCATGTTGTTCCATAGCAATATGTTGCCATAGTAATGAATGCACCGTTAAGATTTTATTCAAGAAAACATAAAATCGATAAATCAGACTATTACTAACTAAGTTGAGTGAATTGCGACTTCCCACGTATTTGTTGTTGTTGTACTCACCAAGGCCTACATTCCTGATTTTTTTCAGATTTTTCGGATCACAGGAGTCATGTATACGCTTACTCCGAATTCCTATAAAAATAATTCCCACATAAATCAATTACTGCAAACGTTGCATTTACCCAAATGCAACGAATCTGCAACGGAAATGACATGTGCCGAACCTAGACAATAGGTAAGCAATTTACGCGGCGGCACATGTCCCATCGTAATCAAAATTACTTTCGCATAATTAATTCACGTGTCGCAAACTCATCATTTTTCGCATAATAAATAGAAGCGTATCCATGAACACCTTCAGTTTTTGCTAATTAGATGTAGAACGTTACGCTGTCCGAGTGAATACTCAAAAGAAATTGTAATCAATAAAGTTTAAAGTTAAATGTAAAGTTCGTGTTTGGATTTCTTGATGTGCGCGGAGCACTTCCTTATTTTTTTATAGTTCGGTCAAACTAGACACAAAACTCAGGTGTCCAATCGCGAGGGGGGGGGGGAGGACACAAATTTTTCGTGTATTTCCCCTCCATGTGCACCCCTCGAAGCAAATTTTGCCAAACTAAGACCTGTTTTGAAAAGTTCTCATCAAGACTTTTCATTTGATACCCATATCGGCTACCTTCAATGAAATTTTTTTTCGGGGGGTCACTCTCCTATATGGGGAGACCCCCCTTAAATACCTTATAAAATTTTTTTTGTAACTGAACTTTAAAGATATCGCCAGTTTACACCTACACACAAAATTTGATGTTTCTAGCTTAAGTAGTTTCCGAGAAAAACTGCTGTGACACACGGACGGACGGACGGACGGACGGACGGACGGACAAACGGACAGACTGGTCGCGAAACTAGTAGCGCTTTGTAAAATTATTTTACAAAACTCTAAAAAGGGTCGTCTTAGCCTAAATACTAAATGAACAAGTTTTTTTCATTAACTGGCGCCCAAGCAAAATAGAACGAGTTGGGTAGACAGATTTACGCTCACGTCCGAAGGGTTTTGTACTCAACTTACCAAATGCAATCACCAGCAACGTATAATAACAAGAAACATGTCTGAAAGATTTGCTCGTTCAAAAGAAAATCTATTGTTTCTCCATTTTCAATTAACAAAAATCACTCCAATCATGAAATCCCAAAAGCGTCATCAATTTTATCTGAAAATTTTAAGAAGATCAATTCAGAACTGCAGTATCTGGTTCGATGGAAAGTCCAAAAAAATTCATAAAAGTGTGTTATATTTGTTGTTATTAGAGAAATTTTAAATTGATATAACCTCCGTGAATATGATACGAATTTCATCAAACTTACAGAGTATTAGGACCTTGTGTAAGGCTACTTAAATATCGATTTTTTTGGGTTTAAAGGCATTCATACGATTTTATTGGAGAAAATGTGAAATTCGAAGATCATTCTATTATCAACAAATATTTTGAATTCTGAGATATTTGTTATTGTTGTACTCATAAATATCTCCCTTGATAATTTTTTCAGGTGCCCAATCGCGAGGGAGGAAACACATCTTTCGTGCCCTCAATGAAGCAAAAACAGCCAGTTTAAGAACTGTTTTGAAAAGTTCGTACATTTCCTCTTCCCCTACTCCCACGGTACTCATAAGGCAATTTTAAGACTTTTTTTGAAAAGATCTCATTAAGACCTTTTCAATGATACCTTACTCGACTACCAAAGGTGAAAATTTTTTTTGAAGGGTCATCTCCCTATATAGATTTTACCACTCCAAAATTTTCTAGAAGTCACCACAATTGATCTTTGCACAAAGTTTCATGGTTTTAGCTTCTATAGTTTCGGAGAAAAAGTGCTGTGACATACAGATGGACGGACGGACCAGCGGAGACAGGTCGTGATTGCAGTAGGGGCTCATATTTTAGTACAAAACCCCCTTAAAATTTCCCGAAATGATTCAACAAATCCAAGTGCTAAACTTGCCGTCTTCATCAACCGAGTCAGACCAGCGTTTCCTCGGCTTCCTCACATGTCTCTGGCCTTCAGTTCTCCTAACGAATACCTTTTTGGGTATCCGTTGTTCGTCCATACGATTTACGTGGCCAGCCCATTACAGCTTCCGCAGCCTAGAGACCTCCGGTTCGCCAAAAGTTTCATACAGCCCATGGTTGTATGGAGTTCGCCATTGATCCCCGTCCCTCTGATTATTCGCCTCAGGGCCCCTTGCTTAAAGGCGTTCAATGTATTTGCGGATGCTTGAGTTAGGGTCCATGTTTCACACCATAGCATAACACAGGTCTTACACAGATTTGTATACTTGGAGCTTTGTTTTCTTGTGTATCCAGCTGATCTTCAAGATTGTCAAAAGAGAATAAAATATTTTATTCGCGAGCTGTATTCTTCGGCGTATTTCGTCTATTTCATTACCCATTTTTGTTATTTTAGCGCCTAAATACACAAATTCGAAAACATTTTTGATACTGTATTCACCAAGTGTGATATTTTGTATATTTGACGTATTTTCCCTCGAACTTTGTTTTGTTTTCGTTGATTTGTAGCCCTACTAGTTTTGCTTCTTTAGCAGTTGTGAATGACCATGAATAAATGTTGATGTCATCTCCATAGGTTACTACTTGGCTCGAGTTGTATAGGAATGTACCTCGCATATCGACAGGTAGCTTTCTTATGACGTACTCCAGCGCCAGCCCATCTCCCTGCTTTAGTCCGATATTTGTGTCAAAGGCATCGGTGAGTTGGTTATTGATGCGGACTTGGGAGGTCGTCAACGTTATTGTCATTTTAGTAAGACGGACTAATTTGGCTGGGATACCAAACCAAAGCATTATTTGGTACAGTGCGTTACGATCAATACTGTCGTATGCTTGCTTGAAGTCAACGGAAATTTGTTGTGCGTCTACGTTGAACTCTCAGCATTTAGCAAGTACCAGCTTGACTGTGAACAATTGGTCTACTGTTGATCCATCTGCCCTAAAACCACCTTGATACTCCCCAATAATACTGTTAGCGTATGATCTGATTTGATTTTCAAAGATTTTAGAAAATATTTTGTACGCCGTACAAGGTAGTGATATGCCTCTATAATTTTCACACTCTAGCTTGTCACATTTTTTGTGGATAGGGAATATAATTGATTGGCTCCACTCCTTTGGCATATGTTCTTGTTGCCAAATGTACTGGATGACTTTGTGAACAGCTTGATGAACACTACTGCCACCATATTTGATGAGCTCCACTGAAATCTCATCAATGCCCGGCGCTTTATTAATGTTTTTTATGCTTTGATGATGGAGCAAACTTCATCTAGAGTTGGTGGGGTCAATGGAAGATCTCCGCAGACATCTATAGGCTCCGATGTTCTGGAGCTGTGCGAAGGATAAAGGAGGCTCTTGAAATATGATGCCCATCTTTCCTTAACCTGGATTTCATCAGCGATGATATTGCCGCTGTCATCACGACAGAGCGTGCATGTTTCAGGCTTCTCACTACTTTGTATGCTTGGTTTGTTATTACTCACTAAACTTACATCTATACTGTTCAATTGGTCATCATAGTATTTTCTTTTTTAAATCCCCATTATCTTATTCACTACTCTTCTGTGATTTTCATAGTGTACTCTCTTCGTCCTGGTTTGCCTACATACGTATTCTTTGTACGCCTGATTTTTTTTTTCTAATGCATTCTAGCACTCATCTTGCGCCGAGCTTGATGTCCCATCGTCTGTTCTGCTACGGTCGTGAAAGCTGCTTTCACTTCCATCCAGAGCTCGTTGCTCGTCTTTAACGATGCGTCTGATACGATGGGAGCCAGCTGGTTGTCGCGGGTCTCCACGAACTTTTCGGCAACAGACGCCATTTGGAGACTTTCGATGTCAAATTTTCGTAGCGGGCTGGTCTTCGCTGAATATGCCTTTGACATACGACATCGGTAGGTTCATTTGATCAAATAATGATCTGAGTTACAATTGGCTCCTCAGTATGTACGGACGTCAAGTATGCTCGAGGCCCAACAATGCTGGATCAGAACATGATCGATCTGGTATTGTGTGTTGCCATCCGGTGATACCCAGGTCATTTTATGAATGTGTCAATGTGAGAAGCAAGGCAAATGTATGACTAGATTTCTGCTACATGCAAAGTCAATCAGGCGCTGGCCGTTGTCATTTGTTTCATCGTGGAGGCCATATCCTCCAGTTGTTCCCCAATGAGACAGCTCATTGCCAGCCTTAGCGTTTAAATTACCCAAAATAATTTTTGTGTAGTTTGTGGGCAAAGAGTCGACGAGTCTTTCCAGGTGATTGTAAAACGATTCCTTCGTTTCTTCGTTTTTTTCTTCGGTCGGGGCGTGAACATTAACCGCCAGATTTTGAAGAATTTCGCTTTTATACGGATTGCACACAACCGTTCATTGACTGCCTTAAAATCAATAACGTGCAATTTTAACTCTCTATCCACAATGAAGGCCACTCCGAATTCTCGTTTTCCAGTAGGCTTCCCACTTTTGAATATTGTGTGCGATCTCATGTCTTGAATGTCCTCTTCAGTCCAATTTGTTTCCTGGACTGCCAGTGTTTTGAATTGATATAGACTGGCCTACTATAAAAGGTCCTTAACAGCGCCAGGGTAATTGAGTGATCTGACATTCCAGGGTCCAATGCCATAGTCCGTTTTTCGTTTGCGAGGTTGTTGCCGTGAGTCCAAACATTCCGAGGCCTATCTGTAGGTTTTGAAACAATTAAAGGTTTTCCAGGGAGGATAGACTATAGGATGCAGTTATTCGCACGCTGCAATAGACATTGGGTTCTCAGGAGACTGTAGGGTAGCTTTCAACGAAGAATGTAATAGTAAAATGTCCGAAACTAAGGGAAATTTTTGCTCCGATTACACTGTCATTTTGGAGTTATATGTTGCCGCTCAAAACTGAGAAACGTTAAAATTATCAGAGCTGTCACTTTTGATGTAGCCTAGATTTCTGCCTTCCGCGTTGGAACTGCTTGGTTCATATTTTACATAATCTGCCTAATATGTTGAAAAAGAAATTTCAATCACGAGAGGATAACCACTTTGAAATCAATCCAAATGCCTGCATACGTGTACAGTCAATTTGTACAAGATACACCTTGATTTTTTTAAGGTTACAAAATACAACTCGTCTTCAGCTTAAAACGACTGGAACTTCTGCTCGTTTATTTTTCTAAGCGTGTGATTTCAACGCACTGCAAAAAATATAAACTTTTCTTTATAGGCCTGTTCATATTGTTACATGTACAAAGAATTCTGCGAGCTACTGTCGCAATTGTTTTCACAACCATTAAGAACATCAGCAAAATGAATTTACTCGAAACCACGAGAACCCACCAAGCATGATCAACATTTGGAAGTGAGTCACTGCTCCACTCATTAATCTGCTCGAATATACCAGATACCTCTCGGCAGAACATTCGCCAATGTACGAGAAATGCATTGAACGGATGGAGACCCTATATAAAGGCGAGCTGAATGAATGGGGGGATCATTCATTACAACCGCGATAGAAAACTGCGATATACAGATAGTGGAACGCGAAGTAAAGGCGATTGATTGTTTGAATGCGAAGTGATTTTAAGAAGACAGTTGTAAGAGGAATTAATTGACAAGTGAAAGTTAGATTTTAATTAAAATTGTGAAATAGTAAAATAAGTGATTGTGCATTTTTAATCGATTTAATAAACTCTTTTGATTTAATTTAAAAGACATTGCGTTTTCACTTTCCCGGAACATTAAAAATTATTGGCCGCGAACCATAACACGCGACAATATTTATAAAGAAACTCTAGAATTTTCACAACATTTACCTTATTACGTTCGTAATTGGTAAATCGCGCACAAGGTAATGGCGAAAGATGGTGGCGTCCACGACTTACTTAATTTTTTGGGGTTTTGTAAAATAATTTTACAGAACCCTACTCAATTCGCGTCCTGTCTGTCCGTCCGTTCGTGTGCCGCAGCAATTTTTCTCGCAAGGGGGCTTCCCATATAGGGAAGGGGCCCGTCAAAACAAGTCATCAAAACTAGCCGATATGGGTACCAAATGAAAGGTATTGATGAAAACTTTTCAAGACAGGTCTTAAACTGACACTTTTCGCTTCGAGGGGTGCACAGGGGGCGGCAATATATACAAAGAGTGTGTGTCCCCCCCTCGCGATTGGACACCTGTGATCCGAAAAATCTAGAAAAAACTATGGAGGCAGGTGTTTATGAGTACAACAACAACAAACACCTTAAAAGTCAAAATTCACTCAATTTTGTTAATAATAGTATGATCTTCGAAGTTCACACTTTCCCCAATTAAATTTTTAGGTAGTCCTACAAAAGGCCCTCAAAAGTTGTAATTTTGATGAAAATCGAATGATAAGCACGGAGGTTCTAGCCATTTGGAATAACTCCAATTACAACAACAATAACACATGATTTTGGTATTTTATGGACTTTCCATGGAATCACTCACTGCAGTTTTGATTTGTTCTTCTTGGAATTGTCAAATAAGTTCAATAACATATTTTTTTGGGGAATTCATGATTTGAGTGATTTTTGTTGGTTTGCAACAAAATGGCGACGGTTGAAAATAGAAAAACAATGGATATTCTTTTAAACGTGTATATTTCTTTGACATATTTCTTGACTTTAGTCGTTGCTGGTGACTATATTTCTGAGAAGTTGGGTACAAAGACCTTCTAACATGAGCGTAGGTCTGTCTTCCCAACTTGTTTGGACCTACCAACGCGTACGATCAGCTCATCATGAAACTCCTTCTCCCCCTGGGCCTCAAATAAACCCTAACCAAAATTCTATGAATCAAGAACAAATAGCCAACTATATCTCGCAATATGTGACGGAGACGTTTAGAACCCAAGGTCGGCAAATCCTAAATTCCATCCATAACGCTGCGTTTGATATAAACAATGATGTCGACGATGCTATTAATGCCGGAAACTTAACGGTTATGGACCGCATATCCGGCGTTGAGAAAATTTTGAGGAAATTCTCAGGACAGCCAGGAGAATTTTCATCCTGGAAGAAGGTGTTGACAGGATACTTAAAATTTACGGTCACTTGAGGGGCACACCAAAATATTATGGCATCCTTTCAGTGATTAGAAACAAAATTACGGGGCACGCGGACATCGCGTTGGAATCGTATAACACTCCCTTAAACTGGGGTAAAATTTCCAAATTTCTGACCTTACATTACGCGGATAAGCGTGATTTAGGAACGTTAGAGTATCAAATGACTACCTTAGTGCAGGGCTACGTCACAATCCAAGAATTTTATCATATGGTGTATCACCACCTTTCTTTAATTCTCAACAAACTTTCGTGCATGGACATGAGCCAGGAAACTCTAAACGCCATGACCCAGGCCTATAGAGATAAAGCTCTCGAAACATTCCTCAGAGGTCTTCGTCGTGACCTCCCAAGATTGTTGAGTATAAGAGAACCGGTAGATTCACCTCAAGCTTTGCATCTCTGCTTGAAGCTACAAAACGTTGGTTACCAAACGCAACATGCGAATAGTACTCAAAATAGTTTTCATAAAGCGTAAATCCATACTGCACCTCTGGATCCTCCTAGGAGTATCCAGCCACAACAGCAACGAGTTACACCACTACCGGCCCCCAGGACAAAGTTCTTTTCCGATATGGTACATAATCCCCGGCAACCACAACGGCCAGTGTTCTTTAACCAACCTTTCCCAAACCCTCAACAATTATCACCTAAGCCTCTTCCGTGGCCGGAACCAATGGATGTCGACCAAACCATCCAATACTGAGCCCTTAATTTAAAAAATCGACCGCAAAATAACTTTCCCCAACATTTCGCACAGAAGCGTTTACAACCACCACAGATGCATCCACCAAACATGCTTCAACGCACTTATCACTTAGAAGAGTCGACAACTGATGAGACCATACATGAAGAATATGAAGAGAACAACTCTAACGAGGACCAGCAGCATGACGATACTTTCAACACCACAGCATTCTTAGATGATATTTATTTTTTAGGGCAAACCGCTCTTCGCTCCCATTTTTTGAATTTGTCCTTAGAAGCGGAGAGCTATTAAAATTTTCTGGTTGATACAGGATCAAACAAAAATTACATTCAACTCAAACATATAAGGCACTACCTACCCAATGAACGTTGCTTCTTTACCAATTCTGCTGCAGGAAGTGTAAAAATAACACACCACTCTTTCGTTCAAATTTTTGGACCCGGAACAGACAAAGTAAAATTCTTCAATTAATGATACGCTCAAGGAAATAAGCGCAGTTATCTACACGAAAGATAACTTTATTTACCCTATAAATATCCTTGAAACAACATCATTCAGATTCCTTAAATAATATAAACCTAAGAATCTCACATATGAATAAAGAGCAAACGGCCAAACTAAAACATATCATTAGTAAATGTCCAACACTTTTTTCAGATCCAGATGAAAAACTGACCTACACAACTCGTGTTATTGGTGAAATCCGTACTATATCAAACGACCCTGTGTATTCCAAATCTTACCCGTACCCCATGTTACTTAAAAGCGAAGTAGAGAAGGAATTAGCAATGTTATTAAAGGATGGCATCATTTGACCCTCTAGATCCCCATACAACTCACTTGTCTGGGTAGTACGCAAAAAATTAGACGCCTCGAAAGAGAAAAAATATCGAATGGTGGTCGACTACCGAAAACTTAACTCGGTCACCATCTCCAACCGATATCCAATACCTGAAATCAACGAGGTGCTAGCTAATCTGGGGGGAAACAAATATTTCACGATAGTTGACTTAAAAGTGGATTCCATCAGATCCCTCTGAAGGAAACCGACATCGAGAAGAAAGCCTTCTCAGTGAATAACGGTAAATGCGAATTTACTAGATTCCCGTTTGGACTCGAGAACGCTCCATCTATATTCCAAAGGGTACTTGACGATATATTGAGAGATCACATTGGCAAAAGATGTTATGTGTATATCGATGACATCATAATTTTCGGGAAAGATGAGGATGAACATTTTGCAAACCTCGAGAAAGTATTCTACACTCTTGAGGCAGCGAATATGAAGATTCAACGGGATAAGTGTGCGTTTTTCCAAAAAAACATCGAATTTTTGGGTTATATCGTAGGTAAATGTGGTATCTGCACTAATCCAGATAAAGTCAAGATAATCATTAATTTTCCACCGCCAAAACCCTTAGAGATCTACGGTCCTTCCTGGGAGCGTCAAGCTAATATCGGTGTTTTATTAAAGACAATGCAAAGCTTGCAAAACCCCTGATAGCCCTTCTAAGAGGGGAAGATGGACGTGTGTCCAAAAACCTCTCGAAGCATAAGGCAATTTCCTTGAACCTGGAAGCTCTAGAGGTGTTTGACAAAATCAAAAATTCTCTTTCTCCTAAAGAGTTCTTGCTAGTCCAGACTTCGAAAAAGAGTTCGATCTGACAACAAACGCTTCTGAATTCCCAATAGGAGCCATTTTGTCTCAAAATAGAAGGCCCATCACATTCCTTTCTAGGACACTTACTAAAACCAAAGAGTCCTATGCCACAAACGAGAAGAAAATGTTGGCCATTATATGGGCACTCCACAGTCTTCGAGGCTACCTATACGGCTCCCACAAGGTAAAAATATTCACAGACCACCAGCTTTCCAACGAAAACACCAATACCAAAATGAAAAGATGGAAATTAATACTCGAAGAACATAACTACGAATTAAAATACAAACCTGGAACCGCTAACATAGTAGCCGATGCATTATCAAGACCTCCTGAAATTACAAATACCAATTAACTCCAACTGAGCATAGTCAAGAGAGCTCAGCCCACGATCTAACACACTCTTCTTTTTCTGAATCTCCCGTAAATATCTTTCGAAAACAAATGGTACTGAAAATTGGAGAAGAAGACAGCTATCAAATTACAAACCCCTTTAAAGGATATACCAGATACGTCGTCATCAAACCCGAAGATACAGGGGTCAACTTGATTGGCATTTTCAAAAGACACCTCAACTTCCATGCAATAAACGGCCTCTTAACTAATGAAGCAGCTATGGACAAAATTCAAGACATCTTCGTTCAGCACTTTAGAGATTACAGAGTTAGATTCACACAGCGAATGGTCGAAGATGTTACAAGCGATGTAGAACAAAAAGAAAAAATTCTTCAAACGCATTGCAGAGCTCACAGAAATGCTCAAGAAAACCGGGTTCAGCTTAAAGAGAACTATTATTTCCCTAAAATGGCATCCAAAATCAAAAAAATCGTTGACCGATGCGTTGCCTATAAGGAAAGTAAATACGATCGCCATCCCAATAAACCTTTCCTCAATGAAACTCCCATCCCTGCCTATCCAGGACACACAGTCCACATCGATATCTTCTCAACTGAAAAAAAAAACTTTTCCTGACGGCAATCGACAAGTTCACTAAGTTTTTAGTCGCCAAAATTATACCCTCAAAATCAGTTGAGGACATTAGAAGGCCGTTGCCGGACACACTCTTTTTTTTCTGCATCCCAGAGAACGTCGTCCTCGCCAATGACGGAGCTCTAAAGTCCATACCTCTGAGATCAATGATAGACGAAGAATTATTAATTAAGGTCTACACCACACGTCCCTACAAGAGTGAAGTGAATTGCCAAAAAGAAAGACCTCATTCCATGCTTGTTGTAATAGTGCGGTGTCTCAAAAGGGAAATCCTTCCTTGTCCCTTTGAAGAACTCCTTGAACGAGCGGTCAAAGGGTACAACTTCACTGTCCATTTCACTACAGGGAAAAAACCAGTTGAGCTTTACCACGGACGCACTCCCAGATTAAGTCCGGAAGAATTTGAGAGATCCCGTACGAACAATATCGAAAAAATAAAACTTAAACAAGAAAAGATCTGAAAAACCACAACAAAAATCGTAAGTCCCTGAAAATCTACCAAGTTGGAGACGTTATCTATGTTTAAATTCACAAAAGGGTAGGCTCCAAGCTTACTCCTAGATATCGGCAGGAAATAATCAAGAAAGACAAAGATACTACTGTAATAACCATGTCAGGCAAAACCGTCCACAAGAGCAATATAAAAAGGTAACTATCCTCTCATTACAGCATCCTTCCCATCGTCTCATGTGGAGTTAAAATATTGGAGTACACAAACTCACAGATAATAACATTCACCCGAGGATATGCAAATATAAAGACAGGGACCTTCAAAATAGTCCATGATATTAACATCCAGCAATATGCTAAGGCGACAACAGACCTTGCAACTATCCTCGAACGCGACAACCCTAAAAATAGTTCCTTATACCCCTATCTCTCCCATAAGTCCAGAAAAGTTTAGAAACGTTAAAACCAAAAATATCCAAGATACGCAATACAGATGGCAAAGGAGAATATTGTTAATACCCTATTACTCTCAAACAAAGAAGTCAAGATAGTCACCAATATTTTTGATAAAGAAAAACTTCCATATCAAACACCAGAGGAAGCATTAGAATTTTCAAACTTCAAAATATTAATGAACAATATGATTCGATGGTGAGACGTCAAACCGAACACATCGCAAGCGAAAATATTAAGGTGTTAAAAATCAAGGTTATAAAGAAAAAGAAAACGAAATACAAGTATAGCGGAAAAAAGGAATTAAAGCCCGGAAAACTGGCAACAACAGAGGTGCAAAGCGAGTCCCCAACCATTCAAAGATGGTCCGATTCGGACAATGACGAGAAGGCGCACCCACCAAGAACGAAAGCGGCCAGGAAAGAAGTACTACCGCTAGCAACTATGAAAGTGGAGCAAGCTTCAACAAACGCTCCAAACAGTTTAATTATTGACCGGATAAACATGGAATCGGAAGGATTTAGAATGGCTCAAGGTAAATTGGCAATTAAACGAAAGTCACCCACTCTTATCCAAGCACCAACCCTCCATAATCCAAATCCATACGCGCCTATCTCGGGAGAAGAAAAACTAACCTCAAATCAAAACAAGTGTGCCCCCGAAAATAAAAAGTCATGGTGTCCGCCTATATTCGTAGAAAGTATCACAGCTATGACGGTCAAAAATATCATGGAAAGGAGCCCCACGACGAAATACAGAATCACTCGCCTGAGCGCGAGTAAATTAAAAATTACAGTCGACGAAGTCGCCATCCATGACGAACTACTGGATTTGGTCCGCAGATCCAAAGCAGAAGGTTACTCCTTCACACCGACGGAGCGCAAAAAATACACAGTCGTACTTAGAGGGGTAGACTCTGCATTCGGAGCCACACAGGTCAGAGAAGACATTGAAATACAATGTCCAGACATCAAAATAGAAAATGTCTTACCGTTAACCACCGGCTGATCTAAAGCGAACGGCGTGAACCTAGACATATTCAAAATAATCCTCCAGCAAAAAGAAGATCAAGACTGCCTCATTAAGCTTCGTTTCATCCTTCACCAAAAAGCGACATGGGAAAAGCCAAGAAGGAGCGACCTACTCCAGTGCTATAGGTTTCAGCGCTTCGGCCATGTCTTGGCCTTCCAGGCAAGATGTGCAGCCTGCGAAGAAGACCACAACCCCCAAGAATGTCCGAGAAAGGACATTGACAAAACAAGCACCCCACCTTTCTGCGTTCTCTGCAAAGAGGAAGGCCACCCATCAAACTTCTCCGGATGCCCGGAAAGGAGAAGGTTGATAGACAAGATAACGTTTCTAAAAAACAAAAGAACAACCCCCATTTCAACCCCATCGTACGAATATATCCAAACACCATTAGCAACAGCCACACCAGCACATTCAGTACCCCTGTACTCAGAAGTCACAAGTGGAAGAAACTCAACCATGCCCCGGAACCAAGAATCACAAGGGAACCCCCTTTAAAGACTCCACTACGAAACAGTCCAAGTTTTAGAAGTGTCACCAGGTGAACTCCTAAAAAAGGTTGCCCAATTCTGGCCGAAATACGATGGCACGCCAACACAGGACAAACCACTCGTGCTAATTGAGCTATACCTCAACCTGTATGGGGGTAAATAACCTGACCACTATCTGCCTCAACACAAACTCTCTAGTTTCCCATGACAAAAGAATATTCGTGACTAGCCTTACCAAATCCATCCAACCAGACATAATTTTCGTTAATGAAACAGTCTTAAAACCGATACACAAGGTCCGAAAAGAAAACTACCAGGTACTCAGAAACGACGCAGGCAGAGGCACCGCCATTCTATATCGAGACAACCTATCAGTCGACCAAATAAACTTTAAGCATCCCGAAATTTCCTGCACACTAGCAACCTTAAACATGCGAAGACGCAATGGTGGTCATGGGAAAATATTAATTGGGTCCATCTACATCCCTGCAATAGAACCGACTCTCAATAGATTACTAGCAATAGCTGCTAACCACGATTCTATCCTCCTCGGTGATTCCACACGGAACCCGAATGGCCAAAGAATATATAAATGGTTCCTGACGAGGGCATTTCTAACATGCGCCATTGTCAACGCAGGTGTCCCCTCATACCCGAGAAGCCAGACAACTTCCTGGTGTCACAAGACCTATTTACTGGTAACACAACTCCCTACCAATGTTCAACACTTCCATCGATATCCGATCATTATTGTCTGAAACTAACCCTCCACCTAAGCAACCTAACCACTATTGAAGACACACCGAAGAAATTTCGATCCTATGCTTCTGTGGGCTGGGCAGAGTTCAGAAAAGACCTCGAAGACGATTTAAACACCCCCCCCCCCGTTGACCCGAATCCAATCAAACCAGGAAATTGATATCCACATCCAGAACCTAAACGAGGCTATACTACGACGAATGGACGCACATGCGCCGGAAGAAAAACTGAAACAAGGGCTATACAGATGCCTTACGCAAGACACCAAATCACAGATGAGGGAACAAAAACGGAAAACTCAAAGGCTTAAACGGATCTTCCACCGGCACAACAACCGTATAAACCAGGAATACCTCACTCTTTAAGGGGAAATAACTGAACTAAACAACCGCATAAGGTGGCAAATAAGACATGAGATGAACGAAGACTATAAAAGAAGATTGGGTTTACTCAAACCATCCTCAGACGTCTTTAGAGAAATTAATAAGCTAACGGGCTGACGGTCATATAATTTCAACATCGACAGGGGCCCTATCAAGCACAGAGGGCTATCCTTCTCCACACCTGAAGAAAAGCTGCAAGTGATCTCTTCTTTCTACGGAAACCTGTACCGAGAGAGAGCCCCAGAGAAAGAAAGAACACAGGAAATGATATCGGCTGTAAGAGAGAGAAACATTGGCTACCAAGGGTCATACCTTATAATATTCTCTGACATCAACAAGGCAGTATCTCCGCAACACGAAACATTTGGGGAATTTTTCACCTACGTGTCAGAAGTAGAAGATACAATAGCCGGTCTTAATAATTAAACCTCTTCAGGCCTAGACGGTATCCCCAATAAAGTACTAAGGAAATCCGGCGCAATTGTCGCGAGAAGTTTAGCAGTCATCTTCAACAATTGCATAAACAATGGTTACTTTCCAGAAAGATGGGAACGAGGCAACCTTATCCTTATTCCTAAGCCAAACTGCGACGGAGAAGTAAAAACCTTTACGCCAACCTCCTTACTTTCTAACATCGGTAAGATTCTGGAAAGAATCATTCTACGGAGATTTAGAGCATTCTCAACGAAACTAATTCCCGAGTCTCAGTTCGGACTCCAACCCGAAAAATCCACAGAACACGCCATTATGATTGTACACGACACCGTCGTAAAAAACTTGCGCAAAAAACAATGCACAGTCGTATGCGCGCTAGATCTACAAAAAGCGTTTGACTCCGTTTGGACTGATGGGCTAAAATTCAAACTCATGTACTCCAACTGTTCCCTGGCCCTCACCCGTATCCTTGATAGCTTCCTACAAAAAAGATACTTAACTACTGAAATCCCACCGAACTTCAACACCTATTCCTATCCTGTCTGGAGTCCCACAAGGATTCATATTGGGACCAAACCTTTTCAATTTCGTCCTACACGACATCCCACATTCCGCCGCCACAATCAGAACCCAAAATATCTCCAGTAACCTGAACATGATCATGTACGCGGATGATATCCTAATCCTAGCCAGTCACACTCTTCCCATTTCCGCAATGGAAATGGTGCAAAGAGAAGTCGACATTATAGCACGCTCCAAATCAACGCTGCTAAATCAAAAGTAATTTGCTTCCGTAACGCGAGTGGTAAAGGGCACAAACTAGCAGTGCAGCAAAGCAAGATAATATGGTCGGTTATCGAAAGGGACACGATGAACCCAAAAGACAACATCAGGTATTTGGGAGTGAACATCAACAACAGGCTCAAAATGAACCCACATGCAAGAAACGCAATAAATAAAGCCAAAGGAGCTGCTGTACTAATCTCACCCCTCCTATTCTCCAAATCCGTCTTCCCAAATGTGAAACTTCTCATGTATAAAACCCTAATCCGCCCCATCATCACACACTCCTTTCCAGCCAGGCTGACAATTTCACCAACAGTAGCCGAAGAATTGCAAATACTTGAGAGGAGGATACTCAGAAAATGTATATCGAAATACCGACGCCCCAATAAAAAATACTACAAAAACAGCGTTCTTTATCAAGAAACTAAAGTGACCCCCATCCTGCAATACATGCTCGAAACAAGCAAAAAGCGAATAGCTAAATGCCAGACACACGAATCAAATCTAATCCGGGACCTCTTCAATAGTACCCCCACCTCTGAAAACCCATATTATCTCTCCCCCATAAGAATCCCCAACCAAACTCCCCAAAACCCATCTTCTACTATATATCGTCCCCCAACACCTACAGGGGCTAAACCAACTCGAATTTCCATCGGGGAAAAAAATTATAACCAAACATACAAAAATCAAGTAACCGACTAAAGAAATAAAAAATAACTTCGTAGATCCTGAAGATCAGGTCGGTAGGAACTGTGCCTCTTCTGAAACGCGATTTTTGGATATAACGCTTGAAGAGAACACACGACCAACCAAAACTAAAAAGACAATGTAATTAGGCTAAGAATAGAATAAGTTAGGTTAGTTTAGTTTAGGTTTTAATATGTAATAAACAACTTAAAGTCAATGACTGTAAGAGCAAACGGTATAGAAAAATTTCACTAGCACTTTAAAAACTGTAAAGTATAGACTCAGGTCGTATAAAAAAGCTTAGGACATTTAACAAAAGTGTCACTGTCAAATGAATCGTAACATTAAAAGTAGGTTAAGTAACATATGTCAAAAGAAAAGTCTCAATAAAGTACTACTACTACTACTTAATGAACAATATGACATTATTATACATTGTAAAGATCCCAGTCACCACTTCAGACACATACGAATATCTTGTTGTAAAACCGGTCAATCGAAAAAAAATACCAATATAGATATTGTATATGAAAAATTTATTAGAAATCAAGATAAAATCTATGCCATAAATAGTAAATATGTAAATTTTGGAAACTTAACCATTTGTACCCAACAAGCTCTGTTAGACGTTAGTAACTTGTCATGCATACCCAATATTCTGAAGAGTCGCGAATCGAGATGCAATCTAATCAACGGAAAACAAATACCTGCTATAGAAGAAATAACTCCAGGAATGTTGCTCCTAAACAAGTTCAATGGATATATCAATATTAACAACGTTCCCCATAATCTCGACGGAAAATTTTTGATAAATTTCAACATCGCCACAATCAATATCGGTGAACTGACGTTCTCAGCAAACTAATTTTCTAAATATCAGGGACTTCCACCTGTCCTTCAACCTACACCTCAAGAAGAACGTCACCGGAAAATCCTATCGCTTGAATTGCACCTCAATAGTACCCACCATATCAAACTTTTGGAAGTAGAAAACAAAATTTCAACATGGACAAATATCTCAATCCCAATAGCCCTCATAATTATACTAATAATTATACTTCTCAGATTTAAACGGAACCACAAAGACAACATCATAATTAAGAATCTACCACAAGATCCAGAAACAAACCGGCCAAAGACAATCCAGCAATACCTACCATTCCACAATATCCGATTGCCCTTCCAGACAAAATTCAACCTTCTCAGCGAGTATCCAAGTTTTATGATGCACCATTTTTCGAAGCAATTGAGGTCAACTGCATTCCAGTCCGGAAGAGTTATCTCGGATAACAGCTAAAATGAAGATGCTCACCACGCGTCTGCAAATATCGTGTGAACGAAAACGAATGTAGTTTGCCCGGAATCAAAATGCAGTTTTAATTATCATTTTAGCATATTAAGTTCAGTTTGTAATTAGCGGTTCGAGAATAAAGACGAGGGCAGCAGCTCTAAATTGTATTTTTTTAAATAAAGTATCCAATATTTTATTTAACTTACATACTGAGGAGCCAATTGTACCTTGTATCATTACTTGGTAAAATTAACCTATCGGTGCCCGTAGTTACGTCAGACATAACCTTACCCAATCCTTCATCCTTACCTACACTAAAGCCACCCTTTAACAAACCTAACACATATCCAATTCTTGTTTAAAACCTATTTTTAAATCCTTTTGCTTAAAAAGTAATTTTAACCTTTTCGCCAACTTCCCTTTACTCAAAATCTCATTTATCATTCAAATCCTTAATAGTCAGCATTTTTATTCCATTTATCGTGCTCCAGACTTCCAAAATACAAACCCGAAATAGTCAGCAAATTTAGTATAAACAAAAATCTCAACTTTTAATCTTAACCACAGTCATAACATTGTAATGATATCGCATTTGTACATTGTAACGATATCAGATTTCTTCCAAGTAAACCAAAAGATGCTTACTTTAGATATAAGCAAATTCTTTTCTCGAAATAAGAACTTAGATTTTGTATTCAGTTCGTGATTAATCTTCAATATAGAAAGATCTAAATTAAAAAAGTTTGGTTTTAATCGTAAAACTCATAGCTGGCGCAGTCGTAAGTCCTTTTTTAGTAGTATTATTTTTCGAAAGAAAAGGCGAATCATACGCAAAGCGTTGTGTTGTTTGAAAAAATAAACGCCGTTAAATAGTGTGAAATTTTCGCAAAGAAACAGAAAGTTTTATGTGAAGTGTTTTGTTAAATACTAAACATTTATATTAAACGTTTAAATTTTTTAATAATCGGCGTTTATCAGTGTTAGATACGCTAAGAAACCCTATATTCAGGTGCACCGCAACTGAGGTCATTAAGGAGTTCAAAAATTCAGTTGAGACCGACTGAGTTGCCTGAATCGTGTAAAAACTCTGAACTTAAAGTGTACAGTGAACACATAGGGGGTACTGGAGAAAACAAACATACGTATTTACGAATATGGAAATAGTTCGATACTTTCGAATTTCTTTTTTTTTTTGAATTGAAACAAAGAAGAGATTGATATTATCCCTTTGCAAAAACATACTTACCACCCAAACGCTTAGGACCTTCCAATGCTAAGGCCAGCAATTCTGCAAGTTCCCGAAGTACGTCCAGCGCAAGAAATTTTGCATATTCCCGAATTACAACCGGAACCAGCAGGTCGAATCGAAAACATGGAAGTGCCTCAAATTCCTCCAACCGAAGTCCTAAAACTTCTCCACCATATCAGGATTTTCAACGGCGACAATTACGAATACAACATTACATCATTCATCAAAGAAGTGGAAACGAAGCTACCACTATTGGGAAATCAACAGTGGCAACAGTTGGCAGTGCAGAGTTATATCATTCCAAAAATTCAAGGACCAGCGCTACAGGCAATCAGACTCATGGGCGAATCACCAAGTTGGCAATAAATCAAGGAAAAATTAAAATCGAATTTCTCACCTCAGGAGGATTTCATCAATATTTGTCAAAAAGCAAGTAATTTTAAAAATTTCAATATTAAAAAATATTTTGATAAATTATGCATGTACTACGAAACAATAAATTTAAAGTGGGCTCTATCTGATGACAAGCCTGCAGAATTCAATCCAAATAATACAAATAGGATGATCCTCAATATATTTAAAAATAATATACACCCTTGTCAAAACAGTTTAATTACTGCATTGCAGTGTTCTTCTATTCAAGAAGCATATAATACATTACAAAATCATAATTTACTTTATATAAATACAAAATTTATTCAAAATACCTCCAATTCTCTTAGTAATAATAATAATACAAATACTCCTGAAATTAAAGCCACGGGCAGCCAAAATCCTCATATAAATGTAGTTCCCAATAACCAGCACTCAAATAATAAAAAGGTTCAAAACAATAATTCTCGACAAACTTCAATTTGCAGTAGGCAATCTCCGAGCAGTTCGAATAACAATAATAATAATTTTTATAGACATAATCCCAACAATCATTCAAATTTTAGTCGGAACTCCATAGTTCAATCAAATCGATTTGCAAATAATACTGATCTAGAGCCACTGGACACTCTTAACATAGACGCTGAAAACAGTGTAGAAAATTTTCCATTTGTCGCCTCGGAGTCAACGGCCTGCCAACAATAACCATCTCAATAGGAAATGAATCCCTGACTTGCCTGATTGATAAAGGCTCCTCAATTTCAATTATGGATTCGAAAAAGCTTTTACAATATAAATGAAGTAGATTACCTAACCAAATTCAAATAAATGCAATCAATGGTTGTATGCTTTTGACGTATCAAGTAATTACAGAAGTACTTAGAGAGTTCAGCATGGAAAATATTACCATATCCTGGACTATTTGCGACCTTGATCGAAAACATTTCGATTGCATTCTTGGTCAAAATGTTTTAAACCCTCTTAAAGCAAAAATAAATATGGAAAAGAAACATTTAATTATTAATAATCAAAAAATTTACTTTAACTGCTCTGATCCTTATAAAAAGGAAGAAGTCAATTACTTGGATTTACCCATAAAAGCGGCCAACATTGACGCAAAAGGTTTAAATCTCGAAAAGAGAGAAGTATTAAAAACACTTCTGAGTTCTAATAAAGATTTATTTTTCCAAGATGGGCAGAATTTGACATGTGTCTCTAGCATTAAACATGAGATAAATACTATCAATGATAGACCAATTTACCCAAAAATTTATCGTTATCCTCAAATCCACGAGGAAGAAGTTGAAAAACAGATTTCTGAAATGCTCAGCCAAGGCATAATACGGGAGTCAGTTAGCCCGTATAGTTCACCTTTATGGATTGTGCCAAAGAAGATTGACAATTCGGGTCAGCAAAAGTGGCGAATTGTTATAGATTATCGCCGACTAAATGATATTACTGTCAATGATAAGTACCCCATCCCAAATATCGATAATATTCTTTCAAAATTGGGATCAGCTCATTTTTTTTTCCACGCTAGATTCAGCGAAAGGTTTCCATCAAATAATGGTAGCCGAGAAGGATATTTGCAAAACAGCATTCAGCACACCTCACGGTCATTGCGAACTCGTTCGTATGCCATTTGGGCTGAAAAACGCCCCATCTACGTTTCAACGTTTAATGAATAATGTTTTGAGAGAGGAAGTAAATAGATCATGTATTCTTTATTTGGATGATATACTAGTATTTTCTACTACATTAACGGAGCACATGGAAACATTACAATGAATGTTTCGAAAATTAAGGGCTTTCAACTTAAAAATCCAAATTGACAAGTGTTCATTTCTTTGAAAATATACAAATATCTTTGGTCATATCCTTACCAACGAAGGAATGAAACCAAACAACGAAAAAATTGAAAGAATTATAAACCTTGAAATACCCAGAACACCAAAGCAAATAAAATCATTCTTGGGGCTTACTGATTTTTATAGAAAGCTCGTCAAGGACTATGCAAAAGTTATTTATCCCATGAAAAAATACCTTAAAAAAATGTTAAAATTAATATAGATGACCCAGACTATATAAACGCATTTCATAAAATGAAAACCTTACTAACAAGCCCATCTGTCCTGAAATACCCTGACTTTAATAAAGAATTTAAAATAACAGCTGATGCGTCCCAATTCGCTATTGGTACCGTACTATCCCAAAATGATCATCCAATTTTCTATGCTAGTCGAACATTAAATGATTGCGAAAAGAAATATGCCACTATCGAAAAAGAGATGCTAACGATAGTTTGGTCAATAAATTATTTTAGACCCTATATTTACGGCAGGCAATTTATTTTGGAAACTGACCACCAACCCTTGAAATGGCTCAAAGACAAGCAACAAGGAAAGGATATAAACCCTAAACTACAGAGATGGCTAATAAAGCTTGGCGAATACGACTTTAAAATCAACTATATAAATGGGAAAACTAATAATGTAGCTGATTCCCTGAGCAGAACAGTAAATAACGAAATATGTTCAACTGGGGAGAGAAAAAATTCTTCATCTATGTATCCTTCAAATTCCAAAAATTCAGGTGTTAATCAAACAACATCATTACCACCCGAAGTACAAAAGGAAATTTCAAGGAAAAAGAAAAGAGAAATACAAAATGAGAGAAATCTACAACTCAACAGAGAATACGGAAAACGGGCTATAGCTACAAATAAAAGACCAGAGGAATACAGAAGACAACAACAAAAGCAAGCTGAAGTGCTTAGAAGCGAAACAAATTTGGCCACTATACATTCGGGTGTAGAAGAAATACACGATCATATTCCAATTAAAGACGAGTACATTAATAAGTATAATCAGCAAAAAATTCTAACCAATAGCCGAGAAAAATATAAACTACCCGCATTCGTTAAAAATTTCCAAAGAATTACTCCGAATACTGCAGGGATAAATAAAATATCCAATTTGAAAGGGAAACTCAAAGCAATGATTAAACCTGGCATAGTGGCAATTTATTCGGAACTACGAGACAACCTTTACAATAAAGTGCAACAGGAATGCATAAAACTATTCGATCAAACAAAAGTCAAATTTATTAAATTCCAACGTATTCTTAAAGACGTATTCAAGATTGAAGATATGATTCAAATCATCGAGGATCATCATGTTAACACATCCGGACACGCTAGGATTAATGAGAATTTTTCAGCCCTTAAAAAAGTTAACTACTTTAAAAATATGAAAGAAATGATACGAAAATACATCAATTTATGCGACACTTGCGATAGAATGAAAATCGACCCCAATCCATTAAAACCGAAATTTCAAATTACAGAAACTCCGAAAGATATCAACGACATAGTTCATGTAGATTTATATTTTACTGATGGGTTAACTATTCTTTCAACCATTGACAAGTTTTCCAAATTCGCTACTAGTACCATCATCAATAGTAAGGATATGATTACTCTCCGAGAGACTTTATTAAAACATTTTTCAATTTATGGTTCCCCAAATAAGTTGATTGCAGTTAAGGATTTTGACAGTTTCGCTTGTCGCGAATTATATAAAAAGGAAAATATTGACGTTCACATTGTTAAACCCAACAGTCATACTGGGAATTCAGATATAGCACGCTTACATGCAACTATAAAAGATATATTAAAATGCAACAAGGACCTTGAAGCACAAACCTTAAACGAAAAAGTTTACCATGCTATTCAAAAATATAATAGATGCATTCATTCTACCACGGGAGAACGTCCAATTGATGTACAACTTGGCAAAATACATAGAGTCAGCATACATAATAAACTACTAGGAAATAAAGAGAGACGTATTGAAAGGCTCAACAAAACACGAGAGGAGTATGTAGAAAATCGAGAAGCTGGCCTGGTGAAAAATCCGAAACTTTTTAATAGACATGACTGCCCTAGATTCATCACTAAACCGTTACATAATCAACATCCGGTTAATATCAAGCGTACTAAAAAGTATCAAAATTTTCCAGGTCAAACTCCTGACACTACTGACGAAAATAGGGATACCAACTGTGATGACCTCAATATTGAGAGCGAAAACATGGATCAAGACAAATTATAAAACAAATCGAGCACTCATCTCTATCTTGCTGCTGTCTCATCTCTTAATTGTAAGTGGCAAATCAAATTTAGCTATAGAACAAATACATGAACAAAAAGGTTTTGCCGAAATCAATATTAAACCAACACGCATTCCTATAAACCATTTCATACTTCTTCACATGGTAAACTTAAAAGATATTCAAAACACTGTAAGCATTATTGATCTTAATATTCATGAACTCATGCAAGAAGTGAAACCTGAACTCGTACTTCCTGTCAATGCTAACAATTGCTCTCTGAGAATGTCCAATTTTTCAATATTATCACTTTTGCCTGCCAATAAAGCAAACATTTTTTCACAATTCGCTAATGAATGCAGCTCAAATAAAATTAAAACTGTGTCCGACAAAGAATCATCTGAGCACATTTTCAGTAAAATTAAACCCCAACTGTCTCCCTCTATTGTCAATACAATTTAAAATTATAAAACTAGCCGCTTTATCTATGATAAATCAATATGTTACGAAAAGAGCTATATTTTGGCCTCACCGCTTTACGCTTCTTCGTACATATATCGTGGCGCAGCAGGCCAAAACCTATCTTTTTACAGAAACAGAAAATTTGAAGTACCAGTTATCCACACTACTTCCGCATAGACATAGAACAGGCCTTTTCAATATTGTTGGAAAAACTTATAAATATCTTTTTGGCACTCTTGATTCCGACGACAAAGAGGAAATTGAAGCTTACTTCAAAAACATTCAGGAAAATAATAAAACAAGTTGGGTAAACAGACCTACGCTCATGTCAGAAGGGTTTTGTATTCAATTTACAAAATGCAGGCACCAGATCGAATCAAATCAAGAAACATGTCAAAGACGATTTTATTGGAGGAAATAGGAAATATGAAGATCATACTATTTTTAACAAAGTTGAACGAATTTCGACTTCTGAAGTTTTTGTTTTTGTTATACTCATAAATATCTCCCTTGATAATTATTTCAGATGTCCATCCGCGAGGGAGGAAACACAATTTGTTTGAATCCTAGAATAGTTACAAAACCCTTTTGCTAGGAGCTCTCTCCCAGCTCCTTGACTTGTTTCACTTATGAGCATTATTTGTAGGTACTCATCTTCAGTCATTCATTAAATTGAATCAAGTGTTCTAAGCATGCACCTTAAACGTTGAAGTTGGGAAAAAATTACTCAAAATTATCCAATCTTTGCATTTAAAACAGCCACTATTTTATTTTACCATTACAGATACTACTAGCTGAACCGATTCTCAAAGATCTACATGAAACCTATCATTCCTGGAATTTCCATGCAAATCCTAGCAAAACTGTAGTGTCTGAGTCGGTAAAAAGCGCATGTTGTTTGTTCCATAGTAATACATGAAAATTCAAATCGCTATAACTTCGCTAAATATGATTCAATCTTTATGAAGCTTTCAGGATATATCAATCTTATAAATAGTCATCCGTATATTGAATTTCATAGAATTTAAGGGTACCGTTAAGTTTTTATTCAAGAAAACATAAAATCGATAAATCATACTATTACTAACAAAGTTGAGTGAATTGTGACTTCTCATGTATTTGTTGTCACCAAGGCCTACATTCCTGATTTTTTTCAGATTTTTCGGATCACAGGTGTCCAATCGCGAGGGGGGGGGACACAAATTTTTCGTGTATTTCCCCTCCCTGTGCGCCCCTCGAAGCAAACTTTGCCAAACTAACACCTGTTTTGAAAAGTTCTCATCAAGACCTTTCATTTGATACCCATATCGGCTATCTTCAATGAAATTTTTTTTTCGGGGGGTCACTCCCTATATGGGGAGACCCCCCTTAAAGACCTTGTAAAAAATTTTTTGTAGTTGAACTTTGAAGAAAACACCACTTTCCACCCACATACAAGATTTGATGTTTCTAGCTTAAGTAGTTTCCGAGAAAAACTGCTGTGACACACGGACGGACGGACGGACGGACGGACGGACAGACAGACGGACAGACGGACAGACAGGACGCGATTTTAGAAGGGTTTTGTAAAATTATTTTACAAAACCCGAATTATACAAGAATCCATAAACAAACAAATAGAAATCAATAATAAACTAAACAAATCTCTAAATTCACTACAAGAAGTCATCGAACAAGATCGAACTAAGATAATAGACTTGGAGCATAGAATAGATTCTGAATTCAAATCAATGTCCAAACAGATTCTATATTTGAATATCATCGCCCAAATCAATACACTTAAAAATATTATCAGCCAAATTTAAAACAACATAGCGAATGCTCGTTTGGGAATTATGACTAATAGCATATTAACATAAGAAGAAATAAAAAAATATGATATTGATATTTAAAAATTTTCGCAAGTAAAACTAGGAATAGCTACCCAAAGTGCAGACAATATTGTTTTTATCATCAAAATACCTAAAGATACTTATTATACAGATATTATACTTTTTACACCACTACCTTACATTAATCATGCGCAAGTAGACGAACCCAGAGTAAGTTTAATTAAATTTGATAATAAATCCTATTACTATGAAGAAAACATAGAGTTAAGTCGCATGCGTAGATATTATTACTGTGAAAATCAATGTAAATTTATTAAAAATACCGAGCAACAAATCGCAAAATTGGACATAGGACTGGCTATTGCTGGAAATTGCAAAAATTGTAAAATAGAATCTACTTGTGACCAAAGAATTCTAAATATTAGTGGAAATTTCTTGTTTAATTTTAATAATTGTACAGTAAGCATCGATAACAGAGAATTTTCAAGTATAACCAGAGAATTTACACAAAGAATTATCATACCATCATTCGATAACAGGACTCCAGAGATAATTTACACTTTGATGATTACAAATTGGAACATATCGATAACATAGAGAAAATAAAATTCATAGAATTTGACTATAAAAAGAAAATTAATCATATTGGCATTACTCTTTTAGTTACAATAGCCATAATTACCTTAATATTTTGTCTATATCTCTTCATTAAATGCAAAAAGCATAGGAAAACTCAAATAAATATAAACTTGGATAATTTGAAAAAGAACGAAAATAAAATCGAGGACGTTTTTCAGTCTATGAGGGGAGGAGTTACGTCATACATAACCCTACCCAATCCTTCATCCTTACCTACACTAAAGCCACCCTTTACCAAACCTAACATATATCCAATTCTTGTTTAAAACCTATTTTTACATCCCTTTGCATAAAAACTAATTTTAATCTTTTCGCTAACTTCCCTTTACTCAAAATCTCACCTATCATTCAAATCCTTAATAGTCAGCATTTTTATTCCATTTATCGTGCTCCACACTCCGAAAATACAAACTCGAAATAGTTAGCAAATTTACTACAAACGAAAATCACAACTTTTAATCTTACCATAGTCATAACATTGTAATGATATCGTATTTGTACATTGTAACGATATCAGATTTCTTCCAAGTAAACCAAAAGATGCTTACTTTAGATATAAGCAAATTCTTTTCTCGAAATAAGAATTTAGATTTTGTAGTCAGTTCGCGATTAGTCTTCAATATAGAAAGATCTAAATTAAAAAAAGTTTGATTTTAATCGTGAAACTCATAACTCTGTAAATCAAAGGGTGTAGTAAAATAGTGTTATACTCGTATTTATGATTAAATGTACTTTTTCATAGTTTTGTACTGTTTTGAAGCGAAAATTAAAATGAATCCGAAAAGACCAACTTTTAGGCATCGAGAAGTATTTTGTCCCATATCGCAGATAGTGAAAGATTTTCCTCAATTCCGAGAAAAGTTATTTACATTTTTAAAAAAATATAATTGAATTGTAACAATTCAATAGATTAATAATGAAGATGATTTAAAAATAAAAAAAACTTTTTTGAAGTTTGTTGCAAATTCCGGCATACCGACTTTCTCCCATTCGCAACTTCAAATAGCCGCCGTAACATTTCCACTTTTCTTTGGGCACTCCTACCTTTTCCTCTGTAAATTTATTTATTTTATCAACATTTTTCCATTTTCCCTTTAATTTTTACTTTCCCATCATCACAATCCTACCCTTTTCCTTTATTTCCAACTACAAAAAAAATAATACATACTAATAATTTCAATTTTCCCACTAACAGCATTCCATTGTTTGGTTCCCACTAACAAAACTTCATTCAATACCTTTTCCCTAACAAACCCTAATTCCTTCCTTCATACTAACTAATTCTATTCCCACTAACAAATTTTATTTTTTACACTAACAAAAATTAATTCACGTTCCCCTACTAACAAAGTTCAAACTCATACCCAAAGGCATCGTTGAAGTTGCTTATGAGATGAATGGGAGATCAACAATCCATGGCACCATTAGCTGCGTCACGAGTTCTCGATCGGGGGTCTGCTGGAACCCTGATTTCAAGTTCCCCTGGGCGCAGGGAAGCACTCTTTTTGGGGTAACGGCAAAATCAATAGCTTCCGTAATGTATATGTGACACTTTGCATTCAATCAAGCGCTTCTTGGATTGTGCAATTTGCCATATTTAAAACAATGGATACTATTGAGTTTGTCGATATGGAACAAAAGATGTGTGGGTAGCGGAATCGAAGTGTAATGAACTTCGATTACGTTACCCAGATGCGGCAGCGGTAATTTGAAAATGAAAAGGATTGCGGGATGGGATTGGATGAAGGTGAAATGTGGGATTAAGTGGTAAGGATTGAGAAGTGAGTATTTGACTGGAAGAGAAAAAGCAATTGTGTTTGGCGGTGCGGAATGTTTAATTCGCGAAAAGATTCAGTATTTGGCTGGAATAGATAAGGGTGTTTTCTGTGCGCGGTAAAATTGATTTTTGGAGGTGTTAAATTTGGGAAAAAAAGGCAGTTGGTATTTGACTGGGAGTGAATTGGACTAAAAAAGAGTAATTGCTTTGAGTGAAAGTGAAGTGAATTTTTGGATTTGAGAATTTCAGCAGAAGGTCAGTGAACTAATTCTTCAATGTAGGAATTGAGGAATAAGTATTGAAGGGTGTTAATTTTTAAGTTACAAAAAATACAGAGATCAGAATTTGAAGTGTACGGGATTAATTTTTTGTGACGGAAGAAGTAATAGAATAATTTAATTGCGAAGTTGAGTGTTGAAAGTTTTGGTGTGAGGCAGGGCAAAAGAAATTACAGTCGTTGTGGAATAACTTATGATCCATGCGGAAATACTAGTGAGAGAAAAAATTTTTTGGTTTTTGGCCTCCGGGATTAAAGTTGGTGCGAGTTTGAAGTCGAACTAGTTGAAATAAAATTAAGTGCCGAGAGTGATTCTTTCTCAAAGTAAAAACAAAACAAGTTGGGTAGACAGACCTATGCTCATGTCAGAAGGGTTTTGTACTCAACTTACAAAATGCCGTAACCAGCAACGAATAAAATTAAGAAACACGTCATGTTCGAGGATCATACTATTATTAACTAAGTTGAAAGAATTTTTTAATTCTGAGGTATTTGTTAAAATTATACCCATAAATATCTCGCTTGATAATTTTTTCAGATTTTTTTAGATCACGGGTGTCCATTCGCGAGGGAGAAAACACATTTTCATGTATTTCCCCCCCCCCCCCCCCCCTCTGTGCCTCCACTGAAGCAAAAACTCTCAGTTTAAGAATTGTTTTGAAAAGCTCTCATAGAGAACTTTCATTTGATACTCATATCGGCTACCTTTCATGAAATTTTTTTCAGGGGCCACTCCTCTGTACTGTAAGCATCGATTCATGGCCTATTTTTCGAGCCCTTTTGCTAGGAGCTCTCTCCTGCCTCTTCGACTTATTTCAATAGTATGTAGTCATCCTCATGATATCTATCATTCCTGAAACTTTCATGCAAATCCTAGCAAAGCTGTCGTGTCTAAGTCGGTAAAATGCGCATATGGCTCCATAGCCATATGTTTCCATAGTAATACAGGGCACATTGTTCCATAGTAATACCGGAAAATTCAAATCGCTATAACTTCGTTAAATACTATTCGATCTTTACGAAACTTTCAGAAAAGATTAATCTTATAAATAGTCATCTGTTTGCTAAATTTTATTGAATTTAAAGGTACCATTTAGATTTTATTCAAGAAAACATAAAATCGATAAATCATACTATTACTAACAAAGTTGAGTGAATTTTGACTTCTCATGTATTTGTTGTTGTTGTACTCATTAAGGCCTACATTCATGATTTTTTTCAGGTTTTTCGGATGGAATGTGTCCAATCGCGAGGGGGGGGTACGCGAAAAGTTCGTACATTTCCCCTTCCCCTGCCCCCCTCGGTACTCATAAGGCAATTTTAAGACCTGTTTTCAAAAGACCTCATTGAGACCTTTCCAATGACACCCTACTCGACTACCATTGGTGAAAATTTTTTTTTGAGGGGTCAACTCCCTATATGGGGAGACCCCCCTTAAACCCCTTCGAAAAATTTTTTCACCCTTGAACTTTCAAGAAGTCACCACTTCTGACCTTTCCACAAAGTTTCATGGCTGTAGCCTCTATAGTTTCGGAGAAAAAGTGCTGTGACATGCAGACGGACGGACAGACGGACACAGGTCGTGATTGCAATAGGGTTTTGTATTTTAGTACAAAACCCTAAAAAAAAACAGAAAAGGCAAGAAAAAAAACTGTTTAGTTGGATTTCGAAGAGGGCCAGGTGCCAGAATTAAAGTTTTCGTTTCTGCAATTAAGCCAGAACGACGGGTCGGAGAGGGCGATAAGGGGCCGCTGCGTGCTCCTTGATTTTCTAGTATTGATTGAATTTTCGAGTTAATTTAAAGTTAAATTTTCAGTGGCCCCACACTCATTTTTTTTGTCATCGCCGAGCGCTCGGAGATCAACGAGGAAAAGAGTGAGTATTTATTTGGTTTATTTTCCTATTATAGTAACAACATCTCATCATCAAACTCGTTTTTTTTTCCTTGTGTTTTCCTTTGTATAAAAGATTTGAGTTGATTATTTTCTTCTGCACGTTAAATTTTACATGGGTCCTTTTTTTCTTATTTTTATTGAAATTGATAATTTGCAGATTTTGTTGTGGTATAAATTTGTTTTTTTTTTGTGAATAAAAAACGGCCATGTCACAGTAAAAGCCCTATTTTTCATTTCTCAGAATGACCTCCCCTTTCCCGTCGTTTTCCCTTTGTGCTAGTTATTTTATGTAAGGTGGCTCAGCACGAGCAGAGGGTGTCCCGGAAGTCCCACGACACGACTGAGCGCTAGCCGGCCTCAGTATGCCACCCGGGCTACACACCCCTCTGCTAATTCTTAATAACTGCAACCGCGGTGACTTCCGTGGTTGCAACAAGTTCTATTTGTAGAAATTTTTATAAAGGCTGGACATATATCACGAGCTGTTAAGATAAACATTTGATTGTCAATTAGTCACAAAATTAATTATCTTACCATACAATTATAAGATATAGCTATGTCGTAAGTTTAGCGGTTAATCTTCACTTTAATAAAACATCGATTTCATTTCCTTATTTTTATTTCGACATGTTTTTAAATAGATCATATTTTTAGATTCACAACAAGTATAAATTGAATTAGTATACATGATCAGTCAATCACCTTGATCTTTTTAAGAACTACCAGAAATACGTTTTATTTTTCATTGAGTTAAAGCTATCTTCCACTGCGTTTTTTAATGGGAAGATTCAATAGTAAAATTAATTTAAAATACCCAAATATTTACTGTGTTGTTGAACATAACAATAAAAACAATGATTGGTGAACAATGTGCACCTTGCTCCTTAAGGTAACGTTAAAATTCAATTAAATTTAACTATAACAAGATCACGTTAATAGCTTCATTCTGGATAATGAGTGCGCAGCGCATAATTGCTTTGTTGTTCGACCTAGAGCAACTTCGTATGTGTGAGCATGTTTTAATCGCGAACAATAAATCCAAAAACAGACATCGCAGCCCAAATCCGAAGACCGTCATTAAAGCTATAAATCTGATGTAGTTATGTAATTTTATTAAACTCGCGCGAAAGATCTAAAGCTCTACTCGTAGCTTTGAGTCTGTTTTCTTTCGGAATTTCATGAGTGCAGATATTAGCTACTATTCCAAGTAGACTCTTGATAGTGTCGCGAAATATCGTGAGAAAAAACACTTCATTTGTAACTGATCGTTCACTATCCCAAATAAATATTGTGATTCATTTTACGCCGTATTTGGTAAAATGGTGTAAAGTGACGATATGTGTTGTGATAGGCATTGTATCGCAATTAACGCAATGGGCGTACAAATTTGGTGAGAATCCTCCTAATTTGGAATGTGGACGTTTCCACACATTTATTGCGTTTGATTTGCATATTGGCAATATTCATTGTTTTGAACATTATTAATTGGATGACATCTTGATGGAATCTGCAATCTTTAATTTAGCTGGAATGAGACATACCGAACCATCGTTTGCATATGAAATGCCACTTATAAAACATCGTTGCATTTTTTTTATAAATGAGTCAATACCAAGATTGAATCGCCAAAAAACTTGGTGCAGTTTGCCCTGAGAAAGGGCTTTATCTCTGCCTTTCACTCGAATGATGCAACCACAATAGTCCAAAGTATCTTAAAGGCGTCAGCCAGATGAGTTTGACTGACATAAATAACAATAAATGTTAAAAATTTACATAAATAATCGTTTCATTGATGTATTCATCGCCGTGAATATTATATTGTATCTATATTCACATGAAATGTTACTTTAAAAATTCCTTAGAATCAACGGTAATGCAACATTTTTTGTTCGATGTTCAATTTATCTTGAGTAGATTTTGCGACACATAGTTTTTATAAGTATAACTAAGCAAAACTTATAATTCTGCAATGAAAAACAAAAACAAGTTGGGTAAACAGACCTACGCTCATGTCAGAAGGGTTTTGTATTCAATTTACCAAATGCAGTCACCAGATCGAATCAAATCAAGAAACATTTCAAAGACGATTTTATTGGAGAAAATATGAAATACGAAGATCATACTATTATTAACAAAGTTGAACTAATTTCGACTTCTGAGGTTTTTGGTATTATTATACTCATAAATATCTCCCTTGATAATTATTTCAGATGTCCATCCGCGACGGAGGAAACACATTTTTCATGTATTTCCCCCCTGTGCCCCCACTGAAGTAAAAACTGACAGTTTAAAAACTGTTTTGAAAAGCTCCCATGAAAACTTTTATTTCATACTCATATCGGCTACGTTTGATGAATTTTTTTTTTCAGGGGCCAGTTTCCTGTACTGTTATCATCGATCAATGGCCAATTTTTTCGAATCCTAGAATGGTTACAAAACCCTTTTGCTAAAAGCTCTCTCCCACCTCCTTGACTCGTATCACTTATGAGCATTAACTGTAGGTACTCATCTTCAGTCATTCATCAAATTGAATCAAGTGTTCAAAACATGCACCTTAAACGTTGAAGTTGGGAAAAAATTACTCAAAATTATTCAATCTTCGCATTTAAAACAGCCACTATTTTGTTTTACGATTACTGATACCACTAGCTGAACCGATTCTCAAAGATATACATGACACCTATCATTCCTGAAATTTTCATGCAAATCCTAGCAAAACTTTAGTGTCTGAGTCGGTAAAAAGCGCATGTTGTTCCATAGCCATATGTTGCCATAGTAATAAATGCAGCGCATATTGTTCCATAGTACTACAGGAAAATCTTCCAACTTCGTCAAGCCCGGAGCATCATTTGCACTCGCCGCTAGAGGACCAGCAGAAAATGCTGGAAATAATGTAAATAATGTAAGTGGCAATAATGAGCTGCTTCTCAAAATTTATCAGCAACTTAATTCTTTATCGGAGAGAATCGACAAACAAGATTCAAAAATTAACTTTGCTTTTCAGCGTTTAGGTCTTTCAAATGCCTAATAATAACTTGTCATCCAGTCATATTCCCATGGATAGGCTTCGCCTCATATCGATCAACGTCAACTCTGTCGTTGCTATACATCGACGTGATTATCTCCTTGAATTTGTTGTTAAGCAAAAGCCTGACATCATACTTCTCACTGAAACCCACCTCAGTTCATGGCATTCCATGGAATTCAAAGATTTTGCATTCGTAAGAAACGAAAGCGTAATAGGTGATGGGGGAGGTGGCACCGGGATATTGGTTAGAAAACCCTATTGTTTCCAAAATATTGAAAAAGTCGAATTCAAAAACTTTGAATTTCTTGAAGTGTCCGTCATCAAAATTTCACTGCCAGGTGGGGATAACCTCTTCGTTATCTCTGCCTATGCAACTGGTCAAAATGTTCTCAAGTTCAAGGAGGAACTCAATTCCTTGTTTGAAATACTCGAATTGAACAGGCTGCATAGTTATTATATTTTTGCCGGTGACTTGAATGCCAAGCATACATCATGGCTAAACACCACCAATAATCCAAGAGGTGTATTCTTGAAATCATGGATAACAGAGAACCAAATTGAATACAGGTGCAACCTATATGGGTCGGAGCTCCCAACATACCCTAGGACAAATTCATATTTGGACCTCTGCATTGCTGACGCAAGACTTGAATTCAGCTTTGATAGTACTCAACGGAAACTGCAGGTGCTTCCTTACGATAGCGACCATAACGCAATCGTAATGGAAATCAATCATCAAAGGGATGATTTCTTCCTCATTCCACTTCAACATGAAAACCATCAGTTGAATTTCAAAAAAACAGACTGGGGAAAGTTTCAAAAGAAGTTTAATCGGGAGTACCAGAAGCAGTGTCCTCCTTCTGATGATGGCAACGCTTGCTCAATGGTTCCTAATGACGGGAATCTAACTAACGATGAAATAGATCTCTATTTGTCGAAGTTAGAGAAGCTGACGTTGGAAACGATTGAGAAAGTAGTTCCCAAGATTAAACATCGAAACAATATGGAAGGATATGAAACACCAACCATCGCAAGGTTGAAAAGATTGAAAAGCCTTCTTCTCACCCGCGTCAACAATATTTATCGACGATTTTTGGACTACAACCATCCCTCGTTGGCTTTGTTGAAATTACACCTGAAGAATGTCCGGAACTTAATCCGTTCATACTTCAGGAGTGAGGTCAGCAATCAATGGGCGGAAAAACTGAGGGGTATTAGCCCACAGGACCCAGATGGCGTTTTCGCGAAAGTGAAAAGCTTATTCCGCAGGAAGTCTCGAGTGAAGGTATCGAATCTTGAAGTCACTAGTGATGAGATAAATCTTCTCGATAGAGCTGGTTTCGAAATTGATTGTATGACTCCGGATAGAAATGGAAATAGGATTATATGTGATGGATTGCAGAAGCTTGCCCTGATTGGAACACATTTAGAATTGGTTCATCTGCCAAACCCAGAGAGAAGGAATGAAATATTTTCGGAGGTCGTTGAAGCAAAAGTTTCCGACTTCAAATCAAGCCTGAACGGCCAATCAATTCTTCATTTCGATGAAACATTCACATCTGACCTCATACCGAGCTTGAATCTTATTGATTATTTTGTCAGCTATGAAGACTTGTGTTTCATATTTCGCAGAATAAACGACAAAAAATCATGTGGTACTGACGGTATTCCAAATATAGTTCTCCGACATTTGCCGGAGGTAGCTATTAGGAATTATTGCATATTGTTCAACAACATGTTGAACAATTCATACTTCCCAAATGAGTGGAAAAGGCTAAGGCATTTCCGATCTTGAAGAAAGGAAAAGAATCTTCATGCCCTAAAAGCTATCGGCCAATCGGCTTGCTGCCTAACATCAGCAAGGTGTTTGAAGTGATACTCAACAGAGCATTAAACGCCCACATTGAGAAATATGAGTTGATGCCGAATTGCCAATTTGGTTTTCGTGCCAGGCATTCGACCATACATGCAATAACGAAAGTAACCTCAGACATCTGTTGGAAACTAAACAACAAAGAATGTGTTGGAACATGTCCCATTGATATGGAGAAAGCCTTTGATACGGTGTGGTTAGATGGACTAGTTTTCAAACTTCTTCAGGACAGGTTCCCCAGACACCTTGTCGCCATGATGTGTAATATGTTATACGGGAAATCGTTTGTTGTAACTGATGGAAATCTGACAACAATGCGCGAATTCAAGGTCTTGAATGGTCTACAGCAGGGAACAGTTACTGCGCCCCTGCTTTTCTCAATATTCATTCGCAAGCTATTGAACAGCTTTGATTTTAATGTCTCGCCAACGCGATCATTGGTAGCGTTTGCTGATGATCTGATCATCTATACGGCAGACCGAAAAGCTACAATAGTTCAGAGCAATCTTCAAAAAATGTTTAATGATGTGCAGCTCTACACCGACAATTGGCGAATGAAAATCAATGCGCAGAAGTGCGAAACAATCTTGTTTCGGACAACGCTGCAGGGGGCCAGTCAAGACCTGAAACGTAATTGGAAGGATTTCCACATCATGGCTGGTGAGGGTAGTTCAGAACGGGTTCCACATAAATCCTGTGTTCGATACCTCGGTGTTCGTCTCAATCAGTATCTGTACTACACTGAACATGTCAAAATCATGCTCAGTAAGGCACTAAAAGTAGTCATGGCCCTTCGGCGACTCTTTCATTCCAGATACATTGATCAAAAAGTCAAAGTTATTTGTTACAAGACCCTGGTTAGGCCAGTTTTGACATACGGATGCCAGATCTGGTGCAACCAGAGTGCTAGTACAATGGAAAGATTAAGAGTTTTCGAAAGGAAATGTCTTCGTGCATGTACTGGTTTGTACAGAAAGCCTGAGACGGATTGGAAGCACTATATATTGAATAGAAAAATTTATCAAACTGCTCAAGTGACAAGAGTCGATATCTTCATATTGAAACTTCTTCGGAATCATATCGCAAGATCTGTAACTGTGAGTGAAAACCCTTGGATTTCACAGCCGTTCCACCCTACAGACGGGTATATTGTGACTTGCCTCACTACTGGCTTCGTTCCTCCAGAAGCATTCGTGTATTTGGACATGAATCGATATGTTTTTGATTCTGACGGCGTCCCAATCATATATCACATATACCGACGGGCCACCGATAAGAAGATAAAATATGCTCCGAATCTGAGTTCACGAGACCAACAATTCCAATGGAGATACTCATTTGCTAGATTCGTTGAGGCTGGTCGAGCTGAGATGGAGCAATCTAGGTATTGGTGGCTGAATGACAATGTCTAAATTATTCGTGTTTATTTTCTGTTTTTGCGCTTTTTCTCGTTAGTTAGTTTTTTAGATTCATCTCATTATTGCTACATCTAGTGTTGTTGTTTATTTGTATTATAATTTAGGTATAGGTTTCAATATAAGGTAACGTTTTTTTGTTTTTTTTTTTTTTTTGATTGAACTTATTTAGAATTAGGGTGTAACATATTAGGTATAGGATATAAGTTCATTGTTGTGTTAGTAATATAAGTAATTTTTGAATAATGCTGATTGGTTTTTTCTCCTTTTTCCAATTGATTCAAAAAATATGAAATAATCTTAATTAATTTAAATTTGCAAGTGTATTTTTTTCAATAAATGTGTTTAACTGATAACGTATAAATTTAGAGAGCCATTCGGGCCATTAAGTTTTTTATAGTTTTATTGTTTGGAATTTGCTTTATGTTCTTTTAAAAATTTATAACGATTAGTATTAAATAAAGCGCTTTTGACTTTGACTTTGACTTTACTACAGGAAAATTCAAACCGCTATAACATCGCTAAATATGATTCAATCTTTATGAAGCTTTCAGAGTAGATCAATCTTATAAATAGACATCTACGTACTGAATTTCATTGAATTTAAGGGTAGCGTTAAGATTTTATTCAAGAAAACATAAAATCGATAAATCATACTATTACTAACAAAATTGAGAGAATTGCGACTTCTAACGTATTTGTTGCTGTTGTACTCACCAAGGCCTACATTCCTGATTTTTGCCAGATTTTTTGGATCACAGGTGTCCAATGGCGAGGGGGGGGGGGGGCATTAATTTTTCGTATATTTCCCCTCCCTGTGCGCCCCTCGAAGCAAATTTTGCCAAACTAAGACCTGTTTTGAAAAGTTCTCATCAAGACCTTTCATTTGATACCCACATAGGCTACCTTCAATGAATTTTTTTTTCGGGGGGTCACTCTCCTATATGGGGAGACCCCCCTTAAATACCTTATAAAATTTTTTTGTAGTTGAACTTTGAAGAGATCACCACTTTACACCTACACACAAAATTTGATGTTTCTAGCTTAAGTAGTTTCCGAGAAAAACTGCTGTGACACACGGACGGACGGACGGACAGACGGACAGACGGACAGACGGACAGACGGACAGACTGGTCGCGAAACTAGTAGGGTTTTGTAAAATTATTTTACAAAACCCTAAAAAAGAATTATGTTAATTTAACTTAATGGCAAGATCAGGAAATCAAATTCCTACTCTTACAATCAACATTATTCACTTATTTCAAAGAAACTTAATGCACTATTGTGAGAAAGTTAGATGTTGTTCTTTCAATATCATTAAGCAGTGGCGTACCACTTTCAATATCACTAAGCAGTGGAGGGCCCCAGCCCAAGAGGCCGCGAGCTCAGAAATATATTTTTAAGTTTTTTTAAAGTTCTGCTTAAAACCCATTCAAATGAGACAACTAAAGACTACAATACAGTTTCAAGTTAATTGTTAAGCATTTCAACCAAAACTGACGTAAGATAGGAAGCCATATGGTAGCAATTTGCATATGTATTAGTCGGCCTACTAATGGACAAGCTTCCGTGAGCTGTCAGCCAGCTACGTTATAAGCAAATGCTTATATCGCGTATTTTACGAATGAAAATGTACGAAACGCATTCCGTGCATGCTTAAAATTTACCTTACACTATCCATTGTACTCCTAATTTTTACAAGACGAAGAAGTGAAGCACATGCTTTTCCACTGATTGCTCAGCGTTGAGAAGTGAACAAACTTCTATTCATTCCTAAACAAAAAGCTGTTGATCAATTTTAGAACGCATCCATTGGTTTCTACATTTTTTTGTTGCGGAACGTTCGCAGCGCGGATGAGCATTGACAATCGGGGGATTCCCTCATTTCGTTAACTAAGAAAGTATGTTTTTCGTGCCGCGGCCATTGAGGCGAGCTAGCAACACTATGTTACGGGAATCCCGGATTTGCTATTTTTTATGAGGGCTCTACTGATTATGTATTCCTTGTGTGATTGTTTTGACAATTGGTCGTTTGTTTCTTTGATTTTTTGTATTCCTTGTTTTATTTAATTTGCAAATGGTGGCAAAGTAGGGTTGATTGTGAAAGTTAGATACTAAAATGCTTAGTTTCAGAAAATGTTTTAATGGGAGCGAAAAACGAAAGAGGAAGAGGGAGACTGAAGAAAAAAATAAAAGGCTACCTAAAATTAGTCAGTACTTGAAGAACGATGACTTTGATAATGAAAACTCGAGTGGACAGTGCTCCAAAAGTGAAAAATTGGACCTTACTGAGCACCATTGTCTATCCAGATCCAGAACAACCACAACAAGGTACTAGCAAAAATCAAAGAGAATTTTATTTTAGCGTAAACAATATTGTATCTTCACCATATGTTACTGATAAGGGTAATTTTAAAGAGCCAACTGATCAAGTGAAAAGGTTCATGATTGAAAACGGATATTGTAAACATAAGGGCCCTTTCTTAAAAGATAGTGACAATAGTTATTTTCTAGAAAAACATTACTATATTGTTTCCAAGTCTGACGTGAAACTTGAACGTACATTTCTATCCTATTCTTTAATACTTCAGAAGACGTATTGTGAACCATGTTGGTTATTTGCAAATCGGGCATCTAAAAAATGCAAAATGTTTGTATTGAAGGCTATGAAGACTGGAAACATATTGCAGATACCATATAAAGACACCAGACATCGAAAATCCATCTGGATTATTGTCTTACGTATCAACAGTGGCGGCTACATGGAACACTCGATGAAGAGCAAGAGACCATGTTCCAAAAAGATAACTTTTTTTTTGCGCCAACTGCTTTCTAGACTCCTTGATGTTACTCTGACACTTTCAGCGTGTAATTTAGCCTTTCGTGGCCAAAGAGAAAACGCAGACAGCAGTGATCCAAGCCCCGAAGGAAATTTTTGAAATATTGTTGAGTATTAGGAAAGTACGACTCGATTTGACAAGAATTATTACGTAAACCAAAGGGCCAGATAAAATACTTAAGTCCAAAAATACAAAACAAGCTAGTTTCAAAAATTGCTCAAATGTGTGAACTTTACCGTTATTGTATGATCGAAAAAGATGGCAATGGGATCCCAAAGGCACTTGTCATCAAAGAGAGATTTTTAAGGATTTCATGAAGTTAAGGATCAAACTGCCTTAGCAAAGTCCAAGCAAATTATTCAATCCATAAATAACAAAAATATTCCTCTAAATAAGTGCCGAGGGCAAAGATATGATGGTGCTATTACAATGAAAGGGACTTATGGTGGAGTTCAAAAACTCATAAAAGACGTCGAGTCAAATGCCGTATATGTTCACTGTGCTGCTAATAACTTAAATCTAGTACTGAATGATCCAGTGAGAGAGGTTATTGATATGCAAAATTTTTTTGATGCGGTTCAGCAAACTTATAATTTTATTGGGCATAGTATCAAAAGATGGAATATTTTATCAAGTTTTATATCTAATAAAGAAAGTGAGTCTTCAACTTCAATGACATTAAAAACATTAAACCCTTTTAGATGAACAGGACATTATGATATTATTTTTGCTATAAAAGTTCGATTTGTTGAAGTCCAAAAAGCGCTAACGAGAACGATTCTGTTAAATTGCAAATCAGATGAAAGAAATGAAGCTGTTTTGTTCAAGAAGAAGATCGAAAACTACAATTTTATTATTAGGTTGTTGGTTTTCCGTTGCGAAATTCTACAAACTGCCGATGCAGCCTCTAAACTACTTCATTCTAAAGCTACCAATCTTTCAAATGCCTTAAAACGTTTGAAAGTTTTTCTAGAAGAATTGGAAAGGTATCGATATGAATTTGTAAATTTAAAAATGGATGCAAATGGTCCATCGCCCCTGAATTTTCTAAAACTCGTCGGAGGAAGGTAAAACGCCATTTTGACAAGCTGTAGCGAAAGTAGGTATATTAATTGTCCATAAAGGACTGCAGCGATGGTCTGCTGCCTCAGCGGAAGAGGATGTTGGGGTCCGTTGAGGCTGGCCTTGTCTGGGGACGCGTGAATGCGCTGGCAGGCCAGCGTTGCGGTGTCATGGGGCGGGTTCTTTCCCGCAGCAAATACCCACTACAAAAGAATTTCGCATTCACGAATTGTTGGGGTTAAATAAATGTCGACCGAAATCGAAAAGGAGGTAATCCACTCAGGGTCGGAAATTGCTGACGCAAAGGACAAACTATACCTGGGGAAAAGGGCTGCCAGAAATACGTTTTTTTAACGTATTATACGTTTTTTCAGGGGTTTCCGAGTGCACTACGTTTTTTTATACGTTTTTCAGACAAATACGTTTTTTACGCGTTTTTGGTACAAAACTGTTCTTTTTTACATCTTCGTAGGGATTTTCGGACTTTTCTCACCACCGACGACTATTGCTAAGGTGCGATATGTAACCAAGGTACTCCCTCTCGCATTTCGCATACATATAATATACGAGGTGTGCTCAAAAAATATCGCGAATTTTGTTTTTTTTCAAAAATTATTTATTTATTCATGAATATCTATTTTGTTCCCTTCAAAGTAATCCCCATGAGATATTATACACTTGTGCCAATCTTCGAAGCACTTCAAAAAATCATTTTTTTTAATCTTGTTCAGCTCCTCCTTCGATGCCGTCTTTATCTCGTCAAGCGTAGCGTAACGTCGTCCTTTCATGGGCCTCTTCAGTTTAGGAAACAAGAAAAAGTCACAGGGGGCCAGATCTGGGGAAAACGGTGGCTGCGGCATCATTAGTGTGTTGTTTTTGGCCAAAAAGTCGCGCACAAGCAACGATGTGTGAGCAGGGGCGTTATCGTGGTGCAAAAGCCAATTTTTGTTCTCCCACAAATCCGGGCGTTTCTGGCGGATTGCTTCGCGCTTACAGGTAATATTCCTTATTGACCGTTCTTTCCTATGGCAAGAACTCATGATGCACCACGCCCCTACAATCGAAGAAAACTGTCAGCAAAAATTTCACATTCGACCGAACTTGGCGCTCTTTTTTCGGTCTTGGTTCATGCGGCAGCTTCCATTGAGATGATTGAGATTTGGTTTCCACGTCATAACCATAAACCCACAATTCGTCACCAGTTATGACCCTCTGGAGCAAATTTGGTTCGTCGCGGACAGAGTTTAACATCTCATTAGCAATGTTCATGCGTTGCTGTTTTTGGTCGCAATTGAGCAATTTTGGTACGAATTTCGCGGCGACCCGTCTCATGCCCAAATCGTTGATAAAAATCGAATGGCACGAGCCAATCGATATGTTTAGGTCCTCAGCAACTTCTCTAACGGTGATTCGACGATTGGCCAATACCATTTTCTCCACTTCATTAATTTTTTCGTCTGTTGTTGAAGTGCTCGGGCGTCCGGCACGCTCTTCGTCGTTCACATCTTCTCGGCCTTCTAAAAACATTTTGTACCACCGATAAACGTTGCTTCGGTCCAAGGTAGCTTCTTCGTATGCCACAGTCAACATTCGGAATGCATCCGCGCACTTAATTTCGTTTTTCACACAAAATTTGATACACGTTCTTTGATCCATTTTTTTGAATTAGTAAAAATCGAAGACGATTGAAAACACGTGCAAGTATAGCAGCTATCACCGATCAAGTGAACATTCAAAATGGCCGAGCTTGTCGGCATAAGTAACAGACATGAGTACCAACATAACGCCACAAAAAAATCGAAATTCGAATATACGTAACCCGCGAAAATTCAAAATTCATGATACTTTTTGAACACACTTCGTATATGCCTGATTTGAGCCTGACATACCAGACACCGGCGGTTTCACAAGTTATGGTTTTGTGGTTTTAGTGATAATACAGCTTTATATCGAGTGTTTGCAGTGTTTAATTCACAATAGTTCACACATTGCTTCACATCGTTTCATATGTTTTTGTTTACTTTACATTGTCAAGTGTCGAGAATAAATATTTTCACTCGAAATTCTAGAAACTCAAGTGTAAGATGGAAAATGATCACGACGAAGAAAATTCTGAAGAAGAAGAAGAATAAGTCAAAATTCTGTATTTCGTATTATCTGTTTTCGTTTTCTTGTCAGTTTAAAAGTTGATAATTTTTGTGTTGACAGGTCCAAACGAAAAGCATTAGGGAAAAGGTATTAAGAAATATTTTTTTTTTTCCAAATTATCAATTTTTTCTGAAATATGACATTCTCATACTCATAAATGTTTCAGAAATCTTCAGCATTATACGTCAAAGTGGGAGGCAGATTTTCCTTGGAGTACGAAATCTACAGCAGGTTCGTTCTTCAAAACATTTTTGATAAATAAATATTTGATTTTTTACGTCTAATTTTGAAATATAAATTTGTGTTGCAGGCTCTCTTTTTTTTGCTGCAAATGGTGCAAGCCAGCTGAAAAACCTCGAACTTGCGCACATGCAGGACGCACAGCTCTAGCTAATCACGCTAAAACTGAGAGCCACATTGCTGTTGCAAAAACCAAAGCAACTGCGGGTAATGTGGCAAAATTTTTTCAAGACGCGGCCGACTCTAACCTTGAGGCTAACGAAGTGTCGCTCAAAATCGCTGCCTTCATTGTAAAAAAAAAAACCTGCCAATAGCGATCTCGGATGAGTTGAAAGAGACCTGAAACTTTGAGGCAGGTTACTTGCGATCGCACTTAAATGCACTCATCTCATCCGTAATGTCATGGGCCAGCAGAACCTGGAGCTTTTACTCGTCAAAATGAAAGAGAGTTACTTTTCTCTCATTATTGACGAGTCTACAGACATCTCCACTTCCAAACACCTTGTCCTCTGCGTGCGTTTGGACAGCAGTGAAGAAGGAGTAACTGATGAACTTCTGGCCTTTTTAGAGGTGAGTTTCATTCAATGTTTGACTTTTTTGTGGTGTAATAAAAATGCTAATTATTAGAAAGACAATCGTGTGAATTCCCATAATAAGATATTGCTGTGCATTAATGAAAAAATTAATTTAGCGCATTGAAAAAAATTGAGGAAAAAAAATGCTAGAAAAATGAAAGATAATAATGTAAAATGAAAAAATATCTTAAATATTTTATTGTTTTTTTTTGTGTTTAAATCAAGTCTATGTTTATGAATGTATGAAAACCAAATAGGTATTGAGGATAAAAAATCCTAGAAAAATAAAAGATAATAATGGACAATGAAATAACATTTTCAATATTTTATTGTTTCTTATTTATTTGAATTTTACTCTGTTTTTATCAATTTATGAAAACAAAATAAATATCTAAAAAATAAAAAAATATACAATTACATAAAATTCTCACATGATAGACGTAAATATACGAGCAATTTTTGAAAAACAAAAAAGCTTCTGATTACATTAATAGAGAAATTGGTTTTTAATAAATGGAAAAAAAAGTCAAATTGTTAACGATCTATTCTATCAAGTTATTTTATTTTTGGCAGGTCACACAAGCTGATCATCAAGGGCTTTATGATCTGATTGTCAAATTTTTCGAAGACAACGGTGTCAACTATCATCAAAATATGGTGGGCTTCGCCAGCGACGGGGCAAGTGTCATGTTTGGCATCAACAGGTCAGTCGCCGCCTTGTTACGCAAAGAGATCCCCTGTCTCTTCACAATGAAATGCATCTGTCATTCCCTGGCCCGAGCTGTCTCCGTGGCTTCTGAGTTATTTCCTCGGGAAGTTCAAGAGCTTTTGTCTCAATTATACAACTATTTTAAACACAGCAGCAAACGCCAACATGAACTGAGGGAAATTGAAAAACTGCTGAATATTCCCGAACGGAAGTTACTCCGAATTTTCGCAATTAGATGGTTATCCCTACTGCCTGCTGTTGAAGTTACCATCTTAAAATACGATGGTCTTTTTGAGAACTTCCAGATTGAAGCACGGAATCCCAAAAAACGGAAGCTCAGCGCATTTTCAATGTTTTGAGCAAAACCTTCATATAGTGGTTTTTGCAATTTTTGAAATTTGCACTGACACTTGTATGTGCGAAAAACAAAGAATTCCAGGCAGAGAAGCCCAAAATTCATGAACTGTACAAAAAAATGGAGATTCTTTTCAAAGCAATCATTAGTTGCTACTTGGACAAAGAGTACGTCAGAGGAATGTATTTGGAGGAAATCCAAGACCCAGAATCGCACTTTTTCACGCAAACTGAAAAAAATCGAAAACATTGGGTCCCACTCAGAGAATTGGATCTTGGTCCAGTGCTGCCTTGCGAAATCAAAAAATGGTTAAAAGAGAATCCGAATTATCCAGTTCAAAAATTGACGAATTCAGAATGACATGCAGAGCATTTTTGGTTGGCCTGGGAAGAGAAATCTACAAAAGATTTCCATTCAAAGAACCAAGTGTCCTGATGCTGAAACACCTGGGTTTCATGGAGCCATCCGTTTTAAAGAATCTCAATAATCTCTCAGATGTGGCAAGTTTTTTTCAGATGGACGTCGAAGCAGTTCACGAGGAGTTTCTCCTACTTTTGGTACATTCGACGCAGAGCTCAGCCACGGCATCAGCCTTGAAGAATTCTGGAAAAAAGTTGCAAATTCCAAATTGCACGATGGAACACTTGAATTCCCCAAGATAACAAACATTGTCCGAAGAGTTCGTGTTTTGCCTCTTTCCTCAGCGAATCGCGAGAGAATCTTCAGCCATATCAACCTCAACAAGACCAAAACACGCAACGTCCTTGCAATGGAAACTTTGACAGGTATACTGCATACGTCTGCCTTGTTGAAAAACAAAAAAGCGCATGAAAGTTGGCAAAACGATGTATCACAAATGATTGTAATACCGTCGATATTTTTGTTGAAAATAAAACTTTTTGACTACAAAAACACTTTTTTTGTCTAAAATTTGAATAAATTTATTTCAATTTTAATTGAATAATGATGAATGTAACATGGAATGATTCACTCGTTTCAGGTTTTTCGAATAGTGCCTAGAATGAGGCTCTCAATCAATCACCATACAATACCCTCAATAGACATACATCCATTCTTGATTATATATCCACATAATCCATGAATTTTTGTGAAAAAGCACTTTTGACAAATCTGATTGCAACAATTGCTTATGGTTTGCACCACAACCCTCCGATTTATTAAAATTACTCGATTATATTTTTGAATATGATATTTCTGAGAAAATTAAAATAAAATGCAATCCTCAAGTTTTGCTGGAAGAGCTTTTTTGACCAACATGTAAATGTATATATTTTTTTTTATTTACAAATTTTACAACCATATACGAGCTGTGTTCAAAAAATATCGCGAATTTTGTTTTTTTTTCAAAAATTATTTATTTATTCATGAATATCTATTTTGTCCCCTTCAAAGTAATCCCCATGAGATATTATACACTTGTGCCAACGGTTTTTCCAATCTTCGAAGCACTTCAAAAAATCATTTTTTTTAATCTTGTTCAGCTCCTCCTTCGATGCCGTCTTTATCTCGTCAAGCGTAGCGTAACGTCGTCCTTTCATGGGCCTCTTCAGTTTAGGAAACAAGAAAAAGTCACAGGGGGCCAGATCTGGGGAAAACGGTGGCTGCGGCATCATTAGTGTGTTGTTTTTGGCCAAAAAGTCGCGCACAAGCAACGATGTGTGAGCAGGGGCGTTATCGTGGTGCAAAAGCCAATTTTTGTTCTCCCACAAATCCGGGCGTTTCTGGCGGATTGCTTCGCGCAAATTGCGCATAACTTGCAGGTAATATTCCTCATTGACCGTTCTTCCCTGTGGCAAGAACTCATGATGCACCACGCCCCTGCAATCGAAGAAAACTGTCAGCAAAACTTTCACATTCGACCGAACTTTGGCGCGCTTTTTTCGGTCTTGGTTTATGCGGCAGCTTCCATTGAGATGATTGAGCTTTGGTTTCCACGTCATAACCATAAACCCACAATTCGTCACCAGTTATGACCCTCTGGAGCAAATTTGGTTCGTCGCGGACAGAGTTTAACATCTCATTAGCAATGTTCATGCATTGCTGTTTTTGGTCGCAATTGAGCAATTTTGGTACGAATTTCGCGGCGACCCGTCTCATGCCCAAATCGTTGATAAAAATCGAATGGCACGAGCCAATCGATATGTTTAGATCCTCAGCAACTTCTCTAACGGTGATTCGACGATTGGCCAATACCATTTTCTCCACTTCATTAATTTTTTCGTCTGTTGTTGAAGTGCTCGGGCGTCCGGCACGCTCTTCGTCGTTCACATCTTCTTGGCCTTCTAAAAACATTTTGTACCACCGATAAACGTTGCTTCGGTCCAAGGTAGCTTCTCCGTATGCCACAGTCAACATTCGGAATGCATCCGCGCACTTAATTTCGTTTTTCACACAAAATTTGATACACGTTCTTTGATCCATTTTTTTGAATAAGTAAAAATCGAAGACGATTGAAAACACGTGCAAGTAAAGCAGCCATCACCAATCAAGTGAACATTCAAAATGGCCGAGCTTGTCGGCATAAGTGACAGACATGAGTACTAACATAACGCCATAAAAAAATCGAAATTCGAATATACGTAATTCGCGATACTGTTTGAACACCCCTCGTATTTTTATAGTAAACGTGATTTAATAACGTTACCCGGTAATTCAAAGCTTTTTTTTTTACTAGGTGTAATTGTAATCAATAGTCTTATTTATTTGTTGAGTATTTTGTGATAAATTTTTTTCACGTCAAGTTTTAGTAATTGATTGTCGTTATTAATACATTTTGTCGTCTATTTAAGATAAATAATGTATGTAATGCGTGAGTACAATAAAACCGTGGTTTCAAATGTAATTTATTTCGCAGAGATAATCGGCTGAGATGATAAACCATTCTATAGAGTACATCCTACATATATATACTACTACTACCGGGTGTTACATGAGTGCGAGAGAGAGAAAGGACTATACGTTTTTATACGTTTTTTCTGACTACCTCCCCCCACCCTTTTCCCTCACTGTACGTTTTTCAGCCAATTTCGATCTGGCAGCCCTGCTGGGGAAGACTGACGGACTGAGGAGGACTTCGTCGTTACCTACAATTCTTATGGGCCATAAATAAGAGTGGGGCATCCGGATGGACGTGGTGCCTCCTCGCACCCTCCCAACCGGCTCAAGATCCAAACGTAGACATAGCCATATATTTCCCATTAGAGTGAAAAACTCATGCAAACATAATTTGCATGAATTTTCCTGTCAAATGAGAATTATAGACGTGGCCAATTTATGTTATAGAATTATGTGATGGAGTCACATAACTCTATGCCATAAAAGGGCTCGCGAGCGGAAGGGCACTCTACCCGGCAAGAGCCCCTGTTAACTACCAAAAAAACGGAGGAAAGCACCCGATGGCTTACCCATACTAGCGAGGGAGCCTGCCATCGATGCGGGTCCTTTACCCGGTCAGGTAAAATGAAATGGGAAGACCGAAAGGTATTTTATTTTTTTGCATTCAATGGCAATTAATATTAACAAAAGAGGACTTTCGAGTTTACCGATATTCGATCTGACATTAAGTTATGTTATTGTAAAATTCAATTGCTATTATGGTCGATGTTTACTTTACTTTACTTGTTTCAAATGATTTAATTGAAGTTGTTCTGAAATTCGGTGCAGTGTTGAAAAATGTAAATTTTGTAAGTTAAAAAATGCTACGTATGCTTTTTGGCCAAAAGAAAAACGTTCGTAAATTTATTCTCGTTAATTTTTTAATGGCTAGTACCGTAAACCCCACTTTTTTACGCTCTGGAGAAATGCTTTCAACCGTATGATAAATTAAATGACTTCAATAAGCAATTAAAGAATACTATAAGTTCAATTTGTAAGGGACAGCCAAAATTTTTTATAACCTGATCAAACAAAACAAGGAACGTTAATTTACGAAAGCCCATGGACATAAGCAAATGTATATCCTATTTTTGCTTGTTTTATTTTTATAGTGCATGAAACCTTTTTGAAGTGAAATGGTTAAGCAGCCTTTCTTTGAAATATTTTAGTCAATTACTTAATACTTTAATTTTTTCTTGCTCCCGCTAATTAAGCTAAAACGACTTATTGTGTGAACAAAATTCACGAAATTCTCGAAATTAATACTAGACTTTCTAGTAATCCACTTGTGGTTGTAGATTTTTCCCGGCAAGTAACCAGACGGGTTGTCGCCTATCGATAGCATATATCCGTTATCACCACGTCTTCTTCGAGCATGAGGCACGTGGACATCCAAACGCTACTTCCAAACTTCAAAATTGCGATGATCACAGAGAAATCCCTTATGGTGAATTTCATTCTCAATCTTGGTTTTATAAGTACTCCTTAGTATGAATCTTCAAATAACTTCTTTATTCAGACATGCTTGGAAGTTAGATGGTGCTGCAGTTATAACTGATTTTAATGTCCAATTAATCGATTAGATGACAAATGACCACAAATATTTATAAAGGCAAATGTTCTAACTACTTCGAAATACTTATCCCGAAAATCGAAAGTTGACGTCAATAAAGTTGCCTATCACCACTGACCTCGGAATAGCTCACGAACTAATATTTATAAGCAACACGATGCTCTTCAACTGTTAACTTCGTATGCACTTTAATCACGCCCATAATTTGCATTTGAAACAAGTCCATTCAGGCACTAAACATACACGCAAATACACGCTTCCGGCTTCTGACGTCCGAGCAACCATGCGTTACCGAAGCCACAATGGGTTTTGTAATCAAAATAAGAGGCTAGTCATATTTAGGAACTCCAGTAAATGCTTCGCTCTAATATATGTACTTGGCAATGTTATACAATTATGGTTGACTACTTCCTTCACACTAATTGCGTTGCTGTGCCATGCTTGATCTTGAGAAGTCCCTTTCCTCGACCAAAACTACAATACGAACCATTCATCGCAATGCACGAAATTGATTTATTTCCTTAATCAAGCGCGCCAATCCAATTACGTCGATTTTAATAAAATGCAGTTCGCTTCCAGATTGACGATTTCGAAAATGAACGCCTTCGGCTAAGGACTTCTCCCAATGATATTCTTCTGCAAAATTGACTTAAAAGCGATCACTCAGCAGTTCTTGTTGAATGCTTACACACGGCGGCTGGGTGGATGAATGTCCGTAGGATGACGTCTTACTGATTTCTTGTGCTATTTTTAATTAAGGATCACTTTCCCGTCCGTTCGGATAATATCAAGCACGATATGAGCAAAGTTGGTGAAGTGTGAAAAGGAAAATTTTCCGCTCATTCAAGAAAGGCGTCTTTCAGCTTCTAGAGTGGATAAAGCTGATGTATGTGTTAAATATCCGTACGCCGTTGTTCGGCCCGGAATTTCGCGATTTCGGGCAACTTTTGCTATGTATACCGCAACTTTTGTTTGGTTCATGTGAATTGAATTGCTCGATCGGAGCGCTACAACAAAACATTTAAAGTTTATTTGAATTTTAATTATTTTGGTACAACTTCACATTTTTCGTGTTTTGTGAATGTGGGAAGTAATGCGAGCACCATTGAGAGCAAAGTTCAAAATTTGGCAAATGTTCAAAAATGACAAGTTTTCGCAGGATACAATCATTGATTATTAAGGACAATCACTTCATCACTCATTCCCCACTTGTAAGAGTTACACCACCTGCTTGACTGAGCGGTCGCAGTATTCCTCGAGTTTACACTAACATGAAAGAAAACCTATTAGGCTTCAAAATGGGGACACAACAATTCATAGTTCAAGTCAATCATTATGGCACCAAATGTATTCTAACCTTTACCAAGCACACTCAAGCATCATAGGTTGTTCAATGCTCGCTACTTGTTTTGCAATAAATACACCATCGCCGTCACAACATCGCAGATTTACATGTGACTTCTACTCCGGTCTTGGTTCATCATTCATTATTTTTATCGTTGGCAAATTTTTCATTGACTGGTTCCGTTGCATGCCGTCCGGAGGTTATCTTATCAGCACGTCCGCCCCAAAACGCCCACCGCACACTTGTAAAAACTGCAAGAAAACATTTAAATACGTCTTTTGATGGCTCTGTAAGGCTCAACACACCACAAGAGCTTGTACTTACGCTTTAAACTGCTGAGTAGCAAATGCAGAACTTCTCCTCGGCCGAAGTGAATAACATTTTAGAAGTCTCCACTACATCCCATACGATACGAACTTTTGGCAAGATTTGCCTTTTCGCTAAAGTTTTTGTGACTACTATTAATCACGCTGAATCCTTACCTAGAGATAGAACCCAACGCACAGGCGACCACCTTTGAATTTATTTATTTCACTATGCGCACTTGGACGGAATTTGTTCGCGATGAGAAACTTTGCACCGCGAAAATGGAACCAAACCTCAATGCTTGGTGATTTGAAGCGAACTCCTCGATCCGTCCAAATCTCCTCATGCTCGTCTCTTTTCCCCTGTACCGCTGAATTGGGTCAGCTGCTAGCTCGGCTGGGTTTGCTTACATTCCGTGATGTAATACACCGTTGGGCTGTACTAGATCAGCGTTCCCATACTCGAAATATTATTTGGCAGATTTAAATTTTTAAAAACAAAATTAAATTTAAGAAAAATGAAGAAGATTTTAAATAGCAATAAAAGTTAAATCTCATGACGAATATAATTAAAGGGAAACATTTTCATTTAATATAAAGGAAAATTGATATAAAATTACATTAAATAATAATAAGAAAGAAAACTATTTTAGAAATTACGATTATGAATGGAAATAATTAAACATTTTTCTAAATCTGCCATTAAAATCTTGAATAAGAGATAGGAATGTTTTCGAGCAGTTTGCTTGTATGACTGCTCGATTACTGCAGAGCTTTGCGAAGATGAGCATCTCCAAGATCCGGAAAGTTTGTTCAGAGTGAGCATATTTTAACGAGCATTGAACATCATTATTAATCAATTGAAATCGCGTTCCCTTCCGATGAATGAAATTCTTTCAAATTTCAGTATTTTGGAGCCTTCAACTTTACAAGTTTTAAATGACACTGATCTGTTAAAAAAAAGCTCTAGAATTTGTTAATATATATAAACAAGTTGAGTAAGCAGGAGAGTGCTCCTACCAGAAGGTCTTTGTAAACATTCTAGGGTTAGAAGCAAGTTTTCTAATGGCATGAATCGATAACTTGAATTATTCATCCAATACTTAGATATGAAATCGTTCAAATTTATACAAAAGATGCGCAGTTTCTTTCATAAGCACAGTGCAGCCGCCATTTTAATCTAGTTTAAATGATTTTTCTGAATGCTCAGCCGATTGAACATGTTCAAGTTAAACACTATCCCTTAAATTTTCATGAAAATTGAAAGAAAATAAAAGTACCTAAGTCAATTTTAAATATATATAGGGTTTTCCAATAAGAGGTGTTATTTTGAATAGATCTTCTGATTTAACACCTTGCGACTTCTTCCTTTGGAGCTACGTGATAGAGAAGGCCTATGCCAATAGCCCAGCGTCAATTCAAGATCTCAAAGATGAAATTCGTGAGGCTATCGAGGACATAGGGCAGCCACTTTGCGATTTGGTTATGGAAAATTTCATGAAGAGGATATGGTCCTGTAAGCGTGTCGTAGTGGTTATTTGCCCAATGTTAGTTATTGATATTAACGGCATATCTTCTTCTTTATAATGAATTCAACACCCGATCATTTATATTAAAAAATGGCATTTTTCTTTTAATATCAAAATAACACCTCTAATTGGAAAACCCTATATGAACCATAAACACGTGTTATCGTTGTTGTAATTCCATATAATTGAAATGGACACAAATTTTGGGTACGTTTTGCCTTCCCGTGGACTCCCTAATTCATCAAATGATTTTTTTATTTCAGATTCTTAAAGTTCTAATCAAGACCTTTCATTTGATACCCCACTCGACTACCTTTGATTAAAAAAAATTTTTAAGGGCCAATTCGTTATTAGGGGGGACCCCCCTTAAACATTTTTTAAATTTTTGTCAAGGCCTTAACTTTTGAGAGACCATCACTTCTGATCTTATCACAAAGCTTGAGCATTCTTACTTCTATAGTTTCTGAGGAAATCAGCTGTGACGCACGGACAGACGGACAGACAGGTCGCGAAACTAGTAGGTCTTTGTAAAAAAAGACATATCTGAATCATTTTCTAGGGAAATTCTCAGTTTTTGGTCCACTTTCAGAGACGAAATAGAAACGTCTTCGTGTATTAGAGAATTTGCTGCTTTATTAATAATAAAGAATCATTTTATGTCCTGCAGCTTTCCTGAAGTATGCACTGCATTAATGTTTTATTTGTTACAATTCCTATTACTACAGCTAGTGCTGAGCGATCATTTTCAAAAATAAAATTAATGAAAACCTATTTAAGAAACTCTATGGGACAAGCCAGGTTATGTGGCTTGGCTATTCTGTCTATTGAAAACTCTATGGTTCGACTTTTAAACTTTAATGGTGTTATAGGTACTTTTGCGGAACAGAAAGCTCAAAGAAAAGACTCTTATTGAAATTAAATTATTTTTATTTCATTGTAAATGTATGTAGGTTTCCTTACGAAGTTGTTCCTTCACCGAAAAGCTAGCGAATAGAAGGTGAATGTGAAGTCTCCAACCCGCATTGGGCTAGCGTGGGGACTATACTCCATGCCCTCTCGCCTAAGAGAGGAGGCCTATGCCCAGCAGTGGGACATATATAGGCTGGTGAATGTTAATGAATGTAAATGTATAGACCCATGATCTTGAAAATAAAATAGATATTAGTGTTGTATAACTACTTAAGTGGTTTATTAAAATTAAACTAAGTACAACGTGACGAATTTTAATGATAGGGCCCCATCAAAAGAATTTGCCACGGGACCCAGATGAAATAGTTACGCCACAAAATTAATTCAAATATATTCGTATGCATGAATTGTTCGCTAAGCAAAGTATATAGCACATTTGCATCCGCTGCACCTACAATTTTGGACTTTACTCTGGCTTATATTCTTATCTCCCTACCGTATCGGACACTTCCTAAGTTTTTCTTTTTGTTGGAGGTATTCTTCTCATGCTTTGGATAGAAGAAGCTATTTAGTCACTTTTCCGTCTATTTGTTTTATCTGGAATACCTTTCCTATCGTAGTGTTTTCCTTGAGAAGTTCATCCTTCTTCCTTATGGCAGATTCCGATCGATTACAATGCACGCGATCCTCTTATTTTTAGTTAGCATTGGAGTTGTTACCAATTCGCCAACCAGAATAACCTTAAATTTTCAACTTTCAACCAACAAGGACTGAAGTATCCGATGCGGACTAGGAGTTCTTTCAGCTTCTGAACTCCATTAAAGACGTCCTTCTAAATATTCTTTTGCACACCACAGGAGGTTTTCACATTTCAAGGGTTTTGGAAAACAAATATTACTTAGCCCATCAGCGAGCGATAAGCAACGAGTGCATATCACGTCTATGCGCTATTAAATTTTAGTCACTTAAATGCATTATTATGTTTTCATTTTGCTTACAGTCAATCAACTATCGGGTCTTGGAACTGTTTCGGATGAAAATTTCTTAGCAGCTACGAGGGTAGTGAATTGAAATAAATAGGCTTTTCTATTTATTATTTTATTTTACTAAAGGTTTTAATTTACACGGATCTTAGGTTACAAGTTTTAGTCGGCGAGTCCGACCTTCCTTCCTCGAATCACAAAACGAACTGCACGCTGTCATGTTTACAGTGTTGCCATGTTTATATTTTCGTATACTAAGTGAAGTTATAAGCTAATTGTAAAATATAATTAGTACAGCTTGGATTGCGCATTTATTGGCGCGAACGAATTCAAAATAATGTCCATTGGAGTGCATAGCTTAGTTAGTTTTACAAATAATAATTGATGTTTCATAATTATATTGGATTCTGATCCAACAAGTAGTCCAAAACGTACCCGACCTGACTTATGAATACAGGTAGTTTAAAAAAAAAACAATTACTGCGATTGACAATACCACCTTTCAACAACTTAATGTTAAAAATTCATAATGGTACGTTTTATTATTATTTTTTTACAGATATCCAAAGTGAACGCTCTCAGTGAATTTCTAAATATTGAAAAAATCGGGCATCGTTATGTGATACAATACTTTCATTTGAAAGGTCTAAGTCCAACCGATATCAAAGCCAAGTTAGATTCTACTCTAGGGAAGTCGGTTCTTCGTTTACAACGATCAAATATTGGGCAGCTAAGTTTAAGTGAGGTCGTACGAACTGCCAAAATAAACACCGCAGTAGTCGACCAAGTGAGGTCACTACGTCAGAAAATGTAAGGAAAGTCCACAAAATGGTACTGGATGGCCGTCGACTAAAAGAGCGTGAGATCGCAGACATAGCAGGCATTTCAAAAAGTACTGTGCATCGCATTTTGACCGAAAATCTGGACATGAGAAAGCTGCGCACAAGATGGGTGCCGCGTTTGCTCACAATGGTGGTACTATCGCATTCAAATTTGAACACTTGAAACATATTTAGGAATATTTAATATAACGTGCCAGAACAACTTCACTTGACAGAATGATATGTCAGCAGTTTATCATAGATATCGATTCAGTTCTGAATTTTAGTATTCGATTGTCTCCCATTTTAAGTACTGATTTAGTTCAGATTAAACTCCGAATCACAATATTGTATTTTTTTTTATGGTAGGGAGGTGAAGGCATTTACGCCCGCCGAGTCTGGCAGTGTGGGACTCCCATTGAGGATACCCTTGGACTACCCACTAAACACCTCCCCTGTCAATCTGAGAACCTAGCCTGGAACCGTTTGACACATTACTTCGGGGCAGGTCTCATTTTGTTACACCGTGGGGCACCGTTAAGCTGAGGAGTCCCTTTCCTAGCGGAAGGGGAGAGGGGAAGAGGAAATGCCAGAAGAACGATGCCCCACCCCCAGCGCCTCCGGCTGCTGTGAGTCCCTTTTACATTTTAGGACTGCCCGAGCATAATATGCCACCTGGTTCCATTTGTCAACCGATTCGAGCATCACCGCAACTATATTATCCGGGGTGAGCTCTTCCGTCTCCCTGTAGAGTTCCCTTCGCAGCCTGACCCATTTTGTACACGCAAAAAATGTGTGACAGGCATTGTCCTCCTCTCCTGGGCAAAACCGACAATCGGGAGACCGTGACTTACCGATCTTGTGCAGGTAAGACTGAAAACACCCGTGCCCGCTCAAAAGCTGGGTCAGATAGAAGTCAGTCTCACCATGCCTTCGATTAAGCCACGGTCTCACATCCGGGATGAGGCGCGCAGTCCACCTTCCCTTCGTGCAATTCCCCCAAGACTGCTGCCAATCGTTGAGCGAGCGTTGTCCCTCCTCGCGGACAACCATCTCCCTCGCATCCTCGTTTCGGCGCAGGTAAATAGCGCGGCGCTCTCTAGCAAGGAGGGCGACAGGTATCACGCCTGCAATCACTCTCACGGTCGAGTCGGAGACTGTTGGATACAAAGATGCAATTCTCAGTGCTCCGCTTCTCTGTACCCGTGCCAAACGTTTTCGGTATACCTCCTTGCTGAGAGCGTCGCCCCATACCTCTGCTCCGTACAGTAGCACTGACCCTACAGCACTCATCAAGAGGCGATATTCCCGAAGCAGCCTTCTCAGCCGTTGCCCTGATTTGCTCAGAGAAACTCATCTTCGAGTCGATCAGTAGCCCCAGGTACTTCACCGCAGGCTTCGATTCGATTTGTATATCTCCACTACTGATCATCTTTACTCTAGGGATTCTCTTTTTTGTCAAGATGACCACTTCGGTTTTCTCCAGTGCTAAACTGAGCCCACGAGCAGTCATCCAGTCCCTCACTCGGCGCATTAGCATACCTAGCCTAAGTTGCGCTTGTTCAACTGTGCGTCTAGCGACCAGAGCCGCAACATCATCCGCATAGCTGACCAAGCGCGACTCATCTGTCATCTAAAGTCTCAGTAGCCCGTTGCAAGACACGTTCCACAGGTCCGGACCAAGGATAGATCCCTGGGCAACACCCAATGTAATTTCCATCCTTCGTTGGCACTATGTCGTGTCGTAGAGCAGGCTTCGGTCTTTTAGGTAGTTCCTCAAAAGCCGCATTAGATATTCTGGAACTTAAAAAGAGTTTTCCAGCGTGTCCAGAATATCCACAATATTGGATTGAATTTTCAGTACCGCTAATGTACTGATTAAGATTAAAATTTCATGATTCCGTTACCATCAACTTTCATTACCGTTTAAGTATCGATTGGATTTGGGATTTCAGTACTGCATAGTTTCTGGTTTTCACTACCGCTGCAGATTTGGTTGAGTTATGAGTTTCAGTGCTACATTACTTTTAGTTTCCAGTACCTTTTGAGCTCTCATTTTGTAACAAAAGTCAGTATCGTATTCAACAACTTAATCGGAACGATCAGTGAAGTCCCAGCTCATAATAAATTCTGTAAACCAGTACTGCCCTTCCAATACTTAAAACATCTATACTGGTGGTTGGTACTTTCAATTCTATTATCAGGTGCGGATGATTTGCCTTCACTCTCCTAAGTCTGCATTTTACAAAAGGTGAAAGTTACCGCAACTCCGCCGTACACGGTCCCACGCCCGCTTGAAAAAGGAGGATGGAACCCCCTGTTTCTTCAACCCATAGCTTCCATGATTCCTCATCCCAAACCCCCCAATTAAATGGTAGTAAATGCTTTCGGGGTCGCAGATTGGGTTTACTGGTTCCCCAATAATGTGAAATTAAATGTCGAGAAATGCTGATAACTGTAAATACATCTAAAGCTCTGCTACTAAATCTCACTTACACCTCCTTTGCGAGGGCGTAAGAGGGTGAAGGCAAATCTCCCGCACCTGATAACCAAATCGACGTAATAATCATGCCGCCGGAATAAAGGTTGGGCAATGGGCTAGCTCCCCGTCCCTGGAAAACCTTACAATGTTTCGAAACCTGCAGATAGGCCTCGGAATGGATTAGACTCATGACAATGACCTCGCAAACGAAAAAAGGACTATGGCATTGGATCCTGGAATGTCCAATCACTCAATTACCCTGGCACTGTTAAGGAGCTTTTACAACAGGCCAGTCAATATTAATTAAAAATACTGGCAGTCCAGAAAACGAATTGGACTGGAAACGACATTTAATCATGTCTTGAATGTCGTTTCCGGTCCAATTCGCACACAATATTCAAAAGAGGAAAGCCTACTGGGAAACGAGAGTTCGGAGAGGCCGTCATTGTGGATGGCGAGTTCAAATCGCACGTTATTGAATTCAAGGCAATAGACGAACGGTTGTGTGCAATCTGTATAAAAGCGAAAAATTAAGATGATTAATATTCACGCCCGACCGAAGAAAAGGGCGAAGAAACAAAGGAAAAACTCGACAATCGCCTGAAAAGACTGGTCAACTCATTGCCTACAAACGACACAAAAATAATTCTGGGTGATTTCAACGCAAAGGTTAGCAATGAGCTATCTCATCGGGGAACGACTGCAGGATACAGCCTGAACCATGAAACAAATGACAACGGCATGCGCCTCATCGACTTTACATGTAGCAGAAATCTAGTCATACGTTTGACTTGCTTCCCACATCGACGCATTGATAAAATGACCTGGATATCACCGGATGGCAACACATAAAACTAGATCGATCATATTCTAATCCAACAACGTTGGGCCTCGAGCATAATTGGCATCCGTGCATACCGAGGAGCTGATTGTAACTTAGTTCATTACTTGATCAAATTAATCTATCAATGTCGTATGTCAAAGGCATATTCAGCGAAGACCAACTCGCTGCAAAAATTTGACATCGAAGAGCTCCAAATGGCATCTGTGGCCGGAAATTTCACGGAGACCCTCGACAACCACTTGGCTTCTATCTTATCAGACGCATCGTTAAAGACGAGCAACGAGCTCTGGATGGAAGTGAACGCGGCTTTCAGGACTGTGGCAGAACAGACAATCGGACATCAAGCCCGGCGCAAGAGAAATGATTGGTTCGATGATGAGTGCCAGAATGCATTAGTTAAAAAGAATCAGGTGTACAAAAAATACGTAGGTAGGAAAACCAGGACAAAGAGAGAACACTATGAAAATCTCAGGAGAATAGCGAATAAGATTATTCGGATTAAAAAAGGAAAATACTATGATGACCAATTGAACAGTATAGATGTAAGTTTAGCGAGCAACAACACAAAACAAGCATACAAAGTAGTGAAAAGCTTGAAACATGGTTATCAGCCCAAAACCACGCTCTGTCGTGATAACATGGGCAATATCATCGCTGATGGAACGAAGATTAAGGAAAGATGGGCATCATATTTTAAGAACTTCCTTAATCCTTCGCACAGCTCCAGAGCATTGGAGCCTATAGATGTCTGCGGACAGCTTTCATTGACCCCACCAACTCTGGATGAAGTTTGTTCCGCTATCAAAGCCAAAAAGAATAATAAAGCGCCGGGCATCGATGAGATTCCAGTGGAGCTCATCAAATCTGGTGGCAGTAGTGTTTATCAAGCTGTTCACAAAGTCATCGAGTGCATTTGGCAACAAGAACATAAGCCAATCAATTATATTCCCTGTCCAAAAAAAGGGACAAGCTAAAGTGCGAAAATTATAGAGGCATATCATTACTTTGTAGGGCGTACATGATATTTTCAAAGATCTTAGAAAATCAAATCGGATCCTACGCCAACAGTATTATTGGGGAGTATCAAGGTGGTTTTATAGCAGGCAGATTGACGATAGACCAATAGTTTACAGTCAAGCAGGTTCTTGAAAAGTGCTGGTGGTTTAACATGGACGTTCACCAAATTTTCATTGACTTTAAGCAAGCACACGGCAGGATTGATCGTACCGTACTGTACCAAATAATGCTTTGCTTTGGCATCACAGCCAAATTAGTCCGTCTTACCAAAATGGCAATGACGTCGACGATCTCCCAAGTCCGCATCAATAACCAACTCACCGATGACACAAATATCGGACTAAGGCAGGGATATGGGCTGGCCTCATTGCTATTCAATGTGGCTCTGGAGTACGTCATACGGAAGCTACCTGTCGATACGTGAGGTACATTACTATTAAAGTCAAGCCAAGTAGTAGCCTATGCGGACGCCATCAACATTTTGTCACGGTCATTAACAACTGCCAAAGAACTCTTCCTGAAACTCAACAGTGAAGCAAGACTAGTAGAGATACAAATTAATGAAAATAAAACATTATAACGCAGTCGAGGAAAAAACCACATGTACATAAAACATCACACTTGGCGAATATAGTTTCGAAAATGTTAGCAAATTTGTGTATTAAACGCCAAAATAACGAAAACGGGCAATGAAAGAGACGAAATACACCGAAGAATACAGCTCGCAAATCAAATATTTTATTCTGTCTGACGATCTTGAAGACCAGCTGCATACACCGGATAACAAAGCTCCATGTATACAAATCTATGATAAGACCTGTGTTATGCTATGGGTGTGAAACATGGACCCTAACCCAAGCATCCGCAACCATATTGAACGCTTTTGAGCGACGGGTTCTGAGGCGAATAATCGGAGCGTGGCTAGACGGGGACCAATGGTGAATTCGATACAACCATGAGCTGTATGAAATTTTTGATGACCCCGAGGTCTCAACGATTGTTAGACTGTGGAAGCTACAATGAGCTGGACACGTGAATCGTATGGACGAACAACGGATACCCGAAAATGTAGTCGTTGGGGTAACTCAAGGCCGGAGACCAGTGGGGAAGCCGAGGAAATGCTGGTCTGACTCGGTTGACGAAGACAGTTCATCGCTGCTCGAATTTCGAAATCGGAGGGTGCGGTCAATAGACCAAGCCAGTTAAAGGTGCTGTTTTCAGGAAGTGAAGGCCCGAAAGGAGCTGTAGTGCTAAGAAGAAGAAAAGTTACCGGCGATCTTTGTGGTGATTGCCCTAAGTAGGGTCTAGTAGTAGAGCTTTAGGTTTATTCCCAATTATTAACAATTTTTGGCATTTAATATCCCATAATTGGGTCGAGAGATCACCTCTCAAGTATGAGACAGCTGTCACATACTTGAGATTCGTGTGGGTGAGAGACTGTCTTTCTTTCGTTTTAGGGGTATGAAGGGACGTCTCACGCTCCTAGCCTCGATGCTGCGATGAGTGTTTAAGAAGGACTGGGGGCCTCGTTGGAGTGCTCTCAAGAGAATATATGTTGGCCTGTTTGTCACCTGTGCGGGCTATGGGGCATCAGTATTCATTGAGAGTGCAATGAGCGCAACTGGCAGAAGACTTATCTCGACGTTTCAGAGAGTAGCTCTGCTGGCATGCCTTCCTGTATGTCGTGCAGTCTTGACTGACGCCATGCAGGTACCAATGGGAGTTCCACCGCTTAACTTAGAGATAATCCGGAGAGGTATGTCATTCACGTTGCGGAGGGGATTGGCTGTTATTGAGCATGAGTGGTTACATATTTCTGACCCTAGACGTAAGAGTCTAACCAGCATTTTGACCATGCTGGAGAGTCGCATAATTTCTGCCCAGCTGACCAGGTGGAATGAGCGCACTAGGGGACGTGTGACATATATGCTTATGCCTGACGTCCTGTCTGCTAGGCGGACTCCATACCTGGACTTTTTGGGGTTCCTGCTTACAGGACATGGAAATCTGAATGAATGGTTGTTTAGTCGTAGTTATTTTATATTTTATTTATAACATGCACCATGTACATGTTATAAAATCTACGGGACTGAGAGTAACTCTTGGCAACATGTACTATTCCAGTGTCCAGCATATCCCAAGCTCCGTAATACATGTGGCACAGACTCGCTCAGATCCCCCGCAGAAGTCCAAGAGGTTCTAATGGATGAGGAATAATTCGCGGAGACAAACTCCTATGCCCGGCGAGCTTTTCAAAAGTGGCTGCAGCTCTGCTCAGTGGGAGAGACTGCCGATTTTCCTAGGTCCTAGGTATCTTAACATGCCTGTGGTCGTCCGGTTGTGATCGTGCTGTTGTGGTTGTCAATGGTGCTGGTAGGTGGTGCCTCCTGGTATCGGGTAGTCTAAGGATGGTGTTGGATAGTAAAGTATGTAGCCACAGAGGGATGGACCAGCACTGGGAAACCAGATCTGCAAGTCCTTGGAAAGTGCCGCCCTACGGACCCGAGGCTGGGGCACCAATCCATCGCTGTTGAGAGCGAAAATCTTGTAGTAATACTCGGATGGAATGCCGCGACAACCTGAGCAGAGGTTTGATCTGTACCACGGGTTACGGGGAGCCCATGACAGGTTACTGTCACCCCCTACAAGGTGAAGAGGCTAACTTGGCTGAAACGTGGTGGTTTGTGGTTTTTACTCTGTGGCTAGAAAGGAGATAAGCGCAATAACCTGTGTGTGGCGGGTTCTCAGCTGAGGTTACTGAAACCTTGTCCTTGGATGAGGGGTGTTGGTCGACGGTTGATTCAACCCTGTCTGCAGAGACAGTAAGGTTAGGTCTATTTATACCAGATACTCACGTAAAATTTTCGGCTTTACCCCATTATTGAGTAATCAGTAAGCCCAAAGTGCGGCTCCACGTCCATTTACTACCGTTTGATCGGCTGAAAACATTCTTAAAAGGATAAAATAAATTCTGAGAAAGATTTAGAACCAATTTTTTAACATTTTAACATCCAATTTGAACATTTTGAGGCCAGTTTTGTTTTCTAAAGTTCTTTTGTTAGCTTGAACCCATGGGATATGAATTTCCAATGTAAAGTACAAGGATCAATTTTATATCATCTGAAGATTCTCTATTGTATTGAAAATTTGGGAATTAACATAAAGCCCGTTTATTTTATTGTCTGTATAAGCTTTTGAGTAGCTGGCCATAGATACTCTTAAAGGAATTAATGTACGTAGCAAATCTAAGAGCTTTCAAGAGTAATCTCATATCCAGTAGCGTAGCGTGGGGGGTGCCGCGGGGGCATTGCCCCGGCTGGCACATAAAAAGGGGCAGCAAGCATCATAAATTTTTCAATAAAATAACAGCAATTCATTTTTCAAAATGCACCCGCGCTAACCCGAGCCTTCAACGAGCTCTTAGTGGAAATTTTTGCAATCTCTTTATTGCTCACACAAATGCGAAGAGCCAAAAATAACATTTTCTTCTCCTATCATTTCACCATCCCTTTGGAATATGAGAATGATGAAACAATTTTCTCAATTTTTTCGCAAGAGAAAATTTCAACCACGACAGCAGCAACACTTTTACCCCATTTAATTCTTTTAGTTCTTCCCGTAACGTTTTGAACCAACTGTTTTTTGCAAAACTCTTCTGAAATCGCGTTTCGCTTGTTTGCTTGCCTGTCAGTCCATGCATCAAAAAACGTTTTACACTTAACGTAACAAAGTGGAAAAGCTAGAACGTAAGAAATAACATGCATTCCCTAAACACTTCAATGTTGCCTTGCTAATTTTGAATGACAGGAAATGTTGATCTTTTTTTCAAGAAAAGCAGCCGATTGACAAAACTTGCATTGCACATATTTGCCACACATTTATTTTTCGCGAAGGGATTCTAAAGTCATGCCATATTTTCACAAAAGTTCAAACGTAAAATTCATAGCCAGTTTTATTGCTGATTATTTTTTCAAATGCTTTTTAGAATATGTAATCATGTGGAAGATTTCAAGAACGATAATTTAAACTTTTAATTAATATTGATGTAACTTTTCTAATTAAAAATAATCGTACACACAACATTTTAAAAACTTTTCAGGAAACAGCACGCACTTTCAAATTGGTTTCACAATTTTTTGTAAACAGTGGATGCAGTTAAAATTGAAAATTGTCTCCAGATAACATAAACAAATGATGATGTTGGTTTGGTGTTCTGGATAACATAAACAACTTATGGTGCTGCTTTGTTTTTCTGATTGCTTTATCACGACACAATAATACTTGGTTCGATGAGCGAAGTTTCAAATCACTGATCAAGGAATTATTAATTTTGAAAATTAGTTCTAAATTACTAAAGTCAAAGTCAAGTGTAGTGAACTAGTGTATTGAAAGGTTATTCGAGACCTTGTTGTAGTTAAATAAATAGCAATCAGTGAATAGTTTGATTTTGTTTTAAATTTGATTTCTACGGAAAAATTCTCGGACAAAACCAAAGGATAGAAATTTGCTTTCTATTATAGACTTTCTATAATGGACTTCTTTTGCTTTCTATTATAGACATGATACATCTTTGTCTCCGCTACGGTATTTTTTTCTTTTCATTTATAGCTTATCGAGCTGAAGATGAAAAGAACAAAAGAAAGTGGAGGATTTTATCGCAATTTAGAAAAATCCAAGGAACTTCAATCCTCGGATGGAGGACTGGGAGGATGGACGTCGAGAAGTTCACTGACGCGCTTACGGCAGGCGCACCGTTGCTGGGAGCTCCACCAGGGAGTGGAGGGCCTACAGCCAAGGACTTGGTGAACTCAACTATGAGTACCATCATAGCTGCTTGCGAGTCTTCCATGCCCCGCCGGAGACCCCGACATGGTAAGCCTCCAGTATACTGGTGGTCAAACGAGATCGCCGAACAAAGAAGCGAGTGTCACAAACTTCGGCGAGAGGCCCAGCGGGCGCGAACACGGGAGGAGGCAGACACTAGGCTAGCAGCATACAGGTCCGGCAGGAAATATCTTCGCAGGCTTATTAACAAGAGCAAGGCCCGATGCTGGCAAGACCTCGTGGACGACGTAAATAGGGATCCGTGGGGCCTTGGCTACAAGCTGGTCATGGGGAAACTTGGTGCCCTACGGAAGCCTTGTATACATGACGCGGAAAAGATGGACGCGATAGTGCGGGGACTCTTCCCCGCCCATCCCGTCCGTGTTGACGCTGTCCATGGTGAAACAGCAGTCGAGTGCCCACTCTTCACACAGCTGGAACTGGAGGAGGCAGTCCTCTCCCTGAAGGCAAGGAAGGCTCCAGGTCCAGATGGTGTTCCAGCTGAGGTTTTGCAGCTCGTCTATCACCATTGTCCTGACTTGCTGCTCAGCACATTCAACGCTTGCCTACGGGACGGGGTTTTCCCGGTACGATGGAAGGTGGCGAGGCTCGTGCTGGTCAGGAAGGGGAAGGGAAATCCCGAATCGCCATCTGCATACCGCCCGTTATGCATGCTAGACACGGCTGGGAAAGTGCTAGAGAAACTCATCAAGGGAAGACTCACTGACGCGATTCGTGCTGCTGGGGACCTATCTCCTCGGCAGTACGGCTTTAGAGCAGGACGTTCTACCATTGATGCGATTGCAGAGGTGGTGAACGCGGTCCAAAAGGCAGAGGCATATAGTCGCACCAAGCGACGGATCGTCCTGTTGGTGACACTCGACGTCAGGAATGCCTTCAACTCCGCCAGATGGGTGGATATTCTGGATACGCTGGAAAACTCTTTTCAAGTTCCAGAATATCTAATGCGGCTTTTGAGGAACTACCTAAAGGACCGAAGCCTGCTCTACAACACGACACAGGGCCAACGAAGGATGGCGGTTACATCGGGTGTTGCCCAGGGATCTATCCTTGGTCCGGACCTGTGGAACGTGTCTTACGACGGGCTACTGAGACTTGAGATGCCAGATGAGTCGCGCTTGGTCGGCTATGCGGATGATGTTGCGGCTCTGGTCGCCGGACGCACCGTTGAACAAGCGCAACTTAGGCTAGGTATGCTAATGCGCCGAGTGAGGGACTGGATGACTACTCGCGGGCTCAGTCTAGCACTGGAGAAAACCGAAGTGGTTATCTTGACAAAAAGAGAATCCCTAGAGTAAGGATGATCAGTATTGGAGATATACAGATCGAATCGAAGCCAGCGGTGAAGTACCTGGGGCTACTGATCGACTCGAAGATGAGTTTCTCTGAGCAAATCAGGGCAACGGCTGAGAAGGCTGCTTCGGGAATATCGGCCCTGAGTCGACTTATGGCCAACGTAGGGGGACCCAGCCCATCAAAAAGACGCCTCTTGATGAGTGCTGTAGGGTCAGTGCTACTGTACGGAGCAGAGGTATGGGGCGACGCTCTCAGCAAGGAGGTATACCGAAAACGATTGGCACAGGTACAGAGAAGAGGAGCACTGAGAATTGCATCTTCGTATCCAACAGTCTCCGACTCGGCGGTGAGAGTGATTGCAGGCGTGATACCTGTCGCCCTCCTTGCTAGAGAGCGCCGCGCTATTTACCTGCGCCGAAACGAGGATGCGAGGGAGATGGTTGTCCGCGAGGAGAGACAACGCTCGCTCAACGATTGGCAGCAGTCTTGGAGGAATTGCACGAAGGGAAGGTGGACTGCGCGCCTCATCCCGGATGTGAGACCGTGGCTAAATCGAAAGCATGGTGAGACTGACTTCTATCTGAACCAGCTTTTGAGCGGGCACGGGTGTTTTCAGTCTTACCTGCACAAGATCGGCAAGTCACGGTCTCCCGATTGTCGGTTTTGCCCAGGAGAGGAGGACAATGCCTGTCACACATTTTTTGCGTGTACGAAATGGGCCAGGCTGCGAAGGGAACTCTACAGGGAGACGGGAGAGCTCACCCCGGATAATATAGTTGCGGTGATGCTCGAATCGGTTGACAAATGGAACCAGGTGGCACATTATGCTCGGGCAGTCCTAAAATATAAAAGGGACTCACAGCAGCCGGAGGCGCTGGGGCTGGGGGATCGCTCTTCTGGCAATTCCTCTTCCCCCCTCCCCTCCCGCTAGGAAAGGGACTCCCCAGCTTGAAGGCGCCCCACGGCGTAACAAAACGAGACCTGGCCCGAAGTAATGTGTCAAACGGTTCCAGGCTAGGTTCTCAGATTGACAGGGGAGGTGTTTAGTGGGTAGTCCAAAGTATCCTCCATGGGAGTCCCACACTGCCAGACTCAGCGGGCATAAATGCCTTCACCTCCCTACCACAAAAAAAAAAAAAAAAAAAAAAAAAAAAAAAAAAAAGGAAGAGGCTGGAAGGAAAAAAAAGGTGCCATATTTAAGCTTGTGAAAGTTTTTGACGCACCGCAGCGTATCTATAAGTCACCAGAGCCTTCCAATGTTATTTCTTTAGGTGCTCACCTTTTGCCTAAATTCACTAACGATGAGTTACTACAACCGAGTGCAAGTAATACTATTGAGCTTTCTGGTACCCGTATTTTGGTACCAGAACAAAGTGACACACTCACTGATTTAGATTTTAATAGTAACGACATTGAAAAATTGCCTGCAAAAGTTGATTCAAATTTAAGGCTACTTTTGATTCAAAGAGGTCCGGAAGTTGTTCAAGACTTGAATGTCGACTTTTTTGAAGAATCAGCAGTACCGCGCATTTTTCAGTCAGACGAGAACTAAGTTAGAGCAACATTATTGTCAAAGAGATGCCTAACAAGAGATTGGTTCTACCGTACATTACCAAACGGCGAAAAAGTGTTACGTTCTTGGATGGCATATTCACCTTTTAGAACCAAGTTGTTTTGCTTCTGTTGTCGTATATTTGAGGATGTAAATTCATCAAATGTGTCGAAATTTTGCAACTCCAGAGGGGTTCATACTTGGTGGGATTTGAATCTAAAAGTTGGCAATCATGAATCAAGTGTTCAACATAGTAAAAAATTTTGCAAATGGAAGGAACGACAAACAAGACAAGAACAGGTAATTGATAAGAAAGAACAAGAAGCAGTCACAAGAGAAACTAAACAATGGCTTGAAATTTCGAGCAGAATGTTTTATATTATACAATTTCTCACACAACAAAATTTGGCGTTACGCAGCCATAGGGAAGATGAGGCCAGTGCTAACAGAGGAAATTTTTTGGATCTAGTGGATTTGCTGGCTAAGTACAATCCTGTTCACCGGGAGCATTTGGTTAGAATCAAAATGGGCCAAAAAATTTCGCTAGCTTATATGTCAAAAGAAATTCAAAACAAGTTCATTGAAATTCAAGGAAGTAAAGTTCGTCAAAAGATTATAGCTCGTGTACAAAAGGCAAAATATTATTCAATAATTTTTGACAGCTTTCCAGATATTTCGCATAAAGATCAAATGAGTCAAGTCTTACGATATGTGGTTATTAAAAATCAGGAGGTTCGAGTAAAGGAATCTTTTTTGGATTTCATAGAGATCAAAAACGAAACTGCTGAAGGCATAATTGAAATAATTTTGAACAAACTCATGGCTGATGGACTTGACGTTATGAACTGTAGAGGACAAGCGTATGCTAATGCTGCGACGATGACTGTAAGGCGGGTGTGTGTACGACAGAGGATAGAAGACTTCAATTCCAATGCAGAATTCGTGCTATGCTCAAATCACTCATTAAACCTGGTTTGAATGCAGCTTCAGTGGAGGTGAATTCCGTAACTTTCTTCGCTACGCTAGAGCGCTGCTATGCTTTTTTCTGTGTCTACACATCAGTGGGAAGTTCTGATTGCGACTACAGGTAAAAGATTACAGAGGATTCAGGACACACGTTGGAGTGCTAGGGGTGATACCGTAAATTATATACAACACCACTTCAAAGAAACATTGAGTGCACTGAAAAATCTAACCAAAACTGAGGAAAGTTTTAATAAAAGAACAGATGCAGGAAGCTTGTTGGTGGCAATGCAATCATTTTCTTTTTTTAAGTTTTTGGGTCTCTGGCAGCTACTACTACGTAAAGTCAATGATGCTCAGAGCTATTTACAAACCGGGGAACAGAACATACATGAGTGTGCTCAAAAAATATGTGCATTGCAGATTATTTTGGAAGAAAGCCGAGAACCATTTGAGAACGTGGCTTTAACACATGCCAAAACTTTGTATGAAGACCTGGAAATTATTTGTGAACCTCGAAGACGAATTAAGAAGAGTCAGATAATTTGTGATGGAAGTAAAGACGCTGGGTTATTGTATGAAGACGAATTGAGGCGAACCATGTTTTCTTCGATAGACAAAGTTGCTGCTAAAATTCGAGAAAGGTTTGAATAGCTTAAAACTTTGGCACAAAAATATGGCTTTTTAAGGGCTGCAGTAATATTAAGCGTTGACGAACTCAACCTGAATGAAGCTCCTCAAGATGTTAACAGAGAAGAACTCAAAATCGAACGAGTATGTTTTTGGGCTTTAGTAGCTGCAGCTGATCTATATTGCAAATCTACGTTGATTTAGTCCGGTGCTTAAGGCTTTTTAAAATATATCATTGAGTTTAAGCTTGAAGGTGTTATACCAAATATTGTTATAATGTTGAGCATTTTCTTAACAGTGGCCATCAGTAATGCCAGTTGTGAAAGAAGCTTCTCGAAACTTAAACTCATAAAAAACTATTTGAGATCAACAATGTCTACCCTGGGATTAACAAATTTAGCTATCCTGGCAATCAAGCGGGAAATAGAAATCGGCGTTGAAACTTCCATAAAAGATTTTGCTTTAAACAAAACAAGAAAAGTTAATTTTTGAATGATTAAAATGATTTAAAAATGCTTTCTCGACTTTTAATTAATTTTCTGGCCTTATAATGAAACATCTAATTTCCTCTTTTAATTCTTCGTATGTGGAAGAGAAAAATGATTCACGACAAAGAGGATCGTAGTAGTCTTTGCGTATAGACGTCTTTTAAATTGCTCCTGTCAAAAGTTTTCAAAAATTAAATTACTTTTTTAAAAACGTTAGTCCGAAGTTAATTTTTATCGGAAAAAATCTTATATTGTCGAAGTAATCGACTCAGGAAATTTCTATTGAATATTTTTACTTCGATTGGTAACGAAAAACAAATTCACAAAGAAAATTTCACCGCTGGTATGGAGGAGCCCGACGGCTTCCCACCGTTGGGGCAACCTGGGGAAACGACGAATCCGAAACTGGCGATAATCACCAAAAGAAAACATAACGAAGAAAACTCCGCAGATGGAGGGTGCAAGCTGCAAATAATAGCGGACAATCAACAAATGGCCAAATTGCAGAAAGAAAATGATGAACTAAGGCAAGAGATACAGCCTCTCAAGGATCTTTTCAAGAAAGGGATGAAGCCTCAAAAGACGCAGCCACAAAATCAATGGCAACAGGTAACAAAGCCGAAGAAAAGTACAAAGCAAGCAATTCCAGAGGAAGTTGTAAGTGCTGGTGGCACCAACGAGAGCCAAAATTATTTTGCAGTGCTGGAGGGATTAACCGAAGATATGGAAAGCGAAGAAAACATCGGAGGTAATTTTAATCAAGATAATGACGTTAATTTTATTCAATATTTAAAGAACAAAAATAAGGAGAAAAAACCAGCCTGCAGTTCTGCTGGTTCCTCTGAAAAAGCTTCCAACAAGACAGGAAAAGTCCCGCCAATCAACGTGTTCGGACAAACCGGGAAAGATATGGTTCGGCTATTGGCAGCCGAAAATAAACTGGCCAATTTCGAAATCAAAAGAGTTGATGCCGAAAAATTAACTATAAGGACAAAATCACTGGTTGACTTCAAGTCAGCCAAAGATGCGCTGATTTCTGGGGAGGTTCCACACTTCACCTATACCCAAAAAGTGAAAAGAATCAGACCTTCCTGTTGAAGGGTTTGGACAGCGGAGAGGATACGGTCGATCTTCTTCGGGTGCTCAAGGAGGCTGCACCAGATATTGATTTTGTTTCAGTCAAAGCCTTTGCGATAAGAAGGTCGACCATAGAAAGGAAGAATTCACCACTTTACCTGGTACAAATTGCAAATAAGAGCAGTCCAAGTGCCCTTCAACAAATAAGGTACTTGAATTTCAGAGTGGTGAGTGCGAACGCCTCCAGAAAAGAGAAGTCAACCAGTGTTACCGGTGTCAAAGATTTGGACATTCGGCTGCCAATTGTGCCATGCACTATCGTTGCGTTAAATGCAAAGACGTTCATGCTCCCGGTGAGTGCAAATTGGCTCAGACGGAGCCTAAAGAAAAATTATACTGCGTTAACTGCGGTGCTTTTGGTCACGCGGCATCATATCGAGGATGCTCCCGATATCAAGATGCAAAAGTTAAATATGCTCCAAAGCAAGCACAAGTACACCGTAATATCATACCTTCCAACTTCGTCAAGCCCGGAGTATCATTTGCACTCGCCGCTAGAGGACCAGCAGAAAATGCTGGAAATAATGTCATTAATTTAAGTGGCAATAATGAGCTGCTTCTCAAAATTTACCAGCAACTTAATGCTTTATCGGAGAGAATCGACAAACAAGATTCAAAAATTAACTTTGCTTTTCAGCGTTTAGGTCTTTCAAATGCCTAATAATAACTTGTCATCCAGTCATATTTCCATGGATAGGCTTCGCCTCATATCGATCAACGTCAACTCTATCGTTGCCATACATCGACGTGATTACCTCCTAGAATGTATTGTTAAGCAAAAGCCTGACATCATACTTCTCACTGAAACCCACCTCAATTCATGGCATTCCATGGAATTCAAAGATTTTGCATTCGTAAGAAACGATAGGGTAATAGGTGATGGGGGAGGTGGCACCGGGATATTGGTACGAAGGCCCTATTGTTTCCAAAATATTGAAAAAGTCGAATTCAAAAACTTTGAATTTCTTGAAGTGTCCGTCATCAAAATTTCACTGCCAGGTGGGGATAACCTCTTCGTTATCTCTGCCTATGCAACAGGTCAAAATGTTCTCAAGTTCAAGGAGGAACTCAATTCCTTGTTTGAAATACTCGAATTGAACAGGCTGCATAGTTATTATATTTTTGCCGGTGACCTGAATGCCAAGCATACATCATGGCTGAACGCCACCAATAATCCAAGAGGTGTATTCCTGAAATCATGGATAACAGAGAACCAAATTGAATACAGGTGCAACCTATATGGGTCGGAGTTTCCAACATACCCTAGGACAAATTCATATTTGGACCTCTGCATTGCTGACGCAAGACTTGAATTCACCTTTAATAGTCCTCAACGGAAACTGCAGGTACTTCCTTACGAAAGCGACCATAACGCAATCGTAATGGAAATCAATCATCAAAGGGATGATGTCTTCCTCATTCCAGTTCAACATGAAAACCATCGGTTGAATTTAAAAAAACAGACTGGGGAAAGTTTCAAAAGAAGTTTAATCAGGAGTACCAGAAGCAATGTCCTCCTTCTGATGATGGCAACGCTTGCTGAATGGTTCCTAATAACAGAAATCTAACTGACGATGAAATAGACCTCTATTTGTCGAAGTTAGAGAAGCTGACGTTGGAAACGATTGAGAAAGTTGTTCCCAAGATTAAACTTCGAAACAATATGGTAGGATATGAAACACCAACCATCGCAAGGTTGAAAAGATTGAAAAGCCTTCTTCTCACCCGCGTCAACAATGTTTATCAACGATTTTTGTACTACAACCATCCCTCGTTGGCTTTGTTGAAATTACACCTGAAGAATGTCCGGAATTTAATCCGTTCATATTTCAGTAGTGAAGTCAGCAATCAATGGGCAGAAAAACTTAGGGGTATTAACCCACAGGCCCCAGATGGCGTTTTCGCGAAAGTGAATAGCTTATTCCGCAGGAAGTCTTGAGTGAAGGTATCGAATCTTGAAGTCGCTAGTGATGAGAGAAATCTTCTCGATAGAGCTGGTATCGAAATTGATAGGACTCCGGATAGAAATGGAAACAGGATTATATGTGATGGATTGCAGAAACTTGCCCTGATCGGAACACATTTTGAATTGGTTCATCTGCCAAACCCAGAGAGAATGAATGAAATATTTTCGTAGGTCGTTGAAGCAAAAGTTTCCGACTTCAAATCAAGCCTGAACGGCCAATCAATTCTTCATTTCGATGAATCATGAGCATCTGACTTCATACCGACCTTGAATCTTATTGATTATTTTGTCAGCTATGAAGACTTGTGTTTCATATTTCGCAGAATAAACAACAAAAAATCATGTGGTACTGACGGTATTCCAAATATAGTTCTCCGACATTTGCCTGAGGTCGCTATTAGGAATTATTGCATATTGTTCAACAACATGTTGAACAATTCATACTTCCCAAATGAGTGGAAAAAGGCTAAGGTATTTCCGATCTTGCAGAAAGGAAAAGAATCTTCATGCCCTAAAAGCTATTGGCCAATCGGCTTGCTGCCTAACATCAGCAAGGTGTTTGAAGTGATACTCAACAGAGCATTAAACGCCCACATTGAGAAATATGAGTTGATGCCGAATTGCCAATTTGGTTTTCGTGCCAGGCATTCGACTATACATGCAATAACGAAAGTAACCTCAGACATCTGTTGGAAACTAAACAACAAAGAATGTGTTGGAGCATGTCTCATTGATATGGAGAAAGCCTTCGATACGGTGTGGTTAGATGGACTAGTTTTCAAACTTCTTCAGGACAGGTTCCCCAGACACCTTGTCGTCATGATGAGTAATATGTTATACGGGAAATCATTTGTTTTAACTAGTGGAAATCTGACAACAATGCGCGAATTCAAGGTCTTGAATGCTCTACAGCAGGGAACAGATACTGCGCCCCTGCTTTTCTCAATATTCATTCACAAGCTATTGAACAGCTTTGATTTTAATGTCTCGCCAACGCGATCATTGATAGCGCTTGCTGATGATCTGATCATCTATACGGCAGACCGAAAAGCTACAATAGTTCAGAGCAATCTTCAAAAAATGTTTAATGATGTGCAGCTCTACACCGACAATTGGCGAATGAAAATCAATGCGCAGAAGTGCGAAACAATTTTGTTTCGAACAACGCTGCAGGGGGCCAGTCAAGACCTGAAACGTAATTGGAAAGATTTCCACATCATGGCTGGTGAGGGTAGTTCAGAACGGGTTCCACATAAATCCTGTGTTCGATACCTCGGTGTTCATCTCGATCAGTATCTGTACTATACTGAACATGTCAAAATCATGCTCAGTAAAGCACTAAAAGTAGTAATGGCTCTTCGGCGACTCCTTCATTCCAGATACATTGATCAAAAAGTCAAAGCTATTTGTTACAAGACCCCGGTTAGGCCAGTTTTGACATACGGATGCCAGATCTGGTACAACCAGAGTGCTAGTACAATGGAAAGATCAAGAGTTTTCGAAAGGAAATGTCTTCGTGCATGTACTGGTTTGTACAGAAAGCCTGAGGTGGATTGGAAGCACTATATATCGAATAGAAGAATTTATCAAACCCCTCAAGTGACAAGAGTCGATATCTTCATATTGAAACTTCTTCGGAATCATATCGCAAGATCTGTAACTGTGAGTGAAAACCCTTGGATTTCACAGCCGTTCCACCCTACAGACGGGTATATTGTGACTTGCCTCGCCACTGGCTTCGTTCCTCCAGAAGCATTCGTGTATTTGGACATGAATCGATATGTTTTTGATTCTGACGGCGCCCAAATCATATTTCACATATACCGACGGGCCACCGATAAGAAGATAAAATTTCCTCCGAATCTGAGTTCACGAGACCAACAATTCCAATGGAGATACTCATTTGCTAGATTCGTTGAGGCTGGTCGAGCTGAGATGGAACAATCTAGGTATTGGTGGCTGAATGACAATGTCTAAATTATTCGTGTTTATTTTCTGTTTTTGTGCTTTTTCTCGTTCCTTAGTTTTTTAGATTCATCTCATTATTGCTACATCTAGTGTTGTTGTTTATTTGTATTATAAATTAGGTATAGGTTTCAATATAAGGGAAGGTTTTTTTTTTTGATTGAACTTATTTAGAATTAGGGTGTAACATATTAGGTATAGGATATAAGTTCATTGTTGTGTTAGTAATATTAGTCATTTTTGAATAATACTGGTTGGTTTTTTCTCCTTTTTCCAATTGAATCAAAAAATATGTAATAATCTGAATTAATTTAAATTTGCTAGTGTATTTTTTTCATTAAATGTGTTTAAATGATAATGTATAAATTTAGAGAGCCATACGGGCCATTAAGTTTTTTATAGTTTTATTGTTTGGAATCTGCTTTATGTTCTTTTAAAAAAATTTATAACGATTGGTATTAAATAAAGCGCTTTTGACTTTGACTTTAAATGATTCACAACTAACTTTCCTTAGTGAGAAAAGAAAGCATTGGCACCGGAACATTAGTGCTAATTTATTTCGGTGTTTCAAATTACAGTTGCCTTGGTATTTTTAACCGATTCTGCAGCGGTATCTTTCAAATTCACTATTTTATTATTTATTAAGCTCCTATTACAATATGTCCAAATAGAAGTTTACGCATGAAAGTTAGAAAAAAAACTATATAATCAAAATAATAGTATCTTAATAAAAGCGAATAAGTTCATAATTACAAGGTATTTATATTTGCTTATCAATCCATTAAGCAAATTAAGAACTCTTAATGAGAATTTTCAAATTTAATTTTAGATTTAACTTGAAGCTTATGCTTATTTTCTGTCGTCCATCGTAGTGTAGTAGTTAGGAGGCTAGCCGCGAATGCGACAGGTGCTAGGTTCGAGCCCCGGTGTAACTAGTTTTTGATGTGAATATATGTTGACAGACTTCCAGCCCACTCAGCTGTGATGAATACTGAGTAAAATTAGGCAATAATCACATGGTCAAGCGTGATGCCGATCACATCACCTTCCAAGTACCGTTGTGATCATAAAATGAGATGCTCGACCTCATCTCAACGCCCAGGTTCAATTTGGACTGTAGCGCGATTAATATTATTATCATCTATTATGCTTACTTTCTAGAGATGAGTTTCTTCTGTAAATTTTTTATGTTCAAGTGCTTATTAAATGTAGTATTCTTTCACTAGCTAGAGCAGCATTATTCTCTTATTCTATTAATGTCGTGTTTTCACTAACTTTATTATTTTGCTTACAAATAAAAGCTTATCACTAAATTATTTGTAGTTGGTATAATTCATCATATGATTCTGCATTAAGAATGACAGAAGGATCATCTCGTTCTGAAAAAGCTCTGAATACAAATCTGTCTCCAAAAAGGAGGGCGGCAAGTCGCCGGTCGGCCCGGGCGTCAAAAACTCACGGTACGCCACTACTCATATCCCGGAAAAACTATAAATCATATAAAATATTCTGTTATCTAATCGGCAGTATATTCTGATCATTCCTGCAAATAAATCAATACCCCAGAAAATTACACGCTTTGCTTATTAGACCACCACTCGGAACAATCACTTTTAATTAATAACAGACCATACGAGTATGCCACAGGAGCCATTTCAATTTGATCTACAAATTTATTTTCCTGACAAGCAATGCAGCGTAAAATTTTTCCCATTTCGTTACTTGCTCAACTAACCCAGAAACCTTCATTCAATAACATGAATTGCATCACAAAAACCTCCTGAAATATTACATACTTCGGCAAAAACGTATGCACGTAAGGTGAATTATTTATATTTCGCATATTTTTTCACTGACCAAAAGCTTTTTGAACTACTATTGTACTGAAGAGAATAATTGATCAAATATATAATAATTGAAACAATTATTTTCAAGTATGTGAGGAAAACTCATAGTGGTTGGCAATTATTCACATCATTGATCAAGCTAATTAACTTTCAAACATTTACAATGACTTTATTACTGTTCATCGATTATCTCTGGACAAAGTAACATATAAATCATTTTAATGATTACAACAAGTACTACACGCTAAGCTTCGGGGAGATAATCTGTACAACAGAAAAAGATTCACACTCTCATTCCTCTTGAAATTTGCTCAATTGAAATGTTTCATTTACACAAATTGGTAATGTTCACCTGAAGTCACGACCCTGCTACTGATTGATGAAGACCATCCGCAAATTGCAAAGAAATAATCTTTCCCGCCCACAGCCTTGTATGCGTTGAGGCAATTAACACCTTCGCGCATAAATTACTTCTGTAAAGATACTTCGCGCATCTTAGCGATTTGCACTGGACCATTGATGCGTGATCTCAACAATGCTTTCACTGATTGGCTCTACAAAACAATGCTCATAAACGATTAGATTGGCTGTTCAACATTTATCGCAATATTCAAGACTCATTTCAAATTAATCAGACCTAACATATCATTTAGCTTTTAACATCACATATAACATGGTAAATTGGGCATATATGCTATAAAGTGAGTCCAAGCGAATTATGCTGCGGCCACCTCGAAATTGCAACGACTCAAAAGATTTGAGAAGACAAAACAGCCCATTCAAGATCCAGTTGGAAGTCAACGAGATTGGATTTGAATTCGGCGATCTTGGAGGTTTCTGTTGGTTTTATAAATGCACTGTGAGTGATCGAGACAAAGTTCAGTTGAAATTTGTAACTCGTACGATCCGTGATCCAATAAATTTACTCCTATAAACGTCGGAGTCGGAAGCGTATCTTCTAACGGTGTGTCTGCGTTTAAGCTCGTCGGTAAAATGATATCGGTATGTTGTCTTCCTTGAATGTGTGACAGAATTAGAATGTTTTTTATTGCATTTATGTAACTTAAGGATGATATGTGCACTGCATCTCAGAAAAGCAACTGCATATAAGGTTTATGACGTTATTTCAGTGCACAGTGTTTTATGAAAATATTTGTTATATCCCTCAAAGGATTATATTCTCCCTTGGATTGTTTCTTCTCGATATCACATCAAGTTTATGATGAGTTATCGTAAAATGTGGGATTAATTTATTGACAGTAAAAATCGATGTCAACCAATGATTTAGTTGTAGAAGACATCTTGACTGGAATGTGTGTAAAGTTCAGGATTATCATCCAATCATGTGGTTTTAATTTTTTTTTTTAAATTTTGGAGAACACAATAGAAATTATGTGCGATGGTTCAGTTGAAATTAAATTATCAAAATCGTGAAAGTTTTTAATTCGAAAATATTTGCACTCTTTAGATTGTATGTACAGATTTCCTTTATTTTATTGAAAAATTTAACGTAGCTCCAAGAAACTGCAATTCTGCTCCATAATTCCATATTTTTTTCATATGGCGCCTTCGATAGCATGTGTCAACACATATGGTATCCGACTATTTTTGATGGATCTAAAAGAGTTCTTTCTTTACTTTAACCCGAGAACACTAAGCTTGATTGTAGGCCTCTTATTACTGAGCGTGAGTCGAATCGACTCACCTAATCCAGAAGAAGAATGAAAAAGTACATGAAAGACATTTTTATGCAATATTCAACGTGTATTTAAAAAACATGAGGTAATTATTTAGTTTAGGTGCCATATTCCCGATTTTTTTGAAATTTCAGTATGTTATACAGTTTTTCATGCTGAAGAAGAATATATGTATGTATATATATATATATATATATATATATATATATATATATATATATATATATATATATATATATATATATATATATGTATATATATATACTCGTATATGTATATATATATATATATATATATATATATATATATATATATATATATATATATATATATATATATGTATATATATATATGTATATATATATATATATATATATATATATATATATATATATATATATATATATATATGTTGGGCGCGGAAAACATTCCTTTACATAGTTTTGAAGGTTCGAAAATTGGGAAATGTACACTATCGTGAAAAGTTAGTATTTTGCACATACTTGATGTTGGAGAGGATTGAGAGTGGTGTGTGTGAAGAAGGGTGCCCTTCTAAAGTATAGAAGGGCACCCTTCTATTCTCAAGAGGAGCAACGATGTTCTAAATTTTGAACACCCCCCACTCTCAATCCTCTCCAACATCAAGTATGTGCAAAATACCAGCTTTTCACGATAGTGTACATTTCCCAATTTTCAAACCTTCAAAACTATGTAAAGGAATGTTTTCCGCGCCCAACATATATATATATATATATATATATATATATATATATATATATATATATATATATATATTCTTTTCCAGCATGAAAAACTGTATAACATACTGAAATTTCAAAAAAATCAGGAGTATGGCACCTAAACTAAATAATTACCAAACATGAAATCAACTTCATGTCGAGTTTAAAAATAAAGTTAAAAAAAATTCAGTAGCGCCACTTTCAAAGGATTTCCTGCTTACAAACTAAAAGTGATGTTGTTTTGTAACTTTGGTTTATTAATTTATACATAAATAACATCGTATTGCTATTGTCTAGAAATTAAAAATATATTTTTTGGCAAAAAAATCACCAATGAATTCCGTTACTTTGGTTTCATAAAATAACAATACATAGCTGAACTAAGCTAACAAATTAATGAGTCTTCGATCACATTTCATCAACTCTCAATTTTGTCTGTTACTAATTAGAACATGAATAACATAATTTTTTCATATTCTCCCCACAAATGTATGCCTTGCATATGTTACATTGTGACGTTGTGTACCTTCTTTTTGAATAATGACAAAATCGACAATATTTTCTTTTTTTGGAAGCTTCATTTGAAGTTTCCTGTACAGTATTTTCTGGAGTTAACTTTTGTAATTATAAAGTTTGTTGTATCAAATTTTTCAGGCTTGATTGGAGTGTAGGGATACTCAATCTGTGCAATTGCTAAGGCCGGGTCAGGTCCTTTTCTAGTGCCAACATGAACTGTTGTCTTGAAATTGGTTTATTATTTCCTCTTAATGTATATTGTAAAAGTAGCATAATCGCCACCTCTTGGTTTTCCGTCCAGCATTCATGCTGTGGCTTATGTAGTCAAAGGTTTCTACTGCTCCTTTTGATTTATTATAATCACTGATCACCATTAGGAGGGAATCGCAGCCGTCAGCTAATCCTTTTAAATGTGCAGAGGAAATTAGTAGTACAGTTTTGTTATTTTTTGCTTTATATGAAAGCGCTGAAAAATCATCATGGTACAAAAAAAAGTGAAGAATTCACTTGCTTTTCTTGGAAGTTGACGTCCTTGAATTTATCGGGGGATTCCCTTTTGTTTTTTTTTATGGTTCCTAATAAGGTTAGGCCTTCTTCTCTTAACAAGGACATACAGAGAGGAACACTTGTAAACCAATTATCCATGATTATGTTTCTATTTGATCTTGCTTTAGTTTTAGAAAGTTGTTTTACAAAATATGTTCCGGCAGGTGTCCCTCTAGGTGCAGTCCCTTTACCAAGATATGGAATCGCGTCAATCATGTACTTTGTAGAGTTATCACACAAAATGATCTTAGTTCCATATTTATCCGGTTTTGAAGGAATATACATTCTAAAAGGGCATTTCCCGCGGAACCCTACTAATTGCTCATCGATTGTAACATATATTCCTGGTTTATAATTTTCACGACAATTTTACAAGAGCATTTCTCACAATTCAATTATCGGAGCCAAGTACGTAATTTTAGTTCTTTCCTCTCTTGAGCATTTTTCATCAAACCGGAGGCAGTTTATAAGAAAACAAAACCTTTTTTTTTTGATAGAATAGATAGGTCACGATTGCCCGAGTTCTCTGGATCGAACAGCATTTGAGTCGTTAAGTGGTTGCTCTTTTAAGCTGCACTCAAGATGAGGATAACTAACAAACAAATAAGTTCTTCCATTGAAGTATTTGACACAGTCGAATTTTGAGCTTTATACTTTTTTCTTTGTGTCTCTATCTCGTTGTTAGTGTATTGCAATACCATTGCCACCATAGGCTCTGTGATGGTAGCAGTAAACATTCGAGAGGAGTAGTGCAATTTCTAATATTTCCAATAGGTCCAGGTTCAAAATGAATAATATTTCGCCTCGGTATTCTGCTCCCAGCTGTAGCCAACGTGGATGTTTTCCACTCAAAACCACTTTTGCCTTTGACTGAATTCTCAGGGAATATTCTTGTACTTGAAGGTGATTCAGGCAAGGTGATTGGACTAGTTAAAGTTACAGAGGATGTGATTGATGCATGTGCAACTAGACGACGATCATTTCTGTGGGTGTGCTGTCTTCTTAATTCCAATAGGTTCACTTAAACTAACCTCTGAGCTTTGAATATCTTGTTCTATATCCCGATAAATCTCTTCCAAATCTTGATGTTCATAATCCGGCTCTGTATTGCTGTCATCAGAGTCAAAATCCTCTTGCTCCAAATTGTCCTCTGTATTGCTTATTTCTGAATTGTCATTTTCAAGTAATAACAGTATTTCCTCCTCATTCAACCCTCTGGACATATTTACTAAAACAAAAAAAAAGTACGAAAGAATCTTAGAAAATATTCATATTACTCAAAAAAATAACTTCTATTACTAATGATGAGTAAGATCGACTCACACTATACACTTACTTTTGAGGATCACACGAAACGGGGGGATAACAGAGACGCAAGCTGCACGGGATTCAAGCACGTAATAAATAGTGGAAGCTTAAGTGGATGGTCAGACCGGTACTGCTTTATGTGGACTGTGCATGCTCACGTATGTGTACTTTGTGAGTCGATTCGACTCATGGTTAGCATTCTAGGGTTAACGGCAACTCATGTTGGTGTAGGAACCGAAGAAACTAAAAAATCAGTTTAGGATCAGTTCATGATAAAACCCCACGATGTGTTATTTCAGTATTATGAAATAGAATGTATATACTTGTAGGTGTTAGTGTCAAAAATATCGATGACTCTTTACCAGAATTGAACATCACAAATAGACGGATAGGAAATTCTGCCAAAGTGAATTTACAACAAAACATGTACTCGTATACAGTAAGTCCCTTGGGTACTCAAACATACCTTAAGTTCTATCGATAATTCAGTTATTGACACTGATTTCCTAAAAAAAATTCTATTGCAATATATTTCAGCAAATCGGTGCTTAGTTAGAAAAACAATTTGCGAAGTTTATCAATTCCTTAGAATTCATTTATTACACAAGTAGAAAAAACATCAAAATTTGATTATTCGTAAAGTTTTCAATGCCCTGGTACAACGTTATTTACGGTTATTTTCCTGATTCATAACAAACATGTTAGTTTGCTATTGCAGTTTGCAGCGAGTATGTTTAGTTGCCGATTGAAGGCGTTCGGATGAATATTTATGAAAAAAGTGAAAAAGGGTCGTAAATCAAAAACACTTCTGTTGCAATTTGTGAATTAGCAATGCAGCATCACAAAGCCAGAAAATTTTTGCGTGACATCGCGAATATACTTAGTGAAAATCATTCTACAGTTCAATACAACATTAAGCGTTTGCTTCCAAAACAAAATCTGCGTGACATCATAAAATATGGTGGAGTTCCGTCTTAGTTTGTTATTGTATGTCGGTACATGATGTTGGAAATCTGCATATCACCAATGAAATAATGGATAAGATAGTTTGCCTTAACATTATGAACCAAAATTTATAGCAAAGTGCTATCGAAATGGGATTAAGTGATAATTTTAAATTTTACCAGGGAAACGACCCCTAACAATTGTGAAAAAGTCATAGAAGCTCCAGCAAAAACACCCGATCTTAATCCGATCGAGAATCTTTGGATTGAACATGATAAACGCATTCGAAAACATAAAATTACTAATAAAGAAGTTCTTATAAGTAAGTTGAAAAATGAATGGTCTAATATATCTGCTGAAGTTGGTGGGTTCTGTTCCCAAGAGGCTTCAAAGCGTTATTAAGAACAAAGAGCTTCAAACCAAATATTAGTTCTTATTTTTCTCTAGCTTTTAATTTTGTACGAATATCAAAGTGACGTGAATTCTTGAAGCCGTTTATTCATAGATAAAACTCGTCGACAGTTTCAACGAACTTATTGAATTCAAATAAAATTAAAAATACTAATTTCTTTTTTCGATTCGTTGATAATTTTTTATCCTTGCAAACACCGCGTGTTTCGAAATAAACACCTTTTCCATTCTTAGTGCAAACTTAGTTACTTATTCTCTTACCTACCTATATGCAAAGTACAAATCGACCCTTAATCCTACTAATTACTCTAACCGTCCTAACAAATTTTCAAAATCTACGATTTCTCCATTGAGTGGGCCTTCTTCATCATTACCACTGGCATCTTTCACATCTTTGCTTATGTTACCTGGGTTTCGTTTCCAGTTCAGCATTATTATTCATTAAAAGCGAGTATCCGTTACCTAAATTGAGGTTTAAGCGTATACCTGCTGGTACCCTTGATATTATCAGGCTTTCGTATGAATCCAGTTTATACCATTTGTTGATTTCCTTGACTATATCCACGTCATTTTCTCCTATTCTTCTAAGATATGCTTCGCTATCCTTGACTTCACCAGCTCCATGCTCCTGTTGTTCCTTACTATTATTTACGCCTCCTTAACCTTTGCCTTCAATTTCGTAGTTATGAGTTTTTTTGTTTGCCCTATATGTTATATGTTTTTGAGCACTACGAGCATGTTATTTAATAAATTCCGCTCTCTTTGTTTATTAGGGTATTGTAAAATCATTTTATAATACCCTACTAAAATCGCATCCTATCTGTCCGTCCGTCCGTGTGTCACACCACTTTTTTTCACAAACTATATAAGCTAGAAATATAAGATTTTGTAAGTAGGAGCAAAATGACGCCCTCTTCAAAGTTTCACTACGAAAAGAAATTTATAAGGATTTAAAGGGGGTCTCCCCATGCAGGGAAGTTGCCCCTGAAAAAAAGTATTCTTCGCATGTAGGCAATACGGGTATCAAATGAAAGGTCTTAACGAGAACTTTTCAAACCGACAAGTTTTGCTTTGAGGGGTGCAGGGGTAGGGGAAATAGTACATTTTATAAATTTTGCATTTTCGCCTATAAAATCAAGATGGGACACTTAAATTTCCCCAAAACCACAATTTAAGTTTTTCAAAAGCAAATGTATGTATTCCGAAAATTTCACAATAATTGAACAATAAACAGCTTAGTTACAGCCGATTGAATATTTAATAATTACAACAGCATTTTTTTTTTTGTGGTAGTTAGGTGAATGCGATTTATGCACAGAGTGTGGGACTCCCATGCTCGCAAGAAGGCGACTGGACTACCCACCAAACACCTCCCCTGTCAACCTGAGAACCCAGCCTGGAACCGTTTGACACATTACTTCGGGCCAGGTCTCGTTTTGTTACGCTGTGAGGTGCCTTCAAGCTGGGGGGATCCCTTTCCTAGCAGGAGGGGAGAGGGGAAGAGGAATTGCCAGGCAAGCAATCCCCAACACCCCCGGCTGCTTACCAATCTTGTGCAGGTAAGACTGAAAACACCCATGCCCACTCAAAAGCTGGGTCAGATAGAAGTCAATCTCACCATACCTTCGATTTAGCCACAGTCTCACATCTGGGATGAGGCGCGCAGTCCAACTTCCCTTCGTGCAATTCACCCAAGAATGCTGCCAATCGTTGAGCGAGCGCTGTCTCTCCTCACGGACAACCATCTCCCTTGCATCCTCGTTTCGGCGCAGGTAAATAGCGTGGTGCTCTCTAGCAAGGAGGGCGACAGATATCACGCCTGCAATAACTCTCACCGCCGAGTCAGAGACTATCGTATACGAAGATGCAATTCTCAGTACTCCTCTTCTCTGTACCTGTGCCAAGCGTTTTCGGCATACCTCCTTAATGAGAGCGTCGCCCCATACCTCTGCTCCGTACAGTAGCACTAACCCTACAGCACTCATCAAGAGGCGTCTTCTTGATGGGCTGGGTCCCCCTACATCACCATAAGTTGACTCAGAGCCGATACTTCCGAAGCAGCCTTCTCAGCCATTGCCCTGATTTGCTCAGAGAAACTCATCTTCGAGTCGATCGGTAGCCCCAGGTACTTCACCGATGGCTTCGATTCGACTCGTAAGTCGGCAATATTGATCATCCTTACTCTAGGGATTCTCTTTTTTGAATAGATGACCACTTCGATTTTTTCCAGGGCTTAACTGAACCCGCGAGCAGTCGTCCAGCCCCTCACTCGGCGCATTAGCATACATAGCCTAAGTTGTGCCTGTTCAATGGTGCACAACATCATTAACACGTGATACTAGGGAGATACACGTTTGCAACGGACCTAGACACTACAAATATGTCGGAATTTTGATAAAAATTTTAAAAATGGTTTGTAATATTGATGTGTTATCATGACTAATCAAGCGACGGGATCAAAACACTTGAAACAAAATGGTGCGGAATTTAAAATCATAATAACCATAATGATGTTCCGAACTCAATTTATGAAATCTGTATATTAGTCAAGTTTTGATATGCAGAATATGTTGTTTGATTTACTAATTGTTTTGCAATACCCTTCTAGCAGAAGCACTCTCCTGCTACTTCAACTTGTTTTTTGTCTTTCCATGTACCCAATATCGATTTTAATTGCAGATATCTGCTCGATGCGACCACTTCTATATTATGCCTCTTTAATGTCCACTTAATTTTCATTATTAGGTGTGAGCATGGAAAACATCGCCTTATATGTATTTCTAGATTTCTGTTTTGCGTAAACAAAGTCGTATATATTGCTCTTTCAAAAGTTTTTTCAATGTTTTGGAGATGATTATCTATTAGAAAACCCTTTTTTAGGGTTTTGTAAAATAATTTTACAAAACCCTTCTAAAATCGCGTCCTGTCTGTCCGTCTGTCCGTCCGTCCGTCCGTCCGTCCGTCCGTCCGTGTGTCACAGCAGTTTTTCTCGTAAACTACTTGAGCTAGAAACATCAAATTTTGTATGTAGGTGTAAAGTGGTGATCTCTTCAAAGTTCAAATGTAAAAAAAATTTATAAGGCATTTAAGGGGGGTCTCCCAATATAGGGGAGTGACCCCCGAAAAAAAATTTCATTGAAGGTGGCCGATATGGGTATCAAATGAAAGGTCTCGATGAGGACTTTCCAAAACAGGTCTTCGTTTGGCAAAGTTTGCTTCGAGGGGCGCACAGGGAGGGGAAATATACGAAAAATTTGTGTCCCCCCCCCCCCTCGCGATTGGACACCTGTGATCCGAAAAATCTGAAAAAAATCAAGAATGTAGGTCTTGATGAGTACAACAACAACAAATACGTCAGAAGTCGCAATTCACTCAACTTTGTTAGTAATAGTATGATTTATCGATTTTATGTTTTCTTGAATAAAATCTTAACGGTGCCCTCAAATTCAATGAATTTCAGTACACTGTTAACTATTTATAAGGTTGATCTAGCCTGAAAGTTTCATAAAGATTGAATCATATTTAGCGAAGTTATACCGGTTTGAATTTTCCTGTATTACTATGGAACAATATGCGTTGCATGTATTACTATGGCAACATATGGCTATGGAACAACACGCGCTTTTTACCGACTCAGACACTACAGTTTTGCTAGGATTTGCATGAAAATTTCAGGAATGATAGGTGTCATGCGTATCTTTGAGAATCGGTTCAGCTAGTGGTATCAGTAATCGCAAAACAAAATAGTGGCTGCTTTAAATGCGAAGATTGAATAATTTCGAGTTATTTATTCCCAACTTCAACGTTTAAGATGCATGCTTTGAACACTTGATTCAATTTAATGAATGACTGAAGATGAGTACCTACAATTAATGCTCATAAGTGAAACAAGTCAAGGAGGTGGGAGAGAGCTCCTAGCAAAAGAGTTTTGTAACCATTCTAGGACTCGAAAAATGCGCCATGAATCCATGATCACAGTACAGGAGAGTGGCCCCTGAAAAAAAACATCTGAAATAATTATCAAGGGAGATATTTATGAGTATAACAATACCGAAAGCCTCAGAAGTCGAAATTCTTTCAACTTTGTTAATAATAGTATGATCTTCGTATTTCATATTTTCTCCGATAAAATGGTCTTTGACATGTTTCTTGATTTGATTCGATCTGGTGACTGCATTTTGGAAATTGAATACAAAACCCTTCTGACATGAACGTAGGTCTATTTACCCAACTTGTTTATTTTATGTTTTCAAATATATTGTGTTCTTCTTTCAGAGCTTTGTTCACACACTCCACAAAATCCGCTAAGAGATTAACTCTAGGCTCAAAGAAATTTCCACTCCTTAATTTCTCCGTCAAAAGTTCTTCTTTCGTCCTTTCGGTAGTTCACATCTTTACTATTGAGCCGTTTGACAATCTTCTCATAATTCATTCTTCTATATTGCTTTGTGTGTGTTTTTCCTATAATTCTTCTTATGTCAGTTCGTATCTCCTTTTTAGGGTTTTGTAAAATAATTTTACAAAACCCTACTAGTTTCGTGACCTGTCTGTCCGTCTGTCCGTTCGTCCGTCCGTGTGTCACAGCACTTTTTCTCGCAAACTACTTGAGCTAGAAACATCAAATTTTGTATGCAGGTGTAAAGTAGTGCTCTCTTCAAAGTTCACTTACAAAAAATTTTATACGGTACTAAAGGGGGGCCTGCCCATATAGGGGAGTGGCCCCCGATAAAAAAAATCATCAAAAGTAGCCGATATGGGTATCAAATGAAAGGTCTTGATGAGAACTTTTCAAAACAGGTCTTATTTGATACTTTTTGCTTCGAGGGACGCGCAGGGAGGAGAAATACACGAAAAATTGGTGTCCCCCCCCCCCCCCCCCCTCGCGATTGGACACCTGTGATCCGAAAAATCTGAAAAAATCATGGTGGTAGGTGTTTATGAGTACAACAACAACAAATACTTTAGAAGTCGAAATTCACTCAACTTTGTTAATAATAGTATGATATTCGAATTTCACATTTTCCCCAATAAAATCGCATCGGTACCCTTAAACTGAACGGAATTCGACATTTACATAGTCCTACTAAGGGTTCTTAAATTTTGTAAGTTTGATGAAAATCGAATGATATACACGGAAGTTATAGGCGTTTGAAATTTCTCCAATGACAACAACAATAACACATGATTTTCGTAGTTTATGGACTTTCCATCGAATCAGCCACTGCAGTTTTGACTTGATCTTCTTGAAATTTTCCAATAAGGTCAATAACATTAATATTTTTCCAAATTCATCATTTGAATGATTTTTGTCAGTTTGCAACAAAATGACGACCGTTGAAAGTAGAAAAACAATGGATTTTTCTTTGAACGTGACATCTCTTTGACATATTTCTTGACATTATTCATTGCTGGTGACTGCATTTCTGAGAAGTTGGGTACAAAACCCTTCTGACATGAGCGTAGGTCTGTTTACCCAACTTGTTACTATCCGCATTCAGCCTCCTAATTACCGCATATACTATATGTCGATGATGATGTCCTCTGGTGGAGGCTTAGTTACTATCGCATTATTCAGCCTTTTATTTAATCGCCCAAATTCTTCATTCAACAATTCCACGTCGGCACAAAATACTTTATTACATGACAATCAAATCGATTATATTAAAACTATTACGAGTATTATCTATATCCTCATTTAATCTCAAATGTTGGGTCTTCCTTATTTCTAAACTTTCTATTCTATGAGTATTAATTTTTGCCACTTAGCTAATTTCTTAATTTCTTTCACATCTTGCGGTGTTATTCTGTAACCATCTTGAATCATGTGTTCCTCTACTGATGATTTGATCCTAATTTTTTCTCCCTTCTCCGCTAATTCTGCCTCTTTAAGAGGTTCTTCGCAAATCAATGGTGCTGACCGCTTCGTTTGGCCAATGTAAACTTTCCCACATTTTGAGCTGATTATTTTACACACTCCACCATTCTCCTCTATGGTTTTTCCGTCCTTTACTGATGTCAGTTATGTTTTTAACTTAGTTGCCTTATTCGTGCTGATTGCTTCCGATTCTTCAGATGCGTGACATTTTCTTAAATAATGCGGAATATGGTATGCTGATTCTCCTTCTGAGATTGACGTCGATACTTGCGTCTTCTTGACATAGTGCTGAGAACTCATGTTTAACCAGAATATTTTTAGAATACCCTACTAAAATCGGTACCTGTCCATCAGTCCCTGAGTAGGTTTCTGCTTTACTCCGATATTTGTGTCAAAGGCATCAGGGAGTTTGTTATTGATGTCATTGCCATTTTAGTAAAATGGACCAGTTTGGCTGGGATACCAAACAAACCATTATTTAGTACAGTACGTTACGATCAATACTGTTGTATGCTTGCTTAGAGTCAACGAAAATTTGGTGCATGTCTATGTTGAACTCCCAGCATTTTTCAAGTACTTACTTGACTGTGAACAATTCGTCTATTGTCAGTCTACCTGCTGTAACCTTAATACTTCCCAATAACGTCCATATATACCGAGGAGTCAATTGTAAGTCAGATCCCTACTTGATCAAATCAACCTATCGATGTCGTATTTCAAAGGAATGTTCGGCAAAGACTAGCCCTTCTGCAAATTGGGCAGATTTATTTCGAAGAAAACGGTTCTGTTCGAGAAATTCATCTTGCATTCCGTCAATTTTATGGCTGACAAACCGTCCATCAGAACAATTAATTCGAATAACCATGGAGCATTTCCGTACAACGATTTCTGTCACTGATAACATGCATCCATCCACATGTTGTACAGCGCATAATGAAGAAACCATAGCAGCTGTAGAGTGTTGTATCGATAAAGACCCAAGTGACATCGTGCTCAACAATTAAATCTGTGCCCATCCACATTATGGAAGATTTCACGGAGGGACCTTGATTTGCGGGCTTACAAAATTCAACACGTACAAGAATTGAAGCCGAACGACCACCAGGCACACCTAGATTCGGTGTTTGAATCGAAGAACAATTCGCTGTAGATCCCGAATTTCATAAGAAACTTTTGTTTCGCGATTAGGCTCATTTCTGTTTGAATAGCTACGTTAATAAACAAAACTGCCACATCTGGAGTGAAGAGCAAGCACAGACAGTTTTCCAAACACCGTTACATCTGGAAAAAGTCACTGTTTGGAATTATTGATCCAAATATCTTCAAAAATGCTGCTGGGAATAACATTACAGTCAGTGGTGACCGCTATAGAGCCATGATCAATGACTTTCTCGTTCCGAAATTGATTTGACAGAATGCAGGGGACCTCTGATTTCAACAGTATGGCGAAAAATGACATACAGCTCGTGTAACCATCGACTTATTGAAAGAAGCATTTGGTGAGCGCATAATTTCGCATTATCGACCTGTGAACTGGCCTGCAAGATCTTGGGACTATTTCTTGTGGGGATACGTCAAATCACTCATCTACGCTGACAAGCCCGAAACGCTTGACCATTTGGCAGACAACATTCCCTGCGTTATTGGCGAGATACGGCCCCAATTATTGGTTTGAGTAGTCGAAACCTGGCCCTCTCGTTTAGACTTCTTCTGCGCCAGTTTTGGTGCTCACATGTCCGAACTCATATTTAAATCAAAATGGCAAAGAATTATCATTCCAATATAATCAATTTAAGAATGTTGAAATGAAATGAAATACGGATTATCATCTTCAATGATTCAAAAGAGTCGAAACGCGTCTGGTAAACCTACAAAACAAGGCCCGGCGGCTTTTCAAGATCGCGGATATCAAATAAAAACATACCAAAAAAAAAAAAAATATATATATATATATATATATATATATGTATATATATATATATATATATATATATATATATATATATATATATATATATATATATATATATATATACTACTTAGCTTGTTCAGCTTGCTTAAAAGTTTCTTCTAGATAGACACTTAAAAGCTTATTTGATTCAAAAGAAATTAGAAAATAGGCTAAGGCAAATAATATGCAATTAACGTATCTGCTCTATTTCTTCCCATAACATTGATTACATATTCAATGCAAGAAACTAGAGCCGTAATGACCTTAAACTTCTTATAATATTAACTGCATTCAGTCCATAAATGCACACGGGATTATATAATTTTTATTTCTTGCCATTAAATGCAATTAGCAAATAAAATCGGCATCTTGTAAATAAATTATAAAAGATTTAATCTTTGAACTAATGAGTAAGCATCGAAAAAAATTTCATCATTAAACTACTGGTTTTTACTCTCAATATTCACTTTCATTCTCGCATAAATTTTCCCATTAAATTCTATTTGAGGTATTATCAAATCGCGGAAGTTAAAAAGTTATATTTACATTAAATCATCAACCCGATTCGATATACATAAAAACATACCAAAATAGGTAAAAATACGAGCTCTCTGCTTATGCATTAATTATGTGCATATCATCAATAAAAGAAGATGTTTAACCTTAAAATTTAAAGACTGTCCTTGGCAGCTTCAGCAATTTTATGTTGGACCAGAATACAATGAGCGTAAATAAATCACTGCAGTTGAATGTGATAGCATGAAAAAAGTAACTCCGCATAATTAAAGATAATTGGAAAAATGTTTTCATTATTTTATTGAGGTTACTCGATAAATGATACTCATTCACTACGCAATATTGAATTACTTAGAAAACAACGTTTTTTCGAATTATCTTAAAGAAAATTACATCACTACGATTTAAGGAAGCAAACGGATAAATTTTTTATCATCAATTGGCAGAAGAAAATTCAATGGGTTTTGCATTTTCATCTAAAAGTGATTGGATTGGTTGTAATAACCTACATTTAATTGGAACATTTATTTTGATTTCTGATGAAGCAGAAAAATTCAATAAATGTCGCAATGACAATTCGTTTATTTGCAATGTTTTTTAAATCATTACAAATTTGGTAACAGTGCTATTTTTAATGATGAAGATAAATTAGTATAGCTATTTCTTTTCGGATAAATGTAATGCAGAGAAATGTGGGAATGCCCGATTATAGGCATTAAATTTTGATTACCTAAAGAGCAAACATTAGAAAATTGCTTTATTAAATCTAACGAGATATTTGTAGTCATTCATTTCGTTCAGAGTAGATGCCCTCGTTATAGGGTTTCGTACTACTTACAAAACAGTATTGAAATCATTTTTGTCCGCAATTCAATTCAATTCAAGGTGCTTTATTAAATAAATCCATAACGTTTTTTATAAAAACATAACGAAAGTTTCAAAAACATTATACAATTAGAAAAACTTAATGGTCCACTTGGCACTCTAAATTTAAACAATATCGATACTAAAATTGATTTATAAAAACATTATGTAAAATTAATCAAATTAATATCATTAAATATGATTAATCAATTGGAAAAAAGGGGAAAAAACCAACCAACGCTATTCAAAAATTAAATAAAATACAAAGAACACAAAACAGTTATCTTTTGACTTCTATCTAATATGTTGTTACTTACGTCTAATAAAATTTACTCAAAAAACTCTAACTTATCCTAATATAATACTTTTACAATACTCCTAACCTACAAAGTAAACCTTATCTCTTAGCCTAATATAACGAACATCACAATATACCTATTCTAAATCCTATAAGCTGATTTTAAATAACACAAACAAATAAAAATTAAATGTAGCAATAATGAGCTGAAAATAAAAAGAAAACAAACACAAACGAGACACGCGAACACATAATTTAGACATTGTCACTCAGCCACCAATACCGTGCACCTCCCTCCCAGCTCGATCAACCTCAACAAATCTCGCAAATGAGTATCGCCATTGTAGGTCGTGGTTTCGCGAGCTTAAATTCGGAGGATATTCTATCTTCTTATCGGTGGCCCGTCTTTATATATGATATATAATCGGGACACCGTCAGAATCAAAAACATACCAATTCATGTCCAAATACCCGAATGCTTCTGGAGGAATGAAGCCAGTATCCACACAAGTCTCAATATACCCGTCTGTAGGGTGGAACGGCTGTGAAATCCAGGGGTTTTCACTCACAGTTACAGATCTTGCGGTATGATTTCGAATGAGTTTCAAAATGAAGATATCGACTCTTGTCACTTTGGCAGTATGATAAATTCTTCTGTTAGATATATAATGTTTCCAATCCGTCTCAGGTTTTCTGTACAGACCAGTCCATGCACGAAGACATTTTCTTTCGAAAACTCTTTAACATTTCCATTATACTAGCACTCAATTTGTACCAGATTTGGCATCCGTATGTCAAAACTGGTCTAACTAGGGTCTTGTAACAGATAATTTTGACCTTTCGGTCAATGCATCTGGAATGAAATGGTGTTCGAAGGGACACGACTACCTTTTGCGCCTTACTGAGCATGATTTTAACATGTTCGTTATAATACAGATACTGATCGAGATAAACACCGAGGTATCGAACGCAGGATTAATGTGGAATCTGTTCGGTACTACCCTCATCAGCCATAATGTGGAAATTTTTCCAATTACGTTTCAGGTCTTGACTGACCAACTGCAATGTCCGAAATAAAATTGTTTCGCACTTTTGCACATTGATTTTCATTCGTCAATTGTCGGTGTAGAGCTGCACGTCATTAAACATTTTTTACAGATTGCTCTGAACTACTGTGGCTTTCCGATCTGCCGTATAAATGATAAGATCATCAGCAAACGCTACCAATGATCACGTTGGCGATATGTTAAAATCAAAGCCTTTCAATAGCTTGCGAATGAATATCGAGAAAAGCAGAGGCGCAGTAACTGTTCCTTGCTGTAGACCATTCAAGACCTTGAGCTCGCGCATTGCTGTCAAATTTCCATCAGTTACAAGAAATGATTTCCCGTACAACATATTGCACATCATGCCGATAAGGTGTCTGGGGAACTTGTCCTGTAGGAGTTTAAACATCAGTCCATCTAACCAAACCGTATCGAAGGCTTTCTCCATATCAATGAGACACGCTCCAACACATTCTCTTATATTTAGTTTCCAACAGATGTCTGAGGTTACTTTCGTTATTGCATGTGTAGTCGAATGCCTGGCACGGAAACCATATTGGTGATTCGGCATCAACTCATACTTTCCAACGTGGGCGTTTAATGCATCGTACAGTATCACTTCCAAAACCTTGCTGATATTAGGCAACAAGCTGATCGGGCGATAGCTTTTAGGGCACGAAGATTCTTTTTCTTTCTTCAAGATCGGAAATACCTTGGCCTTCTTCCACTGATTTGGAAAATATGAATTGTTCAACATATTGTTGAACAATATACAATAATCTCTAATAGCAACCTCCGGCAAATGTCGAAGTACTATGTTCGGAACACCATCTATACCACAAAATTTCTTGTTGTTTATCCTGCGAAATATGACCCGCAAGCAATCATAGCTAACAAAATAATCAACAAGATTCGAGCTCGGTATGAGGTCGGACGTCAATGTTTCATTGAAATAAAGAACGTATTCGCCGGTCAGGCTTGATTTGAAGTCGGAAACTTTTGCTTCAACGACTTCTGAAAGGACTTGATTCCCTCTCTCAGGGTTTGGCAGATGGACTGATTCAAAATGAATTCCAATCAGAGCAAGTTTCTGTAATCCTTCACATATGATCCTGTTCCTATTTGTATCAGGGGTCGTACTGTTGAGTTCGATACCAGCCCTATCAAGAAGATTTATCTGATCACTAGCAACTTTAATATTCGATACCTTCACTCGAGACCTCTTGCGAAATATAGCATTCACTTTCGTGAAAACGCCACCTGGGTCCTGTGAGCTAATACCCCTCAGTTTTTCCGCCCATTGGTTGCTGACCTCAGTCTTGAAGTGTGAAAGGATTAAGTTCCGAGCATTCTTCAGGTGTAATTTCAACAAAGCCAACGAGGGATGGTTGTAGTCCAAAAATCGCCGATAAATATTGTTGACGCGCGTGAGAAGAAGGCTTTTCAATCTTTTCAACCTTGCGATGGTTGGTGTTTCATATCCTTCCATATTGTTTCGATGTTTAATCTTGGGAACTACTTTCTCCATCGTTTCTAATGTTAGCTTCTCTAACTTTTACAAATAGATATCTATTTCATCGTTAGTTAGATTCCTGTCATAAGGAACCATTGAGCAAGAGTTGCCATCATCAGAAGGTGGACATTCCTTCTGGTACTCCTGATCAAACTTTCTTTGAAGCCTTTCCCAATTGGTTTTTTTGAAATTCAACCGATGGTTTTCATGTTGAACTGGAATGAGAAAGGCATCATCTCTTTGATGATTGATTTCCATTACGATTGCGTAATGATCGCTATCGTAAGGAAGCACCTACAGTTTCCGTTGAGGATTATTAAAGTTAAATTTAAGTCTTGGGTCAGCAATGCAGAGGTCCAAATATGAATTTGTCCTAGGGTATGTTGGGAACTCCGACCCATATAGTTTGCACTTGTATTCAATCTGGTTCTCTGTTATCCACGATTTTAGGAGTACTCCTCTTAGATTATTGGTGGCGTTTAGCCATGAAGTATGCCGGGCATTTAGATCTCCAGCAAGAACGTAAAAATTATGCAGCCTGTTCAATTCGAGTATTTGAAACAAGGAATCGAGTTCCTCCTTGAACTTGAGCACGTTTCCACTAGCTGCATAAGCAGAGATAACAAAGAAGTTATCCCCGCCTTGCAGTGAGATTTTGATAACGGACACTTCAAGACATTCAAAACTTTTGAATTCGACTTTATCAATAGTTTGGAAACAATAAGGTCTCCTAACCAATATCCCTGCGCCACCTCCCCCATCACAATTTACCCTATCGTTTCTTACGAATTCAAAATCCTCGAATGTCATGGAGTACCATGAATTGAGGTGGGTTTCAGTGAGAAGCAGGATGTCAGGCTTTTGCTTGACAAGGAAATCTAGCAGATAGTCACGTCGATGTATAGCAACAATTGAGTTGACGTTGATCGAGGTGAGACGAAGTCCATCCACGGGAATGGGGCTGATTGACAAATTATTTCGAGACATTTAAATTAAGACGCTGAAAAATTAGATTAATCCTCGCGTCCTGCTTGCCCATTCTGCCAGACAATGAATCAAGCTGTTGAGTGATTTTAATAAGCAGCTCATTATTGCTACTTACACTATTAATACTAGGCTCTACTGGTCCTCTCGAGGTGAGTGCAAATGATACCCCGGGCTTGACGGGATTTGGAGCTATACTGTGGCGTTTTCCTTGATTTTGCTGCGGTATAATTTTATTTTTTGCATCTTGATATTGGGAACATCCTCAATATGATGCTGGATGACCAAATGTGCGGCAGTTGACGCAATATAATTTTTCTTTGGGCTCCGTCAGAGCCAATTTTCACTCACCAGGAGCATGCACTTCATTGCACTTCACACATCTGTAGTGCATGGCGCAGTTGGTGGCCGAATGGCCAAATCGTTGACACTGGTAACACTGGTTGACCTCTTGTTTCTGTAATCGCTCCCACCTCACAACTCTATAATTCAAGTACCTTATCTGTTGAAGGGTACTTGGGCTGCTAGTATTTGTGATTTGTACCAAATAAAAAGGTAACTCTTAATTCTCAATGGTTGATCTTCTTGTTACGAAATTTTTCACCGAAACGAGCTCCACATTTGGTCAGTTTCCTTCAGCATTGCAAGAAGATCAACGACATTTTCTCCACAATCCAGGCCCTTCAACAGAAAGGTCTGATTTTTTTCGCTTTTTGGGGTGTATGTGAAGTGGGGAACCCCTACAGATTTTAACGCGTCTTTAATTGCTTGAAAATCAACCAGTGATTGCGTTTTGATGGTGATTTTTTCTGAGTTTACTCTCTTGATCTCGAAATTTTCAATTTTTCGTTCGGCCGCCAACAGCTGAACCATGTCGCTACCACGTTGTCCAAAAACGTTTATTGGTGGGACTTTGTCCTTTTTCTTACTAACATTAATTTGGCCCTGAAGGCCAGCAGAACCACTAGTTGGTTTTTTTCCAAGATTTTTTTGTTTTAAATTTTTTATGAAATTTATATTATTATTATTATTTGATCGTATACCTTCTGATGTGGATGGTTCCGTTTCGTTTCTTAAGCTCGTCTGTGATGTCTCTGCTTCCAATTCCATGGATTCGCCTAGGTCCTTAAGGGCCGCATGATAGTTTCGGCTTTCGTTTGTGCTATCTGCACTTAGAATGTCTTCGGTTTTATCATAGTTTTCCTTCAAAATATTTGCTTTCTTTTTTGTCTCCTCTTGCTTCTTCTCTTATCTTTCTAACGTACTTTTTCATCCTTTCATTGTTTCTTCCATTGAATATATTCTCTGCTTAAGTTCGTCATTTTCACGTCTGATTTGTTCCATCTCAGCGCTGGGCTCCATTATTTGCAGCTTTTGTTGCGATTCGTCGGATTTTTCGCTGATGAATCGCCTTTTTAAAGTTTTATCTAACTGCAGTTCTTGATTGTCAGCATTAAATTTCCTTTGCTGTTGTGCTTCAGCGGGATCCCCCATCCCACCTCCCAGCGGGGGAGGATTATTCAGGTGCTGTTCCGTTGTAAACAGCCTTTGTTTTGTTTCCAATTGATTGTTCCAATAGATATATATATATATATATATATATATATATATATAACTTATAACGATGTTAAAAAAACGAATATTTTTTTTAACTAATTAACCAATTTGACAATTGAATATTTAATTGAATAAAATTAATTTTCTGATTGGAGCAATTAAAAAAACGTCTAGTCACTACGAACGCTAGACGTAGAATTCATTTTTCTCCGCCCATCCGTCCATGTGTGGGTCACAGCAGTTATCTGTGAAACTATAGCAGCTACAAACACTAAAATTAGTATGTAGATCAGAAGTGATACTTCCAGAAAGTTTGAATATCAAAAATTTTTCAAAGGGGGTTCCTCCATAGCGGGAGTAGACCCTTAAAACTTTTTTTAACCGATGATAGTGGTGTAGACTTTTGCTGAAGATCTAAATAAGAGCTTCCCAGAGCAGTTATTAAAACAGTATTAACAACTCCGTGGAGTGCAGGCGGAGGGGGAACATATGAGAAATTGGTGTGCTACCTTCGGGATTGGACACCTTTGATCAGAAAAATCTGAAAAAGTAATGGAGTAAGGCCTTTATGATAGCAACAAACACCATAGAAGTCAAAGTTCACTCAACTATGTTAATAATAATATGTAATGATTTTACTTACTTCTTGTTTGTTCGAAATTTCCCGAAGGAAATCTAAACTGACCTCTCATCGAGTTTAGATGAGAAGTCTGGGAACGGGTCAACGGATTGTACCCATCAGGTCAATAAGTGCCGACACCCTTAGCCTATGTTACTCTTAGTTGAGTGCTGGCAGGCTTGCTAGTTTGGAGAGGAGTTTTGGTCACAGGTCTTCCGCGAGAAGACTAAGTCCAAGATACTGGAATCAGCCACCGATTCAAATGCCTGATTTAAAACTGGGTGGCAGGTTAAGCTAGTTCGGAGAGGAATTTCACTCGCAGGCCTTCCACGGGCAGACAAGGTCCAAAATACAAGAATCAGCCACCGATTCAAATGCCCGATTTACAAAGCATCTATCAAATTCTAATAATTTGACCGTACTTTACTCTTCCTTGTTCCAATTTTCTTGTTCTTTCTGCTCATGAAAAAGAACAAAAATAAACTCTAGTGAATTGAGTGGCTATATACGTCCGTAAAGGACTGCAACGATGGCCTGTTGCCTCGACGATTGAGGATATTGGTGCTCGCCGAAATTGGCCTTGTCTCAGAATGCATGAATGCACAGGCAGAGTAGCATTGCCGCGTTGTGGGGTGGGTTCTTTTACCCAGCACAAGGGCCCACTATAACAAAATTTCGCATTCATGAATTACCAGATAAAATTCGGATCGACAGGTGTCGAGGCCGAGGTAACCTACTAAAAGGATGTGTTTGCCAAAGCAAATGGGTAACTGGGCTTGGCGATAACGAGTGAGACTTGAGAAGATCTCGTCTTTACTAGAGATACTTATGGCCCCCAAATAAGAGGGGGTATCCAGGTAGAAGCCTCCTATCCAAATCAAGAACCATTGTAGACGTGGACAGGTGGTTTCCATTTGAATTAAAAACTCAAGCAAACATAATTCGCATGAATTTTTCCCTCAAATGAAAAACATCAACGATTCAGATTTATGTAATGATAAGACCATTATGATGAAATCACATAATACTATAACATAAATAAGAACGCAAGCGGAAGGCCACTCTACCCTGCAAGAGCACTTGTAAAGCAAAAAGAAGGGGTGAGCTCACACGATGGCTAGCTCATGAGTGGAGGGGCCAGCCAAAGTGGCGGGTCCCAAACCCGGCCCATGTTTCAATAACGAAAAGACCGAATTTTAAATTTAATTAACCAAACATTATTATTTCCATCCCTTTAATTATTTATGAAAAATATGTTTTTCAATCTGAATCAAAATTTCATTCGATCCTTTCGCTTTTATTCTTTTTTTTAAAATGTTTTCCTTTCTAATTGATGAATTAAAATATGTGACGATCATAAAAATTAAAAAAAAATTGATATAAAAAAAAGTAAGAAATATTGTATATAGTTTACTTCATTTAACATGATACAGAGTTTACCGTATTCAATATTTTGATTTCATAATCGTTCATATCGAATACACGATACCCAATATTTGGAAAATATCATATTCGTTGCTTTGTTCAATTATAATTTAAAAAATATGTATATGATTTGCGATAATTTTAATATAAATGCAGAAACAAACGGGTACTTACCCTATTCTCCTCCGATGAGCGCTCGTGTTTGGGATGGGTAAGCCCTGTCAACATTAAAAATTCACTACTTTGCACATGGGAAAAGCTTTTTGCCGAACAGAACATTTCATCGTAGCTAATATTTACAAAATTTCAGGTGGCAAAAGGCAATTGTAAGTTACACCATGATTGTTTACTTCAGTTATGGATTACAATTATATGCCGGGGTCTGTGCCACACAGTAACCATTAAAATAAATGTAAAAAGCGAAGGCGGGATTGATTAACAACTAAAATGAAGACTATTCGGTTAACCATAAAAGTGTACCTCTCCCTGTAAATAATTATATTGCATTTATTTCTAGTGTTGAAAGCTCTTCATATGGACTGTACTTTTAACACCAATGTTTTCCACCAAACAATTTCTTTACTTGAATGAAAACGAAGTAGCCGCACAGCATTTTTAGCCCAGTCATATTAGGGCTTTCACCTCGGAATGAAAGATAATAAGCTGCAAATTGGTATGAACCTTTGTTTTGTCATTCTAAATGTCGTCTCAAAAGTCACAATCGTTATCGTGTCCGCGTCTCATGATATTCAAGGTCAAAGGTCACAAAAATCGGTTTTTCGCGAATATCTGGCTTCCTATCGGTTAAATGAGATTTGCATTTATTATAAAAGTTGTAGGCTATAAAATTCCCTACAACTTTTGTTTAAACTTTTTTTTCATACGACCAACCGTTTTGAAGGTAGAGCGCGAAGAATGCACATCGTACAGTCATATACGGCCTAATGCAAGGTCAAGCGTGAGTTATGGTTATCAGTACGTTATAAAGTCAATTATTTACTTGGAAATTATAATTATTAAACAATGCCTATTATTTATGTACTAACTATTAATTATTTATATTTAATTAAAGTAAGTAACTTGATTATTTATATATAATTATTCATATTTAACTATTTAAGTATAAAATATTATTAATTCTGGATTATATATTTTAGTTTTATTTTAAGTTAAAATGATAGTAAGAGTATATATTTTACACATATTTTTATTTATTATTAAATACGGCATAATATACATTTATCAAAATGTGAGTTCAAATATCAAAAGTATCTTTGTTGATTTTAATTGTAATGAAATTGGAAATGGAAGCTAATTATCTTCTTCTTGTTCGTTGTCTTCTTCTTCTTGTCGCTCAAAAATGTTCGATTCATTGTCATCATCCTCATTATCTGTCATGTTCATCTCCAAACCTTCCAGAATATCGGGATCATATGTATTTTCTTCATCGGGATTACTTGGATACAGTGAAGCGTTGAGGCAAGCTTGTCCGTTGCACTGGCCGCAAGCTAAAGAACATTGTAGCCCTGATTTTCTGCATCCACAGCGGGAACCACAACCATTTTTGCAATTGCAAAATATTACGTTTAGTAGTTCGGCTGGTGCTGGAGGTAATAACGTTCGTATGGGCTCCAGGATTTCATTTTCAAGCATCCAGCCCCATTCTTTAGGTTTATACTTAAATAGTTAAATATGAATAATTATATATAAATAATCAAGTTACTTACTTTAATTAAATATAAATAATTAATAGTTAGTACATAAATAATAGGCATTGTTTAATAATTATAATTTCCAAGTAAATAATTGACTTTATAACGTACTGATAACCATAACTCACGCTTGACCTTGCATTAGGCCGTATATGACTGTACGATGTGCACTCTTCGCGCTCTACCTTCAAAACGGTTGGTCGTATGAAAAAAAAGTTTAAACAAAAGTTGTAGGGAATTTTATAGCCTACAACTTTTATAATAAATGCAAATCTCATTTAACCGATAGGAAGCCAGATATTCGCGAAAAACCGATTTTTGTGACCTTTGACCTTGAATATCTTGAGACGCGGACACGATAACGATTGTGACTTTTGAGACAACATTTAGAATGACAAAACAAAGGTTCATACCAATTTGCAGCTTATTATCTTTCATTCCGAGGTGAAAGCCCTAATATGACTGGGCTATTTGACAAATTGCCGACGAAAGCGCTAATTGTGATTTTCAAATTCCTTACATGTTAAACGCATTAAGCACATAATTGTTACTATATTCAGGGCAAATCCAAGACGTCTTTGATAATTATCGTTTCAAATAATATAGCAGATCACAAATAATGTTTATTCAATCTAAACACTTGCAAATGTTTCTCGATTTCATATCTCCTTTGGGAATCTGGGAGCTAAAGAATAAACAATCCCAAAGCGTCTCCAGATTTCTCCTCCGTCCACGTATATGATAAACTCCCGTCTTGATGGTTTCATACATAGTATACTCAAGTTTCATATAACCCCTAATTCCTGCGCTTTTCAAAAATCGGTGGGGCAATCTTGTATAGGTAGTTTTCCAATAACTGTTCACACTATTACTCAACAATTATTCCCTTCGCATCAGTGGCATTAGCAGTATTTCGTGCACTCACGCTTCACCGAACAAACAGAACAGCATTGACACCCACTATACCTGTATATCCTCGTATGTGATAAAGAAGGGCTTAGCAATCCTTCTACAGCGCCTAAAGCGCCATCGCGACTTTACAGAGCGAGTGGCGAGGTAACAGGGAGTTGATTTTACTATTTTCGGCAATACTTGGATATGAAATCGTTCAAATTTATGCAAAAGATGCACAGTTTCTTTCATAAGCACAGTGCAGCCGTCATTTTGATCTAGTTTAAATGATTTTTCTGTATGCTCGGCCGATTAAACACTGTTCCTTAAATTTTCACGAAAATTGAAAGAAAATAAAAGTGCCTAGGTCAATTTTAAATATGTATCAACCATAAACACGTGTTATTGCTGTTGCATTTCCGTACAATTGAAATGGCTATAACTCACTTGATTATGATTCGATCTCAATCAAATTTTGTGAACGTTAATATGTTATATTTGTTTAAATAATTTCAAGAATTTTTATGGTACCGTTTTGATTTTATGGGCGAAATTGACCGTGCGTCACAGCTAGTTTCCTCAGAAACTATAGAAGCTAGAATGGTGATGGTCTCTCGAAAGACAAGGCCTTAACAAAAATTTGTAAGGGGGTCCCCCCTAATAACGAATTAGCCATTAAAAATTTTGTTTAATCAAAGGTAGTCGAGTGGGGTATCAAATGAAGGGTCTTGATTAGAACTTTTAGAATCTGAAATAAAAAAATTATTTATTAATTAGGGGGTCCAAGGCATAATGTACCAAAAACTTGTGTCCCTCCCGTCGTGATTGGACACTTTTAAGCCAAAAAATCTGAAAATTATCAAGAATGTGGGCCTTTATAAGTACAAGGGCAACAAATATCTCAGAAATCGAAATCCGCTCAACTTTGTTAATAAGAGTATGATTTGTAGATTTTACATTTTCTAATGCCATAGTCCTTTTTCCGATGCAAGGTCGTTGCTGTGGCTTCAATCCATTCCGAGGCCTGTCTGCAGGTTTTGAAACATTTTAAGGTTTTCCTGGGACGGGGAGCTAACCCATCGCCCAACCTTCATTCCGGCGGCATGGTTATACTTCGATTCCATTATCAGGCACGGAAGATTCACCTTCACCCTCTAACGTCCCCACAAAGAAGGTGTTAGTAGGGTTTAGTAGCAGAACTGTGGATTTATTTACAGTTATAAGCATTTCTCGGATGGAAATTACATCGGGTGTTGCCCATGGATTTATCCTTGGTCCGGACCTGTGGAACGTGTCTTACGATGGGCTACTGAGACTGGAAATGCCAGATGAGTCACGCTTGATCGGCTATGCGGATAATATTGCGGCTCTGGTCGCTGGACGCTGCGTTGAACAAGCTATGTATGCTGATGCGCCAAGTGAGGGACTGGATGACTGCTCGTGGGTTCAGTTTAGCACTGGAGAAAACTAAAGTAGTCATCTTGACAAAAAAGAGAATCAGAGAATCCCTAGAGTAAGTCTTGGGTGAATTACACGAAGGAAAGATGGACTGCGTGCCTCATCCCGAATGTGAGACCTGGCTAAATCGAAGGCATGGTGAAACTGACTTCTATCTGACCCAGCTTTTGAGCAGGCATGGGTGTTTTTTAGTCTTACCTGCACAAGATTGGTAAATCACGGTCCCCCAATTGTTGGTTTTGACCAGAAGAGGAGGACAATGCCTGCCGTACATTTTTTGCGTGCACAAAATGGGTCAATGGTTCACTCCGGATAATTGAGTTGCGGTGATGCTTGAATCGGTTGACAAATGGAGCCAGGTGGCACATTTTGCTCGGGAGCGTTGGAGCAGAGGGATCACTTTTCTAGAACTTCCTCTTCCCTCCCGCTAGGAAAGGGATTCCCCAGCTTGAAGGCACCTCACAGCGTAACAAAACGAGACCTGGCCCGAAGTAATATGTCAAACGTTTCCAGGCTAGGTTCTCAGGTTGACAGGGGAGGTATTTAGTGAGTAGTCCAATCACCTTCTTGCGAGCATGGGAGTTCCATACTCTGTGCGTCAACGGCATTTACCTCCCAAACACAAAAAAAAATGTTCCAATTTTGGGGAACCAGTAAACATTTGCCACCATTTAATTTGGGGGTTTGGGATGAGGAATTATGAAAGCTGTAGTTTAGGAAAACAAGGGGGTTCCCTCTGCCTTTCTTAAACGGGCTTGGAACCATCTACGGCGGAGTTTAATATTTCATCTAAGGAACAAATTGTCGTCTAGTAATTCATTTGTAACAAAGATTGTATAAAGCTCTGTTAAATTTTTGATCAGACTTTCTATCTGTCAATGTTTTACAGCAATTTTTTAGGTTTTTGTAAAATAATTTTACAAAACCCTACTGAAATCACGACCTGTCTGTCCGTCTGTCCGTCCGTGTGTCACAGCAGTTTTTCTCGCAAGATTAATGTAGAAACACCAAATTTTACATGTATGTGTAAAGTGGTGCTCTCTTGAAAGTTCAATTAGTAAAAATTTTTTAGGAGGTATTTCAGGGGGGTCTCTCCATAAAGGGGTATGGCCCCCGAAAAAAAAAATTCATCAAAGGTATTCAATATGGGTATCATATGAAAGGTCATAATGAGAAATTTTCAAAACAGGTCTTAAACTGACATTTTTTGCTTTAGGGGGCGCACACGAAGGAGAAATACACGAAAAATCCCCTTCGCGATTGGACACCTGTGACCCGAAAAATCTGAAGAAAAATCATAGAGGTAGATGTTTATGAGTGCAACAACAACAAATACCTTAGAAGTCAAAATTCACTCAACTTTGTTAATAATATCATGATATTCGAATTTCATATTTTCCCCAATAAATCGTATATGTACCTTTAAACTCAATCAAAGTTAGTTGCTACACATAAGGACCTTATACTCTGCAAGTTTGATGAAAATCGAATCATATTCGCGAAAGTTATAGCCATTTGAAATTTGTCCAATCACAACAACAATAACACACGGTTTTGGTATTTTATGGACTTTCCATCGAATTAGACACTGCAATTTTGATTTGATTTTCTTATAATTTCCAGATAAGATTTATAACAATACATATTCTTTTGGAAATTCATGATTTGAGTGATTTTTGTTAGTTTGGAATAAAATGGCGACCGTTGAAAATGGAGAAACAATGGATTTCCCTTTAAACGTGCACACCCCTTTGACATGTTTCTTGACTTTATTTGTTGATGGTGACCGTATTTCGGTCTCTTCTGACATGAGCGTAGGTCTTTTTACCCAACTTGTTTTTATTTTATTGTTAGAATCATTAAATTTAATCTCATCAAAGCTCTAAATTACTAGTATCATAGTTTTGGTACCAAAGTAATTTTGAAAATTAGTAGGGATGTTTCATCCCGAAGCTCAGGTGCTCATTTATAAAATTTCACCATATGTAGCCGAGTTTAATATTCCTTTTTTCAGGACAAAGGGGCGCATTGTTCATTTCAAATGTCCAATTTTCACTTCGACGTTTTCCATTTTCCAAACACACATAAAGTTTTTTTTATTTCAAGATTCTAAATGGGTGAGAGAAACCAGTGCTTTTTGTTAAAGATTCTGGACTGCGACGAGGACACAGTCAATCTCCTTCAGGTGCTCGAGCAAATAGAATTTATTGCAGCTAACAATTTCGCATCCAGGAAATCGACTATCGAAAATAAAAACTTGCCTTTTCACCTAGTTTAAATTTCCAACAAAAGCAGTCGAAGTAACCATCAACAACTAAGGTACTTGAACTTCCAAGTGGTGATGTGGGAGAATCTTCAGAAAAGGGAGATCAACCAGTGGTATAGGTAATTAAGTTTCGGTCCATCGGCTGCAAATTTTGCCATGAAATACAAATGTGTAAAATATATATGCCCCCGATGTCAAGATGTAAAAATTAAATTTATTCCAAAATAACACAAGTACATTGCAGTGTGATATCTTCCAGCTTCGACAAGCTCAGCGTGTCATTTGCACTTGCTGCTAGAGGACCAGCAGACAACAATCTAAGTGATGTAAATAATTTAAGTGGCAATAATGAGCTGCTTCTTAAAATTTACCAGCCACTAAATTCTTTATCGGAGAGAATCGATAAACAGGATTCAGCGTTTAGGACTTTCAATTGCCTCAAAATAACTTGTTAATCAGTCACATTCCCATGGATAGCATTCGTCTCATCTTGATCAACGTCAACTCCATTGTGAGTCTACATCTACGTGACTGTCTCTTGTAATTCTTTGTGAAGCAAAAGCTTGCCATTATCCTTCTCACTGAAACCCACCTCAATTCGTGGCACTCCATAATATTCAAGGATTTTGAATTCGTAAGAAACGATAGGGTAAACGGTGATGGGGGAGGTAGCACCGGGATATTGGCTAGAAAACCCTTTTGTTTCCAAAATATTAAAAAGTCGAATTCAAAAACGTTGAATTTCTCAAAGTGTTCGTTATCAAAATGTCACTGCCTGGTGGGGATAACCTCTTCGTTATCCCTGCCGATAAAACTGATCAGAACGTTCTCAAGTTCAAGGAGGAGCTCAATTCCTTGTTTAAAATACTCGTACTCGAATTGAACAGGCTGCATATTTATTATATCCTTGCTGATGACATGAATGCCCGGCATACATCATGGCTGAACGCCACAAATTATCCCAGAAGTGTTTTCCTGAAATTGTGGATAACAGTAAACAGAATTGAATACAGGTGCCATCTATATGGGTTGGAGCTCCCAGCATACACTAAGACAAATTCATATTTGGACCTCTGAATTGCTGACGCAAGACTTGCATTCAACTTTAAAAGTCCTCAACAGAAGCTGCAGGTACTTCCTTACGATAGCGACCATAACGCAATCGTAATGGAAATCAATCATCAAAGGGATGATACCTTCCTCATTCTCGTTCAAAATGAAAATCATTGGCTGGAATTCAAAAAACTGGATTGGGGAAAGTTTCAAAAGAAGTTTAATTAGGATTACCAGAAGCAATGTCCCCCTTTTGATGATGGCAACACCTGCTATATGATTCCTAATGACAGGAATCAAATAAACGATAAAATATATCGCTATTCGTCGAAGCTAGAGAGGCTGACGTTGGAAATGGTTGAGAAAGTAGTCCCCAAGATTAAATATCGAAACAATCTGAAAGGATATGAAACACAAGCCATCGCAAGGTTGAAAAGATTGTTAAAGCCTTCTTCTTACACGTGTCAACAATATTTATAGGAAAATTTCGGACTACCATCATCACCCGTTGGCTTTGTTGAAAATACACCTGAGAATGTCCGGAACTTAGCCCGACTCCAGATAGAAATGGAAACAGGATTATATGTGGTGGATTGCAGGAACTCGCTCTAATCGGAACTCATTTTGAATTAGTTTATCTACCAAACCCTGAGAGAGGCAACCAAATACATTCAGAGGTCGTTGAAGCAAAAGTTTCTGACTTCAAATCAAGCCTGAATGGCGAATTAAGTCTTCATTTCAATGAAACATTTACATCTGACCTCGTACTGAGCTTGACTCTTATTAATTATTTTGTCAGCTTTGAAGACTTGCGTTTCATATTTGGCAAGATAAACAACAAAAAATCATGTGGTCCTGACGGTATTTCAAATATAGTTCTCCGACATTTGCTTGAAGTTGCTATTAGGAATTATTGCATATTGTTCAGCAACAGGTTGAGCAATTCATATTCCCAAATAAGTGGAAAAGATAAAAGCAAAAAAGAAGAAAGGAAAAGAAACTCCGAGCCCTAAAAGTTATCGCGCAATCAGCTTGCTGCCTAACATCAGCAAGGTGTTTGAAGTGATACTAAACAAAGCATTGAACTCCCACATTGAGAAATATGAGTTGATGCCGAATCGCTAATCTGGTTTTCGTGCCTGGCATTTGACCATACATGCGATAACGAAAGTAACCTCAGAAATCTGTTGGAAACGAAACAATAGAGAATGTGTTGGAGCGTATCTCGTAGATATGGAGAAACCGTTGATACGGTGTGGTTAGATGGACTAAGTTTTAAACTACTTTAGGACAGGTAAGGACTTCAGCTCAAAATAATCGTTGGTTTACTGAATAAAACTGAATTCTACGGAATTTTCCTAAATGATAACATGTTAAATAAATTCCAACACAGGTTAAATTAGAAAACATAGAAACACATAGAAAAACATTTTTTTTATAATGCTATGGGTAGTTTAACCATCATTTCCATGCACCTCAAGCATTTACTTCTTGGCCATAAAGGTCTCATCCATTCCACTGCTGAATCTAGGAAAACTCTTCCCAATGTGATTCTAATAGACATAACTAAGTCCATGATGTATGCTTGAAATTGAGCTCGGTACAAATGCAAAATATCCAGAGAGATCTCATCTAGTGTCTTGAGTACATCCATGTCTTATTTTTTTAACAAATGTTGACGTTTTAAATTGACCCGTAGCGGGCCGTCTAGAAACGCAAAAAAGGTGTGGGAACTCGAAACTCCTAACGATCTTTTAATGAAGAATGATACCGTTTTTAACTTTTAATATTGGGTGTCTTTGTTCCCATGTTTGATAGCTTTATCAGTATTTATTGGATTCATTTATGACTTTTCAAAACAATCGATGGCTCATTGCAGGGAATCTTATTAATTGGAGAAGTTTCTGTGCGATAATCCCTAGCACGCTGATGAAACTGTTATGTAAAGGAATACTGGAGTTGCTAAGTATAATGCTACTTCATAGATAGATTTGGCTAGATAGGAGGATATTAAAGAAACGTCGATGATTCATCTCACCACAGCGACCACCAGCGTGTAGTCTCGAATATGTACATTTTTCTTGTCCATTTCTGAGAAAGCAAAGTCTACATTTTTTCATGTACTCGCCCTAAGGTTGTCTGTAGAGGAAACTCTAAAATCTTATGACTGGGAATCTCGGGAGTCACAGTAATAACCAAAATAAATTTAAAAAAAACCAGCAATTACTCAACGGAAGATATGCCCATATCTTTGGAGACTACAGTCCATCATACAGGGTTATCCATTTCGTAGTTGGGAAAGTATAACACTCCCCTTTGACATTTGTCAAAATTAAATGTCATCCAAAGCGTGTTTCTTTTAGCTGAAGGTTTGCCATTTAGAAATATGGATCATTTAACAGTCAAAGAACGCGTTAAAATTATTAAATTTTATTATAAAAATGGTGATTCTACTGTATCAACATTTAGGGCTTTACGAGCCGGTTACGATCGACATAATCGACCTGCACAGCAAATAATTTCAAACACAGTGAGAACATTTGAAGAGACTGGATCGGTTATTGATATTGCAAGGCATCGCAACATTCGTTCTGCTGAAAATATCGCTGTCGTTGCTCAAAGTGTGGAGGAAGACCCGAATTTGTGGATTCTTCGACGTGCTCAACATTTGGGCTTGTCTTACGGCTCATTGTGGCGGATTTTGCATTTGGATTTGCATCTCCCTCCATACAAAATCCAACCCACTCAAAAACTTAAGCCTCAGAATGTATGCGAATTGGGTGATTGAACAACAAGCCATTGATAACGATTTTTCGAACAAAATTTTCTGTAGTGATTAGGCTCATTTTTCGCTCAGTGGTTACGTAAATAAACAGGCTCTCAAAACCCTCAGGTGATCGCAAAAAGGCCTTTGCATCCGGAAAAAGTGACCGTTTTGTGTGCATTATTGTCTGGTGGTGTTATTGGCCCGTATTTTTTCGAAAACGATCAAGGAAGAGCCATTACAGTCAATTCTGACCGCTATGGACGGATGTTAAGCGATTATTTTTGGAGAGAAATTGAAAATTATGATCTGGAGAACATGTGGTTCCAACAGGATGGAGCCAAAAGCCACACAACACAGGCTAATCGAGCACTTTTGCAAGAGGAATTTCCAGGACGCGTAATTTCGAGATTGAGTGATGTCAATTGGCCGGCAAGATCCTGCGACCTAACATCTTTGGATTTCTTTTTATGGAGCTATGCGAAAGATCGTGTTTACGCGAATAATCCTCAAAATCTTGAGCAATTGAAAACCAATATTCGTAAAGTTATGGCCGAGATATTGCCGGAAATGTGCCGAAAAGTCATTGAAAATTACCTCAAAAGGATTGAGGCCTGTAAGAGGTCCCGTGGAAGACATTTGAATGATGTTGTGTTTCACATATAATTGCAAAGTTTAGTTTTCGTATTAAATAAAAAAATTCGTTTCAATCTGAATATTTTATGTGTTTTCTTTAGCTTTGCTTTCCCAAGCGTAAAATGGATAACCCTATACAAAGTCAAACAGCTTTCCTACTAACCTTCACGGTTCTAACTTTATCACTTTCCTGGTAAAAAAAATCATTTATAGAGCAAGTCTTATGCTAGGAAGGATTTATCTCAATAACATTGAAGCTGACAGAAAAGCAAAAAACCCAATTATGAATGAACATTAGGCAGTAAATTGCAATAAATGGTGTTACATGTATTAAGGAAAACAATAACTAATTATAACCAACTTTCAATGACCTTTTGGATTTTTATAACCTCGTAACCCAATATTGAATGTGTTAATTAGTGCAAATTAATTACAAATCAATGAACAATTTTTCGTGTCAAAAAATCAATTCCCATCACATATGTATGTGCTTTTATGTAACCTCTCAATCACCGTCAGCACTTTGTACAACAAAATTGAGCATATTCCAATTTGCAACATCAACTTCTTCCCTGCGGGTCCACGAATAATTCAATGTCAAAGAAAATCAATTATATCCTCAAACCACAACCCAACTTTCAGCTATAATTTATTATGAATTTTATTTGACCATGCATGTGTCATACTACATGATAAATTTGAACAGTTCAAAATGTCAGTATGGAAACATTTCACATACTCGTATGTAATCTTTGAAAAAGTCAATGCCGCGCTTCAATTCGTCTCGCTTATTACCAAAAGTGCATTTCAAATACGCGATCCCCAGGCGCATTATATTGTTTCAGCAATTCAATAGATAAAAGTGTAAAAATTGAAATCTTTTGCACTTCCGCGCAAAATGCATTGAACTTACTATTAATAAAAATCAAGTTTGATCGATTCAAAAAAATGTTTAAATTTAAACTGATTATAGCTGATTTGAGCCGGAAATTTGGAAATTTAAATTTGGTTGCAATAAAAATTTATGACCTAATGTGGAATGAGTAGTTTTTAGAACCGCATGTGATGATTGATGAACGTAACACAATCCCTGTTTTCTGGATTTACATTTGCATATGTGCTCTTCCTACTTGAAAGCATAAAAACGTTATAAATTTTTTTTCATTTGATTCAAGAATTACTCAAGGTTAAGTTAATTTTTTCACAATAATTTCACCAAGTTTCATTAAAAGTTAGATTCCGTCAAAATATGTTTTGAATCGCATTCTTTATTGGTGCGTTCAAGACGATTCACCTTGATATTATATTGCACCATGTACCGTTTTGCCTTCCATTTCGTCTTCCGTGCGATAAATTTAAGCAGAATCTTCTTTCTTTAAGCACGGACAGGTTTGATGCAACACCGTGGTTTTGTAAGCAGCGGCACTCACACATATTGTCGGTTGCAGCATTTATTTTTAAGCAAGATTTTGGCACGATAAGATTGATTCGTCTTTTGCATTTTCGCATCGGTTCTAATGTTGGGGGCATTGGTCACGAACAAAATCCTTTCACTTTTAAATACTTGCTATTGCAGTAAGTCTTGCGATCGAATCTTGAATTAGTTCTACAATAGGTTAAGCCGAACTAGCACACATGTCTCTCTCTTTCTTTCGTTAAAGGGAAAATGTGTAAATATTTACTTTCTAGATTTAATAATAAAGCTTAAGATTAATTGTTCGAAAGAATTGAAACAGTAGTAAGCTGTAGCGTCACGATTAATATGTTTCATTCAATTGTTAGGCGGAAGGTCACTCATATGATTTTTTTCAATCAATCTGCAATTTATCGTTGCACCTGCAGAATTCAGAACTTGAAAGCAATAAAATGATTATATGTATATTGAAAGGAACAATATGAGTATATCTAAAAGAGATCTTTTACTATGATTCTAAGAAAGCTAAAACTTTGTCTCAATCTCAAGCAAAGATAATTTAGCAGTAAAAACAATGAATGGCTGAGGAAAGCTTTCAAATGTTCGCACCCTTCATATAATGCTCGTAATACTCGTATTTGAATCTCAAGTAGCAGAAATACTATGTATGTCCCGAGACTAACAACGAAAACCACCTTTTTTTTCAAAAATCATTTTTATTTATCAATATGATCTCCTTTTAGGGTGATACAATCTTTCCAGCGCCTTTCCAACATTTCTATACCATGTTTATAGAAGGATTTATCCTTTGCTTCAAAATAGGCTTCAGTTTCGGCAATGACCTCCTCATTCGAGCCAAATTTTTTTCCCTGGAGGTAGGGAAGCAAATCAAAGCCCAATTTGTTCAATCTCTGAATCGGTGACTCGTTGCTGTTTTTGTTCCACTGAAAGCAATCGTGGCACCCACTTAGAAAAAAACCATTTTCATGCTCAATTTTTCATGAAGGATTGTAAATACGCTTCCAGATGATATCTGTGTCATTTCTGCAATCTCACGGACCTTCAATTTGTGATTTTTCAATACAATTTTTCACACTTCACTCACATTTTCCTGTGTAACGGCTTCCAATGGCCTACCCGAACGATCCGCATCGTTTGTGTTCGTACGACCACGTTTAAACTCAGCATAGCAACAAGAAATCGTTGGTTTCGATGGAGAGGAGTCCGGGTAATGTTTTTCAAGCCATTGTTGGGCTTCTACGGTGTTTTTACCCATTAAAAAACAATGTTTTATCAACACGCGAAACTCGCTTTTTCCATTTTTCAAACCAATTACAAAGTGACTTTACTCTAGCCTCGATAACTCTGCTGTCTGTGATCCAATCGACGTGAAATTTTTACACGTTTCATGTAAAGGTTCGAACTCTATGTAGCTCAGTTTGGTTCTACTAGCACCATCTCTGGGTTAGTCTCGATACTTATTGAACGATGTGTTATATATATAGGTATATATATATATATATATATATATATATATATATATATATATATATATATATATATACCTGCATATATATAGATATTGGGAAGTCTAAAAAGCATTGAGCCTTTTTGTCATTTTTCGATTGAATATTTCTTTTATTCAAAATGGATTTTATTTAAGTACATTTCGTTCATTATTATCTTTGACCTGTTCCCATTTTTTGGGTAGAGCCATTATTCCATCTGTGTAGAACTTCTGTGGTTTATCGGCGAAAAAATGATTTTCACAGTCCCTTTTTAAATTGAATTTCTTTTCATTAAGGAAGTTTTGCAGAGACCGAAACAAATGGCAGTCTGATGGTGCAAGGTCTGGACTATATGGTGGATGCATCAAAACTTCCCAGCCAAGCTCTGTCAATTTTTGTCGGGTCATCATAGATGTGTGTGGTCTGGCATTGTCATGATGGAAGACAACGCCCTTTCTATTGATCAATTCTGCCCGTTTTTTTTTAATTGCTCGTTGTAATCTGGTTGATAGCTTACAGTACAGAGCCGAATTGAGTGTGTGGCCAAGTTCTAGCACCTCATGATAAACGATTCCCTTCCCATCCCACCCTACACCCAGCATAACCTTATTTGGTGTCAATTCTGGCTTTGAATGATTCACCTTTTTTCGACCATGATCTTTTTCGAACGACATTCTCGTATCTTACCCATTTTTCATCGCCCGTAATGATATGCTTCAAAAATGGCTCGATTTTGTTGGGTTATATCAGCATTTCGCAAATAGAAATTCGGTCGATCAAACTTTTTTGTGTTAATTCATGCGACACCCAAACGTCGAGCTTCTTTGTGCATCCAGCCTTACGCAAATGGTTCAAAGCTGTTTGGTGATGGATATTCAGTTCCTTAGCAATGTCATGGCTGCTTGTGTGTAGTCTTCTTCAATTTTTGTAAGATTCCATTGACTTTTCCAGTGATTGGTCGAACTGAGCGAGGTGCACTCTTAACATCAAAATTTCCAAAACGAAAGCGAGTGAACCATCTCTTGGCTGTGGTTTTTGATAAAAATATTTTAACCGTCGACACCACACATTTTTTCACGAGCCTGCGATCCATTCTCACCTTGTTCGTAGTGTATATTGTATATATATATATATATATATATATATATATATATATATATATATATATATATATATATATATATATATATATATATATATTATATATATATATATATATATATATATATATATATATATATATATATATATATATATATATATATATATATATATATATATGGGATATAACGACATTTGTGACCACGCTTGAGGTTGCAATTTTGGTACAATTTTCACCAAATTTTCAGGAAAGCTGCATATATCGGTTAAATTCGTGGACCAGCTATATCGGCCAGGCGGAAACAAAATAGCGACCATTTCAGATGAAAAAGCGTGATTTCTGTTCTGATCGAAGCTCCAATTTGGATGAAATTGGGCACAAAGGTTCATTGACGTATGTGATGAATCTCACAATAAAAAATCAAAAGTCAGCTTGTCTGAAACGAAATGGCGACCGTTCAAAGACCAAAGCTTTCAACCGATGTTTCTAGAGAATCATGTGAAAAATCAGATCAGATCAGAGATCAGATTGCAAAAAACAAAATGGCGGCCACTGGAAACTCAAAACTACAAAGACTTCCAAAAGTCGCAATTTTGATCCGATGTATATGTATTGGTTTTAAGATAGAAATTAATTAGAACTAGAGGTTTTCTAATTTTGATGGTCATGCTTGAGCAAGTTTCAAAATGGCAGGGGCTTAATATGCATTTTTTTCAGATTTTTGTTGCCCTCTAGTGGCCACATTTCCCAACGGATTTCGATAAAATTTGAGACTATGGATGTCTGTACTAAAATCTTTTGTTGTGTAAAAAATTATCAAAATCAAATGAAAAATAAAGAAGTCGACAATTTAAAACCTCATATTTTTAGCTGCCATTTTCACTAAAAGCTGAATACATTTGTCGTGTCTAGAGTGACACCCCGGTTTGAACGAGGCTTGGGCCATTGATAAATGAGTTTCTAGCACAAAAAGATTTAAAATAATTCAAAATCAAATACATGCATTCAAACAGGCGGCCCCAAAGGTCGGAAGGTAAGCGCTATTCGTTATTTTAATAGCAATTGAAATAAGAACGTTTAAATGGCTTAGCTTGGCAGTATTTATAAAGCAGACCATTTTTAGGATATTGCAAAATATTTTTAACAACACCCCAAGAAATTATAAAATTGCGCCTGTCTATCTGTCTGTCCTTCCGTACGTAAGTTTTCTCGCAAACCACATGAGCGAGAATTATGGGAAAGAAAGTGGTGCCTCTCAAAATGTAAAGTGCAAGAAAATATTTTGAGGTTTTTAACTGGGGTCTCCGAATACAGGGGGTGACTTAACTTTTTTTTAAGCCGTCTAGAGGCCAAGTTTCTGCACATATTTCGATGAAACTTGAAATTATAAGTTATTAAAGCAAGCTTATTTAACCTTCAAAAAACCGTGCAAACCGGATGACTCATAAATAAAGTTAAAAATTTACAGCTTAATATTTTTAGCAGCTGTTTTAAATAAAATCGGAAATTTTGGTGCTGTTCAGATTGAAACTTCAATTCAAATAAGATCCAGCCTAGCAGTTGAGACTAAACAATTGATCTCTGTGCAAATAATCAAAAAGCCAATGCTCAAATCAGAATGGCGGCCCCTGATGGTTCAGAAACGAATTAAAAATGTATATATTAATGAGAACGCAAGTACTGACTAAACTTCTATGGAAATCTTTCAAAATTACTTATTTGAGCTATTTAAGCGGACAAGTTATCACCTTTGTGTGGTATCCACTGAGTAATATGTAAACAGCAAATGTGAGGAGGACATAACCTGTACTTTTATGTTTATAACAATTTATTAAACGCAGATTTTCAATTAGTAATCCATAAGAGTGCAACTCAATTCTATTGGCAAATATTTGCGCCTCTACAAAGGGTCTCTAAATACAAACGCCGGCAGATTCTTTTATGTTGATAAATACCCATGTGGTGCTATGTGAATTCCAGTAAGAACTCTGGTAGCAAGGAAGCCAAATTCTTTTTCAAAATCTTACCTTTCCGGCTGGTGCTGCCAACGGGGATTTTCCGTAGTTCATGTTTTCCAGAGCTGCCTTGTTCGACCTTCTCTAAAAGCTTTCAAATGTTTTCGCATGTGTTTGCCAAAAAGATGAACTCTACCATCAATAAAAGAAAGAATAGCAACAATATAAACGAATATGATAACAACAGTTTTCTTGAACCGTTCTGAACCATTAGGCAATAGTCCAAGATATGCAAAACGGATTCTATATTATTTAAATCTTAAGTGTTATATGTATAACGTAGTTTTTGGAATGGTCTGAAACCCTTAAGAATAGTAATTTTTTGAATAATTTGTAGGTAAACGGAGGCTGATGCAGTTTTTCTTCATTATTTTTTGTCTGATTAGTACAACAAGTATAAAAGGGATCACTGTACGAATTTGAAACAATATTTTCATCACACGTCTAGTGTTCCTTTACATCAACTTTCACCTAGTCAATATATGCTAACCAATATTCTTCTACTGTAGGCAAATTATTTCACTGAATAAATCAGTATTATTATGAAACAAGTCGAAATAGCAGGAGAGTACACCAGCCAGAAGAATTTTGTAAACCAATTAGAAACTCAAACAGCATCTTCTGAATATCAAAACTTGATTCATATACAGAGTCCTTAAATTGAGTTCGAAAAACTAAACCCTAATTATCATGCATTAAAATTCGCTGCCATCTTGTTTATTGTAATGATCGTTGCAACAGTGAAGTGATGATTCGCATTTATTAAATATACCGGTATCATCAGCATAAATATATTTTTTTAGACCTACGACATGGGTGCGCCCTGAGTAACTCCAGCATCAATTGGTCTCAGACTTGAGAGTTGTTTGTCAACTCTGATACTGAAACTTCTGCCTTCCAAGAAAGGGCCAGTAATTTGGGTGATCTGCAGATTTTATCAATGACCTTATCTATATCAAACATAACTAGGCCTAGTGAGTTCCTACTATCAAAACCTATGACGTGTTTCACCACTCTAACTAAATAAAACTCAGTAGAGTGCAAAGCTCTGAAGCCAAATTTTTCTTCCGGAACGATATCTTTGTTAAATACAGTAATTTTTGACAGCAATGGGAGGAGGCTAATTGGTCTCTAGTTTTGTGGGAGCAGTCGTTCGGGAATAACATTTCATAGCAAACCTCATTATATTCTGTATCCTGTGCAAAGCCATTTCATGTTCCGTAATTTATTGAGGTGCTCGCAGCAGGTGCTCCCCTGCAGGGTAAATTGCAGGGAATGGAAGAGCTGGCAGCTCAAGACGTGGCGAACTCAACTATGAGCATTGCCGCGACTGCTTGCAATGCTTCCATGCCCCGTCAACAACCCCGGCACTGTAAGCCCTCAGTGTACTAGTGGTCGATTGAAATCACTGAAAGCGAAGGAAGTGTCACAAGCTTTGGCGTGAGGCTCAACGGGCAAGAACCGTGAAGAGGCATGCAATCGGTTAGCAGCATATAAGTTGGCCAGGGAATACCTCCACAAATTGATTAATAATAACAAGGCTTGCTGCTAGCAAGATCTAGAGGACAATGTGAACAAGGATCTGTGGGGCCTTGGCTACAAACCAGTTATGTAGAAGCTTGGTGCCCTACGGAAACCTTGCATATGTGATGCAGAAACGGTGGACGAGATAGTGGGGGCACTCTCCTCTCCATACCATCCGTGTTAACGCTGTCCATGGTGAAACAGCAGTCGAGTTTCCACCCTTCTAACAGCCAAAACTGGAAGAGGCAGTCCTTTCACACTGAAAGCGAGGACAGCTCAAGGTCTAGATGGTGTTCCAGCTCGCCTACGGGATGAACTTTTTCGGTACGATGGAAGGCGGTGAGGCTCTTACTGATCAGCCACGGGAAGGGAAATCCCAGATCGCCGTCTGCATACCGCCCTTCATACATGCTATACACTGTTAGGAAAGTGCCAGAGAAACTCATCAAGGGAAGACTCACTGACGCGATTCGTGCTGCTGGGGACCTATTTTCTCTGCAGTACGGCTTTAGAGCAGGACGTTTCATCATTGATGCGATTGCAGAGGTGGTGTGTGCGGTCCAAAGGGCAGAGGCATATAGCCGCACCAAGTAACGGCTCGTCCTGTTGGTGGCACTCGCCGTTAGGAACGCCTTGAACTTCGCTAGATGGGTGGATATTCTGGATACACTGGAAAACCCTTTTCAAGTTTCAAAATATCGATTATGGCTTCTAAATGACTACCTGAAAGACACGACACAGGGCCAACGAACAATGGAAGTTATATCGGGTGTTTCCTAGGAATCTTTCTTTGGTCCAGACCTGTGGAACATGCCTTACGACGGGCTACTGAGACTGGAGATGCCAAATGAGTCAAGCTTGCTCGGCTATGCGGATGATGTTGCAGCTCTGGTCACTGGATGCACAGTTGAACAAGCGTAATTTAGGCTAGGTATGCTAATGCACTGAGTGAGAGACAGGATGACAGCTTGCGGGCTCAGTTTTGCACCGGAGAAAACCGAAGGGGTCATCCTGACAAAAAAGAGAATTCCTAGAATAAAGATGATCAGTATTGGAGACATACTAATCGAATCAAAGCCAGCGATGAAGTACCTTGGGCTACTGATCGCCTTGAAGATGAGTTCCTCTACGCAAATCGGGGCAATGGCTGAGAAGGCTGCTGCGGGAGTATCGGCTCTGAGATAACTTATGGCCAACGCCAGGGGGACGCAGCCCATGAAAAAGACACCCCTTGATGAGTGCTGTAGGGTGAGTGTTCCTGCACGGAGCAGAAATGCCGAAAACGCCTGACTTAGGTAAAGAAAAGAGGAGCACTGAGGATTTCATTTTCGTATCCGACAGTCTCTGATTCACTGGTAAGAGTTATTGCAGGCGTGATAAGGGAATGTGAACTGCACACCTTATCCCGGATGCTATACCGTGGCCAAATCGAAGGCATGGTGAGACTGACTTCTATCTAACCCAGCTTTGGAGCGGGCATAAGTGTTTTCAGTCTTACCTGAACAAGATTTGTAAGTCACGGTCCCCCGATTGTCATTTTTGCCCAGGAGAGGAAGACAATGCCTGCCACACATTTATTGCGTGCTCGAGATGAGACAGCTTGCAAAGGCATCTCTAGACGGAGACGGGAGAGCTCACCCCAGATAGTATACTCACAGCAGCTGGGGGCTTTGGGGCTGGAGAACCGCTTGTCTGTCAATTCCTCTTCCCCTCTCCCACCCCGCTAGCTTAAAGTCGGTTCACGGCGTAACAAAATAAGACCTGGCTCGAAGTAATGTGTCAAACGGTTCCAGGCTGGGTTTTCAAATTGACAGGGGAGGTGTTTAGTGGGCAGTCCAGTTGCTTGTGGTATGTTAGTTGCGCACTCGTGTAAATGAAATTCAATTCCCAACCACAAAAAATCATGGTTGATGGCACTTGGGTTTCTTGCAATGAAGATGGGGCCTTCAAACGCTGCAAGTGCATTGAGATCGTATGGGAAACTTCTATTTGAATGGTATGCAAAAAGCACAGGGAACTCTAGAAAATTAGTGTGCCCCTCGATTGCTATGGTCTCTAGTCTTTGAAAATGAGTTCTATTAATGAGATAGTGATTTAACTTTCATTTCACATGAGACGAAATGCCTCTTCTACCCGTCATTATGTCATTTCTGTGCATAATGTGGTTTAGGATTTGGAATCGTTTCCGAGTTTTAGAAAGGTTTCTTGGATCAGTTTTATGTCCAACTTATGATCAAATATAAACTGAATGCTGAACCAAGGAATTTGCATTTCATGTCAGAATTGAAACATGGTTCATTAGCTCATTAAAGTTTAGTGCTGATGACATTTTGAGATGTAACGAATATTTTTTGAAATGGTGTTTGTATTTTGGAAAATATGTGGCCCATTTTATGTTATCTGATTGAGTATTTTGTAACACACACACACACACAAATCATCGAGGCTGTGTAGAGTAATTTCGGAAAGAGTGATCAAATTGTTGGCAATTGGTGGTCGATGGTGCACATAGGGTGGCAAACAGATTTAATATCATAAATTTTATTCACTGATTTTGGGAGGAGGACCTTGACTACCTTAGAAAGACTTTCTTTCGTTTCAACGTAATATACTTCAATCTGTAATAATTTATCTCACAACAGTCCAAAGCCGAACCTTAATATAGAAGTTTTGTTGTAAGAGTATCTCTTACCAAGACCGTAACGGAATTCGAGGTGATATGGTCAATATCACGCTCAACCATCTGATTATTACCTTAATTTTCCAATTAGTATCCCTCACAGCTGGGTAGAGTGATAGTCCAACAGCAGCACCAGAAGCTCAAACTTGATATCGCCACCAAGGTACAAGCTTGGAAGCTGCTGCACATGCGTAATGTGCCCTAACTCACTACTATTAAACCATACAGGCCCCTAATGTTAACAGTTTGGTCTTCTATGCAATTGTCAGTTAATGCTTATGTCAGTTGTTTATGATCTTTAGGTGTTGTCGGTATAATTTGTAAGTCAAGGTAAACCCTTATAGCAAATGTGTATGAAATGCGATGAATTTTCATAATGTCAAGTGTGTGGAATTCCTCCAAAGAAGCACATATATTTTCAGGTGAGGATGTCCTCAGCTGTCGGTCTATCATTTCAAGGCCATCTTTTTGGAATTTCATAATACATTTAGCCTTATTATTGAGTAATAGCCTAGTAAGCTCTGCGGTTCTCGCAGCGATTAGTTCATTTTTTTCGCTCGTCCGCCAGTTTGGCATGAGTTTTTGCAAACGTTTCTTGCGTTTGATTTATTCAAGCTGGGCAACCAGGGAAGTTATTTTCTCATCTTCATCAGTCATGTCATATCCGGCAAATATTCCACCATCCGCCGACTTTCTGTCGCCAAAGATCACCATTCACACTGTGTTCACTACCCGCCAAATTACTTTTTGACTGAGCAAAATTCAATAAAATTTAACAAAAATTCGAAAAACTGAATCTAGCCTAAGTTAGGAAAAAGAAAACCGAAGCACTCACCCAGTATCCTTACTATATTCTATCTCTTCCTATCTTCTATCTACTTCTTCTTGTCTTCAAGCTTGCTCTCTCCCTCTCTCTCTCAATCAAACCAATATTCTATCTCCCTCTCTTCTAATATCTTCCTTCTCTCTTGCCCCGAAACCTTTTCTATCTTAGTCACTCACTTTACTTTTTTTTAAAATTGAAAGTCAGTTTTCACCAATCATTAAATATTAACCGTTTTTTTAGATTCTTTGCATTAAAGGTGCTCAGTTGCGAGGGGTGGATACCAATTTCCTAGGCATTTCTTCTTCTTGCCCCCCTCGAAGAAAAAAGTTTCAATTTAAGAGCTGTTTTGAAAGCCTCTAATCAATATCTTTCATTTGATATCCATATTGGCTACCCTTAGTGTAAAAAATCTTTTAAGGTCACTCCACAATATAAGAAGAATCTCTTAAACACCCTATAAAATTTTTTTGCAATGAAGTTTTAGAGAATTTTCCGCTTTTGACTTAAGTACAAATTTCATGTTTCTAGCTTATCTAGTTTGCAAGAAAACTTGCTGTGATACAAGTAGTGACGGACGTAGAGACAAGCTATGATTTAATAGGTCTTATCACAGATTCATATACTTGGAACCTTGTATTCCTGTACATGCAACTGGTCCTCAAGGTCGTCAAAACTAAATAAAATATTTTATTTGCGAGCTGTATTCTTCAACGTATTATTGTACATCTCTTCCATTAGTGTTTCTCATTATTTTGGCGCCTAAATATACAAATTTGCCCACATTTTCAATACTGTATTCGCCAAGTGTGATATTTTGTGTATTTGAGGTATTTTTCCTTGACCGCATCATGAGCTTTGTTTTGTTTACATTCATTTGTAGCCCTACTTGTTTTGCTTTGCTGTCCAGCTTCAGGAAAAATTCTTTGGTGGTTATTAACGAGTGGGACAAATTTTCGATGTCGTGCTCATAGGCTACTACTCGGCTCGGCTTGCATAGTGGCGTACCTCTTGTATCGACAGGGAGCTTTCTTATGATGTGCCAGCCTATCTCCCTGCTTTAGTCCGATATTTGTGTCAAAGGCATTGGTATATTGGTTATTGATATGGACTTGGGAGGTTGTCGACGTCATTGTCATTTTGGTATGACGGATTAATTTGGCTTAGATACTAAATCAAAGCTTTATTTGGTACAGTACGTTACGATCAATACTGTCGTATGCTTGCTTGAAGTCAACGAAAATTTGGTGTACGTCTATGTAGAGCTCCCAGCATTTTTTAAGTATCTGCTTGATTGTCAACAATTGATCTATCGTCGATCAACCTACTCTAAAGCCACCTTGACACTCCCCAATAATGCTGTTGGCATTTGACGCGATTTTATTTTCTATGATCTATGAAAATATGTTGTACACCGTAGAAAGTAGTGACATACCTCTATAATTTTCACCCTGTAGCTTTTTATCTTTTTTGTGGATAGCGAATATAGTTGATTGACTCCACCAAATCACCAAATGTGCCAGATGACTTTATGAATGGCTTTCTGAACACCGCCACCACCGTATTTAATGTGCTCCACTGGGACCTCATCGATAGCCGGTGGCTTATTATTCTTTTGGGCTTTGGTGGTAGCACAAACTTCATCCAGAGTTGGTGAGGTGAGTGAAAGTTTCTTCTTTGTTAAGGTGAGCACTCAAGTTTTCTCCAGTTCTAGGCTGATTCTATGAATTATCATCCAGTCCCTCATTAGGTTCCTTAGCCTAACTTCAGTTGCACTAGTTCAACAGTGTAGCGTACAGTAAATAGCATCGCAACATCATCTTCATAGCCAGTCAAGCGCAGCTCATGTGGCAGCTCAAATCTATAAAGCAGGGCCAAAAATGGATCTTAGTCTTTTCTTCCAATAGTTGAGCAGTAGTAGTTGAGTAGTTGAGTTTACGGAAACGATTCCCCACTATCTCCTCCATCTTTTCTGCTTCATGTAGGCAGGGTGTCCGTAGGGCACTGAGCATTACGACTATTTCTAAGGAAACAAAATGAATTTCAACTTTTTCCAGATTCCTCGAATCATGAGAGAGGGAAGTGACACAAATTATTCGAAGATCTTCTGTCCCCTCACACCCTTTGATGCTGAGAACAATGTTTTAATAAGATTTTTTATCTGATACTCTAGATGATTCCCGCCTCCTTAAAAACGTTGAAATTTCCTTTGATATCTTATATCCACTTACTAAGTTTAGTGCCGATAGTTCCTATAGCTTTCGAGAAAACTGCTGTAATAAGAAGAGGGACAGAGGGATTTCAGCGAGAAGTTGCTGTTGTGGTTGTGACCATATCACGTAAATGATTTGAATTCGATTTTATAATATGATAGACACAAAAGATATCTAGACAGAAATCATCAATTTTCCAAAGTCTAATCTCAGATGTTAATACGCCGTCTAGTCAAACTTAGAAATTCTGGAGGCCTGCAAAAGCCATGTTTTGCGTTTAATTTACGCTAAACTTAATGCTCATATGAATATTTATAAGATTTAGTGATGTTTGAATTATTACGATGCTTGTAAACAAATGATCAAGTAGTCAATTATTTTGTTTATTTGATGTCCGCAGAGCAATTCTCGTCGGGCCTTGCTTTTAAAGAAAAAATATTATCAAATGTTTAATATAGCAGCCATGTTTCTAGACAGATTTTAATAAAATTCAATATGGCCTTGACCCAAATTCTACTCTGATGCAATGTTCTTAACCAGATAATAAATCAAAAAGTTCTAGTATTAATATTTTTGTTCATAATCAATCATAGCTAGACCTATAAGTGTGTCGAAATAATATGGTACATATGAGGAATCTACTATACCGATTAATTGTGTTGACACGAGGATAAGCTTGCCTTCAAAAGTGAGGAGATGATCAGAACCTATGGTAACCTAATGGTGTAACACCGCGCTGGTTTGGCGGATGTTGTAATACCACTCAACTCAAATCTTTTGTTTTTTACGTGTTCATCCAACACTTTCTGGTCTCACATTAACATATTAATGAATAATATTCACTTGCTCATACATACATCGTACATCCAATACAATTACACCACATCGCATAACTTCTACATCGGCAGATATTTCTAAGGCTTTTCATGTAGAAGACAACACCTGTAAAACATACCTATAATCGTGCTTCAATCAGGACCTTATCAGGCTCCATCTACACCAAGTCGGTGTACAAAAAGCCATTGTTACTTGTTTTAACAATAGAAGTGTTTTCCTCTCGTTAATTCAGTATCATTTCTTGATACCACTGACACTTTTAACTAAGTCATATGCGATCTCTTTGCTAACTTTTTCTTTCTCTAATGCTCTTTTCTAATTTTGTAATTATTGTGTAGTTCCCTTTACTCCAGCTTCAAATTATGACTAATGTAAAATGACAGAACCATCATATATATGTGACCATGTTTAAATATTTGAATAATTTGAATACATATATGAGGCGTGTTCAGAAATAAGGTGACTTTGTATTTTTAGGAAAAAATATTTATTTATTGTGCCAATACACTTGGGCAAAAGCTCTTTCCAATCGTAGAAGACCTTCTCATACGCATCTTTCGGTATAGCCTTGAGCTCTCCCACGTCAAGTTTTTCGCCCAATTTAATTTGACATTTCTTTGTTTCAGTGTTTGACAAATTCAGTCATAGAGAGGTACGCAATTAAGCAGCACGTTAAGGTTGTTGAAGCTTTTTACAAAAATGGGCATTCGAATCAAAATGCTTTTCGTACACTTATAGATTTTTTCGGTCAGCATAATCAACCAAATGTGTCCACAATCGGGAGAATTGTGCGCAAATTTCAGCAAACCGGGTCTGTAGGAAATGTGAAATCACCTGTGCATGCTCACCCACTTCGTTCTGTGAAAACATTGCTGTTGTTCGGGATAGTGTGGCGGAAGAGCCGTCAACCTCGACTCGTCGTCGTGCCCAACAATTGAACACGCCACGAACACCGCTGATGCGAACTTTGAATGAAAATTTGAATTTACACCCTTACAAGGTTCAATTGACTCAAGAGCTGAAGCCTACTGACCATCTCAAGCGTCGGCAATACGCCGAATGATTGGTTAAACTGACACAAGGGAATAGTGAGTTTACAAAGAAAATCATCTTCAGCGACAAGGCACACTTGCACCTCAGCGGATTCGTTAACAAGCAGAATTACCGTATTTGGGCAAATTGAAATCCACGAATAATTATTGAAAAGCCGATGCATCTACAAAGAGTGACTGATTTGTGCGGTTTATGGGCTGGCGGCGTCATCGGGCCGTACTTCTTCGAAAATAAGGACGGCCAAGCAGTTACCGTGAATGGTGTTCGCTATTGCGAGATGATAACGGACTTCTTGCAGCCAGGAATTGAGGTTATGGACCTGGACGGTATGTGGTTCCAATAAGATGGTGCCACTTGCCCCACAGCTACAGCTCTTTTGCGCAAGAAATTCAATGGCCGTGCTATCTCACGTTGTGGCGATGTTAATTGGCTGCCACTATCATGTGATTTGACACCGTTGGACTTCTTTCTCTGGGGATATTTGAAAGAAAAAGTGTACGTCAATAAGCCAAGAACAATTCAAGAGCAAAAAGATGAGATAATTCAGCACATTAACGACATTAAACCTCAATTATGTCTCAGATTCATTGAAAACATGGCCCATCGGATAGAAGTATGCTACCGTAGCCGTGGCAAGCATTCAGGCAATATTATGTTTCACACATAATTGTCAAAGATTCATTTATTATAATAAGAAATATTACCATAATTCTCAGAAAACTTTTTGTTTTATTTCCAATTAACATCGTGCCTTTCGGTTGGACCACCCGTTATATGTTCGTGACGAGTGTACCAACACAAAAAAAAATCGATAATGGAATGTACGTTGCCCGTGAAATTTAAAAAGGCATTTTACTTTTTGAACACACCTCGTATGGCACAAATAACTTACTAAACGCTAGTCTGACTCGGTGGACGAAGACAGCTCATCGCTGCTGGGATTTCGGAATTGGAGGACCTTGTTAATGGACCGATACAGTTGGAGGCGCTTTTTGCAGGACATGATGGCCCGAGAGAGGATGCTACGAATAAGAAGTTGATATAACTTAGACCTGGAAAATATTTACTTTTCTAACGCATGAAAATTAGGAAAATAATTTAATTTAATACTAAAAACCAGTAAGCTAACTAATAATAGTGTTTAATTTTAAAATAGCAATTTTTTATTATGAGCAAATTACATATGTCAACGTAATCAAATCAATATTTTGCTATCGCCTTGGAGCTGCGAATCCGAGGTTGGTAGGCTGGCATGCTAGTATAGAGCTATGAGTCATATTACCTACCCTCTATCAAAAAATGAATCCCATTTAACTCTCTCCACCGCCTATACATGTAGACGTGGCAAATATACCAAGTCCATGCAATTCATGTGTCCAGTCTATTGCAGCTTCAGCAGTCTTACGATCGTTGAGGCCTCCGGCTCATCAAAGATTTCATACAGCTCATGGTTGTATCGAATTCACCATTGGTCCTCATTCAGTTTCGCTCCAATTATCTGGCTCAGGACATGTCGCTCAAAGGTGTTCAATACATTTACGGATGCTTGAACTAGGGTTCATGTTTCACACTCGCAGCAAAGCATAGGTTTTATCACAGATTTGTCTACTTGGAGCTTTGTTTTCCTGTGTATGCAGCTGGTCTCTAAGATCGTCCAAACTGAATAAAATATTTTGTGTGCGAGCTATATTCTTTAGCATATTTCGTTTTCCCTTTAATTGTTTTCCCCTTAATTTACCTAAGTTTTCCATATAAACTGCTCAAATTAACTTAATATGATTAACATTTACTTTTCAACTAAGGGCTCAATGTTTTTGTCAGTTAACCACTTTAATTATGTATATATGACCTTTGATCACTATCTAAAGTTTGACATCTACATCTCGTGAAGGACAGAGTCGTTCGTAACGCCAACCTTGTTTTGCGATGCTCACACATTTTTTTCTTCAAGAGGAGAGATGGCAATATATAGATCAATTTTGGCTCTTCAAGCTTACTCTAAGTTTGCATGCCTACAGTTTATAAAACATTATTAACATGCATCCTCCATCTAGAACCAGGTCAGCTAAATTTGACTTGATTCTTTTAAGGCCCAGTTGCATTGACTACTCAACTTTTAATTAGTTGAACCACATTGTTGAGTTGATATTCCCATTCCTCGTATTTCTAATGAATTTTTTTTACTTTATTTGTTAATGGCATCCGCTTCTTTATGCTTTCTTTTTGTTTTATCTATTCTTTAGTTGGAATTTTCTATAAAATCGATTCCAAATAAATAAATAAATAAATCATTCTTTCCTCCATCAGATGTTAAACATATTTTCTTGAGTGATAGTACTCAATTCTAGTTCTTATGCCTAACTTCTTCTGAAAGTACGCCTTGGTGGTCAAAACTTGACCCCTTTAAAGCCAAAATTTTCGATCCTAGCCTTTTACGTTCACCTTTTCTTTCTTGTCTCTTCGCAATTCAAGTTGTCAAGTTAAACGAAACAAAATATGAATTTTTCAGCCAAAAATTAGTGATCTCCGCCCTGATCAAGATATAGCCCCAACTTTGATGAAATTTAGTAAACGGTTCTGTTAAAATGTGTAATGAGGCTCAACAAAAAATCTAAAAACTCTAATTATTAATATAGTATATGGAAATGAATGATGTTATTTTGGTGACCATATAAACGCTAAGTTTCAAATTGTGGCACTTAAAATATAAGGATTTCCAGATTTTTTGGCCATCTAGCGGTTAAGTGTGGCTCATAGCTTATTTAATGCAGTATGTTTTCAAAATTTTAGGCGCTATAAATATAATGTTAAAAAAGTTGTTTGAAAAATTCAAGCTGCAATCGATAAAGGTTTTTTTTTTCAAATTAACAACTTAATTTATTCCAAAAAAATCATTTTAAGGCGAAATTTTACGCCAAAACTTAATTGTTGCAGTAAAAGTTTTCCTTAAAGTTATCTGACTGGAAGTGTTCCAGTACAATGTTAATATTTCGTATGGTTCCTTTTTTGGCTGAACAACGCTTTGAGTCTGTTCGCGATCAATTAAATCAGCTTTCCTGTAATGTCTAGATTTTTTTATACTATTCCATTAACAACGTTTTTTTCAAATCATTTCTGTTGTAAACAATGTGGTTACGAACCTTTTTTCTCTGAAGAGCCCATATATTAGGGTTTTGTACTAAAATACAAAACCCTATTGCAATCACGACCTGTGTCCGTCTGTTCGTCCGTCTGTATGTCACAGCACTTTTTCTCGGAAACTATAGAGGCTACAACCATGAAACTTTGTGGAAAGGTCAGAAGTGGTGACTTCTTGAAAGTTGAAGGGTGGAAAAATTTTTCAAAAGGAGGTGACCCCTCAAAAAAAAATTTTTCACCATTGGTAGTCGAGTAGGGTGTCATTGGAAAGGTCTTAATGAGATCTTTTCAAAACAAGTCTTAAAATTGCCTTATAAGTATCGAGGGGGGCAGGGGAAGGAGAAATGTACGAACTTTTCGCGTACAGGAATGATAGGTATCATGAAGATGAGTACATATAATTGAAACAAGTCGAAAAGGCAGGAGAGAGCTCCTAGCAAAAGGGCTTTATAACCATTCTAGAATTTGAAAAAATAGGCCATGAATCGATGATTACACTACAGAAGAGTGGCCTCTGAAAAAAAAATTTCATGACAGGTAGCTGATATGAGTATCAACAGAAAGTTCTCTATGAGATTTTTTCAAAACAGTTCTTAAACTGACCGTTTTTGCTTCAGTGAGGGTACAGGGGGGAAATACATGAAAAAAGTGTTTCCTCCCTCGCGAATGGACACCCGCGATCTAAAAAATCTGAAAAAATTATCAAGGGAGATATTTATGAGTATAACTATAACAAATACCTCAGAAGTCAAAATTCTTTCAACTTTGCTAATAATAGTATGACCCTCGAATTTCACATTTTCTCCAATAAAATCGTCTTTGACATGTTTCTTGATTTTATTTGTTGCTGGTTACTGCATTTTGTAAGTTGAGTACAAAACCCATCTGACATGAGCATAGGCCTGTCTACCCAACTTGTTTTCAATTACATTTGAGTTGGGTGACTGTGCCGGGGAGCCAGCAAAAGAGGACAATTCAAAATAAGCCAGGATTGAACAAATTCCTGACTTATGCTTAGGGTCGCTATCTGATCAGAATCGAAATTCACGCCTGATTCACACTTCATTAGCACTTTAGAGTAGATTTTCTTTTAGAATATTAATATAAATGCTCTCGTTGATATTCCCTTCAATAACACTGGCTACTGGCAAACAGACCCAAACCATTACGCTGCCACTTTTCTGCTTAGCAGTCTAATGTAGATTTTTTTTGGGTACCATATTTGGCTTTCCTCATACGTACGTCTTAGATGGAATGACGTACGTATGATATGTTGAATTTAAACTTGTCAGAAAAAATAACGGCCTTCCTTGAATGTATGTTCAGTTGCAAAGTTCAGTTGGCTTTATCAATTATTTGCAGCAGCCGCGGAAGTTACCGCAGTTGCAGACATTAAGTTGTAGCAAAGGGAGGCGTAGCTCGGGATGGCATTCTGAGGCCGGCTAGCACTCAATCGTGTCGCGGGTTTTCCGAGATACCTTTTGCTCGTCCTGAGCCATCCTACACATAAAACCTTACACAAAAGGAACGGATGGGAGAGGAGGATGTCATGCTGAGAAATGAAAAATTAAAAATATAAGTAAATCATGGCCGTTTTTTTATTTAAATATTTTTAGTTTGATCCCACAATACCACTTTAATCAAATACTCAATAAAAAAAATAATTCGCTTTGAACATAACATTAATTCTATGAATTAATTTAAACCCCCCTTTTACTAGAATTGATTCGAAACAAAGTATTTACAGTAAACAGATTTATAACAATTGCGAAAAGAAAAAAATTCAATTCCAAGCGGATAAATTGAAAAAAAGTTACTCACTCTTTTTGAAGCTGCGGAACGCTCTGCAACTGGAAAGGGAGGGGTGACTTTTAAAATTTATAGAAACCAAATTAAATTTATTTCAGTAAGAATAAAAAAATCAAACGGCCACAAATCCGCGTGTCAGCTCCTTAAAATCGTCAAACTTTATGGTTTCACTTTTTTTATGTTTTTGTAGATTTTGTTTTCGAATAAAAAATAAGTTTACCACAGCTAATTTCTCAATCAGATTAACTCCGCACTTCAATTAATCACTACAAACTTCTTCCGATAGAAATCAAACAATGACTTCCCGTAGCATGAGCACAATTGTTGATTGATTGTTGATTCTTTCATTAATCCATTAACAGAATCACTAGTTTATCGTGTGGCACTATTCTCGTTTTGGTATTTTTGGACTAACTATCAAAAACTCTCTCGCACATTCTTTGTTTATATTCCCACTTTTTTTCACTCTATTCATCTAAAAGTCACGTTAATTTTCATTAAATTTCATGATTTTCCTAAATTTCGTTGCCTTCACAGCACCATCATTCAACACTTTTTCCCATCCCCCCATAAAAATATTCTTTCCCACTCTCCACTATCGCTAACCACTGCTCCCGTCATAGCCAAAAATTTACCGAAAAAAGGCACCTTCTATCTCGAACTCAAAATCAAGACTTTTCTTCCCGAATTGAAAACCCACTCTCCGAACCCGAATCAAGGCTTTCTTCTCGAATCCAAATCAAGATTTTCTTCCCGGATCCAAACTCACTCTCATCAAGACTAAAAACTCAACCAATTCCGCAATCCTTTTCTTTCCAATTGCCGCTGCCGTACCGAGGTAACGTGATCGAAAGTCAACACACACAACTTTTTCATATCGACAATTGCAACGGTTTCCATTTGCATAACCATGATAGCGTTTGGTTGTATGCAAACCGTCATACACACGGAGATAATTGCTTTTGCCGATATCCAAAAAGAGTGCTTCTGCACTCGGGGGAACTTGAACCCAGGGTCCCAGCGGAACGCCTGGTTGAGAGTCTACAATACTACCACCATCTATTTAGCAACTTCAACAGTGCAACTTTCCTTAATGAGCATTGAAATGAAATTCGTTAGTAGGGAAGCGACAATAAATAACAAATAAAATTTTGTTAGTAGGAGATAATGAATAAAATTAGTTAGTTTGAAGGAAGGAATAAGGTTTTGTTAGTGAAAAGGTATCGAATGAAATTCTGTTAATGGGAAGTAACGAATGAAATGTTGTTAGTGGGAAAGATATGATTATTTTGTTTTTTTTTTTTGTAGTTCAAAATAGAGTAAGAAGGTAGAATTAATATGACGGGGAAATAAAAATTAAAGTTAAATGGTTAAATGTTAAAAAAAATATACAAAGAAAAAGATATGTGTGCCCAAATGAAGGTGGAGATGATACGGAGACAATTTGAAGTTGCGAGTAGGAGAGTACTGGTATGACCGGAATTTGCAACATATTGTCATACATCAATAACTTCTTTCGTGCAACTCGCCCATTAAAACTAGCACACGGCATTGCATACAGCATTGTATTTTTTACCAGTTCTAGTAAATACTTCAACTACCTATTGAGGGTTCGATCACTTAGGGCTTTCTTTTATTTTTCTAACGACCCATTTTCATCAGATTCATTCAAGATTTTATTTGGTGCTTTTTTATTGTTGTTTTTCAATCTTTCTTCATTGAAAAACCTTTGAATTATATGCTGGGCTGCCGGTGGGCTTATATTAACAATCCCACTTATTTTGCGTTGAGATTCATCATTTTTAAAATGATGAATTACTGATTCTTGCTGCTCAAGTGTTGTCCTGCGACCCATTGTAAATACGGTACAATTCATTCACTTTTTAACCGACTTCCAAAAGAAAGAAGGTTATCAATTCATTGCGTATATTTTTTTGTTGTTGCTTTTTTTGTATGTTCACGCATAACTTTTAAACGGAGATAGATAGAAGAGTCCTGTTTTTGACAAATGATACGTCTTTTTTCCAGTTAGGTCCCGTTTAAAGGATAAGAAATTCAAGTAACGGTAAAGGACTTTTACCGTTAAAACTAAAAAAATTCCGACTTTCACCCCGATTTTTCTGCATGACTAATCGACGCTTGTAAGGATTTTGATTGTAGAGGTTTCAAATGAAAGACAACATGTTGATCTAAAATGTGTCGGAACAGAATTGAAATCCTTCCAGGGGTTCTGTAGATATTAACAGTTAAATATGATACATTGATGTCAAGAAATTAAATTTAAATGATATTTCGTACGAAAAGTGCCAATTAGTTTGCACTCTGCAAGGATTCGTTGGAGATACCGATTCCTTTGGTGACGGATGATAAAAATGATCAGTATCCTTAGTTTTTTGCATAAACGGTACATTTTAGTCCATCATTTCTACCGGAAATAACCAATGAATTAATTCTAGGTGCGGCTTAAAAACAACAAATAAAGGAAACATTTCAGGATGCTTTTCTCTTCCGCATTCATTCTTTGCTTACCAATGAGCTTGGTATAGGATCCTTCTTACACCCTTAAACGAAAACGTTACATATTGGATTATAAAATTCCCCGAAGAAATAATAAGGATTGAGTGATTGCAAATTATAGAGTTGACTCTTTACTTTCCAGTTAATATTATATGTACATTACAAAATATGCCCAGAAATTTAAAATTAGTGATTTCCAATTAAAAACCGGCGAGAATTGCAACCTAAAAAGGGATACGTTTCCTACAATAATTGATCATAACTGTACAGATGAAGATGAAAATGCATAGCCGAGTTTCCATTGAACTATATGGTATGATTTTCTTGAAACTTTCATGAAAATTAGGTGCCATAGTCAACTGAAAGCGAAGGCGATGAGTATCGAATCAACGTGAACGAATGATGTGGTTAAGAAGGATATTTTTAACTAAATTTCATGAGATTGATTGCGGAGTGAACTTTATGTTTATATATATATATATATATACATATGTCTACACACACACGCATATATATATATATATATATATATATATATATATATATATATATATATATATGTATATATATATAGATATATAGATATTTATATATATATATATATATATATATATATATATATGTTTATTATATATATATATATATATGTATATTATATATATGCGTATAAATGTATATGTATAATATATATATATATATATATATATATATATATATATATATATATATATATATATATATATATATATATAATATGCATATATAAATATATATATATACATATAAATATATATATATATATATATATATATATATATATATATATATATATATATATATATATATTTATATATATATATATATATATATATATATATATATGTATATATATATGTATATATATACATATATGTGTATATATATATATATATATATATATATATATATATATATATTTATATGTATACATATATATGTATATATATATATTTATTATATATATATATATATATATATATATATATATATAAATATACATATATATATATATATATATATATATATATATGTAAATATATATATATATATATATATATATATATATATATATATATATATATGTATATATATATGTATATATATATATATATAAATATATATATATATATATATATATATATATATATACATATATATATATATATATATATATATATATATATATATATATATATATATATATTGTATGTGTGCTTTTGTGTGTATGTGGGTGCTTTTGCTTCCAAATTTTCAGCAATATTTCTGTTCTGGCCAAAGTATAGCTCCAATTTGTACCAAAACTAGTACAAATATTTATTCAATTGTGTGATAAAGCTCACTATAAAAAATCCAAACTTGAACAATTTGAAACGAAATGGCAGATTTTAACCGTAGTGGTTTTTGCATTGCAGTAAAAAATTATATTTTAATATAAGTGTATTCAAGAAACAGAGTTTTGAATGGTTTGAAATGAAAAAAATTTGCCACTAAAAAGGATGAAATGAAAAACTTTTAGAAAAAAAAAATAAAGCCGACTTCGGAATGCCCTAAAAAGGATGAAATAAATGTTTTGGAAGCGGTGCCAAATCAACTTCCCCATTTCAACAAAGATACTTCCAACATCTGTACCATCACGAAAAAATGGGGGAAAATATGATATGGCACCGCTTACAAAAAATTTATTTCATCCTTTTTAGGGCATTCCGAAGTCGGTTTTCTTTTTTTTTTCTAAAAGTTTTTTATTAGCAATCGAGTATAATTATTTTTTTCACGAATCAAATTTGAAGCACAAAAAAATCAATTAAGCGAAAAAATTCTGATGTTGAGCGTGCACTTTAGACGCTAGGAGACAAAGAACTAACTGCATCAAAAAAGCTGTGTGCTATTCTTTGCACGCACGTTTCCGTTATTCTTCCGTAAGCAAGATAAATTTTTTCTCACTTTTTTGTGTGCTCCGAATTTCAAAAATATTCATTTTGAAAACTGCATCAAGAGATTTTTAAAATTATATTGATTTCCATGAGGATAACAGTTTGCTTGATTTTATTGAAGTACATCAAATAAGCTGTGAGCCAATGTACAAGTACGTTAAAACCATAGGTTAAAATTAAAATGGTGGCTTCTCAAGGTTCAAACTGTAGGTGCACCTACAAAGCTTACCAGATTTGCTAGAAAGATTGCTAAATGGTTGACATTAAAAAAGTTTAGACAACAGATACATTGTTTTGAAAGGCCCGTAACCGAATTTTAAAATAGACAGTCAGATTATTGGCTCTTCTGCAGTGGCCAATTTCCGCTAGACATTTCGATTAAATTGAATATGTTTTTGACCCTATATTAATTCTATTTGTTTGTAGGAAATGTTATAAATTTTATCATAAATAAGAAAGTCAAATCCTTCATTTTTTATTAGTAATAGTTTAGCGTCCGGCAATTTTCAATCGAAGTTCTAGTCGCCTGCAAACCTATTTGCTTCCGAAAACATACCATACCTACGACAAATTTATCTTTCCATATGGCAATGCCAACCGAGATTTTTTAAATTAACTGTTATTTGTGATGAATACATAGAATGCAGCCATACATTTACTCCATTAGGCATGCTTACCTTTTAAGTCTTCTATTTGCTTATATTAAGATACCCAATGCTGACTACACAAAACACTATACCTGAAAATTATATAGATAAATTTTGAAAGTTTCAACCTTGAACCTAACCTTTAGGTCACTAACCAACATTTCTTATTTTGAATTGTATTATTATTATTTTGCAATCGCCTTCGATCCTCAGCATAATGGAAATACTTATATCCTCTCATGAAGCGCTCATTGCAATAGAAAAACTATAAAACGCCAATTTATTTGGTTTTGGAGGAACACTTTCATCATTGAAACTCGTTGGCGCCAAATCTTGAAAATATTATTCCCCATATAAGTGCATATCCATGATTAACGGTCGTGAAATTCACTAAATCTCTCCATTATATGTGTACTAATTTCAATAAGTGTATGCTGAATTTTGAATTGCGAAGCGACTCCAAACATGAATGGCGAAATTGTAATACTATGATGCCAAATAATTTTCGAGGCTTAAGCAGAATTACGATGAATTTGTGCATTTAAATTCACCTTAATTCGCACTGCAATGTACGCATGTAGCACAAAAGTTGGAAAAATTAGTTTCAATAATTTGGTAATTGTTTAATGCTCTAATGCGCTTCATATGACTTTTTAATTCGGCCACAGACTTATCAAATCCACAGGAAGACTTGTTATCATACGTAGTGAATTAAAAGCTATCAAAGATTTTTTTTTCAAAGCCAGCCTCGATTCAAGATGAAAGCTCTTCAAATCTGGGTTAATAAATGTAAATCATTCTGAATTTTCAAAGAGTTAATTGACTAATACGAGCAAGTCTATATTATTCGGAATTACAAGATTGTTATCTTTTTACCCAAGCTATCTAGCACGTTGGTTGGATGTAATGAGTTGCATCACCTGTTGTTTACCAGGTGATTAAAACAAATGTTCACACTACAAGGTACTAATTTCACTTATAACGTAAATACAGGTGTGGATATTGCCTTACTTAGCGCAGATAAAGCCAAGTCACCTCACTGTTGAGATGTTATTCCATTTATTCGCTGAAGAAACATGATTTGTATTTTGGCATGATTGGCACTTTTTACCAACCTTATTGAGTGATGCTGAAAGTGATATTGCATACTTGAATTTTATCGAGACTCACTTAGCCGACTATCACACATACGAGTATTGGAGAAGTGATCTGAAGGTTACGAAAATATGTGACATAATTTGGAAATTTTCAAAAACACGGTTTTGGCAAATTTAAACTTCAGAAGTGAAAAATGCCCCGTTGTTTGCAGTTAAAAAACATAATTGAAATTCTTGGTTCATTATTTTGTGCTTGACTTCATTCATCTGAATCTAAGTAATTTTTTGCATTCATGGACTGCCTCTCGATTTGTATTTGTTTAAACTAAAGTTCTTCCGAATAAAGTCAAGCCCAATTGAAATTAACCATGAAAGCGGTTAGGTCTTGCTACAAATATTTAGAATTATACGCGACAGTGTTATCATACTTTTCAGAGTTTGTAAAAATCTATGAATACGCGCACAATTACTATATATGGAGAAAAAACAAGTTGAAGTAGCAAGAAAGTGCTCCTGCTACAAGAGTTTTGTCAAACAATTAGTAAATTAAACAGTATGTTCTGCATATCAAAATTTGAATTATATACAGATTCCATAGATTGAGTTCGAAAAATTATATCTTGGTTATTATGCATTTAAATTTACCGCCATTTTGTTTCAAGTGTTTTGAACCCATTGCTTGATTAATCATGATAACACATCGATATTAAAAAACATTTCTAAAATTTGTATCGAAATTCCTACATATTTGTAGTGTATAGGTCCTTTGCAAACGTAAATCTCCCTAGTATCACGTGTTAATATTGTTGTAAATAAAAGAATGGCGTCTAGCCCAATCGAAGGAGATCGGGATAAAAGAAGGAAGGAAGAGGCACTTGAAGGGCGTGGAGCACCAGATCAGGGGTTCCAGACAGTGCTTACAAAAGGAGCGAAGAAAGCTGCAAAGAAACTCCTTCAAAAAAAGCCAGAAAGTAAAGTGCGTACGGACGCCCAATTACAAAAAGGACCTGATGCAAAGCAGGAGAGGCAGAAGCCCCGACGAAGACCCCGGCAGCAGGCACTGCTTGTAAAGCCCCAAGATGGCCGATCCTACGCGGCAGTACTGCGGGACATCAGGGGAAACGTAAGGCCCGAAGACACCAATACTACCATTAAAGTAGTACGACCAACGCGGTGGGGCCACATACTGGTCGAACTCGGAGCAGAGGCTGGCAATAAAGATGCATTCTGTGACGCAGTAAAGAAAGTCCTCGGCAAAAGCGCAACTATAGCCCCACTCGAGCCGATAGCAACGATCGAAATACGAGACATAGACTGCGTGACGGATCTGGCCGAGGTAGAAGAGGCCATCGAAAAGGAGTTCCTTAGCGTGGGAAGGATCAAAGTGAGACTGACACCAGAAAACAACAGGGGACAACGCATGGCCATTGTTGACTTGACCGAAAAGGACGCCGAACAATTCCTGAACAAGGGCAAAATACGAATTGGGTGGGTTGTCTGTAGGATACGGCGAGGAGCAATGCCTCTTCAATGTTTCAAATGCCTTGGTTATGGTCACACCACACAAGTATGCAAAGGACCCGATAGGAGTTCCCTATGTTACAAATGCGGTGAAACGGGTCATAAAAGAAAAGAGTGTACGAAGGAGGCACACTGTATCCTTTGCAAGGATGCTGCTCCAAAACATGATTTTGTACACGTCTTGGGATCAGGAAAATGCCGGGTGTTCCAGGAAGCCCTAGCCAAGGCAAAATCAGAGCTTCGATGACCCGCATCCTGCAGCTAAACCTACACCGCAGTTCAACCGCCCAAAATCTACTTGAGCAGTTTGCGAGGGACAGGAAAGCCGACTTCTTGCTGCTGAGTGAGCAACACCATAATAAAAGCCCTACATTATGGTACTCTGATGAAACTGGTACTGCCGCCATCTGGGTTCGGAACAGTGACTATCCAGCGGAGAGTTCTGGACGGGGGGATGGTTTCGTGTGGGTTCGGTGCTTAGGAATCACCTTCTTTAGTGTGTACCTAACGCCTAACGAGTCGATATCATCTTTCCAAGCCAAGCTTAATGCTCTGGAGGGCGCTGTCTCGAACGCAGAGGGTAAAGTGCTCGTTGGGGGCGACTTCATACCTAAAGCAATCGAATGGGGCATGCCTCAGACGGATCCGCGGGGAGAACGAATCCTGGATATGGCGGCCAAGATGGCCCTCGTCGTACTAAACTCCGGAAATACGCCGGCTTTCCGCCGTATTGGCTGTGAGGAAACCATACCGGATGTGACATTCGCCTCGGAGTCCTTAGTACGGAGGATACACAACTGGAAAGTATTAGAGGACTACTCAGCCAGTGATCACCAGTGCATTCTGCTTGAGATAAGTGACGCTATCTCCCGATGTCCGTGCTCTCGGCCTTCTACAACTGGATGGAGCATTGGAAGAATGGACGTCGAGAGGTTCGTCAAGGTTCTCACAGCAGGTGAGCCGCTGCAGAGAGCTCCGGAGGGGACGGAAGAACTGGCAGCTCAAGACGTGGTGAACTCTACTATGAGCATAATCACAACTGCTTGCTGCGCTTCTATGCCCCGTCGAAGACCCCGACACGGCAAGTTCCCAGTGTACTGGTGGTCAACTGAAATCGCTGAAAAGCGGAGGGAGTGTCACAAGCTCCGGCGTGAGGCTCAACGAGCAGGAACCGTGACGAGTCATGCAACCAGGTCGCAGCATATAAGTCGGCCAGGAAATGCCTTCGCAAACTGATCAACAGTAGCAAGGCTCGCTGTTGGCAAGACCTAGTGGACAATGTGAACAAGGATCCGTGGGGCCTTGGCTACAAGCTGGTCATGGGGAAACTTGGTGCCCTACGGAAGCCTTGTATACATGACGCGGAAAAGAGCGACGCGATAGTGCGGGGACTCTTCCCCGCCCATCCCGTCCGTGTTGATGCTGTCCATGGTGAAACAGCAGTAGAGTGCCCACTCTTCACATAGCTAGAACTGGAGGAGGCAGTCCTCTCATTGAAAGCGAGGAAGGCTCCAGGTCCAGATAGTGTTCCAGCTGAGGTGTTGCGGCTCGTCTATTACCATTGTCCTGACTTGCTTGCTGCTCAGCACATTCAACGCTTGCCTACGGGACGGGGTTTTCCCGGTACGATGGAAGGTGGCGAGGCTCGTGCTGATCAGGAATGGGAAGGGAAATCCCGAATCACCGTCTGCATACCGCCCGTTATGTATGCTAGACACGGCTGGGAAAGTACTAGAGAAACTCATCAAGGGAATACTCACTGACGCGATTCGTGCTGCTGGGGACCTATCTCCTCGGCAGTACGGCTTTAGAGCAGGACGTTCTACCATTGATGCAATTGCAGAGGTGGTCAACGCGGTCCAAAAGGCAGAGGCATATAGTCGCACCAAGCGACAGATCGTCCTGTTGGTGACACTCGACGTCAGGAATGCCTTCAACTCCGCTAGATGGGTGGATATTCTGGACACGCTGAAAAACTCTTTTCAAGTTCCAGAATATGTAATGCGGCTTTTGAGGAACTACCTAAAGGACCGAAGCCCGATCTACGACACGACACAGGGCCAACGAAGGATGGAAATTACATCGGGTGTTGCCCAGGGATCTATCCTTGGTCCGGACCTGTGGAACGTGTCTTACGACGGGCTTCTGAGACTTGAGATTGCAGATGAGTCGCGCTTGGTCGGCTATGCGGATGATGTTGCGGCTTTGGTCGCCGGACGCACCGTTGAACAAGCGCAACTTAGGCTAGGTATGCTCATGCATCGAGTGAGGGACTGGATGACTGCTCGCGGGCTCAGTTTAGCACTGGAGAAAACCGAAGTGATCATCTTGACAAAAAAGAGAATCCCTAGAGTAAAGATGATCAGTATTGGAGATATAAATCGAATCAAAGCCAGCGGTGAAGTACCTGGGGCTACTGGTCGCCTCGAAGATGAGTTTCTCTGAGCAAATCAGGGCAACGGCTGAGAAGGCTGCTTCAGGAATATCGGCCCTGAGTCGACTTATGGCCAACGTAGGGGGACCCAGCCCATCAAGAAGACGCCTCTTGATGAGTACTGTAGGGTCAATGCTACTGTACGGAGCAGAGGTATGGGGCGACGCTCTCAGCAAGGAGGTATACCGAAAACGATTGGCATAGGTACAGAGAAGAGGAGCACTGAGAATTGCATCTTCGTATCCAACAGTCTCCGACTCGGCGGTGAGAGTGATTGCAGGCGTGATACCTGTTACCCTCCTTGCTCGAGAGCGCCACGCTATTTACCTAAGCCAAAACGAGGATGCGAGGGAGATGGTTGTCCGCGAGGAGAGACAGCGCTCGCTCAACGATTGGCAGCAGTCTTGGGTGAGTTGCACGAAGGGAAGGTGGACTGCGCGCCTCATCCCGGATGTGAGACCGTGGCTAAATTGAAGGCATGGTGAGACTGACTTCTATCTGACCCAGCTTTTGAGCGGGCATGGGTGTTTTCAGTCTTACCTGCACAAGATCGGTAAGTCACGGTCTCCCGATTGTCGGTTTTGCACAGGAGAGGAGGACAATGCCTGTCACATATTTTTTGCGTGTGCGAAAGGGGTCAGGCTGCGAAGGGAACTCTACAGGGAGACGGGAGAGCTCACCCCAGATAATATAGTTGCGGTGATGCTCGAATCGGTTGACAAATGGAGCCAGCTGGCACATTATGCTCGGGCAGTCCTAAAATATAAAAGGGACTCACAGCAGCCTGGGGCGCTGGGGCTGGGGGATCACTCTTCTGGCGTTCCCTCTTCCCCTCTCCCCTCCCGCTAGAAAAGGGACTCCCCAGCTTGAAGGCACCCCACGGCGTAACAAAATGAGACCTGGCCCGAAGTAATGTGCCAAACGGTTCCAGGCTGGGTTCTCAGTTTGACAGGGGAGGTGTTTAGTGGGTAGTCCAGTCGCGCATGGGAGTCCCACACTCTGTGCATAGATAGCATTCACCTCCCTACCACAAAAAAAAAAAAAAACTTCGTTAAGCCCGGACTATCATCTGCACTCACGGCAAGAGGACCAGCAGACAATGCTGTAAATTATGTAAATTGCTGCAATAAGCTGTTTCTTAAAATCTACCAGTAACTTAATTCTTTATCGGAAAGAATCAACAAACAAGATTCAAGAATTACCTATGTTTTTCAGTGTTCAGATATTTCATATGTCTCAAAATAACTTGTCATCCAGTCACATCTCCATGGATAGGCTTCGTCTCATCTCGATCAGTGTCAACTCCATTATTATTCTACATCAACGTGATTATCTCGTTGAAGTCGTTGTTAAGCAAAAGCCTGACATCACGCTTCTCACCGAACCCAACTCAATTCATGGCACACTATGACATTCAAGGATTTTGGATTCGTAAGAAACGATAGGGGAAGCGCTGATGGGGAAAGTGGCATCGGGATACGGAAAAGAAGACCCTATTGTTTCCACAATATTGATAGAGCCGAATTCAAAAACTATGAATTTCTTGAAGAGTCCGTTATCAAAATTGCACTGCCAAGTGCGGATAACCTCTTCGTTATCTCTGCCTATGCAAGTGATCAAAATGTTCTCAAGTTCAAGGAGGAGCTCAACTCCTTGTTTTAAATACTCGAATTGAACAACCTGCATGATTATTATATTTTTGCCGGTGTCCTAAATGACTGGCATACATCATGGCTGAACGCCAATAACAATCCAAGAGGTGTATTCCGGAAATTGTGGATAACAGAGAACTTAATTAAACACAGGTGCAATCTATATGGGTTGGAGTTCCCAACATGCCCTAGGACAAATTCATATGTGGACCTCAGCGAAAATTGCAGGTGCTTCCTTCCCATAGCGACCATAAAGCAAACGTAATGGAAATCAATCATTAAAGGGATGATGTCTTCCTCATTCCAGTTCAACATGAATATTATCGGTTTATTTGGGATTACTAGAAGCAATGTTCTCCTTCTGATGATGGCAACTCTTACCCAATTGCTCCTAGTGATAGGAATTCAACCAACGATGAAATGGATCTCTATTTGTCGAAGTTAGAGAAACTGACATTGAAAACGATTGAGAAAGTAGTTCCCAAGATTAAACATCGAAACAATATGGAATTATATGAAACACCAACCATCACAAGGTTAAAAAGATTGAAAAGCCTTCTCACACGCGTCAACAATATTAATCGACGATTTTTGGGCTACAACCATCTCTCGTGGGCTTTGTTGAAATTTCTTGTCTGGAACATAATCCGTTCATACTTAAGGGGTGAGGTCAGCAATCAAAAGGAGGAAAAACTGTGAGGTATTAACCCACAGGATCCAGATGGCGTTTTCATGAAAATGAACAGCTTATTCCGTAAGAAATCTCGAGTGAATATAGTGAATCTTGAGGTCACTAGTGATCAGATAAATCTTCTCGGTGGGGCTGGTATCGAAACTGATAGTACAACTCCTAATAAAAACGGGAACTTGCCCTGATTGGAACTAATTTTGAAATGGTTCATCTACCAAGCCCTGTGAGAGGGAATCAAATACTTTCAGAGGTTATTGAAGCAAAAGTTTCCGACTTCAAATCAAGCCTGAACGGCGAATCAATTCTTCATTTCAATGAAACATAAACCTTTGACCTTATATCGAGTTCGAATATTATTGATTTTTTGGTCAGCTATGAATACTTGCTTTCATATACAGATACACAACGAGAAATCATTTGGTATTAACGGTATTCCGAATAAAGTTCTCTAACATTTGCCTGAGATTGCTATTAGAAACTACTGCATATTCTTTAGCAACATATTGAACAATTAATTCTTCCCAAATAAGTGGAAAAAGGCTGCGGTGTTTCCAATCTTGATGTAAGGGAAAGAATTTTCGTGCGCTAAAAGTGATCCCCCAAACAGCTTGCTGCCTAACATCAGCAAGGTTCTTGAAGTGATACTAAACAAAATATTAAACGCCCACATTGAGAAATATGAGTTGATGCTGAACTCCCAGCTTGGTTTTCGTGCAAAGCATTCTACCATGTTTGTGAAAGTACCCTCAGACATCTGTTGGAAACTAAATGACAGAGAATGTGTTGGAGCTTGTCTCATTTATATGGAGAAAGCCTTTGATACGATGCGGTTAGATGTACTAGTTTTTAAACTCCTTGAAGACAAGTTTGGCAGACACCTTGTCGCCATGATGTGCAGTATGTTGTACGGGAAATAATTTGTTCTAACATGATGGAAATCTGACGAAAATGCGTGACTTCCAGGTCTTGAATGGTCTACAGTAGGGAACAGTTATTGCGCCTCTGCTTCATTCATTCGCAAGCCATCGAACCACTTTGATTTTAACGTCTCACCAACACAATTATTGGTAGCGTTTGCTGATAATCTGATCATCTATACGGCAGACGCAAAAGCTATAATAAATCAGATCAGTCTTCAAAAGATGTACCTATACACCGACAAAAGGCGACTGAAAGTCGCTGAAATTCGAAACAATTACATTTAGCCAGTCTAGACCTTAAACGTAATTGGAAGGATTTCTACATTATCGCTGGCGAGGGTAGTTCAGAACGCGTTCCACATAAATGCTGTATTCGATACCTCAGCGTTCATTTCGATCAGTACCTGCACTATACTAAGCATGTCAAAATCATGCTCAGTAAAGCATAACAAGTTGGGTAGACAGAACTACGTTCATATCAAATAAATAGAATGCTTTAATTCAAGAAAACCTTTTAGGATGTACACAATAAATATATTTTTGCTTTAAAAGAACTCTATCTTAACCAGCAACATTTTGTTTCAATATTACTAAAATCATTGACTGACCTGAATCTTAAATTTAATTTTGTTGTTCATGCTATCAGAAAATTTGGAGATGTGTCAATCAAAAGTGTACTGTATGTTTGATGGAAAGCCCATGTAGTAGAAAAATCGTATATAAATTCAAATGGCTATAACGTCGGTAAATTTTATTGAAACTCGAAATTATTCTATCTCTCATTTTCATTTAAAGCAGCCACTATTTTGTTTTACGATGAACTGATACCACTAGCTGAACCAATTCTCAAGGATAGTCATTATACCTATCATTCTTGAAACTTGCATGCATCCTAGCAAACCTGTACTGTCTGAGTCAGGAAAAAGCGCATACTGTTCCATAGCCATATGTCTCCATAGTAATGCAGCGCATATTGTTTATTTATTTAAATTCATTTAACAGACAAAAATCCAATTGCAAAATAGACTTTTACAACTAAATATGGTTTAAAGTAAGACACATCAAGTAGAAAAAATCCCCGTTGGCAGCACCAGCCGGAAAGGTAAATTTCTCGTATGTAGCATAAAGCTTCGAAAAAAATTTGGCTTGCCTACTACTCAACTTCTTTCTGCAATTTTCGTAGTACCACATGGGTATTTATTAACATAAAAAAAATCTGGCCACGTTCGTTCTTAGAGACCTTTTATCGGGGCGCAAATATTTTGCTAATTAAATTGAGTTGCATACGTATGGATTACATATTGAAAATCGGCGGATCATAAATTGTTGTAAACATATAAATACCGGTTTCGCCCTTCTCGCATTTGCTGTTTACACAGTTCACAGTGGTAACCACACAAAGGCTTAAATAGCTCGAATAGTTAATTTCAAAAGATTTCCATGAAAGTTTAATCAGCACTTGCGTTGCCATTAATATATACATTTTCAATTTTTTTCTGAACTATGAGGGCCGTCATTTCAATTTTTATTGAAATCGGCTGCTAAAAATATTAAGCTGTAAATTTTCGACTTTTTCATTTGTCATTCGATTTGCATAATTAAATTAAATTAACTTGCGTTAATAACTTATAATTTCAAGTTTCAACGGAATCTGTTGAGAATCTTGGCTGCTACAGAAATAAAAAAAAATTTTTGCCACCCCCCTGTATGGGGAGACCCCCCTTAAAATACCTTAAAATATTTTCTTGCACTGCAAATTTCAAGAGGCACCACTTTTGACCTACGTAGAAAATTTCCTCATTCTAGCTCATGTGGTTTGCGAGAAAACTTGTTTTGACGCACGAACAAACGGACGGACAGACAGACAAGTCGCGATTTTATAATTTTTTTAGGGGATTGTTAAAAAGATTTTACAATATCTTAAAAATGGTCTGGTTTATAAATTCTATCAAGTAAAGTCATTTAAAACGTTATCATGAAAAATATTCATTATTTCAGTTGGCACTAAAATAGCGAATTGCGCTTGCCTTCTGACCTTTGGGGGCCGCCATTTTGAATGCATGCATTTTATTTTGGATTATTTTAAATCTTTGTATGCTAGGAACTCATCAATCAATGTACTATCTCCTTCAAATAGAAGTTTCACTCTAGACAGGGCAAAATAATTCAATTTTTAAAGAAAATGGCAGCTAAAAATACTAGGCTTTAAATTTTCGACTTGTTTATTTTTCATTCAATTTTAATAATACAAGAACATAGTACAGAGATCCATAATCTCAAGTTTCATCAAAATCCGCTGGAAAATTTGACCGCTAGAGGGCCACAAAAACCTGAAAAAAACGCATATTTAAACGGCCGCCATTTTGAAATTTGCTCATGCATGATCACCAAAATATCAAATACTGTAGGCCTAAATAATGTCTATCTTGAAACCGAATTTCGTATATGTCAGATTAAAATTGCGACTTTAAAAAGCCTTTGAAATTTTGCCCTTTAACTGGCTGCCATTTTGTTTTTTGCAACCTGACCTCCAATTTTTTCACGTAATTCTTTAGATACTTATAATTTCTATCAAGTTGTCAAATTTCATGAAAATCTGTTGAAAGCTTTGACCACTATTACAACAACAAAATTTTGCATGTTTTTCGACCTTTGAGCGGCCGCCATTTTGTTTCTGCCGTACCGACTTTGGATTTTTTATTGTGAGATTGATCACATACATCAATGAACCTTTGTACCAAATTTCATCCAAATCGGAGCTATACTTTGGTCAGAACAGAAATCACGATTTTTCGTCTAAAATGGCCGCCATTTTGTTTTTGCCCGGCCGATATAGCTGGTTCACGAACTTAACCGAGATAATTACCCAATACACCTTTCCTGAAAATTTGGTGAAAATCGAAGCAAAATTGCGACCTCTATCGTGGTCACAAATTTCGTTATATCCCATATATATATATATATATATATATATATATATATATATATATATATATATATATATATATATGATGCTCTCCGCAATAGGTAAATTTCTCTCGAGAAATTTACCTAAATAAATTTCTCTCGAGAAATTTACCTAAAAAGTTAATTAAAACATTTATGACAATAAATTAGAGTCTCGATGAAAGTTTGAAAAAATTGAGTGATAAGGAAACATTAATCACGATTCACAAAAAGTAACGTCTTTAGTTTATTTTTAAAAACAAAGAAGGACGTGGATAGAAAACCAAGCTCAAGGTTGTTATGCTTTCTGATGATTTGCGACAAAATTGACTGAAAATATAAATCTTTCCGGGTGTGCGGAACCTCGAGAATGTTATTAGACCGACTAGGACGCGCATACAATCTGTAGTGCAAGTCTTCGCTTAGAGTGGAAGCAATTTGTTGATGGTACAACTTATAAAGGAAACATTGATCTTAGAAGGTTCTACGGGATGACAGAGAAGGGAGACGTAGTATGGATAGACGACGCTCCTAAGACTCATTGGCTAAGTTGAATTTAAAGAACAAAGTACGGGTAAACTTACGCTGAACAGCTTGTAGTGAGCTCACAAGATATAAGTGTCTAGGAGACCACACTATCGAGCAGTACTCAAAAAGCGGGCGGATAAGTCATGTGAACAAGTGAACAGCGGTAGCAATATTTGCAAACTTGTGCAAATGTCACATAACAAAACCCGAAACTCTAGTAATTATGCTAAAAATATGGGCACCAAATTTAAGCTTGGGATCAAATATTACACCAAGATCTTTACACGAGTCTGCAGAAGAGAGAAAAACATCACATAGGGTATAATTGTAAATTAAATCACAATTTTCAAAGTAAAAGTCATTTTAAAACATTTGGAAACATTGATACGAAGGGAGTTTGCATTACAGATTACAGATCAGTTCGGAGTTACTAGCAGTCTTCAAGGGATCGAATTATCCGGAATACCTTGAAATCAACAGCATACAGAAGACAAGAAGAAGAAATTACAGAGGGAAGATCAATGATAAAGAGTACGAAAAGAAGAGGTCCAAGTATTGACCCTTGAAGGACGCCAGATGTAAAATTGAATGGAAAGGAGATTGTGCCATAGAGATTAACACGACATGAACGAGAGGATAGATAGGATGAAATCCAAGAATGTAGGGGATCGGATATGCCAAGCAAAGCTAAATTTTGACAGAGGAGATCATGGTTCACGGAGTCAAAAGCTTTGGAGAATTCCATGAATATTGCATCAACTTGAACCTGTTTATCTAAAACTCTTGCAATATAATCTTCAAACTCAGCCAAGTTCGAGGAAGTTGAACGACCCTTCAAGAATCCATGTTGCTTTGGTGTGGAAATTGAGCTCAGTGACTCAAGAAGCCTGTTGTGTACAAGTCGTTCCAATCGATAAATCATACTATTACTAACAAAGCTGTGTAAATTTCGACTTCTCGCATATTTGTTATTGTTATACTCATAAAGGCCTACATCCATGGTTTTTATCAGATTTTCCGGAGCACAATCGCAAGAGAGGGTATGCAAAAAGCTCGTACATTCCCCTTCTCCTTCCCCCACGGCACCGATAAGGCAATTTTAAGACTGGTTTTGAAAAGATTTCACTGAGGCCTTTCCAATGATATCCAATCGACTAACAATGGTGAAAAAAAACCCTTTGAAAAAACTGTTCACCCTTGAAATTCAAGAAATCACCACTTCTGACATTTTCATAAAGTTTTATGGCTGTAGCTTCTATAGTTTCGGAGAAAAATTGCTTTGACATACTGATGAACGGACACAGGTTGCGATTGCAATAAAGTTTTATATTTTAGTACAAAACCCTAAAAACTAGTCATGGCCCGTCGACTACTCTTTTATTCCAGATACGTTGATCTAAAACTCAAAGCTATCTGTTACAAGACCCTGGTTAGACCAGTTTTGACATATGGATGTCATATCTGGTACACCCAGAGTTCTAGTACTATGCAAAAATTCAGAGTTTTCGAAAGTAAATGTCTTCGGGGATGTATGGGTTTGTACAAAAAGCCTGGAATGGATTGGAAACACTATGTATCGAATAGAAGAATCTATCAAACTGCCGAAGTGGCAAGAGCCGATAAATTCATATTGAGACTTCCACGAAATCAGAGACCTGTAACTGTTACTGAAAACCCCTGGATTTTACAACCGTTCCTCCCTATAGACGGCTATATAGAATTATCTCGCTACTGGCTTCGTTTCTCCAGAAGCATTTGTGTATTAGGACATGAATCGACATGTTTCTGATTTCCAATTATATATCACATATATAGACGGGCCACCAATAAGAAAATAAAAAATCCTCCGAACTTGAGGTCACTAGATCAAAAATTCCAATGGAGATACTCATTTGCTAGATTCGTTGAGGTTGGTCGAGCTATTACGGGGCAGACTAAGAATTGGTCGCTGAATGACAATATCTGAATTATTCGTGGATATTTTTTATTTTTGTGCTTTTCGTTACTTAGTTTTGAGTTAAAGCTCATCATTGCTTCATTTAGTGTTGTTGTTTGTTGAAAATTGGGGATAAGTTTCAATACCTAGGATAGATTTATGTGATGTTTCTTATATTAGGTTTAAAAGTAAGGTTTAACGTTGAAGTTAGGAATATTATGATAGCATTGTATTAGTATGAGATAAAGTTTTTGATTGAATTAAACTAGAATTAGTTTAAAACATATCAGATGTAGAACAAAAGTTCACTGTTCTGTTATGTTAATACTATAGTTAAATTTTTGAATAATGTTGGTTGTTTCTTTTTCCTCCCTTTTCCAATTGAATCTTAAATACGTAATAATTTTAATTAAATTGAATTTGATGTTGATTTTTGATTAAATGTTTTTGATTGATAATGTTTAAATTTAGAGAGCCATTTCGTCCATTAAGTTTTCATTATTTGGAATTTGCTGTATATTCTTTGAAAATTTATAATAATTAATATTGAATGAAGGGTTTTTGGCTTTGATTAGCTTTGCGTAGGATTTGAATTAAATTAATCACTGCAAAGATAGCTAAGCATATACCAATGTATTTTGCAAGTAGGATTATTAAATATATTTAGCTGTAGAATCGTTAAAGACGGCAAAATATATAAACCAAATAAAAACCACAATCATGACACTTGTGGGAAAAATAGTGACTTTTTGATCATGCTAGTCTAAGGTCAGATATTAAAAGCTCTGCAAATATAACTTGCGATCTCATTGCCAAATAGCAACTTAGATCTTTTTAACATATGCGAGGTTCCCAATCGAGAAAAGCTGAGTAACTGAATAGCGCTAACGAAGCATATTTTGTATAAATATAATGGTGTTGAATGTGCTGGAAGCTTAAAATCAGAAAAATTAATGTAATAGTCCAACTAATAAGTGAAAATGTGCAGAACAACCCATAAAATTTAATAGTATAGTGCTTATATATATATGATGATGTTTAATAGTTATAGTGCTTATACTCGTATATATGATATTCATTGTTTCTTTTTGTATTTTTATTAAAAGTGCCGCGTCACTCTTATTGTATATTAAGAAAAAACTATAAACTACTACGCACAATAAATGATGATACCATGTAATGCCAAAATGACCCCTTCCAAAAAGGCGCTAGCCCTATTGGTTGCAAATCTATTCTTTTTATTTCTCCCGGAAACTTCTAAAACCTCAATCAAATGTATCTCAAAAGTGTTAATGTTCCTTAGTGATCTCCATTCACGATCTACTCTTAAATGGTATTTCACTTATTAACACAAAACATTATGGTATATACAGCCGGATAAAAAAAAACATAAATTTCTTCGTTTTCTAATACAAAATATTTCGTAAGTCATGAACGTTTTCTAAAAAATTATTGTAGATACAGATTTTCTCATAACATTCAATTAACAATATGTATTTTCACAAGGAACACGGCATAATTTACAGCATAATCTATACAGTATTCAAGTGTCGGTAATTTGAATAATATAAATAGGCAGCTACTCGTTAAGTATGCTATCAGGTTCCAATTATACCGAATAATGCAACATTTTGTCTTCTAAATGCAGCAAACCAGACTCATGCAATTTAATAAGAGCTTGAAACAAAAGAACGTTATATTCATACATACTTCGTAAATCGTGATAGGCCAACAACCGATTCATTGATAGATGCAACTTATTCTCAAGTTAATATTTCGTAGTCGCCTTCCTAACCCAATCCTTGCTAAAATTTTTAAATTTTCTGAACAATCTGAATTTTCCACATTTTCTAAGTTAAGCTGTAAGTATGTTTAATACGATCAATCTTCACAACAGTTAATCTCCGGAGGCGATTCGCATTTTTAGTTCCAATTTGACCTTAACAAAATAAGAACTAATAATCCAAGCATCCGCAAACCTATCGGAATGGGTTAAACGACCGTTTCGCTTTCGAATAGCTCAATAAAATGTCTCAAGCAGATGTTCTATTCCCTATTCATTCGCGAATCACATTCACTTTCTGTTTCAATGCATTTGCATATCAGAGACCGGTTCCAGCTTGAAGTCTTATAATTTATAGGAACATTTGATATTCTTTAATTAGTAAAAGTGTAGAAGCAGTTACAACGTATCTTGCGCGATATCGTAGAGAAGTAGGCCTGCAGGTCTGGCGGTAGTGCTGGCCCCATGAGGTCGCGCTCAATTAGGTAAATATCAAAACATGACTAAAGCGTGACTGGGGTTTCGTTTAACTCTGCACTGACGAATTCAATATTAGACGATGAGAGTTACAAAAGTTTAAGACATTCGTATCTACCTACTCAGTCAGTGGACCCTCTTTTAATTAAAACATAACCTGTTGAAATGACGAAGCTGAGGAAAAGGTAATGTCGGGGGCGTTTTCTGATTGTGATCTCACATCGGCCGACAGGCCGATGACGCGGTTACAAAAGGTCACTATAAATCGCCTAAATTGGAGTTTTTTTTGCATACAAATAATGCATTATGTAAATGATATGTCATTGAATGTCTACTTCAGATATGAAAAGATGAAAGAAGTCTCTATTAATTTAATTTATTTTCGGCGTTATGCAATTCTGTCTAAGAAAACATAAAAATGAAGTGTTTTAAAATTTTCAAATTAGATTATACATTTATACAAAGGAAAGGTTGACTCTGACATAGATTTTGATATTTCAGGTTTTACGGCTTCCTTATTATTTTATTACATAAATTATTGAAATTCGTTAATTTGAATTAATATAATTACACTCACTATGATCTTACCTTGAATAGGTTTTCTAATAAATCAACGTGTTATGGTGGCTCTTCCGGATCATTATTTATGCTTAAATTTTTGACGCATATTTATGAATAAATAAATTTAGAAATTAAATTTTAAATAAATAATATATTATCATTCAATTTTTAACAGTGGCAACAGTCAATCTAATGATCGAAAAACATATGCGTAAGAAATTATGACTGCCAATGCAAATTTCATGAAATCGTCCATACAGACAATTTTATGTACGCGAAAGTTGGAAATTAATGTTTTTAATTGAAAATCATTACCTTCGAATTATTCGAACAATTATCGAATACCCTAAGATTCACTTCTGAAGAAGTATCAAAAAGCGGAAAGACATCCAAGGGTAGTCCCGGTTTATGAACATTCCCTCTAATCTCGCGGCAAAATCAATGAGATGGAGGAGCCCGATGGCTTCACCCATCAAATATAACAATCATGTCTATCGCCAACAATGATGGGGGAGAAAAAGCTAAAGCAAAGATTCAAGAACAATGAAGAAAAAGACAAATCGAAAACTTTATCACTCGTCGAAATCGAACAATTCGTCAAAGCTAATGACAAAGTGGAGAAGTATGAGGGAGAAAATGAGGCACTCAGACTTAGGATCTAGTCACTAGAAGAGCCAGTTGGTAAATTAACGTCCAACAAAGAAAAAGAAACCACCACAAAGAAGTAAAGTCAAAGGCAACCGAAGACAAAAAATCAAAGAAACCACTACAGGAACCTGATCAAGAAGACGTTCTCAGCGCAGATGGAGCAAACGTCAGTACAAATTATTATGCACCACTAGGTAGGCTAGACGATTCAATGAACATTGAAGAGGATAAAGGTAAAAAAATTGTCTGCTGGTCCGTCTGTCAATATTAATAAAAAGAAAGAAAAATTTGCACCAATAAATATGTTATATTTGGGCAGACTTGCAGCGATATGGTTCAGCTTTTGGCAGCCGAAAATAAATTAAATACAAAAGAATGAGTGCCGACAAACTGACGATCAAAACTAAGTCACTGGTTGCATTTTAGACAGCAAAAAGTGCTTGAATTCTGGGGAGGTTCTGCACTTTACACACACCCCAAGAGTGAGAACAACCAGATCTTTTTGTTAAAGAATCGGTACTGCGGCGCGGACACAGTCAATCTCTTTCAAGTGCTTTAAGGATTCACACCGGAAATAGAATTTATTGCAGTTAAAGACTTTGCAACAACGAGATCAAATGTCGTACGTAAAAATTTGCCTTGTTAGAAACGCCTCCAGAAGAGCGAGGCCAACCAGTGCTAAAAGTGCCAAAGATTTGGTCATTCGGCTGCATATTTCGCCATGAAATACCGATGTGTGAAGTGTAAAGATATTCATGCCACCGGCGAGAGCAATTTGGCTCAGACGGAGCCAAAAGAAAAACTAACATATATTGTGCGAACTGCGGTGTTTTGGGTCATCCAGCATCATATCGAGGTTGCTTCCGATATCAAGATGCAAAAGTTAAATTTACTTCAAAACAAACACAAGTACACCGCAGTGTTATACCTTCTAACTTTGGAAAGCCCGGGCTGTCATTTGCGCTTACTGCTAGAGGACCAGCAAGCAACAATGTAAATGATGTGAATAATGTAAGTGGCGATAATGAGCTGCTTCTTGAAATTTCTTCTTCTTCTTTGTAGCACTACAGCCCCTCTCGGGCCTGCGCTTCTTGCAAATAGTGCCTCTGTCTCGGTCCATTGACCTCTGTCTCGGTCCATTGACTCTGCCTCTGTCTCGGTCCATTGACCGCATCCTTCAATTTTCAAATCTGAGCAGCGATGAACTGTCTTCGTCTACAGAGTCAGACTAGCATTTCCTCGGTTTCCCCACTGGTCTCCGGTCTTCAGTTCTCCCAACGAATGCCTTTTTGGGTATCATTTGTTCACCCATTCGATTCATGTGTCCAGCCTATTGCAGTTTCCGTAGTTTTAAAATCGTTGAGACCTCAACCTCTTCAAAAATTTCATACAGCTCATGGTTGTATCGAATTCGCCATTGTTTCCCATCTCGCTTTGCTTCGACTATTCGCCTCAGGACCCGCTGCTCAAAGGCGTTCAATATATTTGGGGATGCTTGGGCTAGGGTCCATATTTCACACCTGTCTTATCACAGATTTATATTCTTGGAACTTTGTTTTCCTGTATATGCAGCTGGTCTTCGAGATTGTCAAAACGGAAAAAAAATATTTTATTTACGAGCTGTATTCTTCGTCTCTTTGATTACCCATTTTCATTATTTCGATGCCTAAATGCCCAAATTAGCCAAAATTTTTGATACTGTATTCGCCAAGTGTGATATTTTAGGCTTTTGAGGTATTTTTCCTCGACTGCGTCATGAGCTTTGTTATATTTTCATTGATTTGTAGCCTTACTAGTTTTGTTTTGCTGTCGAGTTTCAGCAAGAGTTCTTTGGCAGTATTTAATGAGCAGACAAAATGTTTATGTCATCCACTTAGGTTACTACTTGGCTTGACTTGTATAGTAATGTACCTCGTGTATAGACAGATAGCTTCCTTATGACGTACTTCAGAGTCAAATTGAATAGCGATGGGGCCAGCCCATCTCCCTGTTTTAGTCCGATTTTTGTGTCAAAGGAATCGGTGAATTGTTTATTGATCCGGGTTTGGGAGGTCATCAACATCATTGTAATTTTAGTCAGACGGACTAATTCAACTGGGATGCCGAAGCAAAGCATTATTTGGTACAGTACGTTACGACTGTCGTATGCTTGCTCAAAGTCAACGAAAATTCGGTGTCGGTTTATGTTGAACTCCTAGCATTTTTCAAGTACCTGACTGTGAACAATTAGTCTGTTATCGATCTACCCATTCTGAAACAACTTCTTAAAATTTACCAACTACTAAACTCTTTATCGGAGAGAATCGATAAACAGGTTTCAAAAATGAACTTTGTTTCTCAACATTTATGTCAACATGTCCCCAAATAACTTGTCATCCAGTCACATTTCCACGGATGAGCTTCATCTCATTTTGATCAGCGTCAACTCCATTGCAAGTCTACATCGACGTGACGGTCTCCTAGAATCTATCGTCAAGCAAAAGCCTAACATCATGCTTCTCATTGAAACCCACCTCAATTCATGGCTCTCCATTACATTCAAGGATTTTAAATTCGTAAGAAACGATAGGATAAACGGTGATGGGGGAGGTGGCACCAGCATATTCGTTAGAATACACTATTGTTTCCAAAATATTGAATGAGTCGAGTTAAAAAACTCTGAATTTCTTGAAGTGGGGATAACTTCTTCGTTATCTGTGCCTGCTGGTCTAAACGCTCTAAAGTTCAACGTTGAGTTCAATCCCTTGTTTGAAATACTCGAATTGAACAGATTGCATGGTCATTATATTCTTGCTGGTGACCTGAATGCCCAGCGTACATCAAGGTTCAACGTCAACAATTATCCAAGAAGTGTATTTCTGAAATCGTGGGTAAAAGTGAACCAAATTGAATACAGGTGCAATCTTTATGGGTAAGAACTACCAACATACCCTAGGACGATTTCATATATTGACCACTGCATTGCTGGCGCAAGACATAAATTCAGCTTTAATAGTCCTCAATACAAACTGCGGGTGCTTCCTTACGATAGCAACAATGATGCAATCGTAATGGAAATCAATCATCAAAGGGATGATGTCTTCGTTATTCTACTTCAATATGAAAATCATAAGTTTAGTGAGCAACAAAACAAGGCAAGCATACAAACTAGTGAAAAGTCTGAAACGTGGTTATCAGCCCAAAACCACGCTCTGTCGTGATGACATCGGCAATATCATCGCTGATGAAACCAAGATCAAGGCAAGATGGGCATCATATTTCATGCGCGTCCTTAACCCTCCGGGCAGCGCCAGAACATTGGAGCCTACAGATGTCTGCGAAGAGCGTCCATTGGCCCTGCCAACTCTGGATGAAGTTTGTTCCATCATCAAAACCCAAACGATTAATAAAGCGCCGGGCATCGATGAGATTCAAGTGGAACCCATCAAATATGGCGGCAGTGGTGCTCATCAAGCTATTCACAAAGTCATCCAGCACATTTGGCAACAAGAACACATGCCGAAAAAGTGGAGCTAATCAATTATATTCCCTATCCACAAAAAAATATAGAGGCATATCACTACTTTGTACGGCGTGTAAAATATTTTCAAAGATCTTAGAAAATCAAATCGGATCATACGCTAACAGAATTATTGGGAAGTATCAAGGTAGTTTTAGAGCAGATAGATCGACGATAGACCAATTGTTTACAGACAAACAGGTACTTGAAAAGTGCTGGGAGTTCAACATACACGTTAACCAAATTTTCGTTGACTTTAAGCAAGCATACGATAGTATTGATCGTAACGTACTGTACCAAATTATGCTTTGCTTTGGCATCCCAGCCAAATTAGTCCGTCTTACCAAAATGACAATGACGACGACCTCTCAAGTCCGCATCAATACCCAACTCACCGATGCATTTGACACAAATATCAGACTAAAACAGGGAGATGGGCTGGTCCCATTGCTGTTCAATTTGGCTCTGGAGTACGTCTTAAGGAAGCTACCTATCGGTATGCGAGGTACATTAAAGTCAAGCCAAGTAGTGGCCTATGCGGATGACATCAACATTTTGTCACGGTCATTAACAACTGCCAAAGAACTCTTCATGAAACTCGACAGCAAAGCTGGCTACAAATCAATGAAATTAAAGCGAAGCTCATGACGCAGTCGAGGAAAAATACCTCAAGCACACAAAATATCACACTTGGTGAATACAGTATCAAAAATGTTAACAAATTTGTATATATAGGCACCAAGATAACGAAAACTGGTAATGAAAGAGACGAAATACGCCAAAGAATACAGCTCGCAAATAAAATATTTTATTCAGTATTGACGATCTTGAAGACCAGATGCATACACAGGAAAACAAAGCTCCAAGTATACAAATCTGTGATAACACCTGCGTTATGCTATGAGTGTGAAACATGGACCCTAACCCAAGCATTCGCAAATATATTGAATGCTTTGAACGACGGATCCTGAGGTCAATAATCGGAGCGATGCTCAACGGGGACCAATGACAAATTCAATACAACCATGAGCTGCATGAAATTTTTGAAGAACCGGAGGTCACAACGATTATAAGACTGCGGTAGCTGCAATGGGCTGGACACATGAATCGTATGGACGAACAACGGATACCCAAAAAGGTATTCGTTGGGAGAACTGAGACCAGTGGGGGAACCGAGGAAATGATGGTCTGACTCGGTCGACGAAGACAGTTCATCGCTGCTTGGATTTTGAAGTTGGAGGATTGGAGGAAATTGAAATAGACCAAGACAGTTGGAGGCGCTAGTTGCAGAAAGTGAAGGCCCGAGTGGGGCTGTAGTGCTAAGAAGAAGAAGAAGATATTTTCTTTGAATATGATTCGATTTTCATCAAACTTGCAGAGCATTCGGACCTTCTATAAAACTATCTTAATATCATTGAGTTGAAGGGTATCCATCCGATTTTACTGGGGAAAATGTGAAATTCTAGGATCATACTATTATTAACAAAGTTGAGTGAATTTTGACTTCTAAGGTATTTTTTGCTGTTGTGCTCATAAACACCTACTGAAATCATTTTTTTCAGATTTTCGGACCACAGGTGTCCCATCCCGAGTGGCAGGGACACAAATTTATCATGCACTTCCCCTCTTTGTGCGCCCCTCGAAGCAAAAAAGGCCAGTTTAAGCTGATATCCATATTGGCTACCTTTGATGAAATTTTTTTTTAAGGGACAACTTTATGCGGAGACCCCTTTCAACTACCTTATAAAATTTTTTTGTAGTCGTACTTTGAAGAGAGCACCACTTTACACCTACTACTTTGATGTTTCTAGTTTATATGGTTTGCGAGAAAAATTGCTGTGACACACGGACGGACAGACGAATAGAACAAATCAATAGTTTTCAGGGTTTTATAAAATAATTTTACAAAACCCTACTAAAATCGTGTCCTGTCTGTCCAACCGTGTGTCACAGCAATTTTTCCCGCAAATTACATAAGCTAGAAACATAAGATTTTGTCAGTAGATGTAAAGTGATGTCCTCTTCAAAGTTTCACCACAAAAAAAATTTATAAGCTGTTTAAGGGAAGTGGCCACTGAAAAAAAATTTTGCGCATGTAGAGTATATAGTTATCAAATGAAAGGTCTTAATGAGAACTTTTTAAAACAGGTCTTAAAATAACAAATTTTGCTTTGAGGGGTACAGGGGAAAAGGAAATGTAAGAAAATGTTGTGAAATGTAAGAAATGTGACCTAGACACTACAAATATGTAGGCATTTTGATAACAATTTTAGAAATGGTTCATGATATTGATATGTTATCATGACTAATCAAGTTAAATACGAACTTTTCGAACTCAGTTTATGGAATCTGTATATTAGTCAAATTTTGATATGCGTAATATATTGTTTGATTTACTAATTGTTTCACAAAACCCTTCTGACAGGAGCACTCTCCTGCCTCTTCAACTTATTATTTTTAGGGTTTTGTACTGAAATACAAAATCCTATTAAAACCGGTACCTGTGTCCGTCCGTCCGTCTCTATGTCACTGCAGGTTTTCTCCGAAACTACAAAAGCTACAGCCACTTTCTGAAAAGGTCGGAAAATATGACTTCTAGATAGTTTTGGGGTGACAAAAAATGTTCAATGAGTTTTAAGGGCGTCCCCTCATGTAGAGGAGTGACCCTCAAAAAAATGTTTTTCTTCAATGGTGGTCAACTGGTGTGTCATTAGAAAGATATCAATGAGATCTTTTCAAAAAAGGTCTTAAAATTACTTTATCGGTATTGAGGGAGGCTGGAGAAGGGCAATGTACGAGACTTAGGCAAACTCCCCCTTCGCGATAGGAAACCTTTCATCCGAAAAATCTGAAAAAAATCACGAATGTAAACCTCGATGAGCAGTACAACAACAAATACGTCGGAAGTTCAAATTCGATCAACTTTGTTAGTAATAGTATGATTTGTCAATTTTACATTTTCTTGAATAACATCGTAAGGGCACCCTCAAATTCAATAAAATTCAATAGATAAATGTCAATTCACAAGTTGAAACATTACTAGATATTTCAGAAAGATCGAATTGTATTTAAAAGAGTAATGGGGTTTAAACTTTCATGTATTACAACAGCAACTATGCATAGCTATGGGACAATATGCACTTCCAATCAACTCAGACACTATGGATTTGCTGGGATTTGCATAAATGTTTTCGTAATTATATTTATGACGAATATCTTTGAAAATTTGTTCAATGGGTGGCATCCGTAACCTTAAAACAAAATGGCGGCCGTTTTAAATGAGATTATTGCATAAAATTGTGTTATTTTTAGCGAATTCCAACAATTAAGGTAAATGCTATTAACACTTGATTGAATCTATTAATGAATAACTGAAGATGGCCAGTTAAAAACTATTGGAGCAAAAATTATGTAGGTAGATCCAATATCAAATAACTTAATTGTTGAAATTCTGTCAACTTTGCTAATAACATTACGATCTGTAAATTAAATATTTTCGCTAGTAAAACTGTATTAGTATGTTTAAATTGGATGAATGTAGAAATTTAAATGTTCTTTAAAATGCCCTTATTCTCGATGAGTTTCAATAGAATGTGCAGAAGTGATTGCCGTTTGAATTTTCATCGATTACAAAAATCAAACACGGTTTTTCTACTTTCCTAAGCACACAATTGTTAGAAGTGATCGTAATAGGTCAATCTCCAACAAGTTAGATAGAGGATGTGTCCTAGTCGCTTACAGGAATACGTTAACTGGTGCCCCTCTAACAAATTTACTTTTCACGGCTCCTGTAGAATGTGTGGGGGCAAAAAAAAATATTTCGCCTTCTCTTTCTCTTGTCTTTTGCACTTATATTCCCTGTAAGTAAATAAAATCTTAACGGTACCCTTAAATTCTATGAAATTCAGTATACAGATGACTATTTATAAGGTTGATCTATCCTGAAAGTTTCATAAAGATTGAGTCATATTTAGCGAAGTTATAGCGGTTTGAAATTTCCTGTATTACTATGGAACAATATGCGCTGCATGTATTACTATGGCAACATATGGCTATGGAACAAAATGCGCTTTTTACCGACATAGACACTACAGTTTTGCTAGGATTTGCATGAAAATTGCAGGAATGATAGGTGTTATGTATGTCTTTGAGAATCGGTTCAGTTAGTGGTATCAGTAATCGTAAAACCAAAAAGTGGCTGTTTTAAATGCGAAGATTGAATAATTTTGAGTTATTTTTCCCAATTTCAACCGTTAAGGTGCATGCTTTGAACACTTGATTCAATTTAATGAATGACTGAAAATGAATATCTACAATTAATGCTCATAAGTGAAACAAGTCAAGGAGGCGGGAGAGAGCTCCTAGCAAAAGGGTTTTGTAACCATTCTAGGATTCGAACAAATTGTGTTTCCTCCCTCGCGGATGGACATCTGAAATAATTATCAAGGGATATATTTATGAGTATAACAAAAACAAAAACCTCAGAAGTCAAAATCCGTTCAACTTTGTTAAAAATAGTATGATCTTCGTATTTCCTATTTCCTCCAATAAAATCGTCTTTGACATGTTTCTTGATTTGATTCGATCTGGTGACTGCATTTTGTAAATTGAATACAAAACCCTTCTGACATGAGCGTTGGTCTGTTTACCCAACTTGTTTGGTCTACAATATCTTCCTCACCGAAATATCAAGTAAATTCTTGTCGCGCTTTTCAAATTGTTACCTTATTTTATGTGGAGATTTTGATCTCCCTGAACTCTCATGGGAGGACAATCAGGTTGATTCTGACTCAACTTTACGAAACAGTTCACTCTGTTGATTGGTCCTCCTTCTTTCGCGGTCTTGACTCGGATACTTATTGCAACAATCTCTATGATTTCTTAAACGCTGCTATTTCTAACTTGACTCCAATTGTCAGTATAAGGAATTCTTCTGGCTGCCCCTGGTTAACTCTTGATGTGAGACGAGCCTCGAAAGCTAAAGATCAAGCTTGTCAACGTTTTTCACGTAACAGATCCCCTGAGTCATGTACAGCTTTTTGTCATCTGAGGTCGATAATTTAGAAAAAGATGCAGATCGCTAAAGCTTCTTATTTTTCATAGTATTGAAGGCTCTCTAAACTCAAATCATTCAAAACCAGTTTGGAAATATATAAGCTCTCTTAAATCCTCTTCAAGTTTCCCATCCTCGCTTCATTTGAATGGCTGTTTAGCAACTTCACCTCTCGAGATTTGGGAACTTTTTAGAACTCAGTTTCTTTCTATTTTTAGTGCTACTCCCAGCAATTTGCCTTTGTTCCCAATCATATACACGCCATCTTCGTTTCCTTTTACTTGCTATCCCGAAGATGTTATGAAGCTTATTTCAGAACTTGATGACTCTGTTAGTTCAGGTCCCGATGGTATTCCTAATCATTTTGTGAAATCATTAGCTACTTCTCTTTGTGTCCTCCTTTCCTTTCTCTTCAACTCTAGCATATCTTCAGGCTCTTTTCCTTCGTGTTGAAAAAGATCCTATGTTACTCCTATTTTTAAAGAAGCTAGCACCTCAGCAGTTGCCAATTATCAGCCTGTCTCCTTATTACCCTGTTTATGTACTTGCACCTTTTTTTCACTTACACATGATTTGTTCGTTTCTGAACAACATGGTTTTATCAAAGGGCAATCAACCTTAACTTACTTGTTAGAATTCATGACCGCTGCTTCAAAAGCCATGGAGGACCATTTACAAGCCGAAACCTTGTATTTGGATTTCTCTAAATCCTTCGACTCAGTGAATCACAATATTTTGTTTAGCAAACTTAAATTTCTTAATGTTCCTGATTATTTGCTCCACTGACTATCCTCTTACTTATCCAATCGTGTCAATCAGGTATCTTTTCAAGGCTGTCTTTCTACCCCCTTCCATCTGTCTTTAGGTGTTCCTCAAGGATCCATTCTTGGCCCAATCTGTTTATAAATGACTTACCATCCACTGTCATCAACTCTTCCTGCCTTCTTTATACAGATGACGTCAAAGTTTTCAAAGTAGTGTCCTCAATCGATGACTATGCCTTGCTTCAAGAAGATTTTAATGCCATATTATTTTGGAGTTCTCATAACCAACTTACACTAAATGATTCGTTCATTTTCTCATAACCCTTGCCCTATAAGCTTTCGATTTACGTTAAAAAGTTCGTATCTATGTATGGTAACACACTTCAGGGACTTAGGTGTCACTTTCGACTCTAAATTAAAGTTCGACGTTCGTATTTCTTAAATTACTTCTAAAGCCTCTCGTATTTTTGGCTTGATCTCAAGAAATTCCTTTATTTTCTTCGATCCTTTATCGTGTGTTAAATTATATTCTAGTTTGGTTCGTCCCATCCTTGAGTACTGTTCGTCAGTTTGGTGGTCTCATTTGAAGTGTTTGAAGTTCACGCTAGAAGCTGTACAACAAAGATTTACCAGGATCGTCTTCTTGAAATTCTAGATTCCCTACATTTTTTATGAATCCCACTTAGCTATCCTCAATATTCCTACACTGGAAATGCGTCGACTTTACCTTGATGAATGTTAGCTTTACAGGCTTCGCCGTGGTTTGCTCGATACTCGCCTAGTCAACCAGGTTCCAATGAAGCGCGTTCCACAAGATCGTTGAATATCTTTGATGTTCCATTCGTACGTAGTTTTGTGTGTTTTCACTCACCCATGCTCAGATTACCTCGTAACCATGATGACCTTTAACTTGGGCCCTTCCCCCTCTCGTATTTAGTTTGTAAAAGATTTGTCAACTGTCTTCTTCTCAACTCAGTAATTTTTATTATTTATTTTCTCTTCGTTCTTGCATGTTTATGTCTTTGTAAACAATTTTTTTACAAACACCTACTAGTTTCGCGACCTGTCTGCCCGTCCGTCCGTCTGTCCGTGCGTCACAGCAAGTTTCCTCAGAAACTATAGAAACTAGAATGCTCAAATTTTGTGAAAAGGTCAGAAGTGATGGTCTCTCAAAAGTTTAGGTCCTACTGAAAATTTAAAATTTTTTTAAGGGGTTAATCAAAGGTAGTCAAGTGGGGTATCAAATGAAAGGTTTCAATTAGAACTTTAAGAACCTGGAATAAAAAAGTCATTTTATGAATCAAGGGTGCAGGGGAAGGCAAAATGTACCAAAACTTTGTGTCCCCCCCCCCCCCCCCCCCTTCCGATTGGACACGTTTGAGCCGAAAAATCTGAAAAATATCACGAATGTGGGACTTTATGAGTACAAGGACAACAAACACCTCAGATATCGAAATTCACTCAACTTTGTTAATAATAGTTTGACTTATAGATTTTACATTTTCACTCATAAAATTAAAACGGTGACTTTAAACTTTCTGAAATTTTGCTGTTATATAGACTGATATAAGATATTTCTGCCCAGAAAATTTAATTCAGATCGAATCATAATCAAATGAGTTATAGCCATTTCAATTGTATGGAATTACAACAACAATAATACGTGTTTATGGTTGATACAGATTTCAAATTGGCCTAGGCACTTTTATTTTCTTTCAATTTTTATGGAAATTTAAGGAATAGCGCTTAACTTGAATATGTTCAATCGACCGAGCACTCAGCAAATCATTTAAGCTGGATCAAAATGGGGGCTGCATTGTGCTTATGAAAGAAACTGTGCATCTTTTGCAGAAATTGGAACGATTTCATATGAAATTATTGGATGAATAATTCAAGTTGACGATTCACGCTACTAGAAAACTTGTTTCTAACCCTATTATATTTACAAAGACCTTCTGGTAGGAGCACGCTCCTGCTTACTCAACTTGTTTATTACTTTTATCTTGCTATTTGCATGCTGTGCTATTACTTAATTTATTTGCTGTACTATTATTTTATCTATTTTGTAATTGGATTTTTTTCTGTTAAATAGAAATAAATAAATAAGTAAACTGGCTTTCCATCAAACCAGACACTACACTTTTGATAGTGTTTTCTCGAAATATATAATATAACAAAAAGACATTTAAGATTCAGCTCAGTCAATGATTTTAACAATATTGCATCAAAATGTTGGCCAGTTAAAATGGAGTAACACTGGTTTCACTTTTAAAGCAAAAACATATTTATTGTATATGTCATTAAAGTTTTTCTTGAATTAAATCTTTCTATGCACGTATGTCTGCATATCATATGTTAAGTACAATACCCTTCTGACACGAGCCAAGTTCTGTCGAGCCAACTTGTTTTAATTAAGCCCCATACTCCATAACAAAAATGTTCCATTACAGTCCATTGCAAGTGTTCTCATGCAAATTTTCGAAATTGTAACGAGTTTCTTATAAAGTAAAGCAACAGACTGCAATAAGAAATATGTAAATAAAATGCATCACAGTTAAGATTATCTGCAATCAAATGTAGGCCTAAATTTTATCTAAATTTCAAAATCATTTCTCAAACATTTCTTCCCACGTAGCATCCATTTATGAGTTCACGTCAATGATATTGCATTGACTCGTGTACTACATGAAAATTATGCATATGAAAATATCGGAACAAACTAAGCTTACTTGGCTACTGCCTTTCATCCCGTCGTAGGCGTCTTAAAGCGATTCCAATCAGCACAGAGGTGTCCATCAACTCCGTCGATTTGCGAACATGGTACTAAGGATCATTATTATTATACCTTTTTTGCATGATATGCTGTTACATTTTTAATAGGCCCAACATCAATATATTCATATATGAAGGATTTTTTCTTAAGATTTGCAGGCAAATTCCCTAAGGTGACGATGATTGGTCGTTTGAAGGTGTCTGCGTATTGCGTATTGATGGTATGATAACTGAATCGTTGTCCATCAGCGTCAACTTTGACGCGGCAATTCATGCAATCACAGTTGTCTCGTGGTATTGTGCATAGGACACTCATTAGTAGCAAATAAAAACATGGAATTGTTAGTGAACCCAACAATCTCAAATAAGGTAACCTTGCTCCTATGCGAGTTCCTTCATGCAATTCACGACGCGACAAACAATCAACGAAACCTTGTGTCGATATTATTCCTCCACGACCACGGCTATCACATTCGAGCCAACTATCGATCTGTCTAGCAGAATTGTGATCAGATTTTATGTCACGCTTTGCAAAATTTATGCATATTTGCAAGCAGGCCTAAGAGACCGTTTAGCGCGACTACATACTGCACTAGTCGTTTACTCTTATGTCACTTTCATTTTTATGCATTACAACTTTATGCAAGCAATGTTGACCGCCTCGGGGTTACTGCGACTACTCCAAATCGGTTGACTGGTAATGCTAAGGCTGAAGGGAGCCTGCGATTGAATGGAGTTCACGCAATCAACTCCAACTTGTCCAGGTTGGAGCCGTCAGGGCATTTTCGGATTGAAAACTTGAACTCGATCACAGATTTATGGATGGACACATTTGTTCCACGTTCGTAACATGCACAGTGAAATTTAATTGCACTTCATAGCAATTAAAAGCCGCCAGGCGGTGCTTGTGATATGCCGGTTCCAGTAGTGAGTGAAATTAATTACAATCGCGAGTAAGTCGAGTTAGCGTAGAACATGAGTTTGCAATTTCTGATAGAAGCATAAAGCTGTTCAGTGGCCAATAGTTTGGCTATCATAATTCGAAACAAGGCGCTTTATCTGATTCGAATGCGATTGTAAACAAAAATCGAACACGGTTCTGTGACTAAACGGTGGAATAATGATTACTCAAGTGCTTAAGATTTGCTACTGGACATTATATCTTATCACAGCATCGGGCAAATCTGTAATCAAAAGCAGTATAAATCTTGTAAATAATAAATAAGGCATCACAGTCCGACATAACTATGTTGGTTGATAAAGTATAATCGCGTTCGTACGCATTATGGATAATACAATACATTTAGTGGCGCTGAAGTTATAGAATTTTGCTTCGTATTTGGTATGTTCCAAAAAAATTTTTAATAATCGTGGATATGATTCTAAATAAGCTAAATTTACTTTATTTTTCATTCCATATAACATTTTTGAACCCAATGGATCAATGTTTTAGTTCTTTGTCAAAGGTTTTTGGAAAATATGCTTCCTTTACGGATGTTCCAACGAAAAGTGAGCGAGAGGAATGAGCCCAAAAAAGCGTACAATATAGCGAACGTACCGAAAAAATAATTCTTCCGCCGCAATACACTTTCCACACCACTTTTCGCCGACGCTGACCCAGCTCCTCCAACGTTGTCCCAGCTCTTCCAACGCTGTTTTTACTCGCCAAAACACTTTTTTTGGTCGTCAATGCTATCTTAGCTCCAGCAACGCTGTCTTAGCTCGTCTTTCCTAAACCCTCCAAGAATTACCCACCGCATTCACTCGTCCCAATGTCGCAACGTCTTTACACCAGCAGAAGATTACGCCAAAACAGCAGTGAAGCACTATAAGAGTGTCCGGTGGGAAGTTTAGCTTTGTTTTGCAAATGGTTATGTAAAGGTTAAAAAGTTGTATATATGTAGATAAATGCAGGGAAAATTCAGGAATTACAGTCTGTTAAAGAGCGTGGCCAGCATAATTTTGAAATAGTTTATTTAACAACAGTTTTTGGCTTATACATACATTAAATACATTCTGAGGTAACGGACTTTCAGTTTAATAGTGAGTTCAATCACCACCAGCATCAATTATTGCTTGACATCTCCGAGGCATACTTTCCACTAAATTTTCGGCGTATTCGAGGAGAAGCGCCTTCCAAATGAGTCGAATTTGTTAGGAGAGCTGCTTCAAAGTGTAAACACGTTTTTCACGGAGCTTCTGCTTGATGAAGGACCAGACGTTTTCGACAGGATTTGCATCACACGATTGCGAAGGCCAATCAAGTGTCACAATGCATTTTTCCTGTTTAGTCACGTGACGTTCAGACAAGGGAGGTTTTTTCCCAAATGGCGACGTGTGATAACTCGAAACCTTTTTCCTTCAATTTCGCTTGACGTAAGGACAAGCCAGGATTGCGCGAAAACAAAGCCACGATTCGTTTTTCGTCCTTTTTGGTCACTTTTCCTACCAAACCACGATATGGAAGGTCATCAACGGTTTTTGACTCTTTAAATCGTTGAACCCACTTCTTGAAAAACGAAACAGACTTTTTAATGTATTTAACCGCAACTACATAGTTCATTTTTGGTCCTTTAGGGTATGTGCAAAGGAACACGGCCTCGAAGCGCTTTGCGTAAATGGCACTGATCGCGATTTTAGTGTTTTCCCGATGCAAGATTGACTCCGACTGAAATTTATTTTTCAATACGCTAAAGCCAGAGGTTCTCTCTACCGATCAAAAGAAATTTGAAGTCGATATCACTTACCGATCCCAAGCTACGCTGGAAACGCTCTTACTTAACTGACTGTAATGTGAAATATTGAAAAATCTATGACGCAACAAAACAAAAATACTCAGTACAATAATACTCAGTACAATAATTTTTTATCATAATTACGATATTTAATTATTTTTGGCCCTTTCCTTTCAACGTATTGTCGACGTGGCCTCCTTCAAGACATAATCTTTGAGCCTCCTCTTTAGTGGAACATCTGTTTTCTATGACCTACAATTGATCTGGTTCTAATACTTCTTCATTACGAATTTTAGTTAGAGTATTAGAAAAAAGGATATCATTTTGCCGCATTATCTAGGTGAGTTCATAAAATTTTAAAGAACGCCAAAGAGTTGTACCATAGAATTTAGATCTGATTTGTTTGAAGATTGGCGTTGATCTCACTGGTGGTAGCTGCCATAAATCCCCGATAAGAATTATGCCAAGTCCAACATATTATCCACGTTGAAATGAAATTTTTTACAATTTTTGCCTGCATTCATCTAAATACAACTTTTTAACCTTTACTTAATCATTTGCAAAACGAAGCTGAACTTCCCACTGGACACTCTCAGGGCGCCATACTGCTGTTATTAACAAAGTTTTTAAGAAAATGTTTACGTTATAGACTAGCCCCTGAAAGCTTTATTAGAAGGATGAATCTTTCATTACCCGAAAGAGAAAAAATCCCCAGTGATACCGCCAACCGGAAAAGTAAAACAAAACAGTGGACAATGGGATGAGATCGAATACTCAGCTTCTTCACCTTGAAAAAGTGAAACGTATTCACTCGTGCTTCTGTCATCTTCTTATTCATCATATCCCAATAGGAATTATGCATAGGATACCAAAACCACGTGGTGTTGTAGTTAGAGCACTCACCCCGTAAGCCGCAAGTTGTTATGAATTTGTTATTTCTGAAGTAATTTTTCAATTCTAAAGCATCTAGTTACAAGTCAAATATTCATGCTCCTCAGATGGAGCTTCACCAGTGCCAAATCCATGACAACGACTAAACATTTGTTGTCACTTGAAATATAATATAAAAAAAATTGTAATTGAAAACAAAATTTCAAAAGCAAAATAGCAAATGAATTGAAATTAAAAATTCAATACTTCCTTGAGACCAGCATATCACTTTATGTAACCGACCGTGTCACCACGATTATATGTTATAGAAAAATTCTTATTTGGTTACATGACTTTATAGTCTAATGCAGGGATCTATCCTGGGTCCAGACCTGTGGAACCTGTCTTACGATGGGCTACTGAGACTTTAGATGCCAGATGAGTCGCGCTTGGTCGGCTATACGGACGATGTTGCGGCTCTGGTCGCTGGACGCACCGTTGAACAGGTGCAAGTTAGGCTAGGTATGCTAATGCTCCGAGTGAAAGACTGGATGACAGCTCGCGGGCTCAGTTTAGCACTGGAGAAAACCGAAGTGGTCATCTTGACAAAAAAGAGAATCCCTAGAGTAACGGTGATCAGTACTGGAGGTATACGAATCGAATCGAAGCCATCGGTGAAGTACCTGGGGCTACCGATCGACTCGAAGATGAGTTTCTCTGAGCAAATCAGGGCAACGGCTGAGAAGGCTGCTTTAGGAATATCGGCTCTAAGTTGACTTACGGCCAACATAGGGGGCCCCAGCCCGTCAAGAAGACACCTCTTGATGAGAGCTAAAGGGTCATTGCTACTGTACGGAGCAGAAGTATGTGGCGACGCTCTCAGCAAGGAAGTGTACCAAAAGATATCTTCTTCTTCTTAGCACTACAGCCCCTTTCGGGCCTTCACATCCTGCAAATAGCGCCTCGACCGGTCTCGGTCCATTGAGCGCGTCCGCCAATTTCGAACTCCGAGCAGCGATGAACTGTCTTCGTCGACCGAGTCAAACCAGCGTTTCCTCAGCTTCCCCACTGGCCTCCGGCCCTTAGTTCTCCCAACGAATACCTTTTTGGGTATCCGTTGTTCGTCGATACCATTCATGTCGCCAGCCCATTGCGGCTTCCGCAGTCTTACAATCGTTGAGACCTCCAATTCGTCAAAAATTTCATACAGCTCATGGTTGCATTGAACTCACCATTAAACCCCCGTCTAGCTTCGCTCCGATTATCCGCCTCAGAACCCATCGCTCAAAGGGGCTCAATATATTTGCGGATGCTTGGGTTAGGGTCCATGTTTCACACCCATAGCATAACATAGGTCTTATCACAGATTTGTATACTTGGAGCTTTGTTTTCCTGTGTATGCAGCTGGTCTTCAAAATTATCAAAAGTGAATAAAATATTTTATTTGCGAGCTATATTCTTTGGCTTATTTCGTCTCTTTCATTACCCGTTTTCGTCATTTTGGCGCCTAGATACACAAATTTGCCAACATTTTCGATACCGTACTCGCCAAGTGTATTATTTTGTGTGTTTGAGATATTTTTCCTCGACCGCGTCATGATCTTTGTTTTATTTTCATTGATTTGTAGCCCTAATAGTTTTGCTTCGCTGTCGAGTTTCACTAAAGTTCTTTGGCAGTTGTTAATGACTGTGACAAGATGTTGATGTCGTCCGCCTAAGCTACTAATTGGCCTGACTTTAATAGTAATGTACGTCGTTTATCGACAAATAGCTTCCTTATGCCGTACTCCAGAGATAAATTGAATAGCAATGGGGCCAGTCCATCTCCCAGCTGTAGCCCGATATTTGTGTCAAAGGCATCGTTGAGTTGGTTATTGATGCTGACTTGGGAGGTCGTGGACGTCATTGTCATTTTGGTCAGACGGACTAATTGGGCTGGGATGCCAAAGCAAAGCATTATTTGGTACAGTACCTTATGATCAATACTGTCGTATGCTTGCTTAAAGTCAACGAAAATTCGGTGTACGTCTATGTTGAACTTCCAGCAGTTTTCAAGTACCTGCTTGACTGTAAGCAATTGGTTTATCGTCGATCTACCTGCTCAAAAACCACCTTGATACTCCCGAATAATATAGTTAGCGTATGATTTGATTTTATATTCTAAGATTTTAGAAAATATTTTGTACGCCGTATAAAGTAGTGATATGCCTCTATAATTTTCGCACTGCAGCTTGTCTCTTTTTTTGTGGGTAGGGAATATAATTTATGGGCTCCACTTGTTCGGCTTATGTTATTGTTGCCAAAAATTCTGGATGACATTGTGAATAGCTTTATGAAGACTACTGCCACCATATTTGATGATCTCCACTGGAATCTCATCGATTCCCGGCGCTTTATTATTCTTTTGGGCTTTGATGATGGAACAAACTTCATCCGGAGTTGGTGGGGCCAATGGAGGCTCTCCACAGACATCTATTGGCTCCAATGTTCTGGAGCTGTGCGGAGGATTAAGGAGGCTCTTAAAATATGATGCACATCTTTCCTTAATCTTGGTTTCATCAGCGATGATATTGCCGATGTCATCACGACAGAGCGTGGTTTTGGGCTGATAACCACGTTTCAGGCTTTTCACTACTTTGTATGCTTGCCTTGTACTGTTGCTCGCTAAACTTACATCTATAATTCTCAATTGGTCGTCATAGTAGTTTCTTTTCTTAATCCTAATTATATTATTCGCTACTCTTCTGAGATTTTCATAGTGTTCTCTCTTCCTTCTGGTTTTTCTACCTATGTATTCTTTGTACGCCTGATTCTTTTTATCTAACGCATTCTGGCACTCATCATTGAACCAATCATTCCTCTTGCGCCGGGCTTGATGTCCAATCGTCTGTTCTGCCACGGTCCTAATAGCCGCTATCACTTCCATCCAGAGGTCGTTGCTCGTCTTTAACGATGCATCTGATAAGATGGGAGCCAGCTGGTTGTCGAGGGTCTCCGTGAAATTTTTGGCCACAGATGGCGTTTGGAGCGTTTCCATGTCAAACCTTGGTAGCGGACTGGTCTTCACTGAATATGCCTTTGACATACGAGATCGGTAGGTTCATTTGATCAAGTAATGATCTGAGTTACAATTGGCTCCTCGGTATGTAAGTATGCTCGAGGCCCAAGGTTGTTAGATCAGAACATGATCGATCTGGTTTTGTGTGTTGCCATCCGGTGATACCCAGGTCATTTTATAAATGCGTCAATATGGGAGGCAAGTCGAATGTATGACTAGATTTCTGCTACATGCAAAGTCAATCAGGCGCTGGCCGTTGTCATTTGTTTCATCGTGGAGGCTATATTCTCCAGTCGTTCCCCGGAGTGAAAGCTCATTGCCAACCTTAGCGTCGAAATCACCCAGAGTTATTTTTGTGTCGTTTGTAGGCAACGAGTCGACCAGTCTTTCAAGGTGATTGTAGAATCTTTCCTTCGTTTCTTCGTCCTTTTCTTCGGTCGGAGTGTGAACATTAATAAGCCAGATTTTGAAGAATTTTGCTTTTATACGGATCGCACACAACCGTTCATTGACTGCCTTAAAATCAATAACGCGCGATTTGAACACCCTATCCACATATATATATATATATATATATATATATATATATATATATATATCAAATCGCGCGTTATTGATTTTAAGGCAGTCAATGAACGGTTGTGTGAAATCCGTATAAAAGCAAAATTCTTCAAAATCTGGCTTATTAATGTTCACACTCCGACCGAAGAAAAGGACGAAGAAACGAAGGAAAGATTCTACAATCACCTGGAAAGACTGGTCGACTCGTTGCCTACAAACGACACAATATATATATATATATATATATATATATATATATATATATATATATATATATATATATATATATATATACAACACAATATATATATATATATATATATATATATATATATATATGTATATATATATACCTATATATATATATATATATATATATATATATATATATATATATATATATATATATATATATATATATATTGGAAAGTCTAAATTCCTTTTCATTAAGAAAGTTTTGCAGAGACCGAAACAAAAGGTAGTCTGATGGTGCTACGTCTGGACTATACGGTGGATGCATCTAAACTTCCCAATTTCAATTTTTGCCTGGTCATCAAAGATGTGTGTGGTCTGGGATTGTCATGGTGGAAGACAACGCCCTTCCTATTGAACAATTCTGGCCGATTTTTTTGACTTGCTTGTTGCAATCTGGTTAACTGCTGATAGTGCAGAGCCGAATTGAGTGTTTGGCCAGGTTCTAGCACATCATGATGTACAATTCCTTTCCAATCCCACCATATATACAGCATTACCTTATTTGGTGTCAATCCTGGCTTTGAAGTCGTTTGTGATGATTCACCTTTTTTGACCATGATTTTTTTCGAAGGATATTCTCGTATCTTACCCATTTTTCATCGCCCCTAATGATTTACTTCAAATGCGTTGCGTTTTATTAGCATTTCGTAAATGGAAATTCGGTCGATCAAATTTTTTTTGTTAATTCATGCGGCACCCAAACGTCGAGCTTCTTTGTGTATCCAGTCTTACGCAAATGGTTCAAAGCTGTTTGGTGATGGATATTCAGTTCTTTAGCAATATTCTGGCTGCTTATGTGTCGGACGTCTTCAATTTTTTGTAAGATTCCATAGACTTTTCCGTGATTGGTCGACCTGAGCGAGGTGCATCTTTGACATCAAAATTTCCAGAACGAAAGCGAGCGAACTATCTCTTGCTTGTGGCTTTTGGTAAAGTATCTTGACCGTAGACACCACAAATTTTTCACAAGCCTGCGATCATTCTCACCTTGATCGTAGCGATATTATAAAATAAAACGAATTTTTTCAGAAATTTCACTCATTTTTAAATTGTCCATGTGAAAATTGTAGATTGGAATGCCACCTTTCAAACGCATGTCAGTTTGACTCAATCTGATAAGTATTGCCTGATATATGACAACGAACACCATCTAGTGACAAAAAAGGCTCAATACTTTTTAAAATATCATATATATATATATATATATATATATATATATATAAATAGATGTCTTCTCTACAACACCCTAAGACTTCCAAATATAAAAGCAACGAATCCTAACAGAACAAAAAATCTTCCTCTTCATAGCACTACAATCCCCCTCAGGCCTTTACTTCCTGCAAATAGCCCCTCCAACCCCTTTTATGCAAGATTCAACGAAGGGGTGTTGGTTAACTTACATCACCTAACCGAGCAAAAGATGCGAAAAGGAGTTTTCGGTTGATTTTGCTTCTGTAGCGTCAGCGCCAGCAAAAATTCCAGGGCCTCTTCCTAGGAGATTTTGTTTTTGCTTTAGCACTTCAGCCCTTTTCGGGCCTACACTTAGAGATACTTAGAGTATCTCATTATCTTGATCGAATTGTATTGGCACTCAGGAATATGATATGGGCAGTACTACACTTTGGCCGTGAGTCCGTCCACCCTTCTGCGATATGTTCTGATTTTAAACCGATTGATATCACAACTGAACGAGCTCATTGTTCGTCTGAAGAACCAATTAAAGCCAGGGACTGTCAGCTTACGCAGCGAACACTCTGGCCACTATACCTCACTGACTAACTAGGAAAAAGTTAGTAGGGTTTTATATACTCGTATTCTAAGTAAAATTTGTAACAGTTTTGATATTCCTCTTGTTTTGAACTTAAATACTAAATTGATAAAGAAAGAGAAAGCCCAAACTTTCATTAGTACCAAAGTTTTCAAGGGAAAAAAATTCAATGAGAAAATGATTGAAAAATAAGAAAATGAATAGAGAAGCGTAAAAGTTGCGTCGGGTATTAATTGTATTGTAAAAAATTTTCGCTTGCACTAACTGAGAATATTCTTTCCTGAAGTGCAACCCTGCACGAGGACTTGTATCGATAAATGTCAGTGACTTTGGGTTTTCTTTCCTCCTTGAGGTCTTAGGGAGTGGCATCTGTGAGAAGATTGCCGGCTTAAATCAGTTTTATATCTGATGAACGCATCAAACTGTGAGAACTATCACAAGTTGGAAGTAGATGAATCGGCATTCCCTAATCGTAAAAGAATTAGCACCGGCAAGCTTATTTGCGCCCTATTGGACAAGTGAATGGTGCTCTCACGCCCGCCTCCAAATGAGCTTACTTGGGTCTAAAGGCCTCATTGGGGCACCCCCAGTTTTTGGGCGTAGCATTGGTTACTTGTATTACCTGACTGGCTCCTGGGAACATCTTCGAAACTAGTCAATTACTACCTTTAATAAGCCGTAAAGTTTATTGAAATCAATTCCTAATAAACGTTTATCAAATATAAGCTTAAAAAAATTATTAACAGGAGGAATTGAAAAACACATATTTAAGCAACGAATGCTAGACGTTGAATATTAAATATTCCTTAACCCTATTCAAAAAACATGCAATATGATCTTATGTCCGCAAATATATTGAACGCCTTTGAGCGATGGGTCCTGAGGCGAATAATCGGAGCGAAGTTAGACGGGGACCAATGGCAAATTCAATGCAACCATGAGCTGTGTGAAATTTTTGACGAGGCGGAGGTCTCAACGATTGGGAAACTGCGGAAGCTGCAATGGACTAGACACATGAATTGCATGGACGAACAACGGATATCCGAAAAAATATTCATTGGGAGAACTGAAGACCAGTGAGGAAACCGAGGCAACGCTGGTCTGACTCGGTCGACGAAGACAGTTCATCGCTGCTTGGATTTCGAAGTTGGTGGACGCGCTCAATGGACGGAGATAGTTGGAGGCACTAGTTGCAGGAAGTGAAGGCCCAAGAGGGGCTGTCCCGTTCTTGTCCTATAAATGAGGTAAACTAAATCTTCTTCGTTCGGGAAGTGACTGCACAGATACAATGCACGCTCGAAGTTATGAGAGCTTTATTAAATAGTTTTTATTTGAAAAGCCGTCGGGTTTTGCTTTTTTTAGTGAACAGAAGCATTTCGACTCTTTTGAGTCATCTAAAGAATCTTTTTGGTAGTCTTGTGATTCTAGTTGAATTACCAGTTGATCAAAAAGATTTAATGGCATGCATAACAATTATATTCTTGCTTTTTAAGAAAAATCCGTGCAATTATATTTTATGGGGCCACTATTTTGCTGCAATATAACCAAAGTCATTAAATATCTTAAATATACAATATTATTGCTGTTCATTTCATCTGAAAATTTGGAGAAGAACCAATGAAAAGTATAGTGATTGGTTCGATGAAAGACCCAATAAGCGGTTCAGATTTGACATATCGGGTATTTTGGGTTTGGCAACGCTAATATCATTCTTTCTTTCACAGAAATTCAGTATATTATTTCTTGTTGAGAAAATGAGTCAATTAACGTGTCGGGGGGGGGGGGGGTGGGTTGAACAACTTAAAATTCATGGGGATTTTGTTAAAAAATCTTCTTTTCGGACAAGGTGCATTTCAATCTCGGCGAGTATGTAAATACACGCAAGACTCTCGCATTTGAGGATCGAAAAGTTTACAATAATATCTGGAGAAGCCAATGCATCCATTGCGTGTTATTGTGCGTATTTCCTCATAAATGAGGCCGACACGACTGTGACGGTCAACACAATCAACTACCGCTACATGTTAACATATTTTTTATGGCAATATCATGAAGATATTAATTTGGATGACCTTTGGTTCAAGCAAATCGTATGCTACATACATCGGGTGTAACAATAACCGAACCGCGTTGAAAATCCGATAGCCGTATCATCAGTCTAAATAGTGACGGGAATTGGCCGCCAAGAAACTTTGATTTGATGCCTTTGCACTATTATTTGTGGGGTGCCAAGGCAAGTATTACACGGAAGATCCCCAAACCCCCCAAACAATTGATTATTTGAAAGCAGCCATTGCCAAAATAGAGCCGCACACAATCCAAAATCCAACAGAATGAAGTAAGCTAAGGCCAGCTGTGGGTTCCATTTGAATGAAATCATTTTACGTAAATAACCCAAAATATTGTACTTTTAAACAAAAAAATAAACTTACAAAAATATTAAGCCGTTTTTGTTTTATTAAATTTTTAAATTTGAACTTCTTATTGGGACACACTATATTAGATCGTGTATGATTGTTGTAATCCTAGAAAATTCACACGGCTATAACTTCTGTAAATATGATTCGATTAATCATTTAAACTTATAGAAGTAAAGGAAATTTTATAGGACTACTTGAATATCTAATCTCATGAAATTTAATAATACTAATAGAGTTTTACTGTTGAAATTTTTCATTTATAAATCCCACTACCACGGATAAAGTTCAACGAATTACGACCTCTAAACTTTTGGTTATTGGGTTTAGCTACATGATTTTTCACCTTTAAATTCTAAGTACTTATTTTCATGAATATATTAATAAATTCAATCAAGTGTTAATAGCATGTACCTTAAATGTTGAAACTGGGGAAAAATACGATTCTCGTTTCAAAAGGCTACCATTTCGTTTTACGATTACTGATGTCACTTGTTGAACTAATTCTTAAAGATATTAATGGTATGTATGATTCCTGAAATTTTCATTCAAATCCTGAATTTTTGTTCAGTAGTAACAATGAATAGATGTGTTTTGTTTGTTATTAAAATTTAGTTATTTTAAATTATTAAAATATTTCATTAGAGAATAGGGAAAAAGGAAATCTTCGAGCATTTCCCGATTGGACAAAGGGAAAACTTGTACAAATATTGCATGACTAGGACTTTGTCCTCTGCAATTGAGGACAATGATTTAATTTTTCTGGTGTTGAAGAAACTATTCACGTGTCAAAAATTTTCCAATTGAAATTCGAGAACATTGCAAAAAACTTTGAACTTGTCGAAATTCCGGCACAAGCTGAAATCAAGAAAATCAAGTCCCAAGAATGCAAGATCCTCACAAATAAAATTTTCAAAAAATTCATTGAGAAGGAACTTCAAGAAGTCAAAACAATAGACAATCATCTCGCTACAATGTCGGTTGTAGATCCTTGCATTACTACAAACTAGCCAAATGAAGTCATCATGACAGACATAGAAAGATTTTTAAAACAAGCCTTAGATATAGCAATTCACGTGGATGTTAATGAAAAAAAAATGATATGTGCCCGGGTAGGGTAATAATGATGAGACTTTTAATAATCCAGATGCTCACCCTGTGTATTGCGTGTTATGCTCCTCAACCGGTTATCCAGCTTACTTTTCTGGCTATCCAGAAAGGGTTAAATTAAGCACTAAGCTGGCAAAAAAAACGTGCTGCAAAAGCAAATCCAATTTCGTTTAATAATCTATGTAACAATATTCCAAGGACCTCTTTCACTCCAGCTTATAACAAAATACTCTAACGTCTTAAAATCAAATGATGAATCTCGATACTGTCTTTTAAAATTAAGCAATAATCTGTTCTCCACTTTGGCATATCTCCAGCTACTTTATTAAAAAATCTAAGGAATTTCTTACCTCATACAGTCTGCTGTTTCCAAAAGAGCGACCTGAAGCCTTATTTAATTTCTTTATTAGCATTGCGAGCAATAAATAATTTAAAAATTATTACAATGAATTTTACTGTAATTCCTCTGAAACTTATGATAAGCAATTTGCTCTCCAAAATATTCTTTATGAGTTTGAGGAACACATTGTTTTTTTTAAATGAAACTCGGTTAAATTTATGGCGCAAACCTTAAAAATCAAAATTACATACTGTTTTGCTTTTATACGAGTTGTGACAATTAAGTAATGAGACTTGTGGTAAACCTGCGACTTTGAAATTCCCTTCCCCTTCCCCGGTATATTTCCCCTCTCGATTGATGTACAGGGTTTTCCAATAAGAGGTGCTATTTTGAATAGCCCGCTATTTTGGTACATGTCACTTTTAAAGCTGTCATTTTTTGACATTTGACAAGCAAAAACTACACCATTTATAAAAATGGAACAGTACATACTTCAACAATGCACTGAAAATATTAAAATTGACTTTAAAAATGTTGAAATTTTGGCAGAGACGGTTCGTAAAACTCGAACATTTTTGGGTCGTCGTGAAGCATCTTGTCGGACCGCAATACAGAAATTGGTGGAAAAATTCGAGCTGTTGGGACAACTTAGTGATGTGAAGAATAAGCCCGTGCACGTCACTCAAGAACAGCCGAGAATATTGCTGCTGTAGCCAAAAGTGTTGAATAAAACCCAGGTTTGTCCATCCCTAATCGTTCATTGGAATAAGGCATTCCACAAACGTCATTATACCGTATTTTGCATAAAAACTTGGGTCTTAAGGCTTATAAGGTTCAGTTAACACAAGAACTCAAGCCGGCCGATCATCAACAACGTCGTGTCTTTGCTGATTGGGTCCTTAAAATGCATGGAAATGATCCGGAATTCCATCAAAAAATAATCTTGAGTGATGAGGCCCATTTCCACCTCAGTGGCTTCGTAAACGAGCAAGTTTGTCGCATCTGGGGCTCGTAAACCCCAAGAATTATCGTTGAAAAGCCTCTGTATCTGCAACTTGAGACTGTTTGGTGAGATTGTTGGTCCGGCGGAGTCACTGGACCTTACTTTTTCAAAAACGAGGCTGAAGCAACAGTTACGGTGAATAGATTGCGCTATCGAGAGATGATTAGTGAAATTTATGGCCGGAATTGGATGGTATTGATCTGGAGAACGTTTATTTTCAACAAGACGGCGCTACGTACCACACAAGCAACGAAACCATTGATCTGTTGCGGGAAAAGTTTCCGGACCGTGTTATCTCTCGAAGAGGTGATCACAATTGGCCGCCAAGATCTTTTGATTTAACACCTTGCAACTTCTTCCTTTGAAGCCACATGAAAGAAGAAGTCTACGCCAACAGCCCAGCGTCAATTCAAGACCTCAAAGATGGAATTCGTGAGGCTATCGAGGACATAGGGCAGCCACTTTGTGATTTGGTTATGGAAAATTTCATGAAAAGGATATGGTCCTGTAAGCGTGGTCGTGGTGGTCATTTGCCTGATGTTATTTTTCACTATTAACAACATACCTTTCTCTTTATAATGATATAAACATTCGATCGTTTATATTAAAAAATGACATTTTTCTTTTAATATCAAAATAACACCTCTTATTGGAAAGCCCTGTATTTACCATTGCTCTAGCTTGTTTAGTTCGCCTGCTGTGTCGAAATCAAGAGCAACGTGTCGCGATAAAATTTTGCGCCAGATTGAGCGAAACAGCTTCGCAAACGTACGTTAAAATTGTGAAAGTGCATGGTGATAGTGCTCTTAGTCGTGCCCAGGTGTTTCGTTGGCATAAAAAGTTTAAGGAGGGGCATGGAAGACGAGGTGCGGAATGGGAGACCCGTCGAAGTGCGGACTGACGCAAATGCGCAGCGTGTGCGTGCCCTAATCTTTGAAGATCGGCGTTTAACAGTTCAAATATTGGCCTCGGAACTGGGTTTGAACTGTGAAAAAGTCAGACAAATTTTAACCGAAAATTTTGAGATGAAAAAGTTGTGGACGAAGATGGTTCCAAAGAAACTCAGCGTGTCCCAGTATTCGGCCTCTAAGCGGATCGCCTTATTGCAACAGCCGCCTTATTCACTCGATATGTCGGTGGTCAAAGGAACCCATTTTGAGTCAATTACGGACATCCAGGTGGCCGTGACGAGGGTACTCGCCGATATCCCAGCCGATGCGTTCCAGAAATGTTATGAAGCCTGAAAAACGTGCTGGAATCGTTGTATAGCTGCCCAAGGAAACTATTGTACTTTAAAAGGGGATGGCACAGTTGTAGAATAATTTTTAAATACACGTTTTTCATGGAGTCAGTCTCATTACTTAATTGTCACACCTCGTATTGTTAGATAAACAGCCATCTTTGCTCATTCTGAGCATGTTTTTATTTGAGCACCACAGCGCCTTTTGGACCTTTGCTTACAGATAGTTGGAAGATCTCATTATCTTTTTTCATGATAGAATAGAGTGTGAAGCACCTGACCTCTGAGAGTATGAAATGCCTAACCTCTTGGGGTTCACATCCTGACCTAGTTGTAATGAAATTATTTAATCGACACGCACCTTAAGAGAATGTTAATTGTTATATCTCGCCTATCAAATCCCTTTTTGCAGATAATTCCTCGTTAATTACTCTTTCCTTATAAGATCCACATAAGCCATTATTTTTTTCATTGGGTTTTGAATCTTATATCATAATTCAAACATAAATTTCTCTTATTAATAGTCTCTCTAGAATCTTAAAAGACCTGCAATATATTAATTTTTGCTTTTTTATTCCGCAGATACGAAAAATCATCATTCCAATCATCCTCGCAGTGATGTTGGCAATGTCATCGAAGGCGGGGTATGTTTATCCACAGCAAATTGTCCCTTCAATTTACACTTCTTCATCCAACTTTGGATCATCCTTTACATCAGCGGCACAAACTGCACCAACACAAGCGGCACTTGCACAATCACAACCCCGTATAACTAACACCAATAACCAAAATCGTGGCTCTTTCAGATCAATCAACCCACTTAATGCAGGCATTTCATTCATCGATAATAACTATCTTCCTGATTCAACGTCCTATGTCGTTGATGGACGCGTCTTGAAACAATATTTGGTTGAGGAAGATCAATTCGACGATATATTGCCGCCAAGCGATTTGGGTACAAATCCAGTCTTACTAGATGACTTCAGCAACCTTTTCGATAAATATGCCAGGGTAAGTCGGGATTACTTAGCACTTCGATCGAGCAATGGAGCCACAACAATCATCCAACCAGTAACAAGAAATCATGGCCCCGTAGCTTTAGGCTCCGGATCACTTGGCTACATTCGCAGACCCAACGGAGGAGTTTTCCTAGGATCAGGATCGTTAGGATACATAAGCAATCAACAACGAGTGAATGATGTGAACGATGCTAGAGCACCAAAAGGTACGGCTCCAGGCCCAACCAGCTTTGGAGACAGTCCGACTCCTTTATTCTAGATATATTTAAGCTCAAGTTAAAATTTGCATCCTATTTATTTAAATTTGTATTAAGATGTATGTTGGTTACCAATAAAGTTTAAGATTGCAAATATTGTGATCGTTTCCAATTTTTTGTGAATTTGATATTGCGCACATGCCGCTATTTTATATTTTCTTTAATTGTTATAACCTCCATAAAATTTATTTAACTGGCAATTATCAGCTCATAAACTTGAATGGCACTTTAAAAGTGCAAGAAGGCGAAACACGTTCAAAGACATAGCACGAGTTAATTGATAATTAATTGCGATAATTTCAGGTATATCTACGCTGCCTCCGTGCACACACCTCCAATTATAATTATGACGTTTTTCTGCATTGATAACTTTGAGCATTAAGCAGGCTTGGACGTAATTTAACACATTTGGTACCGAGAGTTTTCCCATTTCATATAATGTGTAGCTTGTAATTAGCAAATACTGTGAGCCGAAAAAGTTACCATGCAGTTACTAAAACTTACTTTAAAAGGTGTTTACTGGACCAATTTTGAAAATTAAAACTACATCTTATTTGTGGATGAGATGGTAGCAAATTTCATTGGTATTAAATTTCAAAGTGTGTCTACAAAATAACAGACTTCTACATACGAAAGTTCAATTTGGTTATGAAAGTTATGAAAAAATGTTTGCGGACTCTATATCTTATTGCCGACATTTCATAAAAGTGCAAGTGATATCATCAAACTTAATTAGATAATGGGTGAAATGGATCTAATTCACTTATAATTTAGTAATTATTTTGTCAACTGCTTATGGCAAATGGGCAAAGCTAAATATATGACAAATCAGGCCTGAATGCATATTTAAATTAGGTATGTTTGGAGAAAAAACGCTTCGAAAAATAGGGCCAAACAGTGGGGAGAAGTTATTCGAGTGTGTAAACCATTACAAGGTGCCATAGGAATAACGTTTTGCAATTGACTGCTGGAATGATTTTACAAATTCTCGTTCGTTCGAGAAAATTTTCGAAGGAAATCCAAGCCGACCTGTCATTGGTTATAGACATGAAATCTTGGAATATGACAACGGACTGTACCATGGACTGTACCCATCAAGTCGACAAGTCCGGACATTCTTAGCCTACTCCGAAGTGGCTGCTGGCTAGCTAGTTCGAAGAGAAATTTCGGTCACAGGTCTTTCAAGAGCAGACTAAGTCCGAAATACAAAAATCAGCCACTGGTTTACATGCCCGATTTTAAACGCGTCGAACAACTTTCACCAGCTGTACTTTAACTTACTCTACTCACCCGTAAAAAGGATGTTTGCACGCAGCCTTCCACCACAGGCATTTTTGTCAACAAATCCCTGGCTTTAGAGATTGTGGCAGAAAGTTAGCCGGTCTATAATGTTCTTATCGAAAAATAAAGATTTCTTGCGTTGTCTACAGGCTTGCCGGTCCCAGTTAGTCGACCAAATGTATCGCTGAACGATTCGCCACAGCACATTTTTAAGTGGCCTCCGGAGAGCTGTTAAGCCGTTTCGTCCTGGTCTATTTCCAGCCAATGTTCGAATTTTCCTTTTTGCTTCTGCTAAAAGCACCGACGATTGACCACTATTTTTTCACGCTATTCTTACTGAACCTAAGTATCCTGTATATGTTGCTGCAGCTGTATCCCAATGATGCATGCGTTGAATTGCAATACGTTTTTGAATTGAATTACTTATCATTATCGTTAAAAAAATTCCAATTCAATTCGTTGAAGATTCTCGAAGTTTTTAAAATTTCCACAAAATATTGGTAAAATTTAGGTCTTTCGATAAATTTGGTACTTTCACTTCAAGTAACGAAATCTGAATGAATAAATTTTTATTTTCAAACTTCTTTTTACTGTACGGGAGTTAACATCTAAGGCTAATAAAAAAATTCTCGTTGGCAGCACCAGCCGGAAAGGTAAATTTCTCGTATGTAGCGTAAAGTTTCGAAAAAGAATTTGGCTTGCCTACTACTAAACTTCTTTCTGCAATTTTCGTAGTACCACATGGGTATTTATTAACATAAAAAAATCTGGCCACGTTCGTTTTTAGAGACCTTTTATCGGGGCGCAAATAATTAAATTAAATTGAGTTGCACACGTATGGATTACATATTGAAAATCGGCGGATAATAAATTGTTGTAAACATACAAAAAACCGCTTTCGCCCTTCACGCATTTGCTGTTTACACTGTTCACAGTGGTAACCACACAAAGGCTTAAATAGCTCGAATAGTTAATTTCAAAAGATTTCCATAAAAGTTTAATCAGCACTTGCGTTGCCATTAATATATACATTTTCAATTTTTTTCTGAACTATGAGAGCCGTCATTTCGATTTTTATTGAAATCGGCTGCTAAAAATATTAGGCTGTAAATTTTCGACTTTTTTATTTGTCATTCGATTTGCATAATTAAATTAAATTAACTTGCCTTAATAACTTATAATTTCAAGTTTCAACGGAATCTGTTGAGAGCCTTGGCTGCTAGAGGGCTACAGAAATAAAAAACATTGTATGCCACCCCTCCTGTATGGGGAGACCCCCCTTAAATACCTTAAAATATTTTCTTGCACTGCAAATTTCAAGAGGCACCACTTTTGACCTACGTAGAAAATTTCCTCATTCTAGCTCATGTGGTTTGCGAGAAAACTTGTTATGACGCACGAACAAACGGGCGGACGGCCGGACAGACAGACAAGTCGCGATTTTATAATTTTTTAGGGTATTTTTAAAAATATTTTACAATATCTTAAAAATGATCTGGTTTATAAATCCTTTCAAGTAAAGTCATTTAAAACGTTTCCATGAAAAATATTCATTATTTCAGTTGGCACTAAAATAGCGAATTGCGCTTGCCTTCAGACCTTTGGGGGCCGCCATTTTGAATGCATGCATTTGATTTTGGATTATTTTAAATCTTTGTATGCAAGGACCTCATCAATCAATGTACTATCTCGTTCAAATAGGAGTTTCACTTCAGACAGGACTAAATAATTCAATTTTTAGTGAAAATGGCAGCTAAAAATATTAGGCTTTAAATTTTCGACTTTTTTATTTTTCATTCAATTTTAATAATTTCCTGCAAAAAAACAAGAACATAGTGCAGAGATCCATAATCTCAAGTTTCATCAAAATCCGTTGGAAAATGTGACCGCTAGAGGGCCACAAAAACATGAAAAAAACGCATATTTAAACGGCCGCCATTTTGAAATTTGCACATGTATGATCACCAAAATATCAAAGACTGTAGGTGTAAGTAATGTCTATCTTGAAACCAAGATTCATATATGTCGGATCAAAATTGCGACTTTTTATAGCCTTTGAAATTTTGACCTTCAACTGGCCGCCATTTTGTTTTTTGCAACCTGACCTCCAGTTTTTTTACGTAATTCTTTAGATACTTGTAATTTCTATCAAACTACCGAATTTCATGAAAATCTGTTGAAAGCTTTGACCACTATTACAACAACAAAATTTCGCACGTTTTTCGACCTTTGAGCGGCCGCCATTTTGTTTCTGCCGTACCGACTTTAGATTTTTTATCGTGAGATTCATCACATACATCAATGGACCTTTGTGCTAAATTTCATCCAAATCGGAGCCATACTTTGGTCAAAACAGAAATCATGGTTTTTCATCTAAAATGGCCGCCATTTTGTTTTTGCCCGGCCGATATAGCTGGTTCACGAACTTAACCGAGATAATTACTCAATACACCTTTCCTGAAAATTTGGTGAAAATCAAAGCAAAATGGCAACCTCCAGCGTGGTCACAATTTCCGTTACATCCCATATATATATATATATATATATATATATATATATATATATATATATATATATATATATATATATATATATATACAAATATATATATATATATATATATATATATATATATATATATATATATATATATATATATATATATATATATTTATATATAATATATATATATATATATATATATATATATATATATATATATATATATATATATATATATATATATATATTTATATATAATATATATATATATATATATAAAAATATATATATATATATATATATATATATATATGATGCTCTCCGCAATAGGTAAATTTCTCTCGAGAAATTTACCTAAAATTCCCAAGTAATTATGGGTCTGCATATTCTACCTGTAATTAGGTGTACCTACGAATCCTCTTCGAATTTTCGTACCTGTTTTTGCTCACTCTTAAATAAAAGTCATTATATTCATATTATCGTTTAGATTTCTATTTGCGGTCTTATGGAAATTAATTAAAGCTTTTTAGCTACACATATGAAAATTTAAAGTTGGCATGATTTTTGCGCCACTCTGTATGTACTAATATATGTTGAAGAGGAACTATACCGAATTAATCTTCATTAAATTTGGAAAGATTTTATAATATGCACCTTTCAAATCAAAGTATTGTGGCACTTAACGATGATATTAATTCGTATTTTCAAATCCCAGAAAATATTCACTATTGGATGGCTTTCAAACAAATTTCAAGCAAAGCTCAATTAAAATAATATTGGATGCAAGTTTATGAAATAAAATTATATATAAAAAAAATAGTAATTAGAAGAAATTAACGTAAATAACAAATTTGGTTTAGTCTAATCATCCGCATCGATGGAAGGAACCTCTACTAACCCAGCCATTGGATTGTGGCTTTCTTTATGCTGTAGAAGTTCTCGCCAGGAATGGAGAGTTCTTGCGCATGAAGTCCACCATCAGGGCCTTAAGTTCGGTTTTTTTTTTGTTTGGTAGGGAGGTGAATGCTATTTATGCACAGAGTGTGGGACTCCCATGCGCGACTGGACTACCCACTAAACACCTCCCCTGTCAACCTGAGAACCCAGCCTGGAACCGTTTGACACATTACTTCGGGCCAGGTCTCGTTTTGTTACGCCGTGGGGTGCCATCTAGCTGAGGAGTCCCTTTCCTAGCGGGAGGGGAGAGGGGAAGAAGAAATGCAAGAAGAGCGATCCCCAGCCCCAGCGCCCCCGGCTGCTGTGAGTCCCTTTTATATTTTAGGACTGCCCAAGCATAATGTGCCACCTGGCTCCATTTGTCAACCGATTCGAGCATCACCGCAACTATATTATCTGGGGTGAGCTCTCCCGTCTCCCTGTAGAGGTCCCTTCGGAGCCTGACCCATTCGGTACACGCAAAAAATGTGTGGCCGGCATTGTCCTCCTCTCCTGGGCAAAATCGACAATCGGGAGACCGTGACTTACCGACCTTGTGCAGGTAAGGCTGAAAACACCAGTGCCCGCTCAAAAGCTGGGTCAGATAGAAGTCAGTCTCACCATGCCTTCGATTTAGCCACGGTCTTACATCCGGGATGAGGCGCGCAGTCCACCTTCCCTTTGTGCAATTCACCCAAGACTGCTGCCAATCGTTTAGCGAGCGCTGTCTCTTCTCGCGGACAACTATCTCCCTCGCATCCTCGTTTCGGCGCAGGTAAATAGCGCGGCGCTCTCGAGCAAGGAGGGCGACAGGTATCACGGCTGCAATCACTCTCAGCGCCGAGTCGGAGACTGTTGGGTACGAAGATGCAATTCTCAGTGCTCTCCTTCTCTGTACCTGTGCCAAAAGTTTTCGGTATACCTCCTTGCTGAGAGCGTCGCCCCATACCTCTGCTCCGTACAGTAGCATTGACCCTACAGCACTCATCAAGAGGCGTCTTCTTGATGGGCTGGGTCCCCCTACGTTGACCATAAGTCGACCCAGGGCCGATATTCCCGAAGCAGCCTTCTCAGCCGTTGCCCTGATTTGCTCAGAGAAACTCATCTTCGAGTCGATCAGTAGCCCCAGGTACTTCACCGCTGGCTTCGATTCGATTTGTATGTCTCCAATACTGATCATCCTTACTCTAGGGATTCTCTTTTTTGTCACTTCGGTTTTCTCCAGTGCTAAACTCAGCCCGCGAGCAGTCATCCAGTCCCTCACTCGGCGCATTAGCATACCTAGCCTAAGTTGCGCTTGTTCAACGGTGCGTCCAGCGACCAGAGCCGCAACATCATCCGCATAGCCGACCAAGCGCGACACATCTGGCATCTCAAGTCTCAGTAGCCCGTCTTAAGACAAGTTCCACAGGTCCGGACCAAGGATAGATCCCTGGGCAACACCCGATGTAATTTGTATCCTTCATTGACCCTGTATCGTGTCGTAGAGCAGGCTTTGGTCCTTTAGGTAGTTCCTCAAAAGCCGCATTAGATATTCTGGAACTTGAAAAGAGTTTTCGAGCGTGTCCAGAATATCCACCCATCTAGCGGAGTTGAAGGCATTCCTGACGTCGAGTGTCACCAACAGGACGATCCGTCGCTTGGTGCAACTATATGCCTCTGCCTTTTGGACCGCGTTCACCACCTCTGCAATCGCATCAATGGTAGAACGTCCTGCTCTAAAGCCGTACTGCCGAGGAGATAGGTCCCCAGCAGCACGAATTGCGTCAGTGAGTCTTCCCTTGATGAGTTTCTCTAGCACTTTCCCAGCCGTGTCTAGCATGCATAACGGGCGGTATGCAGACGGCGATTCGGGATTTCCCTTCCCCTTGCTGATCAGCACGAGCCTCACCACCTTCCATCGTACCGGGAAAACCCCGTCCCGTAGGCAAGCATTGAATGTGCTGAGCAGCAAGTCAGGACAATGGTGATAGACGACCTGGACCTGGAGCCTTCCTCGCTTTCAATGAAAGGACTGCCTCCTCCAGTTCCAGCTGTGTGAAGAGTAGGCACTCTACTGCTGTTTCATCATGGACAGCGTCAACATGGACGGGATGGGCGGGGAAGAGTCCCCGCACTATCGCGTCCATCTTTTCCGCGTCATGTATAGAAGGCTTCCGTAGGGCACCAAGTTTCCCCATGACCAGCTTGTAGCCAAGGCCCCACGGATCCTTGTTCACATTGTCCACTAGGTCTTGCCAGCAGCGAGTGAGTTCGGTTAGGAGGGGTGCGAGGGGACACCAACTGTACATAGATGCCCCACTTTCTTCTGTGCACTAAAAGTTTCTCGTCGGGGACGAGGTAAGTTTCTTACAGCGTGCAGGGCACAAGAACGGTAAGTATCATGAAACAAGAAACCTTTAGCCGTCGTGCCTGAGCCCTTCTGTTTTTTGTTCTATGCTCCGTATTTCTTTACTCTATGAATCGTGTATGTGATAAATAATTTGAAGTAAAAATCGGTGCTAGGGGAAAGAACCCACTCCACTCCACAACACCGCAGACGCTAGCCTGTAAGTACATACACGCATCCCTGGACAATGTTTTTCTCTGTGAAAATGAACACGTATTTCACTAAGGGATGCATCAGACTACGACTTTATAGTCGCACTTCTGTCGCAAGTTACACATGGTTAAATGGAAACCCGCACACTGCAATTTTTGACCACTTTGTCTAAGTTGATAGTGGCAGGAATTTGCGATTTTTCCTAAAACCAGTTTAGTAGGTAGTTTTTTTGATACTCGCGCAGGCGCTTTTCATTTGGACATTTGACGCTGACGTGCATGGAAGTTTCTTGCCAAGCGCACAAATGAGTTAGCGCATGTGTACCTGGCAAATACATACCTTCAAATGAGCATATTAGTTCTGCGCATGCCTGCAGTTCCTTTTTAAATCTTATCGCAGTGTGTTCGTATTTACGTCTAAAAATCACTCGTTACGACAATAAAATCGCAATGTGGCCAAACCCCTTGAGACAGTCATCACGGATATAACAAGGTATATGGAGAGCCCTTTGCATGTATCTTTATTGTTCTTGAGACTTAGTTGTATCTTCTTGGCCATCGATCTCCTTGTATCTTAACTCACATATTCTCCACCTTAAAAAGGATCTTAGCATATCGGTGGAAGCCTCATAGCTGTAGCATAACCAAGGTCTTATCACAGATTTGATTTGATTGTTCGATGCTGTCAGATCTTGCCTCAATTTTTAGGGTATTGCAAAATCATTTTACAATACCCTACTAAAATCGCATCCTGTCTGTCCGTCCGTCCGTTCGTGTGTCACAGCACTTTTTGTCGCAAACTACATAAGCTAGAAACATAAGATTTTGTGAGTAGGTGCGAAGTGACGCCCTCTTCAAAGTTTCGCCACGAAAAGAAATTTATAAGGTCTTTAAGGGGGGTCTCCCCATATAGGAGAGTGGCCCCAAAAAAAAGTTGTCATCACATGTAGGCAATATGGGTATCAAATGAAAGGTCGTAATGAGAACTTTTTAAAATAGGACTTAAAATGACCAATTTTGGTGCAGGGGAAGGGGAAATGTACGAAAATTTTGTATCCCCCCTTAGACCCGAATAGTTTGATCTGAAAAAAATCATGAATGTAGGCCTTTATGGGTACAACAACAACAAATACATGAGAAGTCGAAATTCACTCAACTTTGTTAATAATAGTATGATTTATCGATTTTATGTTTTATGAATTCGAGTTTATCAATATATTGGTAACGATAGAATCTCCTTACTAATATGCCAGTACCACCTCCCCCACCATCCTTCGCTCGATACTTTCTTCCGAATTCAAAATCCTTGAACATAATTGAGTACCAATTAGAAGAACTAAACTTAACTTAAGCCATTTATATGTCGTAACTCGATTTTTTTCCAAAGCAAAAGTCACATGCACGCTTTTACGAATAAAAAGAAACAGAAGGTCCGCAATGGTTTTGTGATAGTGCACATTAAATAACTATTCAATTTTATATGAAATATCACATACATTATTAAATGTAAATATTTCATCATTTATCACGAATCATCTTTAAAATTAAAATTAGAATTAAAATTCCCAAAATTTTATTATAACGTGGAGTTTTGCTGGTGACGTAAAGGTTGTTTATTAAATGTCTCCGATTAAATCTTCCACTCAAAATTAAAGTACGAAATACGTATTCTGATTCGTTTTTTTAAACTAGGCTATTTTATAGTAATAGAATAATTGTGCAGAGCTGTCGGGAAGCAGAATTGCATAAAACTAATTTAATAAAACACACTGAAGCGTAACCGCGTTCACACGGCAAATTTATTTATCTATTTACTCCATCTGACAGACTGAATAAAATCCAATAACAAAATGGAACGCCGAGAATAAATACATTCTTAAAATTGGTGAATGAAAACATAAATCAGTTCTAACATGTGGGATAACGAAATAATAGTTCATCCGAGATGAACGAGATGATTGTCGGAAACGCAGCTCAGAAAAAATATTTAATGGGACTTGATGGTTACAGAGTTTATACAAAAAACATCGGTCTAAATAAGTTCGTCGGGATATTAGAGATGGTAGACATAGGAAAGATAAACGACGTTCATTGGGCTGATACGGCAAATTAAGCTTAGGGAAAAGAAAACGTGTTAGAAATGAGATAGAAAAATCGGGGGGGCCAGATAACAGAACAGCAAAGGGCGAACAAGATAAACAAATAGATGGATAGAAGAAAAGATGCTATTAAATTTATATACATGCCTAAGTATAAACCCGGAAACTCTAAACGCCTTAGTAATTACATTTAAAATATATGCATCAAATTTGAGTTTTGGATCAAAATTTTCTCTAAGGTCTTTATGGCTGAACACTTCAGAGAGCAAAGTATCATTTAATATATACAAGTTATTAAAATTAATAGGAGATTTTTTGAAAGAAAAAGTCATTTTATAACATTTAGTAATGTTAAGATATAAATGGTTCGAAGCACACAATTTATTTAGAGCATTCAGATCAAATGGGATTTGACTGCTCAAAATACTTTGAAGTCATCAGCATACAAGAGGCAAGAGGGATTAATTACAAAGGGGAGATCATTTATGAACAACAGATAGAGAAGAGGCCCAAGGATTGAACGTTGTGGAAAACCAGATGAAGAATAAAAAGGACTAAACGTAGTACCAGAGAGGCTTACTTGACAGGGTCAACACGATAGATAAGAGGACATCCAAGATAGAAGAGCACTTGAGATGCCAAGAGCTTCAAGCTTACGACAAAGAAGAAAATGAATCACAGTGTCAAAGGCCTTGGAAAAATCTGTGAAGACCACATCAACTTGCAGTTGGTTATCCAAAGCTCTTGCAATACTATTTGTGAATTCTATTAAATTAGAGGTAGTGGAGTATCCTTTGAGAACGCCATGCTGCTTTGGAGCAATAATAGGAGCTAATTAGTTTGAGAGTCGAGTATGAACTAGTCGTTCAAATAACTTTGGAAAGCAGGAAATTAAAGAAATAGGGCGGTAATTTGAAAGTGACGTAGGATCACAACTTTTAAAAATAGGCACAATATTAGCTGTTTTCGAAGGGTTGAGGAAAGTACCAGTACTCAAAGTTAGATTGAAGAGGAGAGATAAAAGAAAATTTAGCGACGAGGCTAAGGACTTCACAAATACCTTTGGTAAACCATCCAGCCCAAGGCTGATATTAGGATCAAGAGCATTGATCAAAGATTCGACTTCAGATACATATGTACAAATATTAGAAATTGGGAAGGGAAGACGATTAGGTAAGACAACAAGATGCACAGCTGCAACGGGAAGAGACAAAGTCGAAGAGGAAAACTGGGCTAATGAGTCAGTAACTTCTTCATTAGTGCTGAGTGTTTTAAAGACATGATGTGCCTTATCTTTTGCTCATAGGGCACTAAGCACTCGGCTTGTAAACCAGGGTTTTTGATTTTCCTTACGGGATGTCTGAAGAGGTGGAAAACAGCAAATAAAGTTATAAATATATAAATGTAAAACTTATCTAAAACAGCCTCACAATTTAGGCCTCCAAAAAAATCCAGTTGACTTAAAGTAATTCTGTATTAATAGCCTCATAGTTAGCTTTAAAAAATTTAAATGTTGAAGTAGCATGAGGCTTGTTAAATTTAATCGACTATAAGATCAATAGATAAGGGATGTACGGCTTGAGATACAAATAAGTAGCTAACTGAAACATTTGATAGAACCAGGTCAAGGAGCCGACCATTAAGATTATGGATATGATTAAATTGAGAAAAGGAGCAATTAGATAGGATAGGTGACAGGGCTATAGGAAAAGGATCAACTGACGAGATAGAAAAATGGATGTCAGAAGTGATAATCCGGGGAAAATGAAAAACATGGATTCCACTTCAAACGTGAACGCATTGCAGGAATTGCCAATGAGCTGGATTCCACACATGACCACGGCTATGACAACTCGATCTGGATGCGGAAGTGCTTAGTGTAAAATCTGATTGACTGTTTGTTTTTGCGACACATGTTCCGTTGACTATGTATTCTTTACCGAAAGCATTGGCATTAAATTCTGTGGATTACGACAGTGTTTAGCTATCTTGTTTTCACATGGAAACTTTGATTGCTTCTTTTATCGCGGATACAGTTTTTAGAAGCGTGTTTAAGCCTTCAGCAATAAATATTGACCGAAGGGATTATAATTGCATTCGACCTTCCGGCTCATCATCATTCATTTGGTGTAATGAATCATCACTACGCCACTGGCAACCAATACATATGCACATTGCTACCATATGGCTTCCCATCTCACGTCAGTTTTGACGACTTCCCATCCCAAATCAGTTTGGTCGGGGAACGTCAAAGTGGCAGTCTGACTCAGCCATATGGCGAAGCTAGTGGCGGGGTTGCCGTAAAATTTTTCGCAGAGTGTGTGCACGTAGTAAATTCTAGGTTGGTACGCCCGAGGTTAAAATGTACAAACAGTGATTGAAAGTGTTAATTTATAATAAATTTTGTAGGAAATAGATAACCTAAAACTGTCTCACTATCGTGAACGGGATCTTCAAGGCAAAGTCTACGTTGGAAATTTGGGTTCATCTGCGTCGAACAGTGAAATTGAACATACCTTCAGTAAATTTGGTCGATTACGAAAGGTATGTATTATACTTTTATTATTTAAATGTCAGTCCTGGTAAACTGCCCTCACTCAATAGGAGTGGGAGTAAGTCAGGCATGCAACAGTAGATGGCGCAAAAAAACCAAATATCGGATGCGTTGTAATTGTGATCACCTTGCATCGTTTGCAATGCGATTTGGCTCAACAGCTTGGTGTTATCAAGTCACTTTCGAATGGCTTCGGCTACGAACGGAGTACAATTGAAGTGACAGTCACGTTGGAATGTACCAGGTTGGTGTATGGATGGAACAGCAGAACCAAGTCGTAGCAATATCAGTGCGCTTTCGAAGGAGAAACTGGATTCATTGTATGATAAAAATGCAAAGAACATAAATCCACAGAATCTTGTCAACATAGAAGAATCCAATGAAGATAACTTAAAAGTGAATGTAGTTTCCGAATTGGAAGCTGATAAGCTGTTCATAGGTGCCGGGTGTGACAAACAATGGACTGGTGAAAATCGCTCGAAAAAATTGTATACAAAGGCACAGGAGAACATATCTGTATGTGATGAATGCGATAAGATTTCAGCTAAACCGAAAAAGCCTACAAGTAATGAAGATATTCATTTGAACTCCGAACAAAGTCAGTTTTAAGCACGCGAAAAGTATGAGAAGCCGTTTGGCAAATACAAATGCGAGACATGTGGAAAGTCATTTGCGGACTCTCAGCGTATGAAGACGCATAAAGCGTTGCATTTGAAAACTGACCTGAGGGTAGGGTTCTAGGAATCCGCGGATGGCCGGTTTTGTATCGCGTGTGGTACGTGGTACCATAATTCCATTTGCGTTTTCATGAGAGTAAAGTTTTTTCGGATTTAAATTAACGTAGTATATTTTCCGGTACCGCGTAGGTGAAATTCGGGAACGCGAAATTGAACCTAGTTTTTTTTTCTTCACTGAATGAATAGCCGAGAATACGGAATAAAGTAAAGTAGGTTTCTTTTCCGTATGTTTAATTTTTTGACCCGTTTGAAACGGACATTTGATGGTGGCTGAAACAACGTAATCCATTTAAAAGACCTGTGATCGAAATCCTTTCCGAACTAGCTGGCCGACAAGCAGCCACCGCAAAATGCATTACCAGTCCACGGACTGGTTGACCGGTTGGTACCATTTTATGGCACGTCTCAGACCTCACGTCTAGAACCGATGAGAGGTCGGTTCCAATTTCGTTCGAGCAATTTTAAGCGAAAATCATTACATTGGTATCATTAAAATACCTTCAGAAAATGCAAAGAACTCGAAACTGATAACGAGAGATGCAAATGAGGGTAGTGAGTGCAATTTCAGTAATGATTCTACGACAAAATGAGTTCAAGATCTTCAAAACTGTAAAAATTACATTTTTTTATACAATAATATGCATTACAGTGGGACCAGTCTACCTCCTTAATTTGGCCGTGAAATAGAATCTTATGGATCTGCCAGTTGATTATTGATCCATATTCATATTTTTTTTAAAATACCTCGATTCCCTACCACTGTCTCCATCACTCTTTTATCGTCGCACAACGCCCGTGCAATCTGGACGTGTGCCTCCAGGCAATGCTATACCATCGGCATAAGGGGCACACAAAATGCTGTAAAGTGCTCCTTTCTTGCCAGTCTAGTTCGATTCGTGAACAGTTCTCAGAGATAAAAAAAATAAGACGCAGAAAAAAAACTCTCAGTTAATAAAAACTAGCCATCTTTAAGTATCTCCACATTAGGGTCTTAAGTGCCCTAAGATACTGCATTTTCAATCTTCAGGACTTATCATTAATTTGAATTTCTTAGATGTTCCTTTAGTCTATAACAACCACGGAAGTCACCGCAGTTGCATACATTAAGAATTAGCAGAAGGGTGTGTAGCCCGGGGTGGCATACTGAGGCCGGCTAGCGCTCAGTCGTGTCGTGGGTCTTCCGGGACACCCTCTGCTCATGCTGAGCCACCTTACATAAAAACTAGCACAAAGGGAAAAGGATGGGAAAGGGAGAGGTCATTTTGAGAAATGAAAGATGATGCTCTTAACTCGACATAGCCGTTTTATTTAGTTTAAAAATGAAATCTTACACAGAAAATTCACTAATTTTACTACAATAAAAAAAACCGTTTAAAATTTTAAGTAAAAGCTAACAGTCAATAAATTTTTTATAAAAGATAACAAAGAAAAAAGAATGAACTTGAAAAATCCAAATTGGTACTCACTCTTTCGTCGTGAAACTCCGAGCGCTCGGCGAAGACAAAAAAAAGAGTGCGGGGCCACTGTAAGTTAAGTTTAAATTAATTTGAAGATAAACAATCAGAATCAATCGAACACTCAACGGCCACTTATATCACTATGATCCACTGTCCAACACTGTTTTGTGTAAGCTAATTTGACAACAACAAAAAAAATCAAAAATGCGGCGCTTTGCCTTCTCAATCTAGCATCAATTCTTTCTTCACTCCTCAAACATTATTTCTTTCTTCACTCCTAAAACATTAACTCTTTCTTCACTCTTAAAAATTCCGCTATTGGTTCGTTTTTTTTCTCTAATTCTGGAACACCTTTAAAATCCAACCACAGTAACTTAATTCCCGGCGGCCGAAAACCAAAATTCTTTTCCCTCACTTGTAAATTCGCACAAATTTTAATTTAGACCACATCCGATGCAGTTTTTCGGTTCTTCTTAATTTCCCACACCAAAACTTCCGCCACTAAACTTCGCAATAAAAAAAACTGGTTTTCGGTTTCTGCTTCCGACACCAAGAACTCAATTTCTTTTCAGTCCAAATCCAGATTTTCTTCCTTCTTGAATTAAAAAATTAACAAAACTCTTACGACCCTGCCAAAAACACTTCCGCTTCTTTTCAAGCCAAAAACTGACTGCCACTATCCCAAAAACTTAATCCCGCATTTTTCCTTCCATCCAATGCGATTCCGTAATCTCTTTTTCATTTTCAATTACAGCTGTTGCCTTTGGGTAACGTAATCGAAGTTCATTACACTTCGATTCCGCTACCCACACATCTTTTTTCCCGTATCGACAATCACAATAGTATTCATTGATTGCATATATGGCAGTTTACATCATCCAAGAATCGCTTGATCGAATGCACAGTGTCACATATACATTACGAAAACTATTGATTTTGCCGATACCCCAAAAAGAGTGCTTCCGTGCGCCCGGGGGAACTTGAACTCAGGGTTCCAGCAGACCCCCGATCGAGAACTCGCGCCGTAACCAATGGAGCTATGACTTGTCGATCTCCCATTCATCAGTTTAGCAACTTCAACTCTTTCTTAATGGGCAAGATATGGATATTTGTTAAAAGGGAAACATGAATAAATTTTTGTTAGTATAAAAATATGAAATTTGTTAGTGGGAATAGAATTAGTTGGTATGAAGGAAGGAATTAGGTTTTGTTAGAGAAAAAGGTATTAAATGATGTTTTGTTAGTGGGAATTAATGAATGGAATGTTGTTAGTGGGAAAATTGAAATTATTAGTATATATTATATTATTTTAGTTGGAAATTAGGGAAAAGGGTAGGATTGTGATAATAGGGAAATAAAAATTAAAGGGAAAATGGAAAAAATGTTAATAAAATAAATAAATTTACAGAGGAGAAGGTAGGAGTGCCCAAAGGAAGGTGGAGAAATTGCGGCGGCAATTTGAAGTTGCGAATGGGAGAATTCGCAATTCTTTTCTTAAAAACCAAAGATGAGTTTACGTTTTTCACTGTTTGTGGAAGATTTTTGTGTACACGCAGAGCATCATGCGTTGCCTCGTTCTTTAGTCGATCAGTTCTGGCAATTACCAAATTATTCACAATTCTTGAATTATATGGATTTATTTGTGATACTTTCATAGAGGGATTTTGTTCCGATTCATTGGATTTTAGCCATTTGAGGATAAACTTAGCTTTCTCCATAGTAATGATTTGACTGAAGGTGAATGCATTGGTCCATGGATACACTAGTCTTGTTGGAGTAAGAATTGGAAGGTTTAGAATATTTTTATAGGCTTAAGTTAGCATCCTGGACATAATATTAAGGTATTGCTTTAACGATTGACTCAAAATGACCACTGCATAATGTAACTTTGTCAATACAAATGCATTTAATACAAGTTTCTTTATATGCATTGGAAAATCTCCATATCTTCTCAACATTGGGGGCTATTTGTCTCCTCAAATTATTTATGTGTGGCAAGACCGAGGTATTTAATTTCTAGCACTCTTTGCAAATTTTTTGCCGCTAATTTTTAGGTCAACTTTCTACGTCTTCCTTATTCTTTTGTCCTAAAAACAATGTATTTTATCTTTGTAGGGTTCAATGCTAGCTTTTTTTCGATACGCCATGAACAATATTTTTCCAGACCCTCGTTGACGATATTTTCTGTGGTAACTTTATCATGTCCCGAATAATGAAGTACAGTATCATCAGCATATAATGTGTGGTGTCCTTTCAGTCTACAGTATATTCAAATTATTAGTATATAGCAAAAACAAAGTTGAACAAAGTATGGAGCCTTGGGGAACACCCGATTTCATTGGTGCGAGATTGTTCGTAGGAGTTTTGGGTGACCATAAAATATTTTACACTTGGTGCCGCTGTTTTTTTACAGTCGATACTGCATAGCTATAATCGTCATCTGCTTCAGGTTAGGATTCTGAAATTATCACATTACCACTGTGATCGTTCACTTACACTCACAGGGGAAGTAGCTGTACTGCTTATGGTTTAAACGGAATCTCGGGGTTCAACCGGAGTTTTGTAATGTGACGCCTGCGCCCAGGAATCGAAGTGATTCCGATCCCGAACCCTTGTAACCTGCCAGATGGAGATGTCCTCGAAGTGCCAGCGGACTTCATCTGTTGTGCGGATATCGTTGTGCAGAAAATATTTTTTTTCTGTCCAAATATTTATATCCGCGGATATAAATATTCGAAATATAGAATTAATCCAACCCCGGCACATTTCGAGACATACACATCTGGAAATGCCCCTCCACCGTGGCCATCGAGAAAACTATGCCACTGGCGACATCTGAAGAAGCACATTTCCGCCATATGAAGTGCCATTCCACGCACATATGTTTTGTCCGAGGTGACAACCGGAACTTTTGACAGCACATGGAGGCGCTAAACGTCATCGTAAAGTTCTTCGTGATAATATCCAAGGTATTACAAAACCAGCTATACGTCGTTTGGCGCGACGTGGTGGAGTGAAACGTATTCCCTGTTAATCTATGAAGAAACGCGTGGTGTGCTTAAAGTGTTTTTGGGAAAACGTTATTCGTGAGGCAGTGACATTCACCGGAGCAGAAAAATTAGGAAAGAGGTTAGTTTAGTTAATAACTAAATAGAAAAGGTTATTACATAAGTCAGTAGCTAGATTGCAATTGCGCTTGAAAACAAATTTTAGTGAGCGAGTGCTTCAGAGACTAATCAATTTCAGATAGCCGCTTCCGAGAAGACATTGGCAGCCGACTAAATTTACCACCGAATTAGACCTCGGATTATGTCCGGCGGAGCGAATGCAGTTTGCACAACGAGTATCTGACGAATGAACACTTGTCCGGATTCAATAAATACAAGTGTCGACTCATTGTCGCGCAAATGTCTAATACCCGATGTGAAGCATTTCATTGGATGACACCTATTTATGTAATCAGTATTTTATTTGGTATGTACGTTCCAATTTTAGAGCGTTTGATACTGTACATGTTGTGTATCACAACTACCGTAGCCCATTGTCATTACGGTATGAGAGTCGTTCAACAAATGTGCGTACATTTTAATAGAATTTGCTTTAAAGTGACTCGGCCAGAATCACCGACGAAAAAGTAGAAAGATAGTGACAAACGTTTTCCCTAATTGATTAAGTCTAAAGTTGAATTTAAATTAACGCAGCTGAAGCTATAAAGTTAATCTCAGGCTTCAATTATATTAACTACTATATATTCTTGTCTACCTTTAGAATACCTTAATACGCATGTCATTTTAAACGATTCTTAAGTATGCGACTATTTGGAACCATGTCAATTTAGTTGCTAAGAGATTCATTTTGGCTGACCAAATTTTGTTTGCAAAAGATTTGTAAATATATATTGTAAAGTAAACAGTGGCGAATCAAGTCAAACGAACATCACAATTAGGAACAAGGATAAGAAAGGATCAGTATCTAATGAAAACTAGTCTAATTTACACGAATTTAATTTTATTACATAAACGACAAGATTTGACGATTGCATAGCTGAATAGTGAACGTGTCTAGTTTCCAAATAAATTATTGTATTTGGTAGTAACGTGGAAACAATCACATGTCGATCTATGATAATACTCTCGAATACGTTGAAATGTATATCGTGCAGAGATACTTCTGGTAAGAAGAATAACGGGAAGTTCCTTTACCGTCATGACGTTGTTAGGAACCTAGAAAATAGATAAAAATATATTATTTGTCAGCATAAATAAACAAATTGATTCGGATACTAACGTTTTTGAGGCAGGCATTTCATTGATCAGCCCAGTCGTGCATTAGAATAAACGGTGATGGTCGGTTAATATTACAGTGAAGATATTTTTAGCCTTCAAGGCATACTCGTACATTTTGGTGTTGCGCTCCCAAATACTTAACAAATTCGCAAATAGATTATACTTCGGCAGTGATCTTCCAAATTTCAATATGACCTCTTGCTGAAAATATCGTTTATGAAATAATTGTTGGATAGCTCATGCATGCATTAACAATATTACATTTTTGCTCTGCATTTTTTTAAGATGTTAGCATCAATTTGAACTACTTTCACTGTTCTCTTTTATTGATAACACCTCATTAACTTTTATTGAACATTTTACCATACTGACCAATAATTTGCTTCATCACGGTAGTATAAAAATATGTAACTTAATTGATTTTAGATGAATCCTACAGCAAATCGCAAATACTTTTGTCCTCTGATATGTAGTTTGTATGTTATATTCCTTCGCCTTGCCAAGGAATCGGGACTTGAATATGTAAAACAGACAATGAGTTCGGGATGTATGGGTTAGAAATCGTTGTTTTTATATAATTTAATCGTTAATAGAGTACCCACATGATTAGAAGTTCGATATTTCAGTTGGAGCTTAACTTGGCTTTGTTTGAACGGGTTTCGTCTCTAAAAATCCTCGGTGAATGTAAGCGTGTGTACGTACAAGATTAATAGATTTTTACTGCGCGCTATTTGCTACCTTTAGGATTTATCTAAATTGTGCGTTGCCACTTGCTCGATATTTATTTGACTGTTTGTATCGGTTGAAGACAGTTTTCATTGATAACTAAGTTAACAGTTGACATTTGCCCCCAAGATTGTTTATCCCAATTGTACGCTGGTCATCCGATTGAATTTTGGATATTAAATAATTTGTAAAAATTCTACTTCCTGGCATATCTTTTTGAAACTTGCGCCTGTTAATCTGCGTTTTCAGCGCAAATAGATAATTTAAATTTTGAAGACAATAGTTTTAAAATGCTTTTATGACTTAAAGCAATTTTCAATGTAATGATGTAAACTGTTTAGTTTAATAGAAAACATAAAATAATAGGAAAATCAAAACAAAAAAAAAAAAAAAACAAAAAAAAATACTTTGCAGATCAGCATCAGGATAGATAAAAATAGTAATATTAATGGAGGGATTGTATAGATTTTTTTTTGAACTAAATAAAAGTACCATGAATTGCTAATATAACTAACGACTTTCCTTTTCAGTGACTCTTCTTTTTCAGGGGGAACGGAGAGTGTATGGTAGGTATGTCGTCGCGAGGGTAGGGTTTCTGCAAATCCGCTGAAGTCGGTTTCGCGTCGCGCGCGGTACGCGGTACCTTTGTTTGTTTCGTCATTTCCTTAGAGTAGCTTCCTTCGATTTAAGTTCGAGTAGTATATTTTTCGGTACCGCGTCGGTGAATCGGTAACGCGCCTATGGGATTTTGTAGCGTTTTTTTTTGATTTGAGATCTGTGGATAGATCGCATCCAGAACTAACGTAATGTAGGATTCTCGTTCTGGATGAGTAATTGTTGACGCGTTTAGAAAACGGGCAATTTCAGGTGACTGAAATATTGTAATTGAGCGTAATCCATTCGGAGACCCGCGACCGAAATCCTCTCCGAACTAGCTGGCCGACAAGCAGTCACCGCGTGAATGGATTACGGTGCACGGATTGGTTGACCTGTTGGTACCATCCGTTGGCACTACTCAGACTTAACGTCTAGAACCGATGAGAGGTCGGTTCCGCGTTCGAGCTGAAGGTAGAAAATCATTACAAATGGCGCCCAACGTGGGGCCCAAACAACATCCTAATGGGGAAAGAACTTCGCGTCTTCTGACGAGTTGGTCCTTTACGGAGGATGTAAGGTACTTTGGTACTCGAGTCCCACTATCAGGAGCAGTGGAATTGTGTGATACACATTAGAGGTCGCTTCACGTGAGTTGTAGCTTCCGCTCTCCTTTGTTTGATTTTGCTTTCGCGACAGAATCCTTCCGATGTGTTGTCCCAGGTTAACACCTGTAAGGACCTTCTATTTTCTTGATGGAACTGCCAGTCTGATGGGTTTACCTATCAGCATGGACTCTCAAGAAAATAGAAGGCTACCTTGCCTTTATGTCGCGGAAGGATTCTAACTATTTCTTATGCGTGTTAGACGAGTGGTATCGGTTCAACGTTCGATGGCGTATGCTGGAGTTGCGAAGCCCGGAATGCTTCCACGCGTCGGGAATTTTGACCGCGTACAAAGTCGTTACGGTAGCTCTACCACTTGTCTCGTCGAGTCACTTTAACGTAGTTTAGAGACGTTTTTTTTTTGTAATGTATGAGGGTTAGGGGATATAATTTCGTAAATCGACCGAAAGCACCCTTTCTTCGGCAGATTACCACGCACTCTCTTTTCCCGTTGAAGGAGTCGACCACTGAAAAGGAAAGTGTATCAAATAATTTTTTTTTCTCCTATCATTATATTAATAGCTCGCCACTATCGGCCACTCAATTAACATTAAATTTTTTTTTTCCACTTATATAATAGGAATAAGTATATTTTATATATATTTTTTTTTCTTCTTCTCTCGTTTCATACTAGCAACCACCCATAATAAACCCACACAAAATGGCAACGAAGCGGACGCCCGATAAGCGGTGGACCCGGTCCAAAACGGTCCAACCCGCGAACTGTGGAATCTGTTTCGAGGACGTAGTGGAGGGTGTACACAGCGTGCGATTGGATTGTGGACATTTATTCCATCGTGCCTGTGTACAACAGCTCCTCCTCACGTCAGAACTGTGTCCCTTATGCCGGCGACCCATAGATCGGTCTGCCCTAGACGTCCCCATCGGAACGCCCCTACCAACGCGCGGAGCAGTGGCGAAAGGAGCTCCAGAAGCCGAACCGTCACAACCACTCTTAGACCTGCAAGGAGCAGTAGGCGGTGAAGTTCCGGCTGCGAGTGTCGTGTCCGAGGTGACAACCATGCCTTCCGCCCACTCCATTGACACCCTCGTGGCGTTGATGAGGGATATGTCGGAGAGGATTGGCAACCTGGAGGGAAAGATCCAGAATCTCCCGTTGAGCCAACCACCCAGCCGCGTGAGAACTCCGCTTGGCTGGGAGCCAAATCCCAGTGTGGTGATGCCCCACTCCCGACAATCCGAGCAATGGGTCCCACCTCCAAGGAACTCGGGAATGGATCCCAGAGCTCCCGAATACAGACCGCGACACAGTACCGGACCTCCGTTGGTACCTCCAGCCCCCGAGGCAGTTCAGTACAACAGGTCAGTAGAGGATGTGATTCCCCCCGGGAACGCATTGACACTTTTCCGAGACCCGACGCCTCGTATCATGGAGAGTTGGCGCCTGAACTTTACAGGGTTCAACGATATGATATCGGCGGACCGGTTCCTTTTCCGGATTCAGGCGTTGGTGTCCAGCACCCTGGGAGGGGATTCCTCGGCCTTCCTCCGGCATGCACATCTTTTGTTCAGCGGCGACGCTGCCGACTGGTACTGGAGCTTTAAAGAGTCAACGCCACGTCCCACTTGGCACTCTTTCAGTGCAGCCTTCCGCAATCGATTTGAGGATGGCTTCACTGAGAGAGAGCTGAGAGAGCAAATAAAGAAACGGAAACAAGGCGCTCACGAACCGTTCGACCAGTACTACACCAGTATAGTGAGATTGAGCACTCGCCTGCGAAATACCATGCCCGAGGACGAATTAGTAGAAATTATCAGAGAGAACATGCGCTGGGATCTCCAGAACAGCCTGCTACATTTTCCCATCAACACCATACAGGGATTGCGCCTCCATGCGCGTAGACAAGAACACTTGGATGAGCGACGAGGTACCTTCCGCCCACAACCTCGCATAACGGGACCAAATCCCCGAAATCATCACACCGCGGAGTTGATGGCAGCGGACCACCTGCTTGCTGATCCAGTACCAGTACCGAGGAGCGGAGCACCACCGGAGCTTGAGGACCCAGCATTGATTGATCGACCCTCCCTTGAAGCACTTACAAGCCCGACGGTCTGTTGGAACTGCCGACAACCGGGACATCGGTTCTATGCATGTCCAGCGGAGCCGACGCTTTTCTGCTACCGCTGCGGGAAGGCCGACACATACGCACCTGACTGTGCAAATTGCAAAGGGCGAAAAAACTTGCCACCGAGTGCCGCGACCACCCGTCGGCACTCCTAGACCCCGGACGAACCAATCCAGACCCCATCACCAGCTATGACCCAGCTCCCAACATGACTCCAACTCTGCTGACTCGCACCGCTAAACACAGTTCTCCCGAAGTTCCACAACCGACGCCGTCCTTCGCCGAGGCCAATGCGCAGGGAAATGATAGCGAGACGAAGGCTCCTTGGCATGTAAAACCTTTTCATGTCAGGTTGCGGAATTATTTGGCTACTCGACAGCGCATCTTCCATGAGGAATTGGCCACAACTGTCCCACCGCGAAGCAAGCGAGCCACGCGTCGGATGCGGAGCTTCTGGAGAAAAGTCAGGCAGTCGAGAAAAAGGTTGAAGGACATATACTTAGACGAATTATTGAGGGATGATGTTCGGCCATATGCGTCAGTACACCTCCTGCAAAAACGAGTATCAGGCTTAGTCGATACGGGAGCCAGTGTGAATTGCATCTCTGCCGAGTTTGCAGGGGAGGTACTGGCAAAGCACGCGGACCAAATCCGTCATTTCACCTCCTGGTTAAGCACGGCGGACGGAACTCGTCACTCTGTAGTGGGAAAAATTATGACGGATGTCACCTTTAAAGGGGTAACTAAACCTATGGAATTTTTCATCATACCTCAGTTAACCCAGAATCTTTATTTAGGAGTGGATTTCGTTCGAAAATTTAACTTGGCCCCGGCACTATTTTCCAGTTCGACCCTGGAGTCCGTCACCACCGTTCCTGACCAATCTCAACCCACTAACTTATTACGGCATACACTGGATGTAACTCAGCAACTGCGTCTCGACTCGGCTATATCGGCTTTTCCATCGCACGAGAAAGAAGGTCTCGGGCGGACTGCCCTGGTGTTCCACACTATAGATGTGGGGGATGCTAAACCCATAAAACAGAGACATTTCGCCATATCTCCGGCGAAGGAAAAATCGTTATATGCCGAAGTGGATCGAATGCTAGCATTAGGCGTAATCGAAGAATCACAGAGCGCGTGGGCTTCCCCAGTCACCTTAGTGGTCAAGCCGAACAAGGTCCGGTTATGCTTAGATGCCAGACGCTTGAACGCCGTCACAGTCAAGGACGCATATCCTCTACCGTTGATCGAAGGCATTTTGAGTCGATTGCCTAAAGCCCATTTCATCACGAGCTTAGACCTCAAGGACGCCTTCTGGCAAATTCCTTTAGACCCCGGTTCAAAGGAGAAAACAGCCTTCACAGTCCCAGGCCGGCCCTTATATCAATTCGTGACCATGCCATTCGGATTGTGTAATGCCCCCCAAACAATGACGCGCCTTATGGACAAGGTGATACCACCTCATTTGCGGCACCAAGTTTTCGTTTACTTGGACGATCTGTTGCTTATAACCGAGACCTTTGACGAACACATCGACCTGCTTCAGGAGGTGGCTCTACACATCCGGAGGGCAAGATTAACCATCAACATAAGGAAGAGCCAGTTCGTGATGACGGAGGTGAAGTATTTAGGTCACATCATTGGGCATGGGCATATCAAGACCGATCCGGAAAAGACTCAAGCGATTGACGTTTTTCCACTACCCAAGACCACCAAACAGTTACGCCGATTCTTAGGGTTATGCGGATGGTACCAGCGTTTTGTACGTGACTATGCCACCATTACCACTCCTTTGACCGACATGCTGCGTAAGGGACGTAAATTCGTCTGGGAAGAGCCCAGCTTGCGAGCCTTTGAAGAGCTAAAGAAGAGTCTGACTACGGCCCCCGTACTGCACAGCCCGGACTTTGACAAACCGTTCTCAATCCATTGTGACGCGAGTCAACATGGGGTGGGAGCAGTCTTAGTCCAGGTTGCACAAGACGGCGAGGAGAGACCTATAGCCTTCATGTCTCACAAGTTGAACCCAGCCCAGCGAAATTACACGGTCTCCGAGCAAGAATGTCTAGCCGCGGTGTTGGCAGTGAAACGCTTCCGAGCCTATGTGGAGGGACACACCTTTGAAATCGTTACGGATCACGCTTCTCTGAAATGGCTAATGAGCCAGACTGATCTCAACGGCAGATTGGCCAGGTGGGCACTGAAACTACAGGCCTTTGACTTCACAATTCGCCACCGAAAAGGAAGCCAGCATGTAGTCCCCGACACCCTATCCAGAATGTTCGCCCCTGAAGGAGCCGAGTTGGTCCAAGAGGACGACAGCCCCCAATTGATCGATTTGGACCATCCTGCCTTCAAGTCAGCCAGCTACACCCAACTGATTCACACTATCCAGAATCAACTGTCCCAGCTTCCTGAACTGCGGTTGACGGATGGATTCATTTACAAACGGATGGGACACGCATCCGGAGACCCCATACAAGAAGAAGAACAGTGGAAGTTGTGGGTGCCCGAAGAATTAACCACTGATCTTATCAGACGGGCTCATGACCACCCATCAAGTGCGCACGGCGGATACGGTCGTACACTTAGGCGGTTGAAAACCTGTTTCTTTTGGCCTAAGATGGCACAACAGATAAAAGCGTACGTAGCCTCTTGTGAGCTATGCAAGTGCACTAAAGCGCCCAACACCATTCTTCGGCCACCCATGGGTAAGGTTGAGGTCCCTGAACGCGTGTTCCAGCGCTTGTACATTGATCTTATCGGTCCTTACCCTCGATCTGCTTCTGGTCACACGGGAGCTGTCGTGGTCCTGGACCAGCTCTCCAAATTCCCTATCATAGAGCCACTACGTAACATGCACACTGGACCAATAACCAGCTTTTTGGAGAACCGAGTCTTTCACATGTTTGGAGTTCCGGAGAAACTTGTCTCCGACAATGGGGTCCAGTTCACCTCCAGCAAGTTCCGAGACCTAATGTCCAAATACGGCATCATCCACCAACGAACTGCCGTCTATTCACCACAAGCCAACGCATCCGAACGACTGAATCGTACGCTCATAGCGGCCATTCGCGCCTATGTCCACCCGAATCAGAGGGACTGGGATCGCAAATTGTCCGCCATCACTAGTGCACTGCGCTCGTCGTACCACGCCACGACCGGCATTTCGCCGTATTTTGCAGTGTTCGGCCAGTATATGATCTGTCATGGGAGCGCTTACCGGCTATTGCGGCAGCTGAAATCGCTAGAGGACCCAATCGTGGTTCTAGAACCGCACGAAAAGCTCCAACTTCTGCGAGATCAACTGCGGGAGAAGATTGAAGAAAGTAGACGGATGGGAGAGGAGCGGTACAACTTGCGATCTCATCCTTCTGGCTTTAAGGCCGGCGACGAAATATATCGTCGAAACTTCCGACAGAGCGATGCCACCCGACATTACAATGCCAAACTAGACAAGAAATTCGTGAAGTGTCGAGTCATACAAGTCATAAGCCCCACCCGGTACCTCATCGCGGACATGACTGGTAAGACCCTGGGAATTTACCACGCAAAAGACCTTAGACGATGAAGTGCAACTAATTCCCACGAGAAACCTTGGCTTATCCCAAATCTCTGCCTAGACGAAGGCCTCCGAATAACACCTGACTTCCTACTATATAGTCACTGCCGAGTCTTCACGAACAGGGTTGTAGCCTATCCTTCGAAACGGATCTTCGACCCGCCACGTCCCTAACCAAGACCTTTTACCAAGGAGACGGGATCGTAATTACTTCGATTTTGGGGGGGGGAATGTGTAATGTGACGCCTGCGCCCAGGAATCGAAGTGATTCCGATCCCGAACCCTTGTAACCTGCCAGATGGAGATGTCCTCGAAGTGCCAGCGGACTTCATCTGTTGTGCGGATATCGTTGTGCAGAAAATATTTTTTTTCTGTCCAAATATTTATATCCGCGGATATAAATATTCGAAATATAGAATTAATCCAACCCCGGCACATTTCGAGACATACACATCTGGAAATGCCCCTCCACCGTGGCCATCGAGAAAACTATGCCACTGGCGACATCTGAAGAAGCACATTTCCGCCATATGAAGTGCCATTCCACGCACATATGTTTTGTCCGAGGTGACAACCGGAACTTTTGACAGCACATGGAGGCGCTAAACGTCATCGTAAAGTTCTTCGTGATAATATCCAAGGTATTACAAAACCAGCTATACGTCGTTTGGCGCGACGTGGTGGAGTGAAACGTATTCCCTGTTAATCTATGAAGAAACGCGTGGTGTGCTTAAAGTGTTTTTGGGAAAACGTTATTCGTGAGGCAGTGACATTCACCGGAGCAGAAAAATTAGGAAAGAGGTTAGTTTAGTTAATAACTAAATAGAAAAGGTTATTACATAAGTCAGTAGCTAGATTGCAATTGCGCTTGAAAACAAATTTTAGTGAGCGAGTGCTTCAGAGACTAATCAATTTCAGATAGCCGCTTCCGAGAAGACATTGGCAGCCGACTAAATTTACCACCGAATTAGACCTCGGATTATGTCCGGCGGAGCGAATGCAGTTTGCACAACGAGTATCTGACGAATGAACACTTGTCCGGATTCAATAAATACAAGTGTCGACTCATTGTCGCGCAAATGTCTAATACCCGATGTGAAGCATTTCATTGGATGACACCTATTTATGTAATCAGTATTTTATTTGGTATGTACGTTCCAATTTTAGAGCGTTTGATACTGTACATGTTGTGTATCACAACTACCGTAGCCCATTGTCATTACGGTATGAGAGTCGTTCAACAAATGTGCGTACATTTTAATAGAATTTGCTTTAAAGTGACTCGGCCAGAATCACCGACGAAAAAGTAGAAAGATAGTGACAAACGTTTTCCCTAATTGATTAAGTCTAAAGTTGAATTTAAATTAACGCAGCTGAAGCTATAAAGTTAATCTCAGGCTTCAATTATATTAACTACTATATATTCTTGTCTACCTTTAGAATACCTTAATACGCATGTCATTTTAAACGATTCTTAAGTATGCGACTATTTGGAACCATGTCAATTTAGTTGCTAAGAGATTCATTTTGGCTGACCAAATTTTGTTTGCAAAAGATTTGTAAATATATATTGTAAAGTAAACAGTGGCGAATCAAGTCAAACGAACATCACAATTAGGAACAAGGATAAGAAAGGATCAGTATCTAATGAAAACTAGTCTAATTTACACGAATTTAATTTTATTACATAAACGACAAGATTTGACGATTGCATAGCTGAATAGTGAACGTGTCTAGTTTCCAAATAAATTATTGTATTTGGTAGTAACGTGGAAACAATCACATGTCGATCTATGATAATACTCTCGAATACGTTGAAATGTATATCGTGCAGAGATACTTCTGGTAAGAAGAATAACGGGAAGTTCCTTTACCGTCATGACGTTGTTAGGAACCTAGAAAATAGATAAAAATATATTATTTGTCAGCATAAATAAACAAATTGATTCGGATACTAACGTTTTTGAGGCAGGCATTTCATTGATCAGCCCAGTCGTGCATTAGAATAAACGGTGATGGTCGGTTAATATTACAGTGAAGATATTTTTAGCCTTCAAGGCATACTCGTACATTTTGGTGTTGCGCTCCCAAATACTTAACAAATTCGCAAATAGATTATACTTCGGCAGTGATCTTCCAAATTTCAATATGACCTCTTGCTGAAAATATCGTTTATGAAATAATTGTTGGATAGCTCATGCATGCATTAACAATATTACATTTTTGCTCTGCATTTTTTTAAGATGTTAGCATCAATTTGAACTACTTTCACTGTTCTCTTTTATTGATAACACCTCATTAACTTTTATTGAACATTTTACCATACTGACCAATAATTTGCTTCATCACGGTAGTATAAAAATATGTAACTTAATTGATTTTAGATGAATCCTACAGCAAATCGCAAATACTTTTGTCCTCTGATATGTAGTTTGTATGTTATATTCCTTCGCCTTGCCAAGGAATCGGGACTTGAATATGTAAAACAGACAATGAGTTCGGGATGTATGGGTTAGAAATCGTTGTTTTTATATAATTTAATCGTTAATAGAGTACCCACATGATTAGAAGTTCGATATTTCAGTTGGAGCTTAACTTGGCTTTGTTTGAACGGGTTTCGTCTCTAAAAATCCTCGGTGAATGTAAGCGTGTGTACGTACAAGATTAATAGATTTTTACTGCGCGCTATTTGCTACCTTTAGGATTTATCTAAATTGTGCGTTGCCACTTGCTCGATATTTATTTGACTGTTTGTATCGGTTGAAGACAGTTTTCATTGATAACTAAGTTAACAGTTGACATTTGCCCCCAAGATTGTTTATCCCAATTGTACGCTGGTCATCCGATTGAATTTTGGATATTAAATAATTTGTAAAAATTCTACTTCCTGGCATATCTTTTTGAAACTTGCGCCTGTTAATCTGCGTTTTCAGCGCAAATAGATAATTTAAATTTTGAAGACAATAGTTTTAAAATGCTTTTATGACTTAAAGCAATTTTCAATGTAATGATGTAAACTGTTTAGTTTAATAGAAAACATAAAATAATAGGAAAATCAAAACAAAAAAAAAAAAAAACAAAAAAAAATACTTTGCAGATCAGCATCAGGATAGATAAAAATAGTAATATTAATGGAGGGATTGTATAGATTTTTTTTTGAACTAAATAAAAGTACCATGAATTGCTAATATAACTAACGACTTTCCTTTTCAGTGACTCTTCTTTTTCAGGGGGAACGGAGAGTGTATGGTAGGTATGTCGTCGCGAGGGTAGGGTTTCTGCAAATCCGCTGAAGTCGGTTTCGCGTCGCGCGCGGTACGCGGTACCTTTGTTTGTTTCGTCATTTCCTTAGAGTAGCTTCCTTCGATTTAAGTTCGAGTAGTATATTTTTCGGTACCGCGTCGGTGAATCGGTAACGCGCCTATGGGATTTTGTAGCGTTTTTTTTTGATTTGAGATCTGTGGATAGATCGCATCCAGAACTAACGTAATGTAGGATTCTCGTTCTGGATGAGTAATTGTTGACGCGTTTAGAAAACGGGCAATTTCAGGTGACTGAAATATTGTAATTGAGCGTAATCCCCCCCCCCCGCGACCGAAATCCTCTCCGAACTAGCTGGCCGACAAGCAGTCACCGCGTGAATGGATTACGGTGCACGGATTGGTTGACCTGTTGGTACCATCCGTTGGCACTACTCAGACTTAACGTCTAGAACCGATGAGAGGTCGGTTCCGCGTTCGAGCTGAAGGTAGAAAATCATTACAGTTTCTTCTACTAGCTCAGTCTTCATTTCAAAATGTTGTTTCAGTACATACTCCAACTTTGCGTCTTCTCGCCTTTGATCAGATGAACCCATTGTATTGTATTCCCTTTATATCCAACGCATAAGTCTATTTGAGAGCTGCTGAAGAGGTCATATCAGACTTATCTATAATTCCACTGTAGTGAACAATTTTGAGGAGGATTTTCACTCTCCTGGCTACGATTCTGACACTTGCAGGCGCTCTATTAGCCCCGACAGGATCCTTCGAGCGTGCACGGCTCGTTCCAATGAACAATTCGTTTCATCCGAGTCGTTCATTTGTAAACGCTGGGAAAAGCTTCTCGAACGTCTAACGGAAGTAGTTTTCTGGGGTTTTTTTAGCTCTATTGTCACTTATTTTCATTGTAGTTTTACTTCAAAAAATTCGATTTAGTCCTTCGGCTTCCTTGTCCGAGTCATCGTCCGTCAAGTAATCATAAAATAATTTTCGACTTGGATTTGATTTTGCTATCGATGAATCTTCGGCTTGCTTCTGGGGGCTTTCCGCTACGATTTGCCGATTTTATTCTATGAAAGCGTACGTTTTGCAAATCCTCAAAGAGTTTTCGAATAGAACTTCAATTTGAATTTTTATGGACGCATGGTTCGTCATACTGTCTTTGATCTTGCAGCTTTTTTTTTTTCTTTACACGCAACTGAGTTTCAGGATTTTAAGAACTGCATAAGCTACAATTTTTCTCAATTTATACAATAATCTTTCTCTTGCATCAAACAGATCAATCAATCTCCTTGTTTTAGTCGTAAGATAGAGTCGAATGCGTCTACCAGTTGATTATTGCTACAAACTTGTGCTGAAGTTAATATTAGCCCATCCATTAATATATATATAATATATTAATGGATGGGCTAACTTGATTGGAATACCGAACATTAGCATTATTTAATGCTCTGCATAACTTTCGATACTAGCATATGCTTCGTTATGATCCAAGAACATTATTTACTCGTAGATGTCGATATTGAATCCCCAGTATTTTTCAAGTACCTGCACGACCGAAAATAATTGATTTGTTATGATGCTTCCCAAAATGGTTGTCGGGATATTTTTCAATTCGGTCTTCTAATATCTTCGGTAGATTTAAATCAAAATCAATATACCAAGATATTTTGTCCATTTATAGAATAATTATGCGTATAAAACTATGATGAAAATACCAGCCTTAATATGACTGAAACCACTCTTACGATTTAACTAAGAAAAAGTTAAATATAAGTGATGATTCTTCAAAATATTCATCCCTAGAATTAAGCTGTAATTAAATATACTATAAATCAAGATCTTGATCGCAATTGCTCAATTTAAATTATCGTAATGTCTTACCGTAAGTTTAATCCACCAGATATGTATCTGGGAATCCTAGAATGATTGAAATGTCAATTCAACCACAACCAATTACTTAATTCCTGGTTTAAATTGATAACATTCTAATAACTTCTAGCAGGTGGCAAGACTCTGCTAAAAACAAATACCAAGCCACCACAGAAGACCTACCCTGTTAGCAAGAGACGCGTTGATAAAAGCGGCCAATCGTAAGGGTGGATTTAACGGCACAAGCCAATAATAATTAATTATCATTTCTGTTCCACCGCCAGCTTGATAAGATACGAGTACGCCAGAATCGTCTCTAATTAATGATTCAATACTCGAACCTTGCGGAAGGTGTGCAACAGCTTTATCAGTTATACTCGAAAAATCGTCAATTTCTGGATATTGCGAGTATTGAAAACATTCTAACGCTCTGCCAACCGAGTGATGATGTTTTTATTATTCGCGGCATTCATGATAATCGCAAGACTGATAATTTCTACAACTTTAGTGTATGGGGCCGTGTGAACTTACTCACGCTAACATTTTGATTAGAATTAATTTTGCTCAATTTGAGTTTCGCGGAAACGTGTGTTGAGCTTTTCGCTGAGTTGCTTTGGTTGAAGAAAAATTCGTTATTAAAGAAGTGTATGGGAATAATTATTTAACTTTCGCGTTCGTCAGTTACTTGTGCATATGTTTTTTGTTATTTAGTGAGATTTTAATAACATTGTTGTATTATATTAGATAATCGACAATGAAGCACAAACGGTTGAATATAGAATAATTAATTGCATCTTCCCGGCCTGGTTTCCGACATAAATGAATGAGCGGAAAAAAGTTAAATAAGTGCAGGTAAACTCATGCAATCATTTCAAATGAACTATTAGTGGTTATTATTCACACAAAGCTATCATTTTCTATTTTCTTACCTATAATAAGGAACTTTATTAAGATATGGAATGTTCCAGAAAAACGATCTTAGAAAAGTTTCGGCCATTAACCCAGATTAACGAAATTCATTGAAATAACGTAAGACCAACGCGAAAATTGACCATATATTCCGGTTCTTATTAAGGCTGCTATGAATTCATAATCAAAAAATAAAATAAATCCTTCAAAAATTTTGTCCTGTGACATAAAATATCTTATCTTTGTGGAATAGCTTTGAAGAGTTCAAACTTTTAATTGCGCTCAATGGTGAATGAACTTATTCAAAAATTGATTTTTCATATAAAAGCTCTTATTGCTCTTTCATGATGAATGCGATATAAAACCACATTTATGGCCCGAATGCATAATGCGACCATGCTTAATCTCCGAAAGTTCAGTTTCCATAATCGCTTTACAGGATTTTCGGTCCCTCATCGCAAACCCCTTGCCAGCTAGCCCTAACCACCCACCTGCAAAGCAAATCCCACAGAGTAGAAACGCTTAAATTCGCTTTAGTATGTTTATGTCATAAAATCAATAAATTAACCTCAGATTGGATCGGATGAATGGCAAGGACACTTACATAAGATCTCTATATACGAGATGGACAATTATAAGGTCAATCTTCGTGAGTGCAGGATACTAAACCGCTTGGTAATAACGTCAATGATATGCAGTCGGACACGATCTTGACAAGAGGTAATTCGGCAAGCATCGACTGAAAAGAATGAGGAAGCTGCTGAGGATGATTTTTTTAGCACCTTAGAACACGGTATGGACGTCCTGCCCGTTAATGACACTAAAATCGTTCTAGAAGACTTTAATTCCAAATCACTCTGGAGCTGGCTCACAGATGAACAATAGGAGAGTGCAACCTACATCTCTGCGAGCCCGAACAGACTGTGCGTACTAGACATTGCGCCAGGCTTCCCATACAGAAACATTCTTAAAAGGACCTAAATATCCCCTCATGACTGCACACATAACCAAATCGACCGCGATGTCAGAGAAAAATGAGCTGGCACTAGTATGCCTGACATATGTATACATTCCGTGGCGCAAGCTGCTGATTGGATTCTTACCTCACCTCAAAATATCAAAAACAATCAATGATTCTAGATCTTTATTTGGTGACTTCTAATTTTTTACATATATACAATTCATAAATAAATTAACCTAATAATATTCATGCGGGTTGTGCCTTAGGGCCTTTTCCGGAGTTCCATAATAATTTACTGTAATTAAATTACAATATTAATTTTTTCGATAAAACAAAACTTTAAAATGTTGATACCCACAACATTATCAAGCATTAATAGATTAAAAAAGAAGTTTGGTGTAAAATTCATTTGCTCTAACAACTGCAGCTTTAAAAATTGAGTTTCTTAAAATTAAGTACATTATTTCCTTAAGACTATCTTAAACTACTCATTCGCTGCATCCATCGAGCGGTTGCCCGTCGCTCTCCTGACTACTTCCACCTTGTGTTCCTTGGCTCTCCTGATTCTGAATTCCACCAGCTTTTCCACATACTATTTGATTGGCTCCATTCCTGCCTCCTGGTACAGCGCCTCGTTCAAGTAAGACCGCCCGTCCTCGAGTCTATAAAAGCCCAGTGTAAGCTCGAAGGATTTTTTGTTCCACTATCCTATCTTGCCCCATTTTGTTTTCGGAGCTCCATTCCATATCATCACTGCATATGTGATGATCGGACGAATCAAGTTTTTATAGTCAAAAACCATGACTTGCTCGCTGTTGATTGCTTCGTGAAAAGAGGTAAAAGAAGATGGTACGCATAAGTCACTTTCTTCAAAATATTATCAACGTAAGCACTGAAGGTAGCCTTCCTGTTGAAAACTACCCCCAAGTACTTCGTTTGCCTAGAGCAGTGCACCATCTGCCCATTCAACTTAATCCTGGAGACACAGATGCCCCTTGCACGACGACCAAATGTAGTGATATGTGGTAATGTCAAAATGTCCGTAAAGGACTACAGCGATGGTCTGCTGCCTCAGCAGAAGAAGGTGTCGGTATCTGCCGAGAATGCCCTTGTCTGGGGACGCGTGAATGCGCTGGCAGGCTAGCATTGCGGTGTCGTGGGGCGGGTTCATTCCCCCAGCACAAGAACCCACTACAAAGAATTTCGCATTCACGAATTTCTTGTGGTCAAACATAAACAAGGCGACCGAAGTCGCAAAAAGTGTAGGTGACTACACAAGGGACAGCTGACTTGTTCGTGGAACAAGAGTAACAAGTAAAAAGAAGTGTAGGCAGGGTGACCTCGTCCTTACCCGGAGAGGCTCATGGCCCACAAATGAGAGAGGGGCAACCGGGTGGTGATGGAGCCCCTGCCCACCCACCCAACTGGTTTAAAATCCATATTTGTTGCAGTGGCCAGGTATACCTCTTCTGAGTGGAAAACTCATACAGCTTAACTTGCATAAGCTTTCCCATCAGAAGAGAAGTACCCCGGTGACCAATTTATGCCATAGAATTATGCAATTCGGTTACATAACTCTATGCGATAAAGAGGCATTCTGCTTGGGCCACTCAACCCGCGAAGCATGCTGAAACAAAGAAGGATTATCACGTACCCGGTGGCTGGCTCATTTTTTTAGGGGGCAGCCTGCCACCATACCGGGTCCTATACCCGGTCAGAATAATTTCAAAAAAAGAATTTCCTCCGTAACTACACTTCTTTCAAATACAATAAACGTATGTTATTTTGAATTTGGATTGCTTAAATACAACGATTAGAGATTAAAGATCAAGTTCTCTCGCATTTCTTGTTCGGAATGTACTCATATGTATTAAAATCCAAGTCTCTTCTCTCTTGGATGTAAAACGATTATACCCGTATGTTAAATATTGATTTCTATTCACATTAAGTGCAAATGTTATATGCCAATATCAGCTTGCTCAATGCATATGCAATCTTGCTCTAGCGTTTCGTATGTTATTGTTATACATTAATATTAGATGCATAAAAATCTGATCGCTATTTAATTTCAGAGGACTTCAATGTTTTTTTCTCTTTTTTTCAAATTTAGATATTTCTTAATTTATTTCGAAGTTTCGTAGAACATTTATTTTTTCGAAAGAGTAGAATTTACATAAATATTGTGTAATTTATTTAAATAATTGAAATATAAATGTTGTTATAAAATTTTTCTTTTTAAAAATGAAAAATCATGCAGAAAAAAATTCGAAAACAAAAGGGTACTCACCCGCATGGTCCTCCGAGTGCTCGACGACGATGCAGGTATCCTTTACAATTCCAAATTAATTGAATGATGGCGATGACGTTTTGGCAATTATTAAATCCTGTGCAGTTTTGCTTAAGTGTAAATAACTTCATTAAATACAAATATAAATTTCCTTTCGAGAAACTAAAGCTCCTTTTTACACGAAAATTGCACAATGCTTTCAAATGTCTTGAATAACGACCGTTTACGTATGATTAGGACAACAAGTTAGTTACAATGTTCTACGTGAACTCAAATTAAGGTTGATTGGAAGATATCTGTTTTGTGTTCCAAACTCCACTTTGCACCGATTTGGTTTCCGATACGCATGAATTTGCCTCAATGCTTTTTTTTTCCGATTGTCGAGGAATAGAGGATGATATGAAAGATACATAGGCGGATAGATTCGCGCTTCCAAATTAGATATCTCGCACTTTGCTGCTCACACGGAAAAGTGATTTTCGTCGATGGGAAATTGAAAGGGAACGAGAGAAAATTTATCGTGAGATGAACGGAGCGAACTATGTTTATGCACCAAATTCACTGTTATTTACGTTACAATTGCGAGAGCTGCGGTACTGAAATTTGCGATCGAGTTCTAAATTTTTTTTTGTTGCTAACAATTTTAAAGGAATTTCCACAATGTGTGTAATATCTTAATTCTTCACGCCACTTGATTTCCAGTTGGAAAGTTGGAACTGTATCCACCGCGAATTCTCCACTTCCCAATCACTCTATGATTCGCAACGTATTCATGAACCAAAACGATTGAACTTTACAGATAATTTTTCAACATAACTGTAATTATTTCACGTCAATATTTTTCTTCACTTTTCTCTCAACTAACGGTTTTTCACTAAATGTATCGCAATTAATGCATAAAATATTTTCCCTCGCAGGATAGGAACAAACTACCGTTAATTTTTCTCACGCTGAATTACTTTCTAATTAAAACTTTTAAAACCACAGAGAATTTAACGGCACAGGATCCTCGAAGAGGCACTTCAACAGTTAGCCCAGTCATATTAGGTAAAAAAAGGGGTCAACCTCGGAATGAAAGATAATAAGCTGCAAATTGGTATGAACCTTTGTTTTGTCATTCTAAATGTTGTCTCAAAAGTCACAATCGTCATCGTGTTCCCGTCTCAAGATATTCAAGGTCAAAGGTCACAAAAATCGGTTTTTCGCGAATATCTGGCTTCCTATCGGTTAAATGAGATTTGCATTTATTATAAAAGTTGTAGGCTATAAAATTCCCTACAACTTTTGTTTAAACTTTTTTTTCACACGACCAACCGTTTTGAAGGTAGAGCGCGAAGAGTGCACATCGTACAGTCATATACGGCCTAATGCAAGGTCAAGCGTGAGTTATGGTTATCAGTACGTTATAAAGTCAATTATTTACTTGGAAATTATAATTATTAAACAATGCCTATTATTTATGTACTAACTATTAATTATTTATATTTAATTAAAGTAAGTAACTTGATTATTTATATATAATTATTCATATTTAACTATTTAAGAATATCGGGATCATATGTATTTTCTTCATCGGGATTACTTGGATACAGTGAAGCGTTGAGGCAAGCTTGTCCGTTGCACTGGCCGCAAGCTAAAGAACATTGTAGCCCTGATTTTCTGCATCCACAGCGGGAACCACAACCATTTTTGCAATTGCAAAATATTACGTCAACACTTCCACCAACAAGTGTAGCAGCTCATCAACACATAAAACGTGTCTACTACCAGATTCAAACGTGGTTAGGGAAGGACTTAGAACCTAAAGAATGGGGCTGGATGCTTGAAAATGAAATCCTGGAGCCCATACGAACGTTATTACCTCCAGCACCAGCCGAACTACTAAACGTAATAATATTTTGCAATTGCAAAAATGGTTGTGGTTCCCGCTGTGGATGCAGAAAATCAGGGCTACAATGTTCTTTAGCTTGCGGCCAGTGCAACGGACAAGCTTGCCTCAACGCTTCACTGTATCCAAGTAATCCCGATGAAGAAAATACATATGATCCCGATATTCTTAAATAGTTAAATATGAATAATTATATATAAATAATCAAGTTACTTACTTTAATTAAATATAAATAATTAATAGTTAGTACATAAATAATAGGCATTGTTTAATAATTATAATTTCCAAGTAAATAATTGACTTTATAACGTACTGATAACCATAACTCACGCTTGACCTTGCATTAGGCCGTATATGACTGTACGATGTGCACTCTTCGCGCTCTACCTTCAAAACGGTTGGTCGTATGAAAAAAAAGTTTAAACAAAAGTTGTAGGGAATTTTATAGCCTACAACTTTTATAATAAATGCAAATCTCATTTAACCGATAGGAAGCCAGATATTCGCGAAAAACCGATTTTTGTGACCTTTGACTTTGAATATCTTGAGACGGGAACACGATAACGATTGTGACTTTTGAGACAACATTTAGAATGACAAAACAAAGGTTCATACCAATTTGCAGCTTATTATCTTTCATTCCGAGGTGAAAGCCCTAATATGACTGGGCTAAGTTGCGACTATTTTTCACTCAAAAACTTTTCCATTTTTACATGCTTTGTCGCAATAGCAAGTACAATAGCAAGAAATAGCTCGTCACTATCATTTTCCACGAAACCGCTTATCAATTTCCTTTATTTTCTTCTCTCTACGTGGCGTCCGCGCTGTGTGACGGTTTCTAGCAGACTCCCTCAAATCTCCCGGCAACAGCGCCAGCAACACCAACCGGTCCTACTCCCGCTATCGCTCGTAAGACAGGGAAGAATATTCAAATTAACAACACGTTTGGATATTTCTGTATCAAAAAGCGGCAATAATGACGCACAAACATTCAAACAATTGGCCAACAGTTCAATCGGTGGGTTTTGTAGGATTCTTAATCGCGAAGGAAGATCTATAACCATTTCTGTAGGATGAACCATCTCCGCAGTTATATCGATGGGCACTTTCATTTTCTGAATAGCTAGTGACAAGTATTTTATGCCGGAATTCACACAGGCTAGTCGATAGCCAGTGAACTCACTAAACTGTACGGCGTCTGCAAACAGAAGATTGATTTCGTTGTGCAATGCATTGAAGTAGTTTAATGGATGGCGGAAATGTATGTACGTTCCATCTGGCTCGTCAGTGAGAATTACACGGTTCCCGTTGGAATTTTGTAGTCAATGCGATTGAATGGGACATAGTCACTTTGAAGAATATATTCGTCTTCTATTTCAGGTGATGGCTTTAAAATGTATTTTTATGCTATCAAACGGTTCGGTGCAAATTGGCAGAGTTTCAAGTTGCTCTTGTATCCATTTACTATCTGGCATTTTATTCGATGAAAGACCAGTTGCTAGCATTGACAAAGGAATAAACTCAGCAGGGAACTTTTCCATTGCAGTGTTCATCAGTGATCGGCTTCCTAAATCATCCGATCTTGAAACTCTGTTCCGATGGAGGGCCAGGAAATTAGCTCACATAATAAATCATAAACATTAGCATGTCTGGCTACTGAGCCATCTTGGTCAAATAAATCACATAAATGGGATAGATAGTTGAAAACTGTTTTCCGAGATAATCGTGACAATAAGCATTCATCCTTAAACAGTATCCAAAAATACCCAGCTGTACTGCTTTTGAACCAAATTGTCTATATTTCTTAAGATCATCCTCGTCATCTTTTGGAATTGTATGCAGGTTTAAAAGCATCCATCCTAGTAACACTGGCCCGTGTTCAGAATTATGGTGAAGTTGTATGATTTGCTTATCCAGAAGTGTTTTCAATTCGTCGATCCATGTAATTGTGGGACTTCCGTATCTTCATGAACCTTAGTCTGTTTGAATTTCTTTCTCGATGGTTTGTTATATTTCTTCTCTAAAGTTAGCAACTTGCTTCTCGAACTCCACAATTTTCTTCATTTTATCCTCAACAATCGGTTCAAGTTTTTCTTTTTCTTGTATGGAGAGTTTATTTGCTTCAAATTTACGATTGAAGTTAGACTCTACTTCAATTAATCTCAAATCCTTTTTTCTCGGGGCGAACGAAAGCCGCCACAACCTTACCTGCTCGATTACTACACAAAGTTTTGTGAGGGTCCTTGAACACAATTAAGTCACTTTTCTTTGCATTTACCTTGGTTCCTAATTTCCGGTAATATGCAGTAAGAGATTACAAATATTTTTGGAACCACATCCTAGCAAAGCGCAAATTGTGCTCAAATGACCATACTAACAAGTCGTCAGCAAAGAGGTTCACCTGGATTCCGGACTAATATTCGTCACTTACGCCCGAGACGTGAATATGTTAAGAAGAAATTGGCCTAATATAGACCCCTGTGGGACCCCCGAGTCAATATAAAAAGGGTTTGACCTAGCTCCACCAGCCACCGCAAAGGCAGTTCGTCTCCTCATGAACATGCCGATAATTATTAAAGTATGGGATAGAAAGGCAAAATTTATCATTTTGTAGAGAAGCCCATTGATCCATATAGAGTCAAGGGCTTTCTCTACATCGATCAAGCAAGCTTTAATAAGCTTATTATTGTGCCAACTTCTCGTTATATCGGCTTGGAACGCGGCCATAGCACCCACCGTGGAGTGGGCTTTTTTGAAGCCAAATTATCTTTCCGACACAATTCTTGCTCCCGCAGAGAATTGTATGACGCCTTCAAGTATTACCCTTTCAAGCAACTTACCAATATTTAAAAGCGGTGAAATCAGATGAGTATCGACCACGTCAGTACTGGCCGACTTCTTGGGTATTCCAAATATTTTTGCGCATTTCCATTGCTGAGGGTGGTAGCAAATGTTAATGCAATTATTTGGAATGATTGCAAGGAGAACAAAGAAAACATGGGGAAGCCTTTTAAGCATATAATTGGAGATTCCATCAGCCCCTGCTGATTTTTGGAACCTTGCTCCAATGCCAACAAAGTGAGTCTCTCTTTAGATCAGAGAACCTGGTCAAGCAAAATTGCTCGTGGTCACTGTCGAAATTCGTTGTGGTGCTGCTCACTAACAAAGTAACGGAGGATTCCTCACTTGATTTCTCTCCTTGAAGAACTTTCACAAAATGTTTGCTATAGAGTCAGCCATAGCTTTGTCCTCCATGAGCATGGATCCATCATATATGAGGACCCTGGGCTGCCGTTTTCTGCCAGTTATCCTATTGATATGAGGAAACATACAGGGACCTGGTTTGATACTTTCCCGGGCCTGTCCAAATAGCTCGTCTGCAAACGCCGTGGATCTCCTCGAGATCATTCGGTTTAGAGACATTATTACTAAATGAATAGATTCATACTCCTAGTTGTCCATATTTAAATTGGGGGGATAATTTCTTGCGAGTAGCTTTTTAAGCCGACTACGTCTACAATGAAGTTTCAAAGCACTTCTGGTAAATCTCGATAAAGGTGATTGGTCGATGGTTTCTTAATGGAGATTTTTGAGATGACCGTATCCAGAGTTGGATTTATGCATGCGACTCCCTCATCGATCTCAGGGAATAGAATGATTTTTCGATCTATTGATCGAAACTCCCTTCAATTTTCCGTCATGGTCAGCACTTACTACCGAACTGTGGGTGGAAAATTCCAAGCTCGATTAGATTTTTTTAAGGTTCAAATTAAAGAAAGGGTGCAGTCACAATAAGAGAAACAAAAAGGTATTTTCATGGTAATCGACAGATTGAACTTCAAATAAATGATGTAATCATGAGCAAAGTTACATTTACCCAGTGGAAAAAAGCGGTCGTTAAAGAAAAGCTGGGTAATGTAACTTATAATGTTCTTACTGTTGATAATTTATTGTGGAAAAGACATGTTGACGATTTTGAACAATATAACTCAAAATTTCATAATAGAAGCGAGAAAAAAGATGTGAATACTCGAGTCAATGCAAACGAGTTTCATCAATAATTGTAAATCGTATTGTAAGAGAGGAAGGTGTTATGCATAATAAAACGTTAAATTCAAATTATAATGATAATTGTAAAATTAAAGGTGAGGCCATTGTTGATCAAAACAAATTTTTGTTGTTAATCTTTTATAATAACTGTAGTAATCGAGCAGTCACACAATCAAACCGCTAAAAAACCTTCCTAACCCTTATCCGAAACTTTAATTGCAGATTTAGACAAAACAGAAAGATTTCATTACTTCCATTCATAATTGAAATTAATAAAATAGTTTTTTCTTATTATTTAATCAAGTTTTATATCAATTTTCCTTTATGTTAAATTTAAACGCCTCCCTTTAATTGTATTCTTGATGAGATTTAACTTTTATTACTATTTAAATTCTTTTTCATTTTTCTTTACTTCAGTTAATTTTCTATATGAAAATTTCTGACATGGAAACACTGATTTAGTGCATCCCAACGGTGTGCATTACATAACCGAATGCTCGGCTGAGCGAGCAGCTGAATTTACCGATAGCGATTTCAATGAGCGCATAATGTTGTCGATAGTTATATCAAGTGCTTGATTGGAAAACTTTTCGGTTGAAGAAAAGTAATAGGAAGAGAGTCACCTTCCTCGTCATTGTTCATCTTCATTGTCGTCGTCGTGATAGAATGCGCTCGATTGTGCATGGACGCGAAAGTCGAAAACTGAAAAAAATGATTTTTGCAAGGGCGTAGATGTCTATCGATGCTAGTCGCTAACATTATTAACACATTACACGCATGCGAATTGAAAAGTTGTGTTTTAAAAGATTATAAGCTTTCCATAAATGTGTCTTTAACGTTGGGGTTGCTCATAAACATTTGATATGTAAAAGTTGAGGTTCCATAAAGGCAACGGGGTGAGTGAATCGTACGGTTTCAAGACACGGAAACGACAAACGTTTCCCGAGAGTTTGGCGTGCAAGTGTTTGTGTGTATCGCGACAAGCTCGATGGTTTTCGCGATTTTAAAGTTCCATTATGCTCGCAAAGTCCCTTACGGTCGCCGTAAAACTCGCAGGAACCCTAATCCTTCGTGCTTCAACTATGTTAAAGACTTAGCATAAATCTTTGGAGTTACTGAGATATGATCAATTTTCCTGGATGAAAGAAGGAAATCTTTGACGGCGACGCACGAGTGGAATTTTCTGCGCAAAACATAGTGGAGCGAAATTGAGTGGAGTGAATCGTACGCTTTCACGACACAACCAACGACCAACGTTTCTTGACCACCTTCTATACGAGTGAGTGTAAATGTTGACTGTCGTGCCGTCATTATTTATTGGAATTGTTGAATTGTTCTTTGAAAACGGGCAGTGAATTAACCAAAACATATCGAATTGTTTTCTTGTCCATTCTGCTAACGGTAGTCTCCAATATATCAACAAGACATTGAAATACAGTTGGCATTTCACGAGCGTGAACGCGTCACTTTTCGTGTAGAAGTGTACAGCAGTGTTATTTTTCCCCTTTCATGAACGGAGTGCCGTACGGTGGTTGCTGCGATTAAGACAGGAATACCAAAATTGAAGTGCCCGAGTATACAGTACTGCGGGGCAAATTCATTAGAAACTTTTGAAGGAACTATATAAAGTTTCTTTTCAAATATCTCTTCAAATGCGGCGAGTCTTAACGTAAATGGAGACACGATGCAATGCATCGTAGTCAGTGAGTGATCGCTTTTAATTCGATTTTGCTATAGGATATAATTCGGAGAAATTCTTTGCCGAGGGTGTACATGTTCGACGTAGTCAATTCGTAAGCATGTACTTGCGTATATGGAACACTGCCCGAATAGATTTATTTTGAACTGAAACTTAGTGGCGTTAAGACCATGGATTGCAAACATTTACATTCCAAATTGGTAAAAATTAATTCTCAGGCAGTGAATCGCTGATAATACGAGTACATTCAAATTGTATTTGTGTTTTCTGTTGGTCTATCACGGCTTGCGAGGACCGAAGAAGTTAAATGCTCAATTACATAGAAATCAAAACGAAACCAGCAAAGATATTACTAAAAATCATCCTGTACCGTGTAGAAATTCTTTCTCACGCTTCCATAGGGATCATCCTTGCTCGAACCTGTGCTACAATCACTTCTTGCAAACGACATTTCATTTGGCAGAATTAAAAGCAAAGAAGTTGGGAGTCACACTGCAGCGAATTCAAGAACAACTTTAATCAAAGAAAGAAAGAAAAGAAATTAAAGAAACATCACGATAATACTATAATGCTCAGCGATTTTGTTTGAAATATATTGGAAAATACGGTTAAAAGAAAAAAAAGAAATAAGAAAATATTCAACTTGTTGGTGGATATATCCACGAGATACTAAAAGAGCAAGAAGAATAAAAGAATTAAAAACTAATGCATTTATATGTGAATGAATAGTTGTTGTTAAATATTAGCAAAGTCTGTTAAGTAAAAAAAACGTTTTCCTTATCCTTCATAATAGCGATTACATTTCACATTCACCTAATTTAATGTCAGCTCAGGTCAGGTCAGATATCGTAAAATTGTAGATCTTTTTGTGTTAATATCAATTGCGATAAAAAAAGACATTAATACAATGAATTACTAAACCTATACCTTCGGTCTTATCAATTCATTCAACCTGACCGGGTATAGGACTCGCATCGATGGCAGGCTCCTCCGCTAGTATGAGCTAGCCATCGGGTGTGCTCTTTCCTTTTCTTTTGTTAACAGGGGCTCTTGCCGCTTAGAGTGGCCTTCCGCTCGCATGCCCATTTATGACATAGAGTTATATGATTTCATTGCATAACGCTATGGCATAAATTGGTTACGTTTGTATTCTTCATTTGAGGGAAAAGGTCATACAAAGTACTTTTGTATGACTTTTTCTCCCAAATGGGAAATACATGGCCACGTCCACGTTTGGACCTTGATCCGGTTGGGAGGGTGTTAGGGGGCACCGCTACCATTTGGTTGCCTGACTCTTATTTGTGGGCCATAAGGATCGTCGGTAATGACGAAGTCTCCGCCTATCCGTGCTACCCTTAGTAGGTTACCTCGGCCTCGACATCAGTCGATCGGCATTTTTCCATGTTTAATTCGTGAATGCGAAAAATGTTTTTGTCGTGGGTCTTGTGCTAGGGGGAAAGAACCCACCCCACGACACCGCAACGCTAGCCTGCCAGTGGATTCACGCGTCCCCAGATAAGGCAAATTTCGGCGGATCTCAACATCCTCTTCCACCGAGGCAGTAGACCATCGCTGCAGTCCTTCACGGACATTCATACATACCTACTCCACTACAAAATGGTGCCCAATGGGGGCCCGAAATGTCCGGCTGTATCAACATTCGTGAGCATGAGACAGTTTATCGTCTCTAGGTGACCCTACAAGATGTCCAGATTTTTGGCGGATAGGTAACTACTAAGGGATATTGCACAAATTGTGCCCCAGCAACTTAATAACCGGACGTGTGTTGTCCTCGGACATCAATATCGTTTGGACCTGCTTTGACTTATACTTGGTGGTTTACCACCATTGTATGACTAGTAAAGCCAAATGATATTAGAGTCCTTATGTGTATTCGGAAGTTGTTACTCAACATCATATTTGCGGTGGATTCTGATCTGCACCCCACGCCGAGCGGTGCCTAAGTGTCTTCCATAACATCGATTTTGATTTCACGTAATTGGCTGCTTAGCTAATCCGTGACTGACGCTGTGCGTTATTTGCCAGCAGGCGAGAAATTATGGCATCGCTGTGCAAACACTACCGTGAGCAAGGAGGAAACCCCACCTCCACCACGTCCACGAACGCCTCCGATGTGGGACTTGGACCTAAATCCTTGGGATTTTCCATTGGACCCGAGGCGCGAGCCTGAGCGAAATAGGCCCAGCTCATCGATGAATCCCATGACTCCAGTGTACCGGCCAAGATTGAGCCATGTGCAACCACTGACTCTGACTCCTCCGGACCAACGCGGTCTTTCACATACACCATACCGGTTGAAGCCGACGCATATTCCTAGCATCGTCCAGGACCAGAATCTCCATTTTAGCGGTGAGCCGAACTCAATTAATGTAAAAGTCTTCATTTGTTGGGTGGAGTCCTTGATAGACCAGATGTTGGCAGGCTACTTGCCGATGCTGCTTAGGGGAGCAGCGCTGGAAACTTACTGGCGGATACATTCTCCTCCACTATCTCAACGCTGGTCACGATTGAGGTGGTCCTCACCGGTAACCTTGGTGGTGAAGCCAGGTAAAGTCCGTCTTTGTCTAGATACCCGGAAAGTCAATGCAGTGACCATCAAAGACGCTTACCCTCTTCCGCTTCTCGATGGAGTATTGGGGAGACTGCCGAAAGCAAACTACATTACCAGTCTTGACCTAAAGGATGTATTCTGGCAAATTCCGCCCGTCCGTCGAGGGATAAGACCGCTTTCACAGTGCCCGAATGACCACTATATCAGTTCGTCACAATGCCCTTTAGCCTGTGTAACGCTCCGCAAACGATGACCCGGCTGATCGACAAAGTAATTCCACCTCATCTTAAACATCAAGTGTTCGTGTACCTGGATGATCTTCTACTCATCACGGAAACATTTGACCAGCATCTTCTACTATTACAAGAAGTAGCTCTGCATATCAGTAAGGCAAGACTCACCATCAACGTCCAGAAAAATAAGTTTGTTATGAACGAAGTTCGGTACCTAGGACATGTCACTGGAGGTGGTACTATCAAAACGGATCCGGACAAAACTTGGGCGATTAATGAGTTGCCCTTACCGAAAACCATTAAGCAGCTTCGACGTTTCCTTGGAGTATGTGGTTGGTACAATCTCAGCGCCTCTGTCAGACATGCTCCGCAAAGGGAAGTTCATTTGGACCGAGCTCAGTCGAAGACATTTGAAGAGCTAAAACAAGCCTTAACATCTACTCCAGTCTTGCATGGCCCCGACTTTCAGAAACCCTTCTCCATTCATTGTGACGCAAGTCAACATGGAGTGGGAGCCATGCTTGTGCAATTGACCAAAGAGGGAGAGGAAGAGCCCATTGTTTTCATGTCCAACAAGCTGAACTCGGCCTAAAGGAACTATACCGTATCCGAGCAAGAATGTTTGGCAGCGGTGATGGCTGTAAAGGAATTCTGGGCGTACATCGAAGGCCACCAGTTTGAAATCATCACAGCCCACGCGTCACTACAATGGCGGATGAACCAAGTGGACCTACAGGGACGTCTGCCTGGTGCGCTCTTAAACTGCAAGGGTTCAAGTATTCCATCAAACACCGGAAAGGGACCCAGAATATCGTGCCTGATACTCCCTCACGAATGTTTTCACCCAAGGGAGTAGAATTTACAGTGACAGTGACGATGACCCCATAGAGATAGATTTAGACAGCCCACATTTTGACTCAGGCTACAAAAAAGTTGAAGCAAACCATCGTAACCCAACAAACACAGTTGCCTGACTTGAAATTGATACGAAATGAATAGGGCACAGGTGATCCATGGCACGAAGAAAAGTCCTGGAAACTCTGGGTGCTAGAGGAAATGACTCACAATCTGATTCTCCGCACACATGACCATCGTTTAAGTGCCCACGGTGGTTACGGTCGAGTACTTCAGTGACTTAAGAAGTACTTCTTTTGGCCTAAAATGTCATCCCAGGTCAAAGACTATGTGAGCGCCTGTGAGACCTGTAAAGGCACCAAAGCTCTTAACCAGCCTCTTCAACTTCCTATGACTCAACTCAACGTTCCAGAGCGCGTATTCCAACCTCTGTACATAGATCTACTCGGTCCATATCCTCATTCTTCTATGGGACACATCGGAGCTATCATTGTGTTAGATCAGCTTTCGAAATCCCCACTGGTGAAACCTATTCATAAATTCACGACTCCACCCATCGTGAAATTCTTAGAAAGTCGAGTACTCCACATGTTCGGGGTAGCAGAAGGTGTGTACTCGGACAACAGAGTACAGTTCCGATCTTGGCAGTTTAAGGGTCTACTCGAACAGTACGGTTTTGAACATCAACTGACGCCCATATACTCTCCTCAATCGAACGCATCAGTACGTTTGAATCGTGCACTGTTAGCCGCGATCCGTTCTTATGTCCATCCAACTCAGAAGAATTGGGACCGCAGATTGTCCGTCATCACTTGCGCTCTGTGGTCGTCTTATCATTCCGTCACCGGTGTCTTGCCTTACTTTGCCGCCTTTGGACAGCACATGATTTGCCATGGTAAATCATAAAGGCTACTACGGCAATCGAAGTGTTTTGGAGATCCCGTCGTTGCGCTGGAGCCCCATGAGCGTTTAGGAGACCTCCGCCAACCAATCGGATGAAAGATAAAGGCCGCAGAACGTGCAAATAAGGTGCATTAAAACCTCAGGCCTCGACCTTCCGATTTTAAAGAAGCGGATGAGATTTTTCATCCCAATTTCCACCAAAGCAATGCCACTGGGCACTTCAATGCCAAGCTAGACCAGCAGCGATGAACTGTCTTCGTCGACCGAGTCAATCCAGCATTTTTTCAGTTTCCCCTGTGGTCTCCGGCCTTCAATTCTCCCAAGGAATACCTTTTTGGGTATCGGTTGTTCATCCGCACGATTCATGTAGCCAGTCCATTGCAGTTTCTGCAGTCTTACAATCGTTGAGATCTCCGACTCGTCAAAAATTCCATACAACTCAAGTTCTAGCTTCACTTGGACTATTCGCCTCAGCACCCCTCCCTCAAAGACGTTCAATATATTTGCGGATGCTTGAGTTAGGGTCCATGCTTCACACCCATAGCAAAATACAGGTATTATCACAGATTTGTATGCTTGGAGATTTGTTTTCCTCTGTATGCAGCTGGTCTTTAAGATCGTCAAAACTGAATAAAATATTTTATTTGTGAGCTGTATTCTTCGGCGTTTTTATGATTTTGGTGCCTAAATACACAAATCCTCTCACAATTTTGATACTGTATTCGCCAAGTGTAGTATTTTGGATGCTTGAAGTATTTTTCCTCATGAGCTTTGTTTTATTTTCATCGAGTTGTAGCCCTACTAGTTTTACTTCGCTGTCGAGTTTTAGGAATTGTCAATTACGGCCTCCTTGCTTTATTGCGATATTTATGTAAAAGGCAGCGGTGACTTGGTTATTGATGCGAACTTGGAAGGTCAATGACGTCATTGTTATTTTGGCAAGACAGACTAATTTGGATGAGATGCCAAAGCAAAGCATTATTGGGTACAGCACGTTACGATCAATACTGTCGTACGCTTGCTTAAAGTCAACGAAAATTTGGTGTACGTCTATTTTGAACTCCCAGCATTTTTCAAGTACCTGCTTCACTGTGAACAATTGGTCTGTCGGGGGGGGGGGGGGGTCGCGAGGGGGCATGCTTTCACCTGGATGCCCCACTCTTATTTTGGGGTCGTAAATATTGAATAGTACCGATGAAATCCTCTCGACTTCTACGTGTGTTAATCAGCCTCGGTCTGTCGTACCTTAGTATCGTCGAACCGCGAGTCTATCTTTTAATTCGTGCATGCGAAATTTTTTTGCTGTGGGCCCTTGTGCTGGAGAAAAGAACCCACCCCACGACACCGCAATGCTTGCCTGCGAGCACATTCACGCGTCCTCAGACAAGGCCAATTGCAGCGGGCACTAATATCTTCGCTCGCCCAGGCAGCAGACCATGAACATCCATCAATTCACTACTGCTGCATTATGTATACATTATGACCGAGCAAAACCGGTGGAAGACTCGAATTGATGAGCGTCACAGACAACCCCACACATACCAATCCGGAAATCTTGTCGTGATTGAAAGCGCTCTGACATCTGCCAGGGAAGTACGAAGGCTGAAACGAAGATAGCGCGGATCTTACTAAATCAACAAAGGCTCTACAATTTGACCGATACGTGATCGAAGGCATGCCGTAATGCAATAGTCCGCGAAGGAGTTCACGTCAGTATACACCGAGCTGTCAACACACACACACACACGCAATGATGCCTAGTGAGGAAATGGGTGTAAGAGCTGGGATCTGGCAGTCGAGTGGTAACTAAGGTACGATTAAGACACATCAAGGGTAAAGATAAATATATTCGCTGGCAGAAGAAAAAACTGTATCTCTATCCTGTGCACCGAAAACGATCCCATTCTGCCCATCTCCTGACACAAGCATGAGGATGAGTGGACTCGTAATGGTGGTGGTAGTAGATTGATTAAAGAATTAAAGCTAGTGATAGTGAAGGTTAAATGTTGTGATAAATCTTTTTAGAAAATCGTGATTTTGATAAATTTAATTCAATTAAAAGATAGTCTTTACTTTCGCACAACTCATAAGTTATCGGCTGCACAACTGATACTCGTAACAATGTTGATATCACCACTTAATTTTAAAATTGATTCGTCAATAGATATACATTGTCACATTGAGTCGTCCATCTTGTATAAACCGTTCTATTATCAATTAACTCCTCATCTCATTATTCAGCCAATAGAGTGAAATTATCCAAGCATTATTTGAATAGAAATTTTTACTGATATAATAAGTGCAGATTTTGTGAACAAGAGAGTGATCCATTCACTTGGATTGGTCTGTTTGGCTGATTCCCTAAGTGAATCAATGCAATAGCATTCGATGATTAACCTAGAACAAATAATATGATTACATGCTCGTATCTTATATTTCAATTGATTAATAGCTAAGAAGAAAATATTCTCATCAATTACTTTCAAATATAATGTATGGGTTGATGGTGAAAGAAATAACAAGTGCATAAAGAATATACTAAAATTGCTTTCATTACATTCGATACAAAAAGTTTTTATACTTAGTTTGTGAATGAATTTCGATTTTTACTGAAACAATACATTTTGAGATTTTGCACATTATTTTAATAATTAAAACTCATTGGATTTATTTTCAGGCGAATTATGTCTTATTAAAACACTGAAGAAGAAAGGAGCAACCTCCGGAAACACGCGTCTAGTAACGTAAAGGCATTCTATTTAGGAATTTATTTATTTTTTTCCTTGAAAATCCATTGGGACTTGCTTTGTTGTGCGGACAGACGTGTTGTGACTCCTTTGAGCCATTTTCAGTGTCTTTTTCATTTTAATTAACATGTATCCTCATTGAATTGATTGGGATTTCGTTCGTTTGAAAGTTAAAATTATATTTTTCATAATCAGAATTTAGTTGATAAACAACTTCAACCGGACACTTATTTTGAGTTCATTGCAGAGAGTATCGCTTCTAAAAATATTATCAAACGTACCTCATTTAGCTCACACTTCGATAATTAATGATTAATTAATAAAATAATTTGCAAACAACTCGTCACTCGCATTTTATACATAGAACGGCTGCTTCGTTTTTCAAATCACTCTCTAACGATTGATCAAGTGAATCATTGAGCATGGCATTGCTTTTCGTGGAATGATCATATGTTACTGGAAGAATACTTCCAATGTCAAACTGCCAGATAAGGTTGCTGTGCTACGATTTTGTTTATATTTGGAATCTTTGAGGAACAAGATAAAACCGGAGTGGACATCCATGTGTACACGTTGTCGCAACTACCCCTGCGACCGCCTGCCTAACTACGTGTCTTTTTCACCTACCCCTGCGACCGTGATTCTAAAGCTAGTTAAGGGGAACCCAATGGGTTGTCACAAGAAAGTAAACAAACGCTTATGCACTCGTAAATATGGTTTTATTGCAAATAACACTTCACAGAACAAGAAAATAGCATTGAATACAAATAAAGCATTATGGCCACTTAGGATAGAAAACACTGTCGTATCGATAACCCATCGTTTTCTATCAATAACGCACATTACACTTTTAATTGAGTTCCTCGCTCCGATTTACAATGTCACTCCTTAAAATGTTGTTATCCCTAAACCAGGTGTAATATTACTTTCACTACAGTCAATATGTACCTCCGAACACGTTCTCGAACCGAAAAAACGACTAAATTCCGAATCGTATCTCACGCGCCAGGTAAATTTCGCGTCCATGTTTAGTCGTCAAATTGACAATCTGGCTCTCGAGAGGAGAAATTGTCTTTGAGGAACGGAACAAATGGAGAGGCTATGCTCATATAAGCTCCATAGAAAATGATGCGACCACCTTCTGAGCATGATTGTCATTTCATTTCCAATAATTTCCACAATTTCTCCTCTCGAGAGCCAGATTGTCAATTTGACGACTAAACATGGACGCGAAATTTACCTGGCGCGTGAGATACGATTCGGAATTTAGTCGTTTTTTCGGTTCGAGAACGTGTCCGGAGGTACATTTTGACTGTAGTGAAAGTAATATTACACCTGGTTTAGGGATAACAACATTTTAAGAAGTGACATTGTAAATCGGAGCGAGGAACTCAATTAAAAGTGTAATGTGCGTTATTGCTAGAAAACGATGGGTTATCGATACGACAGTGTTTTCTATCCTAAGTGGCCATAATGCTTTATTTGTATTCAGTGCTATTTTCTTGTTCTGTGAAGTGTTATTTGCAATAAAACCATATTTACGAGTGCATAAGCGTTTGTTTACTTTCTTGTGACAACCCATTGGGTTCCCCTTAACTAGCTTTAGAATCACGGTCGCAGGGGAAGGTGCAAAAAGACACGTAGTTAGGCAGGCGGTCGCAGGGGTAGTTGCGACAACGTGTACACATCAAAACTTACGACAGATACAAGCCATATGGTAGCAATTTGCATATGTATTAGTCGGCCTACTATGGACAAGCTTCCGGTAGCTGTCATCCAACTGCGGAATTAGCAAATGCTTATATTTCGTCATATATACTATTTCCCGAATAAAAAACGTCCCGAACGCATTCCGTGCATGCTATAAATTCACCTTGTATAGCCCATTGTGCTCCTAAACTTTCCAAGACGAGCAAATGAAGCACACGTTTTGCACCTTCGACTGATAGCTCAGCGTTGAGATGTAAACAAACTCCTATAAATTCACTTTGGAAGGCGATAAAAACTAAACGGGTATAAGAACTGAAATAATTTTCACTTCACTAGGAGCGCTATTGTGTTCTCCGCGGATCATCTGGATTTCACTGTAGAAATCCGTCTCTAAACCGTACAAAACCTCGAATTTTTGTTCGCACCTCCACAATTCTTCATATAACGCCATGTAAGTTAGCCAGCAAAGTCGGCCTACTAATGGTCATGTGTGTGGTAGTAAGCGCTGCTGCCATATGGCTTGTATCTGTCGTAAGTTTTGGTACACATGGATGTCCACTCCGGTTTTATCTTGTTCCTCAAAGGAAATTGTAGAAATTATTGGAAATGAAATGACAATCATGCTCAGAAGGTGGTCGCATCATTTTCTATGGAGCTTATATGAGCATAGCCTCTCCATTTGTTCCGTTCCTCAAAGTTTGGAATCTTGTTTATCATGTGTTATCTTTTATCGTTGTTATGAAAATATCTTTATCATAGATATCTTATATTTGTCTAATTTATTTATTGTTAAAATGTGAGATCAGATGCAGTGAAATTCTGCAGTTGGGCTTTATTTAATTATTAATTTACAAGGTTTCGTACAATTTTTCTGCATCTGTGGAGGCTATTTGGTTATTAGTTGATAGGTAAATATTTGCACATTATCCAACATTAAGTTATAATTTACTTATTAATACTTTAACGCTGCTAAATTTTATTCGTCACTTAGCGATAATGATACCATCGTATAAAAAATTACCAGAATTCTCGAAGTTTCGATTCTGAATACAGGTATATGATTAATAATTTTATTCGCATGAAGAAATATACATTACTTTTGTAAATTTAAAGGGATTATAATTGCAATTGAAGAATATAATATAATTTAAATAAATGTTTTGTTGTTACTAGCGCAAAGTAACAAAAGCTCTCCTTGGTCGGGAAACATAATATCAATATTCCATCCAATGTGGACGTTGTAAAAGTATCAAAATTTCTGATAGAGACGATTCGACCTGTAGTAAGAAAAAACGTTACTGATCTTTTATATATTCAATTCAAAGATTTTGAATAATTTGTTATAAATTTCTTTGTCAACGTCAACATACATACAAATTTATTGAACCTTTATGAATACATGAATATACAAGAAAGGAATTAAACAAACTGACAGCGAAACTAATTGTTGTTAGGAACACAAGTTCACTGAAGGGGGTAATTCACTATTTTTTCTAAAGACTCAGGTTCACTAAAAGGATAATTCGCTCGATTGAAATCAACTTGGTGATGCGGCCGTTGTCCGATCAAGACTAAATTGCCACGAAGTTCTTTCATAAACACGTATCCTAGCATTCCCGAGCGCCCTATCTGTTGTGCACTATCTTCATGTGGCGGTATCTTAGTTCTCATGCATTCAGCCAACAACAATGCTGGAAAGGAAAAACGTCCACCCATGGTCAATTTATTGCACAGGCGAGCATATTAGGGATGGATCAGACTACGACTATATAGTCGCGTGGTTAAATGGAAGCGTGAACACTGCGATTTGCGACAATTTTGGCCGCAGGAATTTGCGATTTTTCCTAAAACCAGTTTAATAGGAAGTTTTTGTGATACTCGCGCAGGCGCACATCATATGGACATTTGACGCTGGCGTGCATGGAAGTCTCTTGCATAGCGCACAAATGAGTTAGCGCATGTATTCCTGGCAAAGACATATCTTCAAATGAGCATATTAGTTCTGTGCATGCCTGAAGTTCCTTTGCAAATCTTGTCGCAGTGTGTTCATATTTGTGTCTAAAAATCGGCTGCTACGACAGTAAAATCGTTATGTGGCTGAACCCTTCGTCATGCTCTAATCTTCTACAGTGAACAACGAAATATGTAAACTACAACGAATTCACACATATCACGCATTCTAAATGACGTCGCATCTGCCGACCGCTTGTGCACACACTTTTAAGGAAATGAAATGGTACTTCATTAACACTAATAAAGTTATTCGCGAACAGAAACTACAATTTACATTTCACAAGATACAAGTTAGGATAGGATGAATGTAAAATGAAAGGCGCGTCTTGCTGCTCGTGCCATAAAATATTACCTGCTGCGACGCATGTATCACAACTCTCTTTTCACTCGATGCTCGCTGCAAAAAATCCAAGCGTCGCCAGGGAACGAATGACGATCAAAAGGAAAACGCGTCTATGATGCCTGAAGCAACGTGGCCACACTGTGTATGTGCGTGTGTTTGCATCTCAACCAAAGCACGCGAAAATCTCCCTTGGTATAATTCTTTGTTTACGCCGAGACTGTGGAAGCGGAGGCGCTGCACACACATTGCTACTCCCTCCCCAATGAGCTACGCGGGGTGCGAAAGGAATGTAAATTTAACGCGCTTTTTGGCCTTCGGATATGTGCCGGTGATGGAAGCTGAGCAGGTAACGAAGGAGCGACGGATGTTGGCGAATGAAGCGGTGAGCTGCTAAGCTGTGACGTAGGCTGTGAAGTCTCAGCTTCTGGTATGGAGGGTGATGAATCGACTGGAGTGGACGTTTGTGAATCTGTGATTACCGGATGCCTTAAATCTGCTGCAGCGATGGAAGCGGGCTTCAGCTAATCGGTCGATAGTGTTTTTACTATGTCATTGACGTCTACGACTCATCACTCGATGAGAGCCGGAGTACGGTTGCTCCAGTGGCTTTTTGATTGAGTCTATTTGGCGGAAAACCTATTCCCTAGTGGCTGAGTCCCTGAAAACGAAAGGGCCCTAGTTGACATGTCTGAGAGCTTGGATTGGGCGAATGGCGTTGAACAGGCAACGGAGGTCGATAACAAAATCTGCCGGAGTACAAACGGGAACAGGGCGAGGATCAATGAATTCGCCTGGGATGCGAAGTGATGTCCCAAAGACTAGTTCTGCTGGCGAGGCCTGAAGGTCCTCCTTGAAAGTCGTTCGCAAACCAAGGAGTACGGTCGCAAGTACTTTCGGCCAGGAGATTTCCGGAGCACTGTCGAAGGCTGCAAACAATGTACATCTAAGAGAAGCCTTGAGCGTGCGGTGCATACGCACTACCATGCCGTTCGATTTGTGGTGGCAAGAGGTCGTATGAATTTGATGAGCTCCTAGGAGACGAGATGGTTCACGGTGAAGCTCAGCCTCTAATCGCGTGCCCTGATCGATCGTAATTTTGAGGGGCGTTCCAAAGTAGGATATCCAATTGTCAACGAGAGCACGGGCGACGGTTGCGGCTGTCATGTCACGTACTGGTATTGCCTGCGGCCAACAGGTGTAGCGGGCTATAATAGTTAGACAGTGTTCAAAATTTTCAGCAAGTGGCACTCCGATCAGGTCCAAATGAATGTGGTCGAATCTTTGATCCGGTGCTGTGAAGTTTCCTAGCTCCGCTCTGTTGTGGCGATGAACTTTTGACTTTTGGTAGGAGAAATATGTCTCTACAAAGGCTTGGCCAAAAATATTTGAGGGCGATGCGTTTAGCATGCGAAAAATTCTGAGCTGGGTCGAATACTTGTTTGCGTAGTGAGACTGGCAAGTAGAGCTTGATAGTGCTGTCGTGTTCGGTGCAAACTAAAACAGGATAAAATTATTACATAATTTCTTCTTATGCTTCTTTTGAAATTAGATAAATGATCTTCTAAATAATTTATCTTCCTCTTCTTATTTCTTCTATTTTTGAAATAAGATAAATTTATTAAATAATAATTATCTTCTTTTTAGTAATTAAGCTTCTTCTTTAAGTTGAATTTATTTTTTAATACAATATATTTGGAACAATGACAATAATACTTATTTTGAATTACATATATCTATTATTTTAATAATATATTAATTATTTGTTTATTATTTAAATGTTTTGTAGAGATTGAAAATCTATTTTAAATTTATTCATCTAAAACAAGAGATGCCTCCTATTATAAACTATTTTTATATGTGTGTGTATGTCAAACAAAAATTATCTAAGTATTTTATTAACTAAGTGTTTATATGTATATGTCATGTCAAATAAATTAATTTAAGTATTTTAGTAACGAAATGTATATATGTATATGTAAGTTGCGACACAAACCAATGAATATCTGATGAGCTCGAGGCGTCGAAGCTTGAAACGAGGGAAAGCTAATAAGTGCGGCAGCTATTCATCTTTCTCTTGCTCAGCGCTAATGGTGCTGAGGTTGCAGGCAGCAGAAATGGTGACAGTTTCCACGCGCGAGAGTGCGTAGGCTACAGCGTTTTCTTCCCCAGGTGTCTATTCCAGCTGGGTATTAAACTGCGATATAAAATCTAATTGCCGAGTCTGCCGAGGCGATGCTTCTTCTAATCGTCGCTTGAGTGCTAGTGGGACGTAGGTACCATCAGGCAGCTGCTGAACCAAAACTGCACCTATGGCGGTGTTGGATGCATCCGTGCGTATAGCGAGCCGCTGAGTGGGTGAGAGAAAAGCTGAGCTTGTTGCAGTAGCTATAGCCTGTTTGTAGCGCATGAAAGAATCGTTGGCCTGCTCGGACCAGGCAAGCTTAGCTTTCTTTTTTGTGATTCCTTTAAGTAAGTCGGTGAGAAGAGCTTGTAACATAGCAGCTTGTAGAGTGCAACGCCTATAAAATTCAGCATTCCCACGAAACGTCTGAGCTGCGTAGAGTCCTCGGGTCTTCGGAAGTCGATGATGGCCTAGGGTCTTTGGCAGAGGTGGGCGAAAACCTTCTTTCGACACGTTATAGCCGGAACATGTTACCTGCAGCTGGGCGATCTGATATTTATTCCAATTAATTTGGAAGCGGTCTTCGTTTAAAGTCGAGAGAAGTTTAGCGAGGTGCGCCTGATGCTCTTCGTGGCTATCTGAGGTGACGAGAAAATATCATCCTGATATTTACGCACGAATGGTAGGTTTCTGAAGACATGATTATTTGTACGTTTGAGTCGCATTCTTCAGACCGAGTGGCATGCCCAAAAACTCGAACAATCCAAAAGGCGTCGTGACTGCTGTCTTTTCAATGTCATCCGGTGCCATCGGGATCTAGTAAAAGGCTTTGTGAAGGTCGATGACCGTACACACTTTGCCTTAAGCATCCTACAGCAAGTCCTCTATTACTGGAAGTGGGTAACCTCGCCAACCTCCATTGTCCTTCGGCACCATGTGAAGAAGACTGGCCCACTGACTCGCTGAGGGGCGGATGATTTTTCGCTCTAGCAATTCACTGAATTCGCTTTTAGCTGCGCTAAGTCGTTCACCTGAGAGTCGACGTGGTCGGGTGAATACTGGCGGGAAACTGGTAACGAAGTGTTGCTGAACGGGTAGATCAGGAACATGCGCCATCTCTCCAGAGCGAGCAGAGCTTTTGGCAAAATTCTCGATAAGCTTTACGTAGACCTCTTAGAGATCCGTTAGGTATGATTTTGGGTGCAACAATTATAATAGAGTTCGCTTCCGGAACTGGACCTATTGAGCAAGGTGCTGAAAGGCTGGTGCGACCATCTAGTAAGCGGTGATTTCGGAGATCTATGAGAAATCCGTGGTGTTTCAAAGCGTCTGCTCCAAGAATTGCCGTGTGCACGTTTGGATTGATAAAGCTCCACTGAAAAAGGCGGCGTAAACCAAGGTTTAAGCTGAGCTGTCTCACTCCGAAGGTTGCAATAGGCGTTCCGTTGGCTGCTTTTGAAGCGGTTTCTTGATAATGTTTTTGGGAATGATAGAGAGTAGCCTCATCAGCTGCTGCAGCGAACTCTTCGAGTGTCTGGTCTTTTATAAGAAGAAGCATGCAGCGCGTCTGCTGTGGTAAAAGATCTAACCACTTGACTCGAAAGACGTCATCTCCAACACGTGTGCCGGCAAGTGTCCGCATGTGGCGCAGTAGTTGCGACGGCTTTTTATCCTCGAGCTCTACTCCAGTCAAGAGCTTATGGAGCTACGCGTCTGGTGAATAGGTGAGGCGCGGAACTATGGCTTTCTTGAGCGTGTTATAACTGTCTGCCACCAGCGGCGTACGGAGAATGTCAGAAATGACCGCAACTATTTCAAAGTCCAGTGCTCCGACAACGAGGTGATACTTTGTTGAGTCCGAAGCTATTCTGTCCACGTGAAACTGTGACTCAATCTGAAAAAAAACCATAGTTCGGTGTAATGTGACGCCTACGCCCAGGAATCGAAGTGATTCCGATCCCGAACCCTTGTAACCTGCCAGATGGATATGTCCTCGAAGTGCCAGCGGACTTCATCTGTTGTGCGGATATCGTTATGCAGAAAATATTTTTTTTTTCTGTCCAAATATTTAGATCCGTGGATATAAATATTCGAAATATAGAATTAATCCAACCCCGGCACATTTCGAGGCATAGCCATCTGGAAATGCCCCTCCACCGTGGCCCTCGAGAAAACTATGCCACTGGCGACAACTGGAGAGGTACATTGCCGCATATGACGTGCCATTCCACACACAGTTGTTTTGTCCGATGTGACAACGGGATGATTTTGGCAGCCACATGTAGGCGCTAAACGTCATCGTAAAGTTCTTCGTGATAATATCCAAGGTATTACAAAACCAGCTATACGTCGTTTGGCGCGACGTGGTGGAGTGCAACGTATTTCCGGTTTAATCTATGAAGAAACGCGTGGTGTGCTTAAAGAGTTTTTGGAAAACGTTATTCGTGAGGCAGTGACATTCACCGGAGCATTGCCTCAGGCTGGAGCATGAAGCTCTGTCAAGGTCGGAAAGGAGATCAACAGGCAAATTAGGAAAGAGGTTAGTTTAGTTAATAAAGGATTAGAAAGGTTAGCAATATTTTGTCTGGTCTGCAGCGGAAGGCAGTGTGAACTGTATCGGAACCAGTAGGCGTGGATTTGACGAGCAGCTTGGATTCAGTCGATAGGTTATCTCACTCAAGAAAAAGCCAAAGTGGATCGGCATGGAACGGAGTTGACGACATGCAATTGTTCACAGAACTTGACGCCAAAAGTGGGGACTTAATCCGCGAGTGGAATAGTGTCCTGCGAATTCATCGCTCAAGCAAAGACAGTATTAGTTCACAATCACCCGCACGTGCAACTCGCCTGCTCAACAGGTCCCGCGTGCAACAGAGCACGCTCAGCAATACCGGTTCAGATAGTCCTAGATCAATAGATAGTCTTCCACACAAACATCTCCGTTCATCGCTGACGGGCAAGGATATAGTCAGCTCGTCAGACGATCTCCTGTTTATAGACAAATCTTTTAGGAATGCAATGATTCAAGATGTCCAAAATTTAAGGAAACAGTTGACACGTCTCCGAAGGATTTTACAAGATTCTGAAACTCTCAACCCATTCGAGCAGAGTAATGGGAAATTATTCGCATCTTGTGAATTGGACAGTAGTGGTCAATTGCCCGCTGATGATAAGGACACAAGTAGTCTGGCTTCTTCAATAGCCGATGATCCTAGACAGGAGTTAGCCGATCTACGAAGACAGGTTGTTTACCTTCAGGTATTTGCACGTCGTTTATTTTATTGTTTATTTTATTCAGAAATAAGTTACTGAATGAAAATAAAACGACCCATTATTCCTCCAATACCGTATTCCCGAAAATAATGCATATCGTAAACAACATTCTTTAGTACATTTACCAACAATAGCAAGTGGTAATTAATTCGATTTGAATCGTACAATTTACGTTTGATTCCATGTTTGGTTTACTTAAGTCTACAAAAAAAAAAAAACCCGCCATGCCGTACTAAAGATGAATTTGTTCTGATAGAAAACTCGCATCTGGCATAAATAAACAAACTGTTGAAGCTATAAAGAAAAATTAATTAGTAAAAATAGATAAGAAAACGCAAACAAACGACTTGGGTAATTTTACACTTTTCTATTTCTATATTCCACCGCTTGTCCATAGTAATGAGTACAGTAAATGATGATAATACAAAATAACTCTTAGCGTAATAACTTTTGTAAGAAAATGCGTTAGCTAAATCGGACGTTAGTTGAACGACATGAATGATGCGGTCCTGATTTCTATCTAGAACATATGATAAATTTTTTTTATAGTTTTCACGTCATTCCTACTTTTAAATCTTTGTGTACGTTGAACAGTGTGCTTTATGTCGTTAAAAATATTGCAAGAAATGGAGGGATTGCTTTTGTCGCAGAGAATGGAAAATCGAATTTTTTTTGTCTCTCAACCCCCAATTATTCATGATTAGTTCAATCGTTTCCAGTAACATTCCCATTAACTTCAAGCAGCGACGGATTGTGAATCAAATCCTCAATTTTAAAACACTATTTCAATAAAAAAAAAAAGACATTTCAAAGGCATTAAACATTAAAGTAACTGATAAACAATAATAATAAACTGGCTTGTAAATATTTTGTACTCACCAAATGATTGTTAAAGATCACGCTCACCTATTGTTACACCGCTCCGTATTTATATATATATAATATTCAAAGTTAAACGCCATACAAGGGGAATGAAAAATGGTAAAAGAATTGGAAAATTCCAGATAAAAAGCAATAAAAAAAAAAAATGAATCGATTCTCCGTTTTTTTTTTTATACAAAATCACTTGCATCGTTTCCTGATTTGTTATTAATTATTGTATACGTAGATAAGCCATCTTTGCTGTTTCCATTTCGCTTTTTGATTTTGACGCACGATTAGATTCGTCACTAATGCGTGCTTGCACCACTTAGAAATATTAAATTAACGAAATTGTTGAGAAAACAAAATTTAAATTATTTAAAACCAAACAAGAACAATAAATATTAAATCCACCTAGAAAAATTAAAAATAATTGTTTAATTTGGCGGTTTATTGTAAAACGAAAAATTTGTTTGTGTTCGCAAATTTATATTCAAAAATAATAAAAGGTGAAACATAAATTAAGAAACAAATTGTTAGCGGTTTACCTTATTATGTAATTGTCTTCAAAAATAATTATTATAACTATTATCATTATTAGTAATAATTTATCGCTCGATTCTTGCAAAAAACCCTTTAAATACGTATTAAGGAAATTATACTTTATGTTCCGTTTCTTGAAGTAAATAAAAAAAAAATCCAATGAATTGCTAATTTAACTAACGACTTTCCTTTTCAGTAACTCGTTCTATTTCAGGGGGAACGGAGAGTGTATGGTAGGTATGTCGTCGCGAGGTTAGGGTTTCGCCAAATCCGCTGAAGTCGGTTTCGCGTCGCGCGCGGTACGCGGTACCTTTGTTTGTTTCGCCATTTCTTTAGAGTAGTTTTCTTCGGTTTAAGTTCGAGTAGTATATTTTTCGGTACCGCGTCGGTGAATCGGTAACGCGCCTATGGGATTTTGTAGCGTTTTTGATTTGAGATCTGTGGATAGATCACATCCAGAACTAACGTAATGTAGGTTTCTCGTTCTGGATGAGTAATTGTTGACGCGTTTGAAAAACGGGCAAGTTCAGGTGACTGAAATATTGTGATTGAGCGTAATCCATTCGGAGACCCGCGACCGAAATCCTCTCCGAACTAGCTGGCCGACAAGCAGTCACCGCGTGAATGGATTACGGTGCACGGATTGGTTGACCTGTTGGTACCATCCGTTGGCACTACTCAGACTTAACGTCTAGAACCGATGAGAGGTCGGTTCCGCGTTCGAGCTGAAGGTAGAAAAATCATTACAAATGGCGCCCAACGTGGGGCCAAACAACATCCTAAGGGGGAAAGAACTTCGCGTCTTCTGACGAGTTGGTCCTTTACGGAGGATGTAAGGTACTTTGGTACTCGAGTCCCACTATCAGGAGCAGTGGAATTGTGTGATACACATTAGAGGTCGCTTCACGTGAGTTGTAGCTTCCGCTCTCGTTTGTTTGATTTTGCTTTCGCGACAGAATCCTTCCGATGTGTTGTCCCAGGTTAACCCCTGTAAGGACCTTCTATTTTCTTGATGGAACTGCCAGTCTGATGGGTTTACCTATCAGCATGGACTCTCAAGAAAATAGAAGGCTACCTTGCCTTTATGTCGCGGAAGGATTCTAACTATTTCTTATGCGTGTTAGACGAGTGGTATCGGTTCAACGTTCGGTGGCGTATGCTGGAGTTGCGAAGCCCGGAATGCTTCTACGCGTCGGGAACTTTGACCGCGTACAAAGTCGTTACGGTAGCTCTACCACTTGTCTCGTCGAGTCATTTAACGTAGATTAGAACCGGTTTGTAATGTATGTGGGTATGGGGATAAATTTCGTAAATCGACCGAAGCACCCTTTCTTCGGCAGATTACCACGCACTCTCATTTCCCGCTGAAGAGTTCGACCACTGAAAAGGAAAGTGTGTATCATTTAATCTTTTTTCCTCTCTTTTTTTTTTCTATTTTATATACATAGCTCGCCACTAACGGCCACTAATTTAGTGATAAGTTATTAGTAGGAATAAGTATATTCTATATATTTTTTTTTTTACTTTATTTTAGCACCACAAGTAACACACACAAAATGGCAACGAAGCGGACCCCAGACAAGCGTTGGACCAGATCCAAAACGGTCCAACCAGCTAACTGCGGGATCTGCTTCGAAGACGTAGTGGAGGGCGTACACAGCGTGCGATTGGATTGTGGACATTTATTCCATCGTGCCTGTGTACAACAGCTCCTCCTCACGTCAGAGCTGTGTCCCTTATGCCGACGACCCATAGATCGGTCTGCCCTAGACGTCCCCCTCGGAACGCCCCTACCGACGCGTGGAGCAGTGGCGAAAGGAGCTCCAGAAGCCGAACCGTCACAACCACTCTTAGACCTGCAAGGAGCAGTAGGCGGTGAAGTTCCGGCTGCGAGTGTCGTGTCCGAGGTGACAACCATGCCTTCCGCCCACTCCATTGACACCCTCGTGGCGTTGATGAGGGATATGTCGGAGAGGATTGGCAACCTGGAGGGAAAGATCCAGAATCTCCCGTTGAGCCAACCACCCAGCCGCGTGAGAACTCCGCTTGGCTGGGAGCCAAATCCCAGTGTGGCGATGCCCCACTCCCGACAATCCGAGCAATGGGTCCCACCCCCAAGGAACTCGGGAATGGATCCCAGAGCTCCCGAATACAGACCGCGACACAGTACCGGACCTCCGTTGGTACCTCCAGCCCCCGAGGCAGTTCAGTACCACAGGTCAATCGAGGATGTGATTCCCCCCGGGAACGCATTGGCACCTTTTCGAGACCCGACGCCTCGTATCATGGAGAGTTGGCGCCTGAACTTTACAGGGTTCAACGATATGATATCGGCGGACCGGTTCCTTTTCCGGATTCAGGCGTTGATATCCAGCACCCTGGGAGGGGATTCCTCGGCCTTCCTCCGGCATGCACATCTTTTGTTCAGCGGCGACGCTGCCGACTGGTACTGGAGCTTTAAAGAGTCAACGCCACGTCCCACTTGGCACTCTTTCAGTGCAGCCTTCCGCAATCGATTTGAGGATGGCTTCACTGAGAGAGAGCTAAGAGAGCAAATAAAGAAACGGAAACAAGGCGCTCACGAACCGTTCGACCAATACTACACCAGTATAGTGAGATTGAGCACTCGCCTGCGAAATACCATGCCCGAGGACGAATTAGTAGAAATTATCAGAGAGAACATGCGCTGGGATCTCCAGAACAGCCTGCTACATTTTCCCATCAACACCATACAGGGATTGCGCCTCCATGCGCGTAGACAAGAACACTTGGATGAGCGACGAGGTACCTTCCGCCCACAACCTCGCATAACGGGACCAAATCCCCGAAATCATCACACCGCGGAGTTGATGGCAGCAGACCACCTGCTTGCTGATCCAGTACCAGTACCGAGGAGCGGAGCACCACCGGAGCTTGAGGACCCAGCATTGATTGATCGACCCTCCCTTGAAGCACTTACAAGCCCGACGGTCTGTTGGAACTGCCGACAACCGGGACATCGGTTCTACGCATGTCCAGCGGAGCCGACGCTTTTCTGCTACCGCTGCGGGAAGGCCGACACATACGCACCTGACTGTGCAAATTGCAAAGGGCGAAAAAACTTGCCACCGAGTGCCGCGACCACCCGTCGGCACTCCTAGACCCCGGACGAACAAATCCAGACCCCATCACCAGCTATGACCCAGCTCCCATCATGACTCCAACTCTGCTGACTCGCACCGCTAAACACAGTTCTCCCGAAGTTCCACAACCGACGCCGTCCTTCGCCGAGGCCAATGCGCAGGGAAATGCTAGCGAGACGAAAGTTCCTTGGCATGTAAAACCTTTTCATGTCAGGCTGCGGAATTACTTGGCTACTCGACAGCGCATCTTCCATGAGGAGTTGGCCACAAATGTCCCACCGCGAAGCAAGCGAGCCACGCGTCGGATGCGGAGCTTTTGGAGAAAAGTCAGGCAGTCGAGGAAAGTGTTGAAGGACATATACTTAGACGAATTATTGAGGGATGATGTTCGGCCATATGCGTCAGTACACCTCCTGCAAAAACGAGTATCAGGCTTAGTCGATACGGGAGCCAGTGTGAATTGCATATCTGCCGAGTTTGCAGGGGAGGTACTGGCAAAGCACGCGGACCAAATCCGTCATTTCACCTCCTGGTTAAGCACGGCGGACGGAACTCGTCACTCTGTAGTGGGAAAAATTATGACGGATGTCAGCTTTAAAGGGGTAACTAAACCTATGGAATTTTTCATTATACCTCAGTTAACCCAGAATCTTTACCTAGGAGTGGATTTCGTTCTAAAATTTAACTTGGCCCCGGCACTATTTTCCGGTTCGACCCTGGAGTCCGTCACCACCGTTCCTGACCAATCTCAACCCACTAACTTACTACGGCATACACTGGATGTAACTCAGCAACTGCGTCTCGACTCGGCTATATCGGCTTTTCCCTCGCACGAGAAGGAAGGTCTCGGGCGGACTGCCCTGGTGTTCCACACTATAGATGTGGGGGATGCGAAACCCATAAAACAAAGACATTTCGCCATATCTCCGGCGAAGGAAAAATCGTTATATGCCGAAGTGGATCGAATGCTATCATTAGGCGTAATCGAAGAATCACAGAGCGCGTGGGCTTCCCCAGTCACCTTAGTTGTCAAGCCGAACAAGGTCCGGTTATGCTTAGATGCCAGACGCTTGAACGCCGTCACAGTCAAGGACGCATATCCTCTACCGTTGATCGAAGGCATTTTGAGTCGATTGCCTAAAGCCCATTTCATCACGAGCTTAGACCTCAAGGACGCCTTCTGGCAAATTCCTTTAGACCCCGGTTCAAAGGAGAAAACAGCCTTCACAGTCCCAGGCCGGCCCTTATATCAATTCGTGACCATGCCATTCGGATTGTGTAATGCCCCCCAAACAATGACGCGCCTTATGGACAAGGTGATACCACCTCATTTGCGGCACCAAGTTTTCGTTTACTTGGACGATCTGCTGCTTATAACCGAGACCTTTGACGAACACATCGACCTGCTTCAGGAGGTGGCTCTACACATCCGGAGGGCAAGATTAACCATCAACATAAGGAAGAGCCAGTTCGTGATGACGGAGGTGAAGTATTTAGGTCACATCATTGGGCATGGGCATATCAAGACCGATCCGGAAAAGACTCAAGCGATTGACGTTTTTCCATTACCCAAGACCACCAAACAGTTACGCCGATTCTTAGGCTTATGCGGATGGTACCAGCGTTTTGTACGTGACTATGCCACCATTACCACTCCTTTGACCGACATGCTGCGTAAGGGACGTAAATTCGTCTGGGAAGAGCCCAGCTTGCGAGCCTTTGAAGAGCTAAAGAAGAGTCTGACTACAGCCCCCGTACTGCACAGCCCGGACTTTGACAAACCGTTCTCAATCCATTGTGACGCGAGTCAACATGGGGTGGGAGCAGTCTTAGTCCAGGTTGCACAAGACGGCGAGGAGAGACCTATAGCCTTCATGTCGCACAAGCTGAACCCAGCCCAGCGAAATTACACGGTCTCCGAGCAGGAATGTCTAGCTGCGGTGTTGGCAGTGAAACGCTTCCGAGCCTATGTGGAGGGACACACCTTTGAAATCGTTACGGATCACGCTTCTCTGAAATGGCTAATGAGCCAGACTGATCTCAACGGCAGATTGGCCAGGTGGGCACTGAAACTCCAGGCATTTGACTTCACAATTCGCCACCGAAAAGGAAGCCAGCATGTAGTCCCCGACACCCTATCCAGAATGTTCGCCCCTGAAGGAGCCGAGTTGGTCCAAGAGGACGACAGCCCCCAATTGATCGATCTGGACCATCCTGCCTTCAAGTCAGCCAGCTACACCCAACTGATTCACACTATCCAGAACCAACAGCCCCAGCTTCCTGAACTGCGGTTGACGGATGGATTTATTTACAAGCGGATGGGACACGCATCCGGAGACCCCATACAAGAAGAAGAACAGTGGAAGTTGTGGGTGCCCGAAGAATTAACCACTGATCTTATCAGGCGGGCTCATGACCACCCATCAAGTGCGCACGGCGGATACGGTCGTACACTTAGGCGGTTGAAAACCTGTTTCTTTTGGCCTAAGATGGCACAACAGATAAAAGCGTACGTAGCCTCCTGTGAGCTATGCAAGTGCACTAAAGCGCCCAACACCATTCTTCGACCACCCATGGGTAAGGTTGAGGTCCCCGAACGCGTGTTCCAGCGCTTGTACATTGATCTTATCGGTCCTTACCCTCGATCTGCTTCTGGTCACACGGGAGCTGTCGTGGTCCTGGACCAGCTCTCCAAATTCCCTATCATAGAACCACTACGTAACATGCACACTGGACCTATAATCAGCTTTTTGGAGAACCGAGTCTTTCACATGTTTGGAGTTCCGGAGAAACTTGTCTCCGACAATGGGGTCCAGTTCACCTCCAGCAAGTTCCGAGACCTAATGTCCAAATACGGCATCATCCACCAACGAACTGCCGTCTATTCACCGCAAGCCAACGCATCCGAACGACTGAATCGTACGCTCATAGCGGCCATTCGCGCCTATGTCCACCCGAATCAGAGGGACTGGGATCGCAAATTGTCCGCCATCACTAGTGCACTGCGCTCGTCGTACCACGCCACGACCGGCATTTCGCCGTATTTTGCAGTGTTCGGCCAGTACATGATCGGGCATGGGAGCGCTTACCGGCTATTGCGGCAGCTGAAATCGCTAGAGGACCCAATCGTGGTTCTAGAACCGCACGAAAAGCTCCAACTTCTGCGAGATCAACTGCGGGAGAAGATTGAAGAAAGTAGACGGATGGGAGAGGAGCGGTACAACTTGCGATCTCATCCTTCTGGCTTTAAGGCCGGCGACGAAATATATCGTCGAAACTTCCGACAGAGCGATGCCACCCGCCATTACAATGCCAAACTAGACAAGAAATTCGTGAAGTGTCGAGTCATACAAGTCATAAGCCCCACCCGATACCTCATCGCGGACATGACTGGTAGGACCCTGGGAATTTACCACGCAAAAGACCTTAGACGATGAAGTGCAACTAATTCCCACGAGAAACCCCGGCTTATCCCAAATCTCTGCCTAGACGAAGGCCTCCGAATAACACCTGACTTCCTACTATATAGTCACTGTCGAGTCTTCACGAACAGGGTTGTAGCCTATCCTTCGAAACGGATCTTCGACCCGCCACGTCCCTAACCAAGACCTTTTACAAAGGAGACGGGATCGTAATTACTTCGATTTTGGGGGGGGGAATGTGTAATGTGACGCCTACGCCCAGGAATCGAAGTGATTCCGATCCCGAACCCTTGTAACCTGCCAGATGGATATGTCCTCGAAGTGCCAGCGGACTTCATCTGTTGTGCGGATATCGTTATGCAGAAAATATTTTTTTTTTCTGTCCAAATATTTAGATCCGTGGATATAAATATTCGAAATATAGAATTAATCCAACCCCGGCACATTTCGAGGCATAGCCATCTGGAAATGCCCCTCCACCGTGGCCCTCGAGAAAACTATGCCACTGGCGACAACTGGAGAGGTACATTGCCGCATATGACGTGCCATTCCACACACAGTTGTTTTGTCCGATGTGACAACGGGATGATTTTGGCAGCCACATGTAGGCGCTAAACGTCATCGTAAAGTTCTTCGTGATAATATCCAAGGTATTACAAAACCAGCTATACGTCGTTTGGCGCGACGTGGTGGAGTGCAACGTATTTCCGGTTTAATCTATGAAGAAACGCGTGGTGTGCTTAAAGAGTTTTTGGAAAACGTTATTCGTGAGGCAGTGACATTCACCGGAGCATTGCCTCAGGCTGGAGCATGAAGCTCTGTCAAGGTCGGAAAGGAGATCAACAGGCAAATTAGGAAAGAGGTTAGTTTAGTTAATAAAGGATTAGAAAGGTTAGCAATATTTTGTCTGGTCTGCAGCGGAAGGCAGTGTGAACTGTATCGGAACCAGTAGGCGTGGATTTGACGAGCAGCTTGGATTCAGTCGATAGGTTATCTCACTCAAGAAAAAGCCAAAGTGGATCGGCATGGAACGGAGTTGACGACATGCAATTGTTCACAGAACTTGACGCCAAAAGTGGGGACTTAATCCGCGAGTGGAATAGTGTCCTGCGAATTCATCGCTCAAGCAAAGACAGTATTAGTTCACAATCACCCGCACGTGCAACTCGCCTGCTCAACAGGTCCCGCGTGCAACAGAGCACGCTCAGCAATACCGGTTCAGATAGTCCTAGATCAATAGATAGTCTTCCACACAAACATCTCCGTTCATCGCTGACGGGCAAGGATATAGTCAGCTCGTCAGACGATCTCCTGTTTATAGACAAATCTTTTAGGAATGCAATGATTCAAGATGTCCAAAATTTAAGGAAACAGTTGACACGTCTCCGAAGGATTTTACAAGATTCTGAAACTCTCAACCCATTCGAGCAGAGTAATGGGAAATTATTCGCATCTTGTGAATTGGACAGTAGTGGTCAATTGCCCGCTGATGATAAGGACACAAGTAGTCTGGCTTCTTCAATAGCCGATGATCCTAGACAGGAGTTAGCCGATCTACGAAGACAGGTTGTTTACCTTCAGGTATTTGCACGTCGTTTATTTTATTGTTTATTTTATTCAGAAATAAGTTACTGAATGAAAATAAAACGACCCATTATTCCTCCAATACCGTATTCCCGAAAATAATGCATATCGTAAACAACATTCTTTAGTACATTTACCAACAATAGCAAGTGGTAATTAATTCGATTTGAATCGTACAATTTACGTTTGATTCCATGTTTGGTTTACTTAAGTCTACAAAAAAAAAAAACCCGCCATGCCGTACTAAAGATGAATTTGTTCTGATAGAAAACTCGCATCTGGCATAAATAAACAAACTGTTGAAGCTATAAAGAAAAATTAATTAGTAAAAATAGATAAGAAAACGCAAACAAACGACTTGGGTAATTTTACACTTTTCTATTTCTATATTCCACCGCTTGTCCATAGTAATGAGTACAGTAAATGATGATAATACAAAATAACTCTTAGCGTAATAACTTTTGTAAGAAAATGCGTTAGCTAAATCGGACGTTAGTTGAACGACATGAATGATGCGGTCCTGATTTCTATCTAGAACATATGATAAATTTTTTTTATAGTTTTCACGTCATTCCTACTTTTAAATCTTTGTGTACGTTGAACAGTGTGCTTTATGTCGTTAAAAATATTGCAAGAAATGGAGGGATTGCTTTTGTCGCAGAGAATGGAAAATCGAATTTTTTTTGTCTCTCAACCCCCAATTATTCATGATTAGTTCAATCGTTTCCAGTAACATTCCCATTAACTTCAAGCAGCGACGGATTGTGAATCAAATCCTCAATTTTAAAACACTATTTCAATAAAAAAAAAAAGACATTTCAAAGGCATTAAACATTAAAGTAACTGATAAACAATAATAATAAACTGGCTTGTAAATATTTTGTACTCACCAAATGATTGTTAAAGATCACGCTCACCTATTGTTACACCGCTCCGTATTTATATATATATAATATTCAAAGTTAAACGCCATACAAGGGGAATGAAAAATGGTAAAAGAATTGGAAAATTCCAGATAAAAAGCAATAAAAAAAAAAAATGAATCGATTCTCCGTTTTTTTTTTATACAAAATCACTTGCATCGTTTCCTGATTTGTTATTAATTATTGTATACGTAGATAAGCCATCTTTGCTGTTTCCATTTCGCTTTTTGATTTTGACGCACGATTAGATTCGTCACTAATGCGTGCTTGCACCACTTAGAAATATTAAATTAACGAAATTGTTGAGAAAACAAAATTTAAATTATTTAAAACCAAACAAGAACAATAAATATTAAATCCACCTAGAAAAATTAAAAATAATTGTTTAATTTGGCGGTTTATTGTAAAACGAAAAATTTGTTTGTGTTCGCAAATTTATATTCAAAAATAATAAAAGGTGAAACATAAATTAAGAAACAAATTGTTAGCGGTTTACCTTATTATGTAATTGTCTTCAAAAATAATTATTATAACTATTATCATTATTAGTAATAATTTATCGCTCGATTCTTGCAAAAAACCCTTTAAATACGTATTAAGGAAATTATACTTTATGTTCCGTTTCTTGAAGTAAATAAAAAAAAAATCCAATGAATTGCTAATTTAACTAACGACTTTCCTTTTCAGTAACTCGTTCTATTTCAGGGGGAACGGAGAGTGTATGGTAGGTATGTCGTCGCGAGGTTAGGGTTTCGCCAAATCCGCTGAAGTCGGTTTCGCGTCGCGCGCGGTACGCGGTACCTTTGTTTGTTTCGCCATTTCTTTAGAGTAGTTTTCTTCGGTTTAAGTTCGAGTAGTATATTTTTCGGTACCGCGTCGGTGAATCGGTAACGCGCCTATGGGATTTTGTAGCGTTTTTGATTTGAGATCTGTGGATAGATCACATCCAGAACTAACGTAATGTAGGTTTCTCGTTCTGGATGAGTAATTGTTGACGCGTTTGAAAAACGGGCAAGTTCAGGTGACTGAAATATTGTGATTGAGCGTAATCCATTCGGAGACCCGCGACCGAAATCCTCTCCGAACTAGCTGGCCGACAAGCAGTCACCGCGTGAATGGATTACGGTGCACGGATTGGTTGACCTGTTGGTACCATCCGTTGGCACTACTCAGACTTAACGTCTAGAACCGATGAGAGGTCGGTTCCGCGTTCGAGCTGAAGGTAGGAAAATCATTACATCGGGACTCGACCGCCGAAATGACGGCAATTTGCAGCTACTCACGACATTCACCTGTTGCTGGGCGGCGGACTCCGGAGCCAAATTATCTCGTTCCTCGGCTACGATCTGCTCGGCGTGGTTCTCCACACTCATTTTGAAACTTGCTGATGATTTGCTTAACTGCAATTGCGAGTGTTTTTCGAATTACCGTCTGACATAAGCACTGATTACAATTCACACTGCCGAAGAGTTCACAATATTTTGCTCTTCTGTTGTTCTTTTGTTTTAAATACGGGGTCACCACTTTAGGGAAATGAAATGGTACTTCATTAACACTAATAAATTTATTCGCGAACAGAAACTACAATTTACATTTCACAAGATACAAGTTAGGCTAGGATGAATGTAGAATGAAAGGCGCGTGTTGCTGCTCATGCCATAACCTACAACCTGCTGCGACGCATGTATCGCAACTCTTTTTTCACTCGATGCTCGCTGCAAAGTCCACACTGCATGTGCGTGTGTTTGCATCTCAACCAAGGCACGCGAAAATCTCCCTTGGTATAATTCTTTGTTTACGCCGAGACTGTGGAAGCGGAGGCGCTACACACTCATTGCTACTTAGGCATGCCGGACCGCACCACTAAGAAGACTTGAGTCTTCATCTCATCCTTTGATGTTATCTATAGTCGGGATTTCGCTCATAGATGTAACATTCGGCCAAACAACGACTCACTGTCCTCACTGAAAAACACAGGCATCAATCAGCCATGTACAGTCGTGAGACGCCATGTCTCCCATATATCAACTTTATGCCATTATGAGCTACGATTGCTCCGAATACTAAGATGATCGAGTTTGCTGACGGTTACGAGCCAACTTCTCTCATCATTATAAATTACGAAACGATAAGTCTCCCATACATCAGTCTATTCTAGCTACGAACTACAATCACTCCTGAATATTACTTACGATCAAATCTGTAGGCGGTTGCGAGCCAACTGCTGCCTCCATCATACACTCGGCGATATACAGTCATGAGACTATACATCTTCCACATATCGGATCATTCAGTTACAATTACTCCTGAATATAATTTGTGATATAATCAGTAAACGGTTGCGAGCCAACTGCTTTCTCCATGATACGCTCAACGACATACAGTTACGAGACCATACATCTCCCAGATATCAAACCTTTCAATTACGAGTCAAAATTACTCCTGAAAAAAAATGCGTCAGTTCCCCTTGCGAGCTTGTTACCCACGAACCGCTTTACATTCGCACCCCTCCTTTACTCTACGAGGTTCGAACTTGGTACAGAATTACGAAGCCGCCCACATCCTATAATATGATAAATTTGTCCCTTATATTCAGAAGTTAAAAAAAACTCGATTTTTTTTCATATTTTTAGGTCTCTGTAAAAAAAATTTTACAATGACCTACTAACATAGTTTCGCGACCTATCTTTCCGTGCGCCAAAGCAAGTTTTCTCAGAACCTATAGAAGCTAGAATGCTCAAACTTTGTGAAAAGGTCAGAAGTGATAGTCTCTCAAAAATTTTGGTCTTAACAAACATTTCGAAAAGTTTTAAGGGCGTCCCTCCTTATAACGAAGTAGTCCTTAAACATTTTTTTAAATCAAAGGTAGTCGAGTGGGGTATCAAATGTAAGGTCTTGATTAGAACTTTTAAAATCTGAAAGATAAAATCTTTTATGCCTGAGAGGCTAGGGAGAATATATGGCCGAGCCATTCAGATAAATTATTTAAGCAGAATCAAAATGGCGGCTGTAATGTGCTTATGAAAGAGACTCTGTTGCATTACAAGCGGGATATCAAACCTAAAGACGTTAAAGTTGCTGGGGAAACTTGACGAGTGTGGTTGACTTTGACGTAGTAAAACAACAAACTAAGCAGTTTCGACGAAGTGACTAGCTTCTCTCATCAGGAGCAACCACTACTGATCACCACCGGGCTGCTCGGCTACTTAGGTTTACTACACAATGCCACTTAATCCACTGCATAAAACAGTTGATCAAGAATTGATGTTTGCTTAGTTAAAATTTGCTGACTATAGAACTAATATTTTAACTTCTGACAGTCGATAACAGTTTGCTCAATGATATGAATCTAACTCAAATAGAAGCTGGGATTAGAAACCATTGTGAAAGTAGTTCCCAAGATTAAACACCGAAACAAAATGAAAATATATGAAAAATCAACCATCAGAAGGCTGAAAAGATTGAAAGCCCTTCTTCTCACACGCAACAATAATATTTATTTTCAATTTCTGGACGACAACCATCATTCCTTGGCTTTGTTTAAATTACACCTTAAGAATGTCCGAAACTTAGTCCGTTCGTATTTGAGGAGTGCATATTGTTCAAAAACATGTTGAATTTTAAAGAAAAGGAAGAAATCTTTGAGCCCTAAATGGTAGCTCCCAATAAGCGGGTTGCCTCAAATCAACAAGGCATCTGATGTGATACTAAAACAAGCATAAAACACCTACATTGAGAAATATGAATTGAGGCAAGTTTGTTCTCCATGCTAGGAATTCGATCATACATGCGATAACGAAAGTTATCTCAGACATCTGTTGGAAACTAAACAAAAGAGAATGTGTTGAGCGTGCCTCATTGATATGGAGAAGCCTTCGCTACGATTTGGTTAGACGGACTCGTTTTTAAGCTTCTTCAGGACATGTTCCCTAGAAACTTTGTTGCGATGATGTGAATTATGTTGTATGGAAAATATTTTCTTGTAACTTGTGGAAATCTCACGACAATGTGCGATTTTAAAGTCTTAAATGATCTACAGCAAGGAACAGGTACTGCGCCTCTGCTGTTCTCCATATTCATTCGCAACCTATTGCACATCTTTGATTTTAACGTGTCGCCAATGCGACATTAGTGGCGTTTGCTAATGACCTGATTATTTATGCGGCATCATTCGTTCAAAGAAACCTTCAGAAAATACTCAACGAAGTGCAGGCCTACATGGATAATTGGCGAATGAAAGTAAATGCGCAAAATTGCGAAACATTTTGCTTCGGACAGCGAAACGGTTGGCCATCCAAGACCTGAAACATAATTGCAAAAATTTCCTCATTGTGGCTGGTGAGGATAGTTCAGAATGAATTCCACATAAATCCTCTATTCGATACCTCGCAGTTTATCTAGATCAATGTCCGTACTATAATGGATATATCAAAACCATGTTCAGTAAAGAGCGTAAAGTGTTCACGTCCCTTCAATGGATCTTTAATTGAAGATACTCCTACATTGGTATTTAGGCGCCAAAACGAAATACACCGAAGAATACAGCTCGCTAATAAAATAAATTATTCAGTTTTGACGATCTTGTAGACCAGCTGCATACACTGGAAAACAATGTTCCAAGTATACAAATCTGTGATAAGACCTGTGTTATGCTATGGGTGTGAAACATGGACCCTAACCCAAGCATCCGCAAATATATTGAACGCCTTTGAGCGACGGGTCCTAAGGCGAATAATCGGAGCGATGCTAGTCGGGGACCAATGGCGAATTCGATACAACCATGAGCTGTATGAAATTTTTAACGAACCGGAGGTCTCAACGATTGACCGAGGAAACGCTGGTCTGACTCGGTCGATGAAGGCAGTTCATCGCTGCTCGGATTTCAAAATTTGAGGACGCGGTCAATGAACCGAGACAGTTGGAAGCGCTATTTGCAGGAAGCGATGGCCCGAGAGGGGCTGTAGTGCTAAGAAGAAGAAGAAGACATTGATGTAAATGTCAAAGTTATCTGTTGAAAGGCTCTGGTTATACCAGTTTTGACATATGAATGTCCGATTTGGTATAATCAGGGTGCTAGTGCTATGGAACTGTTATGAGTTTTCGAAAGGAAATCTCTTCGCGCATATACTGGTCTGTACAGAAAGCCTGAGGCAGATTGGAAACACTAAAAATATATCAAACTGCCAAAGTAATGAGAGTCGTCGATAAATTCATTTTGGTGCTTGATTGAAATCATATCGCGATGTCTGTAATTGAGCCAAAATCCCACCTGTTCCACCCTATTTACGGGTATATTCAGGCTCGTCTCGCCACTGGTTTCATTTCTCCAGATGTATTCGTGTATTTGGACATGAATCAGTACACTTAAGATTCGGACGGAGCAGCCTAGGTTTTAGTGGCAAAATGGCAATTACTAAATTATTTTTGGTTTTTGCTTTTTTGCGGTTTTCGTTTTTTTTTTTTTTGTTGTAGCTCATTATTGCTACGTCAACTTATATTGTAATACGATAAGTTTAACATGTAGGTTGGGAATATTGTCATATGGTTCTGTCCGTCCGTCCGTGTGTCACAGCAATTTTTCTCGCAAACCACATAAGCTAGAAGCATGAAATTTCTTATGTATGTGTAAAGTGGTGATCTCTTGAAAGTTTCACAACAAAAAAACATTTTAAAGGTGTTAAGGGAGGTCTCCCCATATGGGGGAGTTGTTCCTGGAAAAACAAATTTCACTAAAAGTAGGCAATATGGGTGTCAAACGAAAGGTCTTGATGAGAAATTTTCAAAACAGTTCTTAGACTCACAAGGCGGAGGGGAACGTACAAATATTGCACTAATTTCTTCCGTTGATAGAGAACAGTAAGATGCGAGTGCTGTAAATAGCTGTTGTGCCTCTTCGACTATGCGATTTTAAACAGGTTCCAATGAAAACAGTACTGATAAAGGGATATCGTCTTCGTCATCCTGAACAATTGTCCCATAAAAGAATTGCCTTAGGAAGCAAGTTATTTAAAGCACTGAAACAATGCGCCTGTGAACATATAAAAACATGAAATTAATGATTTCATCCAACAAACGAGTACTTATTTAACAAACGATCCATGAACCGGATTGTTAAAATTCACAAAAAAACGCAGCTTAACAGCCTTTCCGATCACAAGTGGCTTAAGTTTGTGCGATCCATCTTCGTTGGCGCGTAACATAAAGGTAATTCTTTCTTTACATATTTTTTTGCTTGGTGCGGTTTTTTCACAAAAAACAACGTAAGTTTTATCAGGAAGACATCGAAAAAAGAGTCCTGACTCATCGGCGTTCTACAATTGTTGGTTTGTGATCCGTATTTCATTCATTTTTGCACGCAGAGAGTGAACAAATGATACGACTGTTGATGTCTCGCTAGATAGAATCTCTCCACATACCTAAAGATAGCGTATTCCATATCGATACTTGAATTTTAAAAACCAGGGGGGTGGGGGTAGATTTGTGAAAAAAATATCTTTCGCCTTCGCTTTAAAAATAGAGCCACTAATCGGACAGCTTCTTTCGCATTGATCTAAGAACCATTTACTCGTATACAGCCTTTTTTCCATATCTTCATATTCTGCCTTATGTAAAAAGTTTTCCTGGAACGCTACTTTGTATATTTGTCCTCTGTTTGACTTAATTTTGGAAGTTGCCGCCTTAGAAACACTAAACTCAATTGCTAACCGATTGGCCCTAACACCTTGTTCTAGTTTTTTTTTAAGATGCAATATTTTTCGACAATCAACCGCTTTTGTTTATTGGATCTTGGCATTGTCACAATTACAACAAATAACGCACGTCCACAGAATCTGAAGAATACGAATTGAACTGATCGAAACAACTGTTTTATTGTTTCTTGCAAATATCCAAATATTGAAATTCGATACAGAATCAAACCGTAAAAATAACTCTAAAAAGTGAACGAAAAGGTTAACTTTTTAGAGTTGTCTGTGGTTAACTTTTCTGTATATTTAACTTTTGCAAGTCTCTACTGTATATTTTATAAATTTTACGTTTTTTCTTATAAAATCAAAATGGGGCCCTTCAATTTCTCATAAACTACAATTTTCTGATAGCAATTTTACGTGTCCTGAAAATTTCACAACAATCGAACAGTAAACAGCTAAGTTACAGCCCATTGAACATTTAACAATTACAACACCATTAACACGTGATACTAGGAAAATACACGTTTTCAACGGACCTAAACACTATAAATATATAGGAATTATGGTAAAAATTTTAGAAATGGTTTGTAATATTGATGTGTTATCATAAGCGTTCAAGCAACGGGGTCAAAGCACTTGAAAAAAATGGCGGCGAATTTAGATACTTAGTAACCAGGATTTAATTTTGCGAACACAGTATATGGAATCTGTATGTTAGTCAAATTTTGATATTTAGAGGATATTGTGTGAATTAATAACTGGTTCACAAAACCCTTCAACTTGTTTTGATTGAATATTGTTTAAATTAAGAGTGTCATGCAGGCGATTGTTTTTGAGTATTTTAATATTGTAAAACTTGCTTTATGTTTTTATATAATTTATATCATTCGAATCTGTGAAACACATTTGAATTTGAAAAAAAAATCACTTCAGCAACAACGTTGTTAAGCTTATGTGTTTGAATCTCCGCTTGAAATAATAGCGACTCTGACAAATTGCCGGGTAGGGAAATATAGACGTCTGTTTGGCCGCCCATGCGTGACAGCAAACTGAAAAAAATCATGGATGTTAGTCTTTATGATTACAAGTCATTAAATTGAATTTAATTTATTTAATGTTTTCGATTGATAATGCATAAATTTAGAGAGCCATTCGGACCATTAAGCTTTTAGTATTTTTATAGTTTGGAATTGCTTTATATTCTTTGAAAATTTATAACAATTAGTATTAAATAAAGCTCTTTTGACTTTGACTACCTCCGAATGGATTAAACTTTGTTAGTAATAGTATTATTTATAACATTTTAAATTTTTGTCTATAAACTTTAAAGTAAGACTCTTAAATTCGCCAAAACTAGTATTCAGTTGTTTTAGTGATGTGTGCTATATCCTCGAAATTTCATAGTAATTGAGTTTTAACCAACAAAGTTATAGCTGATTTCTGATTTAATTAATTTTCGATACAATTACTTCAGTCTACAGTTAACGCTTTCTTCAGAAGAGCCAATTTTTTGATTATTTATAAATAATCAGAAAAATGGCTCCTCTGAAAACGGCGTTAAGTGTACACCGAAGTAATCGAAAGTTAACTGTACATCGAATTAATTGTATCGAAAATTAATTAAATAAGAAATCAGGTTCCTTTAGGGCTCCGGCTATGAAAATGCTTTCATGCCCATCTGATTTGTGTATCCTGTGTTCTTCGTAGACTTTGTGTTTTTGCTACCGATGACTTCACATCCTCTCGATTCGTTCCCACCGTAATTTCTGCTTCTTGTAGATGTTCCTTAGTTATCGACGGTATTGTAGTGAAATGGTTAGATAAATTGTCCGTAAAGGACTACAGCGATGGTCTGCTGCCTCGGCGAAAGAGGATGTTGAGATCCGCCGAGATTGGCCTTGTCTGGGGAAGTGTGAATGCGCTCGCAGGCTAGCGTTGCGGTGTCGTGGGGCGGGTTCTTTCCCCCTAGTACAAGGACCCACTACAAAAAAATGTTAACATGCCGATCGACTGGTGTCGAGGCCGAGGTAACTTACTCAGGCCTAGGAAATGGCTGGTTCAGAGAACAAATTGGATCCGGAGGAAACGGACGGACATACAGAGACTTCGTCGTTACCGACGATAGTTATGGCCCACAAATAAGAGTGGGGCATCCAGGTGGAAGCGGTGCCCCCTCGCACCCTCCCAACCGGATCAAGATGCCTACGTAGACGTGGCCATGTGTTTCCCATTTGAGTGAAAAACTCACACAAAAGTACTTTGTATGACCCTTTCCCTCAAATGAGGAATACAAACGGAACCAATTTATGTTATAGCGTTATGCAATGGAATCACATAACTATATCATAAAAGGGCACGCGAGCGGAAGGCCACTCTACCCGGCAAGAGCCCCTCTTAAGCAAAAAAAAAGCGAAGAGCACGCCCGATGGCTAGCCCATGTTAGCGGAGGAGCCTGCCGTCGTTGTGGGTCCCATACCCGGTCAGTTCGAAAGAAAGGGAAAGACCGAATCTTCAGGGTGTAACAATCTATTGTTTTTTGTTTCATTTTAACGTTGTTTACCTTTAAAAAAACACACTTTACTACTGTGACCAAAACATAAAGTGACATTTGAATTTAAACTGCGCGCGTCGAAGGATTTGGAGAAATATTTTTGTTTAGGTTGGCAGTACTGTCAGTGTTTGAGATACGCGTCGTTTTGTGAGCCGCTAAAAGTGAGTTTTTCGTTTTTTGCGATGTCGAAATTTGTTGAATTTGCATTAAATTTTGTTTGTAGAATCAATTTTCTGCTGCGGATACCTCAAGGATGGTGCAAAAAGCCTTTGGTGATGAGGCTATGTCTAAAAAAAATGTTTACAAGTGGTATAGTGAGTTCCAAGCCGGCCGTGAACGTGTCGAAGACGAAGAGCGTCCTGGGTGACCATCAACCTCTTCTCTTCTTCGATTATCGAGGTGTTGTGCATTATGAATTCCTTCCGCCGGGCCAAACAGTCAATAAGGAATATTATTTGAACGTTATGCGTCGTTTGCGTAACGCTATCCGCCTAAAAAGGCCGGAATTGTGGAAAGACAGAGATTTATACACCACGATAATGCATCATCCCATACTGCACTCGTAATTCGTGATCATTTCGCCAAAAACTCAACCCATATCGTTCCGCAACCACCGTATTCACCTGATCTGGTGCCGTGCGACTTCTGGCTGTTCAGCAAGCTCGAAAGACCGCTCCGGGGACACCGTTTTGATAAGATAGAGGAGATTCAAGCCGCAGCGAAGACGGAACTGAAGGCCATCCCGGAAACGACGCGTATCTCAAACACTAATGAATATTTTGACATGCAAATTTGACATAGATGTCGCTGACAGTACTACAAACCTAAAAAAAATATTTCTCCAAATCCTTCGACGCGCGCAGGTTAAATTCAAATGTCACCTTATTTTTTGGTGTCAGTAGTATAACAACTTATTTGACTTTATAAAGTTCCAGCATTATAATTTAAACAGTAACTGATATACAGCTACGATATCGTAATTGTGCTCATACATTTACGTTTCCAAAAATATTCTTCACGCTTTATAGCAACTTGACTTTATAAAGTTATAGCATTATAATTTAAACAATAACTGATATACGGGAAAAATATCGTAATCGTGCTCCTATATTCACATTTCCACACTTATTCTTAATTACACCTTGCGACACAAGAAAATTAATCCCACGCGAGCAAATTAAAATTCGAAATAAATTAAAGATTAAATGAAAAACAAAACTACTGATAATTTGTACTTGACTGCGACTGGCAATACATCCAGACTTACGGCATCCTCGACGTGCGCTCGTTGACGATGTGCTGGTTTCAAATTGATCGTTGCTATATCTACATTCTCCTTTCTCATCACAAACTAGAGCTTCCGTATTCGATAGAAAACAGAAGGAACGAATCAAATTAGAAACTATGGACTTTTCATATATCTTTTGAATCTTATCATTGCCATTATTTTCAAATAGGGATAAAAGTTTATAACGCGTTAATGCAATAAGATTTCCAGACAATACTAATAATGCACACTTACAGCCCGCATAACTATTTACTAGATGCCAGATAGTATCTTTACAGTAAAGAAATCTATTTTTGACTAGTTATCCCTAAAATTAATTTTTCCTTTGCATAACTGATCTTTGCAAGGTATTCTCCATTTGGAAAATTCTCCTTCTGATTTAATGGTTTGACCGGTAAAAAAATAATCAGATATCACATGAGATATAATATTTCCATCGCTGCTGGTAGAGAATAAAGTTTTTGATATTTCATCAAATTCAAAATCCCAACTTGTAGACCCGAAGTGATGGCGTCGTTTAAAATTTAAATCACCTTTGACATCCCTACTGCAAACATATGAATCTTCTCCAGCTGATATGAGGAAAAGTTTATCAGCATTTTCTACAATTTTTGCTTTAAAACTCTTACGTTATGGCCGTAAACACTGCGAATATGCAAAATTTGTGCTGTTTCGAAGTTTGAAAACGTTTTTTTGTTTTTCAGGTCTTTGATTTTCCGAAATCGTAACATATATAATCTTACTGATCTATATCTGACGTTGTTTTTATGAGTGAATGCTTTAGATTAACATCTACGAAAAAATTACTCCATTGTGGCCGAATATACGCCAAAGTTTAGGTGCATGGGTTAGCTGATTGCACTCTACTCTACAAATAATTCACCAAATGCGGTACCTGTGAAAACCGTCCTTTCCAAGAGTGTTATCCCCACTATTGTTGAGCAATATATAGTCGATTTGTCACCGCCTGCCCAGTCATATTAGGTAAAAAAAGGGGTCAACCTCGGAATGAAAGATAATAAGCTGCAAATTGGTATGAACCTTTGTTTTGTCATTCTAAATGTTGTCTCAAAAGTCACAATCGTTATCGTGTCCCCGTCTCAAGATATTCAAGGTCAAAGGTCACAAAAATCGGTTTTTCGCGAATATCTGGCTTCCTATCGGTTAAATGAGATTTGCATTTATTATAAAAGTTGTAGGCTATAAAATTCCCTACAACTTTTGTTTAAACTTTTTTTTCATACGACCAACCGTTTTGAAGGTAGAGCGCGAAGAGTGCACATCGTACAGTCATATACGGCCTAATGCAAGGTCAAGCGTGAGTTATGGTTATCAGTACGTTATAAAGTCAATTATTTACTTGGAAATTATAATTATTAAACAATGCCTATTATTTATGTACTAACTATTAATTATTTATATTTAATTAAAGTAAGTAACTTGATTTGCAACGGTACAATTTCAAACTAACGAATAATCTTGACTCGTACAAAGTGGAGAGAGTGGCCTTGAATACTATAGAACATCTGTCCCGGCAATGAATAGAAAAGGGCATAGGGTAGGGACAAGTATTTCCAGGTATATAAGTATTGAGAAATTTACGCGTTTTAAAGAAAAGATATATAATGTCGTGTTAACTTAAAATAAAACTAAAATATATAATCCAGAATTAATAATATTTTATACATAAATAGTTAAATATGAATAATTATATATATTATTTATGTACTAACTATTAATTATTTATATTTAATTAAAGTAAGTAACTTGATTATTTATATATAATTATTCATATTTAACTATTTAAGTATAAAATATTATTAATTCTGGATTATATATTTTAGTTTTATTTTAAGTTAACACGACATTATATATCTTTTCTTTAAAACGCGTAAATTTCTCAATACTTATATACCTGGAAATACTTGTCCCTACCCTATGCCCTTTTCTATTCATTGCCGGGACAGATGTTCTATAGTATTCAAGGCCACTCTCTCCACTTTGTATGAGTCAAGATTATTCGTTAGTTTGAAATTGTACCGTTGCAAATCAAGTTACTTACTTTAATTAAATATAAATAATTAATAGTTAGTACATAAATAATAGGCATTGTTTAATAATTATAATTTCCAAGTAAATAATTGACTTTATAACGTACTGATAACCATAACTCACGCTTGACCTTGCATTAGGCCGTATATGACTGTACGATGTGCACTCTTCGCGCTCTACCTTCAAAACGGTTGGTCGTATGAAAAAAAAGTTTAAACAAAAGTTGTAGGGAATTTTATAGCCTACAACTTTTATAATAAATGCAAATCTCATTTAACCGATAGGAAGCCAGATATTCGCGAAAAACCGATTTTTGTGACCTTTGACCTTGAATATCTTGAGACGGGGACACGATAACGATTGTGACTTTTGAGACAACATTTAGAATGACAAAACAAAGGTTCATACCAATTTGCAGCTTATTATCTTTCATTCCGAGGTGAAAGCCCTAATATGACTGGGCTAGATATAAAAGAGTTCGGAACATCTAAGCCATGTATGTTGTTTTTAAGTTTCCATTCTAGAATTGTACCGGTACTATCTCCTTCCCCAAAACTCCTCTAACTCATTACCAATACCTGCTATTACGCTGCTTCTCGACATAAGTTTTATGGGATGCGTGGACGAGGCGATCAAACACTTGAACACACGCGCTGTTCCTTAGTAATTCCAAACGAAATGCAAAACCAACAACAAAAACTATTAGACTCGCAGCGTTGAATTGTTTTCAACGAAATCCAAACTGTTCAGTTTAGACAAATAAGCTGATTTCACCAGATCCACTGGAAAACGAAAACGGTATTTCTTTTCGCCGAGCTCTTCGCGATTACCCTTTCTTCGAGAACTCACCGCGAATATGTAGGTCGATATAATATTTACGTTTTTTTTCTCGGATGGACAAATAGAGCGAACGGTTTCGCGAAAACTCAAATCCAAGTTAAGTTTCGAACTTGAAACCGTGCAAACTGCACCATGATTAAATAAGTTGGCGCAAGAGTAAGAACACTCATTCACTGTCCCCAATCGTGAGCTCTTCTTCGCAATTTCACAAGGTTTGCACCGGACTACGACATACGTCCAGTGCAAGAACTCCCGTCGTTTGTAAGTAACTTGGAGCACACGAGAATTTGAAATGCAATTCAAATTACGGTGGCCAAGTGATTTTGGCTAATTTAAATGAATTTATACTTGGTTTTTTCCCCGAAATCGCACTATTTTCTTTGCCGGCGCGGTTTTCGCGACGTTTGTTTCTCCTCATCGCCCTACGGGACCGCTCGAAAACCGGTCGACGAGCCTCCCATCCACTTTCCATGGTATTGCGAAAGTGCAATCGTGGAAGGGCTCCGTTGGAAAGGGGGTTGCCGTGTCCAAACTTCAATTGCAAATTAAAATGATGAACATTATTTTAAACTTACAATTGAAATTTGGAACAGCAATATGTTGGTTTTCGAGCAGTTTGCTTAGGCGACTGCTCGATTATTACAGTATCGCTCTCATCATTTGTCCAATAAACTATCACACAACCTGAGCTCTTCATTTTGTGCACCCCACTTTTTTTCTAACATTTTTTTTATGATTCTAGTGAGATATACAGTTTAAGGTTTTGGCTGCTGATTTTAGCTTTAATTCCTGCTTTCTGTCATATCGTATTTGTTATTTCGCGCATTTTTTTTGCCACATATCTTTCTAGCTTCGTATTGCTTCCGCTTGCTTTTACCATTGTTATGCTTCTCGATTTTACAATATTTTTCGTTCCAGGTTCTTCATTCTTCTCTTGATAATGTCTTCGCTTTATTCATTGACTTTGCTATCTCATATATACGAGTATATATATATATATATATATACGAGTATATATATATATATATATATATATATATATATATATATATATATATATATATATATATATATATATATATATTTCTTTCCCGTATATTCTGCTCTTCTGTCAAGAGTACTTTTGCACCCTTTAAATCATTAAATTCAATACCGTCATTTTTGTGCGCGTGTATATGTCGAAAGACTTTTTATTATCCTTTGTATGTGTCACTTTTCTGTAAATGTTAAATTTGATGCTTCTTCTGCCCTATGTACTTTCTTGTGGATATGTAATGATTTTTGTTCTTCTTCGTTCTCGTCTGTACGCTCGAGATTTCCCGAAAGAAATCTAAACCGACCTCTCATCGGTTATAGACGTCAAGTCAAGCCCGGACACCCTTAGTCTACTCCTAGGTGGCTGCTGGCAAGCTAGCTAGTTTTGAGAGGAATTTCGGTCGCAGATCTTCCGCGAACAGACTCAGTCCGACTACAATTTATCAGCCACCGAATCAAATACCCGATCAACGTCAAAACAACTCCCAACAACGCGATCCTACTGTACTTTAAATAATTTTCATCTCTTTCAGACCGTACGTCCAGTCCAAAAAATAGAAACAAGAAAAAGATATCATCAAGCTAAAACCATTCGTTGCCGATCGACGGGATGCCAGAAATAAACTATTCGAATCCAAAAACCGAATGAACCTACTCTAACTAAAAGCGCAAAGCGTACCGCGTACCGAACCGATCATTCGTGGATTATTTAAAACCTGCTCCCTCGGCGGCATACTCGCCTCCCGTCTTCATTACCTCGGGAAAAGCAACAGCTATCCACTGGAAAGGAAAGATTTTTGTTGTTTAGCAATTCATTTTTGTGACTCTTCATCAAAACAATTTTGTTTTTTCGTTTATCAAACACATCAATCTTATTCTACATTTATAGTTAATTAGAAGACATTGATTGATCATTCTGACTAAAATTACTCGTATCTGTTTCAAATAACTTCATATAACCTTGTTGCCAAGCTTAATGCTTTGGAGGGCGCTGTCTCGAACGCAGACGGCAAAGTGCTCGTTGGGGGCGACTTCAACGCTAAAGCAATCGAATGGGGCATGCCTCAGACGGATCCGCGGGGAAAACGAGTCCTGGAAATGGCGGCCAGGACGGCGCTCGTCGTACTAAACTCCGGAAATACGCCGACTTTCCGCCGTATTGGCTGTGAGGGAACCATACCGGACGTGACATTCGCCTCGGAGTCCTTAGTACGGAGGATACACAACTGGAAAGTATTAGAGGACTACTCAGCCAGTGATCATCAGTGCATTCTGCTTGAGATAAGTGATGCTGTCTCCCGACGTCCGTGCTCTCGGCTTTCTACAACTGGATGGAACATCGAAAGGATGGACGTCGAGAGGTTCGTCGAGATGCTCACAGCAGGTGAGCCGCTGCAGGGAGCTTCGGAGGGGACGGAAGAATTGGCAGCTCAAGGCGTAGTGAACTCTACTATGAGCATAATTACGACTGCTTGCTGCGCTTCTATGCCCCGTCGAAGACCCCGGTACGGCAAGCCCCCAGTGTACTGGTGGTCAACTGAAATCGCTAAAAAGCGAAGGGAGTGTCACAAGCTTCGACGTGAGGCTCAACGAGCGCGGAACGGCGACGAGGCATGCAACTGGGTGCCAGCATATAAGTCGGCCAGGAAATACCTTCGCAAACTGATCAACAGTAGCAAGGCTCGCTGCTGGCATGACCTAGTGGACAATGTGAACAAGGATCCGAGGGGCCTTGGCTACAAGCTGGTCATGCGGAAACTTGGTGCCCTACGGAAGCCTTGTATACACGACGCGGAAAAGATGGACGCGATAGTGCGGGGACTTTTCCCCGCCCATCCCGTCCATGTTGACGATGTCCATGATGAAACAGCAGTCGAGTGTCCACTCTTCACACTGCTGGAACTGGAGGAGGCAGTCCTCTCATTGAAAGCGAGGAAGGCTCCAGGTCCAGGCGGTGTTCCGGCTGAGGTGTTGCGGCTTGTCTAACACCATTGTCCTGGCTTGCTACTCAGCACATTCAACGCTTACCTACGGGACGGGGTTTTCCCGGTACGATGGAAGGTGGAGAGGCTCGTGCTGATCAGCAAGGAGAAGGGATATCCCGAATCGCCGTCTGCATACCGCCCGTTATCCATGCTAGACACGGTTGAGAAAGTGCTAGAGAAACTCATCAAGAGAAGACTCACTGACGCGATTCGTGCTGCTGGGGACCTATCTCCTCGGCAGTACGGCTTTAGAACAGGACGTTCTACCATGATGCGACTGCAGAGGTGATGAATGCGGTCAAAAAGGCAGAGGCATATAGTCGCACCAAGCGACGGATCGTCCTGTTGGTGACACGACGCCAGGAACGCCTTCAACTCCGCTAGATGGGTGGATATTCTGGATACGCTGGAAAACTCTTTTCAAGTCCCAGAATATCTAATGCGGCTTTTGAGGAGTTACCTAAAGGACCGAAGCGTGATCTACGACACGACACACGGCCAACGAAGGATGGAAATTACATCGGGTGTTGTCCAGGGATCTATCCTTGGTCCGGACATGTGGAACGTGTGTTACGACGGGCTACCGAGACTTGAGATGCCAGATGAGTCGCGCTTGGTCGGCTATGCGGATGATGTTGCGGCTCTGGTCACTGGACGCACCGTTGAACAAGCGCAACTTAGGCTAGGTATGCTAATGCGCCGAGTGAGGGACTGGATGACTGCACGCAGGCTGAGTTTAGCACTGGAGAAAACCGAAGTGGTCATCTTGACAAAAAAGAGAATCCCTAGAGTAAGGATGATCAGTATTGGAGACATACAAATCGAATCGAAGCCAGCGGTGAAGTACCTGGGGCTACTGATCGACTCAAAGATGCGTTTCTCTGAGCAAATCAGGGCAACGGCAGAGAAGACTGCTTCGGGAATATCGGCTCTGAGTCGACTTATGGCCAACGTAGGGGGACCCAGCCCATCAAGAAGACGCCTCTTGATGAGTGCTGTAGGGTTAGTGCTACTGTACGGAGCAGAGGTATGGGGCGACGCTCTCAGCAAGGAGGTATACTGAAAACGTTTGGCACAGGTACAGAGAAGAGGACCACTGAGAATTGCATCTTCGTATCCAACAGTCTCCGACTCGGCGGTGAGAGTGATTGCAGGCGTGATACCTGTCGCCCTCCTTGCTAGAGAGCGCCGCGCTATTTACCTGCGCCGAAACGAGGATGCGAGGGAGACAGTTGTCCTCGAGGAGAGACAGCGCTCGCTCAACGATTGGCAGCAGTCTTGGGTCAATTGCATAAAGGGAAGGTGGACTGCGCGCCTCATCCCGGATGTGAGACCGTGGCTAAATCGAAAGCATGGTGAGACTGACTTCTATCTGACCCAGCTTTTGAGCGGGCACGGGTGTTTTCAGTCTTCCCTGCACAAGATCGGTAAGTCACGGTCTCCCGATTGTCGGTTTTGCCCAGGAGAGGAGGACAATGCCTGTCACACATTTTTTGCGTATACCAAATGGGTCAGGCTGCGAAGGGAACTCTACAGGGAGACGGGAGAGCTCACTCTGGATAATATAGTTGCGGTGATGCTCGAATCGGTTGACAAATGGAACCAGGTGGCACATTGTGTTTGGGCAGTCCTAAAATATAGAAGGGACTCACAGCAGCTGGGGGCGCTGGGGCTGGGGGATCGCTCTTCTGGCATTTCCTCTTCGCCTCTCCCCTCCCGTTAGAAAAGGGACTCCTCAAAGTCAAAGTCAAAGTCAAAAGCGCTTTATTTAATACTCATCGTTATAAATTTTAAAAGAATATAAAGCAAATTCCAAATAATAACAATCAAAAAACTTAATGGCCCAAATGGCTCTCTAAATTTGTACGTTATCATAAACTCATTTCATCAAAAAAAAAAAACTATAGCAAATGTAATTAATTACGATTATTACATATTTTTACAATTCAATTGGAAAAAGGAGAAAAAACCAACCAACACTATCCAAAAATTATTTATAATTAATACACAACAGTGAAACTTTGATCCTACACCTAATATGTTGTAACTTATTTCTAATAAAATACAATCAAAAAAACTTTATCTTATACTAAAAATACTATAACAATGTTCCTAACCTAAGTGTTTAATCTTATCTCTAACGGAATATAGTAAACATTACATATACCTAACCTATACCTGATTTTAACAAAAATATATAACAATACTAAATGTAGCAATAATGAGCTGAAACTCAAAAACTAAATAACGAAAAACACCAAAACTGAAAACAAACACGAAAAATTTAGACATTGTCATTCAGCCACCAATACCTGGATTGCGCCGTCTCAACTCGATCAGCTTCAACGAATCTAGCAAATGAGTATCTCCATTGAAATCGTTGGTCTCGTGAACTCAAATTCGGAGGATATTTTATCTTCTTATCGGTGGCCCGTCGATATATGTGATATATGACTGGGACGCCGTCAGAATCAAAAACATATCGATTCATGTCCAAATACACGAATGCTTCTGGAGGAATGAAGCCAGTAGCGAGGCAAGTCGCTATATACCCGTCTGTAGGGTGGAACGGCTGTGAAATCCAAGGGTTTTCACTCACAGTCACAGATCTTGCGATATGATTCCGAAGAAGTTTCAATATAAAAATATCGACTCTAGTCACTTCAGCAGTTTGATAAATTCTTCTATTCGATATATAATGTTTCCAATCCGTCTCAGGCTTTCTGTACAAACCAGTACACGCACGAAGACATTTCCTTTCGAAAACTCTTAATTTTTCCATAGTACTAGCACTCTGGTTGTACCAGATCTGACATCCATATGTCAAAACTGGTCTAACCAGTGTCTTGTAACAGATAATTTTGACCTTTTGATCAATATATCTGGAATGAAAGAGTTTTCGAAGGGCCATGACTACTTTAAGTGCCTTACTGAGCATGATTTTCACATGTTCAGTATAGTACAGATACTGATCGAGATAAACACCGAGGTATCGAACACAGGATTTATGTGGAACCCGTTCTAGACTACCCTCACCAGCCATGATGTGGAAATCTTTCCAATTACGTTTCAGGTCTTGACTGACCCCCTGCAGCGTTGTCCGAAACAAGATTGTTTCACACTTCTGCGCATTGATTTTCATTCGCCAATTGTCAGTGTACAGCTGTACATCATTGAACATTTTTTGGAGATTGCTCTGAACTATTGTGGCTTTTCGGTCTGCCGTATAGATGATCAGATCATCAGCAAACGCTACCAATGATCGCGTTGGCGAGACGTTAAAATCAAAGCCGTTCAATAGCTTGCGAATGAATATTGAGAAGAGCAGAGGCGCAGTAACTGTTCCCTGCTGTAGACCATTCAAGACCTTGAACTCGCGCATTGTTGTCAGATTTCCATCAGTTACAACAAACGATTTCCCGTATAACATATAACACATCATGGCGACAAGGTGTCTGGGGAACTTGTCCTGAAGGAGTTTAAAAATTAGTCCATCTAACCATACCGTATCAAAGGCTTTCTCCATATCAATGAGACATGCTCCAACACATTGTTTATCATTTAGTTTCCAACAGATGTCTGAGGTTACTTTCGTTATTGCATGTGTGGTCGAATGCCTGGCACGAAAACCAAATTGGCAATTCGGCATCAACTCATTTTCCTCAATGTGGGCGTTTAATGCTCTATTGAGTATCACTTCAAACACCTTGCTGATGTTAGGCAGCAAGCTGATTGGGCGATAGCTTTTGGGGCATGAAGATTCTTTTCCTTTCTTCAAGATCGGAAATACCTTAGCCCTTTTCCACTCATTTGGGAAATATGAATTGCTCAACATGTTGTTGAACAATATGCAATAGTTCCTAATAGCAACCTCAGGCAAATGTCGGAGAACTACATTTGGAATACCATCAGTACCACATGATTTCTTGTTGTTTATTTTGCGAAATATGAAACACAAGTCTTCATAGCTGACAAAATAATCAATAAGATTCAAGTTCGGTATGAGGTCAGATGTTAATGTTTCATTGAAATGAAGAATTGATTGGCCGTTCAAGCTTGACTTGAAGTCGGAAACTTTTGCTTCAACGATCTCTGAAACTATTTCATTCCCTCTCTCAAGGTTTGGTAGATGAACCAATTCAAAATGTGTTCCAATCAGGGCAAGTTTATCTAATCCTTCACAAATGATCCTGTTTCCATTTCTATCCGGAGTCGTACTATCAATTTCGATACCAGCCCTATCGAGAAGATTTATCTCATCACTAGTGACTTCAAGATTCGATACCTTCACTCGAGACTTCTTGCGGAATATGCTATTCACTTTCGTGAACACGCCGTCTGGGTCCTGTGGGCTAATACCCCTTAATTTTTCCGCCCATTGATTGCTGACCTCACTCCTGAAGTATGACCGGATTAAGTTCCGGACATTCTTCAGATGTAATTTCAACAAAGCCAACGAGGGATGGTTGTAATCCAAAAATCGTCGATAAATATTGTTGACGCGTGTGAGAAGAAGGCTTTTCAATCTTTTCAACCTTGCGATGGTTGGTGTTTCATATCCTTCCATATTGTTTCGATGTTTTATCTTGGGAACTACTTTCTCAATCGTTTCCAACCTCAGCTTCTCTAACTTCGACAAATAGACATCTATTTCATCGTTAGTTAAATTCCTGTCATTAGGAACCATTGAGCAAGAGTTGCCACCGTCAGAATGGGGACATTGCTTCTGGTACTCCCGATTAAACTTCTTTTGAAACTTTCCCCAGTCTGTTTTTTTGAAGTTCAACCGATGATTTTCATGTTGAACTGGAATGAGGAAGAAATCATCCCTTTGATGATTGATTTCCATTACGATTGCGTTATGGTCGCTATCATAAGGAAGCACCTGCAGTTTCCGTTGAGGACTATTAAAGTTGAATTCGAGTCTTGCGTCAGCAATGCAGAGGTCCAAATATGAATTTGTCCTAGGGTATATTGGGAACTCCGACCCATATAGATTGCACCTGTATTCAATCTGGTTCTCTGTTATCCACGATTTCAGGAATACACCTCTTGGATTATTGGTGGCGTTCAGCCATGATGTATGCTTGGCGTTCAGGTCACCAGCAAGAATATAATAATTATGAAGCCTGTTCAATTCGAGTATTTCAAACAAGGAATTGAGTTCCTCCTTGAGCCTGAGAACAGTTCCACCAGTTGCATAGGCAGAGATAACGAAGAGGTTATCCCCACCTGGCAGTGAAATTTTGATAACGGACACTTCAAGAGATTCAAAGCTTTTGAATTCGACTTTTTCAATATTTTGGAAACGATAGGGTCTTCGAACCAATATCCCGGTGCCACCTCCCCCATCACCTATTACCCTATCGTTTCTTACGAATTCAAAATCCTTGAATGTCATGGAGTGCCATGAATTGAGGTGGGTTTCGGTGAGAAGCATGATGTCAGGCTTTTGCTTAACAATGAATTCAAGGAGATAATCACGCCGATGTAAAGTAACAATGGAGTTGACGTTGATCGAGATGAGACGAATCCTATCCATGGGAATGTGACTGGATGACAAACTATTTTGGAGCATGTTGACCTAAACTTTGAAAAACGAAATTGATTTTTTGGTCTTGCTTATTAATTCTATCTGAAAGCGATTCAAGTTGCTGGTAGATTTTAAGAAGCAGCTCATTATTGCCACTTACATTATTTATTTTATTTATATTGTTGTCTGCTGGTCCTCTGGCAGCAAGTGCAAATGATACCCCGGGTTTGATGAAGTTGGGAGGTAACAGATTCTGATTTACTTTGGTTTGCTTTGGGGAAAATTTAGCTCTTGCATCTTGATACCGAGGGCATCCTCGGTATGATGCTGGATGACCAAATGTACCGCAATTAACACAATACAATTTTTCTTTTGGCTCCACCTGAGCCAATTTGCATTCACCGGGGGCGTGGATATCTTTGCACTTAACACAGCGATAGTGCATTGCACAATTGGCAGCCGAATGACCGAATCGTTGACACCTGTAACACTGGTTGACCTCAGTTTTTTGGAGGCGTTCCCACCTCACAACTCTAAAGTTTAAGTACCTTACCTGTTGGAGGGCACTCGGACTGCTGTCGTTGGAAATTTGTACCAAATAAAATGGTAATATTTTACCTTCTACAGTTGATCTCCTTGTAGCAAAATTTTTCACACACATGAACTTAACAGCTGGTGCTGCTTCCTGCAACATCTCAAGGAGATCAACTGTATTCTCCCCACAGTCCAGGCCCTTCAACAGGAAGGTCTGATTTTTTTCCGCCTTTGGCGTATATGTAAAGTGGGGAGCTTGGACACTATTAAGAGCATCTTTCGCCTGTTTGAAGTCAGCCAGTGTCTTTGTCTTGATCGAGAGCTTATCACCGGTCACTCTCTTAATTTCAAAGTTTTTGATTTTATGTTCGGCTGCCAATAACCGAACCATATCTCCTCCACGCTGCCCAAAAACGTTTATTGGAGGAACTTTTTCATTTACCACATTAATTTTATTAGGAGGACCAGCAGACACACCGGTTGGCTTCTTCTCCTTTTGCTTATTTTTTAATTTTAAATATTTAATGAAATTATTATCGCTATCAATATTACCTGTCATCGTTGCTCTCCATCTCGACGTCCATTTCCTCGTGCATTGCAGACAGCACCGCATAATAATTGGCGCTGTCGTTCGCTCCTCCTGCGCTCAGGATATTTTCCGCATCATGGATTGTCTTGCTCATATCTTGCAATTTCATTTTATTTATTGGTACTCCTTTCCCGTTGGTCTTGCTTGTTGTTTCCAGTTTTTCATTCTTCTTAGTGAGTATCGGCTCTTCTTGGCCGGACGTATTCTGCGGCTTGGCTTTTTGTTTGTTCCCATTTGACAACGTCCGGACCATATCTTCTAAACTCTGTATCCGGAGTTTTAATTCGTCATTTTGTTTCGTAATCCTTGTATTCTCCATGGTTACTTTTTCATAATCTTCGCTTGAAATCGTAATTCGCTTTCCATGCTCACAATTGTCTTGTTCATTTTTCCGCTTGTTCATTTTGTCATTTGTAATTTTCAAAATGCCTGGCTCTGGGTCCCCCAGCGGTGGGAAGCCGTCGGGCTCCTCCATCCCCCGGTGAAAAAAACTTTTTTTCCTTTCTTGAAACTTTCTCGTAGGTAAAGTCAAGATACTCGATAAATTGTTCGAATAGTTCGACGATGTAATAAGTTTCTTTATAAAATTACTTTGTAATTGACGTTTTTTAAAAATTATTTTAATTTAAAAATTCTTGACAGGAGCGAATTAAAAACACGTCTACACGCAACGAGTGCTAGACGTAGAATAAAAGGGACTCCTCAGCATGAAGGCGCCCCACGGCGTAACAAAACGAGACCTGGCCCGAAGTAATGTGTCAACCGGTTCCAGGCTGGGTTCTCAGGTTGACAGGGAAGGTGTTTAGTGCCTAGTCCAGTGGCGCATGTTAGCCCCACACTCTGTGCATAAATGGCATTCACCTCCCTACCACAAAAAAATAACCTTGCTAGCTATAATATAATCTTAAATATTAGGAGCTTACAAAACTAAAATGGCCATTTCCAAAGTAACAAGATGTTCTTTAACAGATGAAATTCGCAATTAAATGAAATTTGTAATACAATATGTTCGAAGTAAAATAATTAAATGCATTTTGAATTGTTTTCGTAAATAGTTCACAAGATTCACGGAATGCAGAACTGACTCCAAATAATTATCAGTGCATTTCAAAGCGGATTTTGGATAACGCAAAGGATATGTAAATGGTTTCGAGCTCTTAAAGATGATTTTTGATTCTACGCATGAAAGTTTTAGAAGCCATTTGTCTGGAAGGTTGAAGTCATGATTCCCATTTGAAATGATCCACATGCCTTTCGAAATATTATTGTATCTAATTAAATATGTCCTTACCTTCCCATGGTGCATATTACTTCCAGTTTATATTTCCTTCATGACGACGGAATTTATCTAAGAAAATATCTGCATGTTATCCTCGAATATCAATGCGGGACGGAAGCGTATTGAAACGTCAGCACATCTACCTGCTTACATACCTTTTTGCTTCAAGCGATGAATCACATCATTCGTACTGATGCCTTGAAAGTACTGTCTTCAAATCATTCGCATTCCGGTCCAATATTCTCCAAATTTAGGTTAGCATTCAATATTAGAACTGGCACATGTGGATAACCGCACATTCTATGTACTAACCAATTTTCATTTGACTCGTGGAGTTCTTCGAGATATTTGAGCGGCAGACAACTCTCTTCTGTGCGGGCCCGAACGAACGATTTAAGGCAGAAGAAGTATCTATATCTTTTCCAAGGTCGGCCAATTTGAGATAGAAGGCTGCTCCTAAATCCACGATACCTTCTGCGGGTGATCTAAATGGTGGATTTAAATAATCGACACCGAAAAACTCTTGAAATCTCTCTACAAGCTCAGGAATTTTCAAGTATTCTATTGCACTACCCATTCCCATCGACAAATTTAACTTGCGGGACGAGCACTTTAAATCATGTCTGTTTATCTCCTATCAAATTAGAAAGCAGTACTCGAACCCAACTCGCGCAATCGTGCCAATCAACTTCCGATAATAATGACGTTAGCAGATGAATGTCGCGAAAAACGAAGCCGCAAAGTCTCATGGCGGTTCCCAGTCAGAGATCTGTCTCCGGCACCTGCTAAACCGATTGGGGCTCCCAGAGTGCCGAGAGGCAGATCCCTCTCTCTGGGACCAAGCCGTGACTTAATAAATTTTAACACTGCATGCACAGAGGTTGAAGCAGCAAACCCTGAGTACCAAATTTAAGATAACCGTCTCTTTCCTTAACTTCGTTTTAGGACAACATTAGTCCATCTAACTATGCATAGCGAACTGGAGTTATATCGTTTAATTTAGCACAGAGAGTGATCCGTGATTAATTGGAGACAAGGCATACACTTTTTTGAATGAACGTATTTTGATTGGGTATGCTGATGTTTTAAATTTTGTGCACAATTATCTCATATTGCTACTAGATGATTAATGTTCTAGACTATTAGTCTAATATAAAATTCCAGAACTTATTGCTTCCCTTTAAATAGTTAGTTGAATATCCGGATTTTTGTCATTCTTAGCCGAATAGATCTTTATGATACCCAATATTCATACATACGTATCATGTGAGCAGCCCGCTACGGTTCGTATCTCACCTGCCGTCCACATCGACTTCTTGCTTTGCTCGTATTATTTGCATCAGGACCCACTTTCGATTATATTCGATTGAGTAAACTGAGCGCTGATTAATTACCGAAAGTTATATTTTATTGTTTGGGAATTGGCGGTATCTGCAAATCTGTTGCCTTGAAGCAGATATCATAATGAACAGTGCTCAACTGAAACGATGTATTTGTTCTTTCAATTCGCGATTTGCATATTGCATGACGTGGAAATGTAAATAGTAAAATAGCAAATTTTACAATATTAACAAATCCCTACAAATATTAAGAATTTTAGAAAATACTTATGATTTCTTACTAACTTTCATTCTTCTAACATTTCAGAAAACTCATGTACACAAATGCGATGCAACTTTTATCTTGAAACCGATTATCAAGCAAGATGACCACCAACCTAAATACATTTACATTAGAAGATTTAAAATCAACAAATTTTTCATTCGACTGTGATAGTTGCGGCCAGAAATATCCCAGCTTAAAGCACTTATACCAGCATCGAAAATTTCACAATAATTTTGTGCTAGGCACAAACTGGAAATACGAATATTGCCCATTCGATAATCTCGATAAGGAAACACAAAATGAATTAAATCGACTGGAAAAGTGCTACGTTTCCTTTCAAAAGCTCCAGGGCGAATCAAGTAAAGGGTCTCAGTCCAAGTACATTAGGTTTGAGTGTAATGAGTGCAATCGAAAATTCACCACCAAAGGAAGTCTTAGGCGACATCTTCACATGCATAAGGGTGATAAGGAATTTATTTGCGAGCATTGTCAACGTAAATTTGCATTTTCATATTACTTGAAGGAGCATATGCGAGTTCATTCGACAGAGGGCACTAAACCGTACAAATGTGAATTATGCCCAAAATCATTTTTCAACAAGCGCAGTGTCAAGTACCATATGGAGAACCATGATAACTCGACAACCAAACCATTCCAATGTAATTGGTGTGGAAAGAATTTCAGCAATAAATATCAACTTAAGTATCATTCTGAAACTCATGAGCTTGGTCGACAATATAAGTGTGACATATGTCCCAAGCAGTTTAATTATAAAGCTAATCTTAAATACCACCTAGGGACGCACAGTGTTGAAAAAGGTCCCTACTCATGTGATTATTGTGACAAAAAATTCACAAACAAATATTACGTATCGAAACACATAAAAGCTCATACTATTGATGAATCACAAAAATTCAAATGTGATAAATGCCCGAAAACGTACAAAAATAAACAGGGCCTTAAAAACCATTTTGAGGTTCACACAGCTGAGAATGAGAACGCAACAACAGAATCAGAGCAACAATCCTCGGAGAAATTAAAACCTCTAAAGTGCGATATGTGCCCAAAAAGCTTCGCTAATAAGTACAGCCTAAAGTATCATCGCGAGCTGCATACGGGGGATATAAGTTTTGCTTGTGATTTTTGCGAGAAAAAATTCACGAGGGAATTTATTTTAAAACGACATCTTAAAGGTCACCAAAATAGTCGAGAAAAAGCTTACAAATGTGACACATGCCAAAAGAAATTTTCTAATCAGCAGAATCTAAAGACTCACGCAATTCTCCATGACAAAGAAAAACCTTTTCCATGCAACCAATGCGATAAGCAATTTATCCGTCAAACTCATCTCAACAAACATCTCCAAATTCACGAAAGGCAACAGTTTATTGCCGCTACTAGCTGAAATTTTACGCACAAGTTTTTACGCTTTCATTAAGCAAAAAATGTATGTTCTTTACTTCGTTTGGTACATTTTATTAATATAGATGGACGTTTTTATTTATTAAAATTGTTGTCAAATGCTTTAAATGTTGAATCTGTTAGATTTATTTATGAAATAAAAGAATTTATTTTAATAATAATTATGTTAACGCATTTCTTTGTTTTGATACTCATACTTAATTTTGATAGAAACTACATAAGGTCCACAATCAGTTCCCGTAATAAGCATCTAAAGGTGATCATAAATAGGCCCTTTAAAATTTATTTACCACCTAAAATCGGTAATTTTTCTTTCCTCCCATTATATTGTCAACTTCCATGATAGATACTAATATAGGTTTAAATCGTTACCTAGTAAACACTCATCTTTCTAGGGGTATTGTCTTCTGTAATCTTAATAGAAAGAAGAATCAATATTTTTTTTAAATTGTCGACGTTATAAAGAAATATACGCCTGCTCTACGCCTTGTCAAGCTAAAGATTACGATCACAATCTATGGCAAAACTCCAAATCAAGCTTTCGCCTGAAGGTTTTGTCGTGGATCTGCGATCTCGTTCAACAGTATTATATTCGTAGCAGGCATGCATATCGGCTTCATTGAGTCTCCCATCTTTTTTAAGCGTTTTGTACCAACCGACTGGTGATAGGTGATTTCAACGCCTATCATAATTCCTGGGGTGCTGTTGGAAGCAATCGAGCTGCGCGAAGCTCAACAGATTCATCACAGCGAAAAACGTAAGACTACATATGCCAAGAGAACCAAACCACTATGGCCGAGCTTCTGGTAACATCCTAGACGAGATTTTCACTACAATGCCCATACAATGGTACTCGATGATCTGTCTTCCGACCACAAACTGGTGTACTTTTTAATAGAAGAAATCTTCATAGATGAACCTGTAAAAGTAAAAAGTAGTACAAATTGGCAAGCTTTCAGGGATACTCTGGTATCAGGAAGCCTTACCCAGCTGCTAAATTCAGCCAGTGATGTCGATGAAAGCATAGAACAACTTACCAGAAAAATCCTACTTAGCAAGGAAAATAATACAGCCCAAACTCCAGTAAGGGAACACAGCCCCTATGATCTTCTTCAAGATGTTAAGCTCCTGATAAGGAAGAGGAAGCTACGGAGACGAGCTAGGAACACGGGTGATCCTACGTTAAAAACGAGAGCCTACCGGTTAACTAGCAAAATAGGTTATCAGATTCACGAATTCCGCAACAAAATTTGAGAAGGATTTTAGCAAAGCCTCAAACCTGGTGATGATAACTTTTGGCGCCTCTCAAATTATTTTAGTTTGAAAAACAAGCTAAATATCCCCCCTATTCACGGACCAAATGGCCTTAAATACGGCAGCACAGGAAAAGCCAACGCCTTTGCAGACAGTCTTGAACTGCAATTCCATGAGAATAATTCTCCCGAGGTGAGCCCTGAATCTGAAAATGAAACTCAGTCCTCTGTGCAAAGACTGATAGTTTTCTTGACGACAGGCACTAATGAAATTGTCGACTAGACTTAACGGAATTAAAAGACATGATAAGCACACTAAACAAACGGAAAGCCCCAGGCCCTGATTCTTTGACGAAGACCATGCTGAAATGGCTACGAGACAACATACTACAAGCCCTGACGGACATCATCAACACCATCTTTCGCCTACGCAAATTTCCCAAGTCGTAGAAAACGGCAATTATAGTGTCATTCCGAAACCAGATAAGGATCTTACTTTCCCGCAAAATTAACGGCAAATAAGCCTACTGTCTTCTCTCTCTAAACTCACAGAAAAGGCACTACTGACTCGGTTCGAATATATTGAGAATAATGAAATAATACCAAATGAACTATATGGCTTTCGAGCTGGACGCTCCACTGAACTCCCGCTTACAAGGTGGTCCAGTATATTAGAAATGAGTTGAATCGCAGAAAATCAACAGGCCTAGTTATGTTCGACATAGCAAAAGCCCTTGACAAAGTCTGGCATCCATGGCTAATCTTTAAAATGCATCAATTTTCCATTCCACTACCTTTGATAAAAACTATCAACGCTTTCCTGCAGGGCAGATCTTTTCGCGTAAAAATTGATAACATACTATCCAACATGCAACCGATTCAAGCTGCAGTTCCGCAAGGATCACCACTCGCCCCATTACTGGACACCCTATATACTGCAGACCTTCCACGTCTGCCTAACACCGTTCAAATTTCCCTATATCTCGACGACACTTGCATATATTACACCTCGCGACAAGCAGAAGCCATATCATGAAGTCTACAACAACCCACCGAAATTCTTTTGGGATACTTTCGAAGGTGGATAAGAATTAACGCTGACAAGACACAAGACATTCTTATCACAAGACGAAATAGACAAGAACCTCCTGAACTACAAATCGATTCAAACTCAGTACAGCAGAATTCGTAACACCGAATCAAGAACAGAAGTTAAAAATGTCAATGGATTAGTTGTGAATTTATCTCAGGAGACATTACAAGAAGATGAACTGAAATCGTGGCCTCAATTTCTCTGTCAAGCCTTTATCACCACCTGTAATTGACATAATTGCAGATATTGAATCTGCAATCCAGTACAAACCAATAGACATCAAACACAAAATTAAAGAAAAAGCAACGCGCGTCATCGGCGAAGCTAAACAAGATGCTGCTAACAACAAACCAGACACAAAAACGATTAAATGGAATCGCGTCTTAAAATCACTTAAACAACGCGATGTATTCTATATGAAATCCGACAAAGGAAACAAGGTGGTCATAATTAACAAAAAGGACTATGATGAACGCATGATTAAGTCAATATCTGAGGATAAATTTACGGTCTGTTCTTGTCCTCTCAATAAAATGGTGAAAGATGCTAAGTCCATCATAGATACCTTACACTCTGTTTTCAACGTAAATAAACATCATTTACGAGTACCTAATCCACAAGTTCCATTGATGTATGGCCTCCCGAAGATCCATAAGATAGGAGATAAAATGAGGAAAATCGTTTCTTGTGTCAACTCACCCTTCTCTAAATTGACAAAATGGATAGTCAATGAAATGAAACAATTTGGCAACCTTAAAGGGTTCTTCGTTAAGAACTCTTACGATTTTGTTGACAGAGTGAGAGGCGTAGATATCGAGGAAGATGAGCGGCTAGTTTCTTTTGACGTCACAGCTCTTTTCCCCACCGTCCCGGTTCCTTTAGCCATCGAAGCGATAAGAGATCACCTCCAAAAAAGCAACATCTCCGCCGAACATATGGACGCATACATACGCTGCATCGAGGCATGTATGAAATATAATTGCTTTGAATTTAGAGGGAAATATTATTCGAGTGACTTTGGATGTAGTATGGGGAACAGTTTGTCACCATTCATAGCCGAAGCCTTCATGTCCAGATTAGAAAAAGAAATGAAATCTGAAGGTATCTTACCACGGATTTGGTGGCGCTATGTAGATCATTTCTTCGCCGTTGTTAAGGAATCAAGAGTAAATCATCTCTTAGATTTTCTCAATAGTCGTTACCCAACCATAAAGTTTACCATCGAACCAGAAAATGAAGAACAAACGCTGCCCTTTCTGGATCTTAATATTACGCGTGACGGCCGAAAAATTAAATTTTCGATACATAGAAAATCGACAACAGATAGATATATCACCAAAGATTCATTTTGTTCACATCAGAACAAGATCGCAGCGTTTAGATCGATGATATATCGTATGTGTCGATTGCCCTTATCACTGGCAGACTATAGGCATGAATATGAGCATATCGTACATTTAGCTAAAATTAATGAATACGATAAAGCGCTAATGGACAAGTTGATTGCCAAATACATGCAAAAAATGAAAAGAGAAAGAGCTTCAACCCTTTTCAACCAAAACAGTACAGCAAACAACAACGAATCGCGTGTAACCTTGGCATATGTCCCTATGATTTCCAACCTTCTTAAAAAGGAACTCAGCAAAGTGAATCAGAAGATTGTGCATAACAATACCCGCAAGCTTTGCTCATTACTTGGTTCCACGAAAGATCCTTTTTCGCCAAAAGCGGAATCTACCAAGTTAATTGCACAGAATGTGATAAAAAATATATGTCTGCACTGTGCATGCAAGAGAACAACTTCACTTTTAGGGGTAAGTATTATAAAACAATGAAGGGGACGGCAATGGAAAACCCATTGTCACCAGTGCTAGTGGAAGTATTCATGGCAGCTTTGAAAACCAGATAGAAGAAAAAGGTTCAATGCCGAGAATATGGTATTGATACGTGGACGACATCATTGCGATCGTGAAAACGGAGGAAATTGAAAAAAAATCCCCGTTGGCAGCACCAGCCGGAAAGGTAAATTTCTCGTATGTAGCATAAAGCTTCGAAAAAAAATTTGGCTTGCCTACTACTCAACTTCTTTCTGCAATTTTCGTAGTACCACATGGGTATTTATTAACATAAAAAAAATCTGGCCACGTTCGTTCTTAGAGACCTTTTATCGGGGCGCAAATATTTTGCTAATTAAATTGAGTTGCATACGTATGGATTACATATTGAAAATCGGCGGATCATAAATTGTTGTAAACATATAAATACCGGTTTCGCCCTTCTCGCATTTGCTGTTTACACAGTTCACAGTGGTAACCACACAAAGGCTTAAATAGCTCGAATAGTTAATTTCAAAAGATTTCCATGAAAGTTTAATCAGCACTTGCGTTGCCATTAATATATACATTTTCAATTTTTTTCTGAACTATGAGGGCCGTCATTTCAATTTTTATTGAAATCGGCTGCTTAAAAATATTAAGCTGTAAATTTTCGACTTTTTCATTTGTCATTCGATTTGCATAATTAAATTAAATTAACTTGCGTTAATAACTTATAATTTCAAGTTTCAACGGAATCTGTTGAGAATCTTGGCTGCTACAGAAATAAAAAAAATTGTATGCCACCCCCCTGTATGGGGAGACCCCCCTTAAAATACCTTAAAATATTTTCTTGCACTGCAAATTTCAAGAGGCACCACTTTTGACCTACGTAGAAAATTTCCTCATTCTAGCTCATGTGGTTTGCGAGAAAACTTGTTTTGACGCACGAACAAACGGACGGACAGACAGACAAGTCGCGATTTTATAATTTTTTTAGGGGATTGTTAAAAAGATTTTACAATATCTTAAAAATGGTCTGGTTTATAAATTCTATCAAGTAAAGTCATTTAAAACGTTATCATGAAAAATATTCATTATTTCAGTTGGCACTAAAATAGCGAATTGCGCTTGCCTTCTGACCTTTGGGGGCCGCCATTTTGAATGCATGCATTTTATTTTGGATTATTTTAAATCTTTGTATGCTAGGAACTCATCAATCAATGTACTATCTCGTTCAAATAGAAGTTTCACTCTAGACAGGGCAAAATAATTCAATTTTTAAAGAAAATGGCAGCTAAAAATATTAGGCTTTAAATTTTCGACTTTTTTATTTTTCATTCAATTTTAATAATTTCCTGCATAATACAAGAACATAGTACAGAGATCCATAATCTCAAGTTTCATCAAAATCCGCCGGAAAATGTGACCGCTAGAGGGCCACAAAAACCTGAAAAAAACGCATATTTAAACGGCCGCCATTTTGAAATTTGCTCATGCATGATCACCAAAATATCAAAGACTGTAGGCCTAAATAATGTCTATCTTGAAACCGAATTTCGTATATGTCGGATTAAAATTGCGACTTTAAAAAGCCTTTGAAATTTTGCCTTTTAACTGGCCGCCATTTTGTTTTTTGCAACCTGACCTCCATTTTTTTCACGTAATTCTTTAGCTACTTATAATTTCTATCAAGTTATCAAATTTCATGAAAATCTGTTGAAAGCTTTGACCACTATTACAACAACAAAATTTTGCACGTTTTTCGACTTTTGAGCGGCCGCCATTTTGTTTCTGCCGTACCGACTTTAGATTTTTTATTGTGAGATTCATCACATACAGCAATAAACCTTTGTACCAAATTTCATCCAAATCGGAGCTATACTTTGGTCAGAACAGAAATCACGATTTTTCGTCTAAAATGGCCGCCATTTTGTTTTTGCCCGGCCGATATAGCTGGTTCACGAACTTAACTGAGATAATTACCCAATACACCTTTCCTGAAAATTTGGTGAAAATCGAAGCAAAATTGCGACCTCTATCGTGGTCACAAATTTCGTTATATCCCATATATATATATATATATATATATATATATATATATATATATATATATATATATATATATATATATATATGATGCTCTCCGCAATAGGTAAATTTCTCTTGAGAAATTTACCTAAAAATGTTAAACGTAATAAAAAAGATGAACACAAGTATCCAATTCAGCATGGAAATAGAGGAACATGGTAGGATCCCGTTCCTGGACCTCTGGATCATTAAAAAAAATGGAGGAATTGCATTTGATATTTAACCACAAGCCAACGACAACGCAGAGAACAATACCTGCTTCGTCTCACCATATCATACAACATAAATTAACAGCGTTCCACCACATGGTAAATCGCCTCACCATAGTACCACTTAATGCGCTGAGATACGGCAAGGAATTACGGTATATAGAACATACGGTGGAGATCAATGGCTACAACATGGCCATGATACAACAAATGATCAGGAAAAAAATTACAACGTAACAATACATACAGCCAAACTACATTATTTAAGCAGGCGATGGCACTCGAAAGCACTACAATAGCAGCGGTAACTTTTTCAGCAGCATTTGATAAAATCAAACGCGTCCTGAAAAATAAAGGCATCAAAATTGTGGGTACAAGCAGAACAACCCAACTTAAAGCAATTCTCGGAAGCGCCAAAGATCTAAAAAACCTCTGGGAGAAGAACTTATATTGGACAAACAAAGCGGCTAGAAGGGATCAGGGTCCAGGAACATATCAGCGAAGTCGTAAGCGCTCGAAAAAGAAATAAAGCACTTTCAGAGACGAAATCAACGGTGGCGAGGCACGCAATGGACGAAAACCACGAAATACCGAAGGACAACTTCGAAGTGTTGAAGGAGGTGTCAAAACAGCGGAAGCTCGACGCATACGAAAGCTGGTATATTTACAAAGAACCACTGTAAAAAGAATGAATGTAGACGTAAGTAACTGCCAGTCATCTTTATTTTCTTTAATTTATGAATAAGCCACTTAAAACTTGTAAAGTTCCTATTTATGCTAATTAACTTTATTTCTCTTAACCCTCCTAAAGGATCATTTTGTTAACTTGCTAATTACCTGTAATTCTTTATCCGCTTAATCTTCTTAAAGGATCACTTGTTTAAATTTGGAAGAGGTAGGGTAATTACCTATTATTGTTAAACCCCTTAATAGACCATTTAGCACGGAAAAATTGTTACCTGTAGGGAAAAAACTTTGATGTATAAAAAAAGGACTGTATATTGCTTATAAAAAACACTTGTAGAAGAGCAATGAAGAAGAAAAGACGTTCCTTTCGAATCGCGCGTATGCAATTCAAAAAAAATTTAATATTCACCTAATAAAACGGAAGATTTTTTTTTATTTAGTATCGTTAAAGAGAGGTGAAAACAGCCGAGAAAGAACAAAAAACATTGTAGAAAAATTCATAGGACTAAAATTTGACAATAGATTTGCATAGACTGACCACATACGTGACAAGAGACAAGACTGTTTAGGTATCTAATCCTCCTTGCACCCCATCTTAAGATCAGGAAAACTAAACGTGAAAAACGAATTGCCTGCATAACCTTCTGTCAGACCTCAAAATCCAACAAAAAACTACTTGAATCCTAGCAAAACAAGGCCCTTAGGAGAATCTTTAGAACCCCTTGGTAGACATTGACCTCAAACTAGACACTATGACAAATATATACTAGACCACGCACTAAAAGTGTTCGACAGAATAGATGAACACCCTAATAGTACCCTGAACCCGCTAAGATCAACTAATAACGTGCAGAGGCTCACCTACCCTAGCCTCAGGTCAATAGCATTGTGAAATAGGATTGACAGAATCTAGTTGTACTGTTTGCTATAGGCCAGTCGGGTACAAAGATACCCACAGATAGAAATGGAGGAAAAGTGCCAAATCGCACTAACTCCAAATAACCCCACACCTCAAGGCAAGTAGGGTGAGTATACCTTTATGAGTCGTGGCGTTATAAGGTACAGTAGGAGACCATTGATTCTTCCTGCTTGATGAAAATGTAGCAGAGTTAATTCTGTAGGAGGTTTTTTTTTCAAGATCCAAAATCTTTATTTGGTGATTTTTCTTTCTAATATATACAATTCATAAATAACTTAAGCTAACAATATTCATGCGGGTTGTGCCTTAGGGCTTTCCCTGGAGTTCAATAATGATTTACTTTAATTAGATTACAATGTTAATTTTTCGATAAAACAAAACTTTAAAATGTTAACACCCGTAACATTATCAAACATTAATAGATTATAAAAAGAAGTTTGGTGTACAATTCATTTGCTCTAACAACTGCAGTTTTAAAAATTGAGTTTCTTAAAATTAAGTACATTATTTCCTTAAAACTACCTTAAAGCTATCCATTCGCTGCATCCATTGAGCGGCCAGTCAAGGGCTTTCCCTACATCGATCAGGCAAGCTTCAATAAGCTTATTGTTGCGCCAACTTCTAGTTATATCGGCTTGGAACTAGGCCATAGCATCCACTGTCGAGGGAGCTTTTTTGAAGCCAAATTGTCTTTCCGGCACAATTCTTGCCCCTGCACAGAAATATATGATGCCTTCAAGTATTACCCTTTCAAGCAGCTTACCAATATTTGAAAGTAGCGAAAACGGACCAGTATCGACTGAAAAGAAGAAAAAACGGGGAAGCCTTTCAAGCATATAATTGGAGATTCCATCAGCCCCTGCTGATTTTTTGGACTTTTGCTCCAGCGCCAACAAAGTGAGTCTCTCAGGACTGACAAACAGACCATGGCCAGTAGGTGCGTCAGAGGGATTTGAATCAGAGAACCTGGTCAAGCACAATTGCCTGTGGCCCCTGTCGAACTTCGTTGTGGTGCTGCTCACTAACGAAGTGACGGAGAACTCCTCACTTGCTTTCTCTCCTTGAAGAACTTTCACAAAATGTTTTGTGATAGAGTCAGCGATAGCATAGATCCATCATAAGTACGGAGCCCGGGCAGCCTTTCTCTGCCAGTTATGGTATTGATATGAGGAAACATACAAGGACCTGGTTTGATACTTTCCAAGGCCTGTTCAAATCATTCGTTAGAAAAAGCCGTGGTTCTCTTGGAGATCATTTGGTTTAGAAACGTAATCACTAGATGAATACGTTCATACTCCCAGTTAACCACATTTAAATTGCGGTGGCAGATTCTTGCGAGTAGTTTTCTAAGCCAACTTTGTCTACGATGGATCTCCAAAATGTCGTCTGGTAAATCTCGATAAAAGTAATTCGTCGAGGATTTCTTAATGGAGAATTTTGAGGTTACCATATCCAGGGCTGAATTTATACATGCAACTCTCTCATCGATTTCAGGAATAGAACGATTTTTCGATCTATTGATCGAGATTTCCTTCAATTTCCCTTCAAGGTCAACACTTACTGCTACCCAATCAATTCGCTTGTATGAAATAAAAAGTTGAGGATCTACAACCTCAAGTTTCACACCGTATTTCATTTTTAAGGTCAGCTCAACCAAAAGATGGTCAGATTCGGCGTCCAGAACTCCACACTAAAATTACTCCAACTGTGGGAGAGATTTACTAGATTGGCAGACACGATTCGGGGCAATCAGTATGAGATCCATATTTAATTGAGCCCAGTTAAAGATAGCTGTCCCATAGCCATTAGATGCAATATCTCCCCTTGAGGGATGCTTCGCATTGAAATCACCTCCCATGGCATAGCAATCGAATTTTTTGCACAGAGTAACCACTGTTTTCAAGTCATCAATGAGTTCCCTCACCGAATATCCATATCAAACATAGATCCCAGTAAGGAGCTTATTATCGCTACTTCAATACATTACAGACTTAGAAGGCAGTGCCTTTGGACTTTCAGGTGAGCTTTGTAAGCCATAGCAACTCCAAGACTTCCCTCTGAATCATCGCGCCAGGCGATATGTGGATGACTGTTTGTTCGTTATTGACTCACAAAAAAATAAACAAGACGAATTCACCCGAATATAAATTTTACTATAGAAAAAGAAACAAACGGACAACTCAACTATATGGACCTAACCGTGACATGCAAACAAACAAGATTAGACTACAAAATATACAGAAAACCAACCACAACTGGTCATAACATACACGAAATATCTAACTATTCCGCACAACATAAGCTAGCAGCGTAAAGATCAGTGGTGGAGAGGCTTCACTGCATCCCCATGACTCCTACTAACTGCTCCAAAGAACTAAACAGCATTAACAGAATAGCTAATAATAACGGATACAAACAATACGACATTGACAAAATTGTCACACAGTACAAACAAAAACAGGAACGCCAACCGACAGAAACTCATAAGAATGACCAACAGTGGATTTCGTTAATATACGTAGGCAAGAAGACTTACAAACTATTAAACTGCCTTATGAAATAAAGCTGCAAGCTGGATTTAAAACAAACAACAACATTGGAAAGAAACTGAAACCAAAACTGAATGACACATCAATATACAAAAACAGCGGCATATACAAACTGACATGTCAGGGCTGCGACATGGTATATATATAGGAAGAACAACACGAAAACTAACGGTACAAAGACCACTTACGATCTTTCTTACACAACAAAGCAGACCAATTATGCGAAGTGCCTACAAAACCACGCAAATGAGCGGGACGCTATGGCAAACTCTCTGAAATTGCTCCACTAACAAAGCAAAGGACCAAGACTTGACATCCTAGAAAGGCTTGAAATGTATAAACATAGAAAAACAGATGGTAACATGATCAACGAGCAACTTGTTACAAATTCCGACGCAATTTTTTCAGTACTAGACCACACTCTTATACGAAAACGGAAACGAAATGGAGCAGAACAAACGGACATCCAACAAGCAAAAAAGCAATAACCTAATTGTAATGACTTTACTTCGCACACGAACGTCGAGATTTCCCGAAGGAAATCTGAACCGACCTATCATTGGTTCTAGACGTGAAGTCTGAGTCGTGCCCACGAATGGTACCTGATCTAATTCCGCGTTCCCGAGTTTTCGTTTTCTTTTCCGACGCGGCACTGAAAAATATACTACTCTAATGCCAACTTCAAAATATTTAGTGGGACTTTAATAAGAAACACCAAAACGAACTATGGTACTGCGTACCGACCGCGACGCAAAACCGGCCATTCGTGGATTACATGAGCCCTACCCTCTTACCGGCATACTCACCGTTAGCAGACATTCTCCCGCTAAAAAGAACGATTTAGCTGGAAAGGAAAGACTTATATAGCCTAGTAATTCATATTTTTATTTAGATGCTTTTGAATATTTTTAATGCTCGAATATAGGATTATCCATTTTACGCTTGGGAAAGTATAGCTAAGGAAAACACATAAAATATTCAGATAAAAACAAAATTTTTTATTCAATATAAAGATTGAACCTTGCCATTATACATGAAATACACCATCATTCAAATATTTTTCACGGGACCTCTTAAAGGCCTCAATCCTTTTGAGGTAGTTTTTAATGACTTTTCGGCACATTCCCGGCAATATCTCGGCCATAACTTCACGAATATTGGTTTTCAACTGCTCAAGAGTTTGAGGATTGTTTGCGTAAACACGATCTTTGGAAAAGAAATCCAAAGGTGTTAGGACGCAGGATCTTGCGGGCCAATTGACATCACTCAATCTCGAAATTACGCGTCCTGGAAATTTCTCTTGCAAAAGTGCTCGATTAGCCTGTGTTGTGTGGCTTGTGGCTCCGTCCTGTTGGAATCATATGTTCTCCAGATCATAATCTTCAATTTCTCTCCAAAAATAATCGGTTAACATCCATCCATAGCGGTCAGAGTTGACTGTAATGGCTCTTCCTTGATCGTTTTCAAAAACATACGGGCCAATAACACCACCAGACCATAATGCACACCAAACGGTCACTTTTTCCGGATGCAAAGGCTTTTCTGCAATCACCTGAGGATTTTGAGAGCCCCATATGCGGCAATTCTGTTTATTTACGTAAGCACTGAGCGAAAAATGAGCCTCATCACTGAAGAAAATTTTGTTCGAAAAATCGTTATCAATGGCTTGTTGTTCAATCACCCAGTTCGCATACATTCTGCGTTGTGTGTGGTCTTGAGGCTTAAGTTCTTGAGTGAGTTGGATTTTGTACGGATGGAGATGCAAATCCAAATGCAAAATCCGCCACAATGAGCTGTAAGACAAGCCCAAATGTTGAGCACGTCGAGGAATCGACAAATTCGGGTCTTCCTCCAAACTTTGAGCAACGACAGCGATATTTTCAGCACAACGAATATTGCGATAATGCACAGGCCTAACAATATCAATAACTGATCCACTCTCTTCAAATTTTCTCACTGTGTTCGAAATTGTTTGCTGTGTAGGTTGATTATGTCGACCGTAATCGGCTCGTAAAGCCCTAAATGTTGATACAGCAGAATCACCATTTTTATAATAAAATTTAATAATTTTAACGCGTTCTTCGCCTGTTAAACGATCCATATTTCTGAATGGTAAACCTCCAACCAAAAAAAAACACGCTTTGGATGATATTTAATTCTGACAGATGTCAAATTGCAGGGTTATACTTTTACAATTTTGACGAGATTCAATTTTCATAATTTTCGATTTATGTAAAAATAACTGGGGGAAAACTTGTGTGATTAATTTTCACACTTTAAGACCTTTAAATGAACCAAATCGAAATTACAAAATAATTCAGTAACCCTTGCTTCATAAGGGCTAAGCATATAATTTCAGCTTGAGATTTTAATGAAATCAGGCCTTAAACCTTTTGTATCAAACATTTCATATTACATGCATTTTTTGAATGGTTACAATCTTAATATTAATGCTTCTAATTTACAAATCATTTATGCTACAAAAAGTTCGAAATAACTTAATTTCATTTCTAATAAGAAAAAGGTGATATCGTCTTTATAATTATAATCGTAAATGTTTGACCAAATTATTTTGATAAACACTCTATTTTTATAATATAATTTATGTGTTGACATATCTTCTTGGTTGGTTTCTCATTTGTATTATTTGAAATTAAAACGATTTTGTTAAACCGTTTATCTTAACCTTTTGTCTTCAACATATTTTTATCTTGTCTAAAAACATCACTGTTTATTCTTGCATTGAAAAGGGATGTTTAAACTAAGGTGTATTACATTACGATACAAAAATTAATTTTATTATTAACCTTGATTGACTAAAATATAATTAAACCATATGTCAAACGATCTTCGTTTCTTCTGTTTACAGTTCCTCTTTGATTTATATTTCCCCGACCTGTCATATAACTACAGCTGATCAAATCAATCAATTTATTAATTAATTAAAATGAAGCATAACTGGTTGAAGAGGTATCTAAATTTTTATCACAAATTCACAAATTTGGAAATTTCGTTTAAAAAAATCAAGCGATATACTGATAAATGTTTCACCGGTGTTCTTTAAGCTGATTTCAGTCAACTTTTTTGAGGAATAACAATAATCTTATAACAAAAATTTTGGAATGAGTTGAAAGTTGTGTTAATTTTCAATTTCCCGATATTTTCCCAGTTTAAACGGTAAAAGCCCAAAAAATTATATTTGAACGAATATCAGTTAGAAGTGACAATATAAAAATTACAGAAACCATAAGGTCATTATTCAATTGTGGTAATACAAAAGGTTTAAGAGAAAGGAAGTATAATACTCGTAGCTACCATTCCTGCATCATTCACAGCAACCTCATAGAAAACTCGCATGATGTCTCAACAATTTCTAAAATTGTTTGTTGTGTTCCTCATGCATCGGCAAGTATACTATTTTTCTTAATCGCTTGCAACCTGTTGTAGCAAATAAACCTGCGCGTGTATTGAATGTCACAAAACCGCCCTGACGGAACAATGATGTCCGCGAAGCATAATTACTCGAAGTGGCTGCCACTAACACTCACGTTTCTTTTTTTTCCTGTTTGCCCGGTATCAGCACCGCTGAGGTCTTGCAACGTGGAACCACACAATTCCGCGCAAACTGGACGTCATTCCTTCTTCCTTTTGACACCTGCCAAACCACGGTTCAGTGGCAGCAAGTAGTTAAAAGGTCGCTCCCGAACCATCGACGTCAATAGCGTAGGATACATGGATCGGCTGATCGGTGTCAGTGGCGTAGGGCTAAGTTATTACATAATATCCCTCTACCTGGCCTAATTTAGCACTTGAAATAATTTACTACCTGACCTAATTACCCATCCACTTAACCCATCCTACGACAATATAAAGTCATTCCCTTCAACACATCCTTTAGACACTGATGACTCAAAGTAGTCGAAACGCGTCTGCTCACACAATAAAACAAGGCCCGATGGCTTTTAAAGAAAAAAGGGAATTGGCCGGCGCTTAGTGCGTGCAAGTTTTTCGCGCCAAATTCTATTTGTGGGAAATTTTTCAAAAAAATTGTAACATAGCATTCAAATCGTAAATAAAGTCAAGTGCTAATAATATCTAAATGTAGGAACTGAATTGAAATCAAGATATTATCTTGTGTCGTTAAAAACCAATTAATTACATCCAACACTTGGATCAAGCAGAAAATTTGCAACTGTTTCAAGAGATTTTCTTCATCCGGAAAATTTGTCTGGATTACACAAGACACATGAAGAAGGCGCCAAAGTATTGGATATTATCGCGGAAAAATATTTCGCACGTGTTTAACGTGTCAACGTGGTTGAAATTGGAAAGAAAGTGGCTCGCGAAAACGTCGGCGGTTTGTGTTGTATAGAAAGCACATTCAGTTATATTCCAATGATCATTTTACATTCAGGATATTTGTGTTGATCGCAAACGTTTTTATATTCTAAAATATTTTCGAATTCCCACTTCCCTCGTCAGCTATCTTTGTTATAATTCAACAAACGTGACACCTGATACTTTAAATATTGTGACTTCTGTATCTCATTTGTTTTTTCTTCCAGCACATTATGGGTGGTTAGCTTTCAAAAGTGTATTTAAATTTTAGTTAATAGCTTCTAATGTCTTTCTTTCTTCACTCCTTTCACTTCTAATTTTATACACTGAAGTTCAATCCAATTTTAGTTTTATTTTTTCTTTTTTTATCACTTCCAAACTTCCGACACTAAAAATTCAATTCAAAACATTCGTCCACTCACAAGCCCCCTTTTGTCTCCCAACCCTAATCAAGACTTTATGTTCCCGCACTCCCAATTGACAAAATCTTTTTCCAACACCGCACAAAATCAATCCCTCTTATTCTCAATGTCCAATACTGACTGCTCTAAATCCAAGAACCCAATCCCGCCATCCCTTTATTTTCCATTACCGCTACCACATCTGGGTAACGTAATCGAAGTTCATCACACGTCGATTCCGCTACCCACACATCTTTTCCGTACCGGCAAATGCAACAATTTCCATTTTGCATAAATGCCAATTTGCATAACCATGAAAGCGTTTAATTAGATGCAAAGTGTCATATATATACGGAAACTATTGCTTTTGCCGATACTCCAAAAATAGTGCTTTCCTGCGCTCGGGGAACTTGAACCTAGGGTCCCAGCGGATTCCCGGTCGAGAATCCACGACGCTACCAGCGGAGCCACCTTCTGCTGATTTCCCATTCATCGAATTTGCAACTTCAACTCTTTCTTGATGGGCGTGGGAATGAAATTTATTAGTAGGGAAACGTGAATAAATTTTTGTTAGTATGAAAAATAAAATTTGTTAGTGGGAGCTAATGAATAAAATTAGTTAGTATGAAGGAAGGAATTAAGTTTTGTTAGGAAAAATGTGTCGAATGAATTTTTTTTAATGGGAATTAATGAATGAAGTGTTGTTAGTAGGAAAATTAAAATTATTATTACATTGCAATACTATTTTTTTTTTTGTAATTAAATATAGGATCAGAGGGTGGGATTGAGATGATGGGGAATTAAAAATTATAGGGAAATTGGGAAAATGTTATTAAAAATATACAGGGGAAAAGGTATGAGTGCACAAGGAAAGTGAAGATGTTACGGTGGCAATTTGAAGTTATGAATGGGAGAAAGCCGGTACGCCGGAATTCGCAACACAATGTATCTATAAAACTATGACTACTACTTGTTATTTCTGGAACGGAAGTTAAAAAATTTTGTGCAAGCGCTCGTAACGTACTTAAAAAAAATACAAATTTGATCTTTCAGGCGTCACCACATGACGAGCGGGCGCCCGACGAGGATGTTAGTGAGTACCCTTTTTGTTTCTCTTATTGTTGCATATCATAAATTATAATTTAATTTTCTTTTGCACATCATTAATGAGAAATTTTGTTCTTTGCTTACACATTATTCTTTATAATTTTAGTTCTTTTCTTTTGCACATCATTAATTAGAAATTTTGTTCTTTGTCTACAGATTATTTCGTATAATTTTAGTACTTTTCTTTTACACCTCATTAATTAAAAATGTTGTTCTTTGCTTACACATTATTCCGTATAATTTTAGTTCTTTTCTTTTGCACGTCATTAAGTACAACTTTAGTTTCTATGGTTATTTTGAACCTCTCTACATGTAACTTTTGTCGTTTCAGATATTTTGTATGTATAACAATAAGAACAACAGAATGAATAGATGAATTATTCAGTGTACATTCGGTCTTTCCTTTCATTTGAACCTGACTGGGTATAGGACCCGCCACGTTGACTGGCCTCTCCACTCATGAGCTAGCCATCGGGTGAGCTCACATCTTAATGCGTTTCAGGTGATCTTGTCCGGGTAAGGTGGCCTTCCGCTCACGTGCCTATTATGGCATAGTGCTGTGTGATTCCCCCACATAATACTATGACATACCTGTAAATTTGCCACGTTTATATTTTTCATTTAAAGAAAAAATTCTTTCAAATTATGTTTGTATGAGTTTTTCACTTAAATGGAAAATATGGCCACGCTTATGCTTGGATCTAGATCGGGTTGGGAGGGTGCCAGGGGGCACCTGGATGCTCCACTCTTATTTGGGGGCCATAAGTAGCGTCAATAACGACGAAGTCCTCTTAAGTCAATCGACTTTCTCCAGGCCCAGTTTGTCCTCTGTGTCAGCAATTTGTGACCCTTAGTAGGTTACCTCATTCTCGACTTCGGTCGATATTTGTTTGAACCCTGAAATTTGTGGATGCGAAATTTTTTTTATAGTAGGTCCTTGTGCTGGGGAAGAGAACCCGCCCCACGACACTGCAATGCTAGCCTGCCAGCGCATTCATGCGTCATCAGACAAGGCCAATCTCGGCAATTCTCACCATCTTCTTTCGCCCAGGCAGCAGACCATCGCTGCAGTCCTTAACGGACACTTTATCTACCTATACTCACTACAATTGTCAAGTCAGTCACTTTCTTTTAGTCTCATTAATTTTTAGCCCTACTTGTTTCGGTTCGCTGTCGAGTGTCAGGAAGAGTTCTTTAGCAGTTGTTAATGTTATGGTTATGTTGATGTAGTTCGCATAGGCTACTACTTGGCTCGACTTGTATGTTAATATACCTCGTGTGTCGACAGGTAGCTTCCTTATGACGTATTTCAGAGCCAAATTGAATAGCAATGGGTCCAGCCCATCGCCCTGCTTTAGTCCGATATTTGTGTCAAAAGCGTTGGTGAGTCAGTTATTGACTCAAGACTTGGGAGGTCATCGATGTCATTGTCATTTTCGTAAGACAAACTAGTTTGGCTGGGATGCCAAAGCAAAGCACTATTAGGTTCACTACGTTACGATCAATAATATCATATGCTTGCTTAAAGTCAACGAAAATTTGGCGTACGTTTATGTTAATCTCCCAGCATTTTTCAAGCACCTGCTTGACAGTGAACAATTGATTCATTGCCGATCTTCTTCTTCTTTTTAGCACTACAGCCCCTCTCGGGCCTTCGCTTCCTACAAATAGTCAAACTGTCTCGTTCCATTGACCGCGTCCTACAATTTCAAAATTCAAGCAGCGATGAACTGTCTACGTTGATCGAGTCAGACCAACGTTTCCTCGGTTTCGCTACTGGTCTCCGGCCTTCAGTTCTCCCAACGAATACCTTTTTGGGTATCCGTTGTTCGTCCATAAGATTCATGTATTCAGCCCATTGCAGTTTCTGCAGTCTGAGAATCGTTGAGACCTCCGGTTCTTTAAAAATTTAATATAGCTCATGGTTGCTACCATTGGTCCCCGTCAAGCTTCGCTCCGATTATTCGCTTCAGAACCCGTCGCTCAAAGGCGTTCAATATATTTGCGGATGCTTGGGTTAGGGTCCACGTTTTCCATCTATAGCATAACACTGGTCTTATCAAAGATTTGTGTACTTGGAGCTTTGTTCTCCTGTGTATGCAGCTGGTCTGAATAAAATATTTTATTAGAGAGCTGTTTTTTTGGCGTATTTCGTCTCTTTCATTACTGATTCTCGTTATTTTGGGGCCAAATACACAAATTTGCTAACATTTTTGATTCTGTACTCGCCAAGTGTGATATCTAACGAACATCACTGATGCGAATTTTGAATAAAGATTTGAATTTACACGCTTACAAGGTTCAATTGACTCAAGAGTTGAAGCCTACTGACCATTTCAAGCGTTGGCAATATGCCGAATGATTGGTTGAACAGACAGAAGGTGACTTTACAAAGGAAATCATCTTCAGCGACAAGGCAGACTTTCACCTTAGTGGATTCGTTAACAAGCAGGATTGTTGCATTTTGAGATGAGAATCTACGCACTTCTTCGAAATAAGGACGGCCAAGCAGTTACCGTGAATGGTAGATGATAACGGACTTCTTGTAGCCAGAAATTGAGGTTATGGACCTGAATAATATGTGGTTCCACCGTTGACACCGTTGGATTTCTTTCGGTGGAAATATTTAAAAAAAAGTGTACGTGAATAAGCCAAGAACAATTCAAGAGCTAAAGGATGAGACAATTCAGCACATTAACGACATTGAACCTCAATTCAATCTCAGAGGCATTGAAAATATGGACTATCGGATAAAAGTATGCCACCGTAGCCATGGCGTGCATTTGGGCAATATTTTGTTTTACGCATAATTGTCATAGAACTTTTCATTACAATATAATAAAAAATATTAACAATTAACATCATGCGTTTCGGTTGGACCACCCTTTATATATCCGTTAAGGACTGCAGCAATGGTTTGCTGCCTCGGCGAGCGAAGATGTTTGTGCTCACTTGTTTGAGGACGTGTGGACGCGCTGGCAGGCCGACGTTGCGGTGTCACGGGGCGGGCTCTTTTCAACAGCACGAGGGCCCACTACGAAATAATTTCGCATTCACGAATTAAACGATCGAATGACTCGGTTCGACGGTGTTGAGGCCAAGGTAACCTACTGAAGGAATGAACCGCTCAAACAAAGCAACAGACTGAACCTGGTGAACGTGCGCGAGACTCGAGAGGATCTGTCTATATCATTTATTACTTACGACCCCCCAACTAAGAGTGGGGCATCCAAGTGGAAGCACTACCCCTTTGCACCCCGGCCCTCATATCTGTATCAAGATCCATCGTAGATGTGGCTGTATATTTTCCATTTAAATGAAAAACTCATAGAAGCATAATTCGCCTGAAGTGTTCCTTTAAATGAAAAATATGAACGTTTCAGATTTATGTTAAAGTCTTATAGGATAAAATCACATAACACTTTAACATAAATTTAAAACCCAAGGGGAAGGTCACTCTGCCCTGTAAGAGCACCTGTAATCGACAAAGAAAAAGAGGCGAGCTCACCCGATGGCTAGCTCATGAGTGGAGAGGCCAGCAAACGTAGCGGCTTCCACAACCGTTCAGGGTTTCATGTAAATGAAAAGACTGAAAGTGTTATTCAACTATCTATTCAATTTCTCCTCATGTTAACAAATCATTCAGTCAAATTCAAAGAATTTCGGAAATTTGAATTCATTTAAAATTCAAGTAGCTACAACTGCAACATCACATCAATTTTCGCTAAAGTGAATCGGTAACGTGAAAATGTTAGACATTGTAAGACCAAACTAAAATACATCCTTATCTGCAAATTGATGCTAGTTTTTACTTTGACTTTTGCTCTTATTATTTCATTTATGATTTTTAAAAATATATATTTTATCCTCTTAATAAACAAAAAGGGTACTCACCCAATCCTCCTCCGACGAGCGCTCGTGTTTGGGGCGGGTAAGGACCTGTAACACTTTTTATTTGTATATGGGTCACAATTTGGGCAATTTGAAAAATTCACTTTAATTTTTTTTTAATTTTATCTACTTTTCTAATGCATATTAAATATTTATTACGAGTATCTACATCTCATCATTTTCACGCAAATACCACAAACACTAACTGCAGCAATCAATGTTGAATCAAATGCATCATTTTGAATTAAATCTCCATAGAGAAAACCCGCTCAACAAACAAAAGCCTGAGCTACATATACCGTCAGCATCTCCGTTCGCAAATAGTTTTCGGTACCGGTTAAGAATTTAATAATCTGATTTTTGGTGCTGGAGATTTTACTGCACTGTTTTAACTTGGAGAATTTCATTTGGTATCCATAATGTAATTGAAAGCATGCCAATTTTTCATTAGAATACGCACAGTCGCTGGTGTACTTGGTATTGTGAAAGATGTAAATGAAACACAAAAGGCAAAAAGAATTTAAACTAATTTAGCACTCATTATTATACACTCCAATTACAGTAATTATCACAAACTTTGAGCCTAGGTGTGAGGGTCGTGGCAGTATGGGTAAGAAATTATTTTTAGTTCATCATCGCGCCTTAAATTTAATTACGTTAATTTTCACTGCACTTAGTATCAACGTCAAACTGTATTAGAAAAAAACTTATCACAAATATTCCAAAGGTGTGAAATATTCCATGGTTGGAACGCGACCACATCAATCGATTCAAGATTCATTCGCTCCAAAACTCTGCTCACCCGTACGTGAGCCGCGCATCTGCTTTCGTAACATTGCAAAACTTTTACATATTATTCAATACCGGGCGTTTTAATTAATTTTAATTGCAAAGATTTTATAAAAATGAGTACAATGTCGTCACAAAACTAATTGCTTTCGAATTTTTTTTAAGCAACTCAATCACCCCGAATCAATGTAATCCGCTAAATGTTTTTAATGCGAGTCCCGCTTCATATCCATTCTACTTCTCTCAACGAGCCTTTTCATGGCGGTAACAGAAAATTGTCGTAAACACAATCTAGCAATTGGTTCGCTAGATTGTGTCGCAAAGGGGGTTGCCATTATCAATTTTTTATTTGTAGTTTTATTTTAGTTTTTAATTTTTGCTTTGGAAAAACTTTTTATTGATATTAGTGGCGGTGGTGGTGGCGGGGTTTAGTGCGGGATAGGAATAACAATGTTAATAAGTTACGTATAAAATTATCTGCTCTTATTGCGTTGTTATTTTCATGAGATGGTATTTTCTTTGCAAACGTCTTTCGAGCAGTTTTCCTAGGCAGACTGCTCGATTACTACAAAGACAACCCCTGAGGCTGCCAGAACTGTGAACACATATTGCAGGAACAGATGTTAATCCGACGATCTTCTTCAATCAGTATATGCGGTAGCACCAAAACTCAGAGGACATAATAATAAAGGAATACTATGAGTACGACGCTACAAATGAATTCACCAACGAAAGAACCATTGATCGTTATTTGATCAAAAACACATTAATAAACTTACCCTTGAACTCAAATTACTCTCCGCTCAATCAATTTATCGATTACTCCTCATATACTCTGTAAGATTTCTAACACGTTTTTTCGTTGTCTCGGATTGTCATTTCTGCATAGATATGGAGAGTACTGGATCCGCAACCGGTCGCAAGAGCCGAAGCAATTAGCAACTTTCTCTAAAGCTGTGTGAAGTTGAGGTTTGAAGTGATATGTTTTTGTTTTTGCACTTAATTCACTCCGAAACACGTTCATTTTTCTAAAATTTTTAATTTTTTTTTAAAACTTTCGAATTTCCCATCATCTTTGACACATAAGTTTTCTCGCCGTTTCCTCGCCTCTACGAATTTCATTAGCTTTGACGTTCGAGCTTTCTGTGAGAGTCCTTTGTTGTGTTGTGCTCAAACTGTTGTACGAATGATAACGAAGGCGCGATCCTGTGCACGTGAAATCAAATTTTGTCGGTGAGCGCGGGTGTCAGTGGGGGAAGTGATTCTTCTGAAGAGAGGAAAGAAAAACCTGTCTGGAAACAAAGGGGAAGGAGTAGCAGAGGGAATGATATAATTTCGAGAGCGTAAGTTATTTATAACTTAGTTATGTGTAAAATTTGCTTCTCACGTGGACGAGTACACAGATTCTCGTTGCCCGTCCATTTATTTATATGTCTTTGCATTTTTGCTATCGATTCTACTCTTCCGTGTGAATTGGGTTGCTTGTATTTTATTACAGTGGTATGGTGCACTTATTTTATTATACTTTTGATAAGAACTATCAATATTAGGTGATGAAACGACATCACTAGCATCGAGGTGGGCAGGATGAGGGAAATGTACAAGAAATTTTTGTAAAACCCCCTCTTAATCGAAAACGTTTCAACCAGAAAGTTTGACGAAAAATTATAGAAGTAGGTCTTAACTAGCACAAGGCCAACAAACACCTCAAAAATCAAAATTCGATCAGCTTTATTAATAATACATTTTATTTATTTTAAGTTTTTGCCTATGAAATCAATAAGAGACGCTCATAACTTGCCGAAAACTCGTATTAAGATTTTCTCAGTAAGTGTATGTACCCTGAAAATCTCATAACAATCGAGTAATAAACAATCAAGTTATAATATTGGATAGTCTAAAAGGTATTGAGCCTGTTTTGTCGCTAGATGGTGTTCGTTTATATATATCGGGCAATACTAATCAGATTGAGTCAAACTGGCATGCGTTTGAAAGGTGACTTTCCCGTCTACAATTTTCATACGAACAGTTTTGTATTTTGTCATTCGTGTCCAAACTTGTATTTGTTTAAAAATGAGTGAAATTTCTGAAAAAAAATCTTTCTACAATATTTCACAATATCACTACGATCAGGGTGAGAATGTATCGCAGGCTCGTGAAAAAATTTGTGGTGTCTACGGCCAAGAAACTTTATCAAAAGCCACAGCCAAGAGATGGTTCGCTCGCTTTCGTTCTGTAAATTTTGATGTCAAGGATGCACCTCGCTCAGGTCGACCAATCACTGAAAACGTAGATGAAATCTTACAAAAAATTGAAGAATACCGACACATAAGTAGCCATAACATTGCTAAGGAACTAAATATCTATCACCAAATAGTTTCGACTCATTTTCGTAGGGCTGGATACACAAAGAAGCCCGACGTTTGGGTGCCGCATGAGTTAACACAAAAAAAAATTGATCGACCGAATGTCCATTTGCAAAATGCTAATAAAACGCAATAAACTCGAGCCATTTTGAAGCAAATCATTATGGGGGATGAAAAATGGATTAGATACGAAAATGACGTTCGAAAAAGATCGGGGTCAAAACGATGTGAATCATCACAAATGACTTCAAAGCCAGGATTGACACCAAATAAGGTTATGCTGTGTGTATGGTGGGGTTGGAATTGAGCCAAATACTCAACTCAGCTCTGTACTGTCAGCAATTAACCAGATTGCAACAAGCAATTTAAAAAACCGGCCAAAATTTATCAATAGAAAGGGCGTTGTCTTCCATCATGACAATGCCAGACCACACACATCTTTGATGACACGGCAAAAATTGACAGCGCTTGGCTAGGAAGTTTTGATGCATCCACCGTATAGCCCAGACCTTGCGCCATCAGACTACCATTGTTTCCTTCTCTGCGAAAATTCCTTAATGAAAAGAAACTCACTTCAAAAAGGGACTGTTTTTCACAGATAAACTACAGAAGTTCTACACAGATGGAATAATGGCTTTACCCAAAAAATGGCAAAAGGTCATAGATCCATTTTAAATAAAAGAAATATTCAATTGAAAAATGGCAAAAAAAGCTCAATACTTTTTAGACTTACCAATAATTACAGCAAAAACATGTGATACTGTTGACTTTCACGTTTGCAAAGAACCTGGACACAACATATGTGCAGAAATTTTGATTAAAATTTACGATAACTTGCAAACCCTAGAAAACCTTAGAAGTCCTAGAAAATCATTTTTAAGGGTTGAAATCACGGCCTGTGTGCATCTCCACATATAGGGAGGTAACCCCGAAATTGGAAAGGTCTTAATGAGATCTGTTCAAAACAAGCCTTAAAATTACCTTATCAGTACCAAGGGGGCTGGGGAAGGGGAAATGTACGAAATTTTCGCGTACCCTCCCTCGCGATTGGACACTTTTCATTCGAAAATCTGAAAAAAATCATGAATGTAGGCCTTAATGAGCACAACAACAAATACGTCAGAAGTCAAAATTCAATCAACTTTGTTAGTAGTGCTATGGTCTAACCACTTGCATTTTTTTTTATAAAACCGTAACGGTATGTTTAAGTTCAATGAAATTTGATACACAAATGGCTATATACAAGGTTAATCTGCTCGAAAAGTTTCAAAAAGATAAAATAGTGTTGAACGAAGCTATAGCGATTTGAATGTTCCTGTATTGCTATGCAGCAATATGCGCTGTATTACTATAGAACCATATGGCTATGGAATAATATGCGCTTTTTACCGACTGAGATATTACGAGTTTGCTAGGATTTGCATGGAAGTTTCAGGAATGATAGGTATCATGAATATCTTTGATGAATTGTTCAACAAGTGACATCAGTAATTGTAAAACAAAGTGGTGACAGTTTTAAATGAGAAGATTGAACAAATTTGAGTTACTTCTCTCCAACTTCAACATTTAAGTACATGCTATTAACGCTTGATTGAATATATCAATGAATGGCTGAAGATGAGAAGTGAAACAAGTCCAGTAAGTAGGAGAGTGCTCCTACTAGAGGGGCTATGAAACCGTCTTTGGGCTCCAAACAAGTTTTCTGACGGCATGAATCGATGACTTGAATTATTCATCCAATGCTTGCATAAGAAATCATTCAAATTTATCTAAAAGATGCAGAGTTTCTTTCTTAGTACATAACGAGTGCCATTTCGCTCCAAATCAAACAATATTACTTATATTTTCATGAAAACCCGAAGGAAATAAGAGTACCTTGTAGTCATAGAAGGATTTCAAGTGGACTGCAGCGCTGGTCTGCTGCCTGGGTGAGCGAAGATATTGGTGCTCGCCGGAATTGGCCTTATGTGAGGATACGTGAATGCGTCGGCAGGCTAGCATTGCGGTGTCGTGGGGCAGGTCCATTTCTCCAGCACGAGGGCCCACTAAAAAATATTTCGCATTCGCGAATTTGCAGGGTTCTCAAGATTACATCGGTTCGACGGGGTCGAAGCCTAGGTAACCTACCGAAGGAATGAAACAACAAAGTACGGCAGACGATGCCTGGTGGACGCGCGCGATATTCGTGAGGATCTCATCTATACCATTTATTACTTACGACCCCTAATTAAGAGTGGGGCATCCAGGTGGAAGCGGTGCCCCCTCACACCATCCCATCCGAATCAAGATCAATTGTAGACGTGGCCGTATATTTTCCATTTAAATGAAAAACTCATACAAACATAATTTGCATGCATTTTTTAAATAAAATAATAAATAAAAAATATGAATGTTTCAGATTTATATGATTTTTTTTTGTTTTAATAAACTAAGTAAATAAAAAAAATATTATTCACCCTTATAACGTTTTTCGTTTCTCACAATGAATCGAAATATTCATTACTTTGGCTGTATAAGGTGTATGCGCGAGTCGAGTATTTATAATTCTGTAAAGCATGCAAATATAGCGTGTTCGAACTAAACAAAAAATACTATAACAATAAACTAAGAGAGGAAGTTTGCAGTTGCATGATTTTAGCCTTTTTTCAAGTGCATGTTTACAAAAACATTTTTTTTAAGTTCTATACTTTCTTTGTTTTTCACCAAATGTAATAAATATTAATAAAAAAATCAATATTATAACATATAAAATTTTCAAATGTTGTATGTTTTCAGTTCAAATAATGATAATTATCTTTTAAGAAAACGAATATCATTATCAACTTTAAATATAAATTATCATGCAAAAGATTTCTAATAATTAAATAAGCAAGAAAAACCCTGTCCTCCTCGGACGACCGCTCTTTGATGGAAGGGGGTAGGGGCCTGTAACTTCTGAAATTTTCTTTTTCTTCTCTGATTCATTTCTACTCGCACCCGATTTTTTTTTTCTCCGACATTAACTTTCCAATATTTCAATATACACGCACAGAAGTACTAAACTATGGACGACTGTGCTCGATTTTGTTTTCTTCTTGCTTATTGTCCGTTATAAAATTCCATTCCACCTTTGACAACATGTAAAATATCTTCCCAAGTGAGTCCGAAAAAATCAACGAGTTTTTCATAATTGGCCGTATTAATGACATGTGTAATTGGCGGTACGACAAAGCGGATATTTATTTCTTTTCTACTATTATTCACCATTTGCGTCAACATATCACAATTGGACTTTTGCCCTTAGCGGATGTGTCTGAAATTAAATTGGTTGCATTAGTATTATCCATTATTTCACTAATATTTATATTTTCTGAGTTAGTGTTATAATTTTTCTTAACATCATTATTCGTTACACTAGATTCGTACTTTAATTCATTAATTTTACTTTCTTTAATTTTGTTGTTATTCATACTATTCGCAATTTACTGACAGACAATTATCGACTGCACAAATGGGGACACAATTCTACTGACTCCGTAATCGCAGCAACACCACAATTGCCTTTTTTTCTAAAACGTTTAATGTCGCAGCAATTTTTTTCATTATTTTCTTTTAAACACCGAACAAACCACTGATTTGTCTTAAGGACAAGGGGAAGATACTCGTATAAACTCATGAAACACCCGCGGTAAGGGATTGCTGCAGCAAACGGACAACAGATTTTCTTCTCACAAGAGCAGCGGTGGAGTCAATCCCATACGAGTTCCGACAATAAAACCGACGACCCTCCCGCTCAGTGTGCAAAATGTGAGTCCCGCTTCGTATCAATTCCTCTTGACTCGATGAGCCTCTTCATGGCGGTAACGACAGATTCTCATTGCAAAAAACTAGCAATTGCTTCGCTAGATTGTCGCAATGGGGTTGACATGATTAGTTTTTATTTTTTTATTTTTTCTCTGGAAAATTTTTTTATTGATTATGGTGTAGCGGTGGTAGTTGTGGGGTTTATTGCGGGTTAATAATAACAATGTTAATAAGTAGCGTACCAAACTGTCTCGCACTTATTGCGTTATTTTTATGAGAAGGTATTTTCTTCGCAAAGGTCCTTCGAACAGTTTGCCTTAGAGGGCTGCTCGACCACTATAACCTAGGTTGGTTTGAAATATGTTATGTATTAGCCATCAGCACGTGTTATTGTTGTTATAATTCGAATTAATTGAAATGCCGATAACTTACTTGATTGTGATTTGATTTTCTTGAAATTTCGTTGGCACAAGGGTTTTATATCAATCTATATAACTGTAAAATTTTAAGAAGCTTAAGGGCACCGTTGTAATTTCGGAGGGAATGCAAAATTTGTAAATCATACTATTATTAACAGAGTTGAGTGAAATTTGGTTCCTAAAGTATTTGTTGTCCTTGTTCTCATAAAGACCGACCATTGTGATGTTTTGCTGGTTTTTCGGCTCAAATGTGTCCAATAGCTAGGAGAGGGGACACAAATATTTTTCATACGTTTTACCTACTCCTTGACACCCTAATGCAAAAAATTACTTTTTGAGATTCTGAAAGTTATGCAAAAAATTGGTTTCATACTCTACTCGACTGCATTTTAATGAAAAGGGCTATTTCGTTGTGAGGGGAGAATCCCTTAAAAATTTTGAAATATTTGATAAGATCTAAACCTTTGAGAGACCACTAGTTCTGACCATTTCACAAAGTTTAAGCTTTATTGCGTCTATAGTTTCTGAAGAAACTTCCTGTAACGCACGAATAGATGGCCAGACCGACAGATAGATAGACGAATGGACAGACAGGATGCAAAATTAGTAGGTTTTTTGTAAAATTTATTTCACGAAACCCTTAAAAACCATGGAGGTACATCCAATAGCAAATAACCTAGACATCGAAATTCGTTGAACTTTGCTACTAACAGTAGGATGTGGCATTTTTGTCAGCAAAACTATATAAGTATCATTAAAAAGGATGAAACCAACCATTTGAGTAGTTTTTAAGAGATCTTTATATTCTATAAGTTTCAATAAAATTAACAGAAGCTATAGAAGTTTAAATTTCCTCGGATTAGAAGAATCACACATGATTTTTCTACTACATGAGCGTTCCATCGAACTAGATACTATACTTTTGATTGGATCTTCTCCAAATTTTCAGATAAGATGAAGAACAAAAACACATTTAAGATACCGTTGACCGAAATGTTGGCTGGTTAAAATGGAGTTCTGTAATAAATCAGCCCTACACCACTGACAACGATCCGCAGGTCGTTATTGACGTCGACGGTTGGGAGGAAGAGATATGAGCACTTTTAGGTCGTTTTAGATGAATGAAATAAAATTAAAATTCCCTAATTGACCACAAATATTGATTTAGAATAAAAAACCAAGAGTTTGATGGTAAAAAATGATTTTTTATCCGACAACACTCACGGATGCATTTCGGTCGGTATTGCCGACCATCTTCAGCGCTATGCGCGAAATTTCTAATGAAACTACTGAATAAAATTGAAGTACATTAATAATTAACGGCTTATTGATTCTATATAATTTAGTCGGATTCTATATAATTTAGTCGCATTAAATTCTGTTATCAGACTATCGTCAAATTAAAATTACTGACCTGTTATGTGTTAACCACATATAATATATAATAATCTATGCAAAATAAAAGTAACTGTTAACACATTATTTAGTCAATTGAAATAAACTTGAAATTATATGCACGAATAACGATTCATACGCGTCGAGTTTTCGTGGATTAGCTACTGTTTTTAGCAATTTAAAATTATTTAGAAGCAATCCCGTGTAGAGTCTTCCTGTGTTGTTTAAATCCAATGCATGTGCAGCAATCCCATTGCTAATGTCTTTGTTTTTTATGTATCGTTCATGTTCCTTGAGGCGAACTTCAACAGCAGATGTCATTGGGCTTTGGATATTAAATTAAATACCTGACCGATGGGAAAATTCCGCAAGGACCAGATTTCTTAACGTAATTGTCATAACTGTGAAATAAACTAAGAAAATTGTGTGAAAAGCCGTGCGCAGAAACGGAAGACGGGAGGAAAATCTTCTGTCCGAGTTCGCTAATTTCCGACGTCGTGAATAAGAGTAAAGTTTCTATTTTCTGCCAGGAAGAGGTGAAGGCATTTACGCCCGCTGAGTCTGGCAGTGTGGGACTCCCATGGAGGATACCCTTGGACTACCCACTAAACACCTCCCCTGTCAATCTGAGAACCTAGCCTGGAACCGTTTGACACATTACTTCGGGCCAACCAGAAAAAGCCTTGCCAATGCAAAGAATGGAACATTGTATTTGTCTAGCCTGTGGTAATTCACGTGCTCACATCATTTTATTGTCCTGAAGGATTTGACTTACAGTCCTCCTCAACAAGCACGGCAAAAACAAGTAAGCATTAATGTCCTAAAGCCGAGGAGTATTCTTCGTCTGAATGCCATCCAGTCGAAGTTGATTGCAATTATTTGCTAATGGGTCAATACATGTGTCCAGATCCGAGTATTAATCAAATCGATATGAAAACTCAGCAATTGAGAGGAAGCCAAAGTGTAAAATATTGTCCAAGGGAATGTCATCGGCAAGGTTTGACCAGTTCGTGCATAATTTGAACAACAAATTGTAAGTATTTTCTTGTAATTTTCACATGTCTAGAATTCATGATCATTGCTTTGGCATTTGCATCTTTCACGGTGCCGGGCGCGCCTGCGACTGTGCGTGTTCTAATGAAGTGAGTACGGAATAGAAACAATTGCTCACTGTAAAATTCTCCATTGACGTTTAATGTGGCATCCGGTTGGGAGGCATATGAGTGGCAGATTGATTGATGTAGCAAGGTGCAAATTGAATTGCCGGTATTGGAAGGAAACGTATTTCATATCTCCATTGCACATTGCAAAAATATTGTAATAGTTAGCAACTTCTTGTCAAAGACATTCGGATTAAGGAGCATAACTTTCACCGTTGCATTAAGCAGTTAAGTGAAATACGGAATATTTGAATCAATCCGGTGATTCCATATTGCAACATTTCTTCACCTTTTCTCCAAACTTTTTATGTTCATTTGACGCATATTATTGAAATATGCATTTAGAACTTAAGTGACGAAAATTTGTTAATCAACAAAAAATTTCCAGACTTGAGCATGTATTTCCTGCACCATACAGATAAATTTATGACTTGCCGCAACGCCACTTTAAAACACATATCCTAAGATATGAACTGTGTAATGAATCTTGTGACGCCGCTGGCGAGTCACTAACACACCTTGCCACCAAGTGGCTTGGCATCTCATGTCGGTTGTGACGGTTGCACATCCCACGTCAATTTTGTCGTGGGATGTCAAAAGGAAAAATTGACAGCCACATGGCGGCAGAGTGTGGTTGTGAGTCGCGCGGTTGCTATTTACGCATATTGCTAAAATCGGTGAACTTAAGTTACGCAGCCGATTTTGTTAGCAGCCACTCCAAAAGCAGGAAGTTTGTATGCGGACACAAGGTATGATGTTCAGTTCGATTCAAACTATAACCAAATCTAACCAAATGCATCCACCACAGTCGCCATCGTCGCAAGCTGGATGTATGTGGAAGCAGTGGCCGCCACCCAGGAGGATGTCCCGGTGAAATTAGATGTTGACGAGATTGGAAACGAGAAGCCAGATGGAAACTCATCAGCGTCAGTGAATGAAAATCAAGAAAATACAATTCTAACCAATCAGAACAGTAGTGGTGGCGAAAACACTGAAAACGAGGATGCTCGGGAAAAGCGCACAAATTGCAGAAAAATCGGTAAAGATGAACTCCTTGAGGATCCTCTGCTGCCAATATCAACAGCCGAACCCCGTATTACAGATGGAAACGGAAGAAGTGAAGTAAGTAAGCGACACGATAGATTTCCCACTTTGTGGTCAGTTGGTGCTCCTTCCTCTACTCTAACCTCAAACTTACTTTCAATCTATTAAGATAAAGCCTCAGCTGTATTGTGCATTTATCTTTGTGAGAATGGGGTTGAAAGAAGTCATTCATTACAAGGAAACTGAATTCCAATTTTCTCGCAAAATATTACAACAAAAGCACATTTAGCACAAAATCCCAAATTGAAAGCACAATAAGTTATTTAATAAAAGTAATTGAAATAAATTTCAACAAGAGACGTTTCATAGTATATGCTATTATATAAGCGAAATAATCTTGGGAGGAATAGGATCACTAATGACATTTCTGTAGCATTTATTAACAGTAAAACTTACAAACCTGTGTTCCGCTCGGCCAATTTCTCTGAATGAGCGTCGTCAGTAATTTTTATTTATCTGCTTGTGCCTCCGACTGTTACATAATCCTTTAAGTAAAGAAAAACTAAGTAGATTGTTCTTAAACACATTCGTGCGACTTTATACGTATATAAGACTACAGAAAAGGACATTTTTTGATTAAATGAATAAAATGCTGTAGAACAACTTTTGGATTATAAGACCTATATTTTATTGCTTAACTTATTTATAGGATAAACATTAGCAGGAAAATTTAGAAGCGTAATATATTTTATTTTAGAGCCAGACTAATTTTTACAATATACTTAGAAAAATTAGACTCCAAATTCCTGAATATGACTTATTACAAACTATTGTTTTGATTGTGTGAGAATTGAATTGCTAACTAGAACATTAGGATTTGCTTTGTTACCAATGTAACTGTCAGGAGGCATATTCATGTTTTTCGTAGTTAGAGACTTGTTCTTAGATCATTCCAGTTTATGAAATTTATAAAAAAAAAAAAAAATATCTTTTGAAAACTATGAAAAGCGATCAAAGTTCACACTTTTCTCATTAGAAGTTTACAATGTTGCTATGTGCCTTTAAGAGTAAATTTAGTTTAAGCTTTTCGTTTAAGTTAAACTCCTTGTTGAAAGAAATTATTTTTTTGGTTGTACTGTGTTTGATTATCGATACGAAATCAATGTACTTTTTACAAAAACAATGAAATAGGAAACGCAAACATTTGAAATTTTGCGTTAAAAGTTGAACAAACGAGTAAAGTCAGGAGAAGAAAAATTAATTAAATTTTTTTATCAATTTTTTTTATCTATTTATGAGTTAAGGAAGCGTTGATTTGCATTTATAAAGGTTGTAACTGATTGCGCAAAGCAAGAAAAGTTTTCTTAATATTTTGTCATGGGTATAAGTGAATTATTTATTTCTTACATTCAATTACGTAAAACACAAATAACCCATGAAATACCCAGTAAATATTTTAAATCATGATTTAATTTACTAAATCTTTCCCCTGGCACCTTTCACTCCTTGTGATATCTTTTCCAGTCTGTCATAATGTATTCAGTTTATTAAACTATAAAATAAATCATTCAAACGTTTGAATCATAAATACACATTTGAAATGAATAGTTACACTCCGATCTAGCTGGCCGACAAGCAGCCACCGCGTGAATGGGTTACGGTGCACGGATTGGTTGACCGGTTGGTACCATCCGTTGGCACTACTCAGACTTACCGTCTAGAACCGATGAGAGGTCGGTTCCGCGTTCGTACGAAATTTTAAAATCATTACAACTGTCATGAACATGCTAGGAACATATAAAATATATTTTAAATTTCTAATGCATGCTATGTATATCAATGAAAGTATGTAATTCCTGTTGAAACGTCGCTTTTGAATGTAATATTTCTAATATTTGATATTTTCGCAAGCAAATATAAAATTGATACAAAATAAAAAAAAATATTTATGTTTCATCAGAACTTTATTATTCTGAATTCGGACTTATTCAAATTAATTAACAAAACAGTTTTTCGATAAAAGCATAACATACATATGTATTAAAGTATTTTTACTAGATTTACTTCGTTTTACTCGTACAATATTATCAAGCATTATTATCATGCATACATTTTTTTAAACAAAACGTTTATACGTTCTGTTTATGAATTTATGACTCGGCAAACTATCTTCGCGATGAAAAAAAACACACACACACACACACACACACACAATAAATATTGAAGAGTGAGAGACTTCCCATGGAAAATAACACATTTAAATACTTGTCTTTCCCTTTTTTGTTATGCATGAAAACAAAAATAGAAAGAAATGAAATATTTTTGGTGCCAAATCGTTATTTATTGTTTGTTCTGTTTGATATTCTAGTTTAATTTTAACCCATAGAAAAAAATCATATGGTCATTTATTTGAGAAAATTAAGGATTATATATACATATACTTTATATTTAAGTGACAATTTTCAAATGTCATTAAGAAACTTATACTTTGACGTAAATGTCAAAAGTGATCAAATTCATGAGCTAGCTAAAAATTAATTTTTCGTTACATATGAAGACTTCAAATGTTTAAGTTTAAGTGAAAATGATAAATCTTTGACATTCAATCGGCTGCTACATACAAATTGTAAGTACAATTCACCTTGGCTTTACGTAAGAGCTTTAGTTTATTTAATTAGACAAACATTTTTGTAATGGTTAAAAAACAAATGCATAGCATATTTGAATATCTAATCAATGTATTGTACCTTTTTGCTTGAATATCCTTGGGATCCTAAAAGAAGTGTCACCCAGTCTTCGTTTGATAGTTATCAAGTGCGGAACTAAAATAAATCGTGTAGAGCAAAAATAAATGGAGCAAGAATTTTAAGATCTAGCGAACGGCAATGCCAAAAACGAAACGTAAAACGAAATCTCCTGACTCTAGCGACCAAGAGGGGGGAGATAAACGTAGGCGAACTCGAAAAGAGGAACGAAGCGTGGCAACGAATGACGAAGCAACAACAAGTGCAGCAGCAAGAGATGATGCAATGATGAGCGAAACATCAGACGAAAGTACGACGGCATCCGACTGTGAATCAATGGTCAGCACCATCACGGAAACAATCGAGACAGCATATGATACAACTGACGTCAAGGAGCTCAGCGCGCTGATCAAAAAGTTGAAAGCTGAAAACGCAAAGCTACAAAAACATGTGCAATTTCTCCTAGCTCACCAGGGAGAAAATTTAACGAGGCTTCAATCAGCATCAACAGCAAAACCAACAACCGCGACATCCGATTCAACACCGACTCAAACAACGATGACGAACAAATACGGAGTTCTCTATCCCGAACTAGGCAGAGCAAGTTCACGAGATGCAACAATGCAGCAAAAGGCAAGCAACAATCAACAACAAGCGGCTGGCAGCAATCAAGCGAATCTAGATCCTCGGCAACAAACAGCACATAAGGTAAGCCAAAAAATTCCCCGATCGTTATTTTAAATGAAGACCATACTAAAATCTGTAATATCCAAAACTCCATATTAAATAATTACCTTCTAAAAAGAAGTAGCCCCGCTAAAACTCAAATCCTTTTAAATTCCAAAGCTGATTTTGAAGCAACAAAAACTTCACTTAAAGCGCAAAATACAAATTTCTTTACATACACACTTCCTGAGGATAAATTTCGTTCATTCTACACCACACATACCCTCCAGCTGAAATCATTGGTGGTGAAATAAAATCTGTCCGTCTATACGACACCCCTCATTCAAAAAAAAAAACCTACAAAAATTCAATCTGTTCTTAATAACTTTTGAGCCAAACTTTCAGTTTACAGCCCTCAAAAATATAAAAGCCATTCTGCACAATATTGTTTCGTTTGAATGCATCAAAAACCATACTGAGGTACAATGTAAAAACTGCCAAAGAATTGACCATACCGCCACCAATTGTAACCTGCAATTTAGGTGCGTTAAATGCAGTCTACCACGCGGTCCAGGCAACTGCAAAAAAACCGAAAATGAGGCTCCCAAATGTGCTAACTGTGGTTCTTATAACCATCCCGCTAACTACAGAAACTGTGACACTTTCCGATCATATCGTGAAAAACGTGTCACGACCGAAATTAAACCTTCAGTTCAAACTATATCCCTACACATTCCATCAAAATCAAGGGTTTTGCCCGGTACCTCCTTCGCTTCTGCTACGAAGCCTACGCCACCTAACTTCTCCCTAGAAAATGAAGTGCAAACTCTATTCAACACGAACCTCAAACAACTCTCTAGCCAACTCAGTGAGCTCCTCCCTAAATTCAACAGCACAACCAGTACCATCGAAAAACAGATTTTAATGATTTCATTTTTGTCCTCCTACAATGGAACTCAAAATAATTGAACTTAACGTCAACTCAATTATTGGCTGAACACGCCGGCATGAACTTGAGATCTTCCTATCTGAACATAAACCCGATATTCTTCCCTTATGCGAAACTAAGCTTTCGCATAGGCATAAGCCTTCCTTTCGTAACTTCTCAATTTTTCGTAGCGATATAATTGCAAACACCACTGGTGGAGGAACAGCCATAGTAATTTCTACAAAAATAAAAGCCACCCAATTATTCATACCACGACTCAACAATTCACCCCTTGAAATAACTGCGGCAGTCATTGAAACACCCTCAACTCTTCGTATTTTGGTGTCAGCATACTGTGCCACACAAACACTCCAAAACAACCATCTCGAGTACATTTTTGAGTATCTCCAATGCTATCCTAATCCGAGCAACAAAAAACTTTTTAATTTGGTTTGAGGCGACTTCAATGCAAGACACCCTAACTGGCTCAACTCATCGTCCAATCAGAATGGTATAGTCCTTCAAAATTGGCTTTCAAGTGCCTTAACCCACTTCCAAATTACTATGAGTAGCTCTTCACTCCCTACTTACCACCGAAACAACTACTCCTCTTACCTTGACCTTTTTATTCATAGTGATAATCTACCAATCTGTTCGCATATTCCCAACGCCACTAATGTACAAACCATCCCAGGTATCAGTGACCACGATTGAGTCCCCACGAATTTTCTCCTCACTGAAAAACCCACCAAACATGCACCTACTACCATTCCTGACTATACAAAGACCGACTGGAAACTTCTTCGCACGACACTTAGGCAACAGCTTGATGAAGTTAATCTCCCGGACAATAGTAGTCTTTCTGATTTACAAATAAATCAATCGGCTGAACGCTTTACATCCTCTATTTAATTCTGTTGTAACACAATTATTCCAAAAATGAATCTCAACTATCAATCCCTGATTTCACTAACACCCAAAACCTTAGATCTTATTAAAAAAAAGCAGACTTCGTAGACAGCTATTTCGCAACCAATTCAACCCGATATAACAAATCATACGGCAAGAAATTGCTACACTCTCCTCCGAAATTTACATTCGTATCAATGAGCTCTACTCCAACCATCTACAAAACGAGCTTTCGTGCATATCACTTGGTCCCCACACATACAAAGAACTCAGGCCCACTTGCCCCAGACTTGGCAAAAATCTCCCCTCACCACGTAGCATACTCGACCATATCCCATCCCCCCAAGTCAAAGCAAATACCTTAGCATCGCATTTTGCAGAGGCCCATAGCACTTCTACCCATCAATCCGATCCCAATACCGAAACCCTTGTAAACAATAAACTACGCACCTTATTTCAGACTCCATTTTTCTTTCAAACAGATCTGCCCAATAATCAGTTCTCATCACCACTCCTTCCCCCCACAAACTTACATGATCAACCACCTATCTCTTTTACGTCCGCCACTTATATCGAAAAAAATATCCTTTCACGACCAAACAAAAAATCCCCAGCATCATTTTAAAAAATGCTCCAAGACGCTAGCACCATTTCTATCAAAACTCTTTAACCACTGCCTTTACAATGCTTATTTGCCGCAAAATTGTGGAGTAGCCGTCATTGTTCCCATCCCAAAAAAAAAGAGAATCCTCTTCTAGCATCTAGCCACAGGCCAATTCCACTTCTCTCAAACATCTCAAAAATCTTTGAAATAACAATAAAAGATTACTTAGACTCGCATATTGATACTCACCACGTCATACCTAATTTTCAATTTGCTTGCCATCCCTTTCACTCAATCAACCATGCGCTGCTGTGTCTACGATCATACATTTGCATGAATGCAAACAAAAATGTCCCAACACTAGCCTGCCTTCTCGATATCCGTAAAGCCTTTGACTCTGTCTGGCAAAATGGTCTCATCTTCAAAATGATCAACCTCCACTTCCTTCCGCATATTTGCAAACTTCTCCGCAGTTTCCTTTCCAACCGTACTTCACTAGTTAAAGTCAATAATACCTACTCCCAAATATATGAAAACAGTGCCGGAATCCCACAGGGTTCAGTTCTCTCTACCACACACGACCTTCCGAAGCCCCCACAATATAGAAACCCAATTCAAACCCTACAATATGCTGACGACTTCATTCTATATGTCTCCCTTTAACAATTAAAAGAATTAATGCTCATCTCAATTCAATGGCAGATTACTTCGAAAAGTGGAAGTTAACAAGTCCGAAACGATTCTCATCAAAGGCCACACTCGCCTCACTAAGAATTTCCGCCAGCATATCCCAGGGCTACCTCTAAAGATTAAAAATTCCATTATCCCCACGAAAACCCAGAATACATATTTTGGAGTCTGCTTAAAATATAACCTCTCCCCAATTCCCCATATCCAAAAATCTTTGATAAAAGCGAACAATGCTTGTATCCACTTTTGAATCGAAACTCGGCACTGCCAGACAGAGTCAAAGTAGTCTGCTATTAAACACTGATCCGTCCCATCATCGCATATGGTTTCATCCAGTGGTGTGATTTGTCTGCATACCAAATGGAAAAAATTCGCCAAAAAGAGCGCTCTTTCCTTAGACACTGTGTCAATATTTTCCGACAAGAAGATTCAGACAAATATATGACGCCGAACAAAATATATTCTACTTCAACCCCGTCAGGAACTCCCGTCGGTTATACTCCGACGCGCAATATATAAAACCTAATGCGCCACTCCTACCCCCCCCCCCCCCCCCCCGTGTTATATAAATTTTTTGTTATTTTTTGATTTGTAAATAGTACTGCTTTCTCTAAAACTTTTTCAACGCTTTCCTCTTAATTTACTTTCAGCTTCAACATCAACCTTATGTGCTCTGTAGTTACTTATGAATCAAGAACTTAGATATAGTGTTTCGGCTAAGTGTTATCTTTAAGAATTTAATGTACTTCATGAAATATTGCCAATAAAAATTGTTTTGTGCAAAATTGTTGAGCTCACAAGAAGTGTCGAATGTATGGTCGATGTAAAAGAAATTAAAATTTTATGGTAATTTTTTTAGGATCTCTATTGAAAAATTAAAATGTATTGGATATTTAGTGCAGATTTAGCTAAGATGAATAATTTGCATAAATGTAATTTAATTTTAATTTTTATGCAATATCAAAAATCAATTATTATTTTGAATGGTGAAATATCCTTATTATAAAACATTTTATATTCCACTAATTTGCCTATTGCATAAATTAAAATGAATTGTTAGTTAACAAACGTCTCTCCTTTCCAGCTAACCCATTTTTCTTCCAGCAGGAAAGTCAGCGAACGGTGAGTATGCCGCTACGAGGGTAAAGTTCGTGTAATCCGCGAATGGCCCATATCGTGTCGAGTTCGGTATAGTACAATACCATGATTTGTTTTGCGGTTATTTTATTAGAGTAGGTTATTTCGAAGTCCGAACTAGAGTAGAATGTTTTTCGGTACCGCGTCGGTTATATTCGGGAGCGCTTTTTTTTTGGCGGTTGCTTAGATTCATTTCCTCCAGGATGGGAAGTTGCTTTTTAAGAGTAGTCGGTAAAGTTGTTTGACGCGTTAGTAAATCGGGCATGTGAACCGGGGTGGCTGAATTTTTGTATTTCGGGCTTAGTCTTCTCGCGTAAGACCCGCGACCGAACTCCTCTCCGAACTAGCTAGCTAGCTAGCAGCCACCTCGGAGTAGGCTAAGGTTGGCCGGACTTGTTGACCTGAGGGGTACAGTCCCTTTTCACGTTCCAAGACTTCACGTCTAGAACCGATTAGAGGTCGGTTCAGATTTCCTTCGGGAATTCTCGACATTCGAGTGTTTGTTAAATTAAAATCATTACTGTTCTTTAAAGCAAGAATATATTTTTTGTGCATGTCATGAAAATTTCTCTTGAATTAAATCATTCTACATATCTGCATATTGTATGGAGTGGCGGGTCCAAGGGGGGGGGGGGGGCATGGGGGCCATTCTCCCCCCCCCCAAACGGGCCTATATAGAGAGCAAAAAGGTTGAAGTTACCAGCAAAATGTTTTTAAACAAAACCCATGTGAAGAAGAGCCATTCTAGAAATTAAAAAGCAAAAAAAGAAAGGTCTATGATGCAGTATGTTGAGGTGCACACGTGTAGGGGCCTACCATATATAGTACTCTGAGGGCAACATTATGAAGGCGTAATAAATATTCGAAATTTTAAGATGAGCTTATGACTCTTGAACACTGGCGATGAGAGCTTGCTGCCTATGCCAATTCAAATTATTTTCCTCTTGGAAAATGTTATTTTTAGCGAAATAATATTCTCCTTCATATTTAATAGAAATGTTTGTGACATGTAGACGTACAATGCTGTGTGCACTAGTCAAAAACCATAAGTTGTACGTTTTATGTTTGTAAATTATCGTTTAAACAATTTTTCCTATTTATGATATGCAAGACTAGAAATGCTGCGTACACGCTTCAGGCAGCGGTACCGGAAGCGGGGGGGGGGGGGGGGCGAAAGGTGGCAATCGCACCCCCTCAATCCCACCTGGGCACTTTTTGGAAGTATTAGGGGGGCCTTTTTGAGAAGCATAGCGCTGATGAAAATCATTCCCCGAGCAAAAAAAATAACTTCTTCAGGGTGCAAAATATTATTAGAGCTATATTTTCCTCACCTAAGGGGTACGAAAAATTCAGTGGCACGGGCTATTAGCAGGATGTTTGGATAACTTGTCAATGTATAGACACAATACACAGTGGAATTGGCCATGATAAGTCCCCAAAATGGCCGAAACTTGGCCTAATTTGCAATAAATCAGGCCAAAACTTAGCCTAAAAGAAGCCCAAACTTGGCTTTAAAGCAGACGAAATAAGGCCTCAACAGGGAGCAATAGTTTCCCAAACTTGGTCTTAGCCAGGCCCAATCTTGACTAAAATAATATTTGATTGATACAAAAATACCTTATTTTATGCTAATGCGCAAAATAAGCGATATTTTAAATATTAAACGTACGCTCTTTAAAGTTGATCGAGAATCAATTATTTTGTTCAGCAATGGTTGAAAAGAAAAAATCGACATTATTCTTTTACCAAACAACACCAAATAACCTCACCAAAAAACTTTAGTAAGACTTATACACTAAGTCACAAATGTTTTGAATATATCAAACTTTATGACATACCAGTTTTTGTGTTTTTTAATGAAATTTCCGGCCATGAAGGGCAAAAAAATGGGAATCAAGCTTTGTTTGGTCCCTAAATATTTATACTTCGTTAGTGGCTAATCAGGAATGGCCCCGTTTCTCTTGAATCATCTAAAATTTTCCATTTTTTCCATTCTCTTTCGATTCACAAAACCCAACTTCAGCACATCTATGCCATGACACAAACCTACTGATTTCGTTGAAGAAAGTACGGTATGCAACGAAGGAGGCTTTCATATTGAAAAGCATAATAGATATACTAGAAAAAAACTCTGCCACACCTACGGGCTAGCAGTGATATACGCGCCATCTATCCTTAAAGTCTTGATTCGTAAGCACTATTATTCTACGCCCTATAACTTTTCATTCAGTGAAATACAGGTTGGTTTCTTATTTACCACCCATTACCCTATAACGCCAACCAGTAGTTTTATGTGTTACTACGGTTTGCGAATGACCTAGATGGAAGGTGACGTAGAGAGAAGGCGAAATGGAATAAAGAGTCTTATACATGTCAACACGACCTAGCAGCACGATCTACAGCAAATGCATGCCCTCCAGCTTTTAGAATTCTCAAGGCAATCATTCGTCCATCGATAGTTCAATGGGAAATATTATGAGCCGTGTAGACCTGGGACAGTGTCCAGCTAACCGTTTAGTTGAATGTGGTCGCAAACTTGTTTGCGGCCTCGTGTGAACTCGCCACGAACTTTCGAGCATGCATATTGACGAACAACGGCCGTGTTCAGATGAGGAGTGAGAAGTAGAGGCCTTAAACAAGTTTACGCCAACGCTTTTACTTGTACACGTCGTCATAGTCACGCTGGCTACTTTTGTGTACGATACACATGTTTTGATTGTATGTGTCAAAAGGCTCATTCAATCATTCAATTTCCCTACCAGAAGATACGCAACATACGCATGAGTATGTGCATAACGCTGCTTCACGCAAAAACATTTTGGAGTGTTTTCAACTCCGAGTCATTTCAAAACCTCCTTCTACTTCTTCTTTTCTACATAACCTGTTTGTCGCTGGTATTTCACTCCACGTCTAAACACGGCCAATCCTTTGCCTCGTGCCAAAAAACCGCCACCGAATGGAAAATGGAAGAAAATTTGCGGCCAATACCGAATACCGAGAAAGTCTTTTACATATTCGTATTGGTGCCTATTCATCTGTTCCCGGCCAGCATCTAAACGGGCATTAGATTTTAAAGTGAATAAACCTAAGAAACACCTGATCATTTCATATCATATATGCTGCATGTTTTACGTGTTTAAATAATATTGGTGATCTATATATTTTTTTTGCCAAAGAAGAGGTAAAGTTTTAACAACATGGTAAGTATGAAAGGCTTTTAATATTTCATAAATGAAGTACGCACAACTAACAGAATATATTTATAATGTTATGCGATTGTGCAGTTTTCGTTTTGTTTTACAATGAATGATATAAAATTGACGAAATGAAGTTTTAGCACACAATACTATATCATGCTAAACTTATTAGAAATTTTGTGTATTCATTACTAGTTGGACTTAAAATCATTTGTAACGCTTTATATCATTTAATTTCTCAGTGCATTACACATCGGGCATCTGAGGTGTAACCCAAAGCATATGTACTACTAGTAGCAGCTATAGTTCGAACAAATTTTAATTCTAGCGGTACTTATGGAGTGGGGAAAAATGGATTAAAATTGTATACATATGTATGTATTATATACATACAAACTGCAACAATAAGTTGAACTTGCAAAGCAATCGAACTAACATATCGTAAAATTTAATTCATTTCTTCTCTCTCTCTCTTTTCATTCGAATAGCTGATCGATTGCAATTTAGTGTACATATATGGCCTGATATAGCCCATGTTACCTTACGTGCTAATTTTCGCATCGTGTGATGTCACAGCATAAATTTTTTTCGCACTGCCTGACTTGCTCTTATTTGAGGTTTAGTCAGGGCATATCTACTAAGTACCAGCTGCAGGTGGAACAAATTTTATTTCTAACGGTATTTATAGAGTAGAGAGAAATTGATTTAAATTATATATTTGCAAGCCGTTGCACTAACACATGGTTTTACACTCTTACTTGCGTCTTATTTGTCTCTTTTGATTTTGAAAATTTCTCGATTACAAGAACAAGTGATATTTAGTCTATATACTCTGATTTCGCTTGAGAAGTGAAATGTATAAATTCTCTATGCTTTACTACAATATCAATTTTCTCTGGAGGTAGATACCAGAATCATTCCTTTCCCACAATTTTTAAATAAATTTGTAAATTATGTTAAAACAACTTACCTATTAATAGTGTAGTATACTAAACTTTACAAAATTTAGAATCTCATTAGCAATCTTTTACATTTTTCAATGATAGGCTATGAATCAATATTTTGAAAAATATAATTAGTTTTTACGAGACGAAAATTGTCAATTTGCTTAATGGTAAAGATATTTGAATTCACAAATTCATTTGCAGAATCATTAATTGATGAAACCTTATTAAATCTACCTGTTAAAGGTTCTAGTGAAGAAAGCAACTATTATCTCACTATTTTATAAATAATTCTAATCCAATTCATAGCTAGATGGGCACTCTCTTACGTTCGGAACTAAATCCCTTATTTCTAAGATTTTCAAAATAATAAAAATAATCAAAACCTATGAATGTTATGATTTTCAAAACTACAAAATGGTCATTTTCTTCATTTTCAAATCAATAAAAATGCCGGTTTTTAAAGTAAACTGCTCAAACTTTTATCAATTAAAGTTTAGAGTGCATTTAGATTTCTTGAATATGAATATTATTTTACTTCCAGGATGGTAAATCAAACAAAACTTTCAAGAGAAAAGGGGAAACTAAAATCAGCTCATATTTTAAAGCTATGGCACCAAAAAATATATGCCTCACAGCAACAGACTCACGACCTTCTGAGGGCACTACCTCTCAATTGAATGATGCTGTTAACAATGATGTTTTCCATCGCAATTTCGAAACAGATTTTGAAAATTTGATAGAAAAACCACATTTTAATTTACAACAAAATAAAAGCTCTTCCACTCTGTCGGCTGTTGCTTATGATATTGGCAACTATATCGGTAAAAAAATTGACAATGCTACAAAAAAAATTTAATTTTAAACCCATGGATTCCTCCAGTAAACTTTGTTTTTCCATATTCTCTTCATGTGAAAGATGGGGTAGAGAGGAAACGTTTCGCAAGCCATAAACATCTACAGTCATTTGAATGGCTTGTATATTCCGACAAAGAAAAGGGTTATTTTTGTAAATATTGCCCTTTTTTCGTGAACTGCGGACTTGGAGGAAATCAAAAAAATGTTCCTTCAAAATCATTGGTAACGCAGCCATTAAAAAAATTTGCAAAACTTTTTGGTACTATGGATGGAGCTTTGACAGTGCATAGTAGTCATAGGTATCACTTGGAGGCTTTTGAAACTTGGAAGGATTTCTTAGAAAGATATGATAGGCCTGAACTTAATATTGAAAATCAAATGGTTAATGCGCGAGTAGAAAAAATAAAAGAAAATAGGGAACGACTCAAACCCATTGTAGAAACGATAGTACTTCTCGGTCGATTGAACATTCCATTGAGAGGACATCGTGACGATGGAAGCATTACTGACGATTATAGCGTATTAAAAGAAGGGAACTTCAGAGCTATTTTAAATTATCGTGCAAAAAATGATGCAGTTTTAAGCGATCAACTAGCATCTTCGTCAAGTCGAGCAACATATATAAGCAAAACAACACAAAATGAACTGATAGAGTGCTGTAAAGCTGTTATATTGAATAAAATAATTTCAAGAATACAGGCTTCATGTTTCTACAGTGCCATGTTCGACGAGACTACTGATTTGGCAAACAAAGCTCAATTAACTTTAGTTTTAAGATATGTGTTCGATAGCAATGTCTATGAAGATTTTATTGAGTTTATTGATGAGAGAAAGGAAATGAATTCTGAAGGAAATGAAATAGAAGATGACCCAGAGAAATTAATTGATAATGAGAATGATATAATAATAGACGAAGAAAAAGTAAAACTTACAGGGGAAAAAATTGGAAAAGTTATTATACAAAAAATTCAGAATTTAAATTTAGACAAGAAGAACTGCGTTGGAATTTCAACTGATGGATGTTCCACAATGGTGTCAGAAGCATGTGGGGCAGTAAAAACTTTGAAAACAATTGCCGTAAATGCGGTACACTGTCCTTGCCAAAATCATCCTTCGAATTTGTCAATTTCACATTCTTCAAAGGTTCTAATGATTAGAAATACAGTTGATACATTGACAGAGACTACATTTTTCTTAACAGCTTCTTCCAAAAGGTCCGAAATAGTAAGGATGAAAACGGATAAGAAACTTATTAAATTATGTGAAACTAGGTGGGTGGAAAGGCATGACGCCGTTTTGCAATTTCGATATTTATTTCCCAAAATAATAGCGGTTCTTGATTCTATTTCGAAATGGAAAGATAGAGATGCAGCAACGAAAGCTGATGGATTATGTAAAAAATTGAGGAATCCTGGAACAATAGTCGCTATTGTATGTTTGTCAGATTTATTGACTTGTACTCATGGATTAAGTACATTTCTTCAACAAAAAAATGTGGATCTCAAATCAGCAAGAAATGAGCTAAATTTATGTTTGAAACTGCTTCACCGAAGAAGAGATGAAAGTGACCAGTATTTCAAAAATATATTTAATGAAATAAGTGGGATTGCTGAAGAAATAGGTTTAATGGAAATAACAATTCCTCGCATTACGAGTAGACAGGTTCATCGAGAAAACTATTCCAAGACGGATCCAGAAACGTATTTTCACCAATCTATCTAGTTTCCGGCATTGGATAATCTGATAAATGATCTTGAATATAGATTATCAAAGGATAATTTAGAAATATATAATTTTTCTGTATTATTTCCCGAAAACAATCGATTTAATGATATCGAAGGTGTACAGAAGTTGGTTGGTAAATATTTGTACTTTCTAAGCAGTCCAAATGAACTTGTAGTAAAAGAGTTACAAACAGAACTTGAACGTTGGTGTTTAAAGTGGCAAGAAGAAATGAACTCTTCGTTATTATCATCCATTAGTGCTCATGAACTGTTAAACAGGTGCGAATCTATAATATACCCACGTATTCATTTCTTTCTTCGTATCTTGGTTAATGCCTCTCCTGAAAGAACCTTTTCATCATTGAAAAGGCTTGAAACGTGGTTACGGACAACGTTGACCCAAGAAAGGCTTACTGGATTAGCGTTACTTCATATTAATAAAGATATAGAAATCGATGTTAATGAAGTAATCGATCGATATGCTAAGCAAAAAAACCGGCGTTTGGATTTTTTAATTTAATATTTTACATGTTATAATTAAAGTAAGCATTCCTTCATTTTATCGACTAATATATAAGTAAAATGTAAATAAAATTGATTACAAATTCATGCATTTTTTGTTTCAGTTTTTTATTCAATAAATTCATCTTGAATTGGCTCGTATCCAGTTTAAAAATATAAGTTTTAGAAAATTAAGTGGCGTTCCTCTAATAAGTATTCTTTTAGGTGCCTATTATTCTAAGCTAAAAATTAATATCCCAAAATTTCAATGAAGTTGTCACCCAAGAAAACTCTGAAACTGGTCGTGGCCCCCCTAGAGCTATTCCCTGGATCCGCCCTTGGTATGTAAGTACAAAATACTTTTCATATGAACGTAGGTTTGTCTACCCAACCTGTTTTTTATTATAATCACTAAAATAAAGTGAAAACGATCTGAAATCTGAACGGTCTTGTCTTTTTTTGCCTATATTTGTTCGACTGAATTCTAAAATCCAATCCAATTGATTGATCTGGTCATCGTAGTTGAACTTATAGACTGATGGGTGCGAGTTACGGAGAGTAACTTTAGGTAGAATATTTTTCATTCCGGTGTCTGCGTTGGAAAATCAGTTACATACGCTTTATTAGTTGTTAAGAATCAAAACACAGTGGGTCCCTCCTCAACCACAAAAGTTCAATGTGCGCTGAATAGCTAGATATTATATCTATTTGATATCCAAAGTGTTATCTGGTATTTTAAGCATTCTAAATATTCTTTGAAAAGAGCACATGCATTCTTTTAAACCCAGACGTAGAATGATTCACAAAATGCCCCTTGACTGCTCGTCAAATATGTAAAGTCAAAATAGTGACGAAATGACAACATTTAATCCCAACTTAATACGTTTAATTAACCTTTAATTGTATTCAGGTTTTAGCTTTATTTCGGTAGCTATCTTAGAACTTAACATTCAATGCCGTTCTTATCTGCGTTCAAAGGCATTAGAATTGACCGTCAAAAAATTCCCGAGCCTAACCATAAACGCGGTGTCACTTCTACTGCTACCTTACGAAAGCTTCAAGATAACAATCGCACTAGATTAAATGAAGATCATGAAAATCACTTTTACAAAACAGATATCGTTACCGAACCAACTGCACAATTCCATTCAACGATACTATCGGTGCATAAATCACTCGATAAGGATTTGATTCTGTCCAGATATAAGGCAATAATTTCAAGATCACGCAAAATTAGGTCAAATTAAAAACAACAGTTCACTTTCTCACATTTACATAGGCAATTTCCGTGCTAACCATGACCCCAAGGAAGTCCCATAAGTATTGCAAAGATTAAGATAAATTTTCACTATATAAAGGAATATTTCCGTTCATTTCTTCACAGTTTGCATCTGCGAAAAATTACATCAAGTTCTTTTGATTGTTATCATCTTAAAAATAAGATGCTTCATCTTACTGCTCTACTACTGTTTGTTGGTTCAGCATTATGTGCAGGTAGGATGGCGAAATTCTTATTCAAATAATACTGAGACGATCTCATCATAGTCAAATTCTCTTGTTTAAGTTCAGTTCTTATTTCAATTCGGCTAGAATTGTCAGTGTCTTGTGCTGTTCTATGAAAAACTATGAATAAGTTCTGAGTGTCAATGACTAAAAATTTTTAAAAAATCATCTTTTAATGCTATATCTGTGTTAATAATTAAAATTTGTGCATTTCTTAAACTTTATTCATTTTTACAGAACCACGGAAATCAATACCTATGCTAGATGGACGCATTGTTGGTGGTGATCGAATCAATATCACGGAGGCACCATACCAAGTTTCACTCAATTCTCAAGCCTTTGGACACTTCTGCGGAGGATCAATAATTTCAAGCAAATGGGTTCTTACTGCTGCCCATTGCACTGATAGTTACAAGTAAATCATGAATGCAATCCTTATAAAATTGTACCCTCTTTCTGAAAGTATTATTTTTATCTTAACTTTTTCATTTTCTAGAAATCATGCCGTTCCTCTGTTGCGAATTCGAGCGGGATCATCAAGGAGACGGAATAGTGGGGAACTGATTAGTGCCAAAAAAATTTATCAGCATCCAAAGTTCTCTATGAAAACTGTCGATTATGATTTCTCTCTAGTGGAACTTGATCGAGAAATTACCTTTGACGAAAAGAAGAAACCAATTGCGCTTGCTCCAAAAGACCAACAATACATTGAGGGAACGATGTGTACAATCACGGGGTGGGGCCATACGAAAGCCAAAAAGGACAGTAACAATTATCTTCGGAGAACAATAGTGCCAATTGCTAACCAGGACAAATGTAAGAAAGCTTACCAAGGCCTCGGAGTAGTAACTGATCGCATGTTCTGTGCTGGCTACTCTGCTGGGGGAAAGGATGCTTGTCAAGGTGATTCGGGTGGTCCTTTGGTTAATAACGATGTTTTAATCGGAATTATTTCGTGGGGATATGGATGCGCAAAACCAAATTATCCTGGAGTTTACTCAAGAATTGCATATGTTAGGGATTGGATTAAGGAAATCAGTGGAATATAAAAATCTAGTATAAGAAAGGAGGTTCGTAGATTAATTGATATTTATAGGTGACTTATTTGAAATGTCAGAATTTTTATATTATACTGTTTTTTACTATACATTCAAAAGAAAATGACTTTTACTAAAATGAAGGTCACATCAATAAACTGATTTACGGAAGTAAATATTCAAGCAAATTTAATCAACTGAGTCAGTGACCTTCAAATACCAAATTTAATTCTCATTGATAGGACTTCTATGGATTCCTTGCAAAAACGTGATTTAAACGCAAACTGAACAATAGCGGTGAATGAATTTAGCAACCCACCAGTGGCGGGTTGGCTTAAGCTGGAATGATAAGATTCATCCAAAGGAAAGTATCCCTGTCTTTTTGTTGTGGAGGGTTTGATTACCAGCGCAAATTCTTTAAGTGGCAATAAAATACCACAAATTAATGGTATAGATAAAGCTTAATGAGCTTTACCTCCTGGTGGCAGGCAGCGAAATTCTGGAAATTAACCCATTTTAAAGGCAGAGGTTCAGACTCGAAGCTCTCAATATCATCCCTCGACTTAAGTAGTGTAGTGGGAACTAACATTGTTGGGATTGTACTTCAACTTTATCCTGTACTGAAGAGGCTGTAGCGCTTGCCGTTTTACAAGGGGTGCTCCAGTCAGGCTCTTTTCGACCCCAAATAACTCCGTCGGAGACGGCGCAGGTGCCACTCGTTCACCCTTGGAGCCCGATTGGAGCCACCGAACGAGGTTACGGCTCCCCGGAGAACAATTGACAATTCCCTACAACACCTGTATGAAACGCTGGAAAAGCCAGGAAGAAACTTTAAGCGCGACCTGACCACAACGGGCCCTTGGCAATCCCTCGACTTCTAACGACGCGGGTAAATTCCCTTCTTGGGAAAAAATGATATCTTCCTGCTCACGAGCAGAAAGTTCACAGTACGAGTAGCTAAAACAGAAATAAAAGTAGTAAAGGGAACAACCGGAAAAAAGATCACTTCAATTAATCTTTACCTTTAAATATTAAAATTTCACAAGAAAATATATAAAAGAATATTGAGAAAAAAAATGGTTGGTCAACACCTACGACGACGATTCCGCTGCTGCTGATGTGGGGACCCCCAAATAATTGGGTTTTGCTTTGTTCACTGATAATTTTTTCTGCCAGAAAGAAGAACGGAACATCCTTCCGTCCACCTTTAATTGGATTCTCGGCCAACGGCTCATTTGGAAAGGTCGAGGACCTTAAAAATCCCACTAAGTGTGGTCGATTATGTAGTTTCCCACCATGAGAATCGGTGCTTTTGGGTGTTCATGGAATCTCACTCCTACTAAACGAGTTTGGAGAAATGACGGTAAGACGATTTACTGACAGTTTGGGTTTGTTGCTGTTGTCGCTGAAGTTTGTTTTGTGATGGGTTTGTGGATATTTTCCTATAATGTGATGGATAGGGGGATAGTTTCAAATCACGTGTCATTGAATCCTTTCCCACAAAACGTACACAGGTATCGTTTGATATCCGAATGGCATTTCATATGACGATTCAGGAGTCGTTGCAGTGTCAATGTTTTTGAACATAAGCGACATATGAATTTGTTAGGATCACCTTCGGAAATGACAATATTCTTTTTCTCATCCTCGCGAAGTCGACGCCCGTGAGTATTTTCAATTGCCAATGGATTCTTAATACCATGTCCCCCATTGACAAATTCTAATTGCACTTCTGCAGGTAGTCCCAGCCGTTATTGCAATACATGCAGTTTGGTTTCTTGTATGAGTGGCGATACTAGTTGTAATGAATCATGCGACGCCGCTGGCGACCACTACTAACACACTTTGCTGCTAGGTGGCTTGTCATTTCACGTTGGTTGCGACGAGCGCACATCCGACGTCAATTTTGTCGTGGGATGTCAAGAGGATTTGACAGCCACATGGGAGTGAAGTGCGCACGTAGTGGCCGCCACCCATGAAGAAGTCCCAGAGTGTGCCGACAGTTCCAAAAGGGTAAATAGTAACGCTTCGATTCGATCACCAACTGTTGCGACAACAAACCCAATAACTAGTCGGATTGCAGGAATTGGGAAAAAGGCAAGAAGAATAAGAGTAGGAGCCAACCGAAAAGGTAGGTAAGTTGACCTTAATGTCCTGTTTGTAAGGTAACCATAAAAGGTAGCACTTTAAATACGATTCCATTAGTGAGTTTTCGTTTCACCGCTCTAATAGTCTGTTTTTTCGGATTCCTCCTGCTATTTAGAACCAGACTATATGTGCAACGAATGGTGCCGTTTATTATGCCGCTACTCCACCGGCTCCGATAAGCAACATACCTATCGATCAGTTTGCAGCAGTTTTCCTACCAGCAGGTGTGCCAACAATATACCCACCTTCAATGCCGTACCAGCCGTTTTAGCAGTACTACAGTGTGCCAATGAATGTTCCCCCCATTTGGCCTCAGAACCACCAAGGTAATTAGATTTGCTTGTATAGATGATACGACAGTTAAATTGGTAACGTTGGATACGGCCGGACAAGACAGGTATCACAGTTTAGCGCTAATGTTTTATAGAGGAGCGCAGGCCGCAACATAGATTTGTAAGGATTACCAGATTAACATTTGAACAACCTCCTGAACGATTACACAATGGCGATGTCGAAGCATTATTTTCTTGAATGGATTATGAATTTACTAGATCAATGCGGAATTATTCATTTCGAATAACGTACCGATTAATACTACGTGGAAAAGAACTGCACTTTCATATCGGTGCTTACAACCCTAGTAAAGACTTAACCTTTTCATCCAATTTACTCCTACATACCTACCTGGAGGTTCCCGATGTGCGCCGATGCCAAATAGCAGGTTTACACGGTTGTACATTTATTGATAAGACTAGAGATGGTGCTACCTACCAAGAAGGTCGTGAAGTTGTTTCAATAGGCGAATGGACCGATAGAATATATCAACATACACCATCAGAACAACTTATTGCGAATGTTGCCTCCGGACGAAAGAGGAGGCTGCAAAAATACAATTTTCTCGACAGTCATTTGGAATCATTTGATAGATTAAGCCCGAGAGATAGCTGATTTTGGAGACGATGAATATCCAAATATGTTAGGCGTTGAATCTGGACATGTTTCAACTCCAGTTATTCTGCTGCCTGGAAGAGCCTTTGAACTAGCTAAACCCTACAGATTATTATCGAAGGTAACGTCAGTAGGAAATCAAAACGAAGTCACTAACCATCGAGGAAAAGGGGCGTTCAACCAAGCTAAAACGGATTAATTATAGATTTTGCAGTTTGTTGATTTCTACGGTTCAACTTGGTACTGCAAACTGTCCGTATTCTTAAATCGTAAAACTCAACTATCTTTAAACTGAACTTGAATAGCTCATTGACTCGCTCCAATTTCGGCTGATTCCTGATGGAAATCAACTATAACATTGTCAGCATACATAAATCGGAATACGTTTTTTTTTTATAACTTTTGAATATACCTAAGGGGAAAGCTGATTAATTAAATGCATGTTATAATTTAATCCCTTACATGTTCTGCTGCTGGAACTTAATTATCAAGAGTTGAAATAATAGTCTATTCATCAATTAGAAAGCAAATGGAAGCAATATTCCTTGAGAATACAATATGTGGTTAATAGATAGATAAATGATCAGTTAAAACAAAAAAAATGAAAACAAGAAAAAATTGAGGACAATAGGGGTTTAGTTGTACTAAAGAGCAAATAGGTAATTTCTATTGAACTGTACAGTCAATATAAATATAACGAGATCTTAGGACAAAGAAAATGGTGGTGATTCAGAACTCTCACGTAAATTTTGAAAGGAAAAATTAGCCTCCCTAATACTACGCACCGCTAAAACGAAAAAAAAACTAAAGCAACTCCGAATGTAGATCGCATATTCTATTAATATAATTGCAAATGGCGAGAGAATTTAGGTTTGATTGTGTTATAATTAGTCACAGTTTTTTGTGCCCGTTGAAGTTTTTAAAAGGGAAATTCTAGAGAATTCATTGTAGTGTAAAAACGTAATGAAAAACTATTTAATATAAGAAATGCCCTGTTTTGAATAGTCGTAAATGTTTTAGAATACAACCTGCGTTGTATTCTTCCAATCGGCACCTTTGAATATTTCACAAAATTCTGTTTATGCATTTGCTTAGGTAATTTGTATATATTATTTTGTATTACTTATTCATAAAGTAGGTTAAAAAAATTATGAACTGCACGTCTGAGAATGAGAACTGTAATAGCCCTGCACAAGGGTAGTATCATCATGTTTGAATGCGAGGAATTAATCTTGAAAAGATCTCTTTCGATAAAATTTTAATACCATAGAAAGGTTTCTACCGAATCAAATGCAAAACTTCAGTGAGCTAATTGAGGCTTTCATTTTATAAAAAAAGGGGAAAAAATCCCTAACATTGCTGCTGTATAAATATATTTTTTGAAACTATTATCTTTCTATTCCTCTCTCTATCAGTGAATTTAATAGTGGAATGCACCCATTTCAATGATTTTTTTTTTCATTTCGGAATTAACTTAATACTTCAAATCAACATGAATATCCCCACCAGTAATAAATTCAATGGCGTGCTTTTAAAAAATTGTTTTTTTTTTATTGTTAGCCGATAATTTTGATAAAGTGAAAGAAATCAACTTCCTTTTGTTTCAAAAACACAACAAAAAGAACACGTTAATTAAAACTGCAATTTAAGAATAAGAAGCTTTTAATATAGTTAGTACAAAAGAAAAGATAACAAGAATTAACTATTTAGATTTACTTGATAATATTCAACAATTATTTTTATTATTAAATCACATTAAATTTTATGGTTTTCTTCCGTAATTACTATGAAAATGATGAACTGAGAGAAAATATTAAAACTTGAATAAAATTATTATGAAAAACTTAAAAGTTAAATCAGAGAATAAAAAAACCATGAATTGCTAACTAAAAACACGACTTTCCTTTCCAGTGGTTCTTCCTTTCAGCGGGAATTAGAGTGCAGGGTAGGTATGCCGTCGCGAGGGTAAGGTTTGAGAAAATCCACTGAGGTCAGTTTCGCGTCGCGCGCGGTACGCGGTACCTTTGTTGTTTTGCCTTCTTATTAGAGTAGCTTTCGTCGGGTTGAGTTAACGTAGTATACTTTTCGGTACCACGTCGGAAATTCGGGAATGCGAAGTAAAAATTAGATTTTGTTCTTTGACTGATTGATGGAGAAATACGGAGTAACGTAAAATAGGTTTCCTCTCCGTATGGTTTTGTTTTGGTGACGCGTTTGAAAACGGGCATGTATTGGTGGCTGAATATTGTTAATGAGCGTAATCCATTCGGAGACCCGCGACCGAAATCCTCTCCGATCTAGCTGGCCGACAAGCAGCCACCGCGTGAAGAAGATGATGATGCGGATGATGATGGTGATGATGAAGGTTGTGATGATGATGACGGGGATTGTGATGGTGTTGCTGCTGTTGCATCATACGGATCTCGCGGGATTGTTCTCATTGAGATAGCGCTCCTAGCTACTAATATGGCACTTCGTCTACGAGCTTCATGGAGTTTCTTGTCCTTTTCTGTAATTTCTTCAGGATTAAGTTCACTATCCGGTTTGCGTGGAATGTGATAATCAAACGGTTGCTCGTGCTCAGGACCAAGCTGAGTGGTAGAAACTCCAAGAAGTCACTTTGGTTTTGGTGTACGTTGTATCACAGAACAACGTACAGCTGGCTCTGGTGGGTTGAGACATGTACTCGCCACAGGTGGTGGTGTTGCAGTCTTCGGTAAACTGAGTGGCCCCTCTTCTGGAACAACTGGCTTTTCATCAACGATTAATTTATTGGGTTGATCCGTCATTTGTATCTTTTTCTTCACACCATGTAGCTGGACCGATAGGTGGTGACTTTTCAATTACTGGTGGTTGATATTCTTTACGTTTAGCTTGTGTTAGAACGTGACTTCACTGCCGTACGGTATTAGACCACCCAAGGTGGATGAAATGAAACGTCGTGGATGATAGGCACGTTCCAATCGATCCCTTTCAATTTGTTGTGGATATCTATTGCAATTATTTGTTGTTGGCTTTTGAGGTTCCTCAGTTGTTGCTGATGTTGCTGCTTTTATTATTATTATCATGATATTGTGGGCTTAGTCTATCACGGTTCGAGTTCAAAGTACGTTGCAAATCCATCACACCCGGATGGGTTTCTATATGAAGTTTTGCATTTCTGGGTAAGGGTCGATCACAATGCTGCAAACATCTCTCCATTAAACTTGTGGTTGGTATGTGTGTCCGAACTCCACCAACATGACGATTTGCATGGTCATGGCTCGGGCCAGTCACCCTAAGAATTTCTTGAGTTCACGTAATACAAATTCATAATACCTAATACATTTTCGTGTACGTTACTTCACGCTTTCCATTGTGTATGTTGAGTTTACAAGATACAAATTCATAATATCTAAGACGTTTTCGTGTATGTTACTTTACGCTTTCTGCTCTTGGGGTTTGCGTTTATTCGCGGCTGATTGCGTAACGTCGTGCCAAAATCCCTTTGTGGACGTCGCTGATGTTGCTGCTTTTATTATTATTATCATGATATTGTGGGCTTAGTCTATCACGGTTCGAGTTCAATGTACGTTGCAAATCCATCACACCCGGATGGGTTTCTATATGAAGTTTTGCATTTCTGGGTAAGGGTCGATCACAATGCTGCAAACGTCTCTCCATTAAACTTGTAGTTGGTATGTGTGTCCGAAATCCACCAATATGACGATTTGCATGGTCATGGCTCGGGCCAGCCACTCTAAGAATTTCTTGAGTTCATGTAATACAAATTCATAATACCTAATACATTTTTGTGTACGGTACTTCACGCTTTCCATTGTGTATGTTGAGTTTACAAGATACAAGTTCATAATATCTAAGACATTTTCGTGTATGTTACTTTACGCTTTCTGCTCGTGGGGTTTTCGTTTATTCGCGGCTGATTGCGTAACGTCGTGCCAGAATCCCTTTGTGGACGTCGCGAATTTAACGTATATGGTGTTGCCCTGTAACAGCACTCATTGAAATGTCTGATAAATCTCTAAATCATTAGATAGTATACTTCTAAATGGTAATGACACCAAGAGCATTATAGTAGAAATAAACCAGCGATGAAGCTCAAGTATTTTTTTGAACCGCGAGTCGATATAGTTGAGGTAGTGAAAGAAGACATAGGTAGGAAAACCAGGGCGAGGAGAGAACATTATGAAATTCTCAGAAGAGTAGCGAATAAGATAATTAGAATCAAGAAAAGAAAATTCAATGACGCCCAATTGAGAAGTATCGATCTCAGTTTAGTGATCAACAATACAAGTCAAACATACAAAGTAGAGAAAAGCCTGAAACAACGTTTTCAGCCCAAAACCACTCTCTGTCGTGATGACATCTGCAATATCATCGCTGATGAAACAAGATTAAGGAAGGATGGACATCATATTTCAAGAACCTCCTTGATCCTCCGCAAAGCTCCAGGATATCGGAGCCTGTAGATAACCCCGGAGAGCTTCCATGGCCCCGTCAACTCTGGATGAAGTTTGTTTCAGCATCGAAGCCCAAAAGAATAATAAAGCACTGGGCGTCAATGAGATTCCAGTAGAGTATATATGATAGCAACGGCATTCAGAAAGTTATGCATAAAATCATTCAGTACATTTGGTAACAAGAACATATGCCAAAAGAGCGGCGCTAATCAATTATATTCCCTATCCACAAAAAAAGGTGACAAACTTCAGGGCGAAAACTGCATACGTAATATTTTCAAATATCATAGAAAATGAAATCGGATCATACGTCTACAGTATTGTTGCACTGAGAAAAAAAACACTTTAAACCTCACTAGAAAACACTTTAAAGTTCAAAGTACGCATATATGATAGTCAACCCTATTTATTTGTTGTTAATTTAAAAACGCAAACTTATAATTTACTGGTTTGAAAATAATTACTTTTAATTTCAACACAGTCACTTTGGATTTCAAAGCCATAATGTCGAGACCAGAAAATTATGTCCGAACGCAAGGTTTCCCAACTGTATCTGGAAGTTGACCTCTCCATGGACATGTGCAGTTTTTTCCGTAGTGAGAAAATCCTGCCCTTGTGAAGTAGTTGTTGCCTCACTAGGTCTGGTCAGACAACCGCTCAGGTTGCACCAGTGTCGATTGTTATGGTGCAATGTTCTCCGTCAACTTGACCCGGAAGGCATAAGTCTGCCATTCCACGACGTAGCCTTGCCACCGTGATGGTGGTTCTGGGGACGTCAATCCTCCTAGCCAACCTCTGCCCCACAAAGTTTGGTCTTACATGTTTTTTGACCCTTCAGTTTAAAGGCATCTTCCATTCTAGGCTCCTGACTCGGTCTGGATCTCCTCCACTCTGGAAAGTAACTCGATTTTCTTCACTTCTTGTAGTCTCCTTAAAATGCACCTTCTCTTCGCAATTCCAGCATCTAGGTGCACCATTTACTTGTGGCTTTCACTCAATTTCCATGCGATCACATCTGAACTCGTCTGTCATTACCTCACGAACCCGGGCAGTGGTACGAGTCACATTTTTCGCTGCCTCAAAGTTCAGACTATATGTTTTTGAGCTAAACGCGTGGCTTTTTGTAATTCCTGGTCATTCAATGTGCTGATGAATGCTACTGTTGCTGCGTCATCTCGATGTTCTGGGTCGTGAGCTGGGTAAGCCAAAAGTGCTAGTCGCTCAATGTCTTGGACGTACTGCTGTGGGGTTTTGCGAGACATCTGCATCCGATTCCGTAGCTGCGACCGATAAATCTGCTTCAGATGATCGTCTCCATAACCCATGTCAAGTGCATTCATTTTAGCAGCCGAGTTTGAGTGCATCTCAACGGGAATAGTCTGCAAAAGCTCGGCAGCTGGGTCTCTTCGAGCAAGAATTAATGCAGTTGCTCGTTTCTGCTCATTCCAGTGATTTGTCCTGGTGACGGCTTCAAACTGGGTTTTATAGATACTCCAGACTGTGTGCCGTCAAATATTGGTGCTTTAATATTTCTGGATGTGCTTTTCGCGGCAGTTATAAGCGGGGCTGGTGAGGTGGTTACTACTGCCTTTGCTGCTTCCAGTTCCTTTTTTCATTTTTTTCATCTCATGGTGGTTTCTCTCGTTGACCTGGCTGACCTTATCCTTGACCTGGAAAACACTTTCCTTGACGCATTTAAGTCAGATGTTCAGACTACGGAGCTCAACTTGACTGTTTTTGCAAATCTGCCTTCAAATCAGTTGACTGTTTTCGCAAATCTTCCTTCAAATCAGTTGACTGTTTTTGTTTTTGCAAATCTGGCTTGGTTCTGATTGCCTATTAGTATAGCTTCGTTGATTGCTCATTTAACTTCACTGATTGTTCATTTAGCTTTGCAGTCAAACTAGATGACTGTTCTCGCTGCTCTTGCTGCATCAGCATCAACATTTGCATCAGCACATTCTCGGGTTCCTTTGATTTTTGTGTTTGTGCTTCTCCACCTTCTGCGCCTTTTCCGCAGTTGAGGGCTTACCTGAATCCAGATACACGCCTATTTAATCGCGTCACGCAAGCGTGCAATCAGTGTGGCCTTTGTACCTTGCGTAGCCAGATTTTACTGTTCCAACTCTTCCTTAAGCTCTGACATGGTCAATTTATTAAGTTTTAAATGTAAGCTTCGTGGCATATTTATTTTTTCGGCTTTTTTCCCAGTTTCCACTTTAAATTTTACTATTGTGCACTGTAAAATTTAAAAGCTTTCACTTTCAGAATTTTCTTTCTCACTTCTCGACACCACTGCCACGTGTTTTGGTTCGCGGCCGATAAGTTTAATGTCTTGGAAAAGTGAAAACGTACTGTGTTTTAAATTAAGTTAAAAGAGTTTATTTACTAAGAATGCACAATAATTAATTTCACTATTTTAAAAATCACACTTTAATTCACTTTTCACTTGTACTATCAACCACTTTATGTTTCAACTATCTTCAAATATATCACGAAAAAATATTTACTTCACTATCTCAATATCGCCTTCAATTCGCGCTCTCGTCTTATATCCCGCATTCATTCAGCTCGGCTTTTTATAGGGTCTCTAGTCATTCCATCCATTTCTCGTATATTGGCGAATGTTCTGACGAGAACTTCTTGGGATGTATATATATATATATATATATATATATATATATATATATATATATATATATACGAGGTGTGTTCAAAAAGTAAGGTGACTTTGAATTTTTACGAAAAAATTTATTTATTCGTCAATATTTATGTTGCTCCCTTCAAAGTTATCAATACACTTGTGCAAATGCCTTTTCCAATCCTCGAAGCACTTCTCGTAAGCACTTTTCGGTAGAGCCTTGAGCTCTTCCAGCGATGTAGTCTTTATCTCCTCAACATTTGCAAATCTCCGTCCATTCATAGGGCTCTTCAGTTTTGGGAACAAGAAAAAGTCCCATGGGGCCAAATCCGGTGAATATGGTGGCTAAGGCATGATTGTGGTGTTGTTTGTGGCCAAAAAATTCTTAATCTTTGATCCATTTTTTCGATAGCAAAAAACCGCCGAGTACGCAAAACACTTCTAACCGTTATGCCCCTCTCAAACAAACAACATTTTATATAGCTAAAACCGTAAATATATGTTCGCGACGAGTGTACCAATATAAAAAAATAAAAAAAAATGAATCGAATGTACGTTGCCCGCGAAATTTGAAAAGTCTCCTTAGTTTTTGTACACACCTCGAATATATGGGATATAACGAGATTTGTGTGAGGTTTCAATTTTGCTCCGATTTTCACCAAATTTTCAAAAAAAGATGTATTGAGTAAATATCTCAGTTTAACTGAACCAGCTATATCGGCCAGGCGAAAACAAAATGGCGACCATTTTAGACGGAAAATCGTGATTTCTGTTTGGGCTAAAGTATAGCTCCGATTTCGGTGAAATTTGATACAAAGGTTCACTGATATGTCTGATGAATCTCAAATCTCACAATAAAAAATCCGTCGATCTGAAACAAAATGGGGGCCGCTCAAATGTCGAAAAAGTACAAAATTTCGCATTCACGAATAAGAAAGGGTCAAATGCCGATCGACTGGTGTCGAGGCCGAGGTATCCTACTAAGGGTTGGAAATTGCTTGTTCAGAGTACAAGTTGGGACGAGCAAAAACGGACGGACTGACAGAGACTTAATCATTAACGACGATCCTTATGGCCCACAAATAAGAGTGGGGCATCCAGATGGAGGTGGTGCCCCTCGCACCCTCGTAACGTAGACGTGGCCATGTATCTCCCATTTGAGTGAAAAACTCATACTTTGTATGACTCTTTCCCTTAAATGAGGAAGACAAAAGTAACCAATTTATGTTATAGCGTTATGCAATGGAATCACATAACTCTATATCATAAATGGGCACGTGAGCGGAAGGCCACTCTACCCGGCAAGATCCCCTGGACACAGCAAAATGGTGGAGCGCGCCCGATTGCTAGCCCATGTTATCCGAAAAGCCTTCCATCGTTGTGGGTCCTTTACCCGGTCAGATTTGATAGAATGGAAAGACCGGATTTGACTGTTTACCAAATCATTATATTCTTACAATTCCTTTTTTTCTTTCACTTTGCTAACAGTTATCACGTCTGTTAATTTATTGTCAATGACAACCTGTCGTGCATAATCCACTATGTTCGAGCAATTTACTTTTGCCCCGCCTGCTTTGGCGCAAGTTAAAAAAAAATGTACTGAAATATATTAGACAATATCAAAGATAAAAAACTCAATAAAAAATATAGAAATTGTAATCAAATAAGAGGATAAAATTTCTCAAATGTAATATAAAAATTAAGCAATTAAAAAATTTTAGAAAAGAAATTACACAAATATAAAAAGAATCAATCATTGATAAAAATTATACTCAAATATTAAAATTAAGCAATTGAAAAATGTTAAAAAAGAAATTATTCAAATACAAAAAGAATCAATCATTGATAAAAATTATACTCAAATATAAAAATTAAGCAATTACAGGTATAAAATTTATGAAAAAAAACAGGTACTCACAAACATCCTCATCGGGCGCCCGCTGGTGATGTGGTGAAATTTTCCTAAATAAAGAGTAATTAAATTTTCTTTTTTTCTCTTTTACCTTCTCTGGAATGTGGGGGGTATGGAGTTAGTGCGATTTAGCACCTTAACTCCCTCGTATATGTGAGCAATACAGTACCCACTAACCTTCCTGAGGCAGCTTCAGTCAATATATAATTTTAGAAGTAAATTATATACAGTTATTTGGCGGATTATCGGGTAACGTAAATCATCCCCGTTCCGAACAATTCGAAGGAACACCAGGGTACTATTAGTGTGGTTGTCTATTGTATCAAAAAGTTTCAGTGCTCTGTCACGTACGTATTTTTCAACTGTCTCAAGTCTTAGGTCCTTGTATATGACCGTGTTTCTAATGTACCGTGGAATTCTTAAGATCTTTCGAATAATTCTATTTTGGAAGGACTGGAGTGCTTTTTTGTTCGTCTTTGTCGTCTGGTAGAAAGCAGAACTACCGTAAAGTAGCGTCGGTCGTATAATTTGTTTGTAGATGAGCAGTCTATTTTTAAGGCTAAGTTTTTTGGGTTCAATGAGTGGGTATAGTGAAGAGAGAAGTCCAATACAGTGTCCCCGTTTATTTTGTATGTGTTGTCTCCATGTCAGTCCTGTGTCGAATGTAAGTCCAAGGTATTTAGCCGTTGGTGCCCATTCTATTGTTTCGTTGTCAACGGTTAGTCTCTGTGGAGTTTGCTGTAGTTTTCTTGTGATGAATAGGGCCTTTGTTTTATCAGAATTAAGCCTAATCTTCCATTTGCGAAAGTATTTCAATAAAATGTTTATCGATCGTTGCAAGTTTGAGGTGATGACTCTTGCTTGTCGTGCTGTAACAAATATACAGGTATCATCAGCGTAGAGTGATAATTTTACTTTTGGAGGCAGAGTGGGAAGACCTGCAGTAAATATATTGTATAGGACCGGTGATATGGGCGAGCCCTGAGGAACTCCAGCATCAATTGGTCTCAGGCTTGAGAGTTTTTTGTCAATTCTGACACGGAATGATCTGCCTTCCAAGAAGGAGCCAATTATTTGAGTGAGCTGCAATGGCATATTGAACTGATGCATTTTGAAGATAAGTCCTGCATGCAAACTTTGTCAAAGGCCTTTGCTATGTCAAACATAACTAAGCCTATTGAATTCCTACGATTAAAGCCTGTTCTGATATGTTGGACCACTCTAACCAGCTGGAGCTCAGTAGAGTGTTTGGCTTTGAAGCCATATTGTTCTTCCGGTAGAATGTCTTTATCAGACATAACCTCATGAAGTCGATGCAGAATCACCCTTTCCGCAATTTTCGACAGCGAAGAGAGGAGACTGATGGGTCTCCAGTTTTGTGGAAATTGTGGGTTCTTTTGAGGTTTTGGGAAGACAATAAAAACCGCTGATTTCCATTTTTTGGAATACCTTCGCAAACGGAAGATCGCATTAATAATGTCAGTAAGTGTTTGTAGAATATTGTCTGGTAGGCAAGAAATCATAGTGTTTGTAATAGTGTCGTTTCCAGGTGATTTATGTTTGTCGAGTGTCTGTATAATGTTTTTGATTTCGTCCAAGTCCGTTGGTTTAATCCTGTCTTCGTGTTGAATGTTATTCATCAGGAGTCTGTTGATAGAAGATTGAACTATTTCCTCAATTCCAAAGTCCTCCTCATCTGAAGAATTTTCGCGGAATTGTGTTTCTAAGGAATCTGCAAATGCCTCCGCCTTATCCGCATCGTAGTACTGTATCCCATTTGGACCATGAATAGGCGGTACCACAATTTAACTGTTTTTCCGAAAATACTTTGTCATTCTCCAGAAACTGGCACACCCATGCTCGAGACGCTGCAAAAAAACTCTCTCATTGCTCGTTTCGGAATACCCTTATTTTATCACGGATTTCATTTGTCATCCGAGTAGCGTTTATGCGTAGCGTAGGGTCACCCGTAAACCTAGCTCTCCTCCGAACTTTATTCCTCCTCCTGATCAGTTGTTTGATATTCTGAGGGAGTTTATAGGGATTCGTTTCCCTTCTCGGAGTTATGACCGTGTGGTCCTCTTTTGCCTGTACAATTTTCTGAGTTATGTTCTCAATGATATTGTCGATGTCGCCGGCCGTTTCTGGTGATTGAAAATTAGTTTCATTGGCCAATGCGACTTTAAACGCTTTCCAGTTGGTAGTTTTCTTCTCCTGCATAGGAACATCAATAAAGATGTTTTTTATGAGGAAAAGGACTGGTTTGTGCTCGGAAGACAGTTCGTCGAGGACATTTAATCGAACATTTTGTGTGAAATCTCGCGATATTCCGATGTCCAGTACAGAGCCTTTTCTTGACCCGTAATGTGTTGGCTCATTTGGGATATGCAGGCTGAAGTGATTGGATGTGATGAATTTATTGAGCTCGGTCCCAGCTTTATTGCTTCTCACAGCTCCTCAAAGGCGGTGTGTGGCATTTAGATCTCCTGCAATGAAGATAGGGCCATCAAATGCAGTAAGTACTCTGAGATCATCTGAAAGATTTCTATTTGACGGAGGATAGTAAACAGAAATCACAATGAACCCCAGAAAATCAGTTCGCACCTTGATTATTGTGGCCTCTAGTTTCTCAAGTGTTGGTGTATTGATGAGATAATGACTCACGTTTCGTCTCACGAGAATGGCCGTTCCGCCTCACCTACCCGTCATTCTATCATTTCTGTACATGATGTAGTTGGGGATGCGGAATCGTCTTCCAGGCTTCAGAAAGGTTTCTTGGATCATGATGATATCGTATTTATGATCAGAAATAAATTGTTGAAATTCACCTGTATTCTGAGGCAAGGAATTCGCATTCCACGTCAGAATTGAAACGTGATTCGTTAAACTCATTAGTGTTTAGTGTTGATGACATTTTGAGATGCAGCGAACATGGTTTGAATCATGTTTGCCATCATCTCTTGCATCATGTTTTGGAACTGTGTCTGTATTTTGGCAAACATTTGGTCCATATTGTGAGTTTGATTTTGTATGCGTGGGGGAGCCTGTGTCGTGGTTGTTTGTTTTTGTGCTGGTTGTGTGGGTTGGGCCGCAGCAACCTGTGCGAACGATCTTCTCACGTTCTTTGGACTTCTGGGACAACCCCCGTAGCTTGCTGGATGCTCTTCGCCACAGTTAACACATTTTGCCTTCTCTTCTATTTTCTTCGGACAGTTCGAGAAATGGTGAAGCGAATCGCATTTGACACATCGAGACTGTGCATGACAGTTGCTAGCAGAATGTCCAAATTGTTGACAATTGTGGCACATACCCTGGCCCGTACGAGGATGCTGTGCTTCCACGATGCACATAAGATGGCATACAGATTTTATATTGTAAATATTTGTTTCGGTTTTTGGGAGGAGAACCTTGACGACTTTAGAGAGACCTTCCCTCATCATAATGTAAAAGACTTCAATTGGGTTGAAGCCCTGAGACTGTAAGTCTTCTTTGATCTCTTCTGCTGAAAGGCCATACGGACCCCTGATGACAACACTCAGCTGTCTATCTTCTGGAAGTATATAGGTGTGGTATTGCAGTTCATTTTCTGTTAGTGCTTTGGTCAGTCGTCTGTGATCTGTGGGTGTAGTTGGTATAATTTGTATTCCCAGGTAGACCCTTTTCGCGGATGTGTAAGAAATGTTTTGTGTTTTCATTATGTTTAGTGCTTGGGACCATTTTGAGGGCTCTCGTAAAATGATCGGAACTGTTTTTGATTCTTGTGTTTGTGTTGCGGGTTATGTGTTTGTAGTGTTTGGAACTGTTGGCTTTGGTTTTGGTGTGATGACCATTTCTTTGATTACCGTAGCTAGTTTTGGTGGTGGAAGGGCAGGGAAAATCTCATCCTCTTTATCTTTGTTATTATCGCAGTCAACTTCATCTCACTCTCTGTAGTTTCATATGAGGAACATGACTTGGGAGGTGAAGACGCCCTCACCTTTCGCTTTTTCATCCGAGGGCTGTCTTTTTTGGATTTTCCGTTTCCCTTAGCCTTGTCCTTGAGCATTAACACTAGTTCTGCATTTTTTGCAGCTAGCAGTGCATTTTTGTTTCGCTGGTAGGCCAGCTCAGCATTAGTTTTAGCGAGTGTCTCCTGTGTTTGTAACAGCGTTACAAACACTTGATCCAACTTCAGCGTTATATTGTCAAGCTGGGCGACCAACGAAGCAATTTGTTCATTTTTGTCAGCAAGTATGTCACGTCCGGCAACCACGCCACCGTCCGTCGACATCCTGTCCACCAAAAGGGAACTATCTATATGCTATAATTAGTAGAAAGTTCGCCAAATAACTAATTTTCAATATTAAATAAAATTCAGAATTTAGAAATTATATAACAAGTAAAGTTGACTGAGGCTGACCCAGGTCAGTAAAGGAATACCAAGTATTCACCCAGAGTCCCGGTATTATCTCTTCTATCTTCTTATTCGCTCTATCTTATATTTCTTTCTATCACCTTACTCGCTCTATCTTCTATTTCTTTCTATCTTCTTACTCGCTCTATCTTCTTCTTACTTGCTCTATCTTCTTCTCTTTCACTCTATCTTCTTCTATTTCGCTCTATCTATCTACTGTCTCGCTCTACCGTCTACCCTCCTATCTACCTTCTCACTCTACTTCTCTCCTATTCGCTATCTCCCTCTGCCTTTGACTTCCTCCTCTACCAATCTTCTATCTCCTTCTTATCTTCCTTCTCCTTATCTTCTGTCTCCTTCTTATCTTCCTTCTTCTTATCTTCTGTCTCCTTGATCTACCTCCTTCCTCTTCTATCTTGCATGCACTTTACTTTCAACTTTCACTCTCCGTCAGCACGCCGACTTTATAACTTGACTTGACTTGACTTGACTCTCCTTTACCGCGAGCACTTCTATCATTTATTCTTTTTATCGCAACTAAAAATGATGCAGTGGGTGTAACTATAACGTAAATCTAACTCTGTGTGCACGCTTCTCTCAATAAGTATTGTGAAGGAGTTTCCGAACTTGTATTGGACTACATAGAAATAAAAATGGCATTACTTCATTTCCCTCGCTGGGGCTTGCAAGCAGATCAATAAAAATGTTTCTGTCCAAGTGAAAATATGACAGGGCCCAAAGAGGAAAGGCCATATTCCGCAGCCCAAATATCTGTCCCATTCGTGGTATAATCTCTTCTCCGCAAAGAGCCAGATACATGCACTGTCCTTTTAAAACCAACAATTTCACGCGAAACGATTTCTATGGTTGGAGTTGAATCTTTCCCTTCTGTTACACAACAGCTTAACAACGCAATTTTAAGACATCCACACAACGTCATTTTGTATGACCATTGGCTTGAGCTGAAGTTTTTGACGAACCGGAGGTCTCAACGATTGTAAGACTGCGGAAGCTGCAATGGGCTGGACACATGAATCGTATGGACGAACAACGGATACCCAAGAAGGTAATCGTTAGGAGAACTGAAGGCCGGAGGCCAGTGAGGAAACCGAGGAAACGCTGGTATGACTCGGTCGACGAAGACAGTTCATCGCTGCTCATATTTCGGAATTGGAAGACACGGTCAACTGACCAAGACAGTTGGAGGCGCTATATCAGGAAGCGAAGACCCGAAAGGGGGTGTAGTGCTAAGAAGAAGAAGAACTGGCTTGAGCTAACTTTTTATTATAGATGAATGCTTTGTACACTACTTGGGCATTCTTTTTGAACTTCGAATGTACCGCACTTTATTTTCATATTCTAGAGATTGAACTCAGTGCAAATGTGACCAATTTTGATATCATTTATTTCATCAAATGCGATTTGTTCGAGACGAGAAATAACGCGTGCACAATCACTTGAAAAATTCTTAGCTTCTAAATTTAGCTTTTGTTCAATGGGACTCGAACGTTCTTAGTAAGACTTAAGGTAATTCATGGGAAGTAATGTACAACACCAAATACTTCATTTCACAATTTGCTGACAAAGTGACGACCACAATCAGACAGCTCTTTATCGATTTATTCCCGCACAAGAAATCTCGTTCCACAACAAGTTTTCTTCTACGGTTGCAAACTAAATCCAAGAAAGTTACAAACTGAAAAATATTCTTCAATACTTTACACAGCATCGTCGACAACACGGAGCACAAATTAAAAATCAAAAAACGAGAGTGCATAAATGACTCAACCGCACCAAAGTGACGATCATAACGAGCCCCCCGTTATTCTTTATTGTCTTCCCTGCTTGGCGATTTGAAGCGGACTCCCCGTTTTCACTCTTGGATCCGTCCTAAACTTGTCTTTCTTTTCATGCATCCCGTATCTACGGTGAATCGCCACAGCTGATTCCCTTCCTTTCCGTGATGAAATACACCAGTGAGGAGTATTACATCAGCGTTCCTCAAACCCGGAATTTTACATGCAGATAAGAAATTTTTAAAATAGAATTTAATTAACGTAGAATAAATTAAAATGAAGTAAGGCAATTTGCAATGTAGGAAAGAAATTTAAATGACGTAAAGAAAATTTAAATGGCGTGAAGAATTCTAGGTAAAGTGAAGAAATTTTAACTAAACTAGGGAAACAAACGTTTTGATTTGTTACGAAAGTTAAATCTCATGACGAATCAAATTAAAGGAAGACATTTAAATTCTATTAAAGGGAAATTGATATGAAATTGCTGTAAAAAAAAAATAATAAGAAGAAAAAGTATTCTACAAAATCAGGTTTACAAATAGATATTATATTTTTTTCTAATCTGCCACAAAATTCCGAGTAGGAGATAGGAAGGTTTTCGAGTAGATTGATTGTGTAGCTGCTCGATTAATGCAATTGAGACTATGAATGTTTGTACTAAGCTCATGTAAAATCCAATGAAAAATAAAACAGTCGAAAATTTCAAACCTAGTATTTTTAGCTGCCATTTTCACTAAAAATTGAATAATTTTGCCCTGTCTACAGTGAACCCCCGATTTGAACAAGATTTGGCACATTGATTGATGAGATTCTAATGCACAAAGATTTAAAATAATCCAAACTCAAATGCTTGTATTTAAAATGGCGGCCTCCAATGGTCAAAAGGTAAGCGCAATTCGCTACTTTAGTAGCAACTAAAGTAATGAATGCTTTCATTGAAACTTTGTAAATGGCTTAACTTGGAAGTACGAGTATTTATAAAGCAAACCATTTTTAAGATATTGTAGAATATTTTCACAATACCCGTCCGTCCGTCCGTTCGTGCGTCACAGCAAGTTTTCTCGCAAGCCAGTGATGTCTCTCAAAATTTGCAGTGCAAGAAAATATTTTAAGGTAATTAAGGTAAGTGTGAAGTTGACTGATGGCATTTTCTCTTCGCTTAAAATTGAAATTCACTCAACTTTGTTAATAACTATAGTAGGATTTGTATATTTAAAAATTTTCCCAGTAAATTCATATAGGTACCCTAAAAATCACAAAGATTTCAGCAGAGCAATAAAAGGTACTGATACTAGGTTAGTTTCAATAAAATCGAATTGTATTTACGAAAGTTGCAGCCTTTCAAATTTTATCCTATTGCAACAAAATTAAGGTGCGGTTTACGAGTTTACCACTTAGGCTTGCCATCGAACCAGACACTTCACTCTTGATAAGATCTTTTCCAAATTTTCAGATATTTTTTTATAAATAACAAAAATATCTTTAAGATCCTATTCAGTCAATGGTGTTTGTCATACGGCCATAAAATTGCGGCAGGTTAAAATGGAGTAACAATGTGTAATGATTTTGGCATCGTCTCATCGTTCACTGTTTCTCAAACGAAATCCAAACAGACCTCTCATTCGGTTAGAAACGCGACGTTTTGAGGTGCATCAACGGACTGTGGTTTTTGAGGGCCATATGTTCGTATACTCGCAGTCTATTCCCAGGTGGCTGCTTGTTGACTAGTTTGGAGAAGGATTTCGGTTCAGGGCTTGACGCGAGTAGACTACGCTTGAATACATTTTTTCAGTCACCAATTCACATTTCCCATTTAAAACGCGTTTAAAAATTGTTCGATGCAAAATTCCGACATTACTCTACTGCAGCCTTTCCGAGGCTTCCAACAACGGAAGTAGAACAAGCAGCAAACTTGCGCGTTCCCGGTCTACATACCGACGCAGTGCCAGACATAAGCTGTGCTATGTAAAAATGACCAAACTGCAAGCTAGGGCACTGCGTGACCGAAGTGAAAGCACTAAATCTATTAGTTGCGGATAACAGATAACCCCGCCCACTCAACGACATTACCTCCTGCTTCGGTTTCCACTAAAACTCTAAACGACTGGAAAGAAAGAATAATTGAGAGTTGCATGTTTATATTTTGTTGACATTAAAGAGCAGTAAAGTGTTGTACACCATTTCTATTTTATATTTATTTTAATTAATTATAGAACATAAATCAGTCAAAAATAGAAACCCCGCATTTTCACATTAAATCGTGTAAATATTTAATAAGATGTTAATTTTATTGCTGTATTTGAGTTTTGAAATTTTTTGTATATTCTTTATAGATTCATTATATAATTATTCAAAAGGTATATTAAATTTGTTCATATCATTTCTAATTTCTATGGGTTTCCTTGGTTTAATATAGAGTAGATTCATTTCATGTTCTTCCCTGGCTTTTTAATCAATATAAAAGGGATTATTTAGCAGAGGAACTATTTTCATTAATATATAATATAATTTAATTGTGGCAACGATTTATTTCTTAACATTTGTGGTAATGAAGAAAACGCACGTTTTCTTTTATTCTATGTCTAAGATTACTTTAAGTGTAAGATTCAATAGTTAAATAATGGAATTGTTAATGGGTTGACCAAATACACCGGAGACAGTTACAATGTTAGTAGTAAGATATTATGTTACATAAATTAAGAGAAAGCAAAAACTAATAAAATGGGGCTCGAAAGCTGCAGATATTTGGTTTTGAGAACAGTTGTAATATATCGTTAGTCGATGTCATGGTTTGTAGAGCATTACCCAATTTCCACAAATAAAAATTTGGTAATTTAAAATTTAAACGCATTTTATCTTGGTAGTTACATTCAATTCATTAAGATAATCTAGCTCCGTCCTTTTGATTTTTATCAAATTTGATTGCATTTGAAGTATCCACAACGAAAACAATGGATTTAGTTTGTTTGTGAGCTAGGTTATGTGGTGAAGAGTAGGTATATATATGTCCGTTCAGGACTGCAGCGATGGTCTGCTGCCTCGGCGGAAGAGGATGGTATTATGCCCCAAGATTAGCCTTGTCTGGGGACGTGTGGATGCGCTGGCAGGCTAGCGTTGCGGTGTCGTGGGGCGGGTTCTTTCCCCTTAGCACAAGGATCCACTACAAAAAAATTTCGCATTCACGAATTGGGAATACGATCCTTATGGCCCACAAATAAGAGCGGGGCATCCAGATGGAGGTGATGCCCCCTCGCACCCTCCCAACTGGATCAAGATCCAAACGTAGACGTGGCCGTGTGTTTCCCATTTGAGTGAAAAACTCATACAAAAGCACTTTGTGTGTGTCTTTCCCTCAAATGAGAAACACAAACGTAACCAATTTATGCTAGAGAGTTATGCAATGAAATCACATAACCCTAGATCATAAAAGGGCACACGAAAGGAAGGCCACTCTACCCTGCAAGAGCCCCTAGTAAGTGACAAAATGGTGGAGCGCGCCCGATGGCTAGTCCATGTCAGAGAAAAAGCCTACCATCGATGCGGGTCCTTTACCCGGTCTGATCACACGAAAGGGAAAGACCGAGTCGTTGTTGTTTAACAATTCATTGTTTTATTAATAATAGATCGCGTACTCTAGCTGAATATCCATTTATTCTACTTTAGATAGCAATGATGGCGACAGTTGCATAAAAACAAAACAAAATACGTCAATCCAATACAAAAAAGGATAATAATGTTTCTAACTCGGCGAATTCCGTGCCACCCAAAAATGTAAAGAAGGTAAGTCTGAATTATAAAATATATAGTTTTAACTAGTTTTTTCGTTTACAAATCAAACTGGTTTCCCTTTTTTTGTTTTCTAATTTTTCAATTGTCCGTTTCAGTCTTTTTTTTCTCGAATATTCTATTTGTTTTGTTTTAATATCTACTGTTATTCTTCTTCTGATTAAACTTAATTGCATTTCCTTTTAACAGAATCGTAAATTATATCACTTGCCATCGATAATGAAGTTCAATTGACATTTAATTATATACTTAAATAACTCCCGTTAAAACACATTCCAAACGGTTAGACAAATCATTCATAGTATTTTTCTTGATTCTCTTGGAATGTGTGGGGTGTGGAGTTAGTGCGATTTAGCACCTTAACTCCCTCATATCTGTGAGTACTACAGTACCCACCCACTTTCCCGTGGCAGCTTCAGTCAATATACAATTTTAAAAATAAATTTTTACATAATTATTTGGCGGATAGTTGGGAAGCGTAAATCATCCCCGTTTCGGACAGTTCGAAGGAATGCCAGGGTGCTATTAGTATGGTTGTCTATTGTGTCAAAAAGTTTCAGTGCTCTATCACGTACGTATTTTTCTACTGTCTCAAGTCTTAGGTCCTTGTATATGTCAGTGTTCCTAATGTACCATGGAATTCTTAGGATCTTTCGAATAGTTCTATTTTGGAAGGACTGGAGTGCTTTTTTGTTAGTCTTTGTCGTTTGGTAGAAAGCAGAACTACCATATAGTAACGTCGGTCGTATAATTTGTTTGTAGATGAGCAGTCGATTTTTAAGGCTAAGTTTTTTGGATTTAATGAGTGGGTATAGTGAAGAGAGAAGTCCAATACAGTGTCCCCGTTTATTTTGTATGTGTTGTCTCCATGTCAGGCTTTTGTCAAATGTAAGTCCAAGGTATTTAGCTGTTGGTGCCCAGTCTATTGTTTCATTGTCAACGTTAAGTCTCTGTGGAGTTTGCTGTAGTTTTCTTGTGATGAATAGGGCTTGTGTTTTATCAGAATTAAGCCTAATTTTCCACTTGCGAAAATATTTCAATAAAATGTTTATCGATCGTTGCAAGTTTGAGGTGATGACTCTTGCTTGTCGTGCTGTAACAAATATACAGGTATCATCAGCGTAAAGTGATAATTTTACTTTTGGAGGCAGAGTAGGAAGGTCTGCAGTAAATATGTTGTAAAGGACCGGTGATATGGGCGAGCCCTGAGGAACTCCAGCATCAATTGGTCTCAGGCTTGAAAGTTGTTTGTCAATTCTGACACGGAATGATCTGCCTTCCAAAAAGGAGCCAATGGTTTGGGTGAGCTGCAGTGGCATATTGAACTGATGCATTTTGAAGATAAGTCCTGCATGCCAGACTTTATCAAAGGCCTTTGCTATGTCAAACATAACTAAGCCTGTTGAGTTTCTGCGATTTAAGCCTGTTCTGATGTGTTGGACCACTCTAACTAACTGGAGCTCAGTAGAGTGTTTGGCTTTGAAGCCATATTGTTCTTCCGGTAGAATATCTTTATCAGATATAACCTCATAAAGTCGATGCAGAATCACCCTTTCCGCAATTTTCGACAGCGAAGAGAGGAGACTGATGGGTCTCCAGTTTTGTGGAAATTGTGGGTCCTTTTGAGGTTTCGGGAAGACAATAATAACCGCTGATTTCCATATTTTGGGATACCTTCGCAAACGAAAAATCGTATTAATAATGTCAGTGAGTGTTTGTAATATATTATCTGGTAGCCAAGAAATCATAGTGTTTGTAATAGTGTCATATCCGGGTGCTTTATGTTTGTCGAGTGTCTGTATAATGTTTTTGATTTCGTCCAAGTCCGTTTTCGTCCAAGTCCGTACGAATTAAAGCTGCCACCAAAGATGATATACCAAACGGCGTTCAAGCACAACCACCAACACAACCATACAAGAGTTTAGAAGTCATCAACATCTTCCGCATGATTTATGCGAGAAAGAATTGAAATAAGCTGCGCAAACGAACTCAGCTTTAACACACAACACAAGCAAACATTGCTGGTGGGCAATTTACAATGGATACCCCAAATTTATACTGTGGGTTGATGTTACTAGCTCGTAAGGTTCTCGAGAATACTTTTTTTTTTTTTTTTTTTTTATGGGTTCAAATCTCCTTGATAAAACATTGATGACTCGAGAAATAATTATGAAGCTTCAGTAGTAGTATCACACACTACCCGCCTCGTATTCATTCGTGGATTCAAAACGCGAATAATCACGCCAATGCAGCTAAAGTTTCAAACTCAACTCTCGCTTATTTTTCTTTTGCGCCGCCGTTATACGCGTCATTCCGTGTCGTGGTCCAACTCGAACTCCTCGCCGTTCCAAAAACTTGTCTTCTGTTCGTGTAGCAACCGGTAAAATCGAATCAGCTGAGTTCGATCAGCCCAGTTAGCTTGCCTTCCGTGATGTAATACACCGTTGGGGTGTATTAGATCAGCGTCCTCGAACTCGGAACTCTATGTGCAGATTTACAATTTTTTTTCAACAAAATTTAATTGAAATAAAGAAAATTTTAATGAAGTAAAGACATGAAGATTTTAAATAGTAATAAACGTTAAATCTCATGACGAACATAATTAAAGGAAAACGTTTGAATTTTAATATAGAGGAAAATTGATATAAAATTACATTTAATATAAATGATAAGAAGAAACAGAATTCTACAAATTACAAATATTAAATAAAAATAATTACATATGTTTTCAAATCTGCCACAAAATTCCGAGTAGGAGATAGGCAGGTTTTCGAGCAGTTTGCTTGTGTGACTCCTCGATTAATACAGTTAGCTTTACTTCTGTTTGTTTATGAACTTTCAAATGTAATGTTAGTGACATTAAACCAATCAGTCAAGTCAAGTCAAGTAATAAAGTCGACGTGCTGACGGAGAGTAAAAGTTGAAAGTGAAGATAGAAGAAGAAGGAGGTTGAAGAAACTACTACAGAGAGTGAGATGGAAGTTGACTGCGAGAATAACAAAGGTAAAGAGGATGAGATTTTCCCTGCCCTTCCACCACCAAAACCAGCTACGGTATTCAAAGAAATGGTCATCACACCCAAACCAAAGTCAACAGTACCAAACACTACAAACACACAACCCGCAACACAAACACAAGAATCAAAAACAGTCCCGATCATTTTACGAGAGCCCTCAAAATGGTCCCAAACACTGAACATAATGAAAACACAAAACATTTCATACACATCCGCGAAAAGGGTCTACCTGGGAATACAAATTATACCAACTACACCCACAGATCACAGACGACTGACCAAAGCACTAACAGAAAATGAACTGCAATACCACACCTATATACTGCCAGAAGATAGACAGCTGAATGTTGTCATCAGGGGTCTGTATGGCCTTTCAGCTGAAGAGATAAAAGAAGACTTACAATCTCAGGGCTTCAACCCAATTGAAGTCTACTACATTAAAATGAGGGAAGGTCTCTCTAAAGTCGTCAAGGTTCTCCTCCCAAAAACCGAAACAAATATATACAACATAAAATCTGTATGCCATCTTATGTGCATCGTGGAAGCACAGCGTCCTCGTACGGGCCAGGGCATGTGCCACAATTGTCAACAATTTGGACATTCTGCCAGCAATTGTCATGCACAGTCTCGATGTGTTAAATGCGATTCGCTTCACCATTTCTCAAACTGTCCGAAGAAAATAGAAGAGAAAGCAAAATGTGTAAACTGTGGTGGAGAGCATCCTGCAAGCTACGGGGGTTGTCCCAGAAATCCAAAGAACGTGAGAAGATCGTTCGCACAGGTTGCTGCGGCCCAACCCACACAACCAGCACAAAAACAGACAACCACGACACAGGCTCCCCCACGCATACAAAATCAAACTAACAATATGGACCAAATGTTTGCCAAAATACAGACACAGTTCCAAAACATGATGCAAGAGATGATGGCAAACATGATTCAAACCATGTTCGCTGCATCTCAAAATGTCATCAACACTAAACACTAATGAGTTTAACGAATCACGTTTCAATTCTGACGTGGAATGCGAATTCCTTGCTTCAGCATACTGGTGAATTACAACAGTTTATTTTCGATCATAAATACGATATAATCATGATCCAAGAAACCTTTCTGAAGCCTGGAAGACGATTCAGCATCCCCAACTACATCATGTACAGAAATGATAGAATGACGGGTAGGGGAGGCGGAACGGCCATTCTCGTGAGACGAAACGTGAATCATTATCCCATCAATACACCCACACTTGAAAAACTAGAGGCCACAGTAATCAAGGTGCAAACTGATTTTCTGGAGTTCATTGTGATTTCTGTTTACTATCCTCCGTCAAATAGAAATCTTCCAGATGATCTCAGAGTACTTACTGCATTTGATGGCCCTATCTTCATTGCAGGAGATCTAAATGCCACACACCGCCTTTGGGGAGCTGTGAGAAGCAATAAAGCTGGGACTGAGCTCAATACATTCATCACAGCCAACCACTTTAGCCTGCATATCCCCAATGAGCCAACACATTACGGAACAAGACATGGCTTTGCACTGGATATCGGAATATCACGTGATATCACACCAAATGTTCGATTAAATGTCCTCGACGAACTGTCTTCCGACCACAAACCAGTCCTTTTCCTCATAGAAAACATCTTTATTGATGTTCCTATGCAGGAGAAGAAAACTACCAACTGGAAAGCGTTTAAAGTCGCATTGGCCAATGAAACTAATTTTCAATCACCAGAAACGGTCAACGACATCGACAATATCATTGAGAACATAACTCAGAAAATTGTACAGGCAAAAGAGGACCACACGGTCATAACTCCGAGAAGGGAAACGAATCCCTATGAACTCCCTCAGAATATCAAACAACTGATCAGGAGAAGGAATCAAGTTCGGAGGAGAGCTAGGTTTACAGGTGACCCTACGCTACGCATAAACGCTACTCGGATGACAAATGAAATCCGTGATAAAATAAGGGTATTCCGAGACGAGCAATGGGAGAGCTTTTTGCAGAGTCTCGAGCCTGGGTGTGCCAGTTTCTGGAGAATGACCAAATATTTTCGGAAAAACTGTGAGATTGCGGTACCGCCTATTCATGGTCCGAATGGTATGCAATTCTACGATGCAGGTAAGGCAGAGGCTTTTGCAGATTCCCTCGAATCTCAATTCCGCGAAAATACTTCGGATGAGGAGGACTTGGAAACTGAGGAGAGAGTTGAATCTTCTGTCAACAGACTCCTGATGAATAACATTCAACACGAAGACAGGATTAAACCAACAGACTTAGACGAAATCAAAAACATTATACAGACACTCGACAAACATAAATCACCTGGATACGACACTATTACTAACACTATGATTTCTTGGCTACCAGACAATATTCTACAAACACTTACTGACATTATTAATGCGATCTTCCGTTTGCGAAGGTATCCCAAAATATGGAAATCAGCGATTATTATTGTCTTCCCAAAACCTCAAAAGGACCCACAATTTCCACAAAACTGGAGACCCATCAGTCTCCTCTCTTCGCTGTCGAAAATTGCGGAAAGGGTGATTCTGCATCGACTTTATGAGGTTATATCTGATAAAGATATTCTACCGGAAGAACAATATGGCTTCAAATCCAAACACTCTACTGAGTTCCAGCTGGTTAGAGTGGTCCAACATATCAGAACAGGCTTTAATCGCAGGAATTCAACAGGCTTAGTTATGTTTGACATAGCTAAGGCCTTTGATAAAGTCTGGCATGCAGGACTTATCTTCAAAATGCATCAGTTCAATATGCCATTGCAGCTCACTCAAATAATTGCCTCCTTCTTGGAAGGCAGATCATTCCGTGTCAGAATTGACAAAAAACTCTCAAGCCTGAGACCAATTGATGCTGGAGTTCCTCAGGGCTCGCCCATGTCACCGGTCCTATATAATATATTTACTGCAGATCTTCCTACACTGCCTCCAAAAGTAAAATTATCACTCTACGCTGATGATACCTGTATATTTGTTACAGCACGACAAGCAAGAGTCATCACCTCAAACTTGCAACGATCGATAAACATTTTATTGAAATACTTTCGCAAATGGAAGATTAGGCTTAATTCTGATAAAACAAAGGCCCTATTCATCACAAGAAAACTACAGCAAACTCCACAGAGACTAACCGTTGACAACGAAACAATAGACTGGGCACCAACGGCTAAATACCTTGGACTTACATTCGACACAGGACTGACATGGAGACAACACATACAAAATAAACGGGGACACTGTATTGGACTTCTCTCCAAACTATACCCACTTATTGAATCTAAAAAACTTAGCCTTTAAAATCGACTGCTCATCTACAAACAAATTATACGACCGACGCTACTTTACGGTAGTTCTGCTTTCTACCAGACGACAAAGACGAACAAAAAAGCACTCCAGTCCTTCCAAAATAGAATTATTCGAAAGATCTTAAGAATTCCATGATACATTAGGAACACGGACATATACAAGGACCTACGACTTGAGACAGTTGAAAAATACGTACGTGACAGAGCACTGAAACTTTTTGATACAATAGACAACCATAATAATAGTACCCTGGCATTCCTTCGAACTGTTCGGAACGAGGATGATTTACATTACCCAACTATCCGCCAAATAACTACATAAAAATTTATTTCTAAAATTGTATATTGACTGAAACTGGCTCAGGAAGGTAAGTGGGTACTGTAGTACCCACAGATATGAGGGAGTTAAGGTGCTAAATCGCACTAACTCCATACCACCCCACATTCCAGCTAGTGACATTAAATTGAAAATCTGATTTTAAATTTAATCATGCAACTCGAGCCACATCTTAATAGGTGGCAAAGACGAACCCAATAACCCTCTAAAGTGGATGACTTCAGCTATAGTGTCGTTAATCACAGCAACCAATTACTCACATATTGAATAAAAATCTTTTTGCAAAATTTTTCTGTATTCACATATTCTAAATCCGCTTTGTTCGTTGGCCTTATTAGGTGTTCTCCAGTTAAATACTTCACATCGGGTATTAGAAATTTTAGCGACAATAAGCCGATACTTCTCTTTCTTTGCGAATGGTTTTGCTGTCGCTTTCGCTCAATCGAGTCGTAGCCAAGGAATTGACTGATAATTGCACCTAACGCTATCTTCTCGATATGCACTCAAGAGGAAACGCTTAAATTCAAGTAATTCGCAGCAGCAAATGCATTTTCTATGCAGGTAAAATGTGCTGTACACTTGAAGTGTAAAAAGCCAACGATTATTCGATTTTATCTTTTCTAACTGTTTAATGTTTTTCGTTTTAACTTTTTGTCAGCTTTGCTTGCAATTGAATCAGGCAAACATATTGATTCAAATGTGAGTGCCGCTTCAGAGATTCAAACTGCAAATTAATAACGAAAACGCAAATCACCTTGGTAAGATATGTTTATACTTTCAATAATATTAGTTGCTCTGTAAATTTGCATATTCTATTTAAAGCTTTTTCCATCAATGTTGCTGAAACAGGATTGAAACTTATGTTATTATTAAGATCGATCGCTTGAATGATGCTATAGTGGATAAGTTCGAGTCCAAATTTTCACTATTGGACGTTTCTGTGCCACAAAGATGTCGTACCGCTCGAAGCGAAGGGAATATCGCAGCCTTAAGTACATCGATTCAAAATGAGCCAAATCGGTCGATTTCACGTCGTTCTCAAAAATTGGTCATCGCTCAAATGACACTGTTGCGTATTTTGCAAAAAAATCTTGCCCTAAATCGTTACCATCTTACTCAGGCCCATAAGGAAATCCTGACGTCACTTCCCGTACCGGAAACAGCTGATCAGTAGCTCTAAACTTCAACAAACAGCTGTCTAGAAAACTTGAAAGCAGCATATCAGTAGGCTTTTGAGATTGTCAAATATGTCATTTCTCAGATGAAATTTAGCCGAAATGATACAAACGGGAACGAAATACGTATATTTACGGGCTAATGTCGTCGACGTCTCATATTTAAAATAAATCGTTAACATAGTACTGATAAAATTTCAAACTACAGTCACTGTCAAAAATCTTTAAAAAATTTGTTTGATGTAAACAGCACTAGATGGCGCTGATGAGGCTACTCGAAGAAGTTAGTTGGCGATGTGACGCAGTGTTTCCATTTTCGGGCCTGAGTAAGAAGGCAACGCTTAAATGGTTACAAAATCAAATTGACTCAAGAACCAAAGCCATTTGATCATTCGAAACGCTGAAACTTCTCCAATCGGGCTCTAGCAAAGCTTGAACAAAATGAAGAATTTCATCGAAAACTTCTCCAGTGATGAAGCTCATTTCTGGCTCAATGGTTTCGTGAATAAGCAAAATATGCATTATTGGCTAGCAACAAACCCACACGTGCTTCTTGAAAAACCGTTCATTCCGGAGGTGTGATTAGGCCGTATTTTTTTGTGGATGAAAACGACCGTCATGTTACCGTCGATGGAGAGCGCTATCGTGTTGTATTGGAAGATTACTTGTGACCAGAATTGGATGAACTTGACATCAACGATATGTGGTTTCAATAAGACGATCTAACGCTATTGGATTTCGTTTTATGGGACTATATCAAGTCACTGGTCTATACAACTTTCAACGTGCTCAAAGACAACATCCAATGCGAAACTGCCTACGTTCCGGTTGAAATGCGTGCCGGAGTGGTGGAAAATTTGAGTTCAATATCTCAAATATTTCTGTGTTCTATTAATAAATAAAATTGTTGCTTATGGGAAATCCGTTATAAAGATGGGCGGTGATTTTCCACACGTATAACTCTGTAGAAGTTCCATAAATTCATCAGCATCTCAAATAAGCAATGATTTAAAAATAGGTATCTACAATATACAAACGTGCTGAAGTTAAATATTATATGATGCAATACTAAAGCATAATTTTTTCCTTTATTGTTTGTCGGTGGGGCAATACGTTTCTAATTCAATGAAAAAACTGCTTCTTTACGTCCTTATTTTCTTTTTCTTCTGATGTGCTCATTTCCAATATTACATAGTAGTTTGTAAGTTTCCTGATAATAACAGTATTCAAAATATTAATATCCTCTTTAAATTATACTTTGTCATATTATAACAAGTAAATCTACAATTTGGAACCATTTAGAATAGAAAAATATTTTGGCATATACATAGTGATAGAAAACATTGAAATGGTAAGAATTCCTAGTTTAATGAAACCGAATATTCTTTAAAAGACAAAATCATCATGTAATGATTTTAATGTCTAAGTCCGAACGATGAACCGACCTCTCATCGGTTCTAGACGTTAAGTCTGAGTAGTGCCAACGGATGGTACCCACCGGTCAACCAATCCATGCACCGTAATCCATTTTCGCGGTGGCTGCTTGTCGGCCAGCTAGATCGGAGAGGATTTCGGTCGTGGGTCTCCAAATGGATTACGCTCAACTACAATCTTCAGCCACCAATACATGCCCGTTTTCAAACGCGTCACAAAACAAAACCATACGGAGAGGAAACCTACTTTACGTTACTCCGTATTTCTTCATTCAACCAGTCAAAGAACAAAAATCTAAACTTTACTTCGCGTTCCCGAATTTTACCGACGCGGTACTGAAAAATATACTAAGTTAACGTACATCCGAAAAAAACTACGCTAAAGAAAAACCAAAATCAACTAAGGTACCGCGTGCGACGCGAAACCGACCTCAGCGGATTTTCTCAAACCCTACCCTTGCGACGGCATACTTACCATGCACTCTAATTCCCGCTGAAAGGAAGGAACCACTGGAAAGGAAAGTCGTTGATACTGTTAGCAATTCATGTTATTTACTCCAAGAAATGTACTTTACGATACAGGCTTCTACAAATGAATAGATATGTAAAGAACGTATAAAGGTATCTCAAATTAATTTATATGACCTAACAATATTTTTGCTTGCTTAGATCAAGGTAAAGTAGTCGCAAATTTTTTCATCAGAAATTAATCGTAATTTAAACATTTAATGCATTAAGGCCAACTTTGGGTGTATTAACGATCAACAAGTTTTTGCTCTCGACACTATTACGAGAAAGCTAATAATTTATTTTCTCGGACTCCATAGATGTCAGTATATTCTTAAATAAACGAGTACATTACAGATTATTCTATAGACTATTTCTGTATTCCAAGCTTATAGTATATTTTGGCACATATGAAAGCCGAGTACCCATGCAAGTAGGTAGAAACGAATTATCCGCACGCTAGCCGATATTGGGGTTTTTATACTGTATATACATGCATGCAATTTAAAACTTATAACAGTATGTAGCCCCCTAATAACAATAGATAAAGCACAAAGTGAAAATGTTTTCTGATATACCGGTTCTACAATAGGTGCAAAAATGTTTACATTTATCGCTTTGATTCCGGACACTCGATTTAGGAAATTATTTCTCATTATTATTTGTATTATTTTATATTATTATTTGTATTATCTTATACTATTATTTGTATTATTTTATATTATTATTTGTATTATTTTACATTATTATTTGTATTATTTTATATTATTTTTTGGGTTACGGGTTATTTATTAACATGGTTATTTTTAAGATCTTATATCATTACCGTTTTTCTTGGTAGTATATTCCCGGGCTTAAATTTAGTTTCGGGTTTCTTTTTTTCTTAACATGTCTTCCAACGTTCTTTAGAGTGTGTAAGAATGTGAAGATGCAGATTTACTTGAGCGGCAAGTGTCATTTAAAGAAACAAGGATCTGATGCCGATTTCCGTTTCTTGATTAAATTAAATTAGAGGTAAATTTAACAGATTTTATTGACTTTTCAGGTTGCAGTGCATCGTGCTATTAATTCTAATTAATAAATAATGATATAACTTAAAGAGCGACTTTCAGTATATTCTCTTCGTTTCCAACTACTTTCCGCTTATGACTTTGTGAAATATATCATAGTTATAAAATTTATGTTTTGTAATTTTCTTCTCTTCTCCTATACTTTATCAATTATTATTTTACAATTGGTCTTTGATCGATGTACCGTTAGTAAGAGTATAGGTCTTGGAATTATTTTCAAAGATCTAGAAACTTAGAGTACCGGAACCATTTGATAATTTTGAGATTGTTGAAGATTTCATATGAACGACGTGACGAGTCTGCTTCAATATATATTTCTGAACAGATCACAGTTACATGTCATGTGCTTCTTCAATTTGTTAAATCTTATTCATAAAGTAGTGACTTTTGGTACATATATTACGTATTAGATGTACATTTCAAATCATTTTCAACACAAGCGATTTCACTTATTCATTGATTTATGATTATTGTTATCGTCGGAATTATTTATAAAGACTTATACTGTTTGCTATACTATACTAGCATGCTCAATGCGACCATCATAACACAGGTTTGTATAAATTTTACTTACAACGTCATTGTAAAATATTTTAAATTTAAATACTAGTTTTTTGATTATTACCTATTATTTTCTAGTTAAATAATGGCTCATCCTTAACTTTGTAATGATTTTCCGCTTTTCAGATCGAACGCGGAACCGACCTCTCATCGGTTCTAGACGTTAAGTCTGAGTAGTGCCAACGGATGGTACCAACAGGTCAACCAATCCGTGCACCGTAACCCATTCACGCGGTGACTGCTTGTCAGCCAGCTAGTTCGGAGAGGATTTCGGTCGCGGGTCTCCGAATGGGTTACGCTCAATTACAATATTTCAGTCACCTGAACATGCCCGTTTTCCAAACGCGTCAACAATTACTCATCCAGAACGGGAAACCTACGTTACGTTAATTCTGGATGCGATCTCTCCACAGATCTCAAATCAAAAACGCTACAAAATCCCATAGGCGCGTTACCGAATCACCGACGCGGTACCGAAAAATATGCTACTCGAAATTAAACCGACGAAAACTACTCTAATGAAATGACGAAACAATCAAAGGTACCGCGTACCGCGCGCGACGCGAAACCGACTTCAGCGGATTTGTCGAAACCCTATCCTCGCGACGGCATACCTACCCTACACTCTCTGTTCCCACTGAAAAAGAACGAGCCACTGAAAAGGAAAGTCGTGGTTAAAGTTTTAGCAATCCATTTTTAATTATTTCTAATTTCGATACAATCTGATCATATAGATATTCAAGATAATTTTAAATAATATTAGAGTACATTACAGAAATCATACTTGAGAATATTTAATGTTTAAATTTTGTTTTTGTATGATATAGTTTCCTTTTGTTTTATAATAGCGTAATAGCAATATATAGTTTTGGCTTAGTAATTTTTCTGGTTTATTTTACTTTATTTTATAAAAAAAAATGTTGTACTAAAAATAACGGAACAACTAATGATCGAATAATTAACAGGATTTTTGTTTTTTTTCTTCCCCAGATAGTTATTTTTCAATGCCTTAGATTCTTTCATTTCTTGGAATTTTTCTTATATTTTATTCTTTGAATTCAAGGATATATGTTGAAAACCTAAATTTGCATTTACCAAACCGATAAGAAATTCATGCTTCGAACAATACTAAAAAGAAGCATATGAGCATTTAAACTAAATCGTTTTCTTAAAAACTAAATGATTATTTGCAATAATAGAATATGGATCGAAAACAAAAGACAAAAGGAACCTTCTAGTAGAAAATTTTGTTTGAAAAATTAAATACATTGTATATGCATGTATGTGTGTTAAGGTTATGTGTGTATTAAAAATTAAACAAAAACGCTTTAATAAAAAACCATTATCCCTAAAAATGTGTTCACATTTCTTTATTACTTTTATACCCTACTTATTTTATTATTATTAGGGTCACCCGAATTAAACGCGAAAAACGCGACGCGACCAAATTCCCGTGAATATGGTTTAGGTACATACGAAATCACGATTGACCTTTTGTTTGTTTCAATTAATTTTAAGCAAACTTATGTTTTCATTTTAAAGGACTATTGTTCTTAACCTGCTAACATAAAATGGGAACTTTCGTCAAAATACAAATCAATCATTCACTACTATTGGCTACCCTCATCATAATCACATGTACATAAATCATTCCAGAATATCACGAATCTTGGCTTATATATGAAAAAAAATTTCAATTATAAGAATTGTGCCGTTTTGACTAGATTCCCATAGTATGATTTATGGTCGGTAGGCCGAAAGCGAACGAACGACGAGATTACCCGAGCGGATCTTAGTGCGGAGATCCAAATGCACGCGACGAAAAAAAACCGACGATCACAACGAGTTTTTATTTCCCCGAAAATTTTATTTATTAACGTATCAGTTATTTGTTCTACTTGCTATCGAGTTCTTTTATTTTTACCACTTCCATTACATGCTGCTCTAATTTAAAGATTTTTCCCAAGAAATAATCAAATGTAGATCTTCTGTCAATGGACTCCATACAATTGTAAGTACAAGTCAACTGGATTAGGAAAAAAAATAATTTTTAAGAACTTCTTCAGTTTTATCGGCAAGACTGAACGATAGGCTGCATTAGTTTCTATTGGCTCTTTAAGTTTTTAATTTCCACTGGATAAGATCAACTCAACGCTTGTTTCTTGCATTGTATTGAGCATTTGACAATCTCCTACTAGATCGCAACAAAGAATGAATAATATCATGACCATTACTTTGTTCTATACAAGCCTATGTTTTCAAGTTAATGAAAGGTAACATTTTTAGAATTTAACTATTAGATATAATACAAGGACTGTTTACATTATTATAAAACAATAGTTTTAAAACAATACCGTATGCGCGTCAAGCGCTATCAATAGGCACATAAAGGTGTTGGTAATTTTACATACAAAAGTCCAATAGTCTAAGGTGTCGACTTAGATTTATACATTTCTATTTAACTCATCACGAAAAATTTATTCTTTATTGCGCTCACATGTTTCAGTTCTTTTGATTCTTTGATCGCCTCGAATTATAGCACCGCTTTGAGCTATAACTTTCCCACTCAAGACAATGTTCTGAGATCCACAGAGGACAGTTTGCCGACTTAATTTATTACCCGAAGCCGTTTCAACATATTCATCGCGACTGTAATACAAATCAGGAACTTCCATGATATGCGGCGCCGAACGATTGGACCGCCGGAAACTTGCTTTGGAAATGAAGTCTTTGAGGAATGGTTTTATTCTCAAAGAATCAAATATATACTTTCGCTTTCAGTCGGTAAAATACGCCGGGCGGAATATAAACACTGCCCAATGAATACCGATATTTGACCCGGTCTGCAGAACTGACACAAATACTAATCACACAACTAGGCAATCATGGATGTCCAAGAGATATTTCTTGCTAGGCCATCGAGTCTACTTGTGCTAGACAACCCAGCAACCCCATATGCCTCATTTCCTATAATTAATCCCGATACTTAGCTGGGCAAATTGGGATCCTCCACAGCCTCCTTGAGCAGTAACAATTTGTCCTGTCAGCGCCTGATTGTGTGATGGTGTTGTTGATGGCGAACTACCATCATTAATAGATTGATTCGACACCTTTGTCGCGACAATTGTTGCTTCAGCACCGACTGTGGCTGCTACGACATCTTGCGCGTTATGTATAACCTTGAAATTCCGATAGTAACTGCTGTTGTGGTTCCGAAGGGACTAGGTGTATTTCCACTCAATGGGTGGGTAGATTGTTAGGCGGGTCGAAGGCTGAGGCGCTTCGACGACGAGGGGGCGATGAACTGTAATCAGAACATGGTAAGGCATTTGTCGACGTAAGCCGAACGAAAAAATATTACCTCTTACTAGTTTTTCATCACATCTAGGACCGCGCCAAGTCGCTACCGACACCACACCATGACACGTTCTGGACGACGTCGAAGAAAAACGTTTTATGTCGCGCGCACAGTTTTGCAATAATAACGAAACTGTCTACTTGTACGCCTTCGCCTCCATGTGGCTGTCAAATGCACCGGTTGTCACATCGGACAAAACAGCTGTGTGTGGAATGGCACGCCACATGGCGGCAATGTGCCTCTCCATTTGTCGCCAGTGGCATAGTTTTTCGATGGCCACGATGGAGGGGCATTTCCAGATGGATATGTCTCGAAATGTGTCGGGGTTTGGATTAATTTTATATTTCGAATATTTATATCCACAGATCTAAATATTTGGACAGAAAAAAAAATATTTTCTGCGCAACGATATCCGCACGACAGATGAAGTCCGCTGGCACTTCGAGGACATATCCATCTGGCCGGTTGCAAGGGTTCGGGATCGGAATCACTTCGATTCCCGGGCGTAGGCGTCACATTACACATTCCCCCCCCCCTCCCCCCCAAAATCGAAGTAATTACGATCCCGTCTCCTATATAAAAGGTCTTGGTTAGGGCCGTGGCGGGTCGAAGGTCGGTTCCGAGGAATAGGCTACACCCATGTTCGTGAAGACTCGACAGTGACTATATAGTAGGGAGTCAGGTGTCATTCGGAGGTCTTCGTCTAAGCAGAGATTGGGGTAAGCCAAGGTTTCTCGTTGGAAATAGTTGCACTTCATCGTCTAAGGTCTTTCGCGTGGTAAATTCCCAGGGTTTTACCAGTCATGTCTGCGATGAGGTATCGGGTGGGGCTTATTACTTGTAGGACTCGACATTTCACGAATTTCTTGTCTAGTTTGGCATTGTAATGTCGGGTGGCATCGCTCTGCCGGAAGTTTCGACGATATATTTCGTCGCCTATCTTAAAGCCAGAAGGATGAGATCGCAAGTTGTACCGCTCCTCTCCCATCCGTCTACTTTCTTCAATCTTCTCCCGCAGTTGATCTCGTAGAAGTTGGAGCTTTTCGTGCGGTTCCAGAACCACGATTGGGTCCTCTAGCGATTTCAGCTGCCGCAATAGCCGATAAGCGCTCCCATGACAGATCATGTACTGCCCGAACAATGCGAAATACGGCGAAATGCCGGTAGTGGCGTGGTACGACGAGCGCAGCGCACTAGTGATGGCGGACAATTTGCGATTCCAGTCCTTCTGATTTGGATGGACATAGGCGCGGATGGCCGCTATGAGCGTACGGTTCAGTCGTTCGGATGCGTTGGCTTGTGGTGAATAGACGGCAGTTCGTTGGTGGATGATGCCGTATTTGGACATTAGGTCTCGGAACTTGCTGGAGGTGAACTGAACCCCATTGTCGGAGACAAGTTTCTCCGGAACTCCAAACATGTGAAAGACTCGGTTCTCCAAGAAGCTGATTATAGGTCCAGGGTGCATGTTACGCAGTGGTTCTATGATAGGGAATTTAGAGAGCTGGTCCAGGACCACGACAGCTCCCGTGTGACCAGAAGCAGATCGAGGGTAAGGAGCGATAAGATCAATGTACAAGCGCTGGAACACGCGTTCGGGGACCTCAACCTTACCCATGGGTGGCCGAAGAATGGTGTTGGGCGCTTTAGTGCACTTGCATAGCTCACAAGAGGCTACGTACGCTTTTATCTGTTGTGCCATCTTAGGCCAAAAGAAACAGGTTTTCAACCGCCTAAGTGTACGACCGTATCCGCCGTGCGCACTCGATGGGTGGTCATGAGCCCGTCTGATAAGATCAGTGGTTAATTCTTCGGGCACCCACAACTTCCACTGTTCTTCTTCTTGTATGGGTTCTCCGGATGCGTGTCCCATCCGCTTATAAATAAATCCATCCGTCAACCGCAGTTCAGGAAGCTGGGGCTGTTGATTCTGGATAGTGTGAATCAGTTGTGTGTAGGTTGCTGACTTGAAGGCAGGATGGTCCAAATCGATCAATTGGGGGCTGTCGTCCTCTTGGACCAACTCGGCTCCTTCAGGGGCGAACATTCTGGATAGGGTGTCGGGGACTACATACTGGCTTCCTTTTCGGTGGCGGATTGTGAAGTCAAATGCCTGCAATTTCAGTGCCCACCTGGCCAATCTGCCGTTGAGATCAGTCTGGCGCATGAGCCATTTCAGAGAAGCGTGATCCGTAACGATTTCAAAGGTGTGTCCCTCCACATAGGCTCGGAAGCGTTTCACTGCCAACACCGCAGCTAGACATTCCTGCTCGGAGACCGTGTAATTTCGCTGGGCTGGGTTCAGCTTGCGAGACATGAAGGCTATAGGTCTCTCTTCGCCATCCTGTGCAACCTGGACTAAGACTGCTCCCACCCCATGTTGACTCGCGTCACAATGGATTGAGAACGGTTTGTCAAAGTCCGGGCTGTGCAGTACGGGGGCTGTAGTCAGACTCTTCTTTAGCTCTTCAAAGGCTCGCAAGCTGGGCTCTTCCCAGACGAATTTACGTCCCTTACGCAGCATGTCGGTCAAAGGAGTGGTAATGGTGGCATAGTCACGTACAAAACGCTGGTACCATCCGCATAAACCTAAGAATCGGCGTAACTGTTTGGTGGTCTTGGGTAGTGGAAAAACGTCAATCGCTTGAGTCTTTTCCGGATCGGTCTTGATATGGCCATGCCCAATGATGTGACCTAAATACTTCACCTCCGTCATCACGAACTGGCTCTTCCGTATGTTGATGGTTAATCTTGCCCTCCGGATGTGTAGAGCCACCTCCTGAAGCAGGTCGATGTGTTCATCAAAGGTCTCGGTTATAAGCAACAGATCGTCCAAGTAAACGAAAACTTGGTGCCGCAAATGAGGTGGTATCACCTTGTCCATAAGGCGCGTCATTGTTTGGGGGGCATTACACAATCCGAATGGCATGGTCACGAATTGATATAAGGGCTGGCCTGTGACTGTGAAGGCTGTTTTCTCCTTTGAACCGGGGTCTAAAGGAATTTGCCAGAAGGCGTCCTTGAGGTCTAAGCTCGTGATGAAATGGGCTTTAGGCAATCGACTCAAAATGCCTTCGATCAACGGTAGAGGATATGCGTCCTTGACTGTGACGGCGTTCAAGCGTCTGGCATCTAAGCATAACCGGACCTTGTTCGGCTTGACAACTAAGGTGACTGGGGAAGCCCACGCGCTCTGTGATTCTTCGATTACGCCTAATGCTAGCATTCGATCCACTTCGGCATATAACGATTTTTCCTTCGCCGGAGATATGGCGAAATGTCTCTGTTTTATGGGTTTAGCGTCCCCCACATCTATAGTGTGGAACACCAGGGCAGTCCGCCCGAGACCTTCCTTCTCGTGCGATGGAAAAGTCGATATAGCCGAGTCAAGACGCAGTTGCTGATTTACATCCAGTGTATGCCGTAATAAGTTAGTGGGTTGAGATTGGTCAGGAACGGTGGTGACGGACTCCAGGGTCGTACCGGAAAATAGTGCCGGGGCCAAGTTAAATTTTCGAACGAGATCCAGTCCTAGGTAAAGATTCTGGGTTAACTGAGGTATGATGAAAAATTCCATGGGTTTAGTTACTCCTTTAAAGGTGACATCCGTCATAATTTTTCCCACTACAGAGTGATGAGTTCCGTCCGCCGTGCTTAACCAGGAGGTGAAATGACGGATTTGGTCCGCGTGCCTTGCCAGTACCTCCCCTGCAAACTCGGCAGATATGCAATTCACACTGGCTCCCGTATCGACTAAGCCTGACACTCGTTTTTGCAGGAGGTGTACTGACGCATATGGCCGAACATCATCCCTCAATAATTCGTCTAAGTGTATGTCCTTCAAAGCTTTCCTCGACTGCCTGACTTTTCTCCAGAAGCTCCGCATCCGACGCGTGGCTCGCTTGCTTCGCGGTGGGACATTTGTGGACAACTCCTCATGGAAGATGCGCTGTCGAGTAGCCAAGTAATTCCGCAGCCTGACATGAAAAGGTTTTACATGCCAAGGAACTTTCGTCTCGCTATCATTTCCCTGCGTGTTGGCCTCGGCGAAGGATGGCGTCGGTTGTGGAACTTCGGGAGAACTGTGTTTAGCGGTGCGAGTCAGCAGAGTTGGAGTCATGTTGGGAGCTTGGTCATAGCTAGTGATGGGGTCTGGATTGGTTCGTCCGGGGTTTAGGAGTGCCGACGGGTGGTCGCGGCACTCGGTGGCAAGTTTTTTCGCCCTTTGCAATTTGCACAGTCAGGTGCGTATGTGTCGGCCTTCCCGCAGCGGTAGCAGAAAAGCGTCGGCTCCGCTGGACATGCATAGAACCGATGTCCCGGTTGTCGGCAGTTCCAACAGACCGTCGGGCTTGTAATTGCTTCAAGGGAGGGTCGATCAATCAAGGCTGGGTCCTCAAGCTCCGGTGGTACTCCGCTCCTCGGTACTGGTACTGGATCAGCAAGCAGGTGGTCTGCTGCCATCAACTCCGCGGTGTGATGATTTCGGGGATTTGGTCCCGTTATGCGAGGTTGTGGACGGAAGGTACCTCGTCGCTCATCCAAGTGTTCTTGTCTACGGGCATGGAGGCGCAATCCCTGTATGGTGTTGATGGGAAAATGTAGAAGGCTGTTCTGGAGATCCCAGCGCATGTTCTCTCTGATAATTTCTACCAGTTCGTCCTCGGGCATGGTATTTCGCAAGCGAGTGCTCAATCTCACTATACTGGTGTAGTACTGGTCGAACGGTTCGTGAGCGCCTTGTTTCCGTTTCTTTATTTGCTCCCTTAGCTCTCTCTCAGTGAAGCCATCCTCAAATCGATTGCAGAAGGCTGCACTGAAAGAGTGCCAAGTGGGACGTGGCGTTGATTCTTTAAAGCTCCAGTACCAGTCGGCAGCGTCGCCGCTGGACAAAAGATGTGCATGCCGGAGGAAGGCCGAGGAATCACCTCCCAGGGTGCTGGATACCAACGCCTGAATCCGGAAAAGGAACCGGTCCGCCGATATCAAATCGTTGAACCCTGTAAAGTTCAGGCGCCAACTCTCCATGATACGAGGCGTCGGGTCTCGAAAAAGTGTCAATGCGTTCCCGGGGGGAATCACATCCTCGATTGACCTGTTGTACTGAACGGCCTCGGGGGCTGGAGGTACCAACGGAGGTCCGGTACTGTGTCGTGGTCTATATTCGGGAGCTCTGGGATCCATTCCCGAGTTCCTTGGAGGTGGGACCCATTGCTCGGCTTGTCGGGAGGGGGGCATCGCCACACTGGGATTGGGTTCCTAGCCAAGCGGAGTTCTCACGCGACTGGGTGGTTGGCTCATAGGGAGATTCTGGAGCTTTCCCTCCAGGTTGCCGATCCTCTCCGACATATCCCTCATCAACGCCACGAGGGTGTCAATAGAGTGGGCGGAAGGCATGGGTGTCACCTCGGACACAACACTTGCTGCCGGAACTTCACCGCCTACGGCTCCTTGCATACCAATCATCTTCACAAAATTACCGTTCTCTTCCATTTTAATCTTTGTGGTATTGATTCCAATTTATCACTCCTAACAATTATTTCAAAATATCGACATTCGTATTTAATTACATTAATGATAAAGCAATAGAAATCGAGCTTAAATTAAATTTTTAAATCTTTAAATATGACTAAAACTTAAGACTAAATCAGTGGCCGATAGTGGCGAGCTAATAACAGTGGGGAAAAAAAATGTATTTAAAGTATACTTTCCTTTTCAGTGGTCGACTCCTTCAACGGGAAAGGAGAGTGCGTGGTAATCTGCCGAAGAAAGGGTGCTTTTGGTCGATTTACAAAATTTATCCCCTAAACCCTCATACATTACAAAAACCCGTCTCTAAACTACGTTAAAGTGACTCGACGAGACAAGTGGTAGAGCTACCCTAACGACTTTGTACGCGGTCAAAATTCCCGACGCGTGGAAGCATTCCGCGCTTCGCAACTCCAGCATACGCCACCGAACGTTGAACCGATACCACTCGTCTATCACGCATACGAAATAATTAGAATCCTTCCGCGACATAAAGGCAAGGTAGCCTTCTATTTTCTTGAGAGTCCATGCTGATAGGTAAACCCATCAGGCTGGCAGTTCCATCAAGAAAATAGAAGGTCCTTACAGGGGTTAACCTGGGACAACACATCGGAAGGATTCTGTCGCGAGAAAAAAAAATCAAACAAAGGAGAGCGGAAGCTACAACTCACGTGAAGCGACTTCTAATGTGTATCACACAACTCCACTGCTCCTGATAGTGGGACTCGAGTACCAAAGTACCTTACATCCTCCGTAACGGACCAACTCGTCAGAAGACGCGAAGTTCTTTCCCCCTTAGGATGTTTTTGGCCCCACGTTGGGCGCCATTTGTAATGATTTTCCGCTTTTCAGATCGAACGCGGAACCGACCTCTCATCGGTTCTAGACGTTAAGTCTGAGTAGTGCCAACGGATGGTACCAACAGGTCAACCAATCCGTGCACCGTAACCCATTCACGCGGTGACTGCTTGTCAGCCAGCTAGTTCGGAGAGGATTTCGGTCGCGGGTCTCCGAATGGGTTACGCTCAATTACAATATTTCAGTCACCTGAACATGCCCGTTTTCCAAACGCGTCAACAATTACTCATCCAGAACGGGAAACCTACGTTACGTTAATTCTGGATGTGATCTCTCCACAGATCTCAAATCAAAAACGCTACAAAATCCCATAGGCGCGTTACCGAATCACCGACGCGGTACCGAAAAATATGCTACTCGAAATTAAACCGACGAAAACTACTCTAATGAAATGACGAAACAATCAAAGGTACCGCGTACCGCGCGCGACGCGAAACCGACTTCAGCGGATTTGTCGAAACCCTATCCTCGCGACGGCATACCTACCCTACACTCTCTGTTCCCACTGAAAAAGAACGAGCCACTGAAAAGGAAAGTCGTGGTTAAAGTTTTAGCAATCCATTTTTAATTATTTCTAATTTCGATACAATCTGATCATATAGATATTCAAGATAATTTTAAATAATATTAGAGTACATTACAGAAATCATACTTGAGAATATTTAATGTTTAAATTTTGTTTTTGTATGATACAGTTTCCTTTTGTTTTATAATAGCGTAATAGCAATATATAGTTTTGGCTTAGTAATTTTTCTGGTTTATTTTACTTTATTTTATAAAAAAAAATGTTGTTCTAAAAATAACGGAACAACTAATGATCGAATAATTAACAGGATTTTTGTTTTTTTTCTTCCCCAGATAGTTATTTTTCAATGCCTTAGATTCTTTCATTTCTTGGAATTTTTCTTATATTTTATTCTTTGAATTCAAGGATATATGTTGAAAACCTAAATTTGCATTTACCAAACCGATAAGAAATTCATGCTTCGAACAATACTAAAAAGAAGCATATGAGCATTTAAACTAAATCGTTTTCTTAAAAACTAAATGATTATTTGCAATAATAGAATATGGATCGAAAACAAAAGACAAAAGGAACCTTCTAGTAGAAAATTTTGTTTGAAAAATTAAATACATTGTATATGCATGTATGTGTGTTAAGGTTATGTGTGTATTAAAAATTAAACAAAAACGCTTTAATAAAAAACTATTATCCCTAAAAATGTGTTCACATTTCTTTATTACTTTTATACCCTACTTATTTTATTATTATTAGGGTCACCCGAATTAAACGCGAAAAACGCGACGGGACCAAATTCCCGTGAATATGGTTTAGGTACATACGAAATCACGATTGACCTTTTGTTTGTTTCAATTAATTTTAAGCAAACTTATGTTTTCATTTTAAAGGACCATTGTTCTTAACCTGCTAACATAAAATGGGAACTTTCGTCAAAATACAAATCAATCATTCACTACTATTGGTTACCCTCATCATAATCACATGTACATAAATCATTCCAGAATATCACGAATCTTGGCTTATATATGAAAAAAAATTTCAATTATAAGAATTGTGCCGTTTTGACTAGATTCCCATAGTATGATTTATGGTCGGTAGGCCGAAAGCGAACGAACGACGAGATTACCCGAGCGGATCTTAGTGCGGAGATCCAAATGCACGCGACGAAAAAAAACCGACGATCACAACGAGTTTTTATTTCCCCGAAAATTTTATTTATTAACGTATCAGTTATTTGTTCTACTTGCTATCGAGTTCTTTTATTTTTACCACTTCCATTACATGCTGCTCTAATTTAAAGATTTTTCCCAAGAAATAATCAAATGTAGATCTTCTGTCAATGGACTCCATACAATTGTAAGTACAAGTCAACTGGATTAGGAAAAAAAATAATTTTTAAGAACTTCTTCAGTTTTATCGGCAAGACTGAACGATAGGCTGCATTAGTTTCTATTGGCTCTTTAAGTTTTTAATTTCCACTGGATAAGATCAACTCAACGCTTGTTTCTTGCATTGTATTGAGCATTTGACAATCTCCTACTAGATCGCAACAAAGAATGAATAATATCATGACCATTACTTTGTTCTATACAAGCCTATGTTTTCAAGTTAATGAAAGGTAACATTTTTAGAATTTAACTATTAGATATAATACAAGGACTGTTTACATTATTATAAAACAATAGTTTTAAAACAATACCGTATGCGCGTCAAGCGCTATCAATAGGCACATAAAGGTGTTGGTAATTTTACATACAAAAGTCCAATAGTCTAAGATGTCGACTTAGATTTATACATTTCTATTTAACTCATCACGAAAAATTTATTCTTTATTGCGCTCACATGTTTCAGTTCTTTTGATTCTTTGATCGCCTCGAATTATAGCACCGCTTTGAACTATAACTTTCCCACTCAAGACAATGTTCTGAGATCCACAGAGGACAGTTTGCCGACTTAATTTATTACCCGAAGCCGTTTCAACATATTCATCGCGACTGTAATACAAATCAGGAACTTCCATGATATGCGGCGCCGAACGATTGGACCGCCGGAAACTTGCTTTGGAAATGAAGTCTTTGAGGAATGGTTTTATTCTCAAAGAATCAAATATATACTTTCGCTTTCAGTCGGTAAAATACGCCGGGCGGAATATAAACACTGCCCAATGAATACCGATATTTGACCCGGTCTGCAGAACTGACACAAATACTAATCACACAACTAGGCAATCTGGATGTCCAAGAGATATTTCTTGCTAGGCCATCGAGTCTACTTGTGCTAGACAACCCAGCAACCCCATATGCCTCATTTCCTATAATTAATCCCGATACTTAGCTGGGCAAATTGGGATCCTCCACAGCCTCCTTGAGCAGTAACAATTTGTCCTGTCAGCGCCTGATTGTGTGATGGTGTTGTTGATCGCGAACTACCATCATTAATAGATTGATTCGACACCTTTGTCGCGACAATTGTTGCTTCAGCACCGACTGTGGCTGCTACGACATCTTGCGCGTTATGTATAACCTTGAAATTCCGATAGTAACTGCTGTTGTGGTTCCGAAGGGACTAGGTGTATTTCCACTCAATGGGTGGGTAGATTGTTAGGCGGGTCGAAGGCTGAGGCGCTTCGACGACGAGGGGGCGATGAACTGTAATCAGAACATGGTAAGGCATTTGTCGACGTAAGCCGAACGAAAAAATATTACCTCTTACTAGTTTTTCATCACATCTAGGACCGCGCCAAGTCGCTACCGACACCACACCATGACACGTTCTGGACGACGTCGAAGAAAAAAGTTTTATGTCGCGCGCACAGTTTTGCAATAATAACGAAATTGTCTACTTGTACGCCTTCGCCTCCATGTGGCTGTCAAATGCACCGGTTGTCACATCGGACAAAACAGCTGTGTGTGGAATGGCACGCCACATGGCGGCAATGTGCCTCTCCATTTGTCGCCAGTGGCATAGTTTTTCGATGGCCACGATGGAGGGGCATTTCCAGATGGATATGTCTCGAAATGTGTCGGGGTTTGGATTAATTTTATATTTCGAATATTTATATCCACAGATCTAAATATTTGGACAGAAAAAAAAATATTTTCTGCGCAACGATATCCGCACGACAGATGAAGTCCGCTGGCACTTCGAGGACATATCCATCTGGCCGGTTGCAAGGGTTCGGGATCGGAATCACTTCGATTCCCGGGCGTAGGCGTCACATTACACATTCCCCCCCCCCTCCCCCCCAAAATCGAAGTAATTACGATCCCGTCTCCTATATAAAAGGTCTTGGTTAGGGCCGTGGCGGGTCGAAGGTCGGTTCCGAGGAATAGGCTACACCCATGTTCATGAAGATTCGACAGTGACTATATAGTAGGGAGTCAGGTGTCATTCGGAGGTCTTCGTCTAAGCAGAGATTGGGGTAAGCCAAGGTTTCTCGTGGGAAATAGTTGCACTTCATCGTCTAAGGTCTTTCGCGTGGTAAATTCCCAGGGTTTTACCAGTCATGTCTGCGATGAGGTATCGGGTGGGGCTTATTACTTGTAGGACTCGACATTTCACGAATTTCTTGTCTAGTTTGGCATTGTAATGTCGGGTGGCATCGCTCTGCCGGAAGTTTCGACGATATATTTCGTCGCCTATCTTAAAGCCAGAAGGATGAGATCGCAAGTTGTACCGCTCCTCTCCCATCCGTCTACTTTCTTCAATCTTCTCCCGCAGTTGATCTCGCAGAAGTTGGAGCTTTTCGTGCGGTTCCAGAACCACGATTGGGTCCTCTAGCGATTTCAGCTGCCGCAATAGCCGGTAAGCGCTCCCATGACAGATCATGTACTGCCCGAACAATGCGAAATACGGCGAAATGCCGGTAGTGGCGTGGTACGACGAGCGCAGCGCACTAGTGATGGCGGACAATTTGCGATTCCAGTCCTTCTGATTCGGATGGACATAGGCGCGGATGGCCGCTATGAGCGTACGGTTCAGTCGTTCGGATGCGTTGGCTTGTGGTGAATAGACGGCAGTTCGTTGGTGGATGATGCCGTATTTGGACATTAGGTCTCGGAACTTGCTGGAGGTGAACTGGACCCCATTGTCGGAGACAAGTTTCTCCGGAACTCCAAACATGTGAAAGACTCGGTTCTCCAAGAAGCTGATTATAGGTCCAGGGTGCATGTTACGCAGTGGTTCTATGATAGGGAATTTAGAGAGCTGGTCCAGGACCACGACAGCTCCCGTGTGACCAGAAGCAGATCGAGGGTAAGGAGCGATAAGATCAATGTACAAGCGCTGGAACACGCGTTCGGGGACCTCAACCTTACCCATGGGTGGCCGAAGAATGGTGTTGGGCGCTTTAGTGCACTTGCATAGCTCACAAGAGGCTACGTACGCTTTTATCTGTTGTGCCATCTTAGGCCAAAAGAAACAGGTTTTCAACCGCCTAAGTGTACGACCGTATCCGCCGTGCGCACTCGATGGGTGGTCATGAGCCCGTCTGATAAGATCAGTGGTTAATTCTTCGGGCACCCACAACTTCCACTGTTCTTCTTCTTGTATGGGTTCTCCGGATGCGTGTCCCATCCGCTTATAAATAAATCCATCCGTCAACCGCAGTTCAGGAAGCTGGGGCTGTTGATTCTGGATAGTGTGAATCAGTTGTGTGTAGGTTGCTGACTTGAAGGCAGGATGGTCCAAATCGATCAATTGGGGGCTGTCGTCCTCTTGGACCGACTCGGCTCCTTCAGGGGCGAACATTCTGGATAGGGTGTCGGGGACTACATACTGGCTTCCTTTTCGGTGGCGGATTGTGAAGTCAAATGCCTGCAATTTCAGTGCCCACCTGGCCAATCTGCCGTTGAGATCAGTCTGGCGCATGAGCCATTTCAGAGAAGCGTGATCCGTAACGATTTCAAAGGTGTGTCCCTCCACATAGGCTCGGAAGCGTTTCACTGCCAACACCGCAGCTAGACATTCCTGCTCGGAGACCGTGTAATTTCGCTGGGCTGGGTTCAGCTTGCGAGACATGAAGGCTATAGGTCTCTCTTCGCCATCCTGTGCAACCTGGACTAAGACTGCTCCCACCCCATGTTGACTCGCGTCACAATGGATTGAGAACGGTTTGTCAAAGTCCGGGCTGTGCAGTACGGGGGCTGTAGTCAGACTCTTCTTTAGCTCTTCAAAGGCTCGCAAGCTGGGCTCTTCCCAGACGAATTTACGTCCCTTACGCAGCATGTCGGTCAAAGGAGTGGTAATGGTGGCATAGTCACGTACAAAACGCTGGTACCATCCGCATAAACCTAAGAATCGGCGTAACTGTTTGGTGGTCTTGGGTAGTGGAAAAACGTCAATCGCTTGAGTCTTTTCCGGATCGGTCTTGATATGGCCATGCCCAATGATGTGACCTAAATACTTCACCTCCGTCATCACGAACTGGCTCTTCCGTATGTTGATGGTTAATCTTGCCCTCCGGATGTGTAGAGCCACCTCCTGAAGCAGGTCGATGTGTTCATCAAAGGTCTCGGTTATAAGCAACAGATCGTCCAAGTAAACGAAAACTTGGTGCCGCAAATGAGGTGGTATCACCTTGTCCATAAGGCGCGTCATTGTTTGGGGGGCATTACACAATCCGAATGGCATGGTCACGAATTGATATAAGGGCTGGCCTGTGACTGTGAAGGCTGTTTTCTCCTTTGAACCGGGGTCTAAAGGAATTTGCCAGAAGGCGTCCTTGAGGTCTAAGCTCGTGATGAAATGGGCTTTAGGCAATCGACTCAAAATGCCTTCGATCAACGGTAGAGGATATGCGTCCTTGACTGTGACGGCGTTCAAGCGTCTGGCATCTAAGCATAACCGGACCTTGTTCGGCTTGACAACTAAGGTGACTGGGGAAGCCCACGCGCTCTGTGATTCTTCGATTACGCCTAATGCTAGCATTCGATCCACTTCGGCATATAACGATTTTTCCTTCGCCGGAGATATGGCGAAATGTCTCTGTTTTATGGGTTTAGCGTCCCCCACATCTATAGTGTGGAACACCAGGGCAGTCCGCCCGAGACCTTCCTTCTCGTGCGATGGAAAAGTCGATATAGCCGAGTCAAGACGCAGTTGCTGATTTACATCCAGTGTATGCCGTAATAAGTTAGTGGGTTGAGATTGGTCAGGAACGGTGGTGACGGACTCCAGGGTCGTACCGGAAAATAGTGCCGGGGCCAAGTTAAATTTTCGAACGAGATCCAGTCCTAGGTAAAGATTCTGGGTTAACTGAGGTATGATGAAAAATTCCATGGGTTTAGTTACTCCTTTAAAGGTGACATCCGTCATAATTTTTCCCACTACAGAGTGACGAGTTCCGTCCGCCGTGCTTAACCAGGAGGTGAAATGACGGATTTGGTCCGCGTGCCTTGCCAGTACCTCCCCTGCAAACTCGGCAGATATGCAATTCACACTGGCTCCCGTATCGACTAAGCCTGACACTCGTTTTTGCAGGAGGTGTACTGACGCATATGGCCGAACATCATCCCTCAATAATTCGTCTAAGTGTATGTCCTTCAAAGCTTTCCTCGACTGCCTGACTTTTCTCCAGAAGCTCCGCATCCGACGCGTGGCTCGCTTGCTTCGCGGTGGGACATTTGTGGACAACTCCTCATGGAAGATGCGCTGTCGAGTAGCCAAGTAATTCCGCAGCCTGACATGAAAAGGTTTTACATGCCAAGGAACTTTCGTCTCGCTATCATTTCCCTGCGTGTTGGCCTCGGCGAAGGACGGCGTCGGTTGTGGAACTTCGGGAGAACTGTGTTTAGCGGTGCGAGTCAGCAGAGTTGGAGTCATGTTGGGAGCTTGGTCATAGCTAGTGATGGGGTCTGGATTGGTTCGTCCGGGGTTTAGGAGTGCCGACGGGTGGTCGCGGCACTCGGTGGCAAGTTTTTTCGCCCTTTGCAATTTGCACAGTCAGGTGCGTATGTGTCGGCCTTCCCGCAGCGGTAGCAGAAAAGCGTCGGCTCCGCTGGACATGCATAGAACCGATGTCCCGGTTGTCGGCAGTTCCAACAGACCGTCGGGCTTGTAATTGCTTCAAGGGAGGGTCGATCAATCAAGGCTGGGTCCTCAAGCTCCGGTGGTACTCCGCTCCTCGGTACTGGTACTGGATCAGCAAGCAGGTGGTCTGCTGCTATCAACTCCGCGGTGTGATGATTTCGGGGATTTGGTCCCGTTATGCGAGGTTGTGGACGGAAGGTACCTCGTCGCTCATCCAAGTGTTCTTGTCTACGGGCATGGAGGCGCAATCCCTGTATGGTGTTGATGGGAAAATGTAGAAGGCTGTTCTGGAGATCCCAGCGCATGTTCTCTCTGATAATTTCTACCAGTTCGTCCTCGGGCATGGTATTTCGCAAGCGAGTGCTCAATCTCACTATACTGGTGTAGTACTGGTCGAACGGTTCGTGAGCGCCTTGTTTCCGTTTCTTTATTTGCTCCCTTAGCTCTCTCTCAGTGAAGCCATCCTCAAATCGATTGCAGAAGGCTGCACTGAAAGAGTGCCAAGTGGGACGTGGCGTTGATTCTTTAAAGCTCCAGTACCAGTCGGCAGCGTCGCCGCTGAACAAAAGATGTGCATGCCGGAGGAAGGCCGAGGAATCACCTCCCAGGGTGCTGGATACCAACGCCTGAATCCGGAAAAGGAACCGGTCCGCCGATATCAAATCGTTGAACCCTGTAAAGTTCAGGCGCCAACTCTCCATGATACGAGGCGTCGGGTCTCGAAAAAGTGTCAATGCGTTCCCGGGGGGAATCACATCCTCGATTGACCTGTTGTACTGAACGGCCTCGGGGGCTGGAGGTACCAACGGAGGTCCGGTACTGTGTCGTGGTCTATATTCGGGAGCTCTGGGATCCATTCCCGAGTTCCTTGGAGGTGGGACCCATTGCTCGGCTTGTCGGGAGGGGGGCATCGCCACACTGGGATTGGGTTCCCAGCCAAGCGGAGTTCTCACGCGACTGGGTGGTTGGCTCATAGGGAGATTCTGGAGCTTTCCCTCCAGGTTGCCGATCCTCTCCGACATATCCCTCATCAACGCCACGAGGGTGTCAATAGAGTGGGCGGAAGGCATGGGTGTCACCTCGGACACAACACTTGCTGCCGGAACTTCACCGCCTACGGCTCCTTGCATACCAATCATCTTCACAAAATTACCGTTCTCTTCCATTTTAATCTTTGTGGTATTGATTCCAATTTATCACTCCTAACAATTATTTCAAAATATCGACATTCGTATTTAATTACATTAATGATAAAGCAATAGAAATCGAGCTTAAATTAAATTTTTAAATCTTTAAATATGACTAAAACTTAAGACTAAATCAGTGGCCGATAGTGGCGAGCTAATAACAGTGGGGAAAAAAAATGTATTTAAAGTATACTTTCCTTTTCAGTGGTCGACTCCTTCAACGGGAAAGGAGAGTGCGTGGTAATCTGCCGAAGAAAGGGTGCTTTTGGTCGATTTACAAAATTTATCCCCTAAACCCTCATACATTACAAAAACCCGTCTCTAAACTACGTTAAAGTGACTCGACGAGACAAGTGGTAGAGCTACCGTAACGACTTTGTACGCGGTCAAAATTCCCGACGCGTGGAAGCATTCCGCGCTTCGCAACTCCAGCATACGCCACCGAACGTTGAACCGATACCACTCGTCTATCACGCATACGAAATAATTAGAATCCTTCCGCGACATAAAGGCAAGGTAGCCTTCTATTTTCTTGAGAGTCCATGCTGATAGGTAAACCCATCAGGCTGGCAGTTCCATCAAGAAAATAGAAGGTCCTTACAGGGGTTAACCTGGGACAACACATCGGAAGGATTCTGTCGCGAGAAAAAAAAATCAAACAAAGGAGAGCGGAAGCTACAACTCACGTGAAGCGACTTCTAATGTGTATCACACAACTCCACTGCTCCTGATAGTGGGACTCGAGTACCAAAGTACCTTACATCCTCCGTAACGGACCAACTCGTCAGAAGACGCGAAGTTCTTTCCCCCTTAGGATGTTTTTGGCCCCACGTTGGGCGCCATTTGTAATGATTTTCCGCTTTTCAGATCGAACGCGGAACCGACCTCTCATCGGTTCTAGACGTTAAGTCTGAGTAGTGCCAACGGATGGTACCAACAGGTCAACCAATCCGTGCACCGTAACCCATTCACGCGGTGACTGCTTGTCAGCCAGCTAGTTCGGAGAGGATTTCGGTCGCGGGTCTCCGAATGGGTTACGCTCAATTACAATATTTCAGTCACCTGAACATGCCCGTTTTCCAAACGCGTCAACAATTACTCATCCAGAACGGGAAACCTACGTTACGTTAATTCTGGATGTGATCTCTCCACAGATCTCAAATCAAAAACGCTACAAAATCCCATAGGCGCGTTACCGAATCACCGACGCGGTACCGAAAAATATGCTACTCGAAATTAAACCGACGAAAACTACTCTAATGAAATGACGAAACAATCAAAGGTACCGCGTACCGCGCGCGACGCGAAACCGACTTCAGCGGATTTGTCGAAACCCTATCCTCGCGACGGCATACCTACCCTACACTCTCTGTTCCCACTGAAAAAGAACGAGCCACTGAAAAGGAAAGTCGTGGTTAAAGTTTTAGCAATCCATTTTTAATTATTTCTAATTTCGATACAATCTGATCATATAGATATTCAAGATAATTTTAAATAATATTAGAGTACATTACAGAAATCATACTTGAGAATATTTAATGTTTAAATTTTGTTTTTGTATGATACAGTTTCCTTTTGTTTTATAATAGCGTAATAGCAATATATAGTTTTGGCTTAGTAATTTTTCTGGTTTATTTTACTTTATTTTATAAAAAAAAATGTTGTTCTAAAAATAACGGAACAACTAATGATCGAATAATTAACAGGATTTTTGTTTTTTTTCTTCCCCAGATAGTTATTTTTCAATGCCTTAGATTCTTTCATTTCTTGGAATTTTTCTTATATTTTATTCTTTGAATTCAAGGATATATGTTGAAAACCTAAATTTGCATTTACCAAACCGATAAGAAATTCATGCTTCGAACAATACTAAAAAGAAGCATATGAGCATTTAAACTAAATCGTTTTCTTAAAAACTAAATGATTATTTGCAATAATAGAATATGGATCGAAAACAAAAGACAAAAGGAACCTTCTAGTAGAAAATTTTGTTTGAAAAATTAAATACATTGTATATGCATGTATGTGTGTTAAGGTTATGTGTGTATTAAAAATTAAACAAAAACGCTTTAATAAAAAACTATTATCCCTAAAAATGTGTTCACATTTCTTTATTACTTTTATACCCTACTTATTTTATTATTATTAGGGTCACCCGAATTAAACGCGAAAAACGCGACGGGACCAAATTCCCGTGAATATGGTTTAGGTACATACGAAATCACGATTGACCTTTTGTTTGTTTCAATTAATTTTAAGCAAACTTATGTTTTCATTTTAAAGGACCATTGTTCTTAACCTGCTAACATAAAATGGGAACTTTCGTCAAAATACAAATCAATCATTCACTACTATTGGTTACCCTCATCATAATCACATGTACATAAATCATTCCAGAATATCACGAATCTTGGCTTATATATGAAAAAAAATTTCAATTATAAGAATTGTGCCGTTTTGACTAGATTCCCATAGTATGATTTATGGTCGGTAGGCCGAAAGCGAACGAACGACGAGATTACCCGAGCGGATCTTAGTGCGGAGATCCAAATGCACGCGACGAAAAAAAACCGACGATCACAACGAGTTTTTATTTCCCCGAAAATTTTATTTATTAACGTATCAGTTATTTGTTCTACTTGCTATCGAGTTCTTTTATTTTTACCACTTCCATTACATGCTGCTCTAATTTAAAGATTTTTCCCAAGAAATAATCAAATGTAGATCTTCTGTCAATGGACTCCATACAATTGTAAGTACAAGTCAACTGGATTAGGAAAAAAAATAATTTTTAAGAACTTCTTCAGTTTTATCGGCAAGACTGAACGATAGGCTGCATTAGTTTCTATTGGCTCTTTAAGTTTTTAATTTCCACTGGATAAGATCAACTCAACGCTTGTTTCTTGCATTGTATTGAGCATTTGACAATCTCCTACTAGATCGCAACAAAGAATGAATAATATCATGACCATTACTTTGTTCTATACAAGCCTATGTTTTCAAGTTAATGAAAGGTAACATTTTTAGAATTTAACTATTAGATATAATACAAGGACTGTTTACATTATTATAAAACAATAGTTTTAAAACAATACCGTATGCGCGTCAAGCGCTATCAATAGGCACATAAAGGTGTTGGTAATTTTACATACAAAAGTCCAATAGTCTAAGATGTCGACTTAGATTTATACATTTCTATTTAACTCATCACGAAAAATTTATTCTTTATTGCGCTCACATGTTTCAGTTCTTTTGATTCTTTGATCGCCTCGAATTATAGCACCGCTTTGAACTATAACTTTCCCACTCAAGACAATGTTCTGAGATCCACAGAGGACAGTTTGCCGACTTAATTTATTACCCGAAGCCGTTTCAACATATTCATCGCGACTGTAATACAAATCAGGAACGTCCATGATATGCGGCGCCGAACGATTGGACCGCCGGAAACTTGCTTTGGAAATGAAGTCTTTGAGGAATGGTTTTATTCTCAAAGAATCAAATATATACTTTCGCTTTCAGTCGGTAAAATACGCCGGGCGGAATATAAACACTGCCCAATGAATACCGATATTTGACCCGGTCTGCAGAACTGACACAAATACTAATCACACAACTAGGCAATCTGGATGTCCAAGAGATATTTCTTGCTAGGCCATCGAGTCTACTTGTGCTAGACAACCCAGCAACCCCATATGCCTCATTTCCTATAATTAATCCCGATACTTAGCTGGGCAAATTGGGATCCTCCACAGCCTCCTTGAGCAGTAACAATTTGTCCTGTCAGCGCCTGATTGTGTGATGGTGTTGTTGATCGCGAACTACCATCATTAATAGATTGATTCGACACCTTTGTCGCGACAATTGTTGCTTCAGCACCGACTGTGGCTGCTACGACATCTTGCGCGTTATGTATAACCTTGAAATTCCGATAGTAACTGCTGTTGTGGTTCCGAAGGGACTAGGTGTATTTCCACTCAATGGGTGGGTAGATTGTTAGGCGGGTCGAAGGCTGAGGCGCTTCGACGACGAGGGGGCGATGAACTGTAATCAGAACATGGTAAGGCATTTGTCGACGTAAGCCGAACGAAAAAATATTACCTCTTACTAGTTTTTCATCACATCTAGGACCGCGCCAAGTCGCTACCGACACCACACCATGACACGTTCTGGACGACGTCGAAGAAAAACGTTTTATGTCGCGCGCACAGTTCTGCAATAACAACGAAATTGTCTACTTGTACGCCTTCGCCTCCATGTGGCTGTCAAATGCACCGGTTGTCACATCGGACAAAACAGCTGTGTGTGGAATGGCACGCCACATGGTGGCAATGTGCCTCTCCATTTGTCGCCAGTGGCATAGTTTTTCGATGGCCACGGTGGAGGGGCATTTCCAGATGGATATGTCTCGAAATGTGTCGGGGTTTGGATTAATTTTATATTTCGAATATTTATATCCACAGATCTAAATATTTGGACAGAAAAAAAAATATTTTCTGCGCAACGATATCCGCACGACAGATGAAGTCCGCTGGCACTTCGAGGACATATCCATCTGGCCGGTTGCAAGGGTTCGGGATCGGAATCACTTCGATTCCCGGGCGTAGGCGTCACATTACAATTCTTTATTCATAAAACATTGGAAAATACTTGTACATCCTGATTCTGTGTAGAATTCAGTCCATCGTCAATTGGAACGTGGTCCGTTGGCGAAGAGTTCGACACATTAACAACATTCGGATGTTGTTGAGAGTGGTCATTATTATTTGCTGGGGATATATCAGTTTGTGCTGATGGATGTGAATAAATTTGTAACTGATGTTGCGTTAGAGGATAATACGATACACTATGCGGTAATGTTCCTATATTCAATGCAGGTTGTTAGGGAACGTTACTAGTAGTTCGAATATTACGCAAGGAATCTAAAACTTCCATTCGAAATTGTATCTTCTGTTGCTCATTGCCTTTGAAAACGATGTGTTCCTTTGTGCCAACATGTTAGGTGAACCAGCGGTCTTCTGATCCTTGTCTTCGCTGTCGTCACCACTGTCGACCACTTTCAGCTCCAAATTTTCGTAGGACGTGTGGAATGGGACGTCATTAGTCCTAATAGATTGGGAATGCAACGCGATATGCTCCTTAAGGATGCCCTCACCGGGAACGGAGAAGTCACAGTGCATACACGTCGTTGGATATTTCGTGTTCGATACACAAATATGATCTTCTAGATGTTGCTTCAACTCAGCTGACCTCCTGGACGTCTCGTGATGCTCTTATAAAAACATGAATTTAATAACCTAAATCCGCTCGTGTTCCAAACACATTATCCACTTACTTGCTGCACCAACACTCAATTTCTGAGATTGTCTTCCACAATCGACCTTAATTCACGGCCCTATAATCCTGAACGATTTAAGGGAAAGGAACTACACGCTGCAACGACCGGTCCTTTCCGGTTCGTGCCATCTACCACCGCTACTCCTACACTCTCTACTGCCATGTGGCTGTCACTTCACCTTGACATCCCACGACAAAATTGATGTGGGATGTGCGCTCGTCACAACCAACGTGAAATGACAAGCCACCGAGCAGCAGAGTGTGTTAGTAATGGTCGCCAGTGGCGTCGCATGATTCATTACAATCACAATAAACATTTGAAACTCGGTCAAGAATCTCGAAGTGTAAAAATTAGCTCACTAATATAATCAAAAATATATAATAACTTATTTGTGAAACTTAACATTCTCATTTACTCTTCCGTTAAGGGATGACCTTTTATAAATTGTATGAAGTATTATGGAAACATGACTGAGGTTGTAAATAATAATGATACAGTTGAACCCGGTTATAACGCAGCTCGAGGGACCCCAACAAGTGGAACGTTACAACCGATAGTACGTTATAACCCATTTATGAAACAAAGTTGTGTTCATGTACAGAAATTGTTGTTTGTTAAAGAAAAAAGTTCAGTTATTCATAGTTCAGAAGTATAGACTGCTAAATCTAAAAGGATTATATAGTTATAAAAAATTGATTGGGTTCTCCCGTTTGTCTACGAAGTATTTTTTCAATGGTCTTAAAAAGCCAGTTATCTTGCATTGTTTTATTTTTTGCTTTTGCAGATAGCCATCAATCGAAAGAGATGCTTATCGAATTTATTGCATCCTAAATATTTATGCTTTTCTGCTCTGCAGCTTCATCGGCAGTGTCGCTTTGGTGGCTTTATTCTGCTGACTGTACTTCTTGATGTTTGGCAATATTTGTTGGGGTTTCAGTTGATACAATATCTGAATCAATGTCCTCAAACAAATCAAGGTCTTACAATTCGATAGTAGCTCTACAATTTTCCTAAAACCAAGAGCTTAATGGTCGCTCATCCTCTTCTCTTGCTTAAACCGTTTTAATCCATTCGCTCAAAGGAAGATCGTCTTCAACGTTTGATGCTGGACTGGACTGGATGACTGGAAACAGTTTCTAATGGCCGTTGGTGATACTTATTGCAAGGATTTTCCAAACACTTCCATGCCATCTAGCGAATCGATTTTGATATTTTGAGCATCCTCAGCTGCGTCGATGAATTTTATCAGAACTAGCTTAGAAATGTATCACAAATGGAATTTAAATTTATGTTACATGAAGTTGCTTTACTGAAAGTTACCTTCGGTAATAAGATTCGAGGCACTTTATCACACCTGGATCCAACGGTTGCAGAATAGAGGTGCAGTTGGGAGGGAAAATTTTCAAGTTAATATTTTCTGGAGCTTGGACATTTGGGTGAGCGGCACAGTTGTCTACAACTAACAAAATCTTCCTTCTTTGCCTTGTCAGCTGCTCGTTCCAAGACCATAACTCATTCGTAAAAATATCTGATGTCATCCAAGCCCGCCCATTTGAGGTATAATTCACTGGCAACATACATCTCGGATTTTCAAATTTTCCAGTAACGAGCATTTTTCTTTTTTCGGTGCCAGATAAATTGGCAGATACAAGGACAGTAATCCTTTCTTTCGATTGCTTTCCACCTATACACTTTTCACCACAAAATTTGAAAGTCTTGTCAGGCAACATTTTGAAGAAAAGTTCCGTTTCGTCTGCATTAAATATGTCTTCATCTCTATAATCGTCACTCATCTTTGGCCATTCATCACGAATCCAATCCAAAGCGGCTACTGAGTTTGCAGCAGCTGCTTCACCATGAATTCGTCTAAATCCAATGTTATCGTGTTTTTTGAAACTTTGAATCCAAACCGAAGAGCACTTGAATTCGTTATGACTATAAGCCGAGTGAATTGTTGGGCTTTTTGTCGCAAAGTTTCCCCCAAAATCAGATTGCGGAAACACCTTTGATATGTCAACCATCTATCAACATCCCGCTGAATGGGGGTTCGAATTTTCTTTTGTTTTCCTAAAGAAGAAGAATTACTACACGCAGCCTTCATTTTATTCTGATTTCGCCAAATTGTTTTTTCTCACTTTCAATTTGTCGAATAATATCTAACTTTTCATTAATCGTTAGCACTTTGCGAGCTTTCTTCTCGATTTTTATGTTTTGCAAATTTTATTGCGACCCTACACTGATCAAAACACTTCAAAAACTGCCAATTATTTTATCATGGGATTCCTCGAAAATTATACAGACAGAAAACCTCCGCGTGTTTGTTGCTAACACCCTACACTGATCACAATACTTCAAAAACTGGCAATTATTTATCACTGAATTTCCCAAAAATTATAGGGACCGCAAACCCTTCGCGTTATTGTTGACAATTCGTTACTTATCGCAACAACTTGTCTAGACAACTTGTTTTTGTTTGTGGGTATATGCTTCATATGGACGTATGTATGTGAGAATAATTATTTTATACGTTATAAGAACTCAAGTGGCATGGAGGAAGGTACGTTATAAAAGTGAACGGTATATTCATACAAAAATACAGTAACTTCCATGATTTGTGCATGGGGATTAGAAAAAAGTACTTTATAACCGAAAGTTTTAAATAGAAGTGCAAAAAAGAGACAAATATCATTCATTTCATTTTTGAAGATAAATTCTGTATTTGTTTAATAACATCTTATGGAAATTGTAAATAAATTTACGCAACTCCTACACACACAAACGATGATATAGAAAATATTAAATGAAATTGCATGTATTCATCATTTTGTTCGTAAATTTTCAATTATTCGAAATATATATATATATATATATATATATATATATATATATATATATATATATATATATAATACATATAAATATATATATATATATATATATATATATATATATATATATATATATATATATATATTATATGTATATATGTTATATAAATATATGTATATATATGTTATATCTATATATATATATATATATATATATATACACATATATATATATATATATATATATATATTATATGTATATATGTTATATAAATATATGTATATATATGTTATATCTATATATATATATATATATATATACACATATATATATATATATATATATATATATATATATATATATATATATATATATATATATGTGTATATATATATATGAAGTGAGTGTAAAAAGTGTACGTACGTCAAATAATTTTCAAATAAAAGCAATATTCAACGAAACCGTAAGAATGTTTTGAATTTTTTTATACCATATAGTTATTTTAAGCCTAAGAATCTACGCTCTACTCAAGAACGAAATTAAAAACCAATCAGTAATGAAGCAAAGTTCTACGAAACTTAAATCGACCCTAAAAGGCGTGCAAAAAGTGTTCGTATGGTTGCACTTAACTAGCACTGTGTTTAAGAAGACCCTTCATTTAACATACTCAATGTTTATCGAGAATATCAACAATTAATCAGTCAGCAGGAGGATTCAATCTAATTTTGTTGTTTTGATCCTGTCGTTTCGTCCTTTAAATAAAAAAAATAGTGAAAATGGGCCCAAAAGGAAAGAAGCTAGCGAAGAGGAGAAAAAGCCCATCATCGTTTTGAATAATCAATGCAAGTCATTAAGGAAAATTGCTCACATCACCGAAAGACCCAAATCTACCATACAAGGCATTTTTGATCGGTTTTCAGAATGGAAAACCGTTAAAAACAAGCCTCGAAGTGGCTGTCCTCGTATTCTAAATGATCAAAACCAGCATTTTACTCTCCAAAAGCGCAGGGATATTCCGAAAATTAGTGGTCCACAAATTTCAGCTCAGCTGCTAGAGAAATTAGGCGTTGAAATATCGGCAAGTACAATAAGCAATGTCTTGCAATTGGCTGGTTATCATGGTTTTACAGCTAGGCGGAAATATTTTGTTAGTGAGGTCAATCGAAAGAAGCGCCTGGAATTTGCTAAAATGTACGAAAAATAGCCAATTGAATTCTGGGAACGAGTGATATTTACCGATGAGAGCAAGTCTAATCTTTTTAACTCCGACGGAAAATGTATGGTTTTGAGGAAAATATATGTCTAACGGTGAAACATGGAGGCGGTTCTTTTTTGGGCTGGGGGTGCATGAGTGCTTTCAGGGTAGGAAATTTAGTATCCACTGTGGATATAATGCACCACAAACATTACATTAACATCCTGTAGGATAATTTGGTTCCAAGTACAGAGAAAATGGGGATATTGAACAATTCTATCTTTATGCATGATAACGACCTAAAGCATACTCCGGAGAATACTCGGCTTTGGTTCTTATATAAAACACCCCGAGCATTGCGGACACCCCCACAATCTCCGGATATTAATCCTATAGAGCATCTCTGGGATGTTTTAGAAAAGAGGGTTCCAAAAAGGAATCTGACAAGCAAGGCAGCCCTGAGTCCAGTGCTCCCAGAAGAATGGAATTTAATATCCAATGATATGACCAGTAACCTAATTAAATCAATGCCGAGAAGACTACAGGCTATTATTAAAGCAAAAGGATATGATACCAAATATTAATTGTGAGTTATAAAACTAAATTCTTATTTATTTATTTTTTAATATTAGAGAAAAATGATCGTACGAAGACATTTTGGGCGCCGTAGACGGAGGCTTAACGCTTCAAGGAGCTTTTCTCTACCTTTGAATTTTTGAGCTTTTATTTCTTCAGTAGATTCTTATTTGCTGGTCTTCTTCTTCTTCTTCTTAGCACTACAGCCCTTCACGGGCCTTCGCTTCCTGCTTATAGCGCCTTGAACTGGCTCCGTCCATTGACCTAGCCCTCCAATTTCAAAATCCAAGCAGCGATGAACTGTTTTCGTTGATCGAGTCAGACCGGTGATTCCTCGGTTTTCCCGCTGGTCTCCAGCCTTTAGTTCTCCCAGCGAATACGTTTTTGGGTATCCGTCTTTCGCCCATACGATCCATGTCTCCAGCCCATTGCAGCTTTCATAGTCTGACAATCGTTAAGACCTTAGGCTTGTCAGAAATTTCATACAGCTCATGGTTGTATCGAATTGCCATTGGTCCCCGTCTAGCGTCGCTTCGATCATTCGCCTCAGGACCCGTCGCTCAAAGGAGTTCAGTATATTTGCGGATGCTTGGGTTAGAGTCCTTGTTTCACACCCATAGCATAACACAGGTCTTATCACAGATTTGTATCCTCGGAGCTTTGTTTTCCTGTGTATGCAGCTGGTCTTCAAGATCGTCAATATTGAATAAAATATTTTATTTGCGAGTTGTATTCTTCGGCGTATTTCGTCTCTTTCATTACTGGTTCTCTTTATTTAGCACCTAGATCGCATTTTTGATACTGCATTCGCTAAGTGTGATATTCTGTGTGCTTGAGGTATATTTTCCCAATCGCATTTGATTTGTAGCCCTACTAGTTTTGCTTCGCTGTCGAGTTTCAAGAAGAGTTCTGTGGTAGTTGCTAGTGACCGTGACAAAATGTTGATGTCATTCGCATAGGCGCCACTTGGCTTGACTTGTATAGTAACGATCTCGTGCATCGACAGGTAGCTTCTTTATGACGTACTCCAGAGCCAAATTGAATAGCAATGGGGTCAGCCCATCTCCCTGTTTTAGTCCGATATTTGTGTCAAAGACATCAGTGAGTTGGTCATTGATGTGGACCATTGGATCATTGCCATTTTGGTAAGGTGGACCAATTTGGCTGGGATGCCAAAACCAAGCATTATTTGGTACACTGCGTTGAGATCAATATTGTCGTATGTTTGCTTAAAGTCAACAAAAATTCAGTGCACGTCTATGTTGAACTCCCAGGATTTTTCTAGTACCTGCTTGACTGTGAACAATTGGTCTATTGTCGATCGACCTGCTCTAAAATCACCTTGATTCTCTTCAATAATACTCTTGGCATATGATCCAATATTATTTTCAGAGATCTTTGAAAATATTTTGTACGCCGTACAAAGAAGTGATATGCCTCTATAATTTTCGCACTATAGCTTGTCACCTTTTTTGTGGATAGGGAATATAATTGATTGTCTCCACTCTTTTGGCATATTCTCTTCTTTTCAAATGTACTGGATGACTTTGTGAAAGCTTTATGAATATTGCTGCCACCATATTTGATGAGCTTCACTGGAATCTCATCGATCCCCTGCGCTTCATTATTCTTTTTTCCGCTGTAGACGGTCCCAAGCCCGTTTGGGAGAGGAGGAGGGAGGCCCTTGTTTCCCCGACCCATAGCTTCCATGATTCCTCATCCCAAACCCCCCAACTAAATGGTAGTAAATGCCAGAATGGAATTTGAAGGACGGGCGAACTCCCCGTTCCTGTAAAACCTTTAATTGTTTCGAAACCTGCAGATGGGCCTCAGAATGGATTGGACTCACGGCAACGACCTCGCAAATGGCATTCGATCCTCGAGTGTCAGATCACTCAATTACCCTGGTGCTGTTAAGGACCTTTTACAACAGGCTAGTCAATATCAATTAAAAATACTGGCAATCCAGGAAATGAACTGGACTGGCAACGACATTCAATACATTAGATCGCACACAATATTCAAAAGTGGGAAGCCTACTGGAAATCGAGAATTTGGAGTGGCCTTCATTGTGGATAGGAAATTCAAATCGCAGCTTTTGATTTTTGATATATATATATATATATATATATATATATATATATATATATTGTCGCGTGTTATTGGTTCGCGGCCAATAATTTAATGTTCCGGGAAAGTGAAAACGCAATGTCTTTTAATTTAAGTTAAGAGTTTATTCAATTACAATAAAATGCACAATAATCAGTTAACACTTTCACTAATTTTAATTTTCACTATTAAAATTAAAATCTAACACTTGTCCATAAATTTCTTATCGCAATTGTCTTCTAAATCACTTCACTATTACGAAACACACTTCCACACACTTTCGCAGTTCTTATCGCGGTCGAATGAATGATTATCCCCCATTCATTCAGCTCGCCTTTATATAGGGTCTCTACCTATTCACCCATTTCTCGTTTATTGGCGAATGTTCTACCGAGAAAATTAATGAATGGAGTGACGTCACTTGCAGATGTTGATCATGCTTGTTGGGTTCTCGGGGTTTCGAGTGAATTCGTGTTCTTCATTGTTGTGAAAACAATTGCGACAGTAGCTCGCAGAATTATTTGTACATGTAACACTGCCCCCACCTCAGTTCTTTTCGCCCCGAAAAGATGTGTCGCTATTTGTAGTCAATTCTCCCTGGGCGTAATATGGGGCAAGACGGTCCAGATGCACGATTTTCATTTTAGCTCTCGGCTTACGATGTTCCTGTATTCGGTATACGACATCGTTGATTCGCTTTCTAACTCGGTATGGTCCCTCCCAATTATGTTGCAACTTTGGAGACCTACCCTTTCGCCGTTGCGGGTTATAAAGCCACACCAAGTCATCTTGCTGGAAGCCAGTAGAATTAGCCTTTAGATCATACCTGGTCTTCATGCGGTCAGTAGCCGATTCGAGGTGTTTTCGCACTGTCCGATGTATCTGGTTCAACCGTTGTCTTAGATCACTTGCGTACTCCGAGACCGTTTGGGGTTTCTCAGGGGGTGTTCCGAACTTTATATCGGCTGGCAAACGAATAGACTTTCCAAAAATGACTTTGGCTGGGGCTTGGCCCGTCGACGCATGTTCAGCGGCTCTATACGCCATCAAAAATAATGGGATATGTCGGTCCCAGTCCCTTTGGTTCTCGTCAACCATTTTGGCAAGGTGTTTATTGAGCGTGCCGTTGAAACGTTCGACCATTCCATCGGATTGGGGATGCAGCGGTGTTGTCCTCGTTTTCCGTATTCCGAGCAGCTCGCACATTTCGCCAAAAACTAGTGACTCAAAGTTTCGGCCTTGATCCGCATGTAGTTCGCCAGGTACGCCGTACCTACTGACCCAATTTAACACTAGCTGTTCAGCTACGGTAGTCGCTTCCTGGTTGGGAATGGGGTAGACCTCGGGCCACTTGCTGAAATAATCGGCTACAACCAGCGTATATCGATTTCCCCATTCGGATTCAGGAAAGGGTCCTGCGATGTCAACAGCAATCCTTTCAAACGGTACCCCCACGTTATAGGTTTGCATTTGTCCTCTCAGTCGTCGCTTTGGGCCTTTGACGGAAGCGCAAATTGTGCATCTGCGACACCAGTCCTCTACGTCTTCTCGAGCGTGGAGCCAGTAGAACCTTTCCCGCAATTTCGCTAAGGTCTTGTTAACACCAAGGTGGCCTCCCGAGGATCCTTCATGCATTTCCTTAACCACATCGTGGATTCGGCTTTTGGGAAGTATAGTTTGCATCCTATAGGAGCTGCCATCCGCCGTTTCCCATTTTCGCTTGAGTACGCCACCCTCCACCTGAAGGGAGTTCCATTGTGCCCAATAGCTTTTCAGGGTTGCGCCATGCGTTGAAACGTCCTTCCACTCAGGTCGCCCAGTTGTCTCCTTCCATACGAGCAATGTTCCGATGTCTTCATCGGCTAGCTGGGCATTTCGAATCTCTTCCGATGACCAACCTTCATCGAATTCCGCCGTTATCAGTCGCAGATCAACGGGCGGTTCCTTTTCCTCAATCCGTCGGCAATGCTTGCAGTTAGCTGGACATGGATGACGAGATAGGGCGTCAGCAATTCCATGAACTCTGCCCTTGTGAAGCAGTTGGGGCCTCACTAGGTCTGGTCGGATCGTAGATCGGGTTGCACCAGTGTCGTTTGTTAGGGTGCATTGTTCTTCATCAACTTGACCAGGAAGGCATCTGTCTGCTTCTCCACGATGTTGCCTTGGCACGGTGCTGGGGATGTCGATACTCCTAGCCAACGTTCGCCCCACGAAGTTGGCCCTTGCAGTTTGATGGGCCTCCATTCTAGGCTCCTGGCACGGTCTGGATCTCCACCACCCTGGACAATAGCTCGGTCTTCTTCCCTTCTTGCAGTCTCTTTGCAGGTGCCCTTTTTCCCCGCAATTCCAGCATCTAGGCGCACCATTCACCTGCAGCTCACGCTCAATTCCCACGCGCTCACACCTGCAATTATCTGCCACTACCTCGCGAACCCGGGCAGTGGTACGGGTCACATTTTTGGCTGCCTCAAAATTTAAACTATAAGCCAATGCATCCTTGACTGTTTGCTTTTGAGCTAACCGCACGGCTTGTTGCAATTCCTTGTCCTTTAAGGCGCTGATGAATGCTTCTGCTGCTACGTCATCTCGATGTTCTGGGTCGTACGCTGGGTAAGCCAACACTGCCAGTCGCTCAATGTCTTGTGCTAGCTGCTGCAAGGTTTCGCCAGACTTCTGCATCCGATGCCGTAGCTGCGCCCGGTAAATCTGCTTTAGATGATCGTCTCCGTAACGCATGTCGAGCGCATTCATTAGAGCATTCGGGTTTGAGTGCAATTCATCGGGGATCGTCTGCAAAAGCTCGGCAGCTGGGCCTCTTAGAGCAAGAATCAGTGCAGTTGCTCGTTCCTGCTCGTTCCAGTGATTTGCCCTTGCGGCAGCTTCAAACTGAGTCTTGTAAATACTCCAGACCGTTTGCCCATCGAATATTGGTGCTGGCACATTTCTGGATGTGCTTTGCGCTGCGGTTACAAGCGGGGCAGGTGGGGCGGTTACTACTGCCTTTGCTGCTTCCAATTCTTTTTTCACTTTTTCCATCTCATGGTTCATTCTCTCTTCGACCTGGCTGATCTCATAGTTAATTTTCTCCTCAACCTGGCTGACCTTCTCCTCGACCTGGTAAACCTTTTCCTCGACGCATTTAATTTGATTGTTCAGGCTACCGAGCTCCACTTTTATTTCGGTTGACTGTTTTTGCACTTCCTTGATTACGATCGCTTGTTGGTCCAGCTTCACTGATTGTTCATCTAGCTTCGTCGTTAAGTTGGATGACTGCTCATTGAGCTTCGCAGTTAAATTGGATGACTGTTCACCTAGCTTCGTTGATTGTTCATCTAGCTTCGCAGTCAGACTCGATGACATTAGCATCAACATTTGCATCAGCGCATTTTCTGGCTCCTTTGATTTTGGTGTGTCCACTTCTCCACCTTCTGCGCCTTTTTCCGCATCGGAGAGCTCACCCGAATCCAGATTCACGCCTTCCGACTCGATCGCGTCACGCAAGCGTGCAATCAGTATGGCCTTTGTACCTTGTGTGGCCAGATTCCGCTGTTCCAACTCCTCCTTGAGTTCCGATATGGTCAATTCATTAATTTTTAAGTTTAAGCTTCGTGGCATTTTTAATGTTTCTTTAAATTTTACTATTGTGCACTATAAAAATGTTCAAATTTTCACTTTCAAAATTTTTCTTTCGCACTTCTTGACACCATTGTCGCGTGTTATTGGTTCGCGGCCAATAATTTAATGTTCCGGGAAAGTGAAAACGCAATGTCTTTTAATTTAAGTTAAGAGTTTATTCAATTACAATAAAATGCACAATAATCAGTTAACACTTTCACTAATTTTAATTTTCACTATTAAAATTAAAATCTAACACTTGTCCATAAATTTCTTATCGCAATTGTCTTCTAAATCACTTCACTATTACGAAACACACTTCCACACACTTTCGCAGTTCTTATCGCGGTCGAATGAATGATTATCCCCCATTCATTCAGCTCGCCTTTATATAGGGTCTCTACCTATTCACCCATTTCTCGTTTATTGGCGAATGTTCTACCGAGAAAATTAATGAATGGAGTGACGTCACTTGCAGATGTTGATCATGCTTGTTGGGTTCTCGGGGTTTCGAGTGAATTCGTGTTCTTCATTGTTGTGAAAACAATTGCGACAGTAGCTCGCAGAATTATTTGTACATGTAACAATATATATATATATATATATATATATATATATATATATATAGTATATATGTAAATTGCTAATCAAAATCAAATCTTTCCTTTTTAGTGTGTTCGTTCTTTTTCAGGGGACGATGAAGACGGGATGTAAAGATGCCACCGAGAGGGTGGGGTTTTAACTATCCGCGACTGATCGGTTTGGGGGTTTGGGTAGGCACACGATGCTGTAGCTTGGTTTTGCGTTTTCAGTTAGAGTAGATTGGTTTGGTTTTGGGTTTGAGTAGCTTGTTTCTGGCACCGCGTTGGTAAATAATCGAAAACGCATGGTTTTGATTGATGTTGTCTCTTTCTTGTTTCCCCCTTTTGACCTGGATGTACGGTCAGAAGGAGATGAAAATGAAGCAACGTATAGTATGATCGGCTTGATGGAAGTTGTTTTGGCGCATTGTATTCGGACTTAGTCTGCTCTCGAAAGACCTGCGATCGAAATTCCTCTCTGAACTAGCTAGCCTACCAGCAGCCACTTTGGAATAAACTAAGGGTGTCCGGACCTGTTGAGTACAGTCCATTGACACATTCCAAGACTTACCATTTAAAACAGATGGGAGTTTAGTTTAGATTTCCTTTGGGAAACCTCGAACGGGAAGGACGAAGAAAGTTTATTAAAATGTCAGCCTTTTGTTTACCAATGAACTCAAAGAGATAGATACATCAAAATAGAGTTGCAATTGAGTTGACGTCAATCGAGATAAAACGAAGCCCATTCATCGTAACGTGGCGGAATGGCAAGTTATTTTGAACATTTGAAAGATCTAAGCTTTAAAAAACAAAATTGGTTTTCAATTCTTGTTTGTTGATTCTTTTCGGTGGTGAATTAAGTTGTTGGTAGATTTAAGAAGCAGCCGAGTATTGCTACTCACATTATTTATAGTATTCTTTGCTGGTGTTTTAGCGACGAGTGTAAATAATACCCCGGGCTCAACGAAACTGGAAGGTATCACACTGCAATTCACTTGGTGTACCGAACAGCAACACTGTCCGGTGAACCCGACCTGCTAGCCCAACACGAATCAATCGAGTCTTCCTGAGAGCCAGTCCCGAGATAGCAGCACGAGTTAAGAGTGGAGCTAGAATACAGCGCGGTCCCTTTGAGCATAATTTTATTGTGTAATATAATTTCCCATGCAAGCGAATAAAAAGTGCAAGTGTAGGGCGGTAAACCACCAACAAGTGTTTTAATTGCCCTTCATATATACACATTTTGGTCCATTGAGAGGGATTCCGCTAAAATCAACGGATTAACGCCCCGCGATAAAAGCCTTTCGAATGCCTACCGGAAAATACAAAATCGAGCAAAGAAGAGCAGGTGGAAGAAATGTTCATGCAAACGTATCAACGTGACCGATTTGGGAGGTTCATGAGCATGATCCCTATAAGGCCAGAGTGCAAAGAAATAGGCGAATCCCGAAACATTGCCTTGAGACGACTTCTTGTGAAGGAGAAGAAATTAAAGCGTGAATCAGATCTCAGAGTAAAATATAACGAGTTCATGCGCGAATATGAGCACCTAGGGCAAATGCAAAGAGCAGACAGAGCCCCAGAGCAAGGCAAAATGACGTATTACATACCACATAATTGCGTTGTGAAACGCATATTCATACGCGTCATATTCAACGCCGCCTGTAAAACGGATCAAGGCATCTAGTTCAACGATGTGCAAATGGTAGGCAAGAAGCTACAACGTGATGTAGCAGACATACTGATGCGCTTCAGGCGGCACAGAGTGGCAATCACAGCCGATATAAAGATGATATTTGGGCAAGTTAATGTCAATCCAGAGCAGTGGGATTGTCAAAGAATATTTTGGCGAGAGCATTAAAACGAGCCATTGCGCGAATACTGGCTGAAAGTGGTCACGTATGGTATGGTATTCTCAACCCACAGTGCAGTGCGAGCGATGGTTCAAGGTGCGAAAGAGGCTAAACACGGGCATACTGCTGCGATAGAGACCATATTGAACGATTTTTGCATGGATGACTGCTTGACTCGAGCTGAAGACGAGCAATCCACGATCATCCTGAGCAAAGATGTTGACAGAGTGCTGAGAGGTGCAGGATTTGTGTTAGCGGAATGAGCATCTAATAATGAGCACGTAGCAAGAGCAATGAGCGAGGAAAAAAGCATTCATAGAGCAGAGAAGCGTGAGCAAAGAAGAGAGCTATATAGCAAGCAAAAAACGAAAGTGATAGGGGTCAGATGGGCAACAGAGCAAGGTGTGCTAGAATTCAAAGTCGAGCTTAGTGACCAATTAGAGCTAATAACAAAGTGAAGGGTACTAAGCCAGATTGCCAAGGTATACGACCCAAGTAGTCTCCTGGGACCAATTATTGAACAGGCCAAGATCCTGATGCAAGAAATCTGGAAGTCAAAAGTAAACTGGGATGAGACTCTGCCAGAAGACGTAGCCAAGCAATGGAAGAAGCTACGGAACACATTCCCGGGGATCGGGAAATTGGAAACCCCGCGATGGCTGAGAACAGGGAAACGCCTGAAGCTACAATTACATGGCTTTGCTGACGCGTCCGTGAAGACATATGGTGGAGTAATATACGTTACAGCGGAAGATCAGCAAGGGCAAATATCAACAATACTATTGATGTCAAAATCACGCATTACGCCGATCAAAACGATATCTATACCATGGCTAGAACTTAGTGCAGTGCAAATTCTGCGCAAAATGATGTGCCTAGCAAAGAAAGAGCTAGCGTTCAGTGAATGCGAATACTTCCTATGGAGCGACTCGATGATTACACTACAGTGGATTAGGAAGGCTCTGAATGTGCTGAAGCAGTATCTAGCAAATAGAGTCAAAGATATGCAAGCAAATACAGAGAAAAAAACATGGGCACATCTGCGATCGGCAGACAACCCAGCCGACGTATTGAGCAGAGGAGCAACGCCAGCAGAGCTAGTTAACAGTACCCTGTGGTTAACGGAACCCACTTGGTTGAGCAGGAAGCAGAGCAAATGGCCAGAGCCTATGCATGAGAGCGCAAATATAGAGCAAGTGATGAGCGAGTGCGTGCAAAGCAAAGAAATCCAGAGCTTAATGTCAATGATGATACACGTAGAGCAAGAATCAATACCTGAAAGAGCAAGCAAAATGAGCAAAGCAATCAACGTGACAACATACGTGTTAAGGTTCATTTTTAATGCGCAAGAAAAAGAGCGTGCCAAAAGACAAAATGGGCTGCGATCGAGCGAAAAGAAACGAGAGGCGCGAAATTGATGGGTGCGCAAGGTGCAAAAAACTGAATATGGCACAGAGTGCATCAAGGCAGAACGCAGGAGCTTCCCAAGCAAGAGCAAGATTGCAGCATTGAGACCAATACTAAGCCCAGAAGGTCTTTTGTGCGTGGGTGGAAGGACTGGCAGAGCCGAGGGCGAATATCATGAGCGACACTCAGTAATCATACCAGCAAATTCACAACTAGCGCATTTGATAATGATGACGCAGCACGAAGGAGTGCAGCTTATGATGCAATACATAAGATATGAGTACTGGATACTGGGGTTACGAAGAGCGTTGAGGCGGATCGTGCATAATTACGTGACTTCTGCAAGGCTAGATGCGCGAATGAGCGAGAAATTGATGGGCGATCTTCCGGCAGACAGAGTGTGACCAGCAAGACTATTTTTACACGCAGGGGTTGACTTTGCAGGGCCAATATGCACAGTCGGAAGGCAAGGCAGAGCAGGATGTTAAGAAGAATTCAAAAGCTACGTAGCAGTATTTGTGAGCCTAGTGACAAGAGCTGTGCAGTTTGAAGTAGTGACGAGCTTAACAGCAAAAGCCTTCATAGCATGCTTCAGGTGATTTGTTGGCAGAAGAGGGCGATGTGCAAGACTATACCGTGATAATAGGAAGGCGTTGAAGCAGTTGAAGAGTGCGATCAAGACTTGGCAAGGTGCAGAATTTCTAGAGCGATTGAATGTCCAGGGCACAGAATGGAGGTTCATCACACCTGCTGCCTCTCATCAAGAAGGCACTTGGGAAGCAGCAGTCAATTCCATGAAGCACCATCTAAGGCGCATAATGAAGCAACTGCGACTGACACACGAGCAGTTGTGCACAGTATTGGTGGACATAAAAGCTTGCTTGAACTCTCGGCCAATTTATACGATATCCGACGACGCGCAAGACTTGAGTGCAATGACCCCAGGACAACCATTACCTAGAAATGAGCCAGAGCTGAGCAAGAGTGGGCTGAGACAGTGGCAGAAAATGCAGCAGATAACGGCCTCATTCTGGAAGCGATGGAAAACAGAGTACTTATCAACGCTACAACAGCGCAAGAAGTGGAGGAAAGAGAGCAAAAACATAAAGGCTGGCCAATTAGTGCTCATAAAAGGCGACAATCTTCCACCATCGCATTGGGTAATGAGCAGAATTGTGCGAGTGATTCAAGGAGCAGATGGACCAGTTAGGAGCGCAGTCATCCGAATCGCAACGGGAGAGCTGACAAGAGCAGTGCAGAAATTTAGCATATTACCAGTGCCAAACGAAGAGCGAATGAGAGCGATGCGTGAGCAAGGGGCAAGTTATAAGCGGTATCTGAGCGCGGTGCAAATTAAGAGCGATGCGTGTGCGATTCAAGCAATGTGCAAATCAAGAGCGATAGCGAGGGTGACAACATATGATGAGCGATGTGAGCGGTGTAACTGAGTGGACCACGAGGGGCATGCTGCTGGAAAGCTTCGCATTTATTGCGGGGGAGTGTACCGAACAGCAACACTGTCCGGTGAACCCGACCTGCTAGCCCGACACGAATCAATCGAGCCTTCCTGAGAGCCAGTCCCGAGTGAGCAGCGCTAGTTAAGAGTGGAGCTAGAATACAATCCGATCCCTGTGAGCATAGTTTTATTGTGTAATATAATTTCCCATGTGAGCGAATAAATAGTGTAAGTGCACGGCGGTAAATCACCAACAAGTGTTTTAATTACCCTTCGGGAGATGCTGCCCTTCTCACTACTCTGAAATTACTTTTTGGGGTATAGGCGAAGTGCAGAACCTCCCCAGAATTCAAAGCATTTTTGGTTGACTTCAAGTCAATCAGTGATTTTTTTCTTATTGTTATTTTGTCTGTATTTATTCTTTTAGTTTCAAAATTATTGATCTTATGATCGGCTGCCAATGGCCGAACTATGTCTCCGCTGCGTTGCCCATACACGTTGATTGGCGGTACTATTTCGGTATTCTTATTAATTTTGACTGAAGGACCAGCAGACACATGAGTTGGTTTCTCTTCCTCATGTTTCTTTTTTGAATACCTATGGAGCTATCTTTTTAATTAATATTTTTGCTACACAATTAACATGTTTTTGATCCTCGGCTGTTCGTCTTCTTGTATATCCATGCTCAGTTCTTCCCGTACTTTGCTGCTTTTATTTGCTCCACTTCTCCTTTTAGTCTTCATTTATCTTCGCCTTATGGGTTTCTTCTTTTTAGGGTTTTGTACTACAATACAAAACCCTATTGCAATCACGTCCGTCCGTCCGTCTGTATGTCACAGCACTTTTTCTCCGAAACTATGGAGGCTACAGCCATAAAACTTTGTGGAAAGGTCAGAAGTGGTGACTTCTTGAAAGTTCAAGGGTGGAAAAAATGTTCAAAGGGGTTTAAGGGGGGTCTCCCCATATAGGGAGGTGACCCCTCAAAAAAAAATTTTAACCATTGGTAGTCGAGTAGGGTGTCATTAGAAAGATTTCAATCAGATCTTTTCAAAACAAGTGTTAAAATTGCCTTATGAATACCAAGGGGGCCAGGGGAAGGGGAAATGTATGAATTTTTCGCGTACTCCCCCCCCCTCGCGATTGGACACCTTCCATCCGAAAAATCTGAAAAAAATCATGAATGTAGGCCTTTATGAGTACAACAACAACAAATGTATGAGAAGTCGAAATTCACTCAACTTTTCGCGTACCCCCCCCCCCCCCCCCCCCCCCTTCGCGATTGGACACCTTCCATCCGAAAAATCTGAAAAAAATCATGAATGTAGGCCTTTATGAGTACAACAACAACAAATGTATGAGAAGTCGTACGATTTATCGATTTTATGTTTTCTTGAATAAAATCTAAACGGTACCCTTTAATTCAATAAAATTTTGCAAACAGATGACTATTTATAAGATTGATCGAATAGTATTTATAAAGATCGAATAGTATTTAACGAAGTTATAGCGATTTGAATTTTCCTGTATTACTATGGAACAATATGCCCTGTATTACTATGGAGCCATATGTGGTTTTTACCGACTTAGACACTACAGCTTTGCTAGGATTTGCATGAAAATTTCAGAAATGATAGGTATCATGAAGATGAGTACATACAATTGAAACAAGTCGAAGAGGCAGGAGAGAGCTCCTAGCAAAAGGGCTTTGTAACCATTCTAAGATTCGAAAAAACAGGCCATGAATCGGTAATTACAGCACAGAGGAGTGGCCCCTGAAAAAAAATTTCATGGAAGGTAGCCGATATGAGTATCAACTGAAAGTTCTCTATGAGAGCTTTTCAAAACAGTTGTTAAATTGACAGTTTTTGCTTCAGTGGGGGCACAGGGGGGGGGGGGGAAATACATGAAAAAAGTGTTTCCTCCCTCGCGAATGGACACCCGTGATCTAAAAAGTCTGAAAAAATTATCAAGGGAGATATTTATGGGTATAACTATAACAAATACCTCAGAAGTCAAAATTCTTTCAACTTTGCTAATAATAGTATGATCCTCAAACATGACATGTTTCTTGATTTTATTCGTTACTGGTTACTGTATTTTGTAAGTAGAGTACAAAACCCTTCTGAAATGAGCATAGGTCTGTCTGCCCAACTTGTTTTTTGTTGATTCTGCATTTCCTTGAATGGGCAACAATTTTTGGGTCATTTCTTCAAATGCATTTATCACAGTTTTAGCTCTTGATTTTTTTAACTTATATGTTTCCTTCTTATTTTATTTCAATTATTTTTCTTTGCGATGCCAAATCTTCCTTCAAATCCTTCTTTCTCTTCCCTAGCTTCTCATTTGGTGGTTCCAATAGTTGCAAATCTAAAGCTGTATTAACGATTTGCAACTATCCGGACAGAAACGATTTGAATTTGAAGGTTCACTTCTCCTTGCGTTGAAATCGTCGTCCGGCTCCTCTATCCCACTTTTTCGTGGGGAAGGTGCAGCCAAGATTCCTTGAGAGCCACTGGCTAACCCAGTGATAATCTCAAGTGATGAATCAATTCTTTGTAAAATGCGACAAACAATAAATGGTTTCCAACAAGAAAATTATTTTTATATTGGTGTTTAGAAAAATTAATTTAATTTTTAAATTAGCTATTAAAAACATGCCTGGACGCAGAAACACATAACGTACAATAATTAATTTCTAATTAATTGATAGGAAAATTCAATAAAAATTTGGTCACTATTTTACTGCTGCTGTTATTTAAGAATTTTCAACGATGAGCTATTAAAAATTCTAAATATTTTCTTTTCAAAATAACTTTAAAAGTTATATCTTATTGTTATTATTTTGATCTCCGCTAAAATAGATGTATTTTTTGTTAAGTTTCATTTATTTTATTTAATGGATTGGTCATAAAGTGTATTCCTGGGTTTTCTATTAAAGTTAAATTCATATTTAAGGTTAGAATTTTCAAATAATTTTAAAATATCACTCAGTCACACTTATTTACATACATTAGATCGCATTATTGAGAAACAAACGGTAGAAATCTATATTAGAAGCTTAAATCAATAGATACACATGCATTGGAATTTCCACTGCGACTTGGGAATTGTGAATGACACTCGAGATCAATGTTATCGATAATTTGATTATTTTCCTGAAGTACACGATTTTTTTCAATAACAAACAGATTACTTGCAAAACTATTTTACGGATTACTTGGCGCTACAATAAAATCGTTACGAAATAATTAGGTTGAGTTACTGTTTTTCAAAATGACCTTCTGCATGCATTCTATCGATTAAAAGTTAAACCTGCGGAGAGGATAAGATAAGACCAATGAAAACTGCAATATATAAATAGCGTGGAGAATTGTATGGGGAATATCGTTTTGTGTTCCGTAGTAAGAATAGTTCCCAAAAATGTCTCTTAACACAAGTTTAGTTTTAGCGTTAAGTTTACTTGTTTCTATTGTGTTAGGAGCAGGTGAGCAATATTTGTGCCTTTATAATTAAAAAAATGGAGAGTATATAATTAGTAATATATAGAATTTAAATTTTTGGAAATAACTAACGAAGATTATTTAAACAAATCAAATAATAATAATTTTCATTTTCTAGCAATCAATGATTCCAAACCCAGACCCCGTTTAGATGGCCGCATTGTAGGCGGATTCAAAATGAATATTACTGATGCGCCCCATCAGATATCCCTTCGAAGTGGCAACATTGGACACATATGCGGAGGCTCGATAATAAGCGAAACATGGATACTGACAGCAGCTCATTGCACACAGTACGCTCTTTACTAACATCACACGTCTTTCTGTTTTACTAACATTCCTTTTCCGCAGCGGACAAAACGCAAACCGATTTACAGTTCGTGTAGGATCCTCCGAATCAGTCACTGGTGGTCAAGTGATCCAAGTTAAGAATGTTATTTGGCATGAAAATTACAATTCCGCAAATATAGATTGGGACTTTTCACTATTGGAACTGGCGGAGAAAATTGTCTTTGATTCAACTAAACAAGCAATCAAATTACCTGAAGAAAATGAAGTTATCATGGATGGGACTTTGTGTGTAGTAACAGGATGGGGTAACACGCAAAACAGCCAAGAAAGTAGCAAATGGTTGCGAGGAGCTGAAGTTCCAATTGTAAATCAAGAAGTTTGCTTTGCTAGCTACAAACCATTTGGAGGAGTAACTAATCGGATGATTTGCGCTGGATATAAGGACGGAGGTAAGGATGCATGTCAAGGAGACTCCGGTGGTCCATTAGTACATGGTGAAGTTCTCGTTGGAGTTGTTTCCTGGGGATATGGCTGCGCAAGACCTGACTACCCTGGAGTGTATTCGCGTGTTGCTGCAGTAAGAGACTGGATTAAAAAGCATTCTGGTGTTTAGAATTAGATTGGTTTTTGTATTTAGAATTAGAGTAATAAATAAATAAAGTTAAATTTCATATTTTGCATGTCCATCACTTTTTAATTATAAAATTGTACGAAGATCATGCGGCGACCAAAAGGTAGTAAATGGTCCCGGTGTCACGCACTCCGCTATGTGGTTCCCAAATTATGAGGCAATAAATGCCGAGGAATGCCAATACTGTATTTAAACTCATAGTTCTGCTACCAAGCCATCTCCTTGTGGTCGTGGCTGAAATCTTCCAATTTTTTAAAAGGGTCACATAAGATGGTGGAGACGAGTCTTCTACGCCTGATAATGGAATTGATAGTAATGTCTACGCCACTGGGACGGAGCTTTGTCAACGAGCTAGCTCTTCATTTCCAGAAAGCACAAAATTGTTTCGAAATCGGAAACAGAGCCTCAAAATGGATTGAACCTACGGCAATGACCTTGCAATCGATAAAAGGACTATAGCCATGGATCCTAGAATATCAGTCACTGAACAAATCCAACGTTGTTAGGGAGCTTTTACAACAGGTCAGTCCATACAAGTTAAGCCCGCTGGCAACGCAGGAAACAAACGGAACTGGAAGCGACTTTCAATATATAAGATCGCACACAATATTCAAGAGTGAGAAGTCTGCTGGAAAGCGAGAGTTAGGAGTGGCCTTTATTTTTGATAGGGAGCGCAAATCACGTGTTAAGGAAGTAAATGAACAATTGTGTACGATCCGAGAACAGGCAAACTTCTTCCAACTTTAGCTGAAAAACGTATACGTGCCGATAGAAAGAAGGACAAAGAAACTCTTAGTAATCGAGCAGCCGCCTAGGCAAACTGCTCGAAAAAACAACATAATACTCGATCCGATTTTAGTTGTAAATTTAAAAAGGTAAATATTTAAATTTACAGGTAAAATTCGACCACGGCAACCCCTTTGCACCGCAATTTATGAAAATGAATTGCGGTATCACGCGATGGGAGATACCGGTTGGACGCGAGCAGTGGGCTCGCCAAGAAACCACCGTTGCGACACGAGAGGTCTGTTTCTGATCATCACAAGTAGCGGATGTCTGCTTTCAAACTTCACTCGGTGTCTGACATTTGTGCGGGGTGTGTAATTTGGGATTGGAATTCTGCGTGCTTCCTCGTCCCTTTTAAATACAAGAAGTTTTTGAGCAATTTCACGATTTGCGACTCTTTTTGGCCGTCGAACGATTATCCATGATGAAATTAGTTTTCATACAAAATTCCTGAGCTAAAATTTCTTCTTTGTGTTTGTGCGAACACCTCAAGAGTTCCAGCAATAACTTTCGCACAAAATCGATATCGGGCAAGATTCCTAAGCCTTTTGCTACGATAAATGATATTTTCAATAAATCTCGCTGAAATAATGTTGGTCGAGTGCGCTACAACGTCTAATTAACATTAGTGAAGAAATTGGTTGCAAATTTTCTGGACCAATCACTCAAATGGATAAGATTCGTGTTTTGGTGTGTACCGTTCACTGTCCGAGGAGAAAAGCGCCGAGGAGAAAAGCGCCGATAAATGTGCTGATGCGCTCGGAAGTTAATACAATTATGTTTAATTTAGCTTCTAACTTTAAACAAAAAATCCGTAGATTTTACGCAATACATAGAAGCTTACAGTTTTTAGGGGTCTTATACATTATACTAGAACGTTCATTGAAATAAACATTTTTTTTAAAAAGTGCGATTTGTTGGAAATTCTTAAAAGTGAACTATCTCTAACTTATTTAAACATTCAAGTGATCGTGAAGAAACTCTTGCTCTGATGAAGTTATATAGTAAAACCAGCTGTCTTGAATTTTTTCGATGGTAACACTAAGACAATATTAGAAAACCGGGCTGAACTGCTGGCGAGATACTCAGCTGGAAAATTTGGTCAAAAACTGTTGTTCCTCGTATCGCCTTATAACTTATTATGTGCAGAACCTATCGAAGAAAACGTCTGTATGGCTGTAACTTGTGAACAACATGGAATAAACATAAGCAGTCGAGCAGCCCCGTGGTGATCAGGAGTGGCTGCTCCTGAAGAGATAAGGTGGTCACCCCGTCGAAACTGCTTAGTTTGTTGTTTTACTAGTTTAAAGTAAACTACATCCGTCAAGTTTCCATCCTTTAGGCAGAGATGAGTGGTTCACTTCTGCCACTTTAACATCTTTAGGTTTGACATTCCCCTTGTAATGCAACGACCTTCTTTGGAAAAAGTAACGGTTGCTTTTTGGGTAATGTTTGCGTTTGTCTCAAGCCTCCGTGTCCGCTAACTTTAACGAGGCAAAAAAATATTGAATCACTGTAGAGGAGCTTAATTGACACCTAATAGAACATTTCTAAAGATAATAAAAATTGATCGGTATGTCTTGTAGAGTAGAGTACGCGTGATAAGTATTTTGTAGTGTAGCTTCGTGGCTCAACAAGAATCCGCCTCATATGATCCCGCAAATGCTAGTCGTCAAGCACGCGTACGCGGTCGTTGAGCGAAGCTAGTTAACTGAGCTCGGTGTTGTTTTAGCTTGCTGACACTTGTGCCAGACCATCGGCACCCGTGTCCTACAGCGGCATTTCGAAAATCATTACAAACATCAAATGAAAACATTGGAAAATGAAAGAATAAAATAATAGTAGCAGTTTTCTTTTGTTCCGAAACGCATTTCTAATCATTTTAGCTACGAATCCTAGCCTGACATCAAAAGCATAAAGTGTATTGCTGAAAGTTTTCTATCTCGGTTTCGACATATCGGATAAAGGCTGCTTATTTTTCAAACTCTCAAATCCGACTAGCAAAATCTAAAGGGAGTTTATCAATACTATACGCTATGGAGATAAAAACAACATTACCCCAGCCTTGAATTCTGAAAAAAAAACATTTCCGCGTCAAACATCAAAAAGTCAAATTTTTTTCTGTAAATGAGCCTATTATAAATATTTTTCTGTAGGATATTAATCACACAATAAATAAACTTAGTCACGTAAATAGTCCAGTAATGTTATTGCTAGATGACTTCTGAACATACTCAAAGATTAAAGTCGATAACCATTTGTTCAATAGACTTACCCACCCCAAAAGCGAGCGCTCGTCGGAGGAGGATTGGGTAAGTACCCGTTTTTCTTTTATTGTATTAAATTATTTTGTCACATTATATTTCATATAAATGATTTTTCTACGGTGGATTAAATTGCCTCGCTCGAGCCGATGGCAACGATCGAAATAAGAGACATTGACTGCGTCTCGAATCTGGCCGAGGTAGAAGAGCCCAACAAAAGGGAGTTCCCTAGCGAGGGAAGGATCAAAGCGAGACTGACACCGGAAAACAATAGGGGGCAATGAATGGCCATAGCTGACTTGACCGAAAAGGACGCCGAACAATTCCTGAACAAGGGCAAAGTAAGAATAGGGTGGGTTGTCTGTAGGAGACGGCAAAGAGCAATGCCTCTTCAATGTTTCAAATGCCTTGGCTATGGTCACACCACACAAGAATGCAAGGAACCCGATAGGAGTTCCCTATGCTACAAATGTGGTGAAATGGGAAATAAAAGAAAAGAATGTACGAAGGAAGCACACTGTATTCTTTGCAAGTATTCTGATCCAAGACCGCATTTTGAGCACGTCTTGGGATCAGGAAAATGACGGATGTTCCAGAAAGCCCTAGCCAAGGCAAAATCAGACCTTCGATGACCCGCATCTTGCAGCTAAACCTACACCGCAGTTCAATCGCCCAAAATCTACTTGAGCAGTTTGCGAGGGACATGAAAGCCAACTTCTTGCTGCTGAGTGAGCAACACCATGATAAAAGTCTTGCATTATGGTATTCTGATGAAACTGGTACTGCAGCCATCTGGGTTCGGAACAGTGATTTCGAAGCGGAGAGTTGTGGATGGGGGATGGTTTCGTGTGGGTTCAGTACTCAGGGACCACCTTCTTTAGTGTGTACCTAACACCGAACGAATCGATATCATCTTTCTAAGCCAAGCTTAATGCTCTGGAAGGTGCTGTCTCGAACGCAAAGGGTAAAGTGCTCGTTGGTGGCGACTTCAACGCGAAAGCAATCGAATGCCTCAAACAGATCCGCGGGGAAAACGAGTCCTGGAAATGGCGGTCAGACGGCGCTCGTCGTACTAAACTCCGGAAACCCGCTAACTTTTCCCCGTATTGGTTGTGAAGGAACCATACCAGACGTGACATTTGCCTCAGAGTCCTCAGTACGGAGGATACACAATTGGAATGTTTTAGAGGACTACTCTTGAGCTTGAGCTAAGTAATGTTTTCTCCCAACGTCCGTGCTCTCGGCTTTCTACTACTGGATGGAACATCGGAAGGATGGACATCGAGAGGTTCGTCGAGGTGCTCACAGTAGGTGAGCCGCTGCAGGGGGCTTTGGAGGTGACGAAAGAACTGGCAACGCAAGACGTGGTGAACTCTGCTATGAGCATCATTATGACTGCCTGCTGCGCTTCTATGCCCCGTCGAAAACCCCGGCAACAATAGCAAGGTTTGCTGCTGGCAAGACCTAGTGGACAATGTGAACAGAATCCGTGGGGCCTTGGCTACAAGCTAGTTATGCGGAGGCTTGGTGCCCTACGGAAGCCTTGTATACATGATGCGGAAAAGGTGGACACGATAGTGCGGGGACTCTTGCCCACCCATCCCCGTGTGTTGACGCTGTCAATGGTGAAATAGCAGTCGAGAGTCCTCTTCACATAGCTGGAACTGTAAGCGGCAGTTCTATCATTGAAAGCCAGCAAGGCTCCAGGTCCAGATGGTACTCCGGCTGAGGTGTTGCTGCTTGTCTATCACCACTGCTCAGATTTGCTGCTCAGCGCATTCAACGCTTGCCTTCGTAACGGGGTTATCCCGGGAGGATAAAAAGTGGTGAGGCTCGTGCTCATCAGCAAGGGGAAGGGAAATCCTGAATCGCCGTCTGCATACCGCCCGTTATGCATGTTAGACACGGCTGAGAAACGGCTAGAGAAACTCATCAAGGGAAGACTCACTGACGCGATTCGTGCTGCTGGGGACCTATCTCCTCGGCAGTGCGGCTTTAAAGCAGGACGTTCTACCATTGATGCAATTGCAGAGGCGGTGACCGTGGTCCAAAAGGCAGAGGCATATAGTCGCACCAAGCAACGGATCGTCCTGTTGGTGACACTCGACGTCAGGAACACCTTCAACTCCGGTAGATGGGTGGGTATACTGGATACGCTGAAAAACTCTTTTCAAGTTCCAGAATATCTAATGCGGCTTTTGAGGAACTACCTAAAGGGCTGAAGCCTGCTCTACGACACGACACTGGGCCAACGAAGGATGGAAATTACATCGGGTGTTGCCCAGGGATCTATCCTTGGTCCAGACTTGTAGAACGTGTCTTACGGCGGGCTTCTGAGACTTGAGATGCCAGATGAGTCGCGCTTGGTCGATAATGCGGATGATGTTGCGGCTCTGGCCGCTGGGCGCACCGTTGAACAGGCGCAACTTAGGCTAGGTATGCCAATGCGCCGAGTGAAGGACTGGATGACTGATCGCGGGCTGAGTTTAGCACTGGAGAAAACCGAAGTGGTCATCTTGACAAAAAAGAGAATCCCTAGAGTAAGGATGATCAGTATTGGAGACATACAAATCGAATCGAAGCCAGCGATGAAGTACCTGGTGCTACTGGTCGACTCGAAGATGAGTTTCTCTGAGCAAATCAGGGCAACGGCTGAGAAGGTTGCTTCGGGAATATCGACTCTGAATCGACTTATGGCCAATGTAGGGGGACCCAGCCCGTCAAGAAGACGCCTCTTGATGAGCGCTGTAGAGTCAGTGCTACTGTACGGAGCAGAAGTATCGGGAGATGCTCTCAGCAAGTAGGTATACCGAAAACGTTTGGCACAGGTACAGAGAAGAGGAGCACTGAGAATTGCATCTTCATATCCGACAGTCTCTGATTCGGCGGTGAAAGTTATTGCGGGCGTGATACCTGTCGACCTCCTTGCTAGAGAGCGCCACGATATTTACCTGCACCAAAACAAGAATGCGAGGGAGATGGTTGTCCGCGAGAAAACACAGCGCTCGCTCAACGATTGGCAACAGTCTTGGGTGAATTGCACGAAGGGAAGGTGGACTGCGCGTCTCATCCCGGATGTGAGACAGTAGCTAAATCGAAAGTATGGTGAGACTGACTTCTATCTGACCCAGCTTTTGAGCGGGCATGGGGGTTTTCAGTCTTACCTGCACAAGATTGGTAGGTCACGGTCCCCCGATTGTCGATTTTGCCCGGGAGAGGAAAACGATGCCTGCCACACACTTTTTGTGTGTCCAAAATGGGTCAGGCTGATAAGAGAACTCACTTCGGATAATATAGTCACGGGAATGTTCAAATCGGTTGACAAATGGAACCAGGTGACACATTATACTCGGGCAGTCCTAAAATATAAAAGGGACCCACAGCAGCCGGGGGCGGTGGGGCTGGGGGCTCGCTTGTCTGGCACTTCCTCTTCCCCTCTCTCCCCCCGCTAGGAAAGGGACTCCCCAGCTTGAAGGCGCCGCACGGCGTAACAAAACGAGACCTGACCCGAAGTAATGTGTCAAACGGTTCCAGGCTGGGTTCTCAGGTTAATAGGGGAGGTGTTTAGTGGGTATTCCAGTCACCTTCTTGCGAGCATGGGAGTCCCACACTCTGTGCATAAATGGCATTCACCTCCCTACCACAAAAAAAAATTGCTAAACAAAAACTTTCATACTCTTGAACCGTTCAGAGATTTGTGATATCTGATGAGCGTTCATTTGGGAAGCGTACTATTTTGTTTTCCAATGAATTTAAAATTTGCTAGAAAATCAATGGCGAATTTGATACAACCATGAGCTGTATGAAATTCTTGACGAACCGGAGGTCTCAACGAAAACAGTTCACCGCTGCTCAGATTTCGAAATTGGAGGACGCGGTCAATGCACCGAGACAGTTGGAGGCGCTATTTGCACGAAGCAAAGGCCCGTGAGGGGTTGTAGTGCTAAGAAGAAGAAAATGTAATATTTTATATAAATGGTAAAGTAGAATCTATTAAAGCAACTTTACAATAGTTTAGAAAAATTGTGAATCGTGCTATTTGTTTTGCTAGGAATTTGAAATTTATTGCAAAGTATGGGGTAAAAGTGAAAATTCTCACTAATTGTGGATCAAATTTCTTTTGTTGTAAATTTTCCGACCATTTGTATATAATTTTTAATTTATCACACAGAAATAAAATGGAAAGTTAAATTGTCAATCTCGGTCTTCCCATTTGTTTGAAACCCGGACGAGGTTTAGGACCCGCCACATTAGCTGGCCGCTCCACTCGTGAGCTAGCCATCGGATAAGCTCACCCCTTATTTGTGCGTTCTAGGTGCTCTTGAAGGGTAGAGTAGATTATGTGATTCCATCAACATAACTCTGAAACGTTGATCGTTTTCATTTGAGGGAAAAGTTCATGTGAATTATATTTGCATGAGTTTTTCATTCAAATGAAAAACATCTGGCCACGCCTACAATGGTTCTTGATCCGGATGGGGAGGTGCGAGGGGGCACCACTTTCAGCTGAATGCCCCACTCTTATTTGTGGGTCATAAGTATCGTCAATAAAGACGAAATATTCTCCAGTCGCATTTGTTTTCACCAGACCCAGTTTGTTGTTTGCTCTGGCAATCTTCTCCTTTAGTAGATTACCTCGGCCTCAACACCATCGGACCGAGTCGTGTTATCCACTAATTCATGAATGCGAAATTTTTTTGTAGTGGGCATCGCAATGCTAGCCTGCCAGCACATTCACGCGTCCTTAGACAAGGCCAATCTCGGCGAGCATCAACATTCTCGCTCGTCGAGGCAGCACACCATCGCTGTAGTTTTTCATGGACATTTCTATTCATTCATATCACTATAAACGGATGATATGTTCTACAACCACCTGAAAAGACTTTTTGACTGATTTCTCATAAACGATTGTAATGTTTTATAAATTTCTGGAGGTCCGTGTAGCACAGTAGCGATGAAATACTGCCTTATCAAGCTATGAAAATTAAGTTCAGCTGGAATGCCCATGCCTGGGGACGCATACACATGCTGGCAAAATATTTTCGCACTTACGAATACGTCAGTGACTGGAGTCAAAAAGGCAAACCTGATTGGCTGGTGAAAAAGGCGTCAATGGCTGAAGTAACCGGTCGAAAGGTATTACAAAGAAAGACTTGACGTCGAATTACTAATTAGCTGCGCGTGATATTTTAGATGATTTCATCCTTGCTGAGGACGGTCACGACCCACAAACAAGAGTGGGGCGTCGGGGTGGTGGTGGTGCCTCCGCGTACCCCTCCCAACCGGATCGAAATCCAAAAGTGCTGCCTTGGCCCATATCGGTTGTGGAAGGCCAAGCAACTCTGCGAGAGTACCAGTAACAACGGAAAAACGGATGGCTAGCTCAGGACTGGAGGAGCCAGTCAACTTGGCAGGTCCTATATCCGGCCGGTGTTCAAAATAGAATGACCGAATTCCCGAATTTAACTACTCATTCTCTTTATTATTTTATCAAATAACAAAATTATTAAAATTTTCTTACCGACCAACCATTTACAAAAATGATTATACCTTTACCCAATATTACGAAGGGATAAATTTTAGTGACAATTGCAATGTACTATAGAAAAAAAAGGTAGATGAATAAAATTTTAAACTAATAATTTATAATTTAAAAAAAATTTAAGAAAAATAATAACAATAACCAAAAGGGCATTTACCCACTCCATTCGACGAGCGCTCGTTCTTAGTTGGGGTAATGGGGCCTACAATCCTTAATTTTAGTTGATTGGATGAGATGTTATTCTGATTTATTTAGATAATTCCATAAGTCTATTGGAATGTCGGTTTCAGTTCCCCTGACTTCAATATTTTGCTCTTCTTTACACGGTCTTGGCAATCTACGAGTGTGGGTGCGCACATGAAATCATTCGTTTGGCCTTTTGAACCTTTTCCGAAAGCCAGTCATTAAAGCAAGCACTGAATTTTTATTTTTATTCATTGCAATCTTATCCAACATTACACTGGGCCCATCAAACCGAGCGAAAATCGCACAGGGGAAAATGTCGGTGGGAGTGTATACATTCGAGTGCCATGCCGAAAGTTCACAAGCTGTGGGAATCCCTTTACAGTACACGCCCTTCATTTCTAAGTTCTTACAAACAAGAAGAGTCATCCACTTCTCCACACAACGGTATCAGACGAACAATATCGCATTCAATTATCAAATTTCTTACACATAATACGCGCACTTTTTACTGCTTTATTATTTTTTCGGGAGCAAAATTTTGCAACCAGTGGAATTTTCTTCTCATGGGGGTAAAAATCACAATTAAGCTCCGTTTAGAGACGAAAGCATCTTTTAAAATAACTGAAATTTCTTTGGCACCTCGATCAGCCCAACTACTTCGCTCGGTTGCTGTATTCCAACTCCTATTGTCACCAAGCGCACCGCTACTCGTCATCGAAGAGATGAATGATTCATGCCCCGGAACGGGATCCCGTCCAAGTGAAATTCACAAAATCGCACAAAACGAGTTATCTCTTCATGATATGCTTGCTGGATTTGTCGCTGGCGTGGTAACGGTTTATTGGGTTGCAATTGGTATATTGGGACTACTTCGGCTCATTCGTTGTTGGAATATCTGAACGTTCGGAGTGATTGAAATTTGCATGTTTTGAAAGGAGGAATAGGAAGCTGTAGTAGAGTTAAGTTGCGATTGCGATTAAGATAAAGTATTGCAGTGGCCAATGGAGTCCATGAATGTTGAGCTGGTGTTGGACTTGTGTGTGTCATTATCGCTGAATATGATGATGAATGCGTCTGTGGATAGGAATTAACCCTATGGTTTGCATATTGCGAGGACATATCCACTGGTTGAGAAGGATAAGGATACACGCCGTTCCTTTGATTGGCAATATTTGCTGTCTGTTTTGCAGCATTTGGGTATTGATACTGTTGAGGTGTTGTTTGAATTGAATAACATCCGTCTTTTTCTATATCTTTAAATGTTTCAGCCATACGTATCGCGTTACAGGTGGTAATTGATTTATATAATACATTTACTACTATTGCTAATTCTACTTCACTCAGGTCTTTAACGTATCTTTCCAAGTGGTTTCTTCCACAGCCCCAAATAGAAAAAAATTTCCTTATAACGTTCTTTAATGCAATCTTCTCGTAATTTTGTCACCAATCTCGGAATACATCTGGGATAGAACTCGAATTTACTCATTTTATTTGGTAACAGAAACACTAATGAGTATAATGTAGGTAAAAGGGTATCTTGATCCATCTTTTCGACTCTGTCTAAGCAAAGCGAATTGATTACGTTCAGCACCTGGATGAATTTCTGAGGATCAACATTTGTCTCGTATGTATATGTGAAGATAATTAAGCGAGTAATTTATTCGATTGGAATATTTTGAATTGCCTTCCTGAAGCTGTTCACATCTAAAATGGGATTGTAGGTAGAATATTTAATTTTTTTGTGGAACCAATGGATCCGTCTTGCATTTCTCCAAAGAAATATGTTTGATAAATTTACAGATGAGAGTGCCATAAGAGAGAAAAATACAATAAATGGCTTTTTCATAGAGGTTTTCATACTTTTTCTTTTTATTATACGTTAAATTGTCTGTTCATGCTGGTGAAACAGATCTTGTTGTTTTCGCTGCTGGAGATGTTGCCTGTTTTGCAGATACTTTCATCAAATGTTTTCAAAACAGTATGATGAGCGTGATAGTGGCCCTGGAATTTGTTTTTTTTAATTGCTCGTAAAATCTTCAAATGATACGTACAAAGAGTGACTCTTTTTGAGCTGTAAGTACAATTTTGTATCAATAACTATAAGAATAGAAAAATAAATATATATTCCCCTCTGCACCCGGTTTAATGTTTGTTTTGCAGATAATAGTTATATTTTATCAACGTATAGGTGAGGAGAAATAATGTTGTATCGATGCTCATCATTAATTGTCCTTTTCGTGAAGATCCCTCGAGCACTTTGCCTAGTTAGACTGCTCGATTACTACAACCGGACCATAAGCTCTGATGACCGAGTCCACGAGTGAGAACTCGTCATCCCAGAAAGAGCCCCTGAAAAGAAAGAATCAGATCACTACCCTGTGGCTGGCATCAGAGTGAAGGAGCTTGCCATCATTCCGGATTTTATCCCGTAAACTGTGAAAAGAAAAGGCCAAAATTCTGTAAACTATGAAAAGAGAAGACCTAAATTTAGATCGTTAACGATTCATTTTACTCTTTAATATCCTTTTTAATATAAATTTGCAAAATTTTGTCTGGATTTTTTTTCTCTCCTTTTTTGTGAATGAAGTTAAACACAACCGACAACAACGATAATCCAACTGTTTACAGTCAAGCAGGTACTTGACAAATGCTGGGAGTTCAACATAGACGCACACCAGATTTTCGTTGACTTTAAGCAAGCATATGAAAGTACTAATCGAAACGTACTGTACCAAATAATGCTTTGCTTTGGTATCTCAGCCAAATTAGTCCATCTTACAAAAATGACAATGGCCTCGATGACTTCCCAGGTCCACATCAATAACCAACTCCCCGACGCCTTTGTCACAAATATCGGACTCAAGCAGGAAGATGGGCTGTCCCCATTGCTATTCAATTTGGCTCTGGAATATTGTATAGTATACCTATTGAAACAAAATTTACATTAATATACAAGTCGAGCCAAGTACTTGCCTATGCAAATAACATCAGCATTTTGTCATGGTCGTGAACAGCCGCTAAGGAACTTTTCCTGAAACTTGACAGTGGAACTTTAAATGGATCATTTCACCCTTTTTATATCAATTTAATGTAAATCTATACGATAATTTTTTGCTCTACAGTGAGCTTTCGTTGCGTTGTGCGGATATCGATCTCGTTTTCGGATGGCTCCGATAGCTTTTTAAATTACTTATGGAATTCTTTGAAGCTACATGATTGAGTTGCTTACTTTAATAATTTTTTCCTTAAAAATTATATGAGTAGAAAAATGTTAGAAGAAGGTGGTTTCGATGAGTGTACTTATTCTCATCGGGCCATCACTCTTATTAGATACTCACCGGTGATGGCGACCGCGATGCTTAGACGTGACTGAGTTATTTTTAATTTTTCTACTTATGCGAACTCAATTTGGTGGTCACCATCACCGGTGTGTATCTAATAAGAGTGATGGCCTGATAGGAATTAGTACACACGTCGAAACCACCTTCTTCTAACATTTTTCTTCTCTAATAATTTTTCAGAAAAAATTATTTAAAAAATATGCAACTCATTCATGTAGCTACAAAGAATTTCACAAGTAATCTGACAGTGAAGCAAAACTTGTAGGGCTACAAATCAATGTAAATAAAACAAAGTGTATGACACAATCAAGAAAAAATACTTCAAATACACAAAATATTACGCTTGGCGAATACAATGTGGGTAGGTGCCAAAATAACGAGAACCAGCAATAAAAGAGACGAAACACACCAAAGAATACAGCTCGCAAATAAAATATTTTATTCAGTTTTGACGAACTTGAAGACCAGCTGCATAAACAGGAAACCAAGCTCCAAGTATACAAATCTGGGATAAGACCTGTGTTATGCTATGGGTGTGAAAGATGGACCCTAACTCAAGCATACGCACACATTGAACACTTTCAAAAGTTGGATCCTGAGGCAAATAATTCGAGCAAAGCTAGATGGAAACCAATGGTGAATTCGATATAACCATGAGCTGTGTGAAATTTTTGACGAACTAGAGTTCTCAACGATTGTAAGACTCTGGAAGTTGCAATAAACTGGCCACATGAATCGTATGAACGATCAACGGATACCCAAAAAGGCGTAATAAAAGCAACCAAAAAGAAGCATTTATTTTTTTCGAATAAAATTGCGCCCTGAAAAAAATTTGTATACGTCAATCATCCTGCAATCCAGTCCTGGCCATCGCATATGGACGTTTTCCATTACGTAAATCGCAACACAAGTCTCTGTCCGGGATTGTCATTGAACACGTACATGGTGCGTTGGATGATAGTTATTACAGTTAGAGTTATTTTGGTTTAGTCTAAGTTTAAACTTTTTATTAAATTAACAGAAATCAACCAGGTAGTGCGTAGTATTTATGGATGTTCAAAATATCCATACAGGACTGCAGCGATGGTCTGCTGTCTCAGCGAGTGAAGATATTAATGCTCTCTGGAATTAGTCTTGTCTAAGGGACATGAATACGCTTGTGGTATCGTGGGGCCCACAACAAACAGTGTGAACTATAGGAAACGCGACTGACTGGACTCGATTAACGCGCGCAGAACGCGAGACAATTTCGTTCATACTCTGAGCACTTACGACCCCCACGAAGAGTGGGGCATCCAGTTGGAAGCGTTATTTTGTTAACTACATGCAGAACAAATATTTCATTTATAGAAAGTCAATGCGGTTTCTTTGTGTTCCTTTTTATGGTGTGCTCAAATCAATTAAGTTCTTCTCTTTTGCTTGGAATACTACATGATTATTTCATTTATATCATCTACGTATTTACTCGTTACAGATTTGATGCAGTCCTTTCAAATCCTTTAAATCGATCTTGAATGACAAGGAATTACATTCCAAAGTAGAAGATAGCATTTGGTAAAATTCGTAGTTTGTTTTTCTAGAGCTTATTTATTGGTGGTAATTAGGTCAGCGTTGATATTGAAAAATTTGTAAGATTAGTTCAAAAATTATGATAATTATGGAGTACAGGTATTGGGCTCCACACGATAATTTACTTAGTTTTGGAGAATAAATTTCGCAACAAAACGAGTTTTGTGAATATTAGTTTTAAATATAAGAAAAAAATATTTAAGGATCTTTTAGGCGCATAAAAAAATATGAATTGTTAAGTAACCCTTCTTGTTCCTTTCAGTAGTTCTTGTTCCTTTTCAGCAGGAAATGGAAGCGGAAGGTAAGTTGGCTGCCGAGGGAGTAGAGTGTTACAATCCGCGACTGATCGGTTTGAGTACACGGTGCCATAACTTGTGTTTGACATTTTTAATTCACGTAGAATATTTTGGTTAGAATTAGAGTAGCTTATGTCTGGCAACGTGTCGGTATTGAGATCTTGAACACGCAAATCCGACTTTGTTGCTACTGGTTTGTTGGAAGCCACGAAAACGCAGCGTTAAAGTGATGGCGAAATCATTCTACGGGAAATTTCGGAACGCGTTTTAAACCGGCTTTTGAACCGGGGCTGAAGGATTGTCATTGTGCTTTGTCTGCTCGCGTTACATCTGTGACGGAAATTCCTCTCCGAACTAGCTAGCCTGCAAGCAGCCACCTGGAGTAGACTAAGGTTGCCTGGACCAGTTGGCTTGTAGCATATAGTCCGTAGGCACGTAGCGACGAGAGGTTTCGATTTACAATCAAAAATCACGATGACGCTGAAAGAAGTAAAATTATTACAAAGGTATTCGTTGGGAGAACTGAAGGGCGGAGACGAAACCGAGGAAAAGTTGGTCTGATTCGATCGACACAATTCATTGCTGTTTGGGTTTTGGCATTGGAGGCCGCGGTCAATAGACCGAGATAGCGCTTTTTGCAAAAAAAATGAAGGCCCGAGAGAAGCTTCTTTGCAAAAAAAAAAATGAAGGCCCGAGAGAAACAAAAAAAATGAAGGCCCGAGAGAAGCTGTATTGCTACAACAAAGAAGATATACACACAACCATCTTCATATGAAAGCTTACGTCACTTGAAAGAAAAGTAAACAAGTAGAGTAGACAGAACGTCTCTCATATCAAACGGGTTTTGTACTCAATCTACGATCTGCAGGCACCAATAATGAATAAACTCCAGAAAATTTTTAGGGACACCTATAAAAAATTATACACTATTTGAAAGGAAAATAATTGTTACTCCATTTTAACTAGCCAACATTTCGTTGCAAATTTTATGAAAAGTGTAGTGGCTTTTTCGATGGAAAGCCCGAATAGTAGGAAAACCATCGATGGTTTTTTCTGTAATCAGAGAAATTTCAAATGGCTATAACTTCCGTACATATGATTTGGATTTAGAAACATACAGAATATAAGGTCCTTTTACAGTATAAATTATCAGTGAATTTAACGGTAACCATATGAACTTACTGGGAAAAATGATTTATTTATAAATCCTAATATTATTTTTAACATAGATGAATGGATTTCGACTTCTAAGGTATTTCTTAATGTTTAACCTATTGCCATGATTTTGTCACTTATCAAATTTATGCTTTCATCAAGAGTTAATGCCTGTGCTTTTGATCTTGAAGTTGAGGAAAAATAACACAAACTTAATCAATATTCTTATTTAAAGCTACTCCCATTTCATTTTCCGATTACTGATATTGCTCGTAGAATGAATTCTCAAAAATATTCATGATATATATCCTTCCTGAAACTTTAATACAAATCCTCGCGAACCCGTAGTGTCTGAGTTGATGGAAAGGGCATACTGTTTAATAGTAGTGCATTGCTGTTGTTGCAATACAGGAAAATTCAAACCACCATAACTTTGTTAAACTGTAGTGAATAGGTATTTCAAAGTCCGTAAAGGACTGCAGCGATGGTCTGCTGCCTCGGCGGAAGAAGATGTAAGTATCCGCCGAGAATGGCCTTGTCTGGGGACGCGTGAATGCGCTGGCAGGCTAGCATTGCGGTGTCGTGGGGCGGGTTCATTCCCCACCACAAGGACCCACTACAAAGAATTTCGCATTCACAAATTTCTGGGGTCGAACAAAAGCAAGGCGACCGAAGTCGCAAAAATTGTAGGCAACCATACCGAGAGAAAAAGACTTGTTCAGAGAACAAGTGAAACAAGTAAAAATGGGCGGAATTAGGGTAACTTCGTCTTTACCCGAAGAAGCTCATGGCCCACAAATGAGAGAGGGCAACCGGGTGGTGATGGAGCCCCCTCGCACCCGCCCAACCGGATCAAAATCCATTAATGTTGCAGTGGCCAGGTATTTCCCTTCTGAGTGGAAAACTCATACAACATAACTTGCATAAGCCTTCCCATCAGAGGAGAAGTACCCCGGAGACCAATTTATGCCATAGAATTATGTAATTCGATTACATAACCTATGTCGGAAATCTCTTTCCCGAAACTTAACATTTCATTCCCCTTCAATCTCATCGAATTTGGACCAAAACGGTGGAGCGATACGGAGACCGTTCACGCATCTTCTTTTCTCTACTTCGTAGCACGCTGCGAGCTCGACCAACCGTCGAGTTTTCCCCCGCGCCCCGCGCACCACTCTTCGAATGTCCAGATGCTCGCAGTGTGAGAGACTCCCTGTCTATGTGTGCATCCGCTCATGGGATGCATGGAATAGCAACCGGCGTCAAGTCGATTGTTCACTCATAAGAATTGTTACTAACAGTTTATGAGTATAAATGTATTTTTTTTCTTTTTTTGTATGTCTAGGCTTCCGATGACCTGAGTGAGAGAATGTGTGTTTTACATACTTTCTAGTCATAACAGGATTTTCTAGATGGAAATGATTTGCTGGTTGTGTAGTGAATTAGTAGATCTGGGCTATATTATGCATGAATTTTCTTTAACCCTTTGCCTGCGCCGAATTCGAGTCGAGCATTTTTATTTATATTTAATATATAAAATATAAAATATATAAATTTGACATAAAAATAAAATTTAAATTTTATATAAGATCATTAAATAATTTAAATATAAAATAATGAATTTAACAAACTGCTCTATTACTACAAAACGCTATTTGATCTTTTTGAAATTTTCACAGTTAATGAGTCTTAAAAATAGCCATATGGATCTAAAGGTACCTTCACGGTTTTATTCAAGAAAATGTAAAATTGATAAATCATACTATTACTAACCAACGTTAAACGAATTTCGACTTCTGAGGTATTTAACGTTATTGTGCTCATAAAGAAATACCTCCAGGATTTTTTTCAGATTTTCCGGTACAATCCGAGGGGAACACGCACGCAATTTTTACGTGTTTGAGGGAGCAGACGCGTTTCGACTCCTCTCAAGCATCTTCAGTGTTTAAAGAAAATGTGTGAATGACTATATATATGTAAATTTTCTGATTTAGCGTTATAATTTTTTTTTACCTGACTAATACTTTCCATATAAAAAATTCCTTTAGCCGTTTTCAGCGCAAGCTCTTTAAAAACTAAAACTCTTCTCAATTCATTCATTGAACAATTCATTTATTCGTCCACATAAACCATCAGCAATTCTATTATCTTTTTAACGAATCTTTCGCGAGACCAAGCACCAAGAAATCCCGTTATTATTGCATAATAAAACCATAATGAAAACAATATGTTCTCCAAAAAAAAATCAATTGTCTCGCGATAAGATTCCCCGCTTGCTGAACAATGATATCATTAGGTTCTCTCGATGGCTTTGTTGGCCAATTCGACTCCAACTCCACTTCACACTGAATTAGCAAAGCATGACGACAGCCGCGCTGATCTTTGCTTTTTCTTTAACTCTTTAATCTTTTCAAGTTTGAATATCATCGATGTTTGAATTGTCATCAAATTTTCTTGGAAAATCTGTGCCAATACAAAATGAGTCTTACGAGTTCTAACTAGAATATGCGAACAAACAGATCGCGGCCCCCCCATTTCCTGAATGAAGATAAGATTTGTTTGGTTTAATCATAAATGCCGGGGAGAACGAATCAACATTTTTATCACGCTACATTCGCGCGAACCCGACACAATTGCCTACATTAACATATATACCAGCGAAAAAAATCGAATTATATTGGGGAACCAAATAGGCATACCTTATTGCCGACAATAATCCTTTATGATTTTTCTTCACTGCCGGAATCCAGCGACTGTAAGCCAAGTAAATTCGCACTATCATTATAACTAAGAGAATTTGACCGATAAATTATTTACGACTTTTGTCAATTATATTAAATCACATCTAGGCCCAAGGGAAAGGACTCACAATTACTCATTCTTGATTGTTACGGCACCACTTTCAAATTGTGCTAATTAGACACACGTCTGACATCCTTAACTCTGACTGGAAACATCCTGAACAATCCCTTCCCTTAAGGGAACACGTTGGTGATTCTCAAGTTTAACTGCACAGTAAAGGTCCAATGCGGAAGCTGTCGGTAAATTATATCCGGCAGAATCGAGTTCATGTCACCGTTCCCGCGAGATCGCAGCTTCTCACAACCCATACCCAATTTCAAACTTACGCAATACACGCACAACAAAACCCAATTGAATTTCCCTCCTTGAACTGTAATGCCACTACCACTACCCGTTAGCGTACCATGCACAATCAGAAAATTGCTTCAAGGACACGAGCCGGGATGTAACTTTTCACTGGGATTTCGATGGTCGAAAGTGCTCCTAGATGTAAGGAAGCTAGCCTGGTTGAACACTTTCCTATTGCTCCGTACTGCACTCACGAGGGAATTCTATCGACCCCCAAACGATTTCAAAAATCCAACTTTTAACTAATTTTCGCTTGCCGGCGCGATTCTTGTGGTGTCCATCCAATGAAGATTGCATCCATACAATGGAGATTGCATTGCGGCAGTGCGATTCGTGGATAAGCTGCGTTATTAAGGCGTTGCCGTGTCCAAATTTTAATTGTAAATTTAAATTTTTTTGTTTGTTTGTTTTTATTTACAATTTAAAATGGGTCAGCATTATGATGGGTTCAAGCAGTTTGCTTAGGCGACTGCTTGATTACTACAGATATGCAGTAAAAAACGCATATTTGTGTACGTTAAATAAGTTTCGCTAGTTCAAATGGAGTAACAATGGTTTTTTTTACTTACATAAAATGGGATGGGCTGCGAAGAGCCCTCTACAGGGAGACGGGACAGCTCACCCCGGATTATATAGTCGCGGTGATGCTCGAATCGATTGAAAAATGGAACCAGGTCACACATTATGTTCGGGCAGGCCTAAAAGATCAAAGGGACTCACAGCAGCCGGGGTTGTCGGGGCTAGGGGATCGCTTGTCTCCTCTCTCGCTAGAAGAGGGATCCCCCAGCTTGAAGGTACCTCATGGCGTAACAAAACAAGACCTGGCCCGAAGTATGTGTCAAACGGTTCCAGGCTAGGTTCTCAGCTTGACAGGGGAGGTGCTTAGTGGTTAGTTCAGTTGCCTTCTTGCGAACATGGGAGTTCCACGCTTTATGCGTAAATGGGCATTCACCTTCCTACCACAAAAAAAAATTACGCATCTGCAATGCTTCAACAAAAAATTTGGAAAAGATTTGATAATTTGTCAATGGTTTTTTGGTGGAGATTTCAACATAAACTTTGCAGACGGTATAAATCTACCATTAATTGAATTTTTAGGTAATGAATTTGGTTTAACGATATCAAATGAACGCAATCTTAGCCAGCTAATGTGGCGGGACCTAAACCTCGTCCGGGTTTCAAACAAATGGGAAGACCGAGATTGACAATTTAACTTTCCATTTTATTTCTGTGTGATAAATTAAAAATTATATACAAATGGTCGAAAAATTTACAACAAAAGAAATTTGATCCACAATTAGTGAGAATCTTCACTTTTACCCCATACTTTGCAATAAATTTCAAATTCCTAGCAAAACAAATAGCACGATTCACAATTTTTCTAAACTATTGTAAAGTTGCTTTAATAGATTCTACTTTACCATTTATATAAAATATTACATTTTCTTCTTCTTAGCACTACAACCCCTCACGGGCCTTTGCTTCGTGCAAATAGCGCCTCCAACTGTCTCGGTGCATTGACCGCATCCTCCAATTTCGAAACCTGAGCAGCGGTGAACTGTTTTCGTTGAGACCTCCGGTTCGTCAAGAATTTCATACAGCTCATGGTTGTATCAAATTCACCATTGATTTTCTAGCAAATTTTAAATTCATTGGAAAACAAATTAGCACGCTTCACAATTCTTCTAAACTATTGTAATGGATGCTCATCAGATATCACAAATCTCTGAACGGTTTTTTTTGTGGTAGGAAGGTGAATGCCCATTTACGCATAAAGCGTGGAACTCCCATGTTCGCAAGAAGGCGACTGGACTAACCACTAAGCACCTCCCCTGTCAAGCTGAGAACCTAGCCTGAAACCGTTTGACACAAACTTCGGGCCAGGTCTTGTTTTGTTACGCCATGAGGTGCCTTCAAGCTGGGGGATTCCTCTTCTAGCGAGAGAGGAGACAAGCGATCCCCTAGCCCCGACAACCCCGGCTGCTGTGAGTCCCTTTTATCTTTTAGGCCTGCCCGAACATAATGTGTGACCTGGTTCCATTTTTCAACCGATTCGAGCATCACCGCGACTATATTATCCGGGGTGAGCTGTCCCGTCTCCCTGTAGAGGGTTCTTCGCAGCCTATCCCATTTTATGTACGCAAAAAAGTGTGGCAGGCATTGTCCTCTCCTGAACAAAACCGACAATCGGGGAATCGTGACCTACCTACGAGACCTTCGATTTAACCACGGTCTCACATCCGGGATGAGGCGTGTAGTCCACCTTCCTTTCGTGCAACTCACCCAAGACCGCTGCCAATCGTTGAGTGAGCGCTGTATCTCTTCGCGGAAAACCATCTCCCTCGTATCCTCGTTTAGACGCAGATGAATAGCGCGGTGCTCTCTAGCAAGGAGGCCGACAGGTATCACGCCAGCAATGACTATCACCGCCGAATCAGAGACTGTCGGATACGAAGATGCAACCCTCAGCGCTCCTCTTCTCTGTACCTGTGCCGGCGTTTTCGGTAAACCTCCTTATTGATAGCATCGCCCCATACCTCTGCTCCGTACAGTAGCACTGAACCTACAGCGCTCATCAAGAGGCGTCTTCTTGATGGGCTGGGTCCCCTATGTTGGCCATAAGTCGACTCAAAGCCGACACTCCCGAAGCAGCCTTCTCAGCCGTTGCCCTGATTTGCTCAGAGAAACTCATCTTCGAGTCGATCAGTAGCCCCAGGTACTTCATCGCTGGCTTCGATTCGACTTGTATGTCTCCAATACTGATCATCCTTACTCTAGGAATTCTCTTTTTTGTCAAGATGACCACTTCGGTTTTCTCCAGTGCTAGACTGAGCCTGCGAGCAGTCATCCAGTCTCTCACTTGGCGCATTAGCATACTTAGCCTAAGTTGCGCTTGTTCAACGATGCGTCCAGCGACCACAGCCGCAACATCATCCGCATAGCCGATCAAGCGCGACTCATCTGGCATCTTCAGTCTCAGAAGCCCGTCGTAAGACACATTCCACAGGTCTGGACCAAGGATAGATCCCTGAGCAGCCCTCGATGTAACCGCCATCTTTCGTAGGCCCTGTGTTGTGTCTTAGAGCAGGCTTCGGTCTTTCAGGTAGTCCCTCAAAAGCCGCATTAGATATTCTGGAATTTGAAAAGGATTTTCCAGCGTATCCAGAATATCCTGACGTTCCTGACGTCGAGTGTCACCAACAGCACGATCCGTCATTTGGTGTGACTATGTGCCTCTGCCTTTTGGACCGCGCTCACCACCTCTGCAATCGCATCGACAGTAGAACGTCCCCAGCAGCACGAATCGCGTCAGTAAGTCTTCCCTTGATGAGTTTCTCTAGCACTTTCCCAGCCGTGTCTAGCATGCATAACGGGCGGTATACACACGCCCTTCCTCCCTTCCTCTTACTGATCAGCACGAGCTTCGCCACCTTCCATCGTACCGGGAAAACCCCATCCCATAGGCAAGCGTTGAATGTGCTGAGCAGCAAGTTAGGACAATGGTGATAGACAAGCCGCAACACCTCAGCCGGAACACCATCTGGACCTGGAGCCTTCCTCGTTTTCAATGAAAGGACTGCCTCTTCCAGTTCCGGCTGTGTGCAGAATGGACACTCGACTGCTGTTTCATCATGGACAGCGTCAAAACGGAAGGGATGGGCGGGGAAGAGTGCCCGCACTAACTCATCCATCTTTTCCGCATTATGTATCCAAGGCTTTCGTAGAGCACCAAGCTTCCGCATAAATAGCTTGTAGCCAAGGCTCCACAGATCCTTGTTAACATTGTCCACTAGGTCTTGCCAGCAGCGAGCCTTGCTCTTGTTGATTAATTTGCGAAGGTATTTCTTGGCCGACTAATATGCTGCCACCCGGTTGCATGCCTCGTCCCGGCTCCGCGCACGTTGAGCCTCACGTCGAAGCTTGTGACACTCCCTGCGCTTTTCAGCGATATCAGTTGACCACCAGTACACTTGGGTTTGCCGTGCCGGGGTCTTCGACGGGGCATAGAAGCGCAGCAAGCAGTCGCAATGATGCCTATAGCAGAGTTCACCACGCCTTGAGCTGCCAGTTCTTCCGTCCTCTCCGAAGCCCCCTACAGCGGCTTGCCTGCTGTGAACACCTCGTCAAACCTCTCGACGTCCATCTTTGCGATGTTCCATCCAGTTGTAGAAAGCCGGGGGCACGGACGTCGGGAGACAACATCACTTATCTCAAGCAGAATGCACTGATGATCACTGGCTGAGTAGCCCTCTAATACTTTCCAATTGTGTCTCCTCCGTACTAAGGACTCCTAGGCGAATGTCACACCCGGTATGGTTCCCTCACAGCCAATACGGCAGAAGGTCGGCGTATTTCCGGAGTTTAGTACGACGAGGGCCGTCCTGGCCGCCATTTCCAGCATTCGTTTTCCTGCGGATCTGTTTGAGGCATTTGAAAGCTTTAGCGTTGAAGTCTTCCCCAACGAGCACCTTACCCTCTGCGTTCGAGACAGCACCCTCCAGAGCGTTAAGCTTGGCGTGGAAAGATGATATCGATTCGTTAGGCGTTAGGTACCCACTGAGCACCGAACCCACATGAAACCATCCCCCCCGTCCACAACTCTCAACCTGGAAATCACTGTTCCGAGTCCAGATGGCGGCAGTACCAGTTTCGTCAGGATACCACAATGCAGGACTTTTACCATGATGTTGCTCACTCAGCAGCAAGAAGTTGGCTTTCATGTCCCTCGCAAACTGCTCAAGCGGATTTTGTGCGGTTGATCTGCGGTGAAGGTTTAGCTGCAGGATGCGTGTCATCGAAGTTCAGATTTTGCCTTGGCTAGGGCTTCCTGGAAAACCCGGCTTTTTTCTGATCCCAAGACGTGCCCAGAATCATGTCTCGGATCAGCATCCTTGCAAAAAATACAGTGTGCCTCCTTCCCACACTCTTTTCTTTTATGTCCCATTTCACCGCATTTGTAGCATAGAGAACTGCTACCGGGTCCTTTGCATACTTATGTGGCGTGACCATAGCCAAGGCATTTGAAACATTGAAGAGGCGTTGCTCTTCGCCGTATCCTACAGACAACCCACCCTATTCTTACTTTGCCCTTGTTCAGGAATTGTTCGGCGTCCTTTTCGGTCAAGTCAACTATGGCCATGCGTTGTCCCCAGTTGTTTTCTGGTGTAAGTCTCGCTTTGATCCTTCCCACGGTAGGGAACTCCCTTTTGATGGCCTCTTCTACCTCGGTCAGATCCGTGACGCATTCAATATCTCTTATTATAGATAGTTGCCATCGGCTCGAGCGAGGCTATAGTTACACTTTTGCCGAGGGTTTTCCTTACTCCGTCGCTGAATGCTTCCTTACTGCCGGCCTCTGCTCCGAATTCGACCAGTATGTGGCCCGACCGCGTTGGTCATACTACTTTAATGGTAGTGTTGGTGTCTTCGGGCCTTACATTTCCCCTGATGTCCCACAGTACCTCCGCATAGGATCGGCCATCTTGGGGTTTTACGAGCATTGTCTGCTGCCGGGCTCTTCGTCGGGGCTTCTGTCTTTCCTGTTTTGCATCAGGTCTTTTTTCTTGCTGGGCGCCCGTGCGTACTTTACTTTCTGGCACTTTTTGAAAGAGTTTCTTTGCTACTTTCTTCGCTCCTTTTGTAAGCACTGTCTGGAACCCATGATCTGATGCCCATCAAGTGCCTCTTCCTTTCTTCTTTCATCTCGATCTCCTTCGATTGGGCTAGACGCCATTCTTTTATTGATTTTTAATGGTGCAGCTATCTGCATGTGGCCTTTGGATTTCGCCCCCAGCGCTTTTCTAGCCTTCTGCTCGTCTTCGGCCTTTAACCAGCTCCTCCGGTAATGCCCTATGTGATCTAGGAGCTCCTCTTGTTCAAGGAGCCCAATCTTTACTGCTTTGCTGATTTTTGGTTAGTCGCATGCAGATTTTATTCTTTTAAGAACATATCGCGCTTTTCGGAATAGCCTTTCTTCTTCGTGTCGCTGGGCGGCAATTGTACTTTGCGACCATATTTGGGAGAGGTTATCGCTTCGCGTTTTCGAATACAGTACTTCCGCCACATTTTCGACGTTGGCGATGCAATCACACAACGTCGCTTTATTTGTCTGGTCACTCGTTACCCCGTTGGCTTCAGAATGGTTCTTTATTATGTCGGTCGCTACGGTAACGACCGTAGCAGTGATCGTCAAATTCTCGACGCTCTTTATATTTTCTTCCACCGCTCGATTAACTGGAGCGTCCTGCAGAGTTTCCCGCTTTTCCTTAATAGGACGCTCTGGGGTTCGCGTAATTTTTTCGCTGCGCCCCAACGCCGCAGGAGTGTCAGTCTGGACCAGACTGTCTGCTAATCTCCGTTTTTCATCCGTCTTCACTGTCATTGTAGTATTCGTCGTTTTTGTCACCGTTAGTTGTGTCATTGATATTATTTTTTATTTCTTTTGGGTTTTTTTTTATCTTTTTTGAGTGTTTTTGGTTGCTCCAGTTTTATTGGGTCCCCCTCGGAGCCGCTATCTCCGTTCGTGTGTGTAGTCGCCTTTTTGGTCCCATGGTAATCTTTGCAGAGCAAGGAGGCCATGCAAGAGTTGGCACAAGCCCTTATGGGGACAACTGCTCAGAGCCAGACCAGCGCTAATTGGGAGTCCATCTCAACCGAACCTACACCACCAACCCAATAGTGCGAACTTCGAACGCACTCCGACGCCTGCCAAGGTTTTACCGGGTCGGAGACGGTATGATAGTTGAATTGGAGCCGTTCACACACGAGTGTCATCTCGGCGCTACTGTGCAAAGCAACTAGGTCCAAACCATCATATCCGCCAGCCCAGAGCATCAATTCCAGTTTGTTGTCCAAAGCGTAGTCCAGATCCAATCAGAGCGCCCCAACGTGAAGTTCCCAGGAGGGAACTTCACGTTGGGGCGGCGCTCCCCAAAGAATGCTAGCCTCCAAAAGTGCTCTTGTCGACCGGCATTCCCCCTGCGGGAATTTCTCCGAGTACGTGGGGGCGGAACTCCCCAAAGAATGCTAGCCTCCAAGTGTTCCTGTCGACCAGCATTCCCCCTGCGGGGGCAGATGCGTCATGAGAATAAATAAATTTTCATACAAGAAGTCTTGTATAGCACGCAATGACTTATCCGGAGAAATGTAAACAGAAACCATAATAATGAACCGACTATCACCAGAGTGGCAACGGCATATACACATATCGCCGATATCAGAAACAGCAGTGTTAAACATGTTGGTGTATTTCGCATGTACATTCATATAATTTGAGCAATAATGAACTGTGTCCATATTTTGATAAATAGCTACTCCTGCTGGACAATTATTTCTACTGAAATTCGCAATAAAGTTGAAATTCGGAATGTCAATTATTTCATCGTTACCCATATATAGTATACGAGTACGTCACTCATATATAGTATATACGAGTGGCGTGCTTCTTATACTATTTATATATACATTATATATCTCATGGCAGTGGTGACGGTGTCGCTATAAAATCTGACGTGAGTTCAATGGTTTTTGCCCATCCAAAAAGTGCCCAACGATAAATAGTATATACGCGTGCATCCTATACTTTTTTATATACTATACACAGTATAAATATGTATATCTCATGATAGCGGCAGAGCATATATACTAACTAGCATCTGCAATCGAGCTGTCAAAATGAAAAGAGAGGCAAATAAACGTGTAAAAGGTGGATTACAGTTTACCATGTGTGGGTTCAATTGCTTGCAAATTCAAGGTTTTGGTTACGATACATATGCACTTTCAGTCTAATTCTCTCTACTCTATAGCAGATATGCTCTGGTAGCGGTGACGGTGTCCTTATAAAATCTGACGCGAGTTTTAGTCGTTTTCTCAATAAGTGGCCGAGCGTTGTTGTATAGCAAAATTATATTGCCGTTCCTCTGGACGTCTTGCGACAATTTTTTCTTTAAGGGCTCGAATCAATTGCAATCGATCGATGGATCTTCCATGATGTTTCCATCGGTTTGAGTAGCTCATAATAAATCGTACTGTATCCACTTTTCATCTTCAGTCACGGTACAATGCAAAAAATATTTCCTTTTCTGCCGTTGAAGCAGCAGTTCATAAGTGAAAAAACGTCATTCGGTGTCACTCGGCTTTAACTCATGTGGGATCTAGTGTCCTTGCGTATGGATCATTATAAATGCTTTCCACCGTTTCGAAACGGTTGTCTTCTACTCGTAAAGATTTTGGAAGTTCAGCTAGGGTCTGACCTGGGTCTTCATTGCCTATTCCTCTAATTATTCGTCTTTAAACTTTTTCGGTACGCCAGAGCGTTATTTATCGGCAAGGTCAAAATCATTTGTCGAAACAAGATTCTGCATGTCGTTTCCCAAAGAGCATAATTATAGTGTCTCAACAAGAATTCAGTGTACATCTACTGTAAGCTTCTTTAATATGAAGTCGTGTAACAAATTTCCCTGCAAATTCTTTTTTCTCACTTAAAAGTCAACATTTTTTGTACTAAAAAGAAAAACCAAAATAAAAAAACAGCATGGCGGACTTTCATGCACTGAAGTTCAAGCTTACTTAAAGTACTTGATTGAAGATTCGTTATCATCAAAAACTACATGCACGTCGTCTTGGTAACGCGAACTGTTTGGAAATAGCGCGAAAATATCAAGATCATTGTAATCAAAACACCTTTATAAATTAAGAATGCGAAAAAAATCGCAAAATTTAATTATCGTTCGTAAAAATACTTTTCATAACTTCACAACTCATATTTGAAATTAATATCACTCAACCACATATACAAAATGTGTACCTATTGGAACGCTCGTTCCATTCGACTTTAAGTAGACTTCCTTCTTTTCCACATTTATATCGAGATTGCCTTCTTCAAGAGGCAGTTTGCCAGATTTATAATCATTAAATTTGGGTATTTTTCTAGGGCCTAAGATCGGATCGTCATACCTCCAAATTTTTAAGCCGACAGTATCTGCGTGCCAATAGATATTAAATTAAATATGATTCAATTTTATAAATAGATTATTTACCTTTCATTCCAATTATTTTTGCGACTTTTTCATAAAGACTTTTGACCGTATCGCCTTCTGATACTACAGTGTTAATAGAGAACAGCCCAGACCTTTCAGTAGGGTTTTGTAGAGAGATTGGTACATTGGGAAGAACAACGAACGAGATAAATGGAGCTCCTGGACGTACTTCCTCTCTGGTTTTCTCTGGTGCAGATGGATCATCCGTGTATTTAATATTAAGAGTCTCTATCTGTAATAAAGTGGAAATTTTAGTATTTGCATTAACGAAATTTAGCTAAGGTAATTACATCTAAGGTATTTTTCAAATATTCTAGATTATTGACTAGAACTTCTCGCTCGTCAAAGTCTAAAGTTTTCGCCATAGCAGCTTTGCCTTTTCCGTTAGGCGCTTCTACTTTTTCGCGAATCATTTGCGCGAAAGGCATTACACGCTTCATGTATTTCTTTAAAATTTCTTTCTTGCCTAGTTCAACTGAAATTGTTTTGTTGTCTGGCAAACCTTTGTTCTTCTCATACAACTCTAACATAGTGTCTAGAACGCAGCATTGCCACGCGGGATAGGTTTTTGCTACCCAAATAGTAGCTCCGCTTGGTTTTGAGTTAGGATCAGCGGCTTTTTCTTTTCCCCCTTTTCCTTTAACATGTAGTAAATTTTTCAAATTTAAACGGAAAGAATGGGCCGCTTCCATGAGATATTCGGAGCATAGAATATCGATTTCATTAATAGCACCAACTTCTGGCCAAACAGCATGTAAAATGCTTTGCTCGTTATCCAGCAGATTCCACACATGCTCGCAGACATGTGGACAAATCGGCGATAGCAACAAAGCCTGTCTTCGAATAAATTCGAATACTAAATCAACATGCATTCCCTCAGCACCACACAAATCACGGTATTTATCGCGAATAAGCTGCATTTCAAAGAAACCAGTTCGTAGTGCTTCTTTGAAAAGCATTTTTTTGTAATTATCATCAGTTTGTTTGGTTTTCAAATTCATTTCACTAATGAAAACCTTGTCATTGAATGTACTTGGCTTTCCTTTCCGAAGCAAAGTTTTCGACGCAATCATCTCTTTGACCCATTCAATGAAAGTGTACAGTCTAAGGATGCCAGCATCAGCTGTACTCTCTACAAAGTTAGCATCTTCAACGCTGTCACCTGAGTCAGCCAAGCACAAACGCATTCCATCTGCGCTGAATTTGTCGATAGCTTCATATAAACTCAAGAAATTACCATCTGATTTAGACATTTTGGCGGAATTCAGTAAAAGATGGCCATTTACTCGGACACTTCTTGGCCACTTAGATGGATCATTAGGCCATATGGCAATATGGTTATAAATAAAGAAGGTAAGATGGTTTTGAATTAAATCCTTTCCAGATACTCGCAGGTCAACTGGATACCAATATTCAAATTCACGACGCATGAGATCTAAATTTTCTTTCTTAATCTTCGTGGATTTTGGATATGGAGTTTCTTTGAAGAAAATGTAATCCCACACGTCATCCGTCATGTCCTGAAATAAATTTAAAGTTAACAACCTGAACAAATTCAATTACTTTTGTTGTCTACCTTGGCAGTTACTCCTAGTGGACTAGGTTTTTCTCCTTTGAAAGAACCTCCTTGCAACAAATGGACTACAGTGTAGAAAGCCATGTATATGGTCGAATCTGAAAGGGACTCTATCAACCACTGCTCGTCCCAGGGCAGTTTTGTGCCCAATCCATAAGTTCTAGAACAAGCATATTCGTGCAGCCAATTTAGACATGCCTCGAAATTATTTCTTGCTTCTTCGTGGTAGACTTCCATTTCGGACAAAGCTTTGAAAGCCTGTCCTTGCCATACAGGCTCACCGTAATTTAAATACCATTGATTGCAAAGTGCCACAACGCACTCATCCCCGGATCGCGACATAATCTTCTTTTCAGGTTCATAATAAATTTCAGCTTCATTTTGAGCGACTAGTTTTTTCTGTAAATCTTTCTTTACTTCTTGAACTTTCTTGCCAGCATATTCTCCAACTTGAAGAACGCCATCATAAAAGCCTTTCAAGTAGACCAATTCTTTCGCTTCAGCTAATTTGTCTTTATCATTCTGACTCTGAATTTTAAGTTTTTCATAAACCGAAACTGCACTTAAGTTTCCAAGACCTGGTACTTCTATAATCGGAATCGGCGTGTAAGGCAAAACCATTTCGTCCTTAATACCGTATTTTTCTCTAAACGCCTCCTTCTTCTGGAGATCAACTAGAGCGGCATAGTCATCCGGAGAATCGGATGGAACAGACGTAACCACGCCCGTACCTTTGTCTTCACGGATCGACAACATGGGAAGAGTATAAATGGTCTTGTGTGATGTAAGGGGCGCGCTTAATGGCAGTCCTAACAGTTGTTGGCCCGTTAGTTCAGCTAGAATCTCCACTTTCCCTTCAGCCGGCGTAAATCCTTGATAGCACATGTTTCGAGCTGCTCGATTGGTACAAATCCAAACTTCACTTGATTTATTAGTTTGGAACGCTATGTACTTTATGTCTGGATGGAGCCAACAGTTAGTTTGACCGTACATTGTTTCGGGACGGAGAGTTGCAGCTACAAGATAAATTGGCGACTTTATAGACCTGCAAATAAGAAAATAGGAACACTTTCTTACGGCCAAATGGAATCAATTCTACTTGAGTTGATCAGGCGTCTTGAGCAATTTCATCTTAATCAAAGTATACTCTTGAGGACCTACGCCTTCACCGGTTGATCTGTCATGATCCATACAGGGTTGGCCGTCTTTTGGAGAGTAGATGGTGTGACGTTTGCCATACATGATCTTTCCTCGACTTTTAAAATGGTTAAACTGCCAGCGTACGAACGAATCAAAGAAGGGATTTGCGTCGGTTGTGATGAATGTTCTCCGGAAGTCAGCCTTAAAAGCAAAGCAGATTTATAGTTGATATTTTTATATTCACTATGAATTATTCTTACATGTAGTCCTAATCGTTTGAGATCTGCGATAGCCAAAGGAGGAAAATATTCTAGCCAATGTTGTTCGTCAGCAAATGCCTTAATTTCATCGTCATTCAATCCAAGACTTTGCATGATTTGCCATTGATATTTCGCTGCACCAGTTTTTGCTACCGCTTTGCTTTTCTTACCTTTACTTTTGTCAACAGGAATTATTTCTTTTTCCTCTATGACTTTCTCCTCTTCTTCAGCAGGGAATACTGGCGGGCAGCCATACAATTCGATTTCACGTTTGAGTTTATCAGCACAAGCTTTAATCGGCATACCAGTGCAATGGAAGCCAAAAGGAAACAGAACACGTTTGCCTTTGAGACGTTGATAGCGAATGGCGAACTGTATGTGGTAGCGATGTTAGTTTTATGTAAACAAAAACAACCATTTTACTTACTTCCGCTTTCGATAAGGAGAACGTATGCCCCAAATGTAGACGGCCATTCATGTAAGGAAAGGGAAATGTAGCTAGGAACTTTTCATCAGGAGATTTTTTAGCTTCCTTTGGGGCATCATTTTCATACACCTTCTCTTTTTCCCATCGATCTTGCACATCCCGCTCGATGCGCTGAAGATACTCTACTTTAAAAGTACCCTTTCTTTCTACTGTTGCCTGGAAGATAAAAATGTTCGATAGGTTAGCAGTGATCACGAATTGAGTCTTGAATTAGATGTTCTTTGGAATTCGGATTGTTGGCGATAAGTGATTGTTTCTACATTCATCTCAAGGAACCGCTTAACTAGACTTAATCAAATGATATGAATAATACTCTATCATAGAACATTATTCTCAAGCATATTTTTCTCTTCAATCATCAAATTTTAAGATTGTAGCATTTTACTCTAGGAATTTAGGAAGCTTGTAGTAAGTGCTTTTTCGGTCACCAGAAAATAATGTCCATGAAACCAATTTCAATTTTTTTCGACCAGCCATTAACTCAAATTTCAAACCTTCATCTGGCAATGGCCAAATTGGGTGGACGTGGGCGACGTCACATACATGGAAAACACACTCTCGGGAACGCACCTGAAAGACGTGTCGGTGAGCCGCAAACGCACTCGACGTGGAGATTTGACAGTGGAGCGATCTGAATTTTCTGTACGTGGTTAATTTTGTGGCATTATCACTTTTCTTTTACTGGGATATTAGTCTATCGAGAACATTAATTTAACAACAACATGGATCGACGTATCTGTATTAATCGCCCCGCGAACTACTCGATAATTCAGCCAATGCACCCACTAAATTCGTCCACAACACGGAAGCTGTTTTGGCGGCAATATCATGTTTTGCCACAAACTTGTTGCATAACATGTGTAGCGATACCCAGCAGATATAGGTCAGCCCTACACCATTCCAATCAGCTGTAAGTGTTCAAATGACAGACATCTGCTATTACTCACCACTTGATGTCGTCAGTGTGCGGAGTGAAGCTCTGATGCTGAACGAGCACTTGACGTCAGGAATGTAGTGAATTGATTTCTGGAGAGGATCCTGGACCTTGTGGGAGCGCATGGGATTTGGTCCGTGAGGTGAGTGTAATTTGTGTCAAAATTCCATTATTTGTGTGAAAGATTGAAAAGCAGCATCGACTGAAGTGCAAATCGTGTGATCTTCCTGCCTACTGTCCACATTCGTCCGACTCAAATGCTACATTTATATTGAAGCGTGCTCTAGTCAAACGGCTAACATTCAAGCAACCGAAGATTTCCTGGTACAAGTATTAGCAATCAACCGCAAAAAGTGATAGTTACCCGACACACGTGGAAATGGGGCTGGCCCACGAGGGACGCAAGCCTGTGAATCTATTTATATAGGTTAGGTCGAGCAAATATCGTGCCGTATCTCCGAAGGCCTGAAGATTGCAAAAAACGAGTGAGTTATGGGAATTTGCTGAATCAAATTGTTGATTTCTTCTTCTTATTCAAAGATTCAGTATCAAGAGTTTATCGACATCGTATGCAATATGAACGGGAACAGTTTTCTAGTAAAATTGACGAGAAGGTTTCTGTTCTCGCTTCTTCACCGAAAATTTAAGGAAAGGAATGTTATCCTCCATCCACGATCTTAGACAATTCTTCTTCTTTTACTTTTATTTCTTCATCGTAAATTGAATAGATTCTAAAACAAATTCAAACATTCGAGAACCATTGCAAGATTTCTCCCATCCTTTTATTTATTCCAAGCATTCAAGCGTTCATTTGGATATAAAAATAAATATTATCTTTCTATTTGTTGGCCTAACAATGATTTCAATACCAAAAAGAAAATTATATTGATTATGTTTTGGACATTATTGAAAATGTTCCGTTTTTTTGATAATTGGAGATAATGTTGATGATTTCAAATTTTTTTCATTTAATTTTTCGAAACCAAAATTTTTAACTTGTTCGAAACAAGGACATCCTCATATAGTGAGGGATAATATTTTAGAGAACTGTTGTACGACGAACATAAGAAAGGTAGAACGTTCAATCGTACAGTCTGCTATACCCGTTAGAAATCGAAAAACACTAAATAACAGATATACTATACATAGAAATAAAAACGAAAGTATATTGCAATAGTTGTAATAAATTCATTTGAAAAGTGTTACTTTTGAGTTTTTTACGATAAACAATAAAGTCGAATCAAGATAATAATTTTAAACATGCAACAAGGAAACAATAGTTTGAAGAAGAATATTAAAAAATAAAGTAACTATAGTAATGCGAATTATAAGGAAGCAAATAACAATATTAAAAACACAACACGACTAATATTTATATATTACATATTGATTAAAATAGTATACAGAAAGAAAAAACATAGAATACATTGAATTATAAGGCCTTCAAAAAGTGATTTCGAGATTTTTGTTCTTGTTTTTTCAAATCACTGTATGTGTAACTCTCGCAAACTCAGTTTCAATGTATAGAGCTGATTTACTGTCACCTATTATTTTCCAAAAATTTCCAGCACAAAAGATATTTAAATTGCAAAAAAAAAAAAAACACTCCAAAAAAGTTTAAACTTGATAACTTGATACTGATCGGCAAATTCACTAACGAATGATAATCACAATATAATCACTTCAACATGCAACAGCTTGTAAAGGCTTAAAATAAGCACTCTGAATCATAACTAAAATATTTTTTCTTACAACTGAAAAAAAATAAATACATATTTTTAATTATATCGAGGGGGCACCGCTTCTACCTGGATGCCCCACTCTTAGTGGAGGTCGTAATTGTTCGGAGTAAGAACGTATTCGTCTCGCGTCCCGCGCTCGTTAATCGAGTTCAGTCAGTCGTGTTTTCTATAGTTCATTCCTTCGGTAGGTTACCTCGGCCTCGAAACCGTCAAGCCCATATATTATGTTCGAAAAATTCGTAAATGCGAACTTTGTTTCGGTGGGCCCTTGTGCTTGGGAAGAGGAACCCGCTCCACGACACCGCAACGCTAGCCTGCAAGCGCATTCATGCGTGTTCAGACAAGGCCAATTCCGGCGAGCATTAATATCTACGCTCGCTGAGGCAGCAGACCATCGCTGCAGTTCTGTACGGACATAGTGAACATCTTGAATGCAAATCAATGCGCAAAAGTGCGACAAAATTTTGTTCCTGCAGGGGGCCAGTCAAGACCTGAAACCTAATTGGAAGCTTTTCCACATTATGGCTGGTGAGGGAGTTCAGAACGGGTTCGACGTAAATCCTGGGTTCGATACCTCGGTGTTCATTTCGATCAGTATCTGTACTATACTGAACATGTCAAAATCATGCTCAGTAAAGCATGAAAAGTAGTAATGGCCCTTCGACGACGCTTTCATTCCAGATACATCGATCAAAAGGTTAAACTTATCTGTTCCAAGACTAAGAGTTTTCGAAAGGAAATGTGTTCGTGCATGTACTGGTTTAACAGAAAGCCTGAGACGGATTGCAAGCACGATATATCGAATAGAAGAATTTATCAAACTGCTAAAGTGACAAGAGTCGATGTTTTTATATTGAGACTTCTTCGGAGCGAAAACCCCTGGATTTTACAGCCATTCCACCCTACAGACGGGTCTATTGAGACTTGTCTCACTACTGGCTTCATTCCTTCTGAAGCATTCGTGTATTTGGACATGAATCGATGTTTTTGATTCTGGCGGTATCCCAATCATATATCACATATATAGAGTCCTAGCGATAAGAAAATAAAATATCATCCGAATTTGACTTCCCGAGACCAACAATTCTAATGGAGATACTCATTTGCTAGATTCGTTGAGGCTGGTCGAGCTGAGCTGGAGTGATCCAGGTATTGGTGGCTGATTGACAACGTCTAAAGTATTCGTGAATATTTTTTATTTTGTGTTTTCCGTTGCATAGTTTTTGAGGTTCAGCTCATTATTGCTACATATAGTGTTGTTGTTTGTATGTGTTAAAAATTAGGAATAGATTTGAATGTTTAGGATATGTATATGGTATGTTTATCATATTAGGTTTAGAGATAAGGTTTAATGTTTAGGCTAGAAATATTGTGATAGCATTTTTTAGTATAAGATAAAGTTTTTGAACCGGGTAACAAAAAACAGCCACGAGAAACCAATGTTATTAAATTACTTTTTATGGAATTGTTTGCAGCTACATATAAATGAGTTGCATATTTTGAATAATAATTTTTCTGAAAAATTATTAGAGAAGAAAAATGTTAGAAGAAGGTGGTTTCGACGTGTGCACTAATTCTCCTCAGGCCATCACTCTTAGATACACACCGGTGACGGCGACCACCTTGCTCAGAGGTGAGGGAGTTAAATTTTTAATTTTTCTACTTATGCAAACTCAATATGTTTTTGTATCTGCAAGTTATATTCAAGGTAAATTTCTCTTGTAAGTACTTGTATTAGCTAAACTTTTTTCAATTGGACCATTTCACCCTTTTCACATCAACTCAATGTAAATCTATACGACAAATTTGCTTTACATTTGAAGCTTATCTAACGTCGCGCGGATATCGATAAGCTTCAAATGTAGAGCAAATTTGTCGTATAGATTTACATTAAGTTGATGTGAAAAGGGTGAAATGATCCAATTGAAAAAAGTTTAGCTAATACAATGTTATTAGTTTCAAGCGAACCGCTATAAGCAGATTAATATATAGCGACAAGATTAGGAAAATAGGCAGGAATTGAAGCAACAATAAGCAGCAAGATAGCAAAGCTGAAAGCAATACTCGGATCCATAAAAGACCAACTAAAAGAAAACGAAAAAAGCGGCATATATGAACTTACGTGCAACGAATGCGAAATGAAGTGCATAGGGCAGACAAAGAGACCGATAGCAGCAACGAGAGTCCAGGAATATCTAAGGAAAGCGAAAGTGGCCATAAGAAGGTAATAGAAGAATCAAAAATCCTCGGTAGCACGACACATTGTCAGCGAAGGGCATCTAATTACAAGCGATCGCGCAAAACTTGACGTTTACGAAAGCCTGTACATAGCTAGAATTGAGGATGATAATAGGATCAACCACGACATGGATTCTCCTTTAGAAGCATATGAGTTACCACGAATTAATGTATTAAAAAGTCTAGAAGAGAAGATTTTTCATTTGTTTGTACATCGTTTGAGTGAAAAAGTCGATATTAAATGTTCATCGAAAATTTAAAGTCTGGAAATTTTAGGATTGCTGTTAATTTTTATTTAAGTTGCTCAGATATAACCAGTTTTGAAAAAGCTAGATTGAATAAAGAAGCAGATTTATTAATGTACTCTAAAGATTGAAATCAAATGATGATGACTTCGAGGTCAAAACGAGTAAAACGTCGGTACTGATATTACTTGTATGTTTGGATGTTTTAATGGTTTTAAATGACATTGGTTTATATAATACTGGAGGTAAGTGAAAAAATAAAATTCAGGGGAAATGTACGAAATTTCTCTGCCGTACTTGGTTGCATTTGCATTTCGTATTTCATAGTGATTCATTAATTTTTGTGCGAGGTAGGTTAGTGTTATCGAAGATATTTTTATTTAAAATTGTGCGGAATTGTGCCTTGTATATTGTTCTGAACTTTTAACCTTTGCATTGGAAAGTGGAGAGAGAAGTGGTGTCCTCTTTGATTCTTCAACGAAAACAAGTTGGGTAAACAGACCTACGCTCATGTCAGAAGGGTTTTGTATCCAACTTCTCGGAAATGCAGTCACCAGCAATGAATAACGTCAAGAAATATGTCAAAGAGATGTGCACGTTCAAAGGAAAATTTTTCTATTTTCAACGGTCGTCATTTTGTTGCAAACCAACAAAAATCGCTCAAATCATGAATTCTCAAAAATATTAATGTTATTGACCTTATTGGAAAATTTCAAGAAGATCAAGTCAAAACTGCAGAGACTGATGGATGGAAAGTCCATAAAATACCAAAATCATGTGTCATTGTTTTTGTAATTGGAGAAATTTCAAACGGCTATAACTTCCGTGTATATCATTCGATTTTCACCAAACTAACAAAGTTTATACAAGGTGGGCCAGAAAGGCGTACGATTTTAAAAACACTCTTGCGTTTGAAGCTTTAGAGAGGGGACTGCGCGGGTGGTGGGGTTAAGTAGCTCGGTTCTCGGAAATTTAGTCGCGATGGATCACTTCGCCGGAGCGCAACGTGCATTCTGCGTTAAACATTATTACAAAAATCACAATTCGTGCGCTATTGTTCGGCGTTTATTTCGGCGTGAGTTTGGATTACATGACCTAAATCAGTGTCCGAAAGAAAGTGTGATTCGATCGTGGGTCAGAAAGTTCGAAGAGACTGGTTCGACTCTCAAACAGAAGCCTGCAGGACGCCCAAGGTCAACAAGAACGGAATTATCGGACCCTACTTCTTCGAAAAGACAAGGCCAATCTGTCACTGTAAATTCTGACCGATACATAGCCATGTTAAGGGATTTTTTCTTTCCACAACTGCAACAATTTGAAACCTATAATCGTGTGACATGGTTTCAACAAGATGACGCGACATGCCATACAGCTAATGCCTCTTTGGCGGTCGTAAACGAGATGTTTGCTGGGAAACTGATATCGCGCCGAGGTGACATTGCATGGCCTCCTAGAAGTCCGGATCTGACGCCACCGGACTTTTTTTTGTGGGGATACCTAAAAAGTAGAGTCTACACCAATAACCCAGCCACGATTAACCAGTTGAAAACCAATATCCGGGAAGAAATGGCAGCTATTCCCCGTGCAATGTGCCAGCGAGTTTTTACCAATTTGAGGGTCAGATTCGAAGAATGTTTGCAGCGGGATGGTGCACACCTGGATGACGTTATTTTTAAGAAATGAATTTCCCAGATGTCAATTTTTATAGAAATAAAAATTTGTATGTGAATTGTACTCAGTTTTTTTTAATGATTTTTTCAAATTCGCAATTCTTTCTGGCCCACCCTGTAGGACCCCTTAGTAGGACTACGTAAATATCGAATTTCGTTCAGTTTAAGGGTACCGATGCGATTTTATTAGCGAAAATGTGAAATTCGAATATACTATTATTAACAAAGTTGAGCGAATTTCGGCTTCGAAGGTATTTGTTGTTGTTGTACTCATAAACACCTACTTCCATAATTTTTTTCAGATTTTTCGGATCACAGGTGTCCAATCGCGAGGGGGGGGGGACACAAATTTTTCGTGTATTTCCCTTCCCTGCGCGTCCTTCGAAGCAAAAAGTATCAAATTAAGACCTGTTTTGAAAAGTTCTCATCAAGACCTTTCATTTGATACCCATATCGGCTACCTTTGATGAAATTTTTTTTCTCGGGGGCCACTCCCCTATATGGGGAGACCCCCCCTTAAATACCTTATAAAATTTTTTGTAGTTGAACTTTGAAGAGAGCATCACTTTACACCTGTATACCAAATTTGATGTTTCAAGCTAAAGTAGTTTGCGAGAAAAAGTGCTGTGACACACGGACGGACGGACGGACGGACGGACGGACGCACGGACAGACAGGTCGCGAAACTAGTAGGGTTTTGTAAAATTATTTTGCAAAACCCTAAAAATGAAGTCTAAGGGACGTATGACAGAGATCATAAAGAAGATTCGTCTCTCTAGCCATGAAGAAGGGCCAGCATGTAATTGCAGGCAGTGTTTCGATAAAGTAACTATTGAATCGAGGCATAGTGTTTTAATGAATTTTAATACGCTATCTTCTTACGACGCTCAGAAAAGTTATCTCTGTGGTCTCATATCCGTGTTGTCTGTGAATAGACCTCATCAACATTTTGTCAAGGCCGTTAACAACTTCAAAGAACTTTTCCTGAAACTCGACAGCGAAGTATAAATAGTAGGGCTATAAATCAATGAAAATAAAACAAAGCTCATGACGCAATTGAGGAAAAATACCTCAAGTGCAAAAAATATGACATTTGGCGAATACAGTATCGAAAATGTGAGCGACTTGTAATGAATCATGCGACGCCGCTGGTGACCACTACCGTCACACTTTGCTGCTAGGTGGCTTGTCATTTTGCGTTGGTTGCGACCAGTGCACATCCCACGTCTATTTTATCGTGGGATGCCAACAGAATTTTGACAGCCACATGGCAGCTGTGTGGAGTAGTGAGTGCCGGTGAAAAGTGACCAATGGTGCAGACATATCTCGTGAACAAAGTGAGTATTAAGTTTTTCTCGAGGAAGGAATAAGTTTTCAACATAACTAAAGCTTCCGTAGGGAATCGTCACGCAACATTAGCAAGACTAAATACTACAGAACCTATAGCGTGCCCATTTACTTTCCGTTCGTACGGTATGTCACGATCTACATGAAGCACCGTTGAGATATTTCAGTTACTCCACCGTGTCAAGTCACAGCTAGGTAGCGCTCGTCAACAAAAGACAACAGTGCACTAGTGCACCAAGATAACGACAGGCTACGTACTGATTTGATTCGAGGACTAGATAAGGTTAAGAAAGTACGCTCTCACTCAGCCGATGTGGGGACTTGTTCGTGGCGCTAGTTCCGGTTTAAGTTGTACTTTTCGCGCTTAACAGAAGCGCTAGGCACGACGTCTTCTACGCTCGAATCTAAAATAAACAACTGACGGCACAGCCAAAATTCGATTCTCAGATCTCCACCATTCGTTTTCACTTACACGAAGAACCAGCAACGCGGCTAATTTACAAAGCGACCGGTAGCAACCAGACTAAATCATATTTTGCTGTTCACCATTATAAATCCATTTTTATCCAATTACAGTGGACGTTCTACACAAGATTTGCCACCCACACGGCCAAGTGCAGAGAATTGTAATCTTCAAAAAGAATGGAGTACAAACGATGGTTGAATTCGACAGTCTTGAATCAGCACAAGAGTACGTGACAATTTACATGGAGCAACATATATTCAGGATGTCGCACTTTGAAAATTGAATATGCAAAGCCCGAAAAACTTAACGGATACAAAGAATGATTCAGATACAAGTTGGGATTACACTTTATCCACAGCTGCCAAAGAATTGAGCAATGGTCGTACTCCACTATTACAGGAGCCAAGTTACGGCGGTCATCCACGGCCATATAGTGAGTACCAAACATAGAAAATAAACATCACACAAACATGCATACACATAAACTATACATCTAAAACGTGTTAATCAAAATTGACGAGTTTTTTTTTCAAAATTTTAATGTTTCCGACTTATTCGTTTTAAAAGAATTGGTTGAAAGACTAAACCAGAAAGAACCTTAGATTCAGTAACACAAACTAAAGGTCCCAAATAAGTCAGTTTTATTTATGGCAGCAGTATGAAATTTGAGCCTTTTGTTCGCAACATTGATCATTGATGATAGGAAATACATGAGTACAACTTGATTTCCAAAAGAGACCTTAATTGAAATTTCAATTTTGCTAACATTCGCTCGTTCTAATTAAGAAGCAATATCAAATATCTAGAATTCTAGATTCATCCCAACGAAATAGGAAACGATTCTAATTGCATTTGGCTAACGTATTCTAATTCATCATCGATCGTTTGATGAGGATCTTACAAAAGAACTATTTATATAGCTGCTTTCACTATAAACTTAACTGAAAAATAAGTTTTAAACAATTCAGGTCATACTTGAATTTCCCTGCATTCATTCCATCATGTTATAAATGAAGTGTCCATAACTAATAACATATTATATAAAAGGTGAGGGAATAATAACAACAAAAAAAATATATATTCACGATGAGAATTTAGTCTTTCACATAAATGTTGGAAGTGCGCAATTCCCACTATTCCTACGTAAATTTTGTCTCATTTTCTTTTAAAAAAACACAGAAAACAACAAAAAGAACATTAAACAAAAAAACATAATGTGATGTTGCATAATATAATATTAAATTGCATATTAATATTCGAAGAGACAATGTTAATGTTTTATATATAAATAATGATTCAACTATTATTTAATTTTAATGTATTATTTTTTTTTAAATTCTCCGTGTATATATTTATCAATATTACGAATAATTTCTTACTTAGGTGTATATTTATCTATCACGTTAATATTAATTAAACGTAATTATATTACATTGATGAAGTTAAAAAGAAGATAATTAATCTTAAGTGAATAATATGACGTAAAAAACTCAGAATAAGGTCATCAGATCATGAAGCAAATATAAATAGATAGTAAAGGATTCGGTTTGGGGAATAGTGTGGCTAAAATAACGTTTAAACTCCAATTGGTATAAAAAGATGAATTAAGTAATGAAAATAAATCAGACCATTTCATGACAAGAAAAATTCAAAAAAATTACAATTTTGTTTCAAAAAGATAGATTTCACGTTTTTATTTGGTCTCTTAAATATAATGTATTTTTCTGTAATTTGAATTAAAAGGTATATTCAATTTTGAGTTTTAGCATCTATGAACGATTTATTTGAGCTGGGCTCTATTTCACCAAGCCAATTCTTACATACATTCAGGATCATGCTAACAATACTAGCAACCATTAACTAACATTTAACTGTTATGCATAACAACAGAAAACGTATACGTTTCACACTTTAAAACACAACCAATAATGGATTGTTTTTTTTTTCGATTCAATGTATGTTTTTATTGAACAATCGATTCCTATTCTCATGAGTTATAGAAGGGTAGACGGCAACTCATGCATGTATATATACCTAAATATTAATGAATGTGATTTGAGAGAATTTTTACATGATACCAGTAGATAATTTTTAAACTTTGATAATTCAGTTGGAAAGAATTATAATTTTAAAACTATTTTCTCCGGATTTCTCTTTAAAGAATAAAAAAAATAAAGACGAAAATGAATTGCTAAACACTAACAACGACTTTCCTTTCCAGTAGTTCTGCTTTTCAGCGGGAAATGAGGTGCAGGGTAAGTATGCCGTCGCGAGAGTAGGGTTTGAGAAAATCCGCTGAAGTCGGTTTCGCGTTGCGCGCGGTACGCGGTACCTTAGTTGTTTTTGATTTTTCTTTAACGTAGCTTTCGTCGGGTTGAGTTAACGTAGTATACTTTTCGGTACCGCGTTGGGAATTCGGGAACGCGAAATAAAAATTAGATTTTGTTCTTTTGATTGGTCATAGGAAGAAATACGGAGTAACGTAGAATAGGTTTCCTCTCCGTATGGTTTTGTTTTGTAACGCGTTTGAAAACGGGCGTGTATAGGTGGCTGAAATATGTAAATGAGCGTAACCCATTCGGAGACCCGCGACCGAAATCCTCTCCGATCTAGCTGGCCGACAAGCAGCCACCGCGTGAATGGGTTACGGTGCACGGAGTGGTTGACCGGTTGGTACCATCCGTTGGCACTACTCAGACTTAACGTCTAGAACCGATGAGAGGTCGGTTCCGCGTTCGGACGTAAACTTATAAATCATTAGAGACTTGTGTATTTAAGCGCCAAAATAACGAGAACCAAAAATGAAAGAGACGAAATGCGCAGAAGAATATAATTCGCAAATGAAATATATTTTTTCAGCTTTGACGATCTTGAAGAAGAAAACAAAGCTCCAAGTATACAAATCTGTGATAAAACCTGTGTTATGCTATGGGTGTGAAATATGGACCCTAACCCAAGCAACCGCAAATATATTGTTCGCCTTTGAGCGACGGGACTTGAGACGAATAATCAGAGCGAAACTTGACGGAGACCAATGGCGAATTTGATACAACCATAAGCTGTACGAAATTTTTGACGAGCCGGATGTCTGAACGATTGTACGACTGCAGAAGCTACAATGGGCTGCGCACATGAAACGTATGGACGAACAACGAATACCCAAAAAAGTATTCGTTGGGAGAACTGAAGGCCGGAGACCAGTGGGGAAACCGAGGAAACGCTGGTCTGACTCGGTCGACGATGACAGTTCATCGTTGCTCGGATTTCGAATTTGGCAGACGCGGTCAACGGACCAAGACAGTTGGAGGGGCTCTTTGCAGGAAGCCAAAGCTCGAGAGGGGTTGTAGTGCTACGAAGATGAAGAAGAGATTTTATAAGATATAAATAAAGTGCTAGGCAAGCTAATTTTCTGCTTTTAATTTAAACGAAAATAATTAGCGATAATTCAAATTATTATTTATGTCGATGAGCCCCTTTTATTCGTGTATTCTTCATTTCTGAGTTCCATAAGATTATCGTCAAAATTGAATAAAATATTTTTATTTGCGAGCTGTATCTTCGGCGTATTTCGTCTCTTTTATTACCAGTCTTCGTTATTTTGGCGCCTAGATACACAAATACGCCTACATTTTGGATACTGTATACGCCAAGTGTGATATTTTGTGTATTTGAGGTATTTTTTCTCGACTGCGTCATGAGCTTTGTTTTATTTTCATTGATTTGTAGCCGTACTAGTTTTGCTTCGCTGTCGAGTTTCAGGAAGAGTTGTTTAGCAATTGTTAATGACCGTGACAAAATGTGGAAGTCGTCTACATAGGCTACTACTTGGCTCCACTTTTATAGTAATGTACCTCCTGTATCGACAGGTGAATAGCAATGGGACCAGCCCATCTCCCTATTTTCCATGATTTCAATTTAATGAGTACTTTTTATGGCAATGATTTGCAGCAAGTTGCTCCAATACCTAACCAAAACAGTAATTGGTTAGACCTTATTTTTACTAATTCATGTGACAAGGTAGTGGATTATCAGACTGTTGCACCTTTTTCGTTATACACTGCATCACTCCGCTTTTTCTTTTGAATTTTCCACTCCTGATAAAACGAATTCTATTTCATACAATGCTACAATTGTATTTGACTTTCAAAGTGCTGATTTCTATAGCATTAACAATTTGCTATCCACATTCAACTGGACTTGTACTCTTTCAATGCTAGACGTAAACAGTGCTCTATGTACTATGTACTTTTTACCTAATAATTTTTGACACCATTGAAAAATTAGTACCTAAAATAAAAAAAGGATCAGCTTTCCGAACCCTGGCTAGATAATGACCTCAGGTCTTTACGAAACCAAAGAAATAAGTTGTTCAAAATTATAAAAAGGACAAAAAATACAAGTAACGATGATTTCGTAGCAAATATCATGAACTTGTCAGTGAATTCAAAATTAAATCTCGAGAAGCGTATGAATCGTACGTTAACGCTGTTGGTCAAAATATTATACACGACCCTAAAAAGTTTCATGGTTTCATGGCTCTGAGTCGACTTATGGCCAACGTAGGGGGACCCAGCCCATCATACTATACGGAGCAGAAGTATGGGGCGACGCTCTCAGCACTGAGGACTGCATTTGCACGAAGGAAAGGTGGACTACGCGCCTCATCCCGGATGTGAGACCGTGGCTAAATCGAAGGCATGGTGGGACTTTCTATCTGACTCGACTTTTGAGTGGACATGGGTTTTTTTCAGTCTTACCGGCATAAGATTGGTAAGTAACGGTCCCCCGATTATCGGTTTTGCCCAGGAGAGGAGGACAATGCCTGCCACATATTTTTTCGCGTGCCCAAAATGGATCAGGCTGCGAAGGGACTTCTACAGGGAGACGGGAGAGCTCACCCCGGATAATATAGTTGTGGTGATGCTCGAATCGGTTGACAAATGGAACCAGGTCGCACATTATGCTCAGGCAGTCCTAAAATATAAAAGGGACTCACAGCAGCCGGGAGGGTTGGGGCTGGGGGATCGCTTTTCTGGCACTTCCTCTTCCCCTCTCGCCTCCAGTTAGGAAAGGGATCCCCCAGCTTGAAGGCGCCTAACGGTGTAACAAAACGAGACCTGGCCCAATGTAGTGTGTCAAACGGTTTCAGGCTGGGTTCTCAGGTTGACGGGAGATGTTTAGTGGGTAGTAGTAATTTGTATGATTAACAATCATTACCGAAGTTGTAGTCGGTGCTCCTCCTGGCGATTAAAATCATACGTTGAAATTCCGGAGAGTACCGAATCTGCTCTGTGAGAATGATCGGAACTCTTAGCTTCCAATACAGTTATAGCATTTCTGATGGGTACTTTTGCAGTCCTTTAGTTCATGCTTTCCTCTACATTTCACACATATTTGCTCCACTTCAAATTTCGATGTTTTGTGGTTGTAGTTTTGGCATTTAAAATACTTCGTTATGTTTGAGTCTTATTTCACAAAATATGATCCATAATCTATATTGACGTATATATTTACAAACCTTTTATACATGCTCTTATTTACCTGGATCGTGTGCAACCACTTTCCATTTTCTGCCCGCCTAGCATGTACGAATTCCATTTCATCCCTCTCTCCCATATGGGGTTTAATGATTGGATTTCATTAGTTAGTTCCCCATTTGTATATAAATTGGTTTTCTAGACTTCAGCAACAGAGATAAAATAGCCCGTTTCAATTCATTCTTTTCGATGGCTTTTCTTTCAAGGTGTAGAAAGTTAATTTCGCATTTAAATTGTAGTCATTCATAGGCACGATTGAGTTGGGTCGCCGTTTGTTCTTATTTAGGTTACGAAATTTGTGTGAAATACATGTTTGGAAGCTGACTCATTTTTGTTCGACTATGCTGAAAAGAGCTTCGTTGCCTCTAGAGTTTCAACATATACCTGTATCTTACATCAAATGACTGAATTTGATAAAATTAAACAAAATTTTCAGAGACTAATCACTACCAATTTTACAGCTAAGGATGGTTGCAATCTTCTAAAGTTTATTAAGTGACTTTTATCAGTATCACATGTAAACTTAAAAATCTTATTGGAATTTCCATCGAATTCACTTTTCGTGTACGAAAGGAAGAAGTAAATTATTACATTCGTTTCACGTCACCCGTTTTTTTTACGCTTTAACAATTTTCATTGATTTCCATTAGTAATCAACGCAGGGCTTAAACAATATAAACGTAAATATTTTGACCTTATAACCACTCCGATAAGCACCAGGTTCAATGCTCAAATCAATTGAAAGTGACAATTTACCTATAGAGCATTGATTCTTCGATAAAACAAATGCAACAAAATCATGTGCATATCAGCGATTGTATTTCAATAGTATCACAAAATATAACAAAACAATTCGTTTTCATTCATACTTTACACGTAAACTATGATCTCAGTAACACTTCATTTGCCAGCCGGAGCATTTGTATTGCATCATTGTAAACAAATTAAACTATGTCTTAAATAAGACATTTAACTTACCATTTTACGATTTGGTTTTCTTTTAACGACAGCCTGAAATATTTATTTGTTCGAGATTGTTTTAAATAGATTATCTCAAACACTTCAAAATGAAAACGCGGCAGACAACGTGGTCCACTTTATCGAGTTGACTTTCAGTAAGACAGCTGTCAATATAAATGTCAAATAAGAATGTACTCCAACTGGAACGACATAAAAGTGGGGTAAATTCCAACTGAAGACAACATTGAAATGCAGGTAGCGCTTGTGATGACTATTTTCGGAATGCCGATCCCGTTAATTGTGCATGAATAAATTTAGCAGCTGTTTTTGACAGTAGTCGAAGAGAAATTGTTACCGGCTGTAATTCTTGTGGCTATCTCGAAAGTTCGTGATTATTTTCAACGCAGAGAAAAGGTAGAAATAATTGAGTCAAGATGTCTTATATGCTTCCACATTTACACAATGGATGGCAAGTTGACCAGGCTATTCTTTCCGAAGAGGATCGAGTTGTGGTAAGTCTGAATGATTTTTAGTGCCCTCAAGTTTTAACCCTCAACTAGATTTGGGTTCAAAGAATACCCCAACAAGTATTTATTGTTGTAATTTTAAACTATTTGACTTACAGGCCTACTACATAATCCCATAAAATTAAATGCTTCAATGGATTGTTTACCTTAGCTTTTGCGGGCATTCGCTTAGAAATAGATTATCTCATTATCTTGACCGAATGAATTGGCGCTCGGGAAATTGATATGGTCAGGATCACGCTTTGGCTATGTTTTGGTCCACCCAGCAGCGATATGTTTTGGTATTAAACCAGTACGTATAACTGAACTGGCTTATTGTCCGTCCAAAGAATAACTCGAAACAAATCTCGATGTCGCCAACGAGACTTGAACCAGCGACCTTCGGCAAATAAGCTGTGTTCTAACCATTGCACCACACGGACTATAATGGATACTGGGTTTAATCCTTAATATTTTTTTCCTAATATGCACGTTTATAAAATTTGCCATAACCTCGACTATGTCCTTTATTATACTAATCTCCTTCATCGTGATGCCATCGATGCCTGGCCCCGTATTCTTTTTCAATCCATTGATTACATTTAAGATTTCCCTTTTATTTGTTTGATGAATGTGAAGGATGGAATTTATTGAGATATTTGTAGTGTTTAAATTGCTTGCTGAACTGGCAACGATTTCTTTAGTGATTCTTCCACCAATTGTTGAAAAAAAGTTATTTAATAAGTTCGCCGCGTCACGTGGACACGATGTATTAGAGGGCCCATCAGGATTCAGTTGAAAGTTTTGTGATATACCCTGAGTTGAAGAGTTATCCCTTACTTCATTTATTATTTTCCATATTTCATGGGAGTTGTCAGCCGCTGTTTCCATTCTTCTTGAGAAATATGAGAATTTAGCCTCTTTCAACAGTCGTTTCGATTCTTTTTTCGCTTGCATATATACAAACTTGAAAGCCTGGTTTCCATTGTTCTTCCTGGAGTCCATGTATGCCTTCCTTTTTTTAATACTTGCATCAATTACTTTTTTCGTTATAGAAGTCCGTTGTCGACACCTATTTTTTTTCTCAATTGTAGAGATATGCTTAGCAGATATGATGATATTTTTGAGTTCAATAATGCTATTTGATTTCCGCTTTTTCAGTAATTCTCGTATGTTTGATTTAAAGAGCTCCTTGTTTAGATATCTGAACGTTTTCTAGGTCGGCTTCGGTCTGTTCAGGGTTTGGTCTTGAATAGCTATTTTTAACACACGATGTTCCAGCTCCGGCCAGTCCTCAAATGTGTATGTCATGCTTTCAGCGACTTTTAAATCATTGGTTACTGTATGATCTAGACAGGTATTTGACACTGGGCGAGTATTTTTTTTGTTGTTTATGATTATCATTCCATTCGTTTCTAGCGTATCCTTATAAATCCTTGATTCTGGTGATTCAATCAGTACATCAATGTTTGTGTCCGCTACTGTGATTAAATTTTTTTCAGTTGAGAATAATGTACAATATCTAGTACTGTGCAAATATCTTGCGCATTCATACGATTGGAGTTGTAGTACGTCCCTAATTTAATTTTTTACCTGCATGGCGTACTTCAATTATTATAACGTTATATTTATCAGGCGTCACTCTCTTGGTAACGAAATTGATTGTATTTTTTACGTACATTGCTGTACCTCCACCTCTTCCAGGTCTGCAGGAGAATACCGCATTATATCCTTCAATATTGTAAAATCGTGCTTCTTCTGGGTGAGTCCAGATTTCATTGAGAATAATCAAATCGATGTCAGGACTTTGCTGCATGTAAATCTGAATATCACTTAGCTTGTGTCTTAAGCTTCTTATATTAGCATACATGAGTGTTAAATTTGTTCCACTTGATTGATTTGAAAGATTAGCAATCATCGAAGTTGTAGTTGGTGCTCCTCCTGGCGATCAATATTCTGCGTTGAAGCTCCGGACACTCTACCGAGTCAGCTCTGTGAGAACGATCAGTACTATCGTTGTTACCAATACAGTTGCAGCACCTCAATCGTGCTTTTGCAGTCGTTTAGGTCATGCTTTCCTCCGCATTTTACACATATTTGGTACCCTTCACATTTTGATGTTTTGTGATTGAATTTTTGACACTTATAACACCTCGTTACGTTAAAATCTTCCTTCACAAAATATGATCCATAATCTATATTAACATATCTATTTGCAAGCCTCTTATACATGCTCCCATTCACCTGGATGATGTGGAACCACCTTCCATTTCTTGTCCGCCTAGCATGTACAAGTTCCATAGAATCTCGCTCCTCTATAATGGGATTTAATGATTGGATCTCATTTCTTAATTCTTAATGTTTTTCTAGACCATTGAGAACAAGTCTAGGCTTTCGCAATCTGGTCTCAGCAATATCATACTCATGTTTCATTGCCTCCGTTGCTATATTAAAGAGCGAAGTAGCATTTTCATTGATCGATGTTTTGATAATCGCCCCACCATTACGAATAGGCTTCATAAGTTGTAGAGGAATTTTACATTTTGATGGCCTGATCTTCGACTTAAAATCAATCAGTGTTTTTTCTGAGGAAGAATGATTTCTAGGCTTATTTATAATCCCTTTTTGCGATATTGTATTTGACCGATGCTCTCATGGGGGAGAAGTGAATTTTTAATAATAATTTCGGCATATGAGGGCTTGCTCGCAGACGTAGATTTATCTATTAATAAGCTTACATTTGAGTTCATATTTTCACTTTTGGTGCTGAGTTCTACATCCGGCACACATCCAAATCACATCTTCAGTTATGTCCATTATAGCCCGGTATCTCTCTTCTGACATTTTGATGCACCTCAAGTAGAAGCACTTGAGGCAGAAGCCATCACATCCCATAGCCGAATGGATATCCTCCACGGGTTTCCTGCACTTCCCACACTTATCCTTGGCTGGTTTAGTAGGCATTATAATTTCCCTTTTTTAAATTTTTTATTCAAACTGACTATTATTTTATTCTTGTTAACTTTTTTTATTATTTACTATTTATAAATTGTTCTAGTATATTTTTTCGTTCACTTCCGCTTTTTGAAGAGATCTACCTTATTCAAGGAAGATTTAATATGACCATTGGTATAGTTGGCAAAAACCAGCGTGAATGATATTTTTGATTTCTTAGTGTTTGTCTCATTCAAGCGAGACTGATATATGTACAGCCTATTATTTGTGTACGAAATATAGGCGCCATCAAAATGTTTTAATTTATTTGTCACCACACAGATATTTATTTTGTTATGTGCGTGCAGAATATGCGCACCAACAATATGAAATTAGCGGTAATCGTCAACAAAAGAAGACATACGAGTAACCAGGAAAGCTCCGCAGATGACGCGCGTAAAACTCAATTAGTCAAAAACAAATAAGAAGTGATTCGACTTCTAGTTGAAAATCAGGAATTGAGACTACGAATAAAAACCCTCAAAGATATGTACAAGAGAAACTCAAGATGCAGAACCGGTAAAGCAAATAAATACGGAAACTGAGGCTGAGAAGAAATACTAAGTGCTGGAGGCGCTAACGATAGCCAAAACTATTATGCAGCGCTGGACTCCAACAAGAAATGTACGTTGAAGAAAGTATTGAAGGTAATGCTAATCAAGATAACAATGATAATTTTATTCAGTACCTAAAAAATAAAAATAAAGTGAAGAAACCAGCTCGCAGTTCTACTGGTCCTTCTCAAAAAGTTTCCAAAAATACAGTGAAAGTTCCGCCAATTAACGTGTTCGATCAAAACCGAAAGGATATGGTTCGGCTATTGGCAGCCGAAAATAAATTAACCAATTTCGAGATTAAAAGAATTAATTCCGAAAAATTAACAGTTAGAACGAAATCACTGGTTAATTTAAAATGCACTGAATTCTGGGAGGTTCCACACTTCACCTATACCCCAAAAAGTTTTTGTTGAAGGGCTTGAACTGCGGAGAACATATCGTCGATCTTCTTCAGGTGCTTAAGGAAGCAGCACCTGAAATTGAATTTATTTACGTTAGAACCTTCGTTACAAGAAGATCGACGATAGAAAAAAAAAATTGCCCACTTTATTTGGTGCATATTTCAAATAGTGCTCTTCAACAAATAAGATAACTTCCGAGTGGTGGGGTGGGAACGCCTCCAGAAAAAAGAAGTGAATCAGTGTTATCGGTGTCAACGGTTTGGGCATTCGGCTGCCAACTGCGCCAAGCATTACCGATGCGTCAAATGCAAGGACGTTAATGCTCCCGGTGAGTGCAAATTGGCTCAGACGGAGCCAAAAGAGAAATTATACTGTGTTAACTGCGGTGTTTTTGGTCACCCGGCATCGTATCGAGATGCTCCAGATATCAAGATGCGAGAGTAAAATTTGTCCCAAAGCAAACACAACTACACCGCAGTGTTTTACCTCCGAACTTCCTCAAGCCCGGAGTATCATTTGCTGCAGATAATGTAAATAATGTAAGTGGCAATAATGAGCTGCTTCTCAAAATTTACCGGCAACTAAATTCTTTATCGGAGAAAATCGATAAACAAGATTCAAAAATTAACTTTGCTTTTCAGCGTTGAGGGCTTCCTAATGCCTCAAAATAACTTGTGATCCAGTCACATTCCCGTGGATAGGATTCGTCTCATCTCGAACAACGTCAACTCCATTTTTACTATACATCGACGTGATTATCTCCTTGAATTCATTGTTAAAGCCTGACATCATGCTTCTCACTGAAACCCACCTCAATTCATGGCACTCCATGACAGTCAAGGATTTTGAAGTCGTAAGAAACGAAAGGGTAATAGGTGATGGAAGACGTGGCACCGGGATATTGGTGAGAAGACCCTATTGTTCACAAAATATTGAAAAAGTCGAATTCAAAAACTTTGAATCTCTTGAAGTGTCCGTTATCAAAATCTCACTGCCATAACCTCTTGGTTATCTCTTCCTATGCAAGTGGTCGAAATGTTTTCGAGCTCAAGGAGGAGCTCAATTCCTTGTTTGAAATACTCGAATTGAACAGGACGCATAATTATTATATTCTTGCCGGTGACCTGAATGCCAAGCACACATCATGGCTGAACGCCAACAATAATCCCAGAGGTGTATGCCTGAAATCGTGGATAACAAAAAACCAAATTGAATACAGGTGCAATCTATATGGGTCGGAGTTCCCAACATAACCTAAGACAAATTCATATTTGGACCTCTGCATTGCTGACTCAGGACTTGAGTTCAGCTTTAACAGCAACAGAAACTGCAGGTGATTCCTTATGATAGTGACCATAACGCAATCGTAATGGAAATCAATCGTCGAAAGGATGATGTCTTCCTCATTCCAGCTCAACATGAAAATCATCGGTTGAATTTAAAAAAAAAACGGATTGGGGAAAGTTTCAAAAGAAGTTTAATCGAGATTACCAGAAGCAATGTCCTCCTTCAGATGATGGCAACGCTACCTCAATGGTTCCTAATGGCAGGAATCGAATTAACGATGAAATAGATTTCTATTTGTCGAAGTTAGAGAAGTTGACGTTGGAAACGATTGAGAAAGTAGTTCCCAAGATTAAACATCGAAACAATATGGAAGGATATGAAACAATAACCATTGCAAGACTAAAAAGATTAAAAAGCCTTCTTCTCACACGCGGCAACAATATATATCGGCGATTTTTGGACTACAACCATCCCTCGTTCGCTTTGTTAAAATTATGTTACAACTGAAGAATGTCTGGACTTTAGTTCGTTCATACTTCAGGAGTTGGGTCAGCAATCAATGGGTGGCAAAACTGAGGGGTATTAGCCCACAGAACCCAAATGGCGTTTTTACGAAAGTGAATAGCTTATTCTGGAAAAAGTCTCGCGTGCAGGTATCGAATCTTGAAGTCGCTAGTGATGAGATAAATCTTCTCGATAGGACTGGTATCGAATTTAAAAAAAAAACGATAGAGCTGGTATCGAAATTGATAGTTACGATTCAGGATAGAAATGGAAACAGGACTATATGTGATGGATTGCAGAAGCTTGTTCTGATTGGAACTCATTTTGAATTGGTTTATCTACCAAACCCTGAGAGAGATGTCGTTGAAGCAAAAGTTTCTGACTTCAAATCAAGCCTGAACGGCGAATCAATTTTTCATTTCAATGAAACATTGACATCTGACCAAATATCGAGTTTGAATCTTGTTGATTATTTGGTCAGCTATGAAGACTTGTGTTTCATATTTGGCAAGGTAAACAACAAGAAATCATGTGGTATTGACGGTGTTCCAAATATAGCTCTCCTACATTTGCCTGGGGTTGCGATTAGGAATTATTGCATATTGTTCAACAACATGTTGAACAATTTATATTTCCCAAATGAGTGGAAAAGGCCAAGGTATTTCCGACCTTGAAGAAAGGAAAAGAATCTTCCAGCCCCAAAAGCTGTCGCCCAATCAGCTTGCTGCCTATCATCAGCAAAGTGTTTAAAGTGATACTAGACAAAGCATTAAATGCCCACATTGAGAAATATGGGTTGATGCCGAATTGCCAACTTGGTTCTCGTGCCCGGCACTCAACCATACATGCGATAACGAAAGTAACCTCAGACATCTGTTGGAAATGATAGAGAATATGTTGGAGCGTGTCTCATTGATTTGGAAAAAGCCTTCGATACGGTGTGGTTAAATGAACTAATTTTTAAACTGCTTCAGACACTTTATCGCCATGATGTGCATATGTTATACGGGAAATCATTTGTTGTTACTGATGAAAATCTGACGACAATGCGCAACTTCAAGGTCACGTCGGTCGAATCTTTTCGCTTTCGAGGTAACGGTGGCCTTTGAGAATCCTGTTGCGGCTGTATTCTATCGTCATTATTTAATTGGCTATTTTGCATGATATTTTGCTCGTGACTTGACTCTACTACATCTACTGGTAATGCAGATGTAGTTTGTACCCACAAAAATCAACTCCACAGTTAGGAAAGGGTCTTGGCTCTCTTACACGATGAGCTGGCAGGTTGCCCATTTGCTGAGTACCGAGACGTGGCCTCAGTCGTGTGCACGTTCACAGTTTGACGCAACTGACCGTGCCAACTCTCTACTTTTAACAATCCAATATCGTTGTCGGGCAATCGCAATCAGTGCCGATTGTCGTGCATTTAGATTGGTTGTATGTAGATATGTCATGAGTCATCTGGCTAAAGGACTCTCGCCGGAAACCACAATTGGATGTTTAGTTTCTTCATTAATTTCTGGCTGTTGAATTCTTCCTCCTACTTGCATCAGACCATGATCTAAAAACGGTGTTAGATTTTTTAATTTATTTGTAGTGATAACGCTGTTGTTTTTTGAAAGCTCCTTCATATCATTTTTTAAATATTGCTGCTGTAATTCCTTGAGGATAACTCTTTCCGCCGCATTCACTTCATCTTCGCTTAAAAACAATTGTGTCGTACGTGGTGTCTTCCGAAATGCTCGTACAGCTCTAAGTACATATGCGAATACTCGTCGCAGCTTCCCAAAAGAATTCCCATAGTTGATTGCATACATCGGGCGCTCAGCTACTGCTACTACTACTGTGATTTTTTTCTTCTTCTACCAAGCAAACTTCTGTCTCCACGGATCGAGGTCAGTGAGCTTTGCTTTACTTCAGGAAATTGGGGCCCTCAAACCAAAGTGTATTGCCCACCAATTACTCAGGAAACACTTCCCTTAACACAATATCCGCTGGATACTCATGAGAGCTTACGTGCTTCCATTGTTCTGGTGATGTGGTCTCTAAAAATTGAACTTACACGGTTCGCACCTTACGTCCTTAAGAATGAAGGTCCTTTCTTGATCAGGCCAACACAATTTCCGAATTGGTCCATAGACAAGTTTCCCCAAATTCGAACTGGATTTCGCTTAATATGTGCTTCACAGTTTGACAATCTAATTTTGCTGCAAAATCTCAAGCCTTGGAAATGTTACTTGCTTTACCAGGGCCACTCGAGATCTCGAACACAACAACCTGACAGTCACCTTCCCTGCGCTATCTCTTTGTCGAATGTAGACTGCCGTGTCGTATGCTTTCTCGCTCGCTTCTGCAAAAGCGTGAAGTTGTAACTCTTCCCGGAACTTGAACCAACTAGATTGTAAGTCGAATGGCAGCCGATTATCCCATCCTAGTTCCAATTTCCATAATTGCTGCATAGATATCTTCCCTTTAACTGCAACAGGGTTTATTAGTCCAAGCGGATAAAAAATTTGTGAGATCTTGGAAAGAACACTTCTTTTCGTGATAACTTTATGAGTCTTGTCACTTGTGTTTACTGCAAACATGGTTACTGGGTGCCACACAAAACCCGATTTCTGAAAAATTCAACTGGATCTCCAAATCTTGGTTGGGAATGTTCTCTATTATCTTGGGATAATTAGCACACCATTTCCGTAAAGGTAAACCGGCTTCCTTTAACAAATGTCGTATTTGATTCTGCATTTCTATGACTGCTGTCAGATCAGCGTCGCCAATCTTGATGCCATCAACATAAAAATCTCCCATGACGCTTGATGCTAAAGGATATCATTCGACCTCATCCTTTCCTAGCTTTTGCAAATATTTGGTGGCTAGATATGAGGCACACTTTGTGCCATATGTCGCAGTACACAGCTGATAGTACTTTATAGCTTCATCCGGTCGATCACGCCACATGGTAAATTGCATGTTGCGATCCTCCTCAGCAACTAATATTTGGCGTACATCTTGACTATACCAGCTATGAATACGAGTACATAGCGCCGAGTCCTGAACCGCAGCAGTATTGAAATTAAGTCATCCTGAACCTTAGGGCCCTTCAAAAGCAAATCATTAAGCGATATGTTGTTCGATGTGTTTGCCGAGGCGTCAAAAACCATCCGTAGCTTAGTTGTACTGCTAGACGGCTTTATCACGAAATGGCGCGGAAGAAAACAATGAGGTGGTTTTATTTCCTTAGCGCCAACCTCTTGCATGTGTCCCAACTCTATATACTCTTGCATAAAAGCGCGATACTGCTCATAAACATGCGGATCTTTTTGCAGCTTCTTTTTGATGTAGATAAAACGCTTGTAGGCAATATCCTTTGACTCTCCAATTAACCGAGGATCGCTGAGCATGGGTAAACTGACAGTAAAACGCCCAGTTGAGTCATCAAACGTCGTGCCTTTAAAAAAATCTTCGCGCTTTTAATCAGTGACCGACAGCGACCAGAGAAACGTACTGTTCAAAATTTAAAGGCCAGGCTCGAGAGTTTGAATGAGTTGTGGAGAAATTTTGATAATACTGACGGAAGGTCTTTGATTCCGAAGGCGACAGACCATGCATATTTGAGGAGTAATTATCAAAAAGTGAAACAGGGTTATGAAACGACCGTGAAGAAAATCCAGGAGCTTATAGTGTACGTAAACGAGGATATCTACTGTCGATGGTAGTGAGCGACCATCCACTATAGAAAGCCCAGCGAAAAGGGGGCCTTGATTTTAACGTCTCACCAACGAGATCATTAGTAGCATTTATTCGGCAGACCGAAAAGCTAAGATAGTTCAGAGCAATCTTCAAATAATGTTTAATGATGTGCAGCTGTACACTGACAATTGGCGAATGAAAATCAATGCGCAGAAGTTCTAAACAATCACATGACAAAGCTGCAGGGGGTCAGTCAAGACCTAAAACGTAATTGGAAGGATTCCCACATTATGGCTGGTAGGGGCAGTTCAGAACAGGTTCCACATAAATCCGTTCAATACCCCGGTGTTCATCCCGAACAGTATCTGACATTACTGAACATGTCAAAATCATGCTCAGTAAAGCACAAAAAGCAGCCATGTCCCTTGGATGACTGTGTTATTCCAGATATATTGATCAAAAGTTCTAAGTTATCTGTTACAAGATCCTGGTTAGACCAGTTATGACATATGGATGTCAGATCTGGTACAACCAAAGTGCTAGTACTATAGAAAGATACAGATAAAGAAAGCCTGAGTTGGATTGGTAGCATTATATATCGAATAGAAGAATTTATCAAACTGCTCAAGTGACAAGAATCGATATCTTCATATTGAAACTTCTTCGGAATCATATCGCAAGATCTGTAGCTGTAAGTGAAAACCCTTGGATTTTACAGCCGTTCCACCCTACAGACGGGTATATTGCGACTTGCCTCGCTACTGGCTTCGTTCCTCCAGAAGCATTCGTGTATTTGGACATGAATTGATATGTTTTTGATTCTGACGGCGTCCCAGTCATATATCACATATATCGACGGGCCACCGATAAGAAGATAAAATATCCTCAGAAATTGAGTTCACGAAACCAACAATTGCAATCGAGATACTCATTTGCTAGATTCGTTGAGGCTGGTCGAGATAAGATGGAGCAATCTAGGAATTGGTGGCTGAATGATAATGTCTAAATTATTCGTGTTTATTTTCTTATTTTGTGTCTTTTCGTTTTTTCGTTTTAAGTTTAACATCATTATTGCTACATACTCGTATAATGTTGTTTGTTTATGTTCAACATTATGGATAGGTTTCAATATTTAAGATGGGTATATGTTATGTTTATTATATTAGGTTTAGATATAGGGTTGAACCAATGCCCCCTCACACAGGCCCGAAAGCGGATGCATAACGTCACAATGCGCACCAGGATTTTAGATCTATTGACCTGTTCCTTTAGACCAGTTGAACAGCTAATGACAGTTCCCACAGTTACCTCACGTACGTTAATTGCTTTCCTTTCGGGCCTGAGTAAGCAGGCGTTGCTTTAACGCTTAGGTTAGCAATATTGTGTTAGCATTGTATTAGTATACTCGTAAGATAAAGTTTTTTGATTGAATTTGATTAGAATTAGGTTATAACATATTAATTGTAGGATAAAAGTTCACTGCTGTGTTGAAATTATAAATAATTTTTGAATAGTGTTGGTTGGTTTTTCCTCATTTTTTCAATTAAATCATAAAATATGTAATAATATTAATTAATTTGAATTTGCTAATGTTTTTTGATTAAATGTGTTTTATTGATAATGTATAAATTTAGAGAGCCATTTGGGCCATTAAGTTTTAATATTTTTATTGTTTGGAATTTGCTTTATATTCTTTGAAAATTTATATTGAATAAAGCCCCTTTGACTTTGAAGGACAAAACCAAACATATATAAAATTAACTTGATTATAAAGGGTGGTCCAACCATAATGCACGATGTTAATTGTGAGTCATACCTTAATGTCAAGTTTTTCGCCCAACTGAATTTGACATTTCCTTGCTTCAGTGTTTGACAAATTCAACCATGAAGAGGTACCCAATTGAGCAGGGCGTTAAGGTTGTTGAAGCCTTTTACGAAAATAGGCGTTCAAATCGAAATGCATTTCGTGCCCATTTTTAATTTTTTTGGCCAGCATAATCGACCAAATGTGTCGTCAATCGGGAGAATCGTGCGCAAATTTCAACAAATCGCGTCTGCAGGAAATATGAAATCACCTGTGCATACTCGCCTAGTTCGTTCTGCGGAAAACATTGCTGTTGTTCGCGATAGTGTCGCAGAAGAACCGTCAACCTTGACTCGTCGTCGTGCCCAACAATTGAACATCTCACGAACATCACTGATACGAATTTTGAATAAAGATTTAAATTTACACGCTTAAAAGATTCAATTGACTCAAGGGCTGAAGCCTACTGGTCATTTGAAGCGTCGGCAATACGCCGAATGGTTGGCTGAACAGACAGAAGGGAATTGTGACTTTACAAAGAAAATCATCTTCAGCGACGAGGCACACTTTCACCTCAGTGGATTCGTTAACAAGCAGAATTGCCGCATTTGGGCAAATGAGAATCCACGAGTGATTGTTGAAAAGCCGATTGACTATTTAGTGCGGTTTATGGGCTGGATGGTGCCACTTGACACACAGTCAACGAAACAATGGCTCTTTGAAGCGAGAAATTCAATGGCCGTGTTATTTTACGTTGTGTCGAAGTTAATTGGCCGCCACGATCATGTGATTTGACACCGTTGGACTTCTTTCTCGAAGGATATTTAACCTTCGGCATACAACGTGAAAAAAACTCCTCACCCATACAACGTGGGGTTAGATTTACCCCATAAAATATTGTTTCTGTTCTGTGCATGTATTGAATAGAACGTGCTCAACCATGGTTTTTTTGTTCTCAGTGTTCATAAACTAATAAAAATACTCAAAAATATGCTTTTAATCAACATTAATTGAAAAAAAATACAAAACTTTCAAAACTCTTGCAAAAAATCAACTTGATGTTCTTGTGTCGGAAAAATCAAATATATTTTTTTTTATGTAAGAATATATTATTTTCATTTCTTTAAATAAAATTACACATATTTGGCTTTATTGAAAAAAGTACAACCAGATATTTACGTCAATAAAACTAAGACAACTCGCTCCTTAAATCAATACAATTTTCGCACAACAGTTTCGCATGTTCTTTACATATAGGAGCATTACAGCTGAAGCAGCCATTGACAGTCTTCCTGTCTTTGCTCCTTGGACAGAATGAACATCTTTGTGATGTTGTTGGTTGCTTTGGTGCTGGTCCTGGGACTTCTTCATTCAAAATTTCATGCACGCGTCTTCTTATATCACGTGGCATATGGGGATTGTCTTTCCTTTTCCTGATATGGTCTTCAAGCAATGAAAGTCCCAAGCGCTTGATAAATTCCCTTCTAAGGTTGGTCTTATTCTGCTCAATACCGTTGTTTATTTGATATACGATGAAAGAGTTTATACCAGCATGGTTTAACATTGAGAAAAACACCGTTAGAGGCCAGCGTTTACTGTTACGGGAAACATCATACGTTCGAGCCAATTTATCGACGACATCAACGCCACTTTTTGTCGAGTTATAAAAGGTTATAATAGCTGGTTTTCTTTGGTCACCGCTTTCTGGATCCACCTCATTATCATGATGTAAGGAAGACATCATATTTACGCACTTTCGTGGCTTTGGTACGTAAGAAACAATGGTAATATCTTTTTGAAATCCAAAAAGAGAAGATTTTTCTTCACGTTTAGCTTTGAATTGAGGTGGAAGGCACGCTTTGTTTGGTCTTAGTGTACCAACAGCAGTCAATTTGTGGCTCTGGAGCAAGTTTTTAGCAACTTCGTAGCTCATGAAGAAGTTGTCCATGGTGATGTTCCTTCCAGATCCTGATACACATCTCACCAAACGATCTACTACATCAAACGGCTTATTACTAACCGCATATGGGCTATTGTCAGGCTGTTTCCCACAGTAAATTTCGAAATTCAACGTATAAAACGTTTTGGCATCTGCGAGAGCATAAATTTTTAATCCATATTTTGCCGGTTTGGAAGGAATATATTGACGAAAAGAGCACTTTCCTCGAAAACTTATTAGTTCTTCATCTAACGTCAAATATTCAGACGGTGTATAGGCATCCTGACAGGTTTTAACGAACTTGGCAAAAATATCTCGAATTGGTGTCAAGCGATCTATAGCAACTCTTGCCGTTCGAGTTAGTGCATCATCGAATCTCAAACTGTTGACCAAGAATGAAAATCTTTGTCTAGACATCGTTTGTCTAAATATTTCGATTCCAGTGCCATCGTTACTCCACAAATCGATTAAACTTTGTCTGCCGGACCTAAATAAGCCTGCCAAAAACAAAAGTCCAAAAAACGGCTTTCAATTCTTCCTTGTCAGTTTCCTTGTATGACGAAGTGGAAGGATTGTTAGCAAATCTAAAAGAAATCTTCTGGTTTGTATATTTCAAAACCATATCCACAATTTCTTCTGTAAAAAAAATCTCGAAACATTCCACTTGGGTTTTCTTATCTCGAGCAATGCTTCTACATCCAGGCAAATGCGTAATTATATTTTCCCTTCTTGTGCGTACATTGGTCCTTTGTTGCGACTCAAACCATTTTGTCTTCCCATCTTTGCCAAGAAAAAATGGTCGAGACGTTGATGGCACGTTATGCAAAGATGGTTCTGCAAATGTTTCATCATCTTCCACGTCCGTATCACTGCATACGTCAGATGCCTCGCTAATGTGGTCTGATTCGCGATCACTTCCGGTTTGAAACAGTTCTTCATCTGACAAAGAATCAGTTTCCTCCAACAAAGCCGCTAAAATTTGATCATCCGATAAATTCGTGGCCATTTTCAATAGAATCTACCTGTAATGTCAAAAAAATGACGATAATAGTGCAACTAACGGGTAAACACATAAATCATACATACCTTTCAATAAAATTATTTTGAATTTCAACAAAAACTAAGTTTTTCAAATAATACTTTGAAATGCTTTGCTCAAGCTCAAAGACTTACTGAATGATTTCACAGGATCCATAACTTTTTATATTGTAGGCTTTTTCTTATCCCCTAAACATTTCTTCAGAAACATTAAAAACTACAAAATACTTGATCTGTTATAATCCTGGGTACTATAAAGTAATTAGTGTAGCCTTTAGCACAGATCCCTGCAGGACCTTTGAGATACAAACAACCTCATAAAGCAATAAAAAAAGGATATCACATTGCTTTATACATAAAAACCTTCTTGAAAAATACAAAGCAATATAAAAAGGATAATAGATGTACCGAGGGTCAAGAATCTAAGCAATTTAATTGCCTCAGTATCCGACTCTAATGACACTTTTTTGCCACGTACCGTACAACGTGGGGTCAAAAATACCCACAACCTCATTGTTGCGAGTGCCTGCACCGCAACATTGCTAGCAGCACTTATTTAGCACTGTCAATTGATGCACCAACATTCAACCGCCAGCTAATGTAAAATTCAATACATTTGGTTGTGTTTTACATAAGATTTGACGCATTTCAAAAGTCTTGGGGTTAAAATAACCCCACGTTGTATGCCGAAGGTTAAAAGAAAAAGTGTACGTCAATAAGCCAAGAACAATTCAAGAGCTAAGGGATGAGATAATATAGCACATTAACGACATTGAAGCTCAATTATGCTTCAGATTCATTGAAAATATAGACTATCGGATAGAAGTATGCCACCGTAGCCGTGACGAGCATATGGGCGATATTTTGTTTCACGCATAATTGTAATAGATTCTTCTATTATAATAAAAAATATTAACATAATTCTCTGAAAACTGTTTGTTTTATTTACAATTAGCATCGTGAGTTTTGGTAAGACCACCCTATATAATATAATTCGATGAGCTATAACCCTTTTGTTAAGAAATTATGTATTTAAATTCCACATTTGAATTCAAGTAAATGTATGCCGTTTTCATTACAGGTAATCCGGTTTGGTCACGATTGGGACCCAGCATGTATGAAAATGGATGAAGTGCTCTACAGTATCGCAGAAAAAGTGAAAAATTTTGCCGTAATTTATTTAGTCGACATCACAGAAGTTCCTGATTTCAATAAAATGTACGAATTGTACGACCCATGCACTGTAATGTTCTTCTTCCGTAACAAACATATCATGATTGATTTGGGAACTGGTAACAACAATAAAATAAATTGGCCGCTCGAGGACAAGCAAGAAATGATTGACATAGTTGAAACAGTCTACAGAGGAGCACGTAAAGGTCGCGGTCTTGTAGTTTCACCTAAAGATTATTCTACTAAATATCGATATTAATTTATTTATCTGTACACGTGTGCTTATGATTAAGGTAATAAAAAGTTTGTAACTCTAATTGCGATTCTTCTTATTATAATAAAGATACTTACCCTCGTAGCATTTATAATTGGAAGTATGTACACGGCGGAATTTAATTGTGGAATAAAAATCAATTTATAATAATTAGTATCATTTTAATTTGCGTTCACATAATTTTCAACATATTAGTTTTTCTGTTATCTATCATACATTTGTACAATTTGACCATAAACAATTTTATTTTCGTTACACTAATACATGTGTGTAAACTCTAAACAATTTGATTATGTAATTGTTTATTAATTGATTTACCTATATATCTCCTTCCTGCTTCCACTTATTTATTTCATTAAGTTAACGATTGTTTTTTTCTTTTTGGTTATATTTTTTGACCGAATTAATATAGTTTCGTTATCAATAGACACAAGTTAAACATACATTCTGTCAACAAATTGCTTTCTTCATATGATAGAAATGAAGATATATCTAATTTCTAAATTCATTAGATTTTATTATTGACCCACATGTTTTTCTAATCTAACTGCTTTGTTCATTTTCATTCTTGGAAATAGATTCAATCGTTCTTTATTTTCCATGGTTATATTTATATATTTTGAAGAAGGCATACATATTTTTTCTATATTTCTAAGTATAGAAAAATAGAGTCTATCTGTGTCTCGGGAAAATCTAATAATTGATTCAGATTGAACTTTAGGGTTATTTCTTTCGAATTGTTTGGCTTCCAATTGTTGGGTAGTGTAGATTTTCTAGAGTGGTATATTGTGGTACAGTAGTTCGTTAAATATGAATCAGTCGAAAGATGTTGGAAATATATCAGCAGCATTTCAACACAAAGTTGATTGTTTACTTAGAAAATTTCAGAAGTTGTGGCTGAACTATCTGTTATGCAGATTTCGTGCCGTCAATCAAGTTTATTTTGAAATGTATTGCTATTTTAATTTTTTGTCAGAAAGTTGTAAATGTTTCATTTTCTTTTGTTGCTAGAAGTATTTCCAACGTATTTTAAGTACATGGCTAAATACCCTGACGTTATTAAGACTACATTGTGCATTCGAGTAGATGGATGGAATAAGGAAGTTTCCTTGTAGATCTTTTGATGATTTTAACTGTTTTTTTTTGTGTGATTGTTTTGAAATGCTAAAGAAATTTGAGGATAATTTTTAAACAATTCACTACATCATACAGAAAGAAATTAGTTTCTTATCACGAGAACCGTTTGTCTTCTGATAAATTCATTATCATTTAGAATAATTAGTTATCGAGGACTTTTGGGCAAAAATCAAAAATATTTCGGCATCTTGTACATTAATTTGTATAAAAAAATACGCATTAGATAGTAATGATTAAGCTATTCCTTCGTTTCCTGGTTATTTATTTTGGCTAAAATTAAAACTTCATCCACCATGGAACTTTATTTCATTCGTGTGATAGAAAAACTCAAATACACCATGCGCTCCTTGCTTTTGAATAGACTTTGGCGTGCTCATACATATTCAGGGGAAAAACGTCACCTTTAACGTTCTTTTTTTGCTGTTATTTATGAGGCAAGTATAATAAGCTGGAAACCATGTGTATTTTGAAGCACAAATTATTTAAATTTTCCTCCAGAACTTGTCAAATAGACAGTATTACATAAACCACATTAGGGGAGGCTGGATACCTTGACTATGGCCACGATAGGTCAATGATCTATGAGTAATTATTCCAAAGGGCAAACCAGAATATATTTTCCAACGCATCAACCAAATCCACTCACAAATAAAATTCTCAATGAAAGTAGAGGAGATTGGTGGGGAGATTATTGATACAACGAGTAATTAGCGGACGATTAGGAGCGTCTCATATAGCTTTGGACAAAAATGGCAGCGTATTGTGAGATGATGCACAGGCTCCTGACGACACCACGTATTTATAAGATACGAGAAGCAAAAAACGGACATCGTACAAACAGGCAAAATTCATGATTTGAATTTTTTGAGCAAAAAAAAAAACCCAAAGCCCATAGCGATTACAAAACGTAACGTTTCAAAATACCTCGAAAAAACGATTAAACGGAATGGCGTACAAACTGTCTTACCAATCCTAAGCCTAGTGTTACCGTAATCTAGGACCAGGAAAAGATCCAAGAGCAATAGCATAAAATAGCATCATATACAAAATATCATGCAAATGATTGCCAGAAGGTGTACATAACATAGGAAAAAAAAAGATGAATACCTGTGCAATTTCGAGAACATATTTTTTTAATTGCGTAGTAGACCCAAGAAAGGCTCGATCCGAGAAATGGCCTGGGCTAAGTAAAAGGCTCTGGCCAGCGGGGTCGATACGTTGTCCCAACTGCTGCGGGACTGATTTATATACTGAGCCCAAACACGGGCATATTAAAAACTTTTAGTAGTAAGGATGATGCTCGCGTAATGTTAGTATAATAGAGGACCAGGCAAAGGAAAGATCGCGACCCTCTTTTAAGTGTGTAAGATCAAAACAAATATCTTCTGGGCGAAAACCCAGGGTGAAATATGTACAGTTATCCCTCCTACAAAACGATTTCGCTCTTACACGAAATGAAAATTTATACCTTTCTCGTATAACACGGTACTTCTCCAACACGATAAGGGGATATCATTATGGATCATTAAGAAAATTGAATTATGGATCATTGAGAAAATTTCAAAATTGAATGACAAATTTGCACTTTTTCAGATTTAGAGGAAGAAGCGACAAAAATAACAGTCCTAGAAGCAATTTTTGTTTGAGATTCCGTAGATAAAGTGTTAAGAGTCATGATCAGCGACAAGTATCAGGTAATATATTGTATATAGTATTATTGTTTGTTTGCATTGAAAAAGAATTTTCCAATCAACTTAGAGTGCGATTGTTTACATTATTTTTGGGTAACGTGCATGGAAAAAAGCAGCAAAGTGACAAGAATCTTCGGATAAAAGCCAAACGGTGGACCTCATCTCCTCAACAGCAGATAGCAGCAATTTTCTTTGAAATTAGTATTAGGGAGCGTGCAGGAAAACAAATTAGGCATGTGCATATTGGCGAATAATAGAAAATTTCCTTATCATTTTGTGTGTATACAAAGCACAAATGTGCTTTTTCTATTGCACTTGATTTAATTTTGCGTTTTGTTCAGTAGAAGTTTACTTAGTTGCTCGAAATCGTTTTTGGAGTAAGTTTGTGAAGCATTTTTGCATACAGAATATTTCAAACAGTTTTTTTTTATTACTCTAAATGTGTTGATATTGAAAGTGTTGCAATAAGGATTGTTTCAATTTATTGGTAAGGGTTAATGAGTGAGGAGTTTTCCTGTAGGCCTAATTTTGGAAAATTACCTTTCAGTCCTGAGTCATGTCTGATAAAGGTAAAAAACAATGCTGAAGAGGAGATTCATATCTCTAGAAGTGAAAGTACAAATTTTGGACCGTCTTTTAAAAGGGAAAAGCATTGCACATCGCAAAAGTACTAAATTTAAATGAGGCAACCATTCGAACCATAAAGAAAAGTGAAAAAGAAATTAGGAGTGTTGTTGCTGCAGGATCTTCAATATCAGCGAAATATGCAGCTCGTCCACGTGCATCAATAATAGAGAAAATGGAAAAGTCTTAAACATGTGGATTGACGATAATTGTAAAAAAAGATTCCATTGAGTAGTAACATAATTCAACTGAAAGGGTTAGCTATATATTAACAACTGAAAGAGAATTGAGAACCCTCGCCAACACAGACCTCGTTGCGATTAAGGGTTGGTTCGAGAAATTCAAAAAACGGTTTTTGCCATCACAACATAAAAATACAAAGTGAAACTTCGTCTGCTGACCATGAAGCTGCAAAATTATATCCAGCGAAATTAAAAAAAATTATTCAGGAGCACGGATACACAACACATCATGTATTCAATGCCGATGAAATAGGGCTTTGTTGGAAAAAAGTGCCGAATAAGTTTCTACCTTCAAACACTGCTACATTGCTAGAACCGTTAGATCAAGGCATAATTTATACCTTTAAAACTTATTACATTAGAAGATCATTACAATGGACTTTAGAGAAAATAGATTCAATGCTATTGATGTAAAGGAAGCTTGGAAGCAATTTTCGATTAAGAACTGTGTAGAAACATTTTCTTTGTCGTTAAAAGAACTGAAACCATCAACATTAAACGCGTGCTGGAAAAATGAGTGGCCAGCTGCAGTTGAAGTGGAAAATGTAATTGAATCGACCGGAAGTGAAATAGGCGGCAGAATAGAACTTGCTAGATCAATCGGAGGAGAAGGATTGGCGGATATGGCTGTTGAAGATGTTCAATAATTGATGATGAAATTACCGAAGCGGACTTAGTCCAAATGGTAAGGACAAGTTGACAAAGCAAAGTTATAGGCTTTTTTAAAAAAGCAGGGGTTATGCCACATCAAAGAGAAAGCTCTAAAACAACAGAAACTATTTCTTGGCCAAACAAACGGTCTCGATCCATAGTGCTGAGCAGCGATGATGATTAAAGTCAATCAAGTAATGTTTTTGTTTTGTTTCCTAATATGTTTTTGTTTGCATTGTTATGTGATTTATTTGGAGTTTAAAAATAAAATTTGAAGTAAAATAAAGGAATCTTTCTGTAAGCTACTAGAACATTACTCTTATTTTGTGTTGGCTTCTAGTCTCGTATAACACCGTTTTGCACAACATGAGACTTTTCAGGAGCATATCTACCGTGTTATAGGAGGATACCTGTACATGCTAAATTCGTGAACCTTAGTATCGTAAGCCATCGTAGCAAAACGTTATGTGGCAAACTGTGTAAAAACATAGACATATTGTGAAATCAATACTGTTATAAGGCATATGAAGTGAGCACCCCTTGTTTCTCTACGTATTGGTGTGACTTTTTTCCGATTAAAAGGAAAAAAAAACTTCCCTATAATGGCAGAGCATGGCTCTATTGTCCGTACAGAAGTTTAAGAATGTCTATGATGTAAACAGTGGGTGTGCTTCCCTTAGCAGGGGAATGTAAAAAATTAAAAAATATGGGAAAAAAGAAAAAAAAAAATCAATAAAATAAAGATATCAAAAACTACCTCTGTGAGCTCTTCACTTTTCAATACTGTTATGCTTGATTAACAAATACTGTACCGTTTTTAAATCTTAATGTCAATGTAGGTTCCAAACTCGATGACTAAATTTCTGTCATTTTTTACTATGATGCCTTTTACGGGGACAAAACCTTTGAATTTATTATTAAAACCGTGCCACGGAGGTCGTTTTGTGTGTTGTATATCGGATTTCCGACTTCTAGAAATACCTTAAAGTCGGTATAATAACCGGAAAAGTGGGAATAATTCCATCGAAGGAGGTCTTAAATTTCTGGTATACGTGGGCATAGCTGCAGACTGTGTTCTATCCGTCCGCCAACTCAGTATCTAGGAACTTCTTAAAACAAGTTGACTAAATAGGAGAGTGCTCCTACCAGAAGGTGTTTGTAACCATCGTAGAGTTCGAAACAAGTTTTCTGATAGCGTGAATTGATAACTTGAATTATTCATCCAATGCTTGGATAAAAAATCGTTCAAATTTATGCAAAAGATGCAGAGTTTCTTTCATAAGCACATTGCAGCTGCCATTTTAATCCAGATTAAATAATTTTTCTGAATGCTCGGCCGATTGACATATTGAACGCCGTTGAGTGACGGCTCCTAAGGCAAATAATCGGAGCAAAGCTAGACGAGGACCAATGGCGAATTCAAAACAATCATGAGCTGTATGAAATTTTTAACGAGCCAGAGGTCTCAACGATTGTAAGACATTGGAAGCTGCAATGGACTAGCCACATGAATCGTATGGACGAACAACAGATACCCAAAAAGATATTCGTTGGGAGAACTGAAGGCCGGAGACCAGTGGGGAAACCAGGGAAATGTTGGTCTGACTCGATAGACGAAAACAGTTCATCGCTGCTCGGATTTCAAACTTGGAGGACGCGGTCAATGGACCGTGACAGTTGGAGTCGCTATTTGCAGTAAACGAAGGTCCAAGTGGAGCTGTAGTGCTACGAAGAAGAAGAAGAAGAAGAAGATGGATTAGAAATATGTAACAATCATGAATATAGGGTTATCCATTTTACGCTTGGGAAAGTAAAGCTAAAAAAACACATAAAATATTCAGATGGAAACAAAATTTTTTATTCAATATAAAGATTGAACCTTGCCATTATACAGAAAACACTACATCATTCAAATGTCTTCCACGGGACCTCTTACAGGCCTCAATCCTTTTGAGGTAATTTTCAATGACTTTTCGGCACATTTCTTGCAATATCTCGGCCATAACTTCACGAATATTGGTTTTCAATCAAGATTTTGAGGATTGTTCAGATTTCAAACTTGGAGAGCAACACGATTTTTCGCATAGCCCCATAAAAAGAAATCCAAAGGTGTTAGGTCGCAGGATCTTGCGGGCCAATTGACATCACTCAATCTCGAAATTACGTCCTGGAAATTTCTCTTGCAAAAGTGCTCGATTAGCCTGTGTTGTGTGGCTTGTGGCTCCGTCCTGTTGGAACCACATGTTCTCCAGATCATAATCTTCAATTTCTCTCCAAAAATAATCGGTTAACATCCATCCATAGCGGTCAGAATTGACTGTAATGGCTCTTCCTTGATCGTTTACGGGCCAATAACACCACCAGACCATAATGCACACCAAACGGGCACTTCTTCCAGATGCAAAGGCCTTTCTGCGATCACCTGAGGATTTTGAGAGCCCCATAAATGTTGATACAGCCGAATCACCATTTTTATAATAAAATTTAATAATTTTAACGCGTTGTTCGACTGTTAAACGATCCATATTTCTAAAAGGCAAACCTTCAACTAAAAAAAATGTTAAATGGCAAGGTAATACTTTCCCAACCACGAAATGGATAACCCTGTACGTGTAATTAATGTTGTAATTCCATAAAGTTGAAATGGCTATAACTTATTTGATTATGGTTCGATTTCGATGAATTTTTTGAGCATAACAACCTTATATCAATAAAAAAATTAAGAATTTTAAGGGTATCGTTTTGATTTTATGGGGGCAAAAATGTAAAATCTTCAAATCATACTATTATTAACAAGGTTGAGTGAATTTCGATTTCTAAGGTATTTATTACCCTTGTGCTCATAAAGACTCACCTTTATGATTACTTTCAAATTTTCTGGCTCAAAGGTGTCCAAAAGCAAGGCCAGGGCACACAATTTTAGCACATTTTGCATCCCTCTGGACCCCCTGATGCATAAAATGGCTTTTTCTTTCAGATTCCAAAAGTTCTAACCAAGATACCCTAATCGACTCCCATTGATAAAAAAAAATTTGTAAGGGCTACTTCGTTCTAAGGGGGAACCCCTTAAAAGAATTTTAAATTTTTGCTAAGACCTAAACTTCGGAGAGACCATCGCTTCTGATCTTTTCACAAAGTTTGAGCATTCCAGCTTCTATAGTTTCTGAGGAAACTTGCTGTGATGCACAGACAGACGGACAGACAGATGGCCAGACAGGTCGCGAAACTAGTAGGTCGTTGTAAAAATTTTCATCTGTTACTTACAACGAAGCACCTGGGGGTAGCTTTCGATAGGAAGGCCCACATTGAAAAGGTTTTGAAAAAACTGGCTTATACGTACCATCTTCTTACAATTCTTTTTTAGGAAGCAGTCAACAGCGAGTCAGCCGGTCAATGTTTTGGCCTATAAAACACTGATTCGTTCGATCATCACATATGCGGTGATGATATGGAAAGGAGCTCCAAAAACAGAATGGGGCAAGATATGATTAGCCGAGCGAAAAATCTAACAGGGGTGCACAGGCCTTTACAAACGGGAATACGGACGGTCTTACCCCAATGAGGTACTTTATCAGGAGGCAGCAATGGGGTCAATCGAATTTTATGCGGAAAAGCTAGTAGCATCAGCAGTAATGAAGGCCGTGGAGCACAAGGCAGAAGTAGTTAGGGCAGCGACGGATAATGGCAGGCAATATTGGTCAAAGCCACCAAGGTTGTATGTGGACGTTCTACTGGGATTAAGGGAGTGGTAGAACCGAAAGAAATATAACCAGCTATAAAAAACGTATGGCTGACTCTTTTGGGTGATCTATTTGTGGAGTTCAGATCAGAAGCCACTAATAAAGATGCATTCCATGATGCAGTTAAAATGTCTTTGCAGAGAAGGCAGCTGTGGACTTGGTAGAACATAGGGCTGCTCTCGAAATAAGAGTTAATGACGGTGTTACGGATTTACCCGAGATAGAAAATTTTTTAAATCGAGATTTTTTTAGCTTATGTGGAGCGAAAATTAGACTGACCAATCCAAATTATGAAGGTCAGCGATTAGTCATTGTTAACCCCTCAGAATAATATGCCAGACATATGATAGGACTGGAAAAAATCAGGATCGGTTAGGTTATTTGTAGGAAAAGGTGAAGAGCTGTAAAGAAATCGATAGGAGCAACCTGTGCTGTAATTTTGGCAAAACATATCATAAAAAGAAGGAGTGTATAGAAGAGACATATTGCTTGCTTTGCCAACACGCTGACTCAAGGCCAGATGATTTGAAATACGTACCAGGTACAGGTAAATGCTGACTTTCAAGGAAATCCTAACTAAATTTAAAGTACTCCTGTATTGAGCTATATTCTGGAAATTAATCTACATCGGAGCACACTCGCTCAAAATGTACTCGAGCAGTTTATGAGAGATGGCCAAGCAAATTTACTATTGCTCAGCGAGTAACATCACAGCCCCCAGTAAGGCATCCTGATGAATCTGATACTACCGCCATCTCGGCTTGAAATAGCGCCCAGTTCCAAGTGCAGTCTCAGGGGTGAGCAGATGGTTTCGTCTGGGTTCAGTGCTGGGGAATTAAATTTCTTAGTGTATACCTCACACTAGGCCCAATGCTTTGGTAAACGCTGTTTTGAACACAGAGGGTCACGAGCTCATCGGAGGTGACTTCAATGCAAGGACAGTTGAATGAAGCATGCTCCATTCAGATCCAAGGGGCAAATGGATCCTAGATATGGCAGCTAGAACTAAACTCGTTGTACTGAATACAGGCCACATCCCTAATTGGCCGGGCTGCGTTGGAACTATTCTGGATATGACATTCGCTTCGGAGTCCCTAGTATTATATCATTGGAGAGTTCTAGGAAACTACTCAACCAGTGATCACCAGTACATAGCACTTAGATTCATGACGGCACTCTTCGATGCCCGTGTGGTTTGCCTTCCAGGCTCCGGTGAAACACTGTGGATGTTGAGAGGTTTACACAAGTGATAGGGGCACGATAGTCACTACCGAAAGTTTCATTGAGCAGCGGGGGATTAGCAGCTGAAGATGTAGTGAACACAACTTTGAAAATCATTACACCTGCGTGCAAGTCTTCTATGCCTTGTTGAAAATCCTAGTATGACAAGCCTCCAGTATAATGGTGGTTCTCTGAAAGCGCTAAAAAGCAAAAAGAGTGTCACAAGCGATGATGCCTCAAGCATGATCTCAAGAAAATTCAGGCACCAAATGAACATATTACAATTTGGCTAACAAATGTCTCCGCAATCTCGTCAATAGCAGTAAGGCCAACAAAACCTGACAAAAAACTAGCAGATAATGTGAACCGGGACCCATGAAGCTTAGGTTACAAGCTAGCCATGTGGAATCTTGGTGCCCAAGTATTACCCTGCTCAAACGATGCGGAAAAGATGGACGAGATTGTGGGGGATCTCTTCGCTATTCATTCAGTTTATACTAAGGCTATCCACGATGAAACACCAGTGGCATGCCAACTTTTCCCAAAGACGTAACCGGAAGAAGCAGTGCTGTCTTTGAAGAAAGGAAAGGGTGCAGGACCAGATGGAATTCCAGCTGAGGTATTGCAAACAGCTAACATATTCTGCCCTGACTTACTGCTCAGTATCTTCAACACTTTCCTGCGTGAAGGGATATTCTCAGAGTGCTGGAAGTTGGTGAAGCTCTTACTGATCAGCAAAGTATATATGCTAGATGCGGCCGGAAAAGCACTCGAAAAACTTATCAAGAGCAGACTCGCTGACACGTTCTGTGCTACAAGGGATCCACCTCTAAGGCGGTATGGCTCTTGATGGTAGAAATGCTTTCGATTCTGCTCGATGGTTCAATATCATGAAAATGCTGGAAATTCGTTTTCAAATGCCACAATACCTTATGAGAAACGAAAGAAGGGAGTCGAAGTATGGGTGTTGCATCCGGTGTCGCTCAGGGTTCCATCATTGGTCTCGACTTGTGGAACATCTTGTACAATGGACTGCTGAGACCTGAAATGCCGGACAAATCATGCTGATGTGGCGGCGTTGGTCGTGGGACACACTATCGAATATGCACAATTTAGACTAGGTACGCTGATGGCTGTGAAAGCTGTGCAAGAATCTCTACAATGAAATTAGGGAGTTGACAAATCGAGTTGTGTGACACATTACGCTAGCCTTTTTCTTGCAACTCGAATGTGCCTCTAGGCGTAAGCTAGCGGAGCCTAGCCGGAATTAATGTGTCAAACAGTTCCAGGCTGGGTTCTTGGGTGACAAGGGTGGTGTTTAGTGGGTAGGCCAGATGCATTATGAGCTTGAGAGTCCCGAACTATGTGTGCAAATAGCATTCACCTCCCAATCAAAAAAATCCTCGAACTAAGATTCATGGCAACGTGACATTGAATGGTTAAGTATTCTTCACGAATTCTTTGAGAGATTTGTACTTTTTCAATAATGTTAGTGTCAAAGAAATAAATTTCTATTTGAGTAGTATTGAAGAGAAACTCCGCCATAGGCGGTCCCGTGCCCGTTTATGAAAGGAGGAGGGAACCCCTTGTTTCCCCAACCCATAGCATCATTGCCCATAAACGACACAAAAATAATTCTGGGTGATTCAACGCTAAGGTTGGATATGAGCTATCTCATCGGGGAACGACTGGAGGATATAGCCTTCACGATGAAACAAATGACAACGGCCAGCGTCTGATTGACTTTGCATGTTGCGGAAATCTAGTCATACGTTCAACTTGCTTCCCACATCGATGCATTCATGAAATGTCTTGGTTATCACCGGATGGCAACACACAAAACCAGGTCGATTATGTTCTGATCCAACAACGTTGGGCCTTGAGCATAGTTGATGTCCGTACATGCCGAGGAGCCAATTGTTACTCAGATCATTACTTGATCCAACTAACCTATCGATGTCGTATGTCAAAGGCATATTCAGTGAAGACCAGTCCGCTACAAAAATTTGACATCGGAAGGCTACAAACGGCGTCTGTGGCCAAACATTTCACGGATACCCTCGAAAACCAGCTGGCTCCCAGCTTATTAGACGTATCGTTAAAGACAAGCAACGAACTCTGGATGCAAGTGAAAGCAGCTATCAGGGCCGTGGCAGAACAGACGATCTGATATCAAGCCCGGCGCAAGAGGAATGATTGGTTCGATGATGAGTGCCAGAATGCGTTAGATAAAAAGAATCAGGCGTACAAAGAATACGTAGGTAGGAAAACCAGGAGGAAGAGAGAACACGATGAAAAACTCAGAAGAGTAGCGAATAAGATAATTAGGATTTAGAAAAGAAAATTCTATGACGACCAATTGAGAAGTATAAATACAAGTTTAGCGAGCAATAACACAAGACAAGCGTACAAAGTAGTGGTTATCAGCCAAAAACCACGCTCTGTCGTGATGACAGCGGCAATATAATCGCTGGTGAAATCAAGATTAAGAAAAGACGGGCATCATATTTCAAGAACTTCCTTAATCCTTCGCACAGCTCCAGAACATCGGAGCCTATAGATGTCGGTGGAGAGCTTCTATTGGCCCCATTAGCTCTGGATGAAGTTTGTTCCATCATCAAAACCCAAAAGAATAATAAAGCGCCGGGCATCGATGAAATTACAGTGGAGCTCAACAAATATGGTGGCAGTAGTGTTCATCCAGCTATTCACAAAGTCATCCAGTACATTTGGCAACAAGAACATATGCCGAAAGAGTGGAGCCAATCAATTATATTCCCTATCCACAAAAAAGGTGACAAGCTACAGTGCGAAAATTATAGAGGCATATCACTACTTTGTACGGCGTACAAAATATTTTCTAAAATCTTAGAAATAAAATCGGATCATACGCCAACAGTATTATTGGGGGTATCAAGGTGGTTTTAGGGTAGGTGGATTAGCAATAGACCAATTGTTCACTGTGAAGCAGGTACTTGAAAAATGATTGGAGTTCAACATAGACGTACACCAAACTGTCGTTGACTTCAAGCAAGCATACGACAGTATTGATCGTAACGTAATGTACCAAATAATGCTTCACTTTCACATCCCAGCCAAATTAGTCCGTCCTACCAAAATGACAATGACGTCAACAACCTCCCAAGTCTGCATCAATACCCAAATCACCGATTCTTTTGACATAAATATCGGACTAAAGCAGGGAGATGGGCTGGCCCCATTGCTATTCAATTTGGCTCTGGAGCACGTCATACGGAAGCTACCTGTCGATACACGAGGTACAGTACTATACAACTCGAGCCAAGTAGTAGCCTATGTGGACGACATCAAGATTTTGTCACGGTCATTAACAACTGCCAAAGAACTCTTCCTGAAACTCGACAGCGAAGCAAAACTAGTAGGGCTAAAAATCAACAAAAATAAAATAAGTTGAGGAAAAATACCTCAAGTGCACAAAATATCACACTGGCGAATACAGTATTGAGAATGTGAGTGGATTTGTGTATTTAGGCGCCAAAATAATGAGAATGGGCAATGAACGAAACAAAACACACCGAAATAAAATATTTTATTCAGTATTGACGATCTTGAAGACCAGCTGCATAAACAGGAGAACAAAGCTCCAAGTATACAAATCTGTGATAAGACCTATGTTATGCTATGCGTGTGAAACATGGACCCTAACCCAAGCATCCGCAAATATATTGAACGTTTTTGAGCGACGGGTCCTGAGGCGAATAATCGGAAGCTTGACGGGGACCAATTGCGAATTCGATACAATCATAAGCTGTATAAAATGTTTGACAAACCGGAGGTCCCAAGGATTGTAAGACTGCGGAAGCTGCAATGGGCTGGACACATGAATCGTATGGACGAACAACGGATTCCCAAGAAGGTATTCGTTGGGAGAACTGAAGGTCGGCGGCCAGTGGGGAAACCGAGGAAACGCTGGTCTGACTCGGTCGACGAAGATAGTTCATCGCTGCTTGGATTTCGGAATTGGAGGATGCGGTCAACGGACCGAGACAGTTGGAGGCGCTATTTGCAGGAAGCGAAGGCCCGAGAGGGGTTGTAGGGCTAAGAAGAAGAAGAAGAATATTGAAGAGGAAGTAGAATATGAAGAGTGGTGTCGAAGCTAATTATAAAATAAACGGTTTTGATATTTTGACATACTTGTTTCATCATCAACTAGTTTTATCGTCATAGTTCGAGTCTAAACTACCTTAATGTTATGAAATACAGTAAAGTAGGTCATTTGTTACAATTCAAAAGAGATGTCAATAAAGATGGTAATATTTTGCAGAACATTACAACAAAACAAATTGAACTTTTTGAAAAAAACACTATAGCGAACTTCTTCTCTAAGTTTAATGTTTTATAATGTTTTTGTTTAGTACAAACATGCTATGTATGAGTGCCTTACAGAAAAATATTTTCTTTGCTCTAATAATTAAATTCTTTATCGACGCAACTAACCATGTACTCGTCTGTGAGAGAAGATTAAGGCATAACAATTTTGTATCTTTATATGAACGCACCCCATAAAATTTTTTAATAAACTGTCAATGTCAAAACGTTAGGTAAAGTCAACATTTTAATCATGGTAAGGTTCAAGAACCAGTAACGGTTGGAAATTATTAAAAATTACTATTGAAAGTCTAAATCGGTAGTTGCAAATTTAAGAGCGCTTACTCCAATTTTCGGCTGTATTAATCGTCCCACCCGACAGGCTGTACGTACTATAGTGGATAAGTTCTAGTCCAAATTTTCACAATTAGACGTTCCGGTGCCAAAAAGATGTCGTACCGTTCAAAGCGATGGAAATATCGTAGCCGTAAGTGCACCAATTCAAAATTAGCGATACCAGTCGATTCCACGTCGTTCTCAAGAATTGGGCATCGCTCAAACAACATTGTGGCGTATTTTGGGAAAAGATCTTGACCTACATGGTTACAAGATCAAATTGACTCAAGAACTAAAGCCACATGATCATTCGAAGTGCCGAAACTTCTCCAATTGGACTCAATCATTTCAGACTCAATGGCTTTGTTAATAAACAAAATATGAATTATTAGTCAGCAACAAACCCACATATGCTTCTCGAGACGCGGTTGCATCTGGAAAAAATTATTGTTAGGTGCGGTTTTCATGCGGGGGACCGCCATGTTACCGTCAATGGAGGGCACTATCGTGTTATGTTGGAAGATTATTTGTGGCCAGAGTTGGTTGAACTTGACATAAAAAATATGTGGTTTCAACAAGGTGGTGCCACTATCCACACAGCACGACTTACAACCCATCTAGATAAAATTATTATGTCCTTAATGGAAAACCCTTTATAAGGAGGAATAATTTTTTTTGATTTGATTAGCTTTTTAAAAAAAAACTTAATTGAAATAATGTATATAACCACTGAAAGACTAACGCCTTTTTTCCGTAGGGTAGGTTCTTTTCAGCAAGGCAGGTCGAGTAGGGAGGTGAGCATATTGTTATATGAGTGGGCTCCCCTACATCCTCGACGATTATGCCAAACACATTCAGGTTCATGGTGTCCTTTGTTTGATATTAAGATTTTCAAATAACGTAGCTTGCTCTTGTTTAGACGTAACGTGGAGTATTTTGCGCATCATGACGGTTCGGGACCTGGTAAAGCGGAAGAATATAAATTGAGAGAGTCGAGTGAACTTCAATTTGTGGAGTAGCATAAATCATAGTTTGAAACGTGTTTAAAATTCGAGCAATTTTTGCGGCTAGAAAAAAGTTATTGGGTGACAAGTCTACTCATCATCTGATTCACGACCAAATCGTTACATATATTTCCAAAAAATAAATTTGGTGTAAAAGTAGACTATTTTATTGAATTACCATAGGCGCAAAAAGGTTTAAGGTACTTCGAATCCAAAAATGTTTCAATGCTAGTAAAATAACTTTTTTTGGGTAGTTTGAGTTGCTTTTGTTCTATGAAGTATAAAAAAGAGTGAACTTACCACTAGTGATGAAGAGAAGATTGTAAAATGTTTAAAGAGCTTTAGTGTAAAGGTAAAGGTAATATAAAGGACCTGGCACGAAGTAATGTGTCAAACGGTTCCAGGCTGGGTTCTAGGGTTAACAAGGAAGGAGTTTAGTGGATAGTCAAATCACTTGCAAGCACGGGAGTCCCATACTCAGTGCATAAATGACATTCACCTCCCAACAACAACAAAAAAAAAAAAATAAAAATAAATAAATAAATAAAAAGTTGACCAATCTAAAGTTCGCGTGGTGTAGTAGTTAGAGTACTCGATGCGTAAACCGAAGGTCCCTGATTTGAATCCCGTTGGTGACAACGAGATTTGTTTCAAGTGATTCTTTGGACAGACTATAAACCCGTTCAGTTATACATACTGGTTTAAAATCAGAACGTATCGTAGCTGGGTGGATGGATGTATGGGCAACGCGTAGTACTGACCATATTATTACCTTCTTGAGTGCCGATACATTCGATGAAGATAATGAGATACTCTATCTCTAAGTGAGCGCTCGGAAAGGATTGTAGTGCTAAAGCCAACAAAAAAACTATAAAAGAATGTTTATCAGTGAAGAAATTGAATACGAAGGGGAACCTTATAAATTTCTCTATTGAATAAAAGGTCTTGAAATCAGCTTCCAAGTCATCAAAATGTATGCACGAAAATAAAGTGTCAAAATTTTGGCAATCATTGATTAATGTCTTGAGGAGAATGCAACGATCTCTTCGCTTTGTTACGGTACCTTTCTAACAGATGCATATTATCGCCACACGCTCGCAATTGCTTGGACATGGTCAAAGCTTGCCGCATTTGAAGCTGAAAATATCTTTTTCGGTTGATTAGGCATCAATATCGAGCAAATTTAATTTCAGGTCATTCTGAAGAAGTTTTTCTATTTTGTCTGTTTATTTAATTTCCAAGGTAATAAAGAATGTTTTATTTATTCACGCCAATTCACGCCAGATGATCTTCAAGGTTTATTATTATTTACAAAAGTATCTCCTTCTAAGATGATTCTATTGAAATATGTGCTAGTGACCCACTCGAGAAGAGTAAAATGTTTAATTAAGCAAAAATAAAAGAAAACATTAAACTATCATATTTCAACCTAAGTTGCATTGATATCTTAATGCATACAAATACAAGTTACACAAAGGCTTAGGTTTAAATCGCTTAAATCAACCTTGCACACCGTAGCCAACATCTCAAGATATGTATGATAACTCATTGAGTTAGTACAGGTATGATACTCATTGACATTACAATAAAATTGCAATTAAATTTACACTCTTGGTAATTTCCTGCGATTTTATAAAAGCTTCTTTTTCGGAGCGTGTAAAAATGCAATTTAGATTGGGCTGATGGGAAGTACGATTAGCGTGCATCTGCATATGTGAATCTCTGCAAGAGTAATGACCACTGGCTCAGCTGGTGTTGATTTAATTCGGTTGAGCTTAAGTAAATATGTAATTAGATTTTTGCACTATCATTTGGGTGAAGAAATATAGAAAAAAATAGCTTGGTACAATTATTTTCGCAATTGATGTAATAGCAAAACCGCGAAATGCTCGTATGGAAAATTATTTTTCGGTTCAATGCTGGAAAGACATGAAAGTAAAAGTTATGAGGAACATCCAAATGACTGCACTTACTGAATTTTGAATGTGGTCTCGTCACAGTTAAATTTGACGGTTTGTTGTTTGTATCGTTGTTTCTTTGTTTGCATATTTAAAAAGAATAAGAAGGTTTTATACAGGTTAATATTAAATTGATTTGTTTTAAATATATATGTCCGTGAAAAACATGATTTGGTTTTCAACGCACGTACACTGATGAGAAAAGTTTTGGAACGGAAATTTTTGCTAAAAGTAATTAAAATAAAACGTTTTCCTTTGTGGCATTGATTTTATTATTCACTGAAATAATTCCTTTAGTATCTTGTTCTCAACATAAATCAAAGAAAACTTAAATAAATCCATTAATCTGCCAATGATCCCCAAAAACGGTGTGAATTTTTTTTGAACAAACTTATATATAGTATATAGTTGAGGAAACTCATCTAAAACAACGGTAAAAGGGTTGTTGTACTTCTGAAAAATAGTAAATATTTTTTCGACTTCTCTTTAAGGCTAGTCCAGCATGAACGTAGCTTAGAACCAGCGTCAAAATCAGGTGATGCTTCCAGTCCTACAAACAGCAGTGACCAGAAGAAGAAGAAACTGGAGCACTCTATTAAGTGTAAGTAGTGTAACAGGAAAGGTCACTGGATTCTTCAGTGTGCTAAGTAGAAAGCTAATGGTCAGTTTCCATATCCAGCGCATACTACCGGATCGAGCAAAAATCCGAAACTGAATTCATAGGATGATGGAGATAGGCAAAAAAGCACTCAAACCAACGTAACTCAAAACCGTGTTGCACTGGTGTTAATCAGTAGTGACGTTAACATGGCGACTGAAAATGGCCAATGGTGGATTAATTATGGTGCCACTTCCTATTTTACGTCAAATCTGAACTGGTTTACCAATTATAAGCCTTTTTCTTTGAAATGGAATACTACGGTTAAAGCGGGAGGAAAAGAGTTTACCAAAGCTCTTGCCAGTGGTACTATTGAAGTGGCTAACTATGTCCATAGAAATTTGGAAACATTTACCCTCAATGATATATGGTACATGGCTGGCATATCACAAAATCTCATTTCCATCTTTGCAGCCTACGATCGGAACCCTAAAATTAAGTTTGAGTGTCAGCTCAGTATTGATGAGCAACCAATTTTTAAAGGTAATCGCAACTAAGGTGGGACCCTATACCGTGCCTTATTTGACATTATTCAATCTGCGGACTTCTGTACTAGCGTCACTGAAGATAACTAAACTGTCCAACTCTACCATCAACGTCACGGACATATGAACAAGCGTTACGAGGGTAGTCCCAAAAGTACCCGACCTGACTTATGAATACAGATAGTTTTAAAAAAAAAATTATTGTGATCGACAATACCACCTTTCAACAACTTAATGTGAAAAATTCATAACGGTACGTTTATTATTATTTTTTTACACGCAACCAAAGTGAACGCTGTCAGTGAATTTGTAAATATGGAAAAAAATCGGGCATCGTTATGTGATACAATACTTTCATTTGAAAGGTCTAAGTCCAACCGTTATCAAAGCCGAGTTGGATTCTACTCTGGGGAAGTCTGCTCCTTTGTTTACAACGGTCAAATATTGGGTAGCTGAGTTTAAGCTAGGTCGTAGAAGCTGCCAAGATGAACACCGTAGTGGTCGACCAAGTGAGGCCACTACGACAGAAAATGTGAAGTAAATCCACAAAATGGTATTGGATGGCTGCCGACTAAAAGTGCGCGAGATAGCAGACATGGCAGACATTTTAAAAAGTGCTGTGCATCGTATTTTCACCGAAAATTTGGGGATGAGAAAGTTGTTCGCAAGATGGGGGCCGCGTTTGCTCACAATGGAGCATAAACAGCAACGTGAGGATGTTTCCATTGAGTGTTTGACAATGTTTCGCAGCAATTAAGCTGAGTTTGCATCTCACGCAAAAACTCGGTTTTGTTGCCATCATTTTACACCTGGGTCCATCATTTTACACCTGAGACCAAGGAGTAGTCATAGCAGTGGACAGAAAAGGGAGAACCGGCTCCAAAGGAAACAAAGACAGTTCAGTTAGCTGGCAAGGTCATGGCATCCGTTCTCTGGGATGCGTGTGGAATAATATTTATTGATTATCTCGAAAAAGGAAAAACAATCAACGGCGCATATTATGCAGCTTATTGCAGCGTTTGAGTGATGAAAAAGAAAAAAGGGCACATCTGACGAAAAAGAAAGTGTTGTTTCATCCCGATAACGCACCAGTCCACACGTGCGTCATTGCGATGGCTAAAATCAATGAGTTGAAGTTCGAATTGTTGCCTCCTGCACCCTATTCGCCAGATCTGGCTTCCTCGGGTTATTTTCTTCTTCCGAATTTGAAAAAATAGCTCGGCGGGCAATCGGGGTACGTGTGGACCAGTGCGTTGTCGTGATGGCTAAGTTAAATGAGTTGAAGTTCGAAGTGCTGCCTCTCGTACCCTATTCGCCAGATCTGGCTCCCTTGGATTCTTTTCTTTTTCCGAATTGGAAAAAATAGCTCGGCAGCAAAAGATTTGCCAACAATGAAGAGGTAGAGTCTGCGGTTAATAGCTATTGAGGAGCTTGATGGTTTCAACTATAAAGCCGGTATCGAAGCTATTGAACTTCGTTGAGAAAATTGTATCGAGCTGAAAGGAGAATATGTTGAAAATTAAAATTTTTTACTGTTTCCTTTGTCGGGTTGAGTAAAAATTTCGGCCCCTGGTGAGTCGTTAACTGGTGATGTGTGCAGATCGTTCAATTTATCTTTCAGTGGTCGTCCCTACTTAACCATCTGCAAGGATTATTACTCCAAGGTAGCACTATTGCTTTATAGCGCACAAAAAGTTTGCATTCAAGGAGAATTTGCGTAAAGTGCTGACTAAAGCTCATACGCTAGGTCACACTGTTAAGCAGTTTCTCGGTAGCAATGGTGGTGAATTCAACCATAGTGTGCTGGATGAGATTCTGAAAGGATATGGTTTAAACCAAAGAATGACCACCTCGTACATACCGGAACAGAATGGAGCAGTGAAACGCGAGAGTAGGAAAATGATAGAAATGGCTGCTACATTCAAATATGCGAATCCTGACGTCAAATTTTCTGATGCTATCTGCGCGGAACTTGCGGCAATGGCAGGCTAATTCCTCAACAGAGTGGGGAAATCATCGATTGCTGACAAGAAGCAGTATGGGATTTGATTTTATTAGAAACCAAGGATCAAACAACGCATTGTGAGTGCAAAGTACCATGTTCACGTATACAACGCAAAATGCACGCAAAGGCAATGACAAGCTATTTAGTTGGCTATGATTAAGATGAATCGATATCGAATCTACGTTCCTAAAAAGGTAAATATTGTCATCTTACACGATGTCATCTTTAACGAGGAATTCGGAAACTGGGACGAGGACATTGTATGGCTTATTAAGAGAAGTAACCCATGAAATTGAAGAGGATCATATGCACAGAATGAAAGCTACCATTCTTCCTACATCTGACTCTGAGATGGATTCTGTAGTAATCGAGTAGTCGCTTAAGCAAACTGCTCGGAAACCACTATAATGCTGATCCAAATTTCAATTGTAAGTTTAAAATAATATTAATCATTTAAATTTGCAACTGCAATCTGGACACGGTAACCCCCTTTACAACGGAGCTTATCCACGAATTACAGTTTCACAGTACAATGGAAAGTACATGGAAGGCTTGTGAACTGCCATTGTGAGGAGCATAGTATACTCAACTAGTAACCGCACTCCATCAACCCTCCGGAAAAATTTGAACACAAGCTGAACAGAGAGCCATAAATCTTCGGTAGCAGGTAGGTAGGTAAATGCTGATGCGAGGATTGGCGCGAATATAAACATATGCTTCGATGAGAGATTTCAGGATTACCATATCTCAAAAAATCAATAACTTTGCAGAAAAACAAATACGTTCCATGCAATCTTTTAGTTTTTTATTAGGATGTGGCAGCACTCCCATGTTCTGAAATGCGTAAAAGAACACGTGCATCGGAAATTTTATTTGCATTTTGCTTTGTTTCTTGAGCGCGCCAAACATGGGATCAGCTCTCATGCCCCGCATCAGCTGACGTGCCCCTGAGAAAATTCAAAAAGTGTGCAACACAGGGTTAATGAAAGGTGTGGGTACTAGCTGAGTATACTATGGTAAGGAGTCCCTTAAGGAGAGTCTTATAGAGAACGCCACGCAGTGCAGACGTCGCGAAAACTGCGCCGGAAAGGGAAAAAGGAGAGTACGGGAAAGCGCGCAAATGTTGAAAGAAAGGAAGTGCTCAATATTTATCGGTTTATATTGTAGTTTAACTTAGTGGCGGAAAATATTCATTAAGAAATTTTACCAACCATCACTCAATAGCAATTTGCAATTGGGAGTACAAAATTAAGCGTAATATTAAGTGTGCGAATGGCGCGAATCATGTTCAAATAAAACGGTCCAAAAGCTAAACTGAGAAAAATTAATAAATAATTTTTGGTGTTATCACGAGAATTGTTTTGCAATATGTGTAATGAAAAAATGAAAATTACATTTCACGTTAAAACGGTTTAACGAATTTAGTGCTGAGTGGTTTGAAAAAAAAGGAGTTATTTGATTTGCATTAGCGCATTGCCGTGGTGCTGAATGTGTTATGCGTGATAAGAGCTTCTTGTTGGAACGGTATTGTTGCGTCTAGTTACATGTTTGGCATCGATTAAACAATCACAAAAAGACACGCCCTTGAATATAACCAGTACAATAAAAGAAGATGAAAATAGAAACTATAGAAGTTAAAGTATCCATCAGTAGTACAGCGGCAAGCAACCCTTCTATCGCATGAAAATTTGATTGAAGAAGATTCGCTTCATGTAGTGCATAGGAAGGACTCGGAGGACGAGTCGATTGATGCAAGCAACGAATACATTTCTTGCACTATTGAATCTGTCAATGATTTAAATGGAAGCAGCAGTCAACAATCAAAGAACATTCACGGTAAACGTTTGTCACAAACAATATAAAGGAAGAGGAGAACTTTGTCCAGTGTAACGAAAATGAATTTGTAGAGACAAATGAGCAAGAAACGGCAAACGAAGATAATTTGTTAGTTGATGATAGTAAAATGGGATCAAATGTCTCCTGAAATTCCGGAAAAGGATTAACTGGACGACGCACACAGTCATCTGACTGTACATTACCCGTGAAAATTACAAAAGTTCCGCGTGGCCTAGGACTTTCAATATCAGGCTTTCATACATAGTAATGGACATGTTATTTGAAGCAGAGCCTTAATTATAAGGGAAGCAATGTGCGATTTCAATGACATTCAATCAAGCTTGGGGAAGGGAATATTAACTCTAACGCATTTCATCATAATGTATAACTCTGGTTAGCGGCTGCAAATTAATGAAATGAGAAGATGCCGTTATGAAAATGAAAAGCCAATTCATCAAGCGATGGAAAAAATTAATAATTGATCATTATTGAATAATACTAGTTTGGCCGCTCCATAGTAAGTCTCTGCATTCAATTCTTGCTAATCGATTTTTCAGAGTTTTCCAAGTTTACTGTAATTTCGTCGATTAAATAGGAGAGTATTGCCTGTTACGGATCCAGTAAATAAAACGAGTGAAAATAACGATTTGATTTATAGCAAAACGCGAAGCTTTTATTCTGCTTTGTATATTAAATAATACGAACAAAGAATATTATATAATAAATGTATATTAAATGATGCAAGATATCGTCTTAGTTACATTCACTACGTCTAGGGAAAGACCCATTTTTTTACGGTTAAAAGCTCATAAATAACCACCAAATAAACGTGTGCCTACGTTTAGAATTGGTGATCTGTGTGGTAAATAAGAAAGGTGTTAACTATCCAATTGGAAAGCACAAAGTAATAGAATCAGTTGTTTAATTAAAGGCTTACGTCCACGATCTTAAATTTTTGAAAAAAACAGACACTGTATTTTTTTATCGGCTCATAACCAGTCGGGTTTTTTGTCCATATGGTCCTATTTGTTGTTTTACAACGCGTATCAATACTGTTTTCGGTGAAAATGTAATTAGCCCTTCTTTATATTTAACATACGAGTAGTTTTGCCGAAGAGGAAGAGCTATGTTCTTTTTAAAGTAGCCAATTCAATTATATTTAAATTTAATTTTAGTGAATAAAAGACTAACGCTAAACTAATAAATTACCATCAGACCATAAAAAAAGGACAAAATACGTTCCAGTAAATTAAACTTAATAGTTTTAAAGTTTAGAATGAAGCTTGAATTTGGTCAAATTAAGCAGTCTTAATTAAATCTGATCTCATAACTGGAAAAATCAGTCATTTTGTATGTCATACTTTCAAAACCAAATTCAAAATGAGTCATTTTCATCGTTTAATTTCAATTTAGCTAGTTCCAATCAAAAACCCATTTGGACACTTTATCGTCTTTCAAAAAATAAAAACCCAATACATGTAGAAGAAAATTTTCATCTATTTAATATCAAAACTGTAATATTTTATTATTTTAAATACTGATTCATGAAAAAAAAGAAAATAGAAAAGTCTAGAGAAAAAACTCTTGTTATTATTATTGCTACTATAAATAAATGTAGTCATGTTTTAATGAAATGCTGATCACTAAATACATATAAAAATTATATATACACAAAAATAAATATCGGCAACTTGAAAAAAAAATCCGAGAAATTTAACTTGCTTGCATAAAGATCAATCAATATGAATATAATGAATTACTAAACTTATTACCTTCGGTCTTTCTTTTCCCTCAACCTGACCGGGTATAGGACCCGCAATGATGGCAGGCCCCTCCACTGAAATGTGCTAGCCATCGGGCGGGCTCTTCCCTTCGTTTGTGTTATAGGGGCTCTTGCCCGAGTAGAGTGGCCTTCCGCTCACGTGCCCTTTTATGGTATAGTGTTATGCGATTCCATCGCATAATACTATAACATAAATTGGCAACGTTTATATTCCCCATTTGATGGAAAAATTCATGCAAATTATGTTTGTATGAGTTTTTTACTCAAACGAGAAATTTATGGCCACGTCTACGTTTGGATCGAGCGCGAGGGGGGCGCCACTTCCACATAGACGCCCCACTCTTATTTGTGGGCCACAAGTATCGTCGGTAACGACAAAGTCTCTCAGGTCCATCCATTTTTTCCAGGCCCAATTTGTTCTTTGAACAAGTAATTTCAACCCTTAGTAGGTTACCTCGGCCTCGACACCAGTCGATCGGCATTCGACATTTTTTTAATTCATGAATGCGGAATTTTTTTGTAGTGGGTCCTTGTGCTGGGAAAAAGAACCCACGCCATGACACCGTAGCGCTAGTCTGCCAGCGTATTCAGACAACCTCAGACAAGGCCAAATCTCGGTGGATACTACCATCCTCTTCCGCTGGACAGCAGACCATCGCTACGTATTTCACGGACATTTATCTACCCATTTTATAACAATTCGAAAAATCATGGTGATGATTTCAGTGCCAATTGCGAATCGAAACATGAGGCTGAAGGCCAGCCTAAGGCACTGAACCAGCCACTTGGCTGGCTGAAAGACGTGCCAAAGACGTTCAATCAAGCTATCCAAAGCGATGATAGTGATGATGCTATGGGCATCGAAATTAAGTCAATTCACAAGAACAATGCATAGAAACTGACTGAGCTACCTCCTGGTACGAAGACCATAAACAAAAAGTGGATCCATTATCTCAAGCGTAATCCTGGTGGAAGTATTGACCAGTATCACCTGAGATTGTTTGTCAAATGAGGCCTTTATTAACCCAAGATTGACTATGGTAAGGATTTCAACATAGCTCTGAAGATTTTTGTGTCTTTATTTGAACTCACACTGGTAGGGAAAATAATAGTTGCTCTTTTTGCGATAATAAACTAGTGACCACAACAAGTTAGACTAAAATGAAGTTGTTTATCGGGTTGTGCAGTTACGCTCTCGATTCGAAATTGTTGCAAAGCAAGTATCCCTTTTTGCTTAAACTTGAGATTTTTCAACGTGATGATGACATTATGGTCGACCAATCGGTCTACATTTAAAAAATCTTTACCGGATTCAATACCGAAGAATGAAAACCAGTTTGCACTCCTATGGAGAAGCTCTGCGGTTAAGGGTTGGAGAAAGCGCCCAACTTTCCATAGTGTTCAATCGTTGGGATCATATTCTATGTAGTTCGTGGGACTTGTTATGATATCGGCTTCAGCGTGAGTGTTCTATCGAGTCGACTGGAGAATATCACCAATATGGACATGGTACGAGCAAAAATGGTTATGAGCTACCTAGTACGTATCTGCCACATGAAGCTGGTTTACTCCTGTAGTCTCAAAACACGTCTTCTCAAGTACTACATCAATGCCGACTTTGCTGGGTATCCTGCTACAATTCACTGATGCAGCAATCACTTGGCTTAGCCGAAGTCAAGAACTGGTTGCCGACGCTACCTGCAAAGTAGAAATAGTGTCAGTGGAACCTATTGACACCCAGTATCAACCTGCGGATATTCTTATGCATCGCTTGCCTTGTCCCTAACTTCAACCTCTACGTGGGAATCTTGTTTCGGACTGAGCAAGCTGCCCCTATGCAAATAAGCGAAAGTGTTGAAAACCAGGGATTGCAGTTTTTATAGTCGCTAGTTCTTCGTTTTCAAGTCGGCAGCCCTATTATAACTAGTATAGAGCTTTATTTCTCTTTTTAATATTGACAAGTTGATATTTTTTTCTGGAATTCTTTTTTTTGTGGCAATTAAAAAGTCGTTAAAGTAAATTTAAGCGCATGTTCAGTAATTGGATTAATAACAAAAACCCTAAAACCAAAAATATTAGCATTCCTAAGATAAAGGCAAATGTGACAAAATAGCTTAAGGTCATTGCCAAAGATGCGTATCAATATTGTTTCAAAAAGCGGACCAATATGGTTTCAAAAAGCGGAATCACGGCTAGGATGAATGTGTGGGTTGGGAAGGAGAGTACTTTGATGGTGTTCTAGACATGTTTTTTCTGAAGAAAGTACATATATTTTCGTAAAGTTTATCCACAAACAGTCTGGAGTCTTGTAGGTACAGTTGCAGGTAATTTGAGCGAAGTCCAAGAATCAAAGGAGAGTCAAGGTGTCAGGCGGAACGATATTTGAAAGTTGAACGGCCAGACGTACTTGGTCGAGCCAGATGTGCTAGGTTGATCCAGATATGCTAGGGTGAGCAAGTTTTCCAGGTGAAGCCAGATGTGCTTGGTAGAGTTCGAAGGTGCCAAAAACTGCTTGATAAGCGGATGATGTGTTGGTGGAAAAATATCTTTTGTTTTGTATTAATTTTGAACTAGGAATTTATTTGTTTTGTAATACGGGTTCAAGCACTGACTGCTAACAACTTTTCGGGTGCGAGTTGTTCACACTAATGCAAAAAGTGGACTCATTGATCCCTCACAATTGAAAACTCACTAGTCCCAGAAAAAAAATTCACGTATTTAGAATTTGCCTTCAAAGTTAGTTGCTGTGGTAGGTTCCATTAAACTTTCCATGGTCAACATGTATTCACTAGCTTCCAGGAATTCTGTTCAAGAAAACTTGAACGCACATAGTTCAAACATCTTGTTTATATCCAAAACAAGACTCAAAGGAAAAAGAGCATCTGGAAAAATACAAGTTCATCAGGCGCTATTATTCAGAGGGAGTTCTTGGAGTTGTTATGGCTCACAAAGGTTACTTGAAAATTCAAAGGCCCTGTTTGCACAGTTTGAAATGTAGGAAGGTAGACCTCTGCTTTCGTGGAGATCTATGTTTGACATGAATATCCGTTGAGTACACTATCTGAGGATTTGGAAGCAGTGGTTGCTTTGTGGGAAAAAATCGATTACTATACTATGGGAGGGGATTTCAATTCAAAGCACGCCTCGTTGGGGAAATATTATATGTAATGACAATGGTATGGCTCTTTCTAACTAGATTCAGTCAAATATGGATCTCATATTGACTGCCCCGAACGAGCTTCTTCCACAGAAGCTCGCCTATTATAGACTCTTTGAGCATGTCTGCCAATCTGGTAAATCTCTCCCACTGGAAATTTCAAGTGTTTTCGTTGAGCTGACCTTAAGAGTGGAAACGGGACCGAAACTTGAGCTTGCAGGTCATCATATTTTCATTTTATACAAGCAAATTGATTGGAGAGCCGTAAGTGCTGATTTTGAATGAAAATTGAATTAATTTCCTGAAATCGATGAGGGAATCGCTTTTATTAGTTCAGCCCTTGACGCAATCAATCTTCGACAATTATCCCTATCGAGATTTACCAGAAGACATCTTGGAGCTTCATTGCAGATGCAGTTGGCTTAGACAACTACTTGCAAGGATCTACCACTGCAATTTAAATATGGTCAACTGGGAGTATGAGCGTGAATGATTTCTTCATATCAATAGGATAACTGACAGAAAATGGCTGCACGGAGTTGAATTGTTCGCTGACTCTATAGCGAACATTATGCAAAAGTTCTTCAAGGAGAGAAAGCAAGTGAGGACTCTTCCCTGACGTCATTGGGGACCAGTACTACAACAAATTTCAAGAAGGACAGTAAGCAATTGTGCTTGACCACGTTCTCTGATCAGTCCGCATGGTGTGGTGATTAGATCATTCACCCCGTAAGCCGAAGGTCCCTGGTTCGAGTCCTGTTGGCAAGGATATTTGTTTCGAGTGATTCTTCGAACGGACTAAAAGCCCGCTCAGTTATGATAAGTACTAGTTTAAAATCAGAACTTATCTCAGTTGGGTGAACGTACACCTAGTCAAAGCGTGCGTATCACCTTTTCGAGTGCCAAAACATTCGATCAAGATAATAAAATACTCTAATTACCTCTAAGCGGAGGTCCTAAAGAGGCTATAGCGCTAAAGCAAAAAATAAAGCAAAGAAAGTTCTTTGATTCGAGTTCTTCTGATGCATCTACTACTTTGTTGGCATTGGAGCAAAATTCCAAAAAAAACCAGCAGGAACTAATGAAATCACTAACTATGCGCTTAAAAAGTTTCTTTGTTTTCCTTGCAATCATTCTGAATAATTGCAACAACATATGCTACTTCCCTCAGCAATGAAAATAGACATTTCAAGTGCATGTATCAAAAGCTAATGAGCAGACCACAAACAAAGTAAGAATGGGTACTTTCACTCTCGCCCTGCGAACTAGTCGAGCTCATCATATTACTTGATTTTGTTTTTATAAGCCCTAATCCATCGCACAATAGTCCAAATCAGAACCTTGGCGTTGAGATGGATTGTTAGGGTATCTCATTCCATGACCGTAACGGGATTCGAGATGATATGGTTAATATCACGCTCAACCATGTGATTATAACGCAATTTTTCAATTAGTACCCATCACAACTGAGTGGGCTGATAGTTCGGCAGCAGTATCAGAAGACGGCACTCGATGCCACCACCGAGGTTTGAACTTGGTAGGTGCTATGCAAGCGGTAGGGTATACTCCACTTGCACAGCAGCTCCACTGCTCCAGGCAGACACGAAATCCTCATAACTAAAAGCAAGAAAGTTGCAGTATTTGTATATAAAACTCACTTTCACATTAGATTGGAAGTAGTATTGAATGGAATTTATAATTAAAGACTTTGAAAATCTGTGCCGCAGCACATTACTAACGAATCTTTCAGGAAGATTATTTGCCACGGCAGGTGTAAACACTCGTATTCGTGACATTTTCGCACTATCAACTGGGGAATTGCACACCGAAAGAACAAATTACTATAGGGCTTATCGCGGTTCACGCGAAGCAACTACAACAAACTGTTGTTAATCACCACGAACGACGTACTATTAGGGAGTTTAGAAGTTACAATTCGCACGAGACCCCCTAACAAATCCCAATGCCAACGTTCAAATTGTACTAGTGCATGATGTAATAAACATAAGCAGTCGAGCAGCCCCGTGGTGATCAGGAGTGGCTGGTACTGAAGAGAGAAGGTTGTCGCTCCGTCGAAACACCTTGTTGTTTTACTAGATTTAAATTAACTACATCCGTTAAGTTTCCATCCTTCAGGAAGAGATGAGTGGTTCACTTCAGCCATTTTAACATCTTTTCTTTGGAGAAAGTAATGGTTGAGAAAGTAACGGTTGTAATTTTGTACGTGAACTTTAACGAAACAAAAATTGGAATTACTGTAGAGTAGCTTAATTGACACATAACAGAATATTTCTAAAGATAATAAAAACAGATCGGTACGTCTCGTAAAGTAGAGTATGCGTGATAAATATTTTGTAGTGTAGCTTCGTGGTTCAACAAGAGTCCGCCTCATATGATCCCGCAAACAACAAGTCGCCACGCACACGTACGCGGTCGTTAAGCGAAGCTAGTTAGCTGAGCTCTGTCTTGTTAATAGCTCGCTTGTGCCAGACAATCGGCATCCGTGTCCTACACGGATTTTCAGAAAAAAAAAAAATGCATTACAATGATGATGATAATTATTATTGATTCGCGATGGAGAAGGACTAACTCCCCGTCCCTGTAAGACCCTATATTGTTTTGAAACCTGCAACGGAGCCTCCAAATGGGTTGGATGTACGGCAACTACCTCGCAACCGAAAAAAGGACTATAGTATTGGATCCTGGAGTGTTGGATCACTGAAGTGTTACTGCTGTTAAGGTCCTTTCATAACAGGTCAGTCAATATAAATTAGACATATTGGCAATCTAGGAAACGAATTGGACTGGAAGTGACATTCAAGATATGAGATCGCACACAATCTTCAAAAGTGAGAAGACAGCTGGAAAGCGAAGATTTCGAGTGGTCTTCATTGCGGATAGGGAGTTCAAATCGTGCGTTATTGATATTATGGCAATAAATGAACCGTTATGTGCGATCCGTATAAAAGTGAAATTCTTCAAAAAGAAAAGGACAAATAAACGAAGGAAACATTCTACAAGAAAGATTAGTCGATTCATTGCCTATAAACGATTGATTTCAGCGCCAAAATTGGCAATGAGCTATTTCATCGGGGAATAACTGAAGGTATAGCCCCATGATGAAACGAATGGTTACGACCAACGCCTAATCGACTTTGCATGTAGCAGAAATCTAATCATACGTTAGACTTGCTTCCCACATCGACGCATACATAAAATGACCTGAGTATATACACAAAAGCAGATCGACTATGTTCTCAACTATACTTGCTTCAAACGGCCAAGTGGCTTCAAACGGCTAAAAATTTCACGGACGCACTCGACAACCAGCTAGCTCCCATCCTATCTGATATATTGCTGAAAAAAAGCAATGAGCTATGGGTGGCAGTGAAAGCAGCAATTAAGACCGTAGCAAAACAGACTATAGGATATCAAGCCCGACGCAAAAGAAATGATTGGTTCGATGATGAGTGCCAGAGTGCGTTTGACAAAAGGAATCAGGCTACAAAGAATATATAGGTTGGAAAACCAGGAGGAAGAGAGAACACTATGAAAATCTCAGAAGAGTAGCGAATAAGATCATTAGAATTAAGGAAAGAAAATATTATATGATGACCAATTGAGAAGTATAGATGTAAGTCTAGCGAGTAACAGCACAAGATAAGTAAACAAAGTATTGAAAAGCCTTGAACGTGGTTTTCAGCCCAAGGTCATGCTCTGCCGTGATTACATTGGAGACATCAGCCCTGATGAAATTAGGATCAAGGAAAGATGGGGATCATATTTCAAGAACCTCATTAATCCTCCGCACAGCTCCAGAACATCGGAGCCCATAGATGCTCTCTGAGAGCATCCGTTGGCCTTACGAACTCTGGATGATGTTTGTTCTATCACTAAAGCCCAAAAGAATAATAAAGTGCCGGCCACCGATGAGATTCCAGCGGAGCTCATTAAATATGGTGGCAGCGGTGATCAGAAAGCTATCCATAAAATCACCCAGCACATTTAGCAACAAGAACATATGCCGAACGAGTGGTGCCAATCAATTATATTCCCTATCCACAAAAAAGGTGATAAGTCATAGTGCGAAAACTATAGGGGCATATCACTACTTTGTACACTGTACAAAGTAGTGATATGCCCCTATATATATTTTCAAAGATCTTAGAAAATGAAATCGGATCATATCGTATGCCAACAGTATTATTTGGGAGTATCAAGATGATTTTAGAGCAGGTAGATCGACAAAAGACCAATTTTTCACTGTCAAGCATGTACTGGTAAAATGCTAGGATTTCAACATAGATGTACACAAAATTTTCGTTGACTTTAAGAAAGCATACGACAGTGTTGATCGTTACGTACAGTATCATATAATGTTTTGCTTTGGTATTCCAGCCAAATTAGTCCGTCTTACCAAAATGACAATGACGTCGACGACCTTCCAAGTCCGCATCAATAACCATCTCGCACATGCCTCTGACACTAATGTCAGACTAAAGCAGGGAGATTGGATGGCCCCATTCCTATGCAATTTGGCTCTGGAATACGTCATGACACGAGGTACATTACTATACAAGTTGAGCCAAGTAGAAGCCTATGCGAACGACATCACCATGTTAGTACGATCATTAACAACTGCCAAAGAACTCATCCTGCAACTCGACAGCGAAGCAAAACTAGTAGGGCTACAATTCAATGAGAATAAAACAAAGCTTATGACGCAGTCAAGGAAAAATATCTCAATATCACACTTGGCGAAGACAGTACCGAAAATGTGGGCAAATATATATATATATATATATATATATATATATATATATATATATATATATATATATATATATATATATATATATATATTTAGGCACCAAAATAATGAGAACCAGTAATGAAAGAGCACAGCTCGTAAATAAATAATTCTAATTAGTTTTGACGATAATGAAGACCACGCAAAGCTCTATGCATACAAATCTCTGATAAGCCCAGTGCTATGGTAGGGACGTGGAACATGGACCCTAACCTAAGCATTCGCAAACATATTGAACGCTTTTGATTGACGGATCCTGAGGTGAATAATCGGAGACAGACCAATGGCGAATTCGATACAACCATGAGTTGTATGAAATTTTTGACGAACCCGAGGTCTCAACGATTGTAAGACTGCGGAAGCTGCACACATGAATCATATGGGCGAACAACAGATACCCAAAAAGGCATTCGTTGGGAGAACTGAAGGGCGAAGACCAGTGGGGAAACCGAGGAAACGTTGGTCTGACTCAGTTGACGAAGAACGTTCATCACTGCTCTGATTTCAATGGATAGATGCAATTTTTGAAGGAAACGAAGGCCCAAGAAGGTCTGAAGCGCTACGGAGAAGAAGAGGAGTTTGGCTTAGTAGTACATTTCCTGGGTTGTTTTTCAGGTGAAGAGAGGCTGAATTTAGTGAGTGAAGTTGTAGTGTTCAGGAAGATAAAAGCATAAAGATTTTGACATTTCCCCAGCTTCAGAGGCAAAATCGAAGCTTGGAAGTGTAATAACTTGCGGCAGCCCTGAGCGGAAGTTAACAACTGCTTTAGTGACATATATCTATCCGGAATCCATCGTCAGACTACTCCAGGTTGTGATTTGTGACCTGGTTGCTTGCTTCACCAGTGAAACGGAGCTGGGGTTTCAGGAAAAAGTAAATTATAAAATTGGCAAGTGAATGGACCTTTTCATTTCGAGCACTGTGTAACCAAAAAGAATTACAAGTTTCGTTGCTTATAGTTTTGATTTATGAGTTTGCACCGCTGTGTGAATAAAAACAATCAAATATCCAATTATCGTTTTGATGTTGATGGCAGCTGGGAGAGGATTAGTGAGGCGCATGTTAATATCCGCTCGTCAAATGTGAAAAATAACCAGAGATGGCGGAAATGATGGAGAGAGCTGCGAAAGACGGAGTTTAGGTAATTATGCTAAACACGGAGCCCCGAGGCTTTGTTAGCAAAAGCAAGTCGCCGAACATGTCAACATGGGAACTATAACCTAAAAATATCCGTGATGCGCGAAGAACAAATTATTTGTTTATCTTGCGTGCTTTCTGGATTTTAAAATAAGAAAGGGTGTTTATGAGCTTACTGGCAAGTGAAAACAACTGCGATTTCACGCTAGTTTGTCGGAGTATATGTCGGGAATGTCACTTAATGCGGAGATTGAGCAAATGGTACATCAAGAGTATCAGATATCTTTAGAAAAAATCACAGCAAAACTATCAAAGATTTACGAAATATAATAAAAGCCAAGATACGAATGGGGAACAAATAAAAATCAACATAAATAGATATTTTGAACATTGATAAAGAATTCCCTAGCAATCAGATTATGTTTCAAAGATAAAACCAACGAGTCGAATACATGCTCATCAGATTAAGTACTCCTCGAGTTCCCAACCACAAAACTTCTGAAATATAAAATTTCAAAACGTACAAATAAAGTTGTATACAAACGCATTCATCTAATCACCGCTACAAAGCCTTACAATGAAATTTGAAAAAAAATGAACCATTTATTTCAACCTAAAGAAATTCATGTTAATTTATATTAAAAACAAATACCACACTCTAAAGAAACTTTAAATGAAACATGGTAATTTTCTTTAGACGTTTTTCATGTTTTCCCATAATTTTTTGCATAATTATCACTGTTTTACATAATTCTCTGCATCATACAAATGTTAGAACTTACCGCATTTCAAACAAAATATGGAATCATTGTTATTTTTATCTACTAGATTCTTTTTAAATAGAACATTTAACTGATTTAGGAAGTTGATTTAATAAAGATTTCCTATTTAATAAAATAAAGCATATAAAAACATAATAATACTTTTGAGGATATAAATCTATAGATGATTTTTCATATACTTGCTGTTATACGACGTACGAGGTGTGTTCAAAAAATATCACGAATTTTGTTTTTTTTCAAAAATTATTTATTTATTCATGAATATCTATTTTGTCCCCTTCAAAGTAATCCCCATGAGATATTATACACTTGTGCCAACGGTTTTTCCAATCTTCGAAGCACTTCAAAAAATCATTTTTTTTAATCTTTTTCAGCTCCTCCTTCGATGCCGTCTTTATCTCGTCAAGCGTAGCGTAACGTCGTCCTTTCATGGGCCTCTTCAGTTTAGGAAACAAGAAAAAGTCACAGGGGGCCAGATCTGGGGAATACGGTGGCTGCGGCATCATTAGTGTGTTGTTTTCGGCCAAAAAGTCGCGCACAAGCAACGATGTGTGAGCAAAAGCCAATTTTTGTTCTCCCACAAATCCGGGCGGTTCTGGCGGATTGCTTCGCGCAAATTGCGCATAACTTGCAGGTAATATTCCTTATTGACCGTTCTTCCCTGTGGCAAGAACTCATGATGCACCACGCCCCTGCAATCGAAGAAAACTGTTAGCAAAACTTTCACATTCGACCGAACTTGGCGCGCTTTTTTCGGTCTTGGTTCATGCGGCAGCTTCCATTGAGATGATTGAGCTTTGGTTTCCACGTCATAACCATAAACCCACGATTCGTCACCGGTTATGACTCTCTGGGGCAAATTTGGTTCGTCGCGGACAGAGTTTAACATCTCATTAGCAATGTTCATGCGTTGCTGTTTTTGGTCGCAATTGAGCAATTTTGGTACGAATTTCGCGGCGACCCGTCTCATGCCCAAATCGTTGATAAAAATCGAATGGCACGAGCCAATCGATATGTTTAGGTCCTCAGCAACTTCTCTAACGGCGATTCGACGATTGGCCAATACCATTTTCTCCACTTCATTAATTTTTTCGTCTGTTGTTGAAGTGCTCGGGCGTCCGGCACGCTCTTCGTCGTTCACATCTTCTCGGCCTTCTAAAAACATTTTGTACCACCGATAAACGTTGCTTCGGTCCAAGGTAGCTTCTCCGTATGCCACAGTCAACATTCGGAATGCATCCGCGCACTTAATTTCGTTTTTCACACAAAATATGATACACGTTCTTTGATCCATTTTTTTGAATAAGTAAAAATCGAAGACGATTGAAAACACGTGCAAGTAAAGCAGCTATCACCAATTAAGTGAACATTCAAAATGGCCGAGCTTGTCGGCATAAGTGACAGACATGAGTACCAACATAACGCCGCAAAAAAATCGAAATTCGAATATACTTTTTGAACACACCTCGTATATGGCAAATAAATACAGTCTATATTTTAATAAATGAAATGAATGTAATTAATAATAATATGACTGTAATTACTAATAACAAAAAACCATCGTATAAATAAAATAAATAAACAAAAGTTCGTCAATAAAAGTTAGTAATATTCTATTTACATCAATAAACGTCAAAGTAAAGAAAATATAAAAAGAAATCATAAAGAATTCAAACCACACTATTGAACGGTTAAAGCTTTTTCTGATTACTCCTTGCTTATAAAAACAATGGTTTGAATATATTTATTTAAAATAAAAGCAATATTTAATAAAATAAAGGCTACATTACAAACGCATTGAGAAATGTAATACACCATCAAGGAATAAAAATAATTCTTAACTTTTTTATAATTGTTGTATATTTTTATGCCTCTTAAACAATAATTACTGAATAACTATAAGGAAATCAAAATACAAAAATCATTTAAATGAAATATTTATTGATACCTTTTTAGGGTTTTGTAAAATCATTTTACAAAACCCTACTAAAATCGCGTCCTGTCTGTCCGTCTGTCCGTCCGTCCGTTCGTCCGTCCGTTCGTCCGTCCGTTTGTCCGTGTGTCACACCGCAAACTACATAAACTAGAAACATAAAATTTTATAAGTAGGTGCAAAGTGACGCCCTCTTCAAAGTTTCACCACAAAAAAATTTATAAAGTGTTTAAGAGGGATCTCCCCATATAGCGGGCTGAACCCCCGTAAAAAAAATTTACATCGGGTGTAGGCAAGGTCTTGATGAGAATTTTTCAAAACTGGTCTTGAACCAACAAGTTTATCTTTGAGGCGGGCAGGGGAAGGGGAAATATACGAAAGTTGTGTGTCCGAGTCCCCCCCCCTGACATTGAACACCTTTAACCCGAAAAATCTGAACAAAAATCACAGAGGTGAGACTTTAGGAGTACAAGGGCAACAAATACCTCAGAGGTCGAAATTCGTTCAACTTTGTTAATAATCTTACATTTTATAAAGTATATATTTTCGCCTATAAAAGACGGGACCCTCCCTAAAGCTACAATTTAAGTTTTTTGAATGCAATTGCATGCATTCTAAAAATTTCGCAATAATTGAACAATAAACAGCTAAGTTACAGCCGATTGAATATTTAACAATTACAACAACATTAACACGTGATACAGAGGAGATACACGTTTGCAACGGACCTTAACACTACAAATATGTAAGAATTTTGATAAAGATTTTAGAAATGGTTTGTGTTGCATTCATAATGAACATATTAATTATTTGAATATCGTTACTTTTAAATTGCTCACTTTTATATTCTATTACAAATTTTTATTACATCTGATAGTTGGCAGCACTTGAAAAGCTTAGCTGTCATTCATACATACGTGATTCAGTGTACATCCTCTTGTGAACATCCGCGTGTCATAGCTCGCACATAACCATGTGACTTCTAGTTCAATAAATAATAAGTTAATGATTTGAATTTAAATAAAGTGTTTTAGTATTTACGCCCTCACGATATAACATTTGGTGTCAGAAAAAAGTGATTTGAGCACACGTGAATTGAGCCCATAATGAATGTGTTTTCAAAGTGCAAATACTGAAGAAAATAAAACCCTGCAATGAATCATGGTTCTTTTGGAGGAATTGAGAGAGTTAGTCGAAGCTCTTGCCACTGCTTTAAAAAATGCTAATTCTACAGCACTTGCATCTACAGGCGATGCCGGGCAGTCCAAGCCGCCACCATTTTCATTTCAAGAATTCCGTTCAAGTGAAGGTGCCACAGTTACAGACTACTTCAAACGGTTTCTGTGGGCCTTAAATCTAAGCAAAATCCCGGAAGAAATCCATGCAGATTACGTTCGAGTGCACATGGGCACCGAACTAAATGATGCCTTGAAATTCTTAAAAGCACCAAAACTCCGGAATCTTTTTCATTCAACGAGATAGTACAAGCGCTTACAAAACATTTTGACAGCGAGAAAAATTAATACGCTGAAAGCGTTAAATTCAGACATACCATGCAGAAGAAAGATGAATCGATTGCCAACTTTGCTCTACGGTTGAAGCAAGGAACAGCGCATTGCGAATACAATTCTTTTCTTGATAGAATGCTCATCGAGCAAATGCTTCATGGTCTTTGTGATCGCTCCATGTGCGATGTGATTATTGCAAAGAAACCAACTACATTCGCAGAAGCTTACGCGGCCGCTCACGCTCTTGAGTCGACGCACAAAACATCGGAGGAGGTTAAGCTACAATCACTGCCATCGGAAACTATACACGCACTGCTATCAACAACATAGCAATACAAGCAAAATAAAGGCACTGCAAAAGTTAAACCGAAAACGCGCGGACAGAGAAAAATTGCACCAAATACTGCTAATCATAACTCACACCAAAGTCTTCAACAAAACAACCGAAAACCCCTCTACTGCTACGGATGTGGAGATGCACATTTACGTGCTCAATGTCCATTCTTAAATAGTGAGTGTCGTTTTTGTAAGAAGAAGGGGCATATTGCTAAAGTGTGTAGAGCCAAAATTAAACAAGGCAACGTTAACCCAATTCAAGATACTCGTACAGTATCACAACAAATCAACACGACAGTTCGATTAAATGGAATTGATAAAATCGAAGATTTTCATGCTGCAAAATTAGTAGATCGAAAAATGATCAGTGTTAAAATCGATGGAGTGGAGTTCGAAATGGAGCTTGACACGGGAGCACCATGTGGCATCATTAGCAGTAATTCATTACGAAAGATAAAGCGGAATTTCCACTTAAAGCCAACAGACAGACAATTTGCAAGTTTCACGAATCATCGTCTCAACTGCATTGGACGGCTCCCTGTAAATGTGACGGTAGGGAATCTTACACGCCGACTTAATCTCTATGTAGTCGTAGGGGCTTATGACTCGTTATTCGGTCGAGGGTGGCTCGCAGAATTCATATCCGAACTTAACATGAATGAAATGTTCGCTCCAATGGATGTACATAACCTTACTGTCGCATCTCCGGAACTTACGAAAGAGCAAATCGATCGTTTAGATATGCTGCTAAAAAGCCACGAAGATATTTTCAGTCTTTCAGCTGGCAAACTTTCGGGCCCGCCAGTAAAAATGCATTTAAAACCAGGAGCCACACCGGTTTTTGCACGCGCCCGAGATATTCCATACGCTCTTCGAGATGCATATGCAAAAGCAATTGATGCAAAACTAGAAGCTGGTCACTACGTAAGAGTTGATCACTCGGAGTGGGCTTCTACTACGCATGTTGTCACCAAGAAAACTACTGGCAAACTTCGCATTACTGGCAACTACAAACCCACTTTGAATCCGCGAATGATCATCGACGAACATCCAATTCCCAAGCAAGAGCATATATTCAACAAAATGAAAGGAGCGAAAATATTTTGTCATTTGGATATCACAGATGCATACACACATTTGGTTGTCGATGAAGAGTTTAGTAAAGCACTAACACTCAACACTCCTACACATGGTTTAATACGGCCAACTCGAGCAGTTTATGGAGCAGCAAACATACCTGCAATTTGGCAACGCAGAATGGAGTCGATTATAAAAGATATGCCTTCTGTCTTGAATTTTTTTGATGATCTGCTTGTCTTTTCAGATTCATTTGATACTTTACTGATAGATCTTGACGTTATACTCTCCAAACTCAAAGAAAATGGTATTCACCTAAACCGCTCAAAATGTACTTTCGCTGCTTCCGCAGTCGAGTTTCTTGGTCATAAAATTGATGCACAAGGAGTTCACAAATCTGACGAACACATTAAAGCAGTAAGAGATGCGCCTAAACCAAGCACACCAAAAGATTTACAACTGTTAATTGGAAAAGCAACGTACTACAACGCATTCATACCCGACTTGGCTACTAGAGCACGACCGCTACGGGATATGCTTCTAAAGGAAACTTTTCAATGGACGGACGAAGCAGAAAAAGCATATGCTGACTTGAAAAATATTCTAATTTCGCCTCCAATGGATGTACATACCCTTACTGTCGCGTCTCCGGAACTTACGAAAGAGGATCGTTTAGATATGCTGCTAAAAAGCCACGAAGATATTTTCAGTCTTTCAGCTGGCAAACTTTCGGGCCCGCCAGTAAAAATGCATTTAAAACCAGGAGCCACACCGGTTTTTGCACGCGCCCGAGATATTCCATACGCTCTTCGAGATGCATATGCAAAAGCAATTGATGCAAAACTAGAAGCTGGTCACTACGTAAGAGTTGATCACTCGGAGTGGGCTTCTACTACGCATGTTGTCACCAAGAAAACTACTGGCAAACTTCGCATTACTGGCAACTACAAACCCACTTTGAATCCGCGAATGATCATCGACGAACATCCAATTCCCAAGCAAGAGCATATATTCAACAAAATGAAAGGAGCGAAAATATTTTGTCATTTGGATATCACAGATGCATACACACATTTGGTTGTCGATGAAGAGTTTAGTAAAGCACTAACACTCAACACTCCTACACATGGTTTAATACGGCCAACTCGAGCAGTTTATGGAGCAGCAAACATACCTGCAATTTGGCAACGCAGAATGGAGTCGATTATAAAAGATATGCCTTCTGTCTTGAATTTTTTTGATGATCTGCTTGTCTTTTCAGATTCATTTGATACTTTACTGATAGATCTTGACGTTATACTCTCCAAACTCAAAGAAAATGGTATTCACCTAAACCGCTCAAAATGTACTTTCGCTGCTTCCGCAGTCGAGTTTCTTGGTCATAAAATTGATGCACAAGGAGTTCACAAATCTGACGAACACATTAAAGCAGTAAGAGATGCGCCTAAACCAAGCACACCAAAAGATTTACAACTGTTAATTGGAAAAGCAACGTACTACAACGCATTCATACCCGACTTGGCTACTAGAGCACGACCGCTACGGGATATGCTTCTAAAGGAAACTTTTCAATGGACGGATGAAGCAGAAAAAGCATATGCTGACTTGAAAAATATTCTAATTTCGCCTCAAGTCCTGATGCCTTATGATCCAGCACTACCAGTGGTCCTCGCTACAGATGCTAGCCAGGTAGGCTTAGGTGCAGTATTATCTCATCGACTTAGTGACGGGACAGAACGTCCAATAGCATACGCTAGCCGCACAATGACCGCAACAGAACAAAAATATCCACAGATCGACAAAGAGGCACTTTCTATAGTCTGGGGTTGTCAGAAGTTCTTTTACTATTTATATGCACGGCATTTTTTTCTTATAACAGACCACAAACCATTAACGCAGATTCTTCATCCAGAGAAATCACTTCCAATTTTATGCATAAGTAGAATGGCCAACTACGCAGATTACTTAGCTAATTTTAACTACTCAGTGGAATTCAAAAATACAAAAGCTAATGCTAACGCAGATTACTGTTCTATAGCTCTTCATAAGCCACAACTTGTTCGTAAAATCACTTCACAAAGGGAGGAAGAAGTTATGGATCTGGATGGAATGGACATATTCATCCTACGCCAAATCAATCAACTTCCTGTAGGAGCGGAACTTATCGCCAAAGAAACGAAGAAAGACCCACATCTTGGAAAAATAGTACAAATGCTACTAGATGGACAAGACTTGACTCAAAGTGGACTCAAAGCTCCAGAAAGTAATTATTCATTTTCATCCGGACGCCTCCTGTTTGAGCATCGAGTTGTAATTCCTACTTCATTACGTCAACCTATACTACAAGATCTACATGCAGCACACATTGGAATAACCAAAATGAAAGGTTTCGCTCGATCATATGTTTATTGGCCAGGTCTGGACGCTGATATAGAACGGATCGCAAAAGCGTGTACTGAGTGTGCTAAATTTGCACATGCTCCAGCAAAATTTCGTGAGCATCATTGGGAGTATCCAAAGGGTCCATGGCAACGTATCCATATAGATTACGCAGGACCTGTTGCTGGTACAATGCTACTTATCGTGGTTGACGCCTACAGTAAATGGGTAGAAGTAAAAGCGACAAATTCAACTACCAGCACTGCAACTATTTCAATTATGGATGAGCTTTTTGCTGCGTATGGCTCTCCTGTTACTGTAGTAACCGACAATGGCCGTCAATTCGTTTCTGATGAATTGATTACATTCCTCAAGATGAACGGAGTTAAATATCACAAACTAACTGCTCCATTCCATCCTTCTACAAACGGCCAGGCTGAAAGATATGTTGGTACAGTTAAGGATTCTCTTTACAAAATGCAAACCACGAAAGCTACTCTACAACAAGATCTAAATAAATTCTTGAAGCAGTATAGAAGAGCCCCTCATTCTATAACTGGACAATCTCCTGCACAGCTGTTTCTTGGTAGAAACATTCGGAGCCGCTTAGATCTGGTACGCCCTGAAAACATTCGCAGACAAATGACTGAGAAGCAACAATCTAAATTCAACTCAAATTTTCGAGAATTCCAGCCCGGGCAGATGGTCTACTTCATGTCTAATAACTTCAGAATGGACAAATGGATCTACGGAGTTGTTTCTGCGAAAATTGGTGACCTACACTATCACATCAGTCACGATGGAAAAACCTTCAAACGACATGTTGATAAAATGCGAAGCTTTCGACCACTTGATCAACAACAAAAAAACAAACTGGAATCCAAAGAAGTTAACAACAAACCGGCAGAATCAAACAGACAGTTTCATCTCTATGAAAATCACGAGCAACCAGTAGCGGCAGATTTTGTTGATCAACCAGCACCAAAGGTAAAACAAGGTCAAGAAGCTCCAGTACAATTTCCGCCAGCCGGTGAACCACCAGGTATCGAAAATAACCAGCCAAATGCAGTTCTACGAAGATCGATGCGACAACGTCATCCACCAAACTTCTACAAACCAACTTGAAGATCAAAAATTCTCTAAAGGAGGGAGAAAATGTTGTATTCATAATGAACATATTAATTATTTGAATATCGTTACTTTTAAATTGCTCACTTTTATATTCTATTAGAAATTTTTATTACATCTGATAGTTGGCAGCACTTGAAAAGCTTAGCTGTCATTCATGCATACGTGATTCAGTGTACATCCTCTTGTGAACATCCGCGTGTCATAGCTCGCACATAACCATGTGACTTCTAGTTCAATAAATAATAAGTTAATGATTTGAATTTAAATAAAGTGTTTTAGTATTTACGCCCTCACGATATAACAGTTTGTAATATTGATGTGTTATCATGACTAAGTAAGCGACGGGGTCAAAACACTTGAAACAAAATCGCGGTGAGTGTAACCATAATAACTTTTCGAAGTCGATTTATGGAATCTGTATATATAGTAAGTCAAGTTTTGATATGCAGAGCATATTGCTTGAGTTACTAATTGTTTCCCACAGCCCTTCTGGCAGGAGCGCTATTCTGCTAGTTGTTTTTTATTAGCGTAGAGTAAGTCAGTTAGAATTCCAGTAGATTATTTCTGGCACCATGTCGGTATTGAGATCGCTCGGAAACCTCGTGAAGGCCGATGTAAATTAATGACGAAGGCCGATGTAAATTAATGACCGAAACTCCTCTCCGAACTAGCTAGCCTACAAGCAGCCACCTCGGAGTAGACTTAGGGTGCCCGGACTAGTTTACCTGTTGGGTACAGTTCATTGGCAAGTACCACCACTTTAATCGATGCGACGTTGCTTTAGATTTCCTTCAGGAGACCTCGAACGAACTAAAATCGTGCGGAAACGTCTTTTAGCAGAATATTCATGACAAAAGTGGTAGTACTAGAGTTTCCATTTTACAAAGTGAGAACGGAAGTGAGGAAGACTGGTGCAGAGATTTGTGAGTTGCGCAGAAGGGGCGCAGCCAGATGATATAAGGGTAGCCATCACTTTACGTTTTTTATGAGCTGATTATATTTTGTGTGCTAGTTATATTATGTTCGGTCGCTTCCTCGTTTGGGTGACTTTTGGGAGGCTTCGTAAACTGAACGAGTGGCACCCACACCCGTCTTTGGGTGGGTTGGTCATACCGGAGAGCTTCAGCCAGAATAGCTCCATTAAAACTGGGAATGGTATAAAGCCAGAGATAAGAGAAAGAAAGGCGGCAGCAATTTATGAATTGTAAATACTAAAAAATAAAAACACCTTGAATATTGACGTCAGTCCACGTAGTTTTTGAACAGGTTTCGTATATAAAAATAATAATCATTCAGTAATAATTTTCATGTTGGGCAATGTATTCTTTAGAAAAAATAACCTCGATACATTTATGTAGCAATATGCATAAATAATTAGCTATAAGATCATCATAGGAAGATTTAAATGTTTTTTATGGCAGGTTAAATTGCAATAGTCAATTTGGCAGCCGTTAAAATCAAGTAAAGATCAATTACAATGCACTAAACAAAAATGAAATACATTTAGGGTAAGTACTGCGCATTTGAAAAAACAGATTCCGCGATAGTTTGAATTCGATAATTAATCAAGCAATGAAAATATCGTCAGAGTAACAGGAACAATCTGTTATCCATATAATGATTTGAAGACGGAAAAGCGTATTACTTCCGCGAGTCAAGTGAGTAGCCAATGACATATGTAATGTGTATCTTAGAACTAAAGTGGTCATGAATGAATCAACCAATCATATCTGCCTTCATTAGTTATCAAAGCCCTTTTGTTCTGAAGCTGTTGATAATAGATTTTCTAGTATCAAATCAAATAACACAAATTTTGATTGGATTATACGTTAAATACTTGCTTTAATTTTTTCAAGTCAATCTCTAATCACAAATTTCAACATATCGTGATTAACTTTTGCAAGCAGGTGAACATTTATCATATCCTCGATATGAACATGACCATCACAAATATGGTACGGTAATTCATATATTGCGTTAAGATTTTTGGCTCAAGTTACCATGAAATGATTTTTATCAAAACACTTTTCTTTGAGTGGCGCTTGGACGTTACCTGTTTGCGTAAAACATTAAAAAAAACTTTTAAACTCTAATTTCAAGTAGTTACAAATATTTGTTTGCTACTTTTATTCGGTGATCGTGTTAGCATGAATTCGTAAATGCATGCATTACCAGCATTAAAGTCACATAAAAGTGGGAGTACGAATGCAAGTACACAAAGAAATAGTAATTTTAATGTTGAAGGTTTCTATTGTGCAGAACCATTTTTAGAAGATGGTCAAAGTATAAATACGATCGGTCAGATTTGTTTTGGTATCAGTTCAAAGATGAAGATCTTCGTTTGCGTTTTAGCTCTTACCGCAGTTGCATCTGCTGGATTCATTGGAGGCGGCGGTGGATCCGGTGGCGGATGGCAAGGAGGTAGCGGTGGTGGATACGGTGGCGGCGGCCTCGGTGGAGGCTGGAAAGGAGGAATCGGTGGCGGAAGTGGATTTGGCGGAGGTGGTGGTGGCTGGAAAGGAGGCCTAGGTGGATTCGGAGGAGGTGGTGGTGGTGGTGGCTACGGAGGTGGCGGCTATGGAGGTGGTGGCGGCGGATGGAAAGGAGGATTCGGTGGAGGTAGTGGCGGAGGATTTGGCGGTGGCGGCCTAGGCGGTGGATGGAAAGGAGGTCTCGGTGGAGGACTCGGTGGTGGATCCGGCGGTGGCTGGAAAGGAGGATTAGGTGGAATTGGAGGTGGTGGATTCGGCGGCGGATCAGGAGGTGGCTGGAAAGGTGGACTCGGTGGATTCGGAGGTGGCGGCTTTGGTGGTGGATCCGGCGGTGGATGGAAAGGAGGTCTTGGCGGTGGTATCGGTGGAGGCGGTGGTGGTTGGCAACAAGGATACGGCGGTGGATGGAAGGGCTAAATCAACATGAACTGATCCTTTGGACTCGAGAATTGTTATCTTTTGTACATAAAATTGATTCCGCTTATCGATCAAATGTTAAAATTGTTCTAAAGTACCTGCTCCTTTTGTAATAAAGTTTTTATACAATGAAAATTTATGTTTTCAATTCTTCCTTCTTTGTTAGCACATCAAAGCTTATCGTTAAAACTTTTTTGAATCAATATTTGCAGTGGTCATCATTATCATCAAAATTATCAACTCCATAAATAAGCGTATGAGCTGCAATAGCTTATCGCACTGAAGGTCTTTGTCAATAATTATCACTAACTAACTTTACAGAGATGAAGGTAGCCTTTCTCGAATGTTTTTATTCAATAAGAAACAATATCTTTCTTATATTACTTTAAATGGTCTTCAAACACAAATGAAAAGGTCTTTATCCTCAATTCAATTAATAAATCATAAAGCCTTATTAAAAGCTGCTAATTTTAACGTATTTAAGAAGAGTTAAAAAACACTACTACGCATTACGCAAGACAGCTTAGAACGATAGTAATCAAGCAAATACGAGTATGAATGAAATATTCAGTCATTAATCATTGTCGAAATCATCATTCATATATTTTAAGATTTAAGCGGTTGTACTTGAGTCTAGGATTTGACTACAATGGAACCAGTGCAACAAGTGGATTAAACTGAATTTCAGACGAGTGCTCGAATGCATGCTGGTGGTGCATTATCCATCAAAGCCTTTCAAAATTGTGAAAATTAGCCGTAATTACGGATTATTTCTGCACGACTACTTGAAGCCGTAACTTAGTAATTGGGCAAATTGAAAGTAACTCTGACGAGTAGTGGAACATGACTTCTTCATGAGAATCTTCTATTGCAACTAACAAGTAATCATTCATAAATTATTGGACAGCTGTCCTTGGGTACTCATAGATGGTAATTCAAGGTTTGGTAGATCACTGGACTAAGTGCTGATGAATGATTTACGTAAGTTGACTATAGTATACGAGTACATTATAGTCACGAAGATGCTGGATTTTAGCTACTTCCCCTTTTCATTTTCATTAAATTAAAGTTCAGATACGTGAATGAGAACTTATTGCTTGATTGATTGGAAGGTAAGTTTAGAAGAGTTATGAGGTCAGTATTGAAATAATTTCAACAGTGCAGTATAGAATCATTCTGCAATAAGTGTTTGGGTTACCTTTTCAATTCATATTCTATAAGAATCTTAAGAAACTCAAACATTAATAAGGCCTTGTGTGAAAATAGTTTTTTGAAGGGCCAAAGCTACTAAACTGATTGAAGAGCGAATGTAGATGTTTATTTTTTTTCAAGTTTGCTATGTTTATTTATATTTTAAACATTTAATAATAATCCATTTGAGATTTTTAAGTCTATATTTATTTAAACTTAGCTCCATTATCTGTCGCGATGGTTAGTTTGACCGTTCTCCGTATTTACGAAGACTACTATAAAATAACAAATTTTTGGAGGACCAGTAAAGGTAACTCATTAGAAAAGTGTATTAAGAAGAAGAGAAGAGGACCATTGATGTAAGGAAAAGACTTCTAAAAGTTTTGCTATGGGGGGTTGGTTGAATGGATTCTAATGAAACGAGACACTGCATTGAGGGATAAATGCAGACACTAAATTCCAAAAAAAAGTGCTTCTTAGTATTTGAACTTCTTTGACCTTAAAAAATAGAATTAAAGATAGTTAGAAGTGCTTAAAAAATGGCTAGTGTAAAGATGGGAAGTAGTGTTGCAACGAATAGTATATTCGGCTAGAAGCTTGGCCGAATACCGAATATTCGGCCGAACTATTCGGTTTGATCAATACACTTACAAACGCTTATGCATAAGCAGCATTCATGGTGTTGTTTACACCACAATGTAAATACTTCTCAGTCAAATATTCTTTGCCTTGTAATGTAATCAAACTTTGAAGCCAGTTTGTGTATATTTTTTCCAGAATTCCTGATAAATTTCGAGCAAATGCTGCTTGAGATCGTTTTTGCGCTCAATTGCATCGAATTTCTTTTCCAACCGCCTGAGTTCGATACATTCTATGTGGCAAATTTTTTTTTCGATCAGTGCGTTGCTTACCATGCTTTTCGCTCACATTTTGCTCTAATGTAAACAATGAAAAGTGTACTTCAGTCAGATGTGTTTTGCGTTCCCTGTAAAATGGTTCGAGCACTATGGCCAGTGATGAACTCGGTTGAATTCACTTTACCAGTTTCGTTCTTTTCCAATAGTGTTTTGCTTTGTAAACGTTAGCATATGCTCAATTTCGCGATTTAAACCAAGAATTTCTTTGAAATTGTTTTATATGTAGCTGATCTTGTGACTTTAGAACAGTATGTCGAGTAAAAAACGGTCTTCAGTTTGGAATTTCTTTGAGCAAAATGACGAAAATTTACGTAGTGTGCAGTGCAAATTTTGTGATGTTAAAATTTCTCGGGGAGGCATGGGGAAAAAAGCTTCAACATCGGAATTAATTAATCATCTTAAGAATAAACACTATGATGAGTATCAGAAGATACAGAGATCCAGCTCGACCTCAACGAAAGAAAACGCAGCAGATAATGCCGTTCTTTGTTCAAGTAACTCCACGAAACAATTAACTATTTACGACTGTCAAGAGAAAACAAAAAAATGGGATATAAATGATCCGAAGGCAGTAAAATATCACCATCTGATTGCCGAAATGATAGCGGTTGATAATCATCCAGTGAGCATGGTTCAAAAACCTGATTTCCAAAGATTATTAAATGAGACACTGCCGAGATATACGATACCAAGTAGGCCGTACTTTGCAATATTCCTGATCTTTATGAAAAAGTAGGAATAAAAATAAAAAAGATGCTTGAAGACATAGACTATATATCAGTCACTATCGATATGTGGATGTGCTTGCAAAACAATGTCAGTTTCCTCAGTTTTACTGCATACTGGCTTGACAACAATTTTAACTTGAGGCATGTTGCACTGAATAGACAACACTTTGAAGGACAACATACAGGTCAAAATATAGCTAATGTTTTGCAAGATATACGGAGCCGGTGGGGATTTCCTGCATCAAACATTCATGATATTGTTCATGACAATGGGCGCAATATTGTTAAAGCTGTCAGTGAAGCTGAAATGAATTCTGTTTCTTACTTCATACACACATTACAGTTAGTAATCAAAGATTCTTTCAAAATTCAACCTGAGTTTGAAGAAATTATTGTTATGGGACGAACAATAGTAACTCACTTTAATCATTCGGGTACAGCAAAACAAAAACTGAAAAGAATTCAGGAAGAGCTGGGAATAGCCAAGCATCATTTAGTGCAAGATATAACAACACGTTGGAATTCTACTTTCTACATGTTAGAAAGGCTTCTTGAACAAAAACGAGCTATTTCTCTATATTTGACGGATACATCAAGTATATCTTATCTAAGTGCAGAGCAGTGGGAGATTGTAGATCAATTGCTGAAATTACTTAAGCCGTTTGAAGTGATAACCAAAACTACAAGTTCAAACTTCTCCTGCTTATCCGAAGTTATTCCTCATGTTGTCACTCTCAACCGCTACTGCGAGAAGGCCGTCTCTTCTGACCTTACACCAAAATTAATATCAATGGCGATTGCCATGCAACAAGCGATGAAACAATGTTTTTCACGGATTGACGATGATAAAAACTACCTGATGGCAACTTTGTTAGATCCAAGGTTTAAGATGTATTTCTTCACGAATCAGTTGCAAAAGGAAAGAGCCCGACAATACGTTCTGCTTGAAGGATTAGTATCAGATAATGACACCAGCAGCGATGAAAGCGCCCGATCTTCTTATTCCATGCAGTCTAAGCGTAAGCGAACTGATGAGTCTGGAGAAGGTTGTCCTATTCGAACATCTTTCTGGGAGTGCTATGAATAAGTAGTTGCTGAGAGCTTCATCGATGATAACAACGGAGTTGAAATTGCTTCAACTTCAAAGAGCACCATATCACGTGACCTTGATAAGTACTTGAGTATGAAAACTTTAAAGAGAAATGACAACCCATTTACCTGGTGGGCTACATATAAGTCAAAGTTTTCCCAAAGTCTAGTCAAACTAGCTGCTAAATATTGATCGACTCCTGCAAGCTGTGTGTATTCGGAGAGACTTTTCAGTGAAGCAGGAGACGTCTACGAAGAAAAGAGAAACAGACTTTTACCTGAAAATGTGGAAAAGTTGATTTTTCTGCACCATAACCTACTACTAATTAACTTCAGTTATGATAAGTAAATTTAATTTTTTCATATACATGAAAAAAACAAAGGAATTAAATTTAAGGCAAGAATTTAAATTTATAACGTTCGAATGAAGATCTTATTGTTAATTTCACTTGAATTTGATTAATTTCCGAAAATTTCGATTTATTTTAGTTTAAAATAATAATTAGTTACTTTCTATTTGATTCAATACCTATGTACTTATAGGATTAATTGCATTCTGTTATTATTTCTAACATCTGTTTGTATATATCCGGTATTCGGCGATTTAATATTCGGTATTCGGCCGAATACCAAAAATAGGCCGAATACCGAATAGTAACCGAATATTCGTTGCAACTCTAATGGGAAGTCGTTTTACTATTAGAGGTCACAATCAAACTAGGCAGTAAGTGTCAATGTGATCTCAAAAGTTTCGCAGCAAGTAACGTTAGTTCGCGGAGTTTACCTTTAGACTAGCCAATGGATTCGGAAAAGAATATGAATAACTTGACGCGATCACAACTAGATTTGAGACCTTACACTCAATATTGATTTACAAAGATGTTGAGTGTTTGTTTAAAAACAGAAAGTGTTTAGTTTTGTGATATCTTTGTTCCCATGGTTTAGAATTAACAGAATTCAGTGTATGAATTAATCCATATGATAATCAAGAGTTATTATTTGTAATAAAAATCCCAATCAATGCTATTAATGCAGCAATTTATCTAGTAGAATTCCTACCTCTCTTGCGTATACTTGTATATAAAAGATTCCGTAAAAGAAATTAATCGAGGATTAATAGTCGTAAATCGAAAATCTGTGCAAATAAATAGCACATGCAATGCAAGATCGTGGAATTCAAAAATACTTGATCAGTGTTGTGTTTTTATATTAAATATAAAACTAAATAAAATATTCGGGAAGATGTTAATGAAGGGAATGTAAAAGTAACAAGCTAGGTAAACAGACCTATGCTCATGTCAGAAGGGTTTTGTATTCAATTTACAAAATGCAGTCACCAGATCGAATCAAATAAGAAACATGTCAAAGACGATTTTATTGGAGAAAATATGAAATACGAAGATCATGCTATTATTAACAAAGTTGAACGAATTTCGACTTCTGAGGTTTTTGGCATTGTTATACTCATAAATATCTCCCTTGATAATTATTTCAGATGTCCATCCGCGACGGAGCACTGAAGCAAAAACTGACAGTTTAACAACTGTTTTGAAAAGATCCCATGAAAACTTTTATTTCATACTCATATCGGCTACGTTTGATGAATTTTTTTTTCAGGGGCCACTCTCCTGTACTGTTCTCATCGATTAATGGCCAATTTTTCGAATCCTGGTTACAAAACCATTTTGCTAGGAGCTCTCTCCCAACTCCTTGACTTAGTTCACTAACGAGCATTAATTGTAGGTACTCGTCTTCAGTCATTCATAAAATTGAATCAAGTGTTCAAAGCATGCACCTTAAACGTTGAAGTTGGAAAAAAATAACTCAAAATTATTCAATCTTCACATTTAAAACAGCCACTCTTTTGTTTTACGATTACTGATACCACTAGCTGAACCGATTCTCAAAGATATACATGACGCCTATCATTCCTGAAATTTTCATGCAAATCCTAGCAAAACTGTAGTGTCTGAGTCGGTAAAAAGCGCATGTTGTTCCATAGCCATATGTTGCCATAGTAATACATGCAGCGCATATTGTTCCATAGTAATACAGGAAAATTCAAACCGCTATAACTTCACTAAATATGATTCAATCTTTATGAAGCTTTCAGGGTAGGTCAATCTTATAAATAGACATCTACGTACGGAATTTCATTCAATATAAGGGTAGCGTTAAGATTTTATTCAAGAAAACATAAAATCAATAAATCATACTATTACTAACAAAGTTGAGTGAATTGCGACTTCTAACGTATTTGTTGTTGGTGTACTCACGAAGGCCTACATTATTGATTTTTTCATATTTTTCGGATCAGAGGTGTCCAATCGCGAGGGAGGGACACAAATTGTTCGTGTATTTCTCCTCCCTGTGCACTCCTCGAAGCAAATTTTGCCAAACTAAGACCTGTTTTGAAAAGTTCTCATCAAGACCTTTCATTTGATACCCATATCGGCTACCTTCAATGAATTTTTTTTTTTCGGGGTGTCACTCTCCTATATGGGGAGACCCGCCTTAAATACCTTATAAGATTTTTTTGTAGTTGAACTTTAAAGAGATCACCACTTTACACCTACACACAAAATTTGATGTTTCTAGCTAAAGTAGTTTCCGTGAAAAACTGCTGTGACACACGGACGGACGGACGGACAGACTGGTCGCGAAACTAGTAGGGTTTTGTTAAATTATTTTACAAAACCCTAAAAAGGAAGCCCACCACATTTCCTCGTTGAGCGCTTGAGTGCGGCGGCTGAAAAATCATTTCGATTGACCATAGCTATTTGAAATATTGCAAAACACTGTATAGACTGCTAAACCTCCTAGACCAATTGTGACAAATCCAACAAGGTCAAAACTTTTTTTTGGAAATGTAAATGTTCATTTGAATCCATCGTTCATAGTTTTGGCATGTCACATGTTTTAAAGTGGGACGTGTGGCACGTAGGAGATGGTTCGCTGTTAAGAAGCCGCATTCACGTAATGTGAAAAGGGAGGAGAATGTCGAGATTTAAACTATAAATGTCGGAGCTACAATACATGGTTGGACCGGGTTTGTCCCTTGTTCGTTCTGAAGGTGATCTCACAATCACTCTCACCAAAAACCTGGCGACGTCATTGCTGAGTGAAAGCAGCTGAGATTTTGATCTGCTGTGAATACGGCTATTACGAAGGCAAAAGTAGCGTTACCTGAGAGATACATTGTCACCGATTACGTAAGTTTCGCTATGTTGAAAATAAATGAAATTCAGTACAATTTTTTTATTATGTGAGTGTAATAATTGAAAAAAATTTTTTTTTTCTTGACTTAAATATTCAAACTTTAATTCTATCTCAAGGTTGTGAAAAATATGCATTATGAAGGTTCTAGTGCTGATACACCAGTTGATATCGTAGGGCTCTTTGCTCAATATTTCGCGTCTATTTACCACAACGCCAATGTATCAAATTTGTTCCAGTTTGATTTTTCATATCCACAGTGCATGTCTTCCTTTTCCATTTGTCCTAGTGATGTTGAGTGTGTGATCTCTAATTTAGATGCAAGCTTGGGTCCGGGTCCTGATGGGGTTTCTAGCTTTTTTGTTAAATCACTAGCTCCTGCTATTTCCCTTCCTCTTGCTATTCTCTTCAATATAAGCTTAGAAGAGGCCTCATTTCCATTTGCATGGAAGTCTGCGGTTATTACACCGATACTGAAAGATGGTGATGCATCATCTGTGAAAAACTACCGCCCTATTTCCATTATTTCGTGCTTCCCCAAAATCTTTGAAAAAATCATGTATGTTAGACTACTTAATTGTTTTTTACCGTTTTGTTCTTAGTCGCAGCACGGATTCCTTCCTCAGCGTTCGACGACTAGTAACTTGTTGGAACTCTCTAATGTCATCGCCAAATCATTTGATGATGTTATATACACTGACTTTAGTAAGACATTTGATATGGTCCCGCATGATATTCTCTGTGATAAGCTGAAATGTTATGGTTTCCCTTATCCCATTGTATCCTGGATTTTCTCTTTTCTATCAAATCGGTATTGGTCTGTATCCCTCCGTAATGTGGTGTAACCACCATTTTATCCAACGTCAGGTATACCTCAAGGCTCCATTTTAGGCCCTCTTCTATTTATCATATTTATTAACGATCTTCCGCATCGATATGAGTCTAACTCACTTCTTTAGGCGGATGACTTAAAATTGTATAGGCGTACTAATACACAATCAGATTGTGGATGTTTGCAAGATAATCTCGTTGTCCTAAGGAACTGGTGTGAGTCAAATCAACTACCCTTAAATGTTTACAAGTGTAAAGCTATGAGTTATTCTCTCAAGCCTCATTTCCTTTCCTTTACGTATACTATAAATAATCATCCTCTGCTATTGGTGTCTGAAATGAAAGATCTGGGAGTCGTTTTTGATTCCAAACTCAAGTTTGATAAACATGTATCGCATGTCACTTTTAAAGCGGCTAAGTTGTCTGGATTCATTCTCCGTCATGTTAATATTTTTAGCGAAATATCCTATGCCTAGGTATTATATACTTCTGTGGTCAGGAGAATTCTGGAATACTCTGTTCAGATTTGGTATCTGCACCATGCTTACTTAGTTGCAGATCTTGAAAGTATTCAACAGAAATTTACAAGGTGATTGCTTTACAAATTCAATCTGCCTTACAGAGTTTATAATGAACGTCTTGTCCTATTAAAACTTCCTTCCCTTGAAGCTTGAAATACGTTTTTAGATGAGTGTTTGTTATTTGAACTTCACCACCGTCTAATTTATTCTCCACTGGCAAATGATATACGATGGAGGGAATCTGATAGACTAAATCGTCTTCCTTCTCGACTTTGTATACCTTTTTCAAGAACGGAATTATACTATAATTCAACTATGTTGCGTCTGCTCCGGGTACACAATGAACTTAGGCTTGGTTCTTTTCCTTCTAGCTTTCTTATTTTTAAGAACTCACTTAAATCTTTGCTTTTTGGATTTTCTTAATAATTTTTTTTTTGCTACTGTTTAATTTGTTTTAGAATTGTATTCGCATTAGTCTCTTTTGGTTGCAAATTAATGTATTCCAAACATTTTAATATTTTATTTTTTGTACCAACTCTGTAATTGGGATTACTCCTGTTGATCTTGGCCTAAATAAATAAATAAATGATTAGGTATTTGTGAGATACAATGCGACTGAACATGTTCGTTCATGAATAAGATTAGTTCCGTTCTCTTAGGTAAATTTCTCGAGAGAAATTTACCTAAAAGAACTCTATACTATATATACTCGTATATATATATATATATATATATATATATATATATATATATATATATATATATATATATATATATATACATATATATATATATATATATATATATATATATATATATATATATATAAATATATATATATATATATATATATATATATATATATATATATATATATATATATATATATAGTCAAATTTGTATAAGTGACAAATGGGTAAGCGAGAAAACTCTTAAAGGGAGAGAAATTGCCAGTAACCGTCATTTTTACATCTAAAACCTCTGTATATGAGAAATTGAAACCTCTATAAGAGAGAGTCGGGGAGCCTCAGATATTCGCACATGGACCTCTATAACTGAGATTGCTACTAATTTTTACCTCTATAAGCGACAGTTGAGCATGTACGCACACGCAGGTGGCTCCCCGAAATTTGAGAAAACAAAATAAAAAACGTACCTATTTACATTGTCTTTGCGCACATTTGGCCCTTATTACAGTTGATTAATATCAAGAACGAAGAAAGGTTCAGTTCTACGTTATGTCTATAAGAAAAATCAAAGTGTTATCTCTAAGTGAAAAACTAAAAATCGTGAATGCGCTTGGGTGTGGGAAATCGCGTAATGAAATTCAAAGTGAGTTTGGTGTACCCGAACCCACCTTTTATAAAGTCTCAGTGCTTTGAGGGACATGGAAATATTAAGAGGGGTCAACATTCTGAGTTTCCCAATATTGAAAACTGCATTTTAGAATGGATCAAACAAACTCTTGATAAGAACATTTCCATTGATGAACCCTTGCTAAAACAAAAATCGGAAACCTTTGCCACAAAATTGGGAGTTCAGACCTTTTTGGCACGCAATGGTTGGTTTGAGGATTTTAAAAGGCGTCATGATATTGTTTTTAAGAAATCCGATGGAGAAAGTAAATCTGTCGAGCAAAGTGTGTGTAACCAATGGGCTAAAGAGCTGCTAAGTCTCTTAAAAGGGTATAGTCCAGACGATATTTACAATGCGCATGAAACTGCTTTGTTTTTCAAGTGTCTTTCTGATAAAACATTTACATTTAAGCGTGAAGAATGTCATTGGGGAAAATTAAGCCAGGAACGTCTAACCATTCTTCAATGTGTAAACATGACCGGTACTGATAAGAGGGAGCCTCTTTTGATAATCGGGAAATCAAAAAAGCCCAGATATTTTCAAGGTGTCAAGACTTTACCTGTTGATTATACCAATAACACAAAAGCTTGGATGACAAAGATATTATTTAAAGATTGGCTCAAAAAAATTAACAAGGAAATGAAGGTTAAAAACAAAAAAATTTTACTTTTCGTTGACAACTGTGCTGCCCATACGGACTTACCAACATTTAATAACGTAAAAGTCATGTTTTGTCTGCCAATACTACCAGTAAACCTTTAGATCAAGGTGTCAACCACACATTCAAACGCTTTTACCGCAGAGAAGTTGTTCAACATATTCTTACGTGCCTCCAAGCAATCTTACGTGCCTCCAAGCAAACAACAACCCTGATATTAACGTGCCTACAAGCAAACAACAGCCCTGATATTAACGAACTTCTAGCTATGAAATTTGCAAGGAGGGCATGATGTAAGTGATGTTACTATCAAAAACTGTTTCAAGAAAGAGGGATTTTGTATCGACGCAGATAAACAAGAATTTCTACCAGAGGATAATGAAGTTGAAGCTGAACCTAGCAATGAGGAATGGATTAAGCTTGTGTGTCACGAGTTTACAAGTGATGTGTTAACGCCAGCCTTTGAAGATTTCGTACAATTTGACGACGACGTGGCTACCGCTGGAGAATTTACCGATGACGAAATCCTGCAGAACTTGGTGACAATGTGTACTGACGGAAATGATTGTAAATATGAAACCGACAAATTTGAAATCCAAGCAGCGATGAAATGCTTTCGTCAACCAAATCATTTCTCTCAACCTTCATTTCTCTCAACGAATAACATTTTGGATATGGGCCAGCCCATTGCAGCTTTCGCAGTCTTACAATCGTTGTATATATATGTATATAACATGCATATACATATATAATTCTATATATATATATATATATATATATATATATACGGCTTTCCAATAAGAGGTGTTATTTTCATATTATAAGAAAAATGCCATTTTTTGATATAATTGATCAGATGTTTATTTCATTGTAAAGAAAAAGTAGGCCGTTAATAGTGAAAAATAGCATCAGGCAAATTACCACCACGACCACGCTTACAGGACCATATTCTTTTCATGAAATTTTCCATAACCAAATCGCAAAGTGGCTGCCCTATGTCCCCGATAGCCTCACGAATTCCATCTTTGAGATCTTGAATCAATGCTGGGCGGTTGGCGTAGACCTTCTCTTTCAGGTGGTCCCAAAGGAAGAAGTCGCAAGGTGTTAAATCACAAGATCTCGGTGGCCAATTTGATCACCTCTACGAGAGATAATACGGTCCGGAAACTTTTCCGGTAAAAGTTCAATGGTTTCGTTGCTTGTGTGGCACGTAGTGCCGTCTTGTTGAAAGTAAACGTTGTCCAGATCAATACCATCCAATTCCGGCCATAAAAAATCATTGATCATCTCTCGATAGCGCAATCCATTCACCGTAACTGTTGCTCCAGCCTCATTTTCGAAAAAGTAAGGTCCAATGACTCCGCTGGACCGTAAACCGCACCAAACAGTCACACGTTGAGGATAGGGAGGCTTTTCAATAATAACTCTTGGGTTTTCCGAGCCCCAGATGTGACAATTTTGCTTGTTGACGAAGCCACCGAGGTAGAAATGGGCCTCATCACTCAAGATGATTTTTCGATGGAGTTCCGGATCATATTCATGCATTTCAAATAGCCAATCAGCAAAGACACGACGTTGTTGATGATCGACCGGCTTGAGTTCTTGTATTAACTGACGTTTGCGGAATGCCTAATTCCAAAGAACGACGAGGAATGGACAAACCTGGGTTTTCTTCAACACTTTCGGCTACAGCTGCAATATTCTCGGCTGTTTTTGAGTGACCTGCACGGTTTTTATACTTCACATCATCAAGTTATCCGGACAGCTCGACTCTTCCACCAATTTCTGTATGGCGGTCCGACAAGGTGCTTCACGATGACCCAAAAATGTTCGAGTTTTACCAACCGTCCCTACCAAATTTTTCACGATTTTTATAGTGAATTTTAATAATTTCAGTGCGCTGTTGAAGCATGCATCGTTCCATATTTGTTAAAAGCGTAGTTTTTACTTGTCAAATGTCAAAAAATGACAGCTTCAAAAGCGACAGCTACCGAAATAGCGGGCTATTCAAAATAGCTCCTCTTATTGGAAACCCCTTTACTTAGCAAATTTCAGATTCATCCTTAGATTTTACTGATGAAAATGTAAAATTCAGAAAATATACTATTAATAATAAAGTTGATGGAATTTTAACTGCTGAGGAATTGGTTAACTTTATACTCATAAAGACCTACTTTCGTGATTTTTTCAAATTTTTCTGTTCAAAGATGTCCAACCAAGAGGGGGCAGGACTCAAACTGTTCGTGCATTTTCCCTCTCTCTGCACCCTTCCTAGCAAATGCCTCTTGCTTAAGACCTGTTTTGAAAAGTTCTCACCAAAACCTTTTATTTGACATCCATATTGGCTACCTTTGAGAAAAAAAATGTTTAAGAGTCACCCCTGTATAGGGAGACCCCCCTAAATACCTTAATGTGGTTTGCAAGAAAACTTGCTGTGACATATGGACGGACGGACAGACGAACATGCAGGCCGTTATTTTAGTAGGGTATAGTAAAAATATATTACAATCCCCTTGAAAATGGACTGTTATATAAATACTTCCAAGTTAAGCCATTAAAAATATTTTCATGAGAAATATTCATTAATTCAGTCGCCACTAATATAACGAATTACACTTGCTTTCTGACCTTTGGGAGCCCCCATTTAGAATGCACACATTTAATTTTGATTTTTTTTTTCTTGTGAACCGTATAAGCTAAAAATATAAAATGTTGCATATAGATGTGAAGTGGTGCCCTCCTCAAAGTTCCACTACAAAAAAATTTTGACAGGATTCTTAGGGGGGGATCTTCCCATATAGGGGAGTGGCCCCTGAAAAAAAATTTCAACTACGGTAGCTGATGTGGGTATGAAATGAAAGTCCTTGATGAGAACTTTCCAAAACAGGGTTTGAACTGAGATCTTTTGTTTCGAGGGACGCACAGGGGGGAAATACACGACAAATTTGAGTCCTCCCTCTCGCGATTGGACACCTGTGATCTGAAAAATCTGAAAAAAAATTATGGAGATAGCTATTTATGGGTATAACAACGACAAATACGGGAGAAGTCGAAATTCACAAAACTTTGTTAATAATAGTTTCGTATGGATATCTCTAAATTCGATATTTGGGTAGTCTTACAAAAGGTCTTCATACCATGTAAGTTTGATGAAAATCCAATCATATTCACAGAAGTTATAGACATTTGAAATTTCTCTAACTACAACAATAATAACACACGATTTTGGTATTTTATGGACTCTCCATCGAATCAGACACTGCAGTTATGATTTGATCTTCTGAAAATTTTCAGATAAGATCAATAACATAAATATTTTTGGTGATTCATTACATGAGTGATTTTTGTTACTTTTCAACAAAATGATGACCGTTAAAAAGGGAGTAACAATCGATTTTCTTTTAAACGTGCGTCAAAATTGGAGCCATACTGTGGTCAGAAAAGAAATCACGATTTTTCGTTTAAAGCGGCCGCTATTACTTATATATTTTTACTCGGCCGATGTAGCTGGATAAAGAGCTAAACCAAGATATTTTTCATTAGGGATATAACAATTTCGTATCTTTATATTAACGCACTCTTAAACAATTTTAATGAACTGTTAATATTGAAACGTTAGTTAAAGTCAAAATTTTCGTCATGGTAAAGTTCGAGAGCCAGCAAAGTTTAGAAATTATTAAAAATCACTACCGAAATTCTGAGTCGGTGGTCGCAAGTTTAAGAGCGCTTATTCCAAATTTCGGCCTTAATAATCGTACCAACCGACAGGCTGTGCATCCTATAGTGGATAAGTTCGAGTCCAAATTTTTACTATTTATTTATTTAAATTCCATTTAACAGATAAACAGAAAAGAAAATTAATGAAAATTAGAATTAAGTGTTAAAGTTAATATAAAAAAGAAATTCAATGGTACTAACAATAATAAATATGCTTGTAAAATTAAATTAAAGCACAAAAAATAAGGTCTTATATTTACTCCAGTTGAGTTTTAAGAATCAGGCTTCTTAATCTCAATTTAAAAACTAGGTATGAGTCGGAAAAAGGGCCAAGCTTGAGCTTATCATGATTCCTTACCATTCGTATAATGGGAGAATGAAAATATAAATTTGTACGGGCATACGGTAGCACGAAAAAATTGTTTGCCCGAGAAGAACGCGATAATTGACGAAAACGTAAGTCTGCAAACAATGTTAATGAAATTTGATTGTGGCAGAGTTGATACAGAGAACACTGATCTAGATACATGCGACGGGATGACAGAGTAGGCAAACGTAAGAAGGATAAACGACATTCATAGGGTTGATATGGGACTTTGAATTTGTAAAACAAGACACGAGTAAATTTACGCTGGACATTCTCTAACGAGTTAATGAGGTAGGAGTGTCGGGGAGACCAAGCTACAGAGCATTATTCGGGGATAGGACGGACAAGACAGATAAACAATCGGACGGGGGTAGATATATTGTTAAATTTATGAGCATGCCTGAAAATAAGTCCCAATATTTTCGAGGCCCTAGTAGTCACGATTAGAATGTGTGCATCAAAATTGAGCTTAGGATCAAAAGTAACGCCAAGATCCTTAGCAGAGCACACAACAGCGAGTGGGACTTCATTGAACATATAGGTGAAAGTCAGCGGAGAATGATTTAGATCAAAAGTCATTTTATAGCATTTGGCAACATTAAGACAGTGGTAGTTAGTCGAACACCAGTTACTTAGTGCAATCAGGTCCATCTGAAGATATTGACAATCTTGTACAGACCTGATAGCCCGAAAGACTTTAAAATCATCAGCATACAGTAGGAAGGAAGATAATTTATGAACAGTAAGAATAGAAGGGGACTTTAAATGGAACGTTGACGAGCACCAGAGGAAGGATAGAATGGAATAGAGGTAGTTCCATAGTAACTTACACAACATATACGAGAAAACAGGTCCATGATAAGAGAGGGCCAGCAACCACAAACGCTTTCAGTTTGTGAAGGAGAAATTTATGGTTGATCAAAGTGAAGACGCTAATGACTTGACAAAAATATTCGGTAAACCATCAGGACCAGGTGATATATTAGGATTAAGTGAATTAATGAGGTATTCAACTTCAATATAGCACTACAACCCGCAGATCATAAAAGCGGGCTCTGGGTTCTTCAGTACCACAACGCTTGAAACGGCGGTGTGCTTTACTTTTAGCATTCAAGACACAAAGTACTTGTTTAGTTAGCCATGGTTTCTGCTTTACTTTGAAAAGAGCTTGTAAAGGTTTGAAGTGTTTAATCAACTCAAAGAGATAATTATAAAACTCACTCAAAGCTTCCTCACACTCGAAGTTATCAAAAAACTCCAGCCAGTCAACCAAGCTCAGTTCGGAGGCTAGAGCTTCGTAGTTTGCTTTGGAGAAGTTGAATTTTAGAGAAGAAGCAAAAGTACGGTGAGTCAAAGGTGCATGAAATTTTATAATAGTTCGTAGGTTACGTTCTTTCCGGTGCACGGAATGACTTCCTTCTTCTTGAGCTGAATGGTTTAATAAGTACTCCATTACATTTCAAATAGTAGCACTGTAAGCTTGAAAGAAGCTACCACTCGGTCCTCCAGATTATCCTTAGTCAATTTGTGGCAACTAATAACTTTAACAGCTGGCCCAAATTTTTTGCAAACATAGCTTAGGCGCAAAATAAACATCTCCTTTAGAAGGGAAATGATGTTAAGTGGTGGGACTTCGTCATCCAAAATCAAAATATATACTCGTATATTGGGTTATTCGATAATTAATGTCGTTTTTGTCATGTTTTTCAAAGTAAATTTATTTATATTCACAATAAACATTAATCAATGATATATTCATCATTTAATTGGATGACCTTTTCGGTAAGTTGCAAAATTCCACGTTTGAAGAAGCCTTGGTTTTTGGAGGCGAAGAACTGGTCCAACTCATATTAACAGCCTGATTGTAATCGTAAGTTTTACCATTTAAATGGTTTTGAAGGGAGTGAAACAAATGATAATCTGATGGTGCTTAGTCAGGACTATAGGGTGGATGTGGCACCAGTTCCCAATTGAGCTCGATTAATTTTTGACCGGTTATCAAATAGGTGTGGGGTCTGGCGTTAACATGATGGAACATCACGCTTTTGCGATGGGCCAGTTTAGGGCTTTTTAGGGTTTTGTACTAAAATACAAAACCCTATTGCAATCACGACCTGTGTCCGTCTGTCCGTCTGTCCGTCCGTCCGTCCGTCCGTCCGTCTGTATGTCACAGCACTTTTTCTCCGAAACTATAGGGGCTACAGCCATGAAACTTTGTGTAAAGGTCAGAAGTGGTGACCTCTTGAAAGTTCAAGGGTGGAAAAATTTTTCAAGGGGGCTTAAGGGGGGTCTCCCCGTATAGGGAGGTGACCCCTCAAAAAAAAAATTTCACCATTGGTAGTCGAGTAGGGTGTCATTGGAAAGGTCTCAATGAGATCTTTTCAAAACAAGTCTTAAAATTGCCTTATCGGTACCGAGGGGGGCAGGGGAAGGGGAAATGTACGAACTTTTCGCGTACCCCCCCCTCGCGATTGGAAACCTTCCATCCGAAAAATCTGAAAAAAATCATGAATGTAGGCCTTTATAAGTACAACAACAACAAATACATGAGAAGTCGAAATTCACTCAACTTTTTTAGTAATAGTATGATTTATCGATTTTATGTTTTCTTGAATAAAATCTAAACAGTACCCTTAAAGTCAATAAAATTTAGCAAACAGATGACTTTCTATAGGATTGATCTTTTCTGAAAGTTTCATAAAGATCGAATAGTATTTAACGAAGTTATAGCGGTTTGAATTTTCCCGTATTACTATGGAACAATATGCCCTGTATTACTATGGAAACATATGGCTATGGAGCCATATGCAATTTTACCCGATTTAGACACTACAGCTTTGCTAGGATTTGCATGAACATTTCAGGAATGATAGGTATCATGAAGATGAGTACATACAATTGAAACAAGTCGAAGAGGCAGGAGAGAGCTCCTAGCAAAAGGGCTTTGTAACCATTCTAGGATTCGAAAAAATAGGCCATGAATCGATGATTACAGTACAGAGGAGTGGGCCCTGAAAAAAATTTCATGAAAGGTAGCCGATATGAATATCAACTGAAAGTTCTCTATGAGAGTTTTTCAAAACAGTTCTTAAACTGACAGTTTTTGCTTCAGTGGGGGCACAGGGGGGGGGGGGGGGTGGTAAATACATGAAAAATGTGTTTCTAAAAAATCTGGAAAAATTATCAAGCGAGATATCTATGGGTATAACTATAACAAATACCTCAGAATTCATAATTCTTTCAACTTTGTTAATAATAGTATGATCCTCGAATTTCACATTTTCTCCAATAAAATCGTCTTTGACATGTTTCTTGATTTTATTCGTTGCTGGTTACTGCATTTTGCAAGTTGAGTACAAAACCCTTCTGACATGAGCATAGGTCTGTCTACCCGACTTGTTTCTAGTTTTTTTCGTTCGATTTCATCCATCACACAGAAAGGATGGGGGCTCATCTTGCTTTGTCCATGACCGTTTTTGGACGATGTTATCAGAAACAATCCATTTTTCATCACCCGTTATAATTTTTGATTTTGGTTACGATTTAGCAAAGAGACGAATATGTTAATGCGTTTGGTGAGGTGGATTTCTTTTAGTTAGTGAGGAACCCAAATATCCAGTTTTTTACGTAAACAACCTGCTGTAAGTACAAGTAAACAGTTGAATTGGATTTATCGAGCTTTTTTGCTATCTTTCGAGTTGTTATACGGCAGTTAGTTTTGATTACCGCCTTTATTTTGTCGTCATCATTAGAGGTTGGACGACTAGTATGTGGTGAATTTTGCAAATTAAAATTTCCAGAATTAAAGCAAGCAAACCACCACTGACACCAGCATTTGTTCAGGCAATCTTCACCATAAACTTCACACAATTCCTTTCAAACTTGCGCCGTTTTTGCCCTTTCGGAAGCAAAACAATAAAATATGCCGATAATGCTCTCTTTGATTGTCGATTTTCAAGTTTTATTTTTAGTCAACTTGTCGTTTACTATGACGCTCAATTTTCGACTGAAGATAGCCTAAAGTCTAAGCTTTAAAATAGAATATAAGACACGCAATCACTACTACATGAATTATGCCGTTTACGTCGTCTATGAGTGAAAACGACATTAATTGTCGAACAGCCCAATATGTATATATATGTATATATATATATATATATATATATATATATATATATATATATATATATATATATATATAGTTATATATATATATATATATATCTTCTTCTTCGTAGCACTACAGCCCCACGCGGGCCTTCACTTCCTGCAAGTAGCGCCTCCAAAAGTCTCGGGCCAGTGACTGTGGCGTCCAGTTTTGAAATCCGAGCAGCGCTAAACTGTCTTCGTCGACCGAGTCAGACCAGCGTTTCCTCGGCTTCCCCACTGGTCTCAGCGAATACCTTTTTGGGTATCCGCTGTTCGCCCATACGATTTATGTGGCCAGCCCATTGCGGCTTCCCCAGTCTTACAATCGTTATATATATATATATATATATATATATATATATATATATATATATATATATATATATATATATATATATATATATATATATACAATTGAAAATTAAGAAATGAGACTGATTCCATTAAAATATCTGTTTGCACTGCGAATTTCGTGAAGATACTACTTTTGACCTACGTAGAAAATTTCATCACTCTAGCTCCTGTGGATTGCAAGAAAACGTGCTGTGACATACGGACGGAAGACAGACCGACGTGACGGAAAGGCAGGTCATGATTTCAATACGGTTTTTTAAAAATATTTTACAATCCCCTAAACAATGGTCTCTTGTAAAAATAGTTCCAAGTTAAGCCATTAAAATCGTTTTCATGACAAATATTCATTATTTCAGTTGCCACTAATATAGCGAATTACGCTTGCTTTCTGACCTTTGGAAGCCGCCATTTTGAATGTACGCATTTAATTTTGGATTTGTGTTAAGTTTGTGTCTTAGGGTCACGTTAATCAATGTGCCAAATCTCGTTCAAATTTAAGTTTCGCTCTAGACAGGGCAAAAGTATTCAAGTTTTAGTGGAAATATCAGCTAAAATTAGTAGCTTTGAAATTTCCGACAGATTAATTTTTATCTGATTTTGATAATTTTTTTCTAAAGACAAGAATTTAGTGCACGAATCAACAATCTCAAGTTTCATCAAAATCCGTTCGATTATGTGGCCACTAGAGGGCAACGAAAATCTGAAAAATTGCAACTTGCGCATGAATGCTTACCAAAATGACAAAATCTTTAAATCTAATCACTTTCTACCTTGAAACTAAGTTTCATACAGATCGGACCCAAATGCCGATATTCAACTAGCAGCAATTTTGTTTTTTGAGTCCTGACCTCTGGTCTGTAAGTACCCAAGTACAGTTTTACCAAACTACCAAATTTCATCGACATCAGTTGAAACTTTTGGTCACAGCAACAAATTTTTGCACGTTTTTCAGCGGAATGCCGGGCTTTCTAGGAAGTCGTAGCCAAGGCAAAATCAGAGCTTCGATTACCCGTATCCTGTAGGTTAACGTATACCGCCCAAAACCTGCTTGAGCAGTTTGTGAGGGACATGATTCAGCGTCATAGTATCCTGATGAAACGGGTACTGCCACCATCTGGGTCGGAAATAGTAGATTTTCAGGTGTAGGGCTGTGGATGGTTTCATATGGGTTTGGTGCTCAGGGACCACCTCCTTTAGTGTGTTCCTAACGTCGAATGACATAATCATCTTTCAAAGCCAAGCTTAATACTTTGGAAGGCACTGTCTCTAACGCAGATGGCAAGGTGTTCGTTGGGGGAGAATTCAACGCTAAAGCCATTGAATGGGACATGCCTTTAACATATTCGCGGGGAACAGGAATCCTAGAAATGGTGGTCAGGAGGGCATTCATCATGTTAAACACTATAAGTACGCTGACTTTCCACCGTATTGGCTATAAAGGAACCATACCAGACGTGACATTCTACAATTGGGCGAAAAATCAGAAGTATAGACGTCGAGATGTTCATCGAAGTGCTCATGACAGGTGCTCCCCGGCAGAGTGATTCGTAGGGGGCAGAAGAAGAGACAGTTCAAGACGCGGTGAACTTAACGAGCAGCATCATAACGACTGCTTGCAACACTTCTATCCCGCGTTGCGGCATGGCAAGCTCACAGTTTTCTGGTGGTCAATAGAAATCGCTAGAAAGCGAAGGGAGTGTCACAAGCTTCGGCGTGAGGCTCGACGGATACGGAATCGTGACAAGGCCTGAACCGAGTAGCAGCATATAAGCTGGCCACGAAAGCAAGACTTGCTGCTGGCAAGATCTAGTGGACAATGTGAACAAGGATCCGTGGGGCCTTGGCTACAAACCTGTTATGTGGAAGCTTGGTGCCCTACGCAAACCTTGCATACATGATGCGGGAAAGATGAACGAGATAGTGTGGTCACTCTTCCCCACCTATCTTGTACATGGTGGAACAGCAGTCTAGTGGCGACTCTTCACACAGCCGAAACTAGAAGAGGTAGTCCATTCACTGAAAGTGAGGAAAGCTCCAGGTCCAGATGGCGTTCTAACTGAGGTGTTGTAACTTATCTATCACCATTGTTCAGACTTGTTGCTCTGCACATTCGATGCTTGCCTATGGGATGGGATTTTCCCAGAAAGATAGAAGTTGGCAAGGCACGTGGTAACTAACAAGGAGAAGGGCAATGCCGGATCACCGTCTGCATACCGCCCGTTATCCATACAAGACACTGCTGGGAAAGTGATAGAGAAACTCATCAAGGGGAAACACACTGACGCGATTCGTGCTGCTGGGGACCTATTTCTTTGGCAGCACGGCTTCAGAGCAAAACGCTTCACCATTGATGCGATTGTAGAGGTGGTGAGTACGGTCTAAAAGGTAGAGGCATATAGCCGCACCAAGCGGCAAATCGTCCTGTTGGTGACGTTCCGAGCGCCTACAATTTCGCTAGATGAGTGAATATTCTGTAAACGCTGGAAAATCCTTTTCAAGTTCCAGAATATCTAATGCGGATTTTCAGGAACTACATGTCAACACAGGTCCAACGAAGGATGGAAGTTACATCGGATGTTGCCCAGGGATTTATCCTTGGTCAAGACCTATGGAACATGTCTTACGACGGGCCACTCAGACTGGAGATGCCAGATGAGCTGCGCTTGATCGACTATGCGGATGATGTTGTGGCTCTGGTCGCTGGAAGCATAGTTGAACAAGCGCAACTTATGTTAAATATGCTAATGCGCCGAGTGAGGGACTCGATAATTGCTCGCGGGTTCAGTTTGGTACTGGAGAAAGCCAAAGGGGTCATCTTGACACAAAAGAGAACCCCAAGAATAAGGATGATCAGTATTGGAGATATACAAATCGAATTGAAGCCAGTGGTGAAGTGCCTGGAGCTACAGATCGCCTCAAAGATGAGTTTCTCTGAGCAAATCAGGGCAACGACTGAGAAGGCTCCTTCGGGAGTATTCTTTTTTTTATTTATTTTTAACTCTGTTAAACCTAGTAAAGTTCTGTGCCGCCGCTTTATAGGAAATGCGATGAATAACGAAACATTTGTTCTTTCCCAAGTGGGAGGTTCTTACTTCACGCCTACACATCAAAAGTGCCATTAATTCCTTTAAAAGTTATGACTTGAAAAAATTGAAGCAATACATACCCGCGGTGTATGAGAACTTTTACATGATGATTCAATTAAGCTTCAATGATCGTCATGGAATCAATTCGTTTTGCCTCTTGAAATGCAAGAGTGGTATGAAGGAGGTCAAAAATCATGCCCGCTTTAACTGAAAAATCAGATTTTAAGATCGAGTCAATTGAAAATCAATTATTTTGGACGTCCAGGCTAGAACTGATATAGATGAAAGCTGACGAATTTGAGTAATTAAAATATATTTATCAATAGCTTAATGAAAATTGGCCAACCATTTTTTAATGAACGAAAAACCTTTGGATGCATACACCCAGAATGTTATAATTTGGGTGATATGGAAAGACGTCATTAATAAACACTAAAGATATAAATATGTGGAAAGATGCAAAAAATTTAAGTACTTATGATTATTAGTCTGCACATGATAATTAGTTATTATTAACTAACACCGTTATTATTTTGCTTCGCCGCCCAAAAAGTCATGTAATGATTCTGGTTTACATTTTACCAACTAAATATTCATCATTAAAGCGCAATTAAAATTTCATTTTCAATTAAAATTTATTATATGCCAATTTGGAAATAATAAGTTGTTTAATTAATTCATACTATTCGCAAGATGCCAGGATTTATTAAAACAAAAAATTGTGAAATGAATTTTCGGAAATATTAAATAAACATTAAAAAGAAGGCAAACGATTTCTCAATATCTTTGCAATTCAATTCACGGCAGCAATATTTTGCAGAACTTAAGATTATGGATTCTGTCCGTTTTATATACCAACGATTTTTGATTTGTTTTTGTTAAATTCGAATCGGACTTTTATTTCAATTGTCTGTAGTTGCGAACAAGCCAACAATTTATTTGTATTTCTATTGTTATCATTTGCTTTAAACATGATGCACATTAACTATATTCCTAATTACTTTCACCACTTGCTTATTTCTCGTGTGCCTTTGTCCACTTAACAACTGCACGCAGTATTTTTAAATTTTTTTATTATTTTCCTCTAGTTTCTTATAAACTTACTAAAATAATCTTTTACAAAGTATATATATGTTCTTTTGAATCGCTCGTTATAAGTTCACAAATGGCAATTTGCATTACCCTTCTTGTCTATAAGATTTACAGTAATAATAATAATCATAGATAAAAGTAAATAATAATAGATAGTTAAAGCTAGAACAATGTCTCTTTGGACCATTTTCTAGATGTCCCAGGTAGACTAGGATCTCTTGGTGGGTCATCATCATCGTTATTGGCCTGTGATGGTAGTGTTATCACAGGTAATTCCAGAATCACAGAAGGACTAATTGTTGTTGTTTGCGTTGGTCTATTTTCAATAATAACATTAACTTCGACATTTTCGCAACTATTACTATTATTAGAGCTATAACTATGTTTTGATTTTTGATGTTCTTGCTGGTGACCATCAACAGTTTCAGTTTTATGAAATCGATTAATGTTATTAATACTACTACTGCTACCACTAACGCTATCATTATTATTATCATAACTAAAGCTAGTTGTTGGCTTCTGGAAATCGGTATTTTGAGTCGATTCAGTGGTATAGCTACCGGCCGTACCAGCCACGGACGATCTACTACTCGAAGGAACGCTGAATCCGTGGGCGCCACCTTCTGATCGGTCAAAGGAGTCGGTCGCGGCCCCGGCCAGCCGACCGAGGACGCTTTCGTCAGGATTCAACTCGTGCATTGGAAGTTCTTGCGATTGTTGTGATATGAGCATGATGCGATCATTTGACGTGGAGGAAATGGTTCGATGTCGTTCTAACGTTGGCCGAGTTCGTTTAATTGTGCTTGCTAATTTCTTATTGCTATCGATAGTAATCGTGTGACTACTAGCCGTCGGTTTGTGCGAATAGGTTTTTTGTTGCTGTTCAGCAGTACGCGTTGGTAGCTGTAGTTCCATCTTTGGATGATCATTCCCTAAACTAAGACTAATTTCATCGCTATCTGTGCTAAATTGCTCCATGTCGTCGTCCGTGTCCGCGTAGCTCTCCACGAACACAGAATCCGAGCCGAGGCTCTTCAAGTCTGAGTCCTGGTAGTCGATGGATGAGATTTTAAAGGAACTGAGCGAAGCTAGTGGAGCGCGCCTGCTACCGTCCTCGATTGGATACTGTACACTATGAAAACTGCTGCTATTATTATTACTATGGTAAATATGATTGTTATTAGTTGGGTCCGCCGTTCCGTGTCGAACCGTTAGCTTCAGTTCATTGGTATCATCATATTTCTGAATGGGCACCTTCAAATCACATACTTCAATACATGCTTCTGGGTCTTCCTCCTCGATACTATCGGAATTATTGTATGATGCTTTCCGTAAAATCTTCCTACTATATTGATTATAATAACTAGTACTAGTACCGCAACTATCGACATTCGGAGCTAACGCTAGGCTGGCTGAAGTTGAAATAGTTTCCAGCATAATTTTCTCGTTCAGATCGCGTTCGCTGGGATAAGGAGATACTTTTGGCGTTGGATTGATTATTTGGATGTCGGGGTAGTAGTAGTCCCACATATCCGTACTTGAACGGCGTGACACAGATCCTGTAGGCTTTTTCTGCAGTGCGCTCAGTCCCAATGTTATTGCAGAGCATCGTCGTTCTAAATAGGAGCTTTCACTACTACAGCATGTCATACCGCTACTTCGACGTGAATCCGGACCCTGAAATGATGAAAGTTTGGTGAGACAAATGAAAAACTTTGAAAATAACTATAATCGAATCTAAGTTAAATATTTTAACAATAAGGAAATTATCATCATAACCCTGATAAGGATTATGATTAAAATATATACTTCTCCTATACTCGGTCAATAACGAATTTTACATTATATTAGAATGCACAGTCGCAAACTACATAAAATATATTTTAGGTGATATCAACGCAAAACTTGGCAGAAAGAAAGCTAAAATTGAGTATGAATACAGTCATGAAGTGACACTGATAGACATGTTCTGATTTTTGAAAGAGCAGCAAAAGTTATAACTGGCTTCATTTTTCCTGAAGCGTTTGTGTATCTGGATAAGAATAATCATGTATGCGATTTGGATAGTGTTCCGATCATAAATCATGTATATAGACAGGTGACCGACAAGAAGAAAGAATATCTTCCGATTTTGAGTGCAAGGGATCAACATTTACGATTGAGACACTCTGTTGGAAGTTTTATAAAAATTAATGGAAAGGAGACTTGGTTGTCTCGATATTGGTGGTTTATAAAAACAATCAAAATTTGCTGCTGGTCTTTTGCATTTTTTGTTTTTTTTTGGTTACGTTCATCATCGTGGAGTTATGTTTTACTTTTGCTAATTAGTTTTATGTTTGTGATTAGAAGTAAAAATCAGACTATAGATTAGGTTTGTTCAGAGAGTTTCTAATAATACGTTTTTTTAAAGGGTATTTAGGTTCTGCGAGTCGGACTTCCAAAAGGACTAGGTACTATTGAATACCCACTATATACCTCCCCTGGCAATTGCGAGCCTAGCATAGAACCGTTTAGTACATGCCTCTCAGCTAGGTCTCAATTTCCTTTGCCTAGTGGCATCTTCGGGATCCAGAAATCTCCACTCTAGTGAGAAGAAGAGGAGGGGAAGGGATTACTAGAAAAGATTCTGACGCTAAAGTAGGCCTTTTTCATCCTCCAGGATGGCCCATATACAATGTGTAACGTGGCTCCAACTATCAAAGGACGTAAGCAACTTTCCAATTATAATCTCAGAGCAGAGTGCTCCAACTTCATTGAAGAGGTCATCAAGCAGCCTGTCCCATCTTTTACAGTTAAAAAATGTATGGCAGGTACATCTATCTCTCGTATACAAGACATGTAGTCAGGAGAGAGTGACTTACCAATATTTTGCAGGTAAGACCGAAAACATCCATGCTCGCTTAACAGCTGGGTCAAGTGGAGGTCAACTTCACTTTACTCTAATCTAGCCAACGCCTCAATTCAGGGATCAGACATGCAATCGATCTTTTCTTTGTGTCAGTCTTCCAGGACTGTTGGCAATCGCAGAGAGTGCGTTTATTGCGAATACCTCGCTGTTTCCCTTGCGTCTACGTTGGTAAATATTCATACATTCTCTAGCAATGAAGGCGATGGGCATTACCTCTGTTATCACTAACACTGCCGATTTGGTGATTATTCGATATGCACGTGTAACTAGTAGCACTCCTTGTCTCTTCAACTGTGCCAACCGCTTTGGGTGCAGATCCTTACTGAGGGAGCCGCTTCATATTTCTGTTCCGTAGTGCAAACTGCACAGTGCTTATTTTCGGGGTCTCCCTATATTCGCTATTAAACATACAAGTACTATTACCCTCTCCGCGGCTTTATCAGCTATTGCGCTGATTCACTTGGAAAACATCATCCTCAAGTCTATCAATGTGCTCAAGTATACTACTGGTTTGGTTCTATTAGCATTTTCTCCATATTGACAGTGCTGCCTTTGGGAATTCATTTCTTTGTCAGCATGATGACTTCGGTTTTTTCCAGTGCAAGGCTATAGTCATCCAGTCTCTTACTTGGTGCATTAGCATAACAAGCCTATGTTATGCATGTTCGATTGTGCCTTCTTGCCTCATTCGCATATTCGATCAAGCGTGACTCATCTGGTAGCTCCAATCTCAGGAACGCATCATAAGAGACGTTCCACAAGTTAGAGCGGAGGATATAGCCCTGCGCGACATTGAATGTAGTTAAAATACTCCACCATCCTACTTTCAGATTATAGGGCAGGTTACGGTTCTTCAGATTGTCCTTCAAAATCAGCATCAGGAATTATGGTACTTGGAATGGTTTTCCAGTGATGCCAGAATATCTATCTATTTAGCGGAGTTCAAACCATTTCCGACATCACGAGCAACCAGCATGGCAACTTTTTTTTTTTTTCTTCCTAGCACTACGGCACCTAGCACTATCCTCATTAATTTGTAGTCCTACTAGTTTTTTTTCAGGAAAGTTATTTACCGGTGGTTAACAACTGCGACAAAATGTTAATGTCGTCCACATAGGCTACCACTTGGCTCGATTTGTGTAATAATGTACCTCTTGTATCGACAAGTAGCTTTTCAATGACATATTTCAGAGCCAAATCGCATAGCAATGAGGCCAGCTCATCTCCCTGCTTTAGTCCGATATTTGTGTCAAAGGCGTTGGTGAGTTGGTTATTGATGCGGACTTGGGAGGTCGTCGACATCAATGTTATTTTGGTAAGATGGACTAATTTGGCTGGGATGCCAAAGCAAGGCATTATTTCGTACACCACGTTACGATCAATACTGTCGTATGCTTGCTGAAAGTCGCCAAAAATCTGGTGTACGTCTATGTTGGATTCCCAGCATTCCTCAAGTATCTGCTGGACAGTGAACAATTGGTCTATCACCGATATACCTACTCTGAAGCCATCTTGATGCTCTCCAATAATACTGTTGGCATATGATCGGATGTAGTTAGTCGGGTGAAACTTCTATGTGACTCTGCACGCTAATGCGCGCTCACTACTTTCCCGATTGTGGAGTGAACTGCTTCAAAGCAATAGTGTCGATTGTGGAGTGAACTGCTTCAAAGCAATAGTGCCGTGGAGATAGCATCCTAGAAGCATGAATCACGTCAGCGAATGTTCCGTGATGAATTTTTCGAGCACAATCCTAGCCACGTCTAGTAAATACAATGGGGGGTATACAGACGGTGAACCAAGATTCCCGTTCCCCTTACTGATCAACATGAGTCTCGCTTCTTTCTAGCCTTTGGGCATATTCTTTTACTCAAGCAAGTGTTCAACCTACTGAGCAGCAAGTCAGAGCAACAGTGGTAGACTATCTGTAGTACCTTAGCTGGAATCCTTTCTGGGCCTGGGGGCTTTTTTGACTTCAAAGGCAAAACTGCTTCTTCCAATCCGGTCTTCTTAAAAAGTAAGCAATCCGTTGGAGGTTCCATTTTAGATCACCTCAATAGGAGTAGGGAAAACAGCCCTCATAATTACGTCCATATTTTCTGCCTTGTATGTGCAGGGCAAACGTTGCCCTTCGATTTCATGACCAGCTTGTTGCCTAGGGCTCATGGGGCTCTATTCACGTCGTCTACCAGATTTTGCCAGTGGCTGGCCTTGTTGTTGTTGATAAGTTTCCGAAGATGCTTTTATATGTGAGCTTTGTGCATGCCTCTTCTGGATTCCATGCTTGTGATATTCACTTTACTATTCAGCTATTTCAGATAATCACCAGTAACAATGTATTTGCTTTAAACTCTCTGCGAAGTGTGGAGCGAAAATGATCTTCACAAGTATCATTTTCTTGATTTGGAGCAGAGTGATCATCTATTTCCCACAATCTTTCCATGTTTTCTTTTAATTCAGTGAGTGATACAAAACTCGATAACTTAGTTATTTGATGTGAATCGTTTGGAATGCCGCCAAAAATAATCCAACCAAGCTTAGTCTTTTGCGCAGCTGCCTGGTTTTATAGGTAAATTTCTCGCGAGAAATTTACCTATTGCGGAGGGTATCTTATATATACATATATATATATATATATATATATATATATATATATATATATATATATATATATATATATATATATATATATATATATATATATATATACGAGGTGTGTTCAAAAAGTGTCACGAATTTTGAATTTTCGTGGGTTACGTATATTCGAATTTCGATTTTTTTGTGGCGTTATGTTGGTACTCATGTCTGTCACTTATGCCGACAAGCTCGGCCATTTTGAATGTTCACTTGATTGGTGATAGCTGCTTTACTTGCACGTGTTTTCAATCGTCTTCGATTTTTACTTATTCAAAAAAATGGATCAAAGAACGTGTATCAAATTTTGTGTGAAAAACGAAATTAAGTGCGCGGATGCATTCCGAATGTTGACTGTGGTATACGGAGAAGCTACCTTGGACCGAAGCAACGTTTATCGGTGGTACAAAATGTTTTTAGAAGGCCGAGAAGATGTGAACGACGAAAAGCGTGCCGGACGCCCGAGCACTTCAACAACAGACGAAAAAATTAATGAAGTGGAGAAAATGGTATTGGCCAATCGTCGAATCACCGTTAGAGAAGTTGCTGAGGACCTAAACATATCGATTGGCTCGTGCCATTCGATTTTTATCAACGATTTGGGCATGAGACGTACGTAACCAAAATTGCTCAATTGCGACCAAAAGCAGCAACGCATGAACATTGCTAATGAGATGTTAAACTCTGTCCGCGACGAACCAAATTTGCTTCAGAGGGTCATAACTGGTGACGAATCGTGGGTTTATGATTATGACGTGGAAACCAAAACTCAATCATCTCAATGGAATCTGCCGCATGAACCAAGACCGAAAAAAGCGCGCCAAGTTTGGTCGAATGTGAAAGTTTTGCTGACAGTTTCCTTTGATTGCAGGGGCGTGGTGCATCATGAGTTCTTGCCACAGGGAAGAACGGTCAATAAGGAATATTACCTGCAAGTTATGCGTAATTTGCGCGAAACAATCCGCCAGAAACGCCCGGATTTGCGGGAGAACAAAAATTGGCTTTTGCACCACGATAACGCCCCTGCTCACACATCGTTGCTTGTGCGCGACTTTTTGGCCAAAAACAACACACTAATGATGCCGCAGCCACCGTATTCCCCAGATCTGGCCTCCTGTGACTTTTTCTTGTTTCCTAAACTGAAGAGGCCCATGAAAGGACGACGTTACGCTACGCTTGACGAGATAAAGACGGCATCGAAGGAGGAGCTGAACAAGATTTAAAAAAATGATTTTTTGAAGTGCTTCGATGATTGGAAAAACCGTTGGCACAAGTGTATAATATCTCATGGGGATTACTTTGAAGGGGACAAAATAGATATTCATGAATAAATAAATAATCTTTGAAAAAAAAAAACAAAATTCGCGATATTTTTTGAACACACCTCGTATATATATATATATATATATGTATATATATATATATATATATATATATATATATATATATATATATATATATATATATATAAATATGGGATATAACGAAATTTGTGGCCACGCTAGAGGTTGCAATTTTGCTCCGATTTTCACCAAATTTTCAGGAAAGATTTATTGAGTAAATATCTCGGCCGAGTTTGTGAACCAGCTATATCGGTCAGGCGAAAACAAAATGGCGGCCATTTTAGACGAAAAATCGTGATTTCTGTTCTGACCAAAGTATAGCTCCGATTTGGATGAAATTTGGTGCAAAAATTCACTGATGTATGTGTTGAATCTCACAATAAAAAATGCAAAGTGGGTAAGGCAGAAACAAAATGGCCGCCGCTCAAAGGTCGGAAAACGTGCAAAATTTTGTTGTTGTAATAGTGGCCAAAGCTTTCAACAGATGTTCATGAAATTCGGCAGTTAGATAGAAATTTTAAGTATCTAAAGAATCACGTAAAAAAACTGGAGGTCAAGTCGCAAAAAACAAAATGGCGGCCAGTTGAAACTCAAAACTTCAAAGTCTTCTAAAAGTCGTATGACATGACATGACATATATGAAGCTTGGTTTCAAGATAGACATTACTTAGATCTACAGATTTGATATTTTGGTGATCATTCATGTGAAAATTTCAAAATGGGGGCGGTTTAAATATGCGTTTTTTCAAGTTTTTGTGGCACTCTAGCGGTAACATTTTCCAGCGGGTTTTGATGAAACTTGAGATTATGGGTCTCTGTACTATGTTCTTATATTATGCAGAAAATTATTAAAATTGAATGAAAAATAAAAAAGTCGAAAATTTAAAACGCAATATTTTTAGCTGCCATTTTCACTAAAAATTGAATTATTTTGACCTGTCTAGAGTGAAACCCAACTTGAACGAGATTTGGCTCATTTATTGATGAGGTCCTTGCACACAAAGATTTAAAATAGTCCAAAATCAAATGCATACATTCAAAGCCCTCAAAGGTCAGAAGGCAAGCGCAATTCGCTATTTTAGTAGCAACTGACATAATGATTTTTTTTCATGAAAACGTTTTAAATGACTTACCTTGAAAGTATTTTTAAATCAGACTTTTTTTTTTAAATATTAGAAAATATTTTTAACAATATTCTAAAAAATTATAAAATCGCGACTTGTCTGTCTGTCCGTCCGTCCGTTTGTTCGTTTGTCGCAACAAGTTTTCTCGCAAACCACATGAGCTAGAATGAGGAAATTTTCTACGTAGGTCAAAAGTGGTGCCTCTTGAAATTCGCAGTGTAAGAAAATATTTTAAAGTGTTTAAGGGGGTTTCCCCATACACGGGAGTGACATAAACATTATTTTTCATTTCTGAAGCCCTCTAGCAGCCAAGTTTCTCAACAGATTCCGATAACACTTGAAATAATAAGTTATTAAGGCAAGTTGATTTAATTTGATTATGCAAATCGGATGACAAATAAAAAATTTGAAAGTTTACAGCTTAATATTTTTAGCAGCCGTTTTCAATAAAAATTCAAAATGACGGCCCCTTATGGTTCAGAAAAGAATCGGAAATGTATATATTAATGACAATGCAAGTGCTGCTTAAACTTTTATGGAAATCCTTTGAAATTAACTATTTGAGCTATTTAAGCCGACAAGTTATCACCTTTGTGTGGTAACCACTGTGAAATGTAAAAACAGCAAATGTGAGAAGGGCGACACGAGTATAAATATGTTTATAACAATTTATTACCCGCCGATTTTCAATATGTGATCCATACGTGTGCAACTTAATTTAATTAGCAAAATATTTGCGCCTCTATGAAGGGTCTCCAAATACGAACGGCGGCAGATCCTTTCTGTTAATAAATACCCATGTAGTGCTACAAAAATTGCAGTAAGAAGTCCAGTAGTAGGCAAGCCAAATTCTTTTTCGAAGCCTTACGCTGGATACGAGAAATTTACCTTTCCAGCTGGTGCTGCCAACGGGGATTTTTTTTTACTCCTTCCATTATTATATTGGCATATACATCGGCCCCCAGGAGAAGATCAATAGGACCTGGACTGTCGAAATTTAGGTCAGCAAGAGGAACGCCTTGATATTTTCTCATGTCTATGCTATTAAAGTGATTTTCTGGGAGATATGAGTTTAGCCTGGATAGGACAGGAGTATCCACAGCAAGATAGGGTAACTCTTAATCCCGTAGTTGGAGCTTAAGTGTTACTCGATGGGATGATTTTGCAGTTTCTGCTTCTCGAACTCCTATAATTGTTGCCCGAATTGTTTGTTTTGGCACTTTTAAGATTTGCACAGCTTCTTCTGTTATATGTGAAGCTTGTAAACAGGGATCAATCAATGCTCTCAATGACTCGAGTTGTATATGTGTTCCTTATTCTAACTATAGCGGTTGGCAGCAGCATCTGGGGTAATTTCGTATTATCAGTATGTCGAGTATTTCCTTTTATATTTTCGTTCCTAGCGGATACAAAGGTATGTGTGTTGGTAGTCAGATGTGCCGACACGCTTTTAGGTTCCATATCTGACGAAAGTTTGCTTTTATCAAAGTTACAGTGAAGTAAACTATGATGCTTCTTACCGCAAATACACCAGGTTCTCGTTGATTTACATTTTATTGATTTATTGTGCATAAGGCAATTGGGACATAATTTTTTTGCTGTATGGTGTGTTTCATTTCTCTACATCCATGTTTTTGAAATCATCAAAGTGATATACGTGGTGAGTTCCAGCACAAATATCACAACTCTTTTTTATCTGGGTGTTAAAAGATTTCTTCTGACCCTTGTTGTATACTCCAGGTTTCTGATGAAAACTTAGAAATCCTCCAACAGTCGGCATTTCCCGAGGGTTGAATAAGCTCTCTTCAAATAATCAGAGGCTTTCTATATCCAGCTTTCTCATTGAAATACATACGATTATGGGACCCCATTCATCGATATTACAGCTCAGGGTCTTAACCACTTCTAGACATTCTTTTATGAGATCATACAACATAATCATGCCTTGCTGAGATTTGTGCTCTGTTTTCTTGGCATTTATTATTGTGTTGATATAATTCGTAATTATCTTTCGACTTTTATTGAATCTTGGATGCAGGAGTTTCAAAGCAGTTTCATAATTGCCGTTGGCCAACTGAAGATGACTTATTACTCGTGTAGCGTCACCTTCGAGTGAGATAATCAAGTATTGTATTTTTCGACGTTGCTTAAATAGCAGTTTTTGTGGATGATGTTGGAAAAATATCAATGAACGGCTTCCATTCTTTATGGTCATCGTCAAATGATGGTATTTTAATTGGTGGCAATTTAGGCAAGCCATTAGACTAGCTAGTGTTTTGGTAAACATGAATGATATTGATTGCATTTAAACAGGCCAATCAGTAGACAAATTGACAAGGCTGGGCCCAATGTTGGTGCGCGGCTAGCTTATGATATTTTTTTTTGTGGTAGGGAGGTGAATGCCATTTATGCACAGAGTGTGGGACTCCCATGCTCGAAAGAAGGCGACTGAACTACCCACTAAACACCTCCCCTGTCAACCTGAGAGCCCAGCCTGGAACCGTTTGATACATTACTTCGGGCCAGGTCTCGTTTTGTTACACCGTGAGGCGCCTTCAAGCTGGAGGATCCCTTTCCTAGCGGGAGGGGAGAGGGGAAGAGGAAGTGTCAGAAAAGCGATCCCCAGCCTCAACACTCCCGGCTGCTGTGAGTCCCTTTAATCTTTTAGGACTGCCCGAGCATAATGTGCCACCTGGTTCCATTTGTCAACCGATTCGAGCATCCCCGCAACTATATTATCCAGGGTGAGCTCTCACGTCTCCCTGTAGATTTTCCTTCGCAGCCTGACCCATTTTGTACACGCAAAAAATGTGTGACAGGCATTGTCCTGCTCTCCTGGGCAAAACCGACAATCGGGAGACCGTGACTCACCAATCTCGTGCAGGTAAGACTGAAAACACCCATGCCCGCTCAAAAGCTGGGTCAGATAGAAGTCAGTCTCACCATGCCTTCGGTTTAGCTAAGGTCCTACATCCGGAATGAGGCGCGCAGTCCACCTTCTCTTCGTGCAATTGACCCAAGACTGTGGCCTATCGTTGAGTGAGTGCTGTCTCTCTTCGCGGACAACCGTCTCCCTCGCATCCTCGTTTCGGCGCAGGTAAATAGCGCGGCGCTCTCTAGCAAGGAGAGCGGCAGGTATCGCGCCTGCAATAACTCTCACTGCCGGATCAGAGACTGTCGGATACGAAGATGCGATTCTCAGTGCTCCTCTTCTCTGAACCTGTGCCAAACGTTTTCGGTATACCTCCTTACTGAGAGTGTCGCCCCATACTTCTGCTCCGTACAGTAGCACTGACGCTACAGCACTCATCAAGAGGCGTCTTCTTGACGGGCTGGGTCCCCTTACGTTGGCCATAAGTCGACTCAGAGTCGATACTCCCGAGGCAGCCTTCTCAGCCGTTGCCCTGACTTGCTCAGAGAAACTCATCTTCGAGTCGATCAGTAGCCCTAGGTACTTCACCGATGGCTTCGATTCGATTCGTGTATCTTCGATACTGATCATCCTTAATCTAGGGATTCTCTTTTTTGTCAAGATGACCACTTCGGTTTTCTCCAGTGCTAAACTCAGCCCGCGAGCAGCCATTTAGTCTCTCATTCGGCGCATTAGCATACCTAGCCTAAGTTGCGCCTGTTCAATGGTGCTTCCAGCGACCAGAGCTATAACATCATCCACATAGCTGAACGAGTGCGACTCATCTGGCATCTCAAGTCTCAGTAGCCCATCGTACGACACGTTCCATAGGTCTGGACCGAGGATAGATCCCTGGGCAACACCCGATGTAACAGCCATCCTTCGTTGGCCCTGTGTTGTGTCGGAGAGCAGGCTTCGGTCCTTTACGTAGTTCCTCAAAAGCTGCATCAGATATTCTGGAACTTGAAAAGAGTTTTCCAGCGTGTCCAAAATATCCACCCATCTAGCGGAGTTGAAGGCGTTCCTGACGTCGAGTGTCACTAACAGGACGATCCGTCGCTTGGTGCGACTATATGCCTCTGCCTTTTGGACCACGTTCACCACCTCTACAATCGCATCAATGGTTGAATGTTCTGCTCTAAAGCCACACTGTTGAAGAGGTAGGTCCCCAGCAGCACGAATCGCGTCAGAACTTATGATATTGGTAGCTTATGGGAAGTTTACTGAGGCGGTAGGTGCCGTGACTGTGCCTGGGGCAGTGGACGCTGTTTCATCCTTGCCATTAGGATAGAGTTCCGAAGCGGTACCTGATTTCCAATCCTTCAGCCTTGCTTATTGGTAACTTGTAACAGCCGCAAATGCATTTTTGTAAAGCTTATAAGTTTGCTCTTTAAGTTTCTTGGTGTGGTATGGATGTTCTTCAGGTATAAATTGCTCTAACTTGATATGCACTTCGAAATTTTCTCGAAATTGTTTATTTTTTTTTCTTGTGCATCCTTCACTCTTCCTTTCCGCAGAATCTTTCTTGAAATTTCAAAAAATGTTTGAAATTTCATCTGCCGAATTTTCTTGAGGTAAAAGAAGGTTTTCTATTTGTGTTGACATTTTAGCGTTCGCTGGGGATGCGTGACCTGCTATGTTAGCGGATGGGAAATTATGGATTTGATGAGCTGGAACCAGATACCTGATTGCGAGCTTTGATACGCTGGGGCAGAAACTCTCGATATTGCGTTGGAGCTGACCGGTTTCAACTGAATGCTGAGTCTAGCTTCTGATGCACTGCATCTCTTTAAGTGGCGACCAAACTGAAATCTAGATTCAACAGTGCATTGAATCTAGTTTCCGATGAACTGGATCCATTGACCTGAAATCTAGATTTAACTGTGTGTTGAATCTAGTTTCTTATGCACTGGAATTGTTGAAGACAGCTGATAAAATCTAGGTTAAACAGTATGTTAAATCTAGCTTCTGATGTACTAGAACTTAAGTGGTTCAATAGTGTGTTAAATCTAATTCCTGATGTACTCGAATCGAACTATCGAAGATAGCTCATGAAATCTAAATTCAACAGTGTGTTAAATCTAGCTTCCTAGCTTCTGATGTACTGGAACTTAACTGAATCGAATTTTTATTGACTGTTTATTGACTATTGTAATTACAATTTTTGCTGTCAAATCTTCCAATCAATTGCTTTGGAATCAAAGGTAAATGATTGCTTTTGATGACAATGTGAAATTACATTTGAAAATTGAACTTTGAAGGTAAATGAACGTAAGTATAATGGAAATGTGATTAACAATCATGAATTATTGCGTAGGAATTATTTAGCGTAAGCAAAAAGAAACGATGAGGAAATTTGGAGCCATCCACCTTTTGTTGGATGTTCGATGTAATTTGTTCCGGTCTGAACACCACCTCTTCAGGGACAGTATTACCTCTCAGTCTTGAGTCACTGAATTATCCGTCCACGTTAGTCCCAAAAGTGGACAGGATTGCTAAATGCTGGTTATGTTCCGACCTGACAAACCAATCAATGACCACAGCACACATCTGCGGATTCCTGTGGTATAACAGGAGAGAAGGAAAAAAAATATTGTATGTATATATGCTAATTTTTCAAGCTCAGTTCATGGAACTTATGTATGTTAAGTTTTGATATTCAGAAGTTTGATATTCACAAGTTTGATTTTCTAGTAATTTTACAATACCCTTGCTCTAAAGCCGTACTGCCGAGGAGATAGGTCCCCAGCAGCACGAATCGCGTCAGTGAGTTTTCCCATGATGAGTTTATCTAGCACTTTCCCAGCCGTGTCTAGCATGCATAACGGGCGGTATGCAGACGGCGATTTGGGATTCTGGCAGGAGCTCTATAGGAGGTTGTTTTCACCCTTTGAAAACAAAAAGCGGTAGTCCCTTAATTGCAACTTTTTAGGAAAATAGATGGATCTTTCAGGTAAAAGCCTATTTTCAGCTACTGTGAATGGACTGACTCTTTGGTCTTAAGCACCCTCGTCTCTGGGACAATCAATTCTAATGCAGGCACACATGTTTCCTGCTCTTGTTTCATCAGTTACAATAATATTTATATCTGTTTTTGAGCTGATCAAGCATTGAAATTATTGATAAACATTCACAATAAGTCTTCAATTTCAATTATGGTTTGAAGCTCGTTGATGAAGAGAGATTTTGCATTTCATGCAGATTTCATAAGAACGTTTTTGATAAAACATATATGTGATAGTTGTCATTAAATAGATAGGAAATTTGTACAATCCCCTCACAGTAATTCTTTTGTTTGAGCTGATGATTTCCAGAATGTAGAGACTTTCACTCAATATTATTAGTTTAATATGCATTTGGTTGTTGAATATTTAAACTTAATACTATTCATTTGAAAATATTTAATAACGTATGGTATGTCCTATTACATAAATTCATATTCGTACAACATGCTGTCCACGCGGTATCAATAAAACATGCATGCATACAGCTTTGCCCGTATGATCACATGCCCATAGTCATATACACAATACGAATCTAAATCTTATTCCAGCAAATCATGAATATTACATGCTCATATGTAAATGTTATATGAACCCAAGACTATATGAGTGATGATTTGGAATCGAAATGTTTAGAGAAGTAGCTTACGGCAGATGTTAATTACTCGAGGTGAAGACATACGATTACATATCTGTGTAAGATGTTTATGCTCGACGAAGCAAGATGAGACGAAGCAACTGAGTTATCGGTTGTAATTTTACTAAATTAAATGCACTGTAATGAATGATGTTCAATTCCATTTGATTAGAGATAAATCGGTGGCAAAATGATGGATTGATGAATGATTTATCGAGGAATTTTAGTTAAGTGTCAGAACATTAAAGATACCAATGTAATTAAGATTTTTCTTTCAGCAAAGTGGTATTTGAAGACGCCGTGGCTTAAACGACTTTTATTGAGGTGTCTTTCGATAGAGCGCTGAAACGTGACTACAATATGTAGAGATAAATCATATTAAACACTAGAGTACTTAATGCTAAACTATCTAAAAATTTTAATTTAGTTTTGTCCTCAACTTCACTCCGAATCTCAGTGTATGGATCCAATGTATTTAACTGTGTTACATATATGATTTTGAATACTACAGTGTTTTGTTTCAAATCAATTTAAACTTGTTGCCGGTACTTCAAATGCCCGCGATTTATTTCAAATTATTTAAATACTTAAAATTGAAGTCAATGATTTTCTTTATTTGATATCTGCAGGGCAAATCTATTTTTTCTTGAAAAGCCGTCGGGCCTTGCCTTGCGTGACGAGTCCTTTGAGTCATCTTCAGTGTGTGTTTAAAAGGTAAAAATTGGTGTAGTCGCTGCACACATAGCCGGGTAGCTCTCCCCAAAAACCAATAGCAACAGTGTTTTGTGTGTTATTATGATATATTTTATTTAAAAGCAAAGCACACTTCTCAAACTCTGGTAAAGTAACACATAAAGAATTTAATTTTTAGTAAAACGTGCCAACATTATATACCCAATGGTATTTTTCTCACTTTTGAGTCTAAAACGCATCAGGTATAGTCATCTTAAATGTGCTATATTGTAAACTTTGTTAAATTCCATTGAAGTAATGACTGAAATAATACATTAGATTTAGGATCGTTTAAAATAGAGAACAAAATATACATATAAAGTAATTCGATATTTACTGTTAACGTAATTTTAAATGTACATGTGTATGATCAGTTATTAACTGAATAATTAGTTGTATTTACCAGCGGTAAAATAAAATTTGTTGAAAACTAGAATTTTTATAAGAAGTTAGAAAATCAAAGAATTTAATTTACTAAACTTGAAAAATTGATGAAAATCAAAACGCAACGGCCACACCAGCAAATAAAGCCTTCTATCCATGAACTGTAAATCTAGCAGATACGGCTTTTCCTACACAAAAAATTGAGCTGTTAGGTAAGGGACTGAAACACAACTTATATTGTATAACCCAAACTGCAACAAAGACCTAGAACAACTAGTAATCAGTACTGAACTAGCCATTAACAAGCTGCCGTAGGAACAACAGATACATGCAAGACATACTGCAGTAGATATACTACAAAAATGCACTAGCATAAGCAAAACGAGTTTCCACGAGACCATAAGATATTAAGACACATTCAGAAAAACTTACAGATAACTTACTAACAGTGACAACGGCTGACAAAAGACGTACAGCGGTGACCCTAAAATCAATTACTACGTACAAAAAACAGTATGCTTTATTAAAATTAACGGATATTTACTGGTAAACAAAGACCCCACTAATAAGTTCCAAGAAGACTTACGTACTGCTTTTATATAATCCCCACTAATCATTCCTCCTAATACTAAACACCGCTACATGAACCAAAATCCATCCACACCTATTACCGTCCAGCTACTGCATACCAATTAGCATGCATGCATGCCATGCAATTTGATGATAAATACACATTAAAGCACAGCCGTGATCTAGCAAACTCCACCACCTCTTTAAGATTGACTGATCCCCGCAGGGGGAATGCCGGTCGACAAGAGCTCTCTTGGAGGCTAGCATTCTTTGGGGAGTTCCGCCCCCACGTACCCGAGGAAACTCCGCAGGGGGAATGCCGGTCGACAAGACCACTCCTGGAGGCTAGCATTCTTTGGGGAGTTCCGCCCCCACGTACCCGAGGAAATTCCCGCAGGGAGAAAGCCGGTCGACAAGAACATTCTTGGAGGCTAGCATTCTTTGGGGAGTGCCGCCCCCACGGACCCGAGGATATCGGGGGTGCCGTGAGGTTCCCTCTTATTGTATCTGGATTACGCTTTGGACAACGAACTGGAATTGACGCTTTGGGCTGGCGGATGTGATGGTTTGGACCTAGTTGCTTTGCACAGTAGCGCCGAGGTGAAACTCGTGTGTGAATAGCTCCAATTCAACTATCATACCGTCTCCGTCCCGGTAAAACCTTGGCAGGCCTCGGAGTACGTTCGAAGTTCGCACCATTGGGTTGGTGGTGTAGGTTCGGTTGAGACGGACTCCCGATTAGCGCTGGTCTGGCTCTGAGCACTTGTCCCCATAAGGGCTTGTGCCAACCCTCGCATGGCCTCCCTGCTCTGCAAAGATAACCATGGGACCAAAAAGGCGACTACACACACGAACGGAGATAGCGGCTCCGAGGGGGGACCCAATAAAATGGAGCAAACAAATGAAATCACAAGCAAACAGGACGCTAGCACGGAGAACCCTTTCAGGCAAAAACCGCTGTTGGCAAGAACACCGATAAAACAAGTCACCGATTGCGGGGGGAGGCAGCAAACCCCAGAAACACTGTCAAAGTCAACATCACAGGTTAAATCATCGGAGACAGACCACAGACGGACTAACGAACGAAAGAAGGCAGAGTGCGTTGTGCAACCTGGCATCATTGCGGCCTTTGGGCGCAGTAGAAGGACTATGCGCACCCCGGAGCGCCCAGTGCAAGACGTACACAATCCGGATCAAGCTGCGACACCAACGGAGGCCAATGTAAGACTGGGGGAGGGAGAAGTTTTGCCGTTGGCCGACGCCACTTCAAACGCGACCCAAGCGATAGAAGCAAAAGGACTAGGAAACGGGGGCCTCTCCCAAGAGGTGGCGCCAAATAACACAATCGCCCTTGACCGCACCAAAGAGGAGCGGCTTACTCGGAAAGCGGGAAATATCGTCAAACAACTGAGGGCTGCCTGCGAAGTGCAGAAAAACATAGGCAAGAGTGTCAAGAATGGCATTCTTGAACTGGAGGAGCTTTTTGGCCGCATAACGCACTACAGGCGGAGGTGGCTTGCAACCGAAAAGCACCAAAAAGACACGCTCTCCCTCGAGGCATCAGTGGGTCCTAGCAGCAGCAAAAGAATGGCCGTAGCCCAATCGAAGGCGAACGTGAGAAAACGAGGAAGGACGAGACCATAAACGAAGTTGACACTCCAGGCGAGAAGTTTCATGTGGTGCGAAACAAGGCAGCGAAAAAAGCGGCCAAAAAGCTACTCCTAGAAAAAACAGACAAAGAGCTCAACCACGAAAAGAACAAAGAACCCCCCGATATACCGCAGAAAACAAAAAGCAAACCGCGGCGCAAACCCTTGCGGGAGGCATTGCTTATTAAACCCACTAAGGGCCGAACCTACGCAGATGTCCTCCCTGAAATTAAAGGAGCGGTCAAGCCAGACGACACCAAAACTGCCATCAAAGCAGTTCGACCAACCCGGACCGGTGGCTTGCTGGTGGAATTCGGGCCAGAGGCCACAAACAAAGATGCATTCCGTGACACGGTTCAAAATGTTCTTGGAGATGCGGCAACGGTTGCCTCGCTCGAACCAATGGCAACCCTGAAAATCAGGGACCTCGACTGCGTCACGGACAAAGCTGAAGTAGAGGATGCCATTAGGAGGGAGTTCCCCAGCTTAAGTGAAGTCAAGGCACGATTTACGCGTGAAAACACAAGGGGGCAACGCATGGCTATTGTCGAGCTAGCTGATAAAGACGCTCAGCAAATCCTGGCGAAGGGCAAAATTGAGATAGGTTGGGTGATCTGCAGGATACGGAGAAGAGCGATCCCTATCCGCTGCTTCAGATGACTCGAATACGGACACACCGCGTATGGCTGTAGGGGACCCGACAGGAGATCTCTGTGCTACAAATGTGGTGAAACGGGGCACAAAAGGAAGGAGTGCACGAACGAGGCAAAATGCATTCTTTGCAAGGATGCTAAGCTAGCACCCGGCGACCTCAAACATGAGCCGGGGACAGGGAGATGCTGGGTTTTCAAGGAGGCCCTAACTAAAGCCAAATCGATACTCAAATGATCCGTATCCTGCGGTCAATTTGCACCGAAGCACAAACGCCCAGGACCTACTTGAGCAGTTTGCGAGGGATAAGAAAGCTGACCTCCTGTTGCTGAGCGAGCAACATCATAACAAGGACTCGCAAGTGTGGTACCCTGACAAAACTGGTACCTCGGCCATCTGGGTTCGAGACAGCGCCCGCCTTCAGCTGCAGGGCCATGGACGCGGGCATGGTTTTGTGTGGGTGCGGTGTTCAGGGATAACATATTTCAGTGTTTATCTGACGCCTAACGAGGCAATGCGATCCTTTCGAACCAAACTCGATGCCCTGGAGGACGCTGTCTCGAACACAGAGGGCGACATGCTGGTCGGGGGAGACTTCAACGCTAGAGCCATCGAATGGGGTATGCCACAATCCGACCCAAGGGGAAAGCAAATCTTGGACATGGCGGCCAAAACAGCGCTTTTTGTCCTAAATACTGGTAACACCCCTACTTTCCGCCGCTGGGGTTGCGTAGGAACCATACCCGATGTGACACTCGCTTCGGAGTCCCTGGTACCTAGAGTACACAACTGGCGAGTACTAGAGGACTACTCGGCTAGTGATCACCAGTATATAGCTGTTGAGATTCACGACGGTGCCACTCTGCGTGCATATGCCCAAACTTCAATCCTCGGATGGAGGACTGGGAGGATGGACGTTGAGAGGTTTGCTGACGCGCTTACGGCAGGCGCACCGTTGCTGGGAGCTCCGCCAGGGAGTGGAGGGCCTACAGCCAAGGACTTGGTGAACTCAACTATGAGTACCATCATAGCTGCTTGCGAGTCTTCCATGCCCCGCCGGAGACCCCGACATGGTAAGCCTCCAGTATACTGGTGGTCAAACGAGATCGCCGAACAAAGAAGCGAGTGTCACAAACTTCGGCGAGAGGCCCTGCGGGCGCGAACACGGGAGGAGGCAGACACTAGGCTAGCAGCATACAGGTCCGGCAGGAAATATCTTCGCAGGCTTATTAACAAGAGCAAGGCCCGATGCTGGCAAGACCTCGTGGACGATGTAAATAGGGATCCGTGGGGCCTTGGCTACAAGCTGGTCATGGGGAAACTTGGTGCCCTACGGAAGCATTGTATACATGACGCGGAAAAGATGGACGCGATAGTGCGGGGACTCTTCCCCGCCCATCCCGTCCGTGTTGACGCTGTCCATGGCGAAACAGCAGTCGAGTGCCCACTCTTCACACAGCTGGAACTGGAGGAGGCAGTCCTCTCCCTGAAAGCGAGGAAGGCTCCAGGTCCAGATGGTGTTCCAGTTGAGGTTTTGCAGCTCGTCTATCACCATTGTCCTGACTTGCTGCTCAGCACATTCAACGCTTGCCTACGGGACGGGGTTTTCCCGGTACGATGGAAGGACGTTCTACCATTGATACGATTGCAGAGGTGGTGAACGCGGTCCAAAAGGGAGAGGCATATAGTGGCACCAAGCGATGGATCGTCCTGTTGGTGACACTCGACGTCAGGAACGCCTTCAACTCCGCTAGATGGGTGGATATTCTGGATACGCTGGAAAACTCTTTTCAAGTTCCAGAATATCTAATGCGGCTTTTGAGGAACTACCTAAAGGACCGAAGCCTGCTCTACGACACGACACAGGGCCAACGAAGGATGGAAATTACATCGGGTGTTGCCCAGGGATCTATCCTTGGTCCGGACCTGTGGAACGTGTCTTACGACGGGCTACTGAGACTTGAGATGCCAGATGAGTCGCGCTTGGTCGGCTATGCGGATGATGTTGCGGCTCTGGTCGCCGGACGCACCGTTGAACAAGCGCAACTTAGGCTAGGTATGCTAATGCGCCGAGTGAGGGACTGGATGACTGCTCGCGGGCTCAGTTTAGCACTGGAGAAAACCGAAGTGGTCATCTTGACAAAAAAGAGAATCCCTAGAGTAAGGATGATCAGTATTGGAGATATACAGATCGAATCGAAGCCAGCGGTGATGTACCTGGGGCTACTGATCGACTCGAAGATGAGTTTCTCTGAGCAAATCAGGGCAACGGCCGAGAAGGCTGCTTCGGGAATATCGGCCCTGAGTCGACTTATGGCCAACGTATGGGGACCCAGCCCATCAAGAAGACGCCTCTTGATGAGTGCTGTAGGGTCAGTGCTACTGTCTGGAGCAGAAATATGAGGCGACGCTCTCAGTAAAGAGGTATACCGAAAATGCTTGGTAAAGGTACAAAGAAGAGGAGCACTGAGGATTGCATCTTCGCATCCAGCAGTCTCTGATTCGGCGGTGAGAGTTATTGCAGGCGTGATACCTGTTGCCTTTCTTGCTAGAGAGCGCTGCGCTATTTACCTGCGCCGAAACGAGGATGCGAGGGAGATCGTTGTCCGCGAGGAGAGACAACGCTCGCTCAACGATTGGCAGCAGTCTTGGAGGAATTGCACGAAGGGAAGGTGGACTGCGCGCCTCACCCCGGATGTGAGACCGTGGCTAAATCGAAGGCATGGTGAGACTGACTTCTATCTGACCCAGCTTTTGAGCGGGCACGGGTGTTTTCAGTCTTACCTGCACAAGATCGGCAAGTCACGGTCTCCCGATTGTCGGTTTTGCCCAGGAGGGGAGGACAATGCCTGTCACACATTTTTTGCGTGTACAAAATGGGCGAGGCTGCGAAGGGAACTCTACAGGGAGACGGGAGAGCTCACCCCGGATAATATAGTTGCGGTGATGCTCGAATCGGTTGACAAATGGAACCAGGTGGCACATTATGCTCGGGCAGTCCTAAAATATAAAAGGGACTCACAGCAGCCGGAGGCACTGGGGCTGGGGGATCGCTCTTCTGGCAATTCCTCTTCCCCCCTCCCCTCCCGCTAGGAAAGGGACTCCACAGCTTGAAGGCGCCCCACGGCGTAACAAAACGAGACCTGGCCCGAAGTAATGTGTCAAACGGTTCCAGGCTAGGTTCTCAGATTGACAGGGGAGGTGTTTAGTGGGTAGTCCAAGGGTATCCTCCATGGGAGTCCCACACTGCCAGACTCGGCGGGCATAAATGCCTTCACCTCCCTACCACAAAAAAAAAAAGATTGACTGATACTTTTGGAATTTTATCACTAGACATTACCAACCTCTATACGGCTATACCCGTCGACGAAACACTGACCATACTAAAAGAAAAACTTTCGGTCGATTCACAAATAAACTACTCATTCTCATAAAGACATAAAGAAGGAAATAAAAACACATTTATTGCTAAGGACGGTCTGGCTATGGGACATTTAATGTCGTTGATAATGTTTAAAATATTCTTACAATCTCCCAAAACTTTCCGTGGGAACAATTCAATCGAACTTGGAGCCTTATGCCAAGCTTCATCAAACGGCGTCGAAACTCTCTTGGAGTAGGTTGTCAATCGTGCCATAAATTTACTTATTTATTAAGGGATTTTCAATAAAGGTAGGTATAAAGTTTGTCATGCTTTTCATCAAAATGTTGTAGCACGTTTCAATATACGGTATGTTCATAAGCCGACTAAGTATTCACATTATTACGTATTTCTTATTTTTCGTCGCAGCAATACAGCCTCTCTCGGGCCTTCGCATCCTGCTATTAGCACCTCCAACTGTCTCTGTCAATTGACCGCGTCCTCCAATTTTAAAATCTGAGCAGCGATGAACTGTCTTCGTCGACCGATTCATACCAGCGTTTCCTCGGTTTCCCTATTGATCTCCGACCTTCAGTTCTCGCAACGAATACCTTTTTGGGTATCCGTTGTTCATGTATAAGACTCATGTGGCCAGACCATTGTAGCTGCCATAGCCTTGCAATCGTTGAGACCTCCGGCTCATCAAAAATTTCATACAGCTTGTAGCTGTATCGAATTGACCATTGGTTCCCGTCTAGCTTCACTACGGTTATTCGCCTCAGAATTCGTCACTCAAAGGCGTTCAATATATTTGCAGATGCTTAGGCTAGGGTTCATATGTCACCCCGTTAGCATGACACAGGTCTTAGCACAGATTTGTACGCTTGGAGCTTTGTTTTATATGCACTGGTCTTCAAGATTGTCAAAACAAAAAAATATATTTTATTTACGAGCTGTATTCTTTGGTGTGCTTCGTCTCTTTCTTTACCGGTTCTCGTTATTTCAGCGCCTAAATACACGAATTTGCTAACATTTTCGATACTGTATTCGCTAAGTGTGATACTCGTATTTTGTGTATTTGAGGTATCATGAGCTTTGTTTTATTTTCATTGATTTGTAGTCTTACTAGTTTTGCTTCGCTGTTGAGTTTCAGGAATAGTTCTTGGACAGTTGATAATGACCGTGACAAAATGTTGATATTGTCCGCATAGGGTACTATTTGGCTCGACTTGTATGGTAACGTACCTCGTGTATCGACGGGTAGCTTCCTTGTGATATACTCCAGAGCCAAATTGAGTAGCAATGGGGCTAGACTTTCTCCTTGCTTTAGTCCGATATTTATGTCAAAGGCATCAGTGAGGTGGTGAGTTGTTGCGGACGTCATTGTCATTTTGGTAAGATGGACTAATTTGGCTGGGATGCCCAAGTAAAGTATTATTTGGTACAGTACATTATGATCAACACTGCCGTATGCTTGCTTAAAGTCAACGAAAATCTGGTGAACGTCTATGTTGAACTCCTAGCATTTTTCAAGTATCACAGGGAACAAGTGGTCTATCGTCGACCTACCTGATCTGAAACCACTTTGATACTTTCCAATAATACCGTTGGCGTATAATCCGATTTTACTTTCTCAGATCTTTGAAAATATTTTGTACGTCGTACAAAGCTGTGATATGCCTCTATAATTTTCGCACTGTAGCTTGTCACCTTTTTTGTGGAAAGAAAATATAATTGATTGGTTCCACTCTTTCGGTATAAGTTCTTGTTGCCAAATGTGCTTATTGATTTTATGGATGGCTTTCTAAACGCTGCCGCCACAATATTTGCTGAGCTCTGCTGGAATTTCAGCGCTCTGTAGACATCCATAGGCTCGAATGTTCTGGAGCTGTGTGTGTTCTTAATCTTGATTTCACCAGCGATGATGTTGTCGATGTCATCACGACAGAGTGTGATCTTGAGCTGATAAACACATTTCAGGCTTTTCACTACTTTGTATGTTTGTCTTGTGTTGTTGCTCACTAGACTTACATCGATACTTCTCTATTTATCATCTTATTATTTACTTTTCTTAATTGTGATTATCTTATTCGCTATTCTTCTGAGATTTTAATAGTGTTCTCTCCTTGTCCTGGTTGTCTTACCAAAGTATTCCTTGTACGCTTGATTCTTTTTACCTAACGCATTCTGGCACTCATCATCGAACCAATTACTTCTTTTGCGCCAGGCTTGATGTCCAATTGTGTGTTTTGCTCCAGTCTTAATAGGTGCTTCCACTTCCATCCAGAAGAGAGCCAGCTGTTTGTCGAGGGTCTCCGTGAAGCCGCCCGTCTCCGTTTGGAGCCTTTCTATGTTAAATCTTTGTAGCGGGCTGGTCTCTAATGAATACGCCTTTGATAAACGACATCAAGAGGTTAATTTGATCAACTAATGATCTGAGTTACAATTGGCTCCACGATATATACGGAAGTCAAGTATGCTCGAGGCTCAACGTTGTTGGATCAGATCATGGTTGATCTGGTTTTGTGTGTTGCCATCTAGTGGTACCCAGTTTATTTTATGAATGCATTGCTGAGGGAAGCAAGTCGAACGTATGACTAGATTTTTGCTAGATGCAAAGTCAATCAGGCGCTGGCCGTTGTCATTTGTTTCAGCGTAGAGGCTACATCCTCTAGTTGTTCCCCGATGTAATAGCTCATTGTCAACCTTAGAATTGAAACCACTCAGAATTTTTTTTTGTGTCATTTGTAGGCAATGAGTTGGCTAGTATTTCTAAGTGATTGCTAAACGTTTCCTTCATTTCTTTCTCCTTTTCTTCGGCTAGATATTGAAGAATTTCGCTTTTATATGGATTGCACACAACCGTTCAATAACTTTCGATTTGAACTCCGTATTCACAATGAAGGCCACTCCGAATTCTCGTTTTCTAGTAGGCTTCCCAGTTCATTTCCTGCATTGCCAGTATTTTTAAATTATATTGACTGGCCTGTTGTAAAAGGTCCTTAACAGCACCAGGGTGATTTAGTGAATTCCATAGTCTTTTTTCCGTTTGGGAAGTTTTTACCGTGACTCCAATCCATTCCTAGGCTCTTCTGCAGGTTTCAAAACATTTTATGGTTCTACAGGGATGGGTAGTTGGCCCGTCGCCCAACCTCCATTCCAGTGATATGGTTATTACTTGGATTCCGTTATCAGGCACGGAACACTCGCATTTACCCTCTTACGTCCCCACAAAGGAGGTGTAAGTAGGATTAAGTAGCAGAGCTGTAGATGAATTTACAGTTATTAGTATTAATGTTATATTAATGGGGAACCACTAAACCCAACGTGCAACCCCAAAAACATTTACTACCATTAAATTTTGTCTTGTCCTCCTTCGTTTTCTTCGCTAGTTTCAGTTTCTTTTTGATCTTCTTCTTTCTTCTTCTCGTGCATTTCCTTTTATTTACGCTGGAGTTTCTCAGTTTCTAGTGAGAGACTGTCATCCTCCTTGAAGCAAATGAAGCCTTTTAGATGACCACGGGTGGCATAGTGCTCTCTGATCACCGCTGCTTCCTGTGGGAACGACATAAATCTCAGTACAGAGTTTCGATCTTTTTAACATGCTCGGTGCCCAGGTTGGCCTTTTCCTTGCCAAGTACACCTTTGCATTTGACTCCATCCTCAATGTCCATTTCACCAACCAAATCAACCGTGAGGAGTTTCAAATCGACTTTTTTTTCGCCGTCGCTATGGCTAGTTCCGGGCCTTACGCTTAATGTCATCAAGAGAGCATTGATGGGTTTCATATACAAACGGGCTTTTGAATACCATGTGGCAAGTGCCACAGTATGGAATCAAGAACTTCTTCATACTGCGATGCTCAGATCAACAAGAACTGGATGGGCTAAGCCCATATAAAATGCAAAGAAGATCATGTGAGCATGTGTTTCTGTTCTCTTCCAAGGAACCAGGCAGTTATTTCCTCTCCATCTGCCTCTTGCCGCTCACTTTCTTGTTCCAGAAGCTCACTGGATTGGAGAAAGCTGACTAATGCGAATTGGACGCCAAATTGCAAGCTGCGTCGTGAATTTTGTCCGATATTAAAACTCTGAAAAGTGTTCGCGATCTAAATTCATTCCAAGTATTTAAACATTCTATTATGTTTTGTGATTTGAATGATTTTAACGTGTGACACTGTGAAATTAATTTACAATTTCAACATGAAATGTGTAGTGCCTTCGTGCGAAAATTATAGTCGAAAAGGATCTTTAGATGTTTACAGGTAAGTAGTTAATATGTTAATGTTTTGCATATTTTCCTCATAATGCTGAAGGTTTTTCAAATAGAAAACAAATTTTTAGTATTGTATGAAAATTTGTTTACATTGAGAAGCAGCCATGTTTGCTTGTGCAATTTGGAGCTCTTTAGGTTGTAAACAAAAGCATGGCAGTACGTGGAAGGGTTGCAAAGATTGTTGAGACCACATGATTGTCCACTTAAGTATTGAGTTGATGCTTTGCTTTAGGCGGACGATAGTTCAAACGACAGAGCGGGCAGTACTGTGGCTTATAATCCTCAGTTTCGTCCTTTGAACTCTCTTCAATGTCACGCTGGGCGTTACGTTGGTTCAGCCTTATTTAAGCGAGTTGAGCTTTTTGTCGGAGCGCTAGTCGGCGCATTGCAAGCTTGTGGCTCCTTGAATACAAATGGTTGTTGTACTACTTAAATGTCAAGCATTTTGCGCGACAGTGCACGCAACTCAATTTTATGAAGCCTTTCTTCGGTATTCGATGCAACTTGGAGTTCCCCTTGGATTTTTCATCATTGTCCTCCTTATCACCTTCATCCTTATCTGCGTCCTCCTTCTCTTTTGGTTCTTTCTTCGCTTTAACCTCTTCACCTTTCTCATTAGCTCCCTCCTCATCTTCCTCAACATTGTTTTTCTTATCACGCACCCTACGAGTTGTTTCTCCCTCACCTCTGAGCATAGTGGTCGCCATCACCGGTGTGTATCTAAGAGTGATGGCCTGAGGAGAATCAGTGCACACGTCGAAACCACCTTCTTCTAACATTTTTCTTCTCTAATAATTTTTCAGAAAAATTATTATTAAAAATATGCAACTCATTTATGTAGCTGCAAGCAATTCCATAAGTAATTATTTAACATTTTCACTTCAGACATGGCAGTACTGAGCAAGCGCTCAATAGCCACTTTGATACGTGCTTGTACACAGCATCGAAAGATCGATTGGAGATTATTCGAATCTTGGAAAGTATGCTCGAGAAAGTCTTTCAGTTTTTCCTTCGATGGAGGATTGAAATCAATATTGATAAAACCTAAGCAATGTACTTCACTAGAAAGAGACGCCCAAGCAAACTTCCTGTCAGATACATTAGGTTTTTGGGTAATGAAATTTCATGGTGTGATAGTATCACATATATAAGTCTTGTTCTGGATAAAAAGCTTACATTAAGTTACCATATCGTTTCAAACTGTGCGAACATTTTTAAAACGACAGCCATTTTCAGTCCTTCGCTTTGAGATAGTTTGAGTATCTCATTATTCTGATCGAATGTCGTGGCATTCGAGAAGGTGATATGGTCAGTACCACGCTTTGGCCATGTGTCCGTCCACCCAGCTGCAATACGTTCTTATTTTAAATCAGTACATATTATAGCTGAACAAGCTTATAGTCCATCCGAAGAATCACTCGAAACAAATCTCCTTGTCACCAAAGGCAATCAAACAAGGGACCTTCAGCTTACGTGGTGAGCGCTCTAACCACTGGACCACGCGGAATTCAAAAAATAAATGGTTATACACCCTATTATTATGCCCGTTTGAGAAAAGAGGACGGAACCCCTTGTTTCACTAATCCATAGTTTCCACGATTCCTCATCCCGAACCCTCCAATTAAATGGTAGTAAATGCTCTCGAGGTCGCACATGGGGTTTACTGGTTCCGAAATAATGGGCATTAAATGCCGAGAAATGCCAATAACTGTAAATACAATACATCTACAGCTCTGCTACTAAATACTACTTACACCTCCTTTATGGGGACGTAAGAGGGTGAAGGCGAATTTTCCCCGCCTGATAACGGAACCGACGTAATAACCATGCCGTCGTAATGGAGGTTGGGCGACGGCGAACACCCCTGGAAAACTTTGAAATGCTTCGAAACCTGCAGATGGGCCTCGGAATGGATTGGACTCCGGGCAACGACCTCACAAATGAAAAAAGGACTATGGCATTGGATCTTGGAATGTCAGATCACTCAATTACCCTGGCGCTGTTAAGGACCTTTTAAAGCAGGCCAGTCAATATCAATTAAAAATACAGGAAACAAACTGAGCTGGAAACGGCATTCAAGACATGAGATTGCACGCAATATTCAAAAGTGGGAAGCCTACTGGAAAACGAGAATTTGGAGTGGCCTTCATTGTGGACAGAGAGTTCAAATCATACGATAATTAATTTTAAAGGAGTCAATGAACGGTTGTGTGCGGAATTCTTCAGAATCTGGCGAAATTCTCCAAAATCTGGCTGATCAACATATACGCCTTGACCGAAGAAAAAGACGAAGAAACGGTGGAAACGTTCTACAAAAATAGTTCTGGGTGATTTCAACGCTAAGGTTGGCAATCATATACCTCATCGGGGAACGACTGGAGGAGAAGAAGAAGAAGAGTGGCGAATGAGATAATTAGAATTAAGAAAAGAAAATACTATGAGACCAATTGAGAAGTAAGATATAAGTTTAGCGAGCAACAACACAAGACAAGCATACAAAGTAGTGAAAAGCCTGAAACGTGGTTACCAGCCCAAAACCACGCTCCGTCGTGATGACATCCGCAATATCTTCACTGATGAAACCAAAATTAAGGAAAGATGGGCATCATATTTCGAGAACCTCGTTGATCCTCCGCAGAGCTCCGCAACATCGGAGCCCATAGATGCCGGCGGAGAACTTCCATAGGATGAAGTTTGTTTCATCATGAAAGCTCAAAAGAATAATAAAGCACCGGGTATCGATGGGATTCTAATGGAGGAGAGCATATGCCGAAAGAGTGGAGACAATCAATTATAAAAATTATAGAGGCATATCACTACTTTGTACGGCGTGCAAAATATTTTGTAAGATCTTAGAAAATAAAATTGGATCATACACCATCAATATTATTGGGAAGTATCAAGGTGGCTTTAGAGCAGGTAGATCGACAATAAATCAATTGTTCATGGTCAAACAGGTAATTGAAAAATGCTGGAAGTTCAACATAGACGTACACCAAATATTCGTTGATTTCAAGCAAGCATACGATCGCATTGATCGTAACGTACTGTACCATATAATGCTTTGCTTTGGCATCCCAGCCAAATCAGTCCATCTAAACAAAATGGCAATGACGTCGACGACCTCCCAAGTTCGCATCAGTAACCAACTCACCGATGCCTCTGACACAAATATCGGACTAAAACAGGGAGAAGGGCTGGCCCAATTGCTAATCAATTTGGCTTTGTAGTATGTCATAAGGAAGGTAGATACCTCTCGACACTCAAGGTACATTACTATATAAGTCGAGCCAAGTAGTAGCCTAAGCGGACAACAGCAGTATTTTGTCACGGTCATTAAAAACTGCCTAAGAACTCTTCCTAAATCTTGATAGCGACGCAAAACTAAAATGATAGCGAAGTAAAACTAAAGTGAAAATAAAGCAAAGGTCATAACGCAATTGAGCAAAAATAACTCAAGCACACAAAGTATCACACTTAGCGAATACAGTATCGAAAATGTTAGCGATTTGTGTATTTAAGCGCCAAATTGACGAGAACCAATAATGGAAAAGATGAAATACGCCGAAGAATACAACTCGCAAATAAAATATCTTATTCAGTTTTGACGATCTTGAAGACCAGCTACGTACACAGGAAAACAAAGCTCCAAGTATAAAAATCTGTGATAAGATCTGTGTGATGCTATGGGTGTGAAACATGAACCCTAACCCAAGTATCCGCAAATATACTGAACGCCTTTGAGCGACGGGTCCTGAGGCAAATAATTGGAGCGAAGCTAGACGGGGATCAATGGCGAATTCGATACAACCAAGAGCTGTATAAAATTTTCGATGAGTCGGAGGTCTCAACGATTGTCAAACTGCGGAAACTGCAATGGACTGGACACATGAATTGTATGGACGAACAACGGATATCCAAACCACAGTGGGGAAACCGAGAAAATGCTGGCCTGAGTCCTTCGACGAAGACAGTTCATCGCTGCTCGGATGTCGAAATTGGAGGACGCGGTCAATAGACTGAGACAGTTTGAGGTGCTATTTGCAGGAAGCGAAGGCTCGAAAGGGGCTGAAGTGTTAAGAAGAAGAAGCTCCAGCATGGGGATGTTATGCAGTTTACATGAAATCCAAGCTGCAGATTCTGTAAAAAAGATATCTCAAAACGGTATTAAATTAGCCGTTTTATTTTTCAACGCAGAAACTTCATGGTCTAGCAACAGATTACCCTATAGGAAAAACTTGTATACAAAAGAAAACAAATCTCCTTTTTAAAGCTCGTACATCCTCCACTCCTTTGCTGACAGCACTAAGCAATGCCAATTTATATTCGCATTTTCGATTTTTAAACATGTCTGCACAGCATAAGTTAGTCTAGTGTGATCTTAAGTTATTTTTGAAAAGTATAAGTTAGTCTTAAGTTTAAGAGGGTTTTTGTTTGAATTAATCCGAAAAATCTCGGCTCTGCTGAATTCTATACTATAGGGTTCCCCAATAAGAGGTGTTATTTTGAATAGATCTTGTGATTTAACACCCTTAAAATTTTTTCCTTTGGGGCCATGTGAAAGAGGAGGTCGACGTCAACAGCCCAGTGTCGATTCAAGACCTCAAAGATGGGATTCGTGAGGCTATGGAGGACATAGGGCAGCCACTTTGCGATTTGGTTACGGAAAATTTCATGAAAAGGATTTGGTCTTGTAAGCGTGTCGTGGTGGCCAATTCACCTGATGTTATTTTCGCTATCAACGGCATACCTTCCTGTTTATAATGAAATAAACATCCGATCATTTATATTAAAAAATGGCATTTTCTTTTATATCAAAATAACACCTCATATTGGAAAACCCTATATAAGGTTGTAATAAATTCAATTCAGATTTTTATTACATTTATCATAAACCGAAATTGTATAAATATTATTATTATTATTATTATTATTATTATTAAAACAATCAGCTTAAAAATTCTGTAAACGAAATGGCAACAAATTTAGTAACCACATTTTATATTTTTAGGTTTCATAATGTTAATATTCAGAATTGTTTGAATTAAAAGTTTGACAGAAGCACTTTTCTACTCAAACTTGTTCATGTTTTAAATTGCTTTTCAATTTAATGAGCTTCCATGATTGACAGTGAGTGCTTGAACATTGATAGACAAAGAAGATGACAAAGTGTTGGATCGTATAACTTCAGGAACCTTTCATTCCATTACATCCGATCCTTTAAATCTTCCTCTTTCATCCCGCATACTGTCAAATGGAATAACACTGAAGCCTCCTCCCCTCAGGATATTTCTAACCTATTTGCCGAATATTTTTTCTCTGTTTTTCCTCTTCTGATATACTAAACTCCCCCATAAATCCAATTCAAACTTATCCAGAATCAAGTACATCCTATTCCACTGATCCTTCTGAAGTTGAATCCCTTTCCACCTTTCCAACGTACTGGAAAGATGCAAATGTTTTTCCTATCTTTAAAAACGGGGATCTATCATCTGCCTCAAACTATCGTCCCATATCACTCCTCTGCTGTTTCTCTAAGCTGCTGGAACGACTTGTACACAACAGGCTTTTTGAGTCATTGAGTTCGTTTGTCACACCACAGCAACATGGATTCTTGAAGGGTCGTTCAATTTCTTTGAACTTGGCTGAGTTCGAAGGCTATATTGCAAGAGCTTTAGATAAACAGCTTCAAGTTGATGCACTTTTCACGGACTTCTCCAAAGCTTTTGACTCCGTGAACCATGTTCTCCTCTGTCGAAAGTTAGCTTTGCTTGGCATATCCGGTTCCCTTCGTTTCTTGGATTTCATCGCATCTATCCTCCCGTTCATTTCATGTTAATCTCTATGGCATAATCTCCTTTCCACACAATCCTACATCTGGCGTACCTCAAGGGTCAATCCTTGGACCTCTTCTTTTCGCACTGTTTATCAATGATCTTCCCTCTGTAATTATCTCTTCTTGTCTCCTGTATGCTGATGATTTCAAGGTATTCCGGATAATTAGATCCCTTGAAGATTGTCAGCAACTCCAAATTGATCTTTTTAACCTCTATAACTGGTGTAATGTAAACTCCCTTCGCATCAATGTTTCCAAATGTTTTAAAATGACTTTTACTTTGAAAATTGTTCCGTTAACTTTTACTTACACCATATGTGATGTTGTTCTCTCCTCTGCAGACTCATGCAAAATTCTTGGTGTAATATTTGACCCCAAGCTTAAAGTTGATGCCCATATTTTTAGCATAATTACCAAGGCATCAAAAGTTTCGGGTTTTATTATGCGGCATTTGCATAAGTTCGCTTGTTACATGTCTTGTCCACCCGCTTCTTGAGTACTGCTCAGTATTGTGGTCTCCTAGACATTTATATCTTGTGTGTAGTGAATAAAAATGTTCATATGTCCGTAACGGACTGCAGTGATGTTCTGCTGCCTCGGCAGAGGAAGGTGTCGGTATCTGCCGAGAATGCCCTCGTCTGGAGACGCGTGAATGCGCTGGCAGGCTAGCATTGCGGTGTTGTGGGGCGGGTTCATTTTCCCCAGCACGAGGACCCACTACAAAAAATTTCGCATTCACGAATTGGACTACAGATCAAAAGGCGACCGAAGTCGCAAAAATTGTAGATAACCTCACAGAGGGAGATGGAACTTGTTACGAGAACAAGTGGAACCTGAAAAGAAAGGCGAACTTGGGGTGACCTCGTCATTACCCAACGAAGTTCATGGCCCACAAATGAAAGAGGGGCAGACGGGTGGTGGTGGAGCCCCTCCGTACCCACCCAACCGGAATAAATCCATAGATATCTTGTTGAAGTGGCCAGGTATTCCTCTTCTGAGTGGAAAACTCATACAACTTGGATTGTATGAACTTTCCCATCAGAAGGGGAGTACCCCGGTGACCAATTTATGCCATAGAATTATACAATTTGATTGCATAACTCTATGCCATAAAGAGGCACTCTGCTTGGGCCACTCAACCCAAAACGTCACCTGAAACAAGAAGGATTAAGTTGTACCCGGCAGCTGGCTCATGGTTTTAGGGGCAGCCTGCCACCGTACCGGGTCCTATACTCGGTCAGAATCTTCGGAAAGGAAAGACCAACAATTGCAGGTTACTCAACCATTATTATTTTCTAATATCTTACACATATACTCGCCGATACACAATTCCTCAAAAAAACTAAAGGTATGAAAAGTTTATCAAAATTTACGTTATCAAACAAATTTTTTTGTTTCTTTATACAATTTATAGTTTAACCAATTTTTAAAATTCAATTCGTTCATCCCCTGATAGAGAAAATATTTCACTACTCTACTGCTAGGTTCGGTTCTATATCCGCGCTCTTCCAATAAAGACAACAGGAAAAAAAACGAACTTCGTTTATGTGTCAAAGCACCAAATGTACGCTGGAATCATTCAATATAGGAAAAATAAAATAAAACATGAAAAAGGGAAATCTTCTTTTTTTTTCCCTTTTTTTTGGCTTGTTTTTGAACAAAAGAAAGGGTACTTACCACAACCTCCTGTTACGAGCGCTCGTGTTCGGGGCGGGTAAATCCTGCAAATTGGTGTTAATATTATTTTTGATTTCCTTTTTTCCTTTTATTTATAGTAACACTTCGCGCTTTTTTCCCGAGTCTACTAATTTTCTCCGACACGTTTACATAGTCTACGACAACAAATTTACGTTTTGGACTATAAATATTGAAAGTAATGCGATCTGATTCGGCCTCCCGAATACTACTCATGAGCTATTTGAGAGCTTTGATAAAAAACTATAAACAGACGTCTCATAAATGCTTTTATCCAAGCCCAGCGGCGTTCCTCGTTTAGCACCGGCCGTTGTTACGCGGTGAAGTCCCAAGGCTGCGAAAGCAATCATATGGTGCGTGGTAGCCAATGAGAAAGGAAAAGTGGTTGCAACGTCCATGCGAACTTCACAAAATGAGTATGGCAACTAAAGCAAAAAGCGCGTGGAGATGATTTGTCTACGTTAATTGGCAACAAAACAGCCACAAACGGAGCGTACATTTGAAAATCTCGCAATTTCCATACACAACACAGGCGAGCACCACAAAACACCGAATTGCATCCTTCACTTCGAAAGCAAGCGACACCTTTTATCTCGTCGGACTTTGCAAGCGTTTCGGGCGAACAAAATAGTGCAAACGCTATTCACACAACCGTTTTCTCCAACATCCCCGAAATAGCGCACTGTATTGAACCCGTTGTTCTTGGTGACCGCTGACTTTCACTAATCCCGTATTAATCGCTGCCTGCGCGGGCGTTTGCTTTTCTTCCGTTCAAAATGTCAAATCACAAACACTTCACAATTCGATATCGCGCAAGAATCAAATTGGAAAAAGTTTATTTCTTTTCAAGGTGCTGTGGCGGTTATAATCCATTTTATTACCGTCCTCCAACGCACTGTAAAAACACTCCACTCTCCGAATCATCTGTTCCTTTTCCTTTTTTCGTTCCTTTCGCGTCCGACGTGCTCGCCGCCAAGGTCAATCGCAGACTCCCCCAACTCGCTCGCGATCGCGCTCATTCAAAGCAGAAATCATATCATGCCCAAGAACGACAGGGCGTCAACGAACGCCGCACAAATCAAAAAGAAAATTTGACACAGAACCGCGTTTTAGCTTCGGTTCAATGTGGGACACCTTGAAATTCCGACCGAACCGACAGAATTGCGTACTCGTGGCAATGCGGATAAAATACCCGTTCCTAACGCACTACAACTAGTCCTTTCATCAACAATCGAAAGTTAAATTTCCATGAAGCTAGTAAGAGTCATTCCTGGAAATGAATCGTGCGTATCGAACAACGTTATTACGACGGCCTCTCCTAGACCTCTCAAACTCGACTTCCCATCTCTTCGCGACAGCACCAGCAAAACCCCAACCGGTCCTACTCCCGCTATCGCCACCGCTATTCCTCTTCTTGAGATGTTCGTTGTTGGTAATATTCGCACTCGGAAACATTACGGAGTGATCTCCCTGATCGTTCGCTGCGTTTACAGAGAGCTCTTGAATATATTTCACAGTTTGATATTTACTAAATATATCATACTTTTGAACAGTATCATATTTACATCTGGGAATTTCAGGGACCGCATAGTCCTTTGCATTCGCATTGAGCAATTTTCGTAGCTTCGTCTGTAATAGATCTGAACTAGACGATGCACTTCGACGATTTGTCGATCGATGATGCGTACTATCGTGGATCCGCGATGGTGATAATGCACACTGAACATTCGATGAGTCTCCACTTGCAATGCAAACGTTACTCCCGCCGCCCCTTTCGCCGCTGGTGGTTATGCCTGGCGTTCGGTAAGAGAATTGTTAGTGGCGATCTAAAACCGTTTCGGATTTCACATAAAGTGGTTTACTTTCTGCGAGTAGTTCCACCGCCAATTTTCGTTTACTATGCTGTCGCTGTCCAGCATACATTAATGCAGCCGCCTGAGAATGGTGATAATGGGATAGCGACTGCGATTGAGCTGAAGAATGTTGATAGGGAAAAGATTGCGGTTGAGGCTGCAATGAAGAGGATGACACTGGAGTGCCAGTGGACAGGTAGGATGCAGGTGGAAGCAAGAGGCTATTGGAGCCAGACTGAACTGGATGCGATCCGAAATTCAGTGGCGGAGGTTGTTGTGAATGCTGCGGATTGGATGAAGTTGAAGAAACCCATCCCAGACATATAGTGGTGCGACTGGGGTAGAGTATTTGAATGTTGCAGATGATGAGCATTGGACATGCGTCCATGATGCCGAGGACTATTACCGTAGACAACCGTCGCCATTTTTTTAAAAATGCAAATCTCGCTTCTTCTATCTTCGGATTGAAACGTTGGCAGCAGGTGATATACACGCTTTGGATAGCAACAACTATCGTATATGTATGAAAAAATCAATCCTCTCAACATGATCAAGCGAAAGATCTAGTTTAATTTTTGTTTGTTTGTCTGTTTTTTTTGTTTTTGTTTTCTTAATGAGTTACTTGCGTGGTCTTAGACAGTTTAATTATTCCTTTTTGTTTTATCACTCACTTAAGAATTCTTTTAGTATTACTTTATTTAGTTTTTAGATCTTATACTTTATTTCTACATTTCTCAAATATTAGTAATACCAGACATTACATTTTTAAACTATTGTACCTCCGATGGTTCTGGCTTCACGGAGTGATGATTATGAGGGTCCGGTGCACTTAGTGGCTCTTGAAATGGGAATAATCGAGATTTGATTTCATTCGCCGTCGATTTACTCAGTCCATATCCTCGGTCTTCCATGGGACACATCGGAGCTATAGTCGTTCTAGACCAGCTTTCAAAGTTCCCACTGGTGGAATCTATCCGTAAATTCACAACTCCATCTATCGTGAAATTCTTAGAGAACCGGGTATTCCATGTGTTCGGGGTTCCAGAAAGCGTGTACTCAGACAACGGAGTACAGTTCCGCTCTCGGCAGTTTAAGAGCCTACTCGAGCAGTATGGCGTTGAACACCAACTGACGCCCATATACTCTCCGCAGTCTAACGCATCAGAACGGTTAAACCGCACCCTATTGGCCGCGATCCGTTCCTACGTCCACCCATCTCAAAAAGATTGGGACCGGCGATTGTCTGCCATCGCATGCGCCCTGCGATTCTCGTATCATTCCGTCACCGGTGTCACCCCTTACTTTGCCGCCTTTGGACAGCACATGATTTGCCACGGTAAATCATACCGGCTGTTACGGCAATTAAAGTGTTTGGGAGACCCCGTCGTTGCGCTGGAGCCTCACGAACGTTTAGGAGACCTCCGCCAACAAATCGGACGGAAGATTAAGGCCGCAGGAAGTGCAAATGAAGCGCAGTACAATCTCAGGTCACGATCTGCTAATTTCAAAGAAGGAGATGAAGTTTTCCGGCGAAATTTCCGCCAAAGTGACGCCGCGGGGCATTACAACGCCAAGCTGGACAGGCGATTCTTGAAAAGCCGCATAAAGAAGGTAATGGGACCTAACCGTTACCTGATAACGGATCCATCGGGAAAAGAAGTGGGGATATACCACGCGAAAGACCTGCGCCGATAGATAATTAGTCACGTCTGTTTGTCCGTCCGCATATATTTTCAAAAAACGCGCAAGGGTTGTATACTTCCGGCCAAACATAAACATAAGTCAGTCCGTCCGTCTGTCAATTGTGTTTTTCTTTTATTGTTCGACATTTCTAGTCCCGACGCCGAAGCCAACCCATGGTACACAGAAAGATCCTTCAGCTCCTTTCCCGCAATCCGCATCGCCTTGGGATCGCGAGAAAATTAGCTGTCCTGTAGGAATCGAGGAGTATGGCTCTAAAAGCCAGCGCTGCCACAGGCACACAGCACAACTCCGCACGAAGTACCACACAGTGCTGGAGCACATGCTCCACCAACATTACCTCTGTCTCAGGCAGTTTCCGCACCACCAGTGTCAGCTGTACCCCAGCCTAATCAAGTGGGTATGCAATTTGGGTTGAGTGGCCCAAGCAGAGTGCCTCTTTATGGCATAGAGTTATGCAATCAAATTGTATAATTCTATGGCATAAATTGGTCACCGGGGTACTCCCCTTCTGATGGGAAAGTTCATACAATCCAAGTTGTATGAGTTTTCCACTCAGAAGAGGAATACCTGGCCACTTCAACAAGATATCTATGGATTTATTCCAGTTGGGTGGGTACGAAGGGGCTCCACCACCACCCGTTTGCCCCTCTTTCATTTGTGGGCCATGAACTTCGTTGGGTGATGACGAGGTCACCCCAAGTTCGCCTTTCTTTTCAGGTTCCACTTGTTCTCGTAACAAGTTCCATCTCCCTCTGTGAGGTTATCTGTAGTCCAATTCGTGAATGCGAAATTTTTTGTAGTGGGTCCTCGTGCTGGGGGAAAATGAACCCGCCCCACGACACCGCAATGCTAGCCTGCCAGCGCATTCACGCGTCTCCAGACGAGGGCATTCTCGGCAGATACCGACACCTTCCTCTGCCGAGGCAGCAGAACATCGCTGCAGTCCTTTACGGACTTATATGAACATCCTTTTATTCACTACATGTGAACTCATTAGAAGCTGTTCAGCGTAAGTTGACCCGTATTGTGTTCTTCAAATTCAACTTAGCTTATGAGTCTTATGAGCGTCGTCTATCCATACTTCGTCTCCCTTCTCTGTCGTCCCGTAGAACTTTCTTAGATCAATGTTCCCTTTATAGGTTGTACCACCAACAAATTGCTTCCGCTCTAAACGAAGACTTCCACTCCAGACTGCACGCGCGTCCGCACGCCCGGACAGATTTATATTTTCAGTCAATTATGCCGCGAATCATCAGAAAGCATAACATCCTCGAGCTTGGTTCTCTATCTACGTCCTACTTTGATTTTAAAAATAAACTAAAGACGTTACTTTTTGTGAATAGTGATTAATGTTTCCTTATCACTCAATTTTTTCAAACTTTCATCTAGACCCTAACTTCATTTCTTACATGTTTTAATTAACTTTTTTCTGCTTGATTTTGTTGTATTAATCTGTCTTACTCTAAACTATATTTAATTGGCTAAGTCTATTTTGCAATTGAATTTCTGTCTGTTAAATGGATTTAAATAAATAAATAAAAATCCCAAGGAAGGAAATATTTAAAACATTCATTCCTTTAGTTAAGTTGCATGTCACTTATTGTATGATTAAAGGATACCATCATATGAATATTATGGTATCCTTTAATCATACAATAAGGGAAATGCTAAAAATTTATAGACTAAAGATGCATAAATTCACAAACATGAAGTAGTCGGTACGTAGAATGACTTCAGAACTGAAAACTTTTGATAAATTGAGGCAAATCTTTATATGAAAAATTATTTAAAAGGATAATATATGTACATACTCCCTACTAGTTTTTCTACATCAAATCAAATTTGTAGGTTACTTACCGTAATTGGAACTTCTAACAAATAATGAGGTTTCCCTGTTGATTCATCCTCTCTTGTGCTAATACCATCAAATTCATTGTCTAACTCGTCATCTGTCTCAACGAAATAATCGTCCGTACCAAAACTACTACCCATTGGGTAGGCACTAAGTATCCTAGATGATTCGGAAACACTTTTCCGACGTCCGCCACTATAGGAAAAACGTCTTGGCGGCTCAAGCAGGCTACTGTATCCTCCTCCTGGAATTCGCACAAGAGAATAAAATATTGATGTAATCTATATCTTTCAATTAAAAGTCGAAATGATCAGAGCCGTAACATCAATTTTTTTTCTTGATGTACTTGTACAGATGAACATTATAATATCTGAAAGGTAGGTCAAAAAAAGCTTTCACCTAGTCAAAAGCAACAATATTCGATCTTAGAGTAATCTAATTCCTTTTCGGATTATATCGCCTCTGAAGTAAATAAATCCCCAATATATTTTTAGTCATTCTGGCTTTTCTCATCTCTTGAAAGGATAAACCAGCTTTAAGTTAGAATTCAAGCTACTCTCTCATAAACTTAACAAGGCTAAGAAATACTAAAATAGCCTACAAACTGCAAATGCATAACTAGTACGTATGTACGGTAATGTCGACCATTTTACTAAATGAATGTAGTTTTCACGAGTAAAACATTGACATCGTTTGAAGGACTGTTCGCTCTTACAAAGCTTTTGCGGCTATTTTGAAGTTGCCGTCAATGTGGCCGCATTTGATTGTTATGCATGTGCATTGTTGCTAATTGCATACTTACCAACGGAAGAAAATCGGAAGTTACGGTGTAAAACTGGAGGCGCACTAACATTTCCCAGCGAAAACATTCGTTGTCTTCGAAAAAACATGCTGTCGTAGTCGTCAGGATACAACGAAAGACCTGTTGCCTCCAAAGCCTCCTGGATCTCGCGCTCCTCTTCCTCCTGCATGCATGCTGCGGCGACTGCAGCCATTTTAGGATCCTGTAATTAAACGAATGTTTCAGTACCTACACTTACGGATTGTACATGAGCTCATTTGCGCTGCAGTCAGCGAGTCCTATTCATGCTATAAATAATTGAACAGCACAGCGAGGATGCATAGGACAGCTGGGCTGAGTGCCGGGTGGGTGGATGATACCTTCAAGACTTTCAAAGTTTCATTCGAATGGCTCCGACTTTTGTAGACAATCAAAAAGACCATAAGACCGAAAAATCCTCCCAATGTCGCTGCTATCCTAACGCCTGTCATGACATCGTATGTCGCATAAAATTCCATCCTAATCCTTTCTCGCTCAGCTGCCAGACGGTTCGCAGCCGTTGTACTATTAAATTGCTGCTGGCCACTTGTTGAATTTGTTGAGTTATTGCTAATGCTAATATTTTCATTATCATTTCTGCTATTGGAACTGTTCCTGAAACGAAAAGGCACACGTTGCGGTTAGGGGACAATTTGGAAGGAGAGCGTCTATTAGACATGCTATAGAAATATAATAACTCAACGAAATGGGACACGTATTTGGTGTTATGAATTATTCATGTTTTGCTTTTTCATTGGGCATGACGTGGTTTGTGTTCTGAATAGGACTCGTTTGTGAATGTACATCGTAAAGTAGTTTTAAGACCTGTTGTTGGTTTATTATCTATTGATGCAGTTTTCTTGTGGAGTGTGGAAAAAAATTGTCGAATTTCATATGGAAGATTAATCACTAAGAATTATTGTTAAATTGATTTTTCAACGAATAGCTCCTGCGTTCCTGCACCACGATCTTTAGCATACACAATTAATTTGTTAGACACTGGTAAATCTCCAGGCCTAGTCTACATTATCCCGGCTGATATTCAGCAAACACGGCAGAACACAATGAACTGGCTGGTGACGATTTACAATGTGTAAGGCTCATGCATGTTCCTATCAGCTGGCGGGAGACAAGAGTTATTTTCATACTCAAAGCAGGGAAAGCTTTGCACGCCAAGCCTAGTTGTTGCAAATCAATTTGTCGAAGCCCTATATAATTAAAGACCTTGGGGAGGGTTGAGGCTTGAATAAGTAGCTTCATTGACTCTTCTCTGATTTCTGAATTAAAACATGTCTACAAAATAGGTAAACCTATCGAAATGGCTTTACTTATATTTGTACAACAGGTTGAAAAATCAGTTGCTTGCAAGGAATACATTCCAGTTGCCTTTCTTGACATCGAGGGAGCATTCAATAATTTTTACCTGCACTCTATATGAACGCTCCTCGAAATCTGGGTATCGAGCGGAAACTTGTTGCATTTATTAACCAGCTATTCAGAAATCAGGTACTACACTACACTGGGTGATCAATACAGGTAATCCACAGGATGGTGTTCTCTCGTCCCTGCTTTGGAATCAAGTAGTGGATGAGCTTCTAAGGAGGTTAGGCCTAATTGGATGCAAAATAACCTAATTGGATACAAAGTAATATAACATGCATATAATATTCGTATCATGATATCAGAGAATTTTTTCTCCACATTACCGGAGAGATTAAATCACCCTGTATATGTTTTTTTTCAATGTTGTTGACAGCCACCACTTTTGCAACCACATAAATGATGGAGCGTCTTATTCCAAAGCCGTACTGCTGAGAAAGTAGGTCCACGGCAGCACAAATTGCGTCAGTACGTCTTCCCTTGATAAGTTTTGATAGCGCTTTGCCAGCTGTGGCCAGTTTGCATAACAGACGGTATGCAGACGGGTGATCCTTCCCCTTGCTGATCAGCATGAGTCTTGTTACCTTCTAACATTCTGGGAACAATCTTTCTCCTAAACAAGTGCTGAATGTACTGGGAAACGAGGCAGGACAATGATGATAGCATTACAATAACTCAGCTGGGACATCGCCTGGTCCTGGAGCCTTCCCTGTTTTCATTGATAAGACTGCTTCTTCTAGTTCCAGCCACGTGAAAAGGGTGCATTCAACTGTATTTTTACCATGTACAGCATCAACACAGTCTGGACAAATGGAGAAAAGTGCACGCAATATCTCGTCCATCTTTTCTGCTTCATATATTCAGGGTATGCAAAGGGCAGCTGGCTTCCACATAATTAGCATGTTGTCACGGTTTCCTGTTCAGCATATAAGATAAAAGGCTTTCAAAGATGAAATGGGTTTATTTGGCATTTGGGACACACTAAATCATGTAGTCTTTGAGCACTGAGCCTACATGAACCATCCTAACGTCCATAGTCCTTCACTAGAAACCCAGTACTGTTCGAAATCTAGATAGCGGCAGTACCATTTTTGTCAGGGTACCATGATATTGAATTTTCGTCATGATGCGGCTCATTCACAACAAAAAATTGGCTTTTATGTCCCCCACAAACTGCCCAAGCACATTTCAGGCAGTTGTACTATGGTGTAAATTTATCTTTGGGATACGGGTTCCACTCTTACATTTACTAGGGCTTCCTGGAAAACCCAACACTCTCCTGATCCGAGTTAAAATACAGTGTGCCTCCATCGTATACTCTTTTTTCTTATGTCCCATTTCACCATATTTGTAGCATAAGGAACTTCTATCGTATCTTTTGCATCCCTGTGAGGTATGCCTATAACCAAGGCACTCAAAACCCCTCCACAGGGGGAGTGCTGGTCAACAGGAATACTCTTGGAGGCTAGCATTCTTTGGAGAGCAACGCTCCCACAGACCCGAGGGTATGGGACCCTGATTGGATCTGGACTACGCTTTGAACAACGAACTGGAATTGATGCTTTGAGCAGGCGGGTATGATGGTTTGGACCAAGTTGCTTTGCACAGTAGCGCCGAGGTGAAACTCGTGTGTGAAGGGCCCCGATTCAACTATCATACCGTCTCCGTCCCGGCAAAACCTTGGCAGGCCTCGGAGTACGTTCGAAGTTCGCACTATTGGGTTGGTGGTATAGGTTCGGTTGAGATGGACTCCTGATTAGCGCTGGTCTGGCTCTGAGCACTTGTCCCCATAAGGGCTTGTGTCAACCCTCGCATGGCCTTCCTGCTCTGCAAGGATAATCATGGGACCAAAAAGGCCACTACATACACGAACGGAGAAAGGGGCTCCGAGGGGGGACCCAATGAAACTGGAGCAACCAAAAACACTGAAAAAATAAAAAACAGTACATCGCGAGCGGTACTAACAATGACAAAAACGACGATTAATACAATGATAGTGAAGACGAACCAAAAACGGCGATTAGCAGACAGTCTGGTCCAGACTGAGATGCTTGCGGTGTTTGGGCGCAGCAAAGAAATAATGCGAACCCCAGAGCGTCCTATAAAGGAAAAGCGGGAAACTATGCAAAACGCTTCAGACGTTTGAGCGGTGGCGATGGTCACTACTGCGATCGTTACTGAAGCGACCGATGCAAGGGTCGTAAATAAAGAACCAACCTGAAGTCAACGAGGAGACTACGGCACGAAAAGCAACGAGTGACCAGGCAAATAAAGCGTTGTGTTGTGTGATTTCATCGCCAACGTCGAAAATGTGGCGGAAGTACTGTATTCGGAAAGGGAAAGTGACAACCTCTTCCAAGGATGGTCGCAAAATACAATTGTCGCCCAGCAATATGAAAAAGAAAGGCTATTCCAAAAAGCGGGAGATCTGAAAAGAATACAATCTGCATGCGACTTCCCAAAAATCAGCAAAGCAGTAAAGATTAGGCTCCTTGCACTAGAGGAGCTCCTAGACCGCATAGGGCATTATCGGAGGAACTGGTTAAGGGCCGAAGACGAGCAGAAGACAAAAAAAGAGCTGGGGTGAAATTCAAAGGCCACGTACAGATAGCTCCACCATCAAAAATCAATAAAAGAATGACGTCTAGCCCAATCGAAGGAGATCGGGATCAGAGAAGGAAGGAAGAGGCACTTGTTGGGTGTGGAGCACCAGATCACGGGTTCCAGACAGTGCTTACAAAAGGAACGAAGAAAGCCGCTAAGAAACTCCTTCAGAAAGTGCCAGAAAAAAAGTTCGTACGGATGCCTAACAAGAAAAAAGACCTGATGCAAAACAGGAGAGGCAGAAGCCCCAACAAAGACCCCGGTAGCAGGCACTGCTTGTAAAATGCAAAGATGGCCAATCCTACGCGGAGGTGCTGCGGGACATCAGGGGAAACGTAAGGCCCAAAGACACCAACACTGCCATTAAAGCAGTACGACCAACGCGGTCGGACCACATACTGGTCGAATTCAAAGTAGAGGCCGACAATGAAGAAGCATTCTACGACGCATTAAAGAAAGTCCTCGGCAAAAGCGCAGCTATAGCTTCGCTCGAGTCGATGGCAACGATCGAAATAAGAGACATTGACTGCGTCACAGATCAAGCCGAGGTGTAAGAGGCCATCAAAAGGGAGTTCCTTAGCGTGGGCGGAATCAAGGCGAGGCTGACACCAGGAACCCATAGGGGACAACGCATGGCCATAGTTAACTTGACCGAAAAGGCCACCGAATAATTTCTGAACAAGGCCAAAGTACAAATGGGGCGGGTTGTCTGTAAGATGCGAAGAGCAACGCCTCTTCAATGTTTCAAATGCCTTGGCTAAACGACCAAAGCATGCTCTACGACATAACACAGGGCCAAAGAAGGATGGCTGTTACATCGGGTCCAGACCTGTGGAACGTGTCTTGGTCCGAACCTGTTGAACGTGTCTTACGACGAGCTACTGAGGCTGGAGATGCCAGATGAGCTGCGTTTGATCGGCAATGCGGATGATGTTGCAACTCTGGTCACTGGACAAACCGTTGAACAAGCGCAACTTAGGATAGGTATGCTAATGCGCTAAGTGAGGGACTGGATGACTGCTCAGAGATTCAGTTTAGCACTGGAGAAAGCCGAAGTGGTCATCTTGACAGAAAAGAGAATCCCTGGAGTAAGGATGATCAGTATTGGAGACATACAAATCAAATCGAAGCCATCGGTGAAGTACCTGGGGCTACTGATTGACTCAAAAATGAATTTTTCTGAGCAAATCAGGGCATCGGCTGAGAAGGCTACTTCGGGAGCATCGGCTCTGGATCGACTTGTGGCCAACGTATGGGGACCCAGCCCATCAAGAAGACGCCACTGGATGAGTGCTGTAGGCTCAGTGCTACTGTACGAAGCAGAAGAATGGGGCGATGCTCTCAGTAAGGAGGTGTACCGAAAACGCCTGGCACAGGTACAGAGAACAGGAACGCTGACGGTTGCATCTTTGTATACGACAGTCTCTGATTTGGTGGTGAAAGTTATTGAAGGCGTGATACCTGTCGGCATCCTTGCTAGAGAGCGTCGCTCTATTTATCTGCGTCGAAACGAGGATGCGAGGAAGATTGTTGTCCGCGAAGAGAGACAGCGCTCACTCAACGATTGGCAGCAGTCTTGGGTGAATTACACGAAAGGAAGGTGGAGTGCGCACCTCAGCCCGGATGTGAGACCATAGCTAAATCGAAGCACGGTGAGACTGACTTCTGTTCTTCTATTCTGGTGTTTTAGTCTTACATGCACAAGATTTGTAAGTCGCGGTCCCATAATTGTCGGTATTGCCTATGAGAAGAAAACAATGCCTGCCACATATTTTTTGTGTGCATAAAACGGGACAGGCTGCGAAAGGACCTCTACAGGGAGACTGGGGAGCTCAGCCCAGATAATATAGTCGCGGTGATGCTCGAATCGGTTGATAAATGGATCCATGTGGCACATTATATTCGGGCAGTCCTAAAAGATAAAAGAAAATCAAAGCAGCCGGGGGTGTTGGGGCTGGGGGATTACTTGTCTGGCACTTCCTCTTCCCCTCTCCCCTCCCGCTAGAAGAGTGATCCCCCCGCTTGAAGGTGCCTCACGGCGTAAAAAAATGAGACCTGGCCCGAAGTAGTGTGTCAAACGGTTCCAGGGTGGGTTTTCAGGTTGACAGGGGAGGTGTTTAGTGAGAAGTCCAATCGCCTTCTTGCAAAAATGAGAGTCCCACAGTCTGTGCGTAAATGGGCATTCACCTCCCTACTACAAAAAAAAAAAGCAGAGAGGTACCGATCTTCACAGTACCGTAGAGATGACCTACCGTACTCTTAATTTGCCGTTAGTCAGAAGTTGTTCAGGTTCCTTCTTAGTTGGGTCGATGATGGCCATATTTTGTTCCCTATGGTTTTCTGGTGTCAGCTTTGCTTCAACACAGCTTACACTACGGAGCTCCCTTTTGTATCCCCACGCTGTCTTACTTTGGCATAAAAAGCAAATTCTTTATTCCAAGCACTCTCCTACGCCAAATCGAATTTTCTTTTCCTGACACTATTTTCCTACCCCAGAAAATGAAAATTTTCTTCTCCAAACACTTCCCTGTAATTTTTTTTCTCGGTGAAATATATCGCTCTGAGCCAAACTGTTGAAATCCAAAAGATTAATTAAAGAAAAGTTTAATTCAAGAAAAAGAAAAGTTTATGTAAAATAACAAAATATACTCAGTAAAGCGTGAATATAAAATTTGTATTTGTATGAAAATTTGGTTATGTTAGTGCACTTTCCTCGGATTTTGAGACCTCCTTATTTATGCTCCTCCAATTCCACCTTCAGCGATTTCATCCAATTTATCTTTGCCAACTCAAGCTCCACCACGCAGCTTTTTCCTCAGCCTACTTTGCTTCATTTCGTTGGCATCTGGATCTAATTCCTAGATAGACTTCCCAAATTAAATTGTCCCTGGTATAAAATACAATCATCCCTGATATCTCTGTCGTTGATTCACTTTTCCCTGGGGTGATCCGAAATACGAAAGAGAGAAGTTTTCCTTTGTTCCCGAGTTTACAAAAGCTCGGATTCAACGGTCCTCTACTATTTGCCGAACAATCCTCGGTTCCCGCTGTACCACTTATACGTGGAACTTTTCGAAAACGACAACCATGGTGAGATCTAGTTAATTTCAGGGTTTGCTTTGGAACGAAGTTCCTGGTTAAATCAGAAGCAGAAGAATATATTCGCTGAGTTACTGCTTGAAAGATAAACAATTCAGGATTGCAAAACTCAATCAGATGAGGCAGCTCCGTAAATTCACTCCAGTTTAATTCCTCATTCTGAACTACAGCTGAGGTATGGGCTAGTATGTCACTTATTGCAGATCAAAATTATACATTAGATAGTAATTAATTCTATTATAGTAGCGCAATATTTGGCTTACGGTCTCCAGCAAAGAACTCAATTTTTTTTCAATCTGTTCGCATTGCCTTTTTTATTGGAAGTTTCTGTCACGTTATCGCGGGAAATTACGTTCATATGTGTCGGTTATCTGTGGCTATTGAAATTCAGTTTCATAATGTTCTTAGGTTATCTGTCGACGTTGTTTGGTTGTTTCAGCGGTGGCTTCTCTTTCAGCAGTTGAAAGCGTATTCCCATACAGTGAGTCAAATATTAATCTAATTTCCCCACGAAATATAGTTTTTTTACTTGAATTGCTCCACTTGTGTTCAAATCACCCATGAAACCTATAATTGTTTCCGTAATAAGGTGCGATTATGCATAAGCAGAACGGCTTCCATGGTCAATGAAGTGGTGCGTGGATGAAAATCATGCGGCATTGCGGTATGAAAATCAATATTGGCAACTTTCTTCCGACTTCATTTTTGCATTCATTTTGAAAATATTGATATATTGAGAGTATTTATATTATTTATATTTCTATTTGTACAGCAATCTTTCGAAATGACTTTAAACTACGATACAAACTTTCAGTATAGTGGAGGTTAAAAACGTTGCCCTGTCCGGCTATCTTTGGATTAAATGCTTGCGCCCGAAAGTATTTGGGGAGAGTCATTCTCCTGTCAGCGGAGGATGAAAATCTAACTGTAACACTGCCTTTGTCGGCACTGTCTGAGTAAGTGTATCTTCTGTCCGTAATTGCATCCTTTGTCCTGCTTTTATTCTGGTCTCCATCGGCTGGACTAGATGCCATTCTTTTAACGGTGCTTGATTGTGAAGTTATCGGCATTTCCTCGATAATCTTAGTTCTGAGCTCTTTTTTGGCACTCTGCTCTTCTTCGGCCTTCTGCTCTTCTTTTGTCTTCAACCAGCTCTGCCCGTAATGCTTGACGATGTGGTTTAAAAGTTCTTCTAGATTAAACAACTTGTTCTTTACACCTTTGCTAAAGGTATTTTTGTAAGTTACATGCAAATTTAATTCTCTTCAGAATACTTTTCGCTATTCAAATCAGCCTTACGCCCTCATGGCACTCAATGGCTTTTGTACTGTATAGCCTCCACTCTACAGAGAGGTTCTCTGCATCTGTTTCTGAAAACGACGCTTCAGTCACATTTTTGGTGATGTTAGCAATATCCTAAAACAGCACTTCGTTGGTCTAATTGCTCTTTTCTTTTTCTGATAAGATTTGCGGTCTTCTTATTTAAGGCGTTCCAAAGTGCAGGTCCTTTTTTTGACTGCACCCAAATGCTATGATTACAATATATCCAGCTGATGTGTGCTCTCTAAGACTTTGCATTTATTTGTCTTCGTTCTTTAATTCTTTAGTGCTAGGAAAGTCTTTCATGTTTTATTTGTTGGTGATTTTGATAAGTTCAGAGAAGCCGCATGTGTTGGGTTCCTCCCTTGGAGTCGCCTTCTCAGTTCGTATGTGTAGTCACCTTTTTTCACGCATGGTTATACCCTCACGCGGATAAATGCTCAGAGTTAGACCAGCGCTAACGGGTTCATCTTGGAACTTCGGACATACTCCGAGATCTGCTTAGGGTTTTACCGGGATGGAGATGGTATGCTGTATACCTTTCACTGCGCTTGCCAAACCACGGTATTTTCTTCAAAGAAGAAGTGTTTATGATTTTTGGAACAGCCAGTTGGCCGTTCTATAATCAGATATTTGAAGTAAATAGTTGGATTTTCAGTGACATCAAAGCGGTTATAAAGTTTCATGCTTGAATTTATCCCTCTTCGAAGCTTCTCCTTAAGTGATGTATATCTCTCAAAGCGATGTCGAAACTCTCCAAGGTACATCTCATTTGAGTGCCAGGACGTAGGGACATTAAGCAAAATTGTAACTCAGACAAACTGGCGAAAGGAGATATGCTTCTGCCAAAGGTATCTTGTAATCCGGTTGGTATTCCAATGGCTTCAGTGAAGCTAGTTATTAAACAAAAACATTGAAAGGACGTGATAAAGTCGTAAATGGACGAGCCTTTCGACGCGATTGCAAGACAGTCGTGGACTACTTTTGATAGTTGTTGCACCAGGGAGCTTCTTAAACTTGGAAGAGTGTCCCTCCATACAGCGATGTCCATTGCGGCATTGACAAAGCTGTGCATGTGAGGAGGAGGAGCAATCAGTGCTTCACTTAACATACTATGCAAATGTCCGGCCCTTGCAAAGAAAAGAGTGCAGTCTCCTGATTCCCGCTTTTTCATTATGGTATCATCGGCGAATTTAAGGAGAAGCACTCAGTTTGTTAAGATTTTAAGGTGGCTCTCATAGTAAAAGATCGTATCTATTTACTTGCGGTATCAAAATGGGCCTTTATGTGTCTAAGTGAGCCCTTACTGAAGCGTATGGGTGGAGGTTGCCGTTAACCATTACAACGTAACTAGACACTGGCAGGCAGTAGAACTTGAATAAAAAATTAACTTTTTCCCCTCTAGAAGTCGCATTTAAAAGGAAGTTCGATGTAGTGCAACCAGAATACTGTGGGATAGGGATAGAAAAGGGATTTGGAAAACTTTAAAAGTAAGCGTTGATTAATCTTTTTGATTCTTTGAGTTTGCTGATTTGATTAATTCCGTCAAGCCATATTAATTTATTTAGTTTACTGATGAAGTTACGTACCAAACTAGCAAGCGAAGGGTGGTAAATGTATGGAAAGTAGCTGCTGAGGAGACGCTGCGACAGAGACAACTTCCTTAGGACCAAGGTTAAGCTAACTCTAAAGTTTTTCAATACTTACTTAAACGATCGAACGGTGGTTCGATTTGCATGACGGCTAGTATAATTGGATATCGTAGGGGTGGTAAATTGATGATAGCCTGTTGAACGTAGGGGATCTAGTGTTACAGGTTGTGATAATGAATTGTTTGAAGATGTAGCCTTTTGATAATAATCACCGCTATTTGTATTATTTCCTATCGAATAATTACTTGATTGTGGCAAGGATTGTGTCAGCGACGACGGATTGGACGTTACTGACCGTCGCGCAGTTTTTGCCATTGCTACGGACACATTTCCTGAAAGAACAAATAAGAAAATTTTTTAGAATTATATAAAAATTACATATAGGTTATAATAATTAAAGATAAAGTTGCAAATAACCAACTATGTCAGAAAGATAATTACACATTACTTCAACTAGCCATTGAAGTATTGTGTACTTATACTTTTGTAAAAGAGCCTCTGAGCAAAAGTAGAATCGCAACTTTTGAAGAACAAAATAGAAATAATATGGCCAGAAAAATAATAGTCAGTTTTTATGGTTTTGTACTTACTTACAAAACCCTATTGAAATCAAGGCAGTCTGTTCATCTGTGTATCACAAGCTGGTTTCTCCGAATCCATGGCAGATACAGACACCAAGCTTGGGATGTGAATATACAGTGAAAGCTTTTTGAAAGTTAGGATATCAAAATATATTTAAAGGTTCTTAAGGGGGTCTCCCCATATATCGGGGTGAACCTTAAACAATTTTTAGGGTTTTGTAAATAATTTTACAAAACCCTACTAAAAGTGCGTCCTGTTTGTCCGTCCGTCCGTCCATCCGTCCGTGTGTCACAGCAATCTTTCTCGCAAACTAATTAAGCTAGAAACATCAAAAAATGTATGTAGGTGTAAATTGGTGCCCACTTTAAAGTTCATTTACAAAAAAAAATTATAAGGTATTTCAGGAGGTCTCCCCATATAGGGGAGGGACCCCCAAAAAAAATTTCATCAAAGATAGCCGTTATGTTTTGCTTCGAGGGACGCACAGGGAGGGAAAATACACGAAAAATTGGTGTCATCCCCTCTCGCGATTAGACATCCGTGATCTGAAAAATCTGAAAAAATCATGGAGGTAGGTGTTTATGAGCACAACAACAAAAAATACCTTAGAGGTCAAAATTCGCTCAAGTTTGTTAATAATAGTATGGCTTTCGAATTTCACATTTTCCCCAATAAAATCGTATGGGTACCCCAAAATTCAACGGAATTCGATATTTAAGTATTCTTTGAAAAGTTAAGTTTGATGAAAATTGAATGATATACACGGAAGTTAGATCCATTTGAAATTTCTTCAATTACAACAACAATAACACATGATTTTGTAATTTTATGAACTTTCCATCGAATCAGTCACTGCAGTTTTGATTTGATCTTCTTGAAATTTTCAAATAAGGTCAGTAATTTAAATATTTTTGGGAATTCATGATTTGAGTGATTTTACTTTATTCGTTGCTGGTGACTGAATTTCTGAGAAATCGGGTACAAAACTCTTCTAACATGAGCGTAGGTCTGTCTACCCACCTTGTTTTTACTATAGATAGTACCAAATGAAAGATCTTGACCAGAACTTTTGAAAACAGGTCCTTATACAGTATTTCTGACATCGAGGGGTCCAGGGAAAGGGGAGTTCATACAAATTTTCTCTTATTATGAGCATAATCATCTCTCTTAACTAGCTTATTGCCGATCAAGGTAATTTTCTCAAGCAACGCCAACATCAAACAAATAGCCATTACACTCACTTTTCCTTCAGCCATGAAATAGTTTCTTGGAAAAGCAATTTTTAACGGACGCACGAGTGGTATTGGTTACTCCATTCATCCTCTTTCAATTTTTTCACAACCGACTCGGACGCGAACCGAAACCTTGCGTCCTACTGGCATTTTCAAAACCTTTCTGCCGCTGTTAGAGATGGAATACCTACAAGATTCAATAACATGATTAATCTTATTTTAATTCCCTATTTATCAGAAACTCTATGGTTTTCTTTGCAAGTAGTAAGACCAATGCTATCTATCAAATGTTATTCTTCATGAGACGCTGCTGTTATTTTAGCTTTAGCTCCTTATAGTGCAACATACTTTCTGCGTAGTATATTAAATATATACATATTGGACGCCTTCGAGCAACGGGTTTTAGCGCAAATAATCGAACCAAAAAAGGGTCCAATGGCGAATTTGAAGGTTGCTACGCATATAAGACTGCGGAAGCTAAACTGAGCTGGCCACGTGATTGCACGGATGAACCATCCCAGCATTATTCACTTGTTTGCACACCATCAAACGCATTTTGCTATCGGTTTAGTGCCTCGTTATACCCCACACAATGAAGGTTTCAAAAATATGTTTATGTAATTGATAATTCGTCAGTTCCACTCAAAAGGCACGCAATATGACATTATGTATGTACTTTGTTAGATAAAGGTAGAAGTCGTGAATTATAGCGGACGTTCAAAGTGGTTAACTAGTGCGTGAAAATAAAGTTCATTAGATAGAGAAAGATAGTGGATGCCGTGCATCGCTGCGGACATTAAAATACAACTTAGTGAAAATGTTTGAATTGCGAAGCGTATGTAGATGCAGAAAGGGAGGACAGCCTATTTGGAGTTCTCCAAAACGTGAGAAGGAAGAAAAGCGGCAATCAGAAGCCAACAACTGGAAATTGTTAAAACCGAGAAGAACGAATGAGGTCCAACCAAATATTTTTGGGTGAGTGTTTTTGTGCTCAACTGGCGTATTTTAAAAACAATACAACTAGTGACGAACGACTTTGATTTATTATTATTTATTAGAAATACTTAAAATCAAATTTTTCCATCCTATATCGATGTTTTCCTCATCATGTGGCCCAAACTTTGGTGTTCTCACTAAATGATCGATAGATCAAGCTCTTGATTGAGCAAGTCAATCAAGTAAATGTGATTCTCACTGAGCTTAGACAAAAACACCAATAGCTCAGAGAGACTCTAAATGAGCTTGGAAAACAATGTCAGAAGAATAACGAACTTATGGCTAAGCTCATGGTGAATAGTTTGGATTCGCCCAGATCAAAATTCTCCAGAAAGAGGAAAGCTGTAAGTTCACCATCTCTCAGATTTGAATCATCTTCAGAAGACGCTAAAGAGTCTGATCAGGACATGATGGACTCAAACGAAAATTCTGTCACCTCAAAAACTGACCGTTTCTTTTTCAGAAATGGCGACTAGAAACCCCCGTAGGCCTTCTTCCTCACACCATCAACATTGGCCTCAAATCCAAAAAAAAAAATCAACAACAAAAGCATTTGGATATATCTGAAAAGGCACGCCCTAAAACTGTCCCCCTAATCCTTCTTGAGCCGGAGAAACGGACAAAGCTGGCTGCAGTTATAAAGCAGTCAAATATCAAGTATGAGTCTACCAAACACGTATATCTGTGCATCCAGATTATACCTTAACCCTCCACGGATCATAAAAAAATAAGAAAGTTATTAACAGAGCAAAACTGGGAGTATCAAACGTACTTCCTTCCAGAAGATAAAAAAACGTGACAATTCTCAGTCCTCATCGACCATCTGTTAAAAAAATTAAAGAAAATCGTCAGCAGCAAGGTTTCCACCCTATTAAAGTTTTCTACATAAACTTAATCCAGCTCCTACAAATTGGCAAAAATCCTTCTTTACAACGTCAGATCTATCTGTCATCTTACCTGCTAAGTCGAATCAATGAAACCATGTAAAGGGCAGGCTATGTTTCATAATTGTCAACAATTTGGCCACTCATCGAGCCACTGCCACGCTGAAGCTGGCTATGTAAAATGCCAGAGCTTTCATCACTTTACACACTACCAAAAAACAAAACACCGAAAAACCTAAATGTATCAATTATGGAGAAGAACATCCCGCCAACTACAAAGGATGCCCCGAAACCCCCAAAAAGATTAGGGACACTTTCGCGCAAATTGGCATCCAAAACAAACAATCCAGTGCAAATCCCCCAAAACTAATCACTATTAGGACCACTACAGCCCCTTCCCAGCCACAAACCACATTCAATACCCCAAATATGGAGCAATTTTTCATCAGAATGTCACAATGATGTAGCGCTTCTTCGCACCACAAAAGCTTACAAAAAACTCCCAATGACTTCTCGCATGAATCATATTTATATACTCTCGTGGAATGCAAACCCCTTGAAAAAAAGGGCTGGTGAGCTTAAGCAGTTTATAGTAGAACATAAATTTGATATAATGCTCATCCAGGAAAGCTATTTGGAGCCGGAAACTCATCTCCGCTTCCCTAACGATTATCTATACTTACGAGTATAGACTGACAGGAAGGGGAGGTGGAACCGCCATTCTTGTGAAAAGAGTTGTGTATCACTACCTGATTCAAACCCCACGAATACTCGTAAAACGCTTTAAGCCAAATGCAATTAAAATAAAAACGAACTTGTTTGAATTTGTAGTCATGTCATTGTACAACCCGCTTTGAAATGAGACTTTCTATCAAGACCTAAACTCCCTCTTTGAGATGGAAGGTCTTCTGTCTTCTCTGTGTAAACTCACAGAAAAGGCACTTCTAACGCACTTGACCGAATACATTGAAAACACAAAAATTATTCCCAAATCACGATATGGCTTTCGAGCATATCGTCATTTGGGAGCTCCAGCTTAAAAGGGTGTCCAAACATATCAGGAATCAGTTTATAAATGGAATAATGTGGCACATTATGTTCGCGCAGCCCTAAGAGATAAAAGGGACTCACAGCAGCCGGGGGCTGTGGGGCTAGGGAATCGCTTGTCTGGCAGTTCCTCTCCTCCTCTCCCCTCCCGTTAGAACAGGGGTCCCCCAGCTTGAAGGCACCTCACGGCAGAACAAAACGAGACCTGGCCCGAAGTAATGTGTCAAATGGTTAAAGGCTGGATACTCGGGTTGAAAGAGGAGGTGTTTAGTGGGTAGTCCAGTCACTTGCAAGCATGGGAGTCCCACACTCTGTGCGTAAATGACATTCACCTCCCAACCACAAAAAAAAAAGACATATCAGAAATGGGTTCAATCGCAGAAAGTTAACAGGCCTAGTTACGTTCGACCTAGCAAAAGCCTTTGCCAAAGTCTGGCATGCAGCGCTTACCTTTAAAATGCATGAATTTCCCATTCCAATACCTTTGATAAAAACTATCAACTCTTTCCTACAGGGGATATCTTTTCACGTCAAAATTGACAACAAACTATCTAACATGCGACCAATTCAAGCTGGAGTTCCAAAAGGATCACCACTCTCCCTGCTACTTTACACTGCATTCACTGCGGGCTTTCCACGTCTGTCCAACATCGTTCAAATTTCTCTATATGCTGACGAGAATTGTATATATTACCCTTCGCGACAAGCAGAAGACGTATCTTCAAGCCTGCAACGATCTATTGAAATTCTTCTGGGGTTTTTTCAAAGGCGGAAGATAAAAATCAACGCTGGCAATACGCAAGCTGTCTTCATTAAAAGAAGACGACGACAATAAGCTCCCGAGCTACCAACCGACTCAAACTAAATACCATGGAGCACAACAGCAAAATACCTAGGACTGAAATTCAATATTTTTTTTATGGTAGGGAGGTGAATGCCCATTTACGCACAGAGTGTGGGACTCTCATGTTTGCGAGAAGGCGACTGGACTACCCACTAAACATCTCCCCTGTCAACCTGAGAGCCTAGCCTGGAATCGTTTGACACATTACTTTGGGCCAGGTCTCGTTTTGTTATGCCGTGAGGCACCTTCAAGCTAGCGGATCCCTCTTCAACATTAGACTTACATGGACTGACCACATACGCGACTACTCCTCATCTATAAACAAATTATAGGACCGTCTCTTCTTCACGGCTATAAAACCTTCTGCCAGACCTCAAAATCTAACAAAAAAGCACTTCAAGCCGTGCAAAACAAGGTACTTAGGACAACTTTTAGAGCCCTCTGGAATATAAGGGACATTGACATTCACAAAGACCTAAAACTAGACACAATTGACAAGTATATGATCGATCGTGCACTAAAACTCTTTGACAAGATAGATAAACACCCTAATGTACCCTAAGCCCCCTAAAATTAACCAATAACGAGGAAAGACTCACCTTTCCTAGCCTCAGATCAATTACTTTGTAATATAGGACTGACAGAAGCTAGTTGAATTATTTGCTATAGGCCAGTTGGGTACAACGATACCCACAGATAAAAATGGAGAAAACGTGCTAAGCCGCACTGAAGATGACTGAAAGGAGTCAGCAAGGCACAATGGTGTTCCAAGAAAAAAATTAATACTAGCAGGGGGGATCCTGCCAGATGGGTATTGTAAAATCACTAGAAAATCAAACTTTTGAACATCAAAACTTGACACATACATAAATTCCATGAATTGAACTCGGAAAACTATCATATGATTATTATGTAGATTGATTTGCCACCATTTTATTTTCAGAGTGCTGAAGTCTATGTTTGAAATTATTTCTAAAACTTTCATCAAAATTCTAACATATCTGCAGAGTTTGGGTCTGTGGATACTACATGCTCGCCAACAGGTGCGTTGCAACAGAGTGAGCTTGTAGCATCCACATGCCCACTACCAATGGCGCATCAATTAATGAGAAGGCTTTTGAATTTCACAACGGCAATCAATCAGGTGGTCATGACAGCCAGAAGAAGTTCAGTTTTAGTCAAAGTGATCAATTGAGGTATGTTCTTAAAAGTAAAATGAGTTGATGTTAGTATGCTAGATAATTTGATGGTCATCAGTGTCAGATTCAACGAACAGAAGGAAACAAATGCATTATTGGAAATGGTGGAAGTAGAAACAACTACGGCGGCTTTTCAGCAAATCAAAATCCTACCATTCTGGAACAAGGATCCTGAACTATGGTTTCATTACGCGGATGCACAGTTAAGTTTGCAACGAATAACAAATGATAACAGAAAATACTTTACTACAATTGCTGCATTAGATTTCGTGGCCCTGCAACAGCTGACTGACATTGTTTGATTTGCACCAAAAGCGAATAAATATATGCATTTGAAAATGGCAATTATAAGAAGATTCGGCCTTTCGGAGGAAGATAAAATTCCTCGTTTTCTCGGCAGAATTGATTTTGAAGAACAAACAACCATCACAACTCCTGAGGGAAATGCAGGCACTAGCACCGGATGGCCTGCCCGAAAATTTTGTGAAAACAATATGGCTTGGAAGCTTACCGCGCTATAATCTCAGCCAGCATTAATGTCCCAGTGTGCGGATTGGCCAAAATTGCTGACAGCATTGTAGACAACTGTGGACCACAATGAGTAATGGTAGCTTCCCATAGTTCAACAGATCCAGATATGTCGTTACAAGCACGATTAACTACCATTGAAGGTCAATTGGAAAAAATGACAAACAAGAGTTTTGTTTTTACCATAGAGCAAGCAGGCGAAACGTTGTTCTTCGCCGTGTAAGTTCAAACCATCAACTCAATCGGAAAACTAAGCAGTTTACCATTTGTAATCACACGTCTGGATGCAAACAATTGTGCAACAAAAGATAATTCTAATACCGCCTTCAGATTTAGGATAAAACTACAGGATTAACGTTTTTAATAGACTCCGGATCGGTTTTATCGGTCATTCCTCATTGAAAACTTTTCCAGCTTCCAAACAAGGAGAATTTCCGCATAAACACTGGAGCTTAAACTTGGTTTCAAAAAGAAATTTACAAGGTCATTCACGATAGCAGATGTTGACATCGCAATAATCGGAGCAGATTTCATAAGCCACCACAACTTACTGATTGACTTAAAAATAAGTAGATTAGCAATTCACATAACCATTGTAGTATTATCGGAGAAACTATGGAAACTGGTATATACAACTTGTCGACCTTCAACATCTGTAACAAACTCAGTGATATCGTAGAGGGTTTCATAAAAGCCATACCCTCGGTCAAAAAACAACCAACATTATATTGTGTCAGCTGGACCCCCAGTTAGTGAAAGACCACGACTGTTATATGGAGAAAAACTGCACGAAGCAAGAGAAGAGATTCATCGTTGGATAAAACAAGCCATTTGTCATCGTTCTTCGAGTTGATAAGCATCGTCGTTCCACTTGATTAAAAAGCTAAAGGGCAAACGGCGAGCTTGCGGTGACTACCGGAAATTGAATGCTCCAACGTTTCCAGATCGATACACCATTGCAAATATTCAAGATGTAGCAGAACGAATGCATGGGAAGACAATGTTTTCTCAGTTGGGCTTGGAAAAGGCTTATCATCAGATTCCCATTCACGAATCTGATATTCCAAAAACTGCTTTGTGTATACCTTTTTGGCTTTATGAATACTTGTACATGCCTTTTGGGCTACAAAATGCCACGCAAAGTTTCCAGCGCTACCTGGATAACATATTACGAGGACTAGAACTTGTATTTTGTTACATGGATGACATTATAATCACGTCATCACCTTTTAAATGGCATCGCAACCATCTCAAAATGGTTTTAGAATGTTTGCACCAAAATAATCTCAGATTTAATATCGACAAGTGCATATTTAGTCAAGCAGAGGTGTTACATCTCAGTTACACCACTACTACTCATGGATGCAAACCACCAGAAGACAGAGTGCAAGCAATAACAAATTAATCCAAATCGGAAACAGTAGCAGATCTTCGACGGTTCTTAGGCATTATCAGATATTATCGATGGATGATAACAAATGCAGACCGCATACAAGCGCCACTCAACGATTTCCTCAGAAACTCAAACAAGAACGACAAGCGAAAAATAAAATGGTCACCGACCACAGAAAAAGCATTCAGCAATTGTAAAGCCAGCATCACAAATAAAACATTGCTCAGGCATCCAATCGCAAATTGCACCTTTGCCACTTACCACTGATACTTCTGATGTAGCAATGCGATTAACATTGGAACAATATAATAAAAGACAGTGGAAAGCACTGGGATTTTTTTCACGAAAATTAAGCAAAACAGAAAGGTGTTAAAGTACGAATGATTGGGAACTATTAGCGATCCATTCCTCCATTTAGTTTTTCCGACACATGTTAGAATCTCGAAAATTTGTTGTCAAAACTGGCCACAAGCTTTTAATATATGCATTCTAACGGAAATTAGAAAAAGATTCACGATGGAAATAATACACATATTTGGTATCTGATAACGCGATCGTAGATGCGCTCTCCAGAATCTGTGAATTCTCAATGCCAACAACTCCAGATATGGATCAGCTTGAGCTAGCACAAACGACCGACGATGAACTTCAAACACTAATTCGTGCAAATTCATCTCTTCAATTTGAAAAGGCAAAAATTGAAAACACTCATTTACTGTGAAACCTCAACAGGAAAGTCCAAGCCTTTCATTCCGTTGACAATACGCCATCGGGTTTTTGCAATTTTGCATGATTTATCACATCCTGGAATAAAAGCAGAGGCTCAATCAATCAAAACTAAATTCGTTTGGCCATTGTTTGAAAAAGATGACACCCAGTAAGCTCGCAGCTGCATTAGTTGTCAGAGAGCTAGAATTCAATGACATAATAAAAGTTCGTCAATATACATTTAGATATTATCACAATGCTCACATTAAAAGACTAATATTACTGTCTAACAATCATTGTCAGGTATACTAGTTTGCCATGAGCTATACCCTTAAAAAATATGTGCGCTGAAACAATAGCTGCAGCATTCTACAATAAATGGAAAGCTCAAGTTGGGACCCCGAAGATCAATTCATCAGACCAAGGCACCCAATTCGAGTCATCACTTTGTCGAGCATTGGTAAATTTGATCAGTGCCAAATGGATTCGCACAACATCCTAACACACAGCGTCCTATGGCATGATTGAACGTTGGCATCGCTTATCAATCATCTTTGCAACTAACCAGCACTATGGAAGGCCCTTCTTCCAACTGTATTGTAGGGGTTACGGAATGCTGTCAAACCCGACATTGGCGTTTCTCTCGAATAGAATAACTCTACGGTACGACTGTTCATATTCCCTGTGAATCCTTGTCAAGTGAAGGAAAACCAGTAGACCTAGCAACATTTGTAGAGAAGTTACGGAGTCACGCGCAAAACATTCGACCACGTCCTACAGCACATCACAAAAAACAATGTTTTTTTTTATCACGACCTACAAATTTGCTCCCACGTTTTCCTCAGAACAGACGCTGTCCGAAAGCCAATAGAACCATCATACATGGGATCCCACAAACTTGTATAGAGAATATCTAATTACAACTATACGATTAAAATAAAGGATCAACCGGTAAACGTCTTAACAGAAAGACTCAAGACTGCGTATATGGCCGCGCAAAACACAGGATATCAACGACACACCGTGTTTCTCACAGACAGCACAAACTATCGAACACCCAATAGGACTTGCTCACCACCTATCAACGTCAACGGTAAACGCTAAAGACTCAACAGAATCACGATCGAGCATTCCTTTTCGAACGCATATCAGCTGCAAGGAATCTTCGACATCGAAGAATTATAGTAATCGCGCAGTCACACAAGCCAACTGCCCAAAAACCGCATAGCAATGTTCCGAAATTTCAACTGCAGATTTGAAAAATTTATTACTCAAATTTAACTTTTTGTAAATCATAAGACATGGGAAGAAAAAAAAAATTAGACTTTTTTATTATAAATATCAATTTATATTGTTTCTTTTGTTTTACATTAACGTAAATTTTTTCTTTGCGTTGATATTCGTTATAATATTTATCTTTTATTATGATTTAAATTTTCAATCTATTATTAATTTTATTGACTTAGTTACAAAAATCTGCAAATTGAAATTTCGGACATGGGAGCACTGATTTAGTGCACCACATCCATGTATTGCATTGGTGAATGCAATCTAACTCAGCGGAGCGAGCAGCGGTGTTGGATTTACAAGTGCGACGGAGAAAATCATGCACAGGTTTGGACGGATCGAGGATTCTGCTCAAGATTGCGCGCCAGCGCGGACGCCGCGAGGAATAGAGGGAAAGTATCGTTAAAAAAGAGTGTGGTTTTTAAATATGAGAATACCCAACGGAGAAAGAAAGACCTTGAAGATACGGGTGTAAAACTGACTACGCGTCGCGAAGTTCCTTCGATTCACATGATTGTGGTGATTTGGCCGTTCGCCGCGACGGTTCGGTGTGATAATTGTAGTACATCTAATCTAGGAGTGCCGTTTTCTGTTCTGATAGTTAGTAGTCCCATGTGTTATCGAATTTATTCAGAGAATTAAGTGTGAAAATGCCAGAAAACTAAAAATCGCCGCGATAATGGGACCTCTTTCCATGACCTGTGATTGTTCTAAATATCTTGTTTGATTAAATTGCATTGCTTCATATGCGGAACTCGTTTGATTGACGATTGTAATCGAGTCGTTATCATGTTTGTTTATCAGTGTGAGAAATTAATAAACTTAAATTGCTGTGATTGATTTGTTTATGGATAAGGGTGATGAATGCGCAAAAAAAGGAAATGTCGCTCTAAGTTCTACGATGCAACAAAAAATAGAGAAAAACAAATGCAACGAGGCACGATTAGTGGGTCAAATTTGGTTAATTGTTCCTTTATATAGCCCTTTTCCTTCCATTTTTATATGTGATCATTCAGAGTTCTGTGACTTGTGGGCTCGTTTGGTAGAGTAACCTAAAGATTTGAATCAAGTTAAATTTTACTATTGTAGTTAGTTAGCGGCAAATTAGAAATTTGCACGTTAATCTCGATACTAGTGTGAAGTGCAGTGCAGATATCTTTTCTCCCGGTATTCCGTTGTTCCGCGGGTTTTGTTTTGGTGGCAATTCTAAATAGCATACTTGATTGTTATTAGTATCATGATCGACTTGGTACTAGTGTAACCTAGAAAGCGGTCAAATTGCGTCTCTTGCTCGTGCGCGGATGCGGAGTGTGATCAATAGCGATTATGATTGCGCACCCGTGATGACTAAATTGCGCCCATTCAGTGACGGAGGCAGCAACAAAAATCCACATATGGTACATGAGAGGTGCGCGTCACATTAGATCCACTTAAGGAGCCTGTTTCTGAACAAATGGTGATTTGCTTCAAATTCGTTTGGTCGATCGCCGTTAAATCCTTATCCTTTCTCACGGAGCAAATTGAGCCAACCAAGACTTTTCTGCGTCTGATTAAAGCACGGTTTCAGCAGAAAGCGGCGATTTGCGATAAGTCGAGCCACAGAAAGAAAACTGAACACAGTACATGACAAAAGCTCATAACGATGTCCTTGCAAGCAAGATCTGCGTACAAGCACTCCTTTTCTAAGAAGCAGACACAGGCGCACCCTCGAGAGGAGTAGCGGGTTTCCTCGGCACGAGTCATCTCAGTTCCCCGTTCGGTTCTTTACAATTACAACCAAGTCAAAGACTTGACGCAAATGTATCGCCGCGCGATCATATTGGTCGCGGTTAGCCACATAAGTGACGCTCGCGCTTATCGAGTCATCAAACAGTAACGCTGCGTGGAACGGCACTTTGGCAATTGTGAAGCTATGAACAACGCGTAGCTCGAAAACACCGTTTGTCTTCATTCATTAATGCTTTGAGTCATTAAGTTTATGCAGCAAAGAAAGGTAGTAAGAAAGCACTAACACCTTAATATAATCCGAGCTTCATGGTTGATAAACTGGTTTCACTTATTTATTGATTGAACACTTTCAGATTTATTACAATGTGTTTGTATTTTTATATCGAGTCATTTCCGAATCAGCATCATCTTTCATTTTAGTTTATTAAGGCCAGTAAAATTTCTTTTGGAATGTGGGGGGTATGGAGTTAGTGCGATTTAGCACCTTAACTCCCTCGTGTCTGTGAGCACTACAGTACCCACTAACCTTCCCGAGCTAGCTTCAGTCAATATATAATTTTAGAAGTAAATTTTATATAGTTATATGGCGGATTATCGGGTAACGTAAATCATCCCCGTTCCGAACAGTTCGAAGGAACGCCAGGGTACTATTAGTGTGGTTGTCTATTGTATCAAACAGTTTCAGTGCTCTGTCACGTACGTATTTTTCAACTGTCTCAAGTCTTAGGTCCTTGTACGAGTATATGTCCGTGTTTCTAATGTACCATGGAACTCTTAAGATCTTTCGAATAATTCTATTTTGGAAGGACTGGAGTGCTTTTTGTTAGTCTTTGTCGTCTGGTAGAAAGCAGAACTACCGTAGAGTAGCGTCGGTCATATAATTTGTTTGTAGATGAGCAGACGATTTTTAAGGCTATGTTTTTTGGGTTCAATGAGTGGGTATAGTTTGGAGAGAAGTCCAATACAGTGTCCCCGTTTATTTTGTATATGTTGTCTCCATGTCAGTCCTGTGTCGAATGTTAGTCCAAGGTATTTAGCCGTTGGTGCCCAGTCTATTGTTTCATTGTCAACGGTTAGTCTCTGTGGAGTTTGTAGTGGTTTTCTTGTGATGAATATGGCCTGTGTTTTATCAGAATTAAGCTTGATTTTCCATTTGCGAAAGTATTTCAATAAAATGTTTATCGATCGTTGCAAGTTTGAGGTGATGACTCTTGCTTGTCGTGCTGTAACAAATATACAGGTATCATCAGCGTAGAGTGATAATTTTACTTTTGGAGGCAGAGTGGGAAGATCTGCAATAAATATATTGTATAGAACCGGTGATATGGGCGAGCCCTGAGGAACTCCAGCATCAATTCGTCTCAGGCTTGAGACTTGTTCGTCAATTCTGACACGGAATGATCTGCCTTTCAAGAAGGAGCCAATTATTTGAGTGAGCTGCAATGGCATATTAAACTGATGCATTTTGAAGATAAGTCCTGCATGCCAGACTTTATCAAAGGCCTTAGCTATGTCAAACATAACTAAGCCTGTTGAATTCCTGCGGTTAAAGCCTGTTCTGATATATTGGACCACTCTAACCAGCTGGAGCTCAGTAGAGTGTTTGGCTTTGAAGCCATATTGTTCTTCCGGTAGAATATCTTTATCAGATATAACCTCATAAAGTCGATGCAGAATCACACTTTCCGCAATTTTCGACAGCGAAAAGAGGAGACTGGCCAGCAAAATTCATGTTGTAGAACTCATTTAAAGAACATTCACTGATAACGCATACTAAGGTGGCAAACAACAAATCTTCCACACGCACCCCATCCAGGTGGGTTGATATATTAACTTTACTAATTGTGTGCATTGTAATTGCCTGTGGATGTAGTATTTAATACAATCATTTGATTTCACACTAATCACAGATTAATGCTTGGGGTAGCCTACGTATTATATTTTAACTTCGAATTGAATCATAGTCCACTACACGAAAACCAACAACACATTTGATTCTTCCTAACGCAGTTTATAATAATCAAATTTTTATATGTGGTTTGTTGTTTGTGTCAGAATTTATCGAATATCTTTGAATGTGCAGAAAAATCTATTGTTTCATAAAGTAAAGTAAAGTTCAAAATAAATCCACCTGAAACATTTATTTTGCCATTTATGCAATGCAAAACAAACAATTTGTTTAGCACTTGCTAGTCGAAAGAAAAATTATAATTCTATTAAATATATATATTCGTTTTTTGAAATAATGAATATGAATGAAATTAAAATATAATCAAATCAATGTTAGATATACTAGTTAAATATTTATTAAAAGAGAGAGTCTATTCGCAATTAGAGTATGAAAAAATGAATTTATTCACTAAAAAGGAAATAATAATGTTTGGTTAGTTAAAATTAAACTCGGTCTTTCCTTTTATCCAACCGGACCGGGTATAGGACCCGCAACGAAACTCCACTAAAATGAGCTAGCCATTGGGCGCGCTCTTCCTTTTCTTTTTGCGTTATAGGGGCTCTTGCTCGGGTAGAGTGGCCTTCCGCTCGCGTGCCCTTTTATAGTATAGTGTTATGTGATTCCATTACATAATACTATAACATAAATTGCCCACGTTTATATATCTCATTTGATGGAAAAATTCATGCAAATTATGTTTGTATGAATTTTTCACTCAAATGGGAAATATATGGCCACGTCTACTCACATTTGGAAGGGTGTGGGGGGGCACCGCTTCCATCTGGATGCTCCACTCTTATTTGTGGACCATAAGTATTGTCGTTAATGACGAAGTCTGCTCCTAAGTCCGTCTGTTTTCTCCCGGCCCAGTTTGTTATTGGCTGTAAACGAGTTCAACTCTTAGTAGGTTACCTCAGTACCGACACCAGTCGATCGGCATTACATCGCTTGAATATTTTTGTAGTGGGTCTTGCGCTGGAGAAAAGAACCCGCCCCACGATACCGAAACGCTAGCCTACCAGCACCTTCACGCGTACTTAGACAAGGCACATCTCGGCGGATCTCACCATCCTCTTTTGCCGAGGCAGCAGGCCATCACTGCAGTCCTTTATGGACATTTATATCTTTTCTAGTTCACTACAGAATAGCATCAACGGCCAGCTGGTGCACCACCCGAAAATTCGCATTCGAGCGAAGACAAAAACAACACATACAAATAACGTCTGTGAACCTAAATCGAACGAATACAGTGTGCAATTGCATTCATCAGTGACAGAACAGATCCATTAGGTATTTCTCGAGTTTGGAGCTTTCTGACCAAAACCAGCAATCGACAAAAAAAAAATAATAACAACGTCGTCGCATCCTATGCCGATGGTGAAATTTGTGACAGACAAGGAAAACAGCACTCGCACATTATTTCCCCAGCAATGTCACTGAAGGGGGAGTATTGAGGATACTACATGCTCAAGTTTTCATCAAGACATTTGATTTGATACCCATATCGACTATCTTTGGTAAAAAAATTGGGGAGATTCCCGTAAAACTTTATAAAAATTATTTTACACTGCAAAAAATTTTGGCCTGGTCACCAAATTTTATGTTTCTAGGTTGTGTGGTTTGCGAGAAAACTTGCTGTGGCACACGGACGGACGGACCGACAGGTGGAAATTTTTTAAGGTACTGTAAAAAAAATATTGTACGATGCCAAAAAAACCGAACACTATTCTTTTGATTAGATCTTCTTCCAATTTTCAGATAAGATGAATAACACAAGCATCTTTAAGATTCTATTCAATCAATGATATAACTAATATTGCAACAAAATTGTGGCAGGTTAAAGTGGAGTAATAATGGTTTTTCTTCGAAAGCAAGTATGTATTTGTTGTAAATGTGGTTAACGTTTTATTTTATCTTATTCATTATGGGTAGTTGCATATCGTAAGTTAACTACAAAACCCTTCTGACATGAGCGTAGTTCTGTCTAGCTAACAGTTGTAATTATGCGGTTTTGCATTATGCCCGACGTTATGTGTTTGTGAAATTAACTTCCTTGCCTTAGATTCCGTACTTTACTAGATCGCAAAAGTTATCAAAGTAACAGAAAAAAATTATTCAATGAAATTTTACACTCTTTATTACTCAATGGGCGATTATAGGATAATCATTGGATGAGTTTAAACTTCTAATTAAATTCTCTTCATCACTGTACCATCCATCTGCAAGCACAGTAGGGTAATTGGTATACATTCATTGCTCACCTTCGCAGCATTCAAGTACAATACAAATTCAATTGTTTATAATTTTGCTACGAGAAAAAAAAATTAAGACAGAGCAAATTAAACTCACGTTGATTCAAACACGCATTATTAATTTAATTTGGGTTGAAATGCAAGCGGAAGAATTGTTTATACTAGTATGTTGTAAGATTTAATGCATTAGCAACATCCGTACGTTTTTACTTAGCAAATAATTTGCAAGTATTCGGTCTTTTGAGTTGTCGAATTGGTGGCAATCGTTTTGTTGATTCATTAATTACGCTAATGATAGCGTCTGCCAAGATATTCATGGTCAGATGGTTTTCGGAAAAAGTGTTTAGTATAAAGATTGAATAAGAATTTTCGAATGTGTTAACTTTTTCAAGGAAAGCATAATTGAAAATTATACAGGACTAAATTGGGAAACATGATTGATATGAAGCTTCAAGGTTAAATATTTTACCATCAAATGCATAATTGACTGATAGCTGTTCCGCGGTGTCTGAAGCGGTATTATCGACTAATTACAGTTAATTTAATGTCTAGCTTTCATCCCTTAAAATTTTGTCAGATTTTTTTAAGATTAGTCTATTCAAATTTACATTGGAGGGAACATTTTCTTAGAATTTATGGTTGAATTTTATTTTTCAATTGCAGTAATATGCTAAAATATACTGTGTCTCCTTAAAATCTTCCCGAGAGTCGATACATACGATCAAGATAATGAGATAATCTAACCATCTCTAAGCCAAGGGCCGAAAGGGGCTGTAGTGCTCAAGCAAAAAATTGGATTGGATAAATACGAGTATAGTGGACTCAGCAGATATTGAAAGTGTTCAATACGATTTCGAGGACGGAGTCATTTTGTAAATTAAATGTCTTTAGTATTTGAAAATTAGTTTATAGTTTACTTATAAAAAGTTGCAGGATAACTAAAGCTCTACTTGTCTTTTCATGTGTCGGTCTTCGTATTACAGCAGCTAAAAACACTAAAAATGGTAGGTATATAATTTTGGAATATTTAAGTATCAATAATTTGTGCTTGGCAATCTGAATATATAAGAAGTGATCCTTAAAATGCATTATTTTTTCCAGAAGGAAGTCATTTTGAGTACTAAATGAAATATTTTCATAAACATTTGTCAAACAGATCATGAGCCCGCAATGTTTGCACTGAACGGTAAAGGAGGATGGATGTTAATGAATAAATGGTATCACCTCTTCCTCGTGATTGGGCACTTGTGGTTTTGTTGTTTTACTTTGGCATGCCCTGAAAAAACTATTTTTGTTTTTTCCAGGGGCTTTTCCCGAGCTAATTTGCTACTGAAAATACAGAAAAAGTAATGAGATTGCTTTGTGTTGAGATGATTAAGGAAGATAGCTAAAATTCACAAAATGAACGAAACTTTTTCATGATCAGTTGATCGCTTCTGTGAAAACATGGGATTTATAAGGTATAAAGTTCCTATATGTTAAAAACATATGAAGTTTGAATCAACCAAATACGAGGTGTGACAATTAAGTAATGAGACTGATTCCATGAAAACCGCATATTTAAAAATTATTCTACAACTCTGCCATTCCCTTCAAAGTAGTCTCCTTGGGCAGCTATACAATGATTCCAGCGTGTTTTCAATGCTTCGTAATATATCTGGAACGCTTTAACTGCGATGTCCGCGAGTACCCTCGTCACCGCCGCTTGGATGTCCGTAATCAACTCAAAATGGGTTCCTTTGACCACCGGAACAAAAAGTCTCATCACCTGTAATAACTCAATCAAGTAGCGTGGGATCGTTTTCACTTAATCGAAACAGTCTTCTGCGACGGTCGTTCGATGCTGCTCTTGCTCCTCAGAAGGGTTCTTCGGAACAATCTTCGCGCGGTTCATATCCAATTCCGAGGCCAACATTCGAATTATTAAACGCCGATCTTCATGGGTTAGGGCTGCGCAGTCGCGTCAGTCTGCACGCCGACTGGTCTCTCGCTCCGCACCTCATCTTCCACGCTTTCAGACCCCTTCTTAAACTCTTTATGCCCTCAGAACCTCTGGGAACGACTAAGAGCACTATCACTATGCAAATTTAGCGTACGTTTCCGAAGCTGTTTCGCCCAATCTGGCGCAAAATTTTATCACGACGCGTTGCTCTTGATTTCGTTTCTCCATTTCCGCGACGAGCACCATCAACACACGTCTACTCAACACGACGAAGCAGCCGAACTAAGAAAGCTAGAGCAATGGTAAATATATCACTAGAGTGGGGAAGGGAAAGGGAGTTTCAAGGTCACAGGTTTACCACAAGCGCGGCAATAAAATCAGTCTCATTCCTTAATTATCACACCTCGTAATTCAATAACATTCTTCCAAGATTTGATGCCATAAAGTCTAGCTCATTCAATTGCGTTATGATTTTAACACCGCTTTTTCTACAATTTTCCGAAAGAAATCTTGTAGTAATCGAGTAGCCCGCCTATGTAAACTGCTCGAGGGACCTTCACGAAAAAACTATTACATAATAATAACAACGCACTAAGTGCGGAACAATTTGATACATAACTTATTAATATTATTATTACTAACCCGAAATAAACCTACCATTATCGATAAAAAGTTTTTCCGAAGAAAAAATTACTCGCACCCGTAGCCGATGTAGCTTGTTAGAATCGCAAAGTGATATGATACGACAGCGATTGGTGCGCTCGCGCATACCATAGTATAACAAGTACTGCCACATCTAAATGTTCATACAAAGGCAATATGAACAAAATTCGAAGTTAAACATTGCGTCGGCTGCCGAAGAATCAATTTTCACATCGCTGATCTATATGAAGTTGAAAATTAAAATAAAGCTGCCAAAGAAGGGTATAAACAGCTACTTACTGAAATGCAGCTGACAACTTCACTGAAAGCCGATATTTATCGATAGTTAGGATGTTGTTGGGCAAATTGACACTCACCAGGAGCGTGAATTTTTACATTTAATGCACATGGTGCAGTTGGCAGCTGAATGGCCAAATCGTTGACATCGGTAACAATAGTTGGCTTCTTTTCTCTGGAGGCATCCCACCTCACCACTCTGAAATTCAAGTACCTTATCTGTTGGAGGGCACTTGGACTGCTTTTATTAGAAATTTGTAGCAAATAGTATGGAACTTTTTTTTCGATGGTCAACCTCCTGGTTGCAAAATTCTTTACTGAAATAAATTCAGTTGCTGGCTAACCTTATTTGAGCATTTGAAGTAGCTCGACCGTATTCTTTCCGCAGTCCAGACGCTTCAGCAAACGGGTCTGATATTTTTCACTTTTTGTGGCATGGGTGAAGTGTGGAAAATCCCCGGAATTCAAAGCAACTTTGGCTGACTTGAAGTCAACCATTGATTTCGTACTTATCGTTCTTTTGTCTGCGTTTATCCATTTGATTTCGAAGTTATTTATCTTATCTTCGGCTGCCAATAGCCAAATCATGTCCCCACCGCATAACCCAAACCAAACGTGTTGATTGGCGGTACTTTTTTGGTATTCTTGGTAATGTTTCTTTTCCTTATTTCTCTTGTTTAAATGTTCGATGAAATTATTATTCTTAGTATTGTATTATTACACCACAATTACCATGTTTTACCCTCGGTTGTTTCGTATTCTTGTAAGTTCATGCTGAGTTCTTCCTGTACTGCGAAATAATTGCTACTTTCATTTGCTTTTCAGGCACTCAAAACATCCCCAAGAGTCGTTTCCTTTTGAATTTTCTCATTATTTTCCAAAACTATAGAAGCTACAGCCATGAAACTTTGAGAAAAGGTCAAAACTGGTGACTCCTTGAAATTTCAAGGGTGAACAATTTTTTTCTCCCCATATAGGGAGGTGACCCTTTAATAAAAATGGTTTCACCTTTGGTAGTCGAGTAGGGTGTCATTGGTAAGGTCTCAACGAGATCTTTTCAAAACAAGTCTTAAAATTGCCTTATCGGTACCGTGGGGGGCAGTGGGCAGTGTTTCGCGTACCTCCCCCATCCCAGCGCGATTGGACACCTGTCATCCGAAAAATCTGTAAAAAATCGTGGATGTAGACCTTCATGAGTGCAACAACAGCAAATACATTCGAAATTCACTCAACTTTGTTAGTAATAGTATGATTTATCAACTTTACATTTTCTTGAGTAACATCTTAAAGTTACCTTTAAATTCAATAAAATTCAGTACACAAATGGTCATTTATAAAATTGGCTTGTCTTGAAAGTTTCGCAAAGATCAAATGGTATTTAACGAAGTTATACCGGTATGAACTTTCTTGTATTACTATGGAACAATATGCGTTCTACGAGTATCACTATGTAACCATATGGCTATGGAACAATATGCGCTTTTTTCTGACTCAGACACTAAACGTTTGCTAGGATTTGCATGAAAGTTTCAGGAATGATAGGTATCATGAATGTCTTTAAGTATTGGTTCAGCTAGTAGTATCAGTAATTGTAAAACAAAATAGTGGCTGTTTCAAATGAAAAGATTGAATAAATTGGAGGTATTTTTCCCCAACTTCAACGTTTTAGGTACATGCCTTTAACACTTGATTCAATTTAATGAATGACTCAAGATAAGTGCCTACATTAATACTCATAGGTGAAACAAGTCGGTGAGGCAGGAGATAGCTCCTAACAGAAGGGCTTTGTAACCATGAATCGATGCTTTGAATTATTCATCCAATACTTGTTTAAGAAATTGTTCAAATTCATCCAAAGGATGCAGAGTTTCGTTCCTAAGCACATAACAGCCGAGAATAGAGTTCAATGAGAAAAGTTATTTAATTACATGTTAAATAACTTTTCTCATTGAACTCCATTCTCACTGAGCATATTCAAGTAAACCACTGTTCCGTAAATTTTCATGAAAATCCGAAGAAAATAAGAGTACTTTGGTAAATTTGAAAATATATTAACTATCAACATTTGTTAGTCTTTTGGTAATTCCATACAATTAAAATGACGATAATTCACTTGATTATGATTTGATTTCCATGAAATTTTATAGGTATAAGGGTTTTATACCAACCTACATGAATGGAAAACTTTTTTCGGGGGGGAAATATAAACTTACAAATCACACTATTGTTAACAAAGTTGAGTGAATTTTGATTTTTGAGATATTTGTTGCCTTTGGACTCATAAAGACCTACCTTCGTGTTTTTTTTCAGATTTTAAGCTCAAAGGTGTCCAATTGTGAGGGAAGGGGACACAGATACTGCTTGTGCATTTTATTTGATACCCTACTCGAGTAATGTTAAGGACTAACGTTAAGGGCCACTTCGTTATAAGGAGGGACCCCCTTAAAAAAATTTGATATATTTGATAACTTTTAAGAGATCACCATTTCTGACCTTTCCACAAAGTTTGAGCTTTGTAGCTTCTATAGCTTGGGAAGAAATTTCTTGTGACGCACGGATAGATGGACAAATGAACAGACCGATGGACGAATGGACAGATGAACAAATAGGATGGGAAACAAGTAGGTTTTTACAAATGAACCCATACGCCAAAGGTCCCAAATTTAAATCTCGTTGGCAGCAACGTGATTCAGTTCAGGGGATTTTTCGGACAGATTACGAGTGTTCACTTAGTGGTGATATGTACTGATTTAATCAGATCATATCATAGCTGAGCAAGCACACGGGAGCATGGTACTGGCCAACCCAACTCCCGAAAAAATCAATACGGTCATGAAAATGAGATACTCTAACTATCTCTAAACGAAGGCCCGAGAGGGGCTGTAGTGCCACAAAGAAGAAGAAGGTTTTTACAAAATTTCTTTCAGATATCCCTAAAAATCATGGAGCTAGATCCAAAAACAAATAACTTAGAGGCTGAAATTCGTTGGACTTGGCTAATAGTAGTAGGTTTCAACATTTTCATCAGTAAAACTATCAGTATCATTAAATTAGATGAGATCAGCCATTTAAGTAGATCTTTAAAATATCATTTTATTCTATGAGTTTCAATAAAATTTACCGACGTCATAGCCATTTGAATTTCCTCCGATTACAACAATCATATACGATTTTTCTACTGCATGGGCTTTGCATCGAACCAGACACTACACTTTTGATTGAATCTTCTCCAAATTTTCAGCTAACATAAATACATTTAAGATACAGGTCAGCCAAGAATTTTAGTAACATGTAACAAATCAGCCGTACGCCACTGACAACGATCCACATTATTGACGTCGACGGGTCGGGATCGACCCTTGACCCCTCGCTGACACTGAATCGCGTTTCGACAGTTGTCAGGAAAAGGAAGGGAAAGATATGACGTTCGGTTCGCCCGAGAGAAGAGTCATGTGAAAAGACCTCCGAAAAAAAAAAATAAAAAAAAACCAAGAAAGAGAAAAAAATAGTGGTTCCCGCTCAAGTGGACAATCTTCCGAATTACTTTTTGGCTTTATTGAAACTTCTTGCCACATTTGTAGTTCTGGGTGCCATTGAACGCGTGAAGAGTGGCAGTCACCGGGTAAACCGACCGGGGGTTTGTGGTTCTCGACTAATGTGAAAAATTTTAATTTTCAACCAGTGCTGAATTAGTTGCATTTGCCGTAGTCGCGAGACGACGAGAATCAGCCGAGATTTGTAGTAGGGAATGCGGTTACCGGTCGCACACCATCGCGCACTTGACCGTTCCCGGGCGCTTCCGGACACCACCCCAGATTGCGGATGGCTGCGCCTTCACCTGCACCCTCTGCGTGTCCCACGACAGGCAAGATCTTGCTAATGTGCAAGTAAGTCCATAGTAAATTTTTAACGCCGCGACTGACCTTCGGCAGCATCTTCCAGTACCCCGGGAAGTCTACGTGGCAGCCAAAATCATAGAGCATGGCAACCACCAAGTGGTGCTAACAAGTGTAGCACATGAGGGTGGATGTGGAAAGAAAGACGAGCAAGGAGGTTACATTGCGTTTGTGGGCCTTGTGTTTTAGCGTGTTACACGTTGATTGCTGGGCAGAGTGACGAAAGCATTGTTTTTGCCAATATACCTGTATTCTCGTCTATTTTGTCAAGGAATCGAGTCCATCAGCGGCAGACAGTGTGGTCTCGACAGTAACTTGTCACCCCCTGATATTTCTCGGGAACCACTATTGCACCCAAAATAAATTAGAGTGCTCCGGCGGGGCTTACGGACCCGGTCCCGCTCGTCTGGAGACGGGCGTGGGGCGCCACTTGCTTGTCCAATCAGACCCCAATAAGCCGCCAAGCGAGAATACGGCTTGCCGGTTTCTTATTCTCACACCACAAACAAACCAACTTCACTACTTCACTTTCCTAGGACTCCCTAACGGTGAAACAAAAACTAGTTTCCACACTATATACCTCGTACACACTTTCCTCGGAACCTTCTGAATACGGAACCAATACTATTTTTCACCCTATCAGGCTCTCCTACGTTCCCCTTGATTCATAAGGAAAATCCCTTCACTCGCCCTTTTAAACCACCCCCGAACACCGACACTAAACTTCCCATTGTTTTCTATATCTATACACCACCCCCAAACACTGTCACTAACTTCCGATATTCTTATCGTTTTACGCGATTTACCACTCAAGTCGCGCCCGTTACAATTCTGAAACTTAACTTCAATTAAATTCTTTAAATAAAATTTACTTTCTCTCTTCCCTGAAATTTCAGCTTTAATGACACGGCTTAAATTTCTCATATACAAAATCCTTAATAAATCAGTTTGCGCAAAATCACCAACTAATTCAAAACATCAATCTTAATCACACCAAAGAAAATAAGTTTTTAAGAATGAAAACTTACTGACTACGCGTTTTTAAAGGGGCCCCTTCTCTGCTGCCTCCGTTGTCGTTCATCCATTTACGTCGCCACTTGTTGCACACTATGCTGCCTCGTCATTTTATTCCGTCCACGTTCAATTGCCACTGGTTGAATCAACTTCTATCCCGTCGCTTTACCACGTCTTCTGTACGTCGCCACTTATTATCACCGCGTTTTAACAATCCACCGACGCTCGTCGCTTCACTGTTTAATTTACTCCGCCAAACCCAAGAAGAAAAAGAGGAGGCGCGTCGTTAGTCACGCTTTTTTATAATTTCCTCCTAACGGCCAATGTCGTTGACTCGGTGGTGAGAGTTATTGCAGGCGCAATACTTGTCGTCGTCCTTGCTAGAGAGCGCCGCGCTATTTACCTGCGCCAAAACGAGTATGCGAGGGAGATGGTTGTCCACGAGGAGAGGCAGCGCTCGCTCAATGATTGGCAGCAGTCTTTGGTCAATTGCACGAAGGGTAGGTGGACTGCACGCCTCATCCCGGATGTGAGACCGTGGCTAAATCGAAGGCATGGTGAGACTTACTTCTATCTGACCCAGTTTTTGAGCGGGCACGGGTGTTTCCAGTCTTACCTGCACAAGATCGGTAAGTCACAGTCCCCCGATTGTCGGTTTTGCCCAGGAGAGGAGGACAATGTCTGTCACACATTTTTTGCGTGTACAAAATGGGTCAGGCTGCGAAGCGAACTCTACAGGGAGACGGGAGAGCTCACCCTAGATAATATAGTTGTGGTGATGCTCGAATCGGTTGACAAATGAAACCAGGTGGCACATTATGCTCGGGCAGTCCTAAAATATTAAAGGGACTTACAGCAGCCGGGGGCGCTGGGGCTGGGGGATCGCTCTTCTGGCACTTCCTCTTCCCCTCCCCGCTCCCGCTAGGAAAGGGACTCCCCAGCGTGAAGGTGCCCTACGTCGTAACGAAATGAGACCTGGCTCAAAGCAATGTGGAGGTGTTTAGTGGGTAGTCCAGTCGCGAATGGGAGTCCCACACTCTGTGCATAAATGGCATTCACCCCCCACCACAAAAAAACGGCCAATGTCCCGCTCTGCGCCCAAGTTCTTTGTCTCAGGTCAGCCACCCCTTTGAAGTGGTTATTCTTTTTCTCGAGGAGTGGTTTCACTCAGGCTCAGCGTGATTTCCACTCCACCTTCAATCACTCTGTTGGCGATCACTTCAATCACGGCTGAATCGCCTGAACATATCCTCTCACAGTTTGTACTGTCAGATCCGATTCTAAATAAAAGTGGAATTGGTTAACTTATAAACTAAAGTGTAATGTTATTCATCATCCGCATTAATTAAGTGAAGTCGTTCATCGTCACTAAAGTATCGTGAGTTGTGTGGGTTCTTCTCAGGTTGGCATTGCCTCGAATCGTGTTTCCTCCCCAGAAGGTCGCAAGTGGATTTTCTCGGTAAGTGTTATGAAAGACCGCAATAATTCGGTTAATTTAGGTCCCTCACGTAATTTTTCATGAAATGACCAATGTAGAATGCAATTAGTGGAAATAAATGGCGGAAGGCGATATCAGAGCGCAGAGAATCTTACGATTGCATGCGCAATTGATTCTGATGATTGTTTTCATTCTTGATTATGATGTTCGTTTGCAGATTTTTATCTCTGATGTTTCTTTTTATTATTGATGCGTAGTACACTTTTGACGGGTGTCAATTCAATCTCTTTCGCATCACAGCCTCACACATTTCCTAGAAATTCCGTGAACCGTGAGTAATCTCGCGCGCAGGAGCTTGTTATTTTTGGCCACGCGTCTCGCGTCGACGTCCCATAATTTCACCTAATGTTTACCATTATGCTACACGGCTGTTGAAGGAGGTTTCTTTACCCATTTTTCTCTTTTTTGTAGTAGGTCCAGTCTTTAAACGGTGTTAAACCTTCTCGTTCAGAATGTGAATGTTGTTGACCAGTGGTTCTAGGCACTCCTTCTGGACCTGAAGTGGCGTATACTTTCGCCGCAACCTGCCTATCTCCTAGTATGGGTTGTTTTTATTTATTTTCCTCATTTTTTAAAACTCAAAACTACAAGTATTCGACTCAACTCACTGCTGCGAGTACAATCAGGAGTGTCAATCAAAACCCAAATCGGCGGCTTAGGCTTGCTTAATTTAACGAGTCACGCGAATGATATGATAGTATTCGGGGTGAGCTAATGTTGATGTTCTCTACTTTATCCGTAACAACCTTCACCAGACTTGAAACAGTAGAGGCGGTACCAGGTTTGAATAATTTTTAAGTTTATCGTGGTTTACGTATAGAGCAGCGATTAAATACCCAGTGAAGCATTTGTAGGTTAAGATCAGATAACAACTTTCCAAAAACAAATCGTTCGATCTCCTTAAGGTTAATTTCATTGTGCGCAAAATAAGCTTTTGTTGGTTGATAGATACTATATTTGTAGTTATTGAACAATTGCTAACCAACGTGTATATACGTATATGGAAAGCTGAAAATTTTAAATAAGAATAATTTAGCTGTTGAAAATACTCGTGTTTTCACGATTCAAAGATTAAGGGTTTTCTTTGCAAGTCCTCAATTAATTTTGCCAAGTTAGATTCATCAATCATAGGCGGATTATTGTAGCCAATTAATCGAATAAGGCATAATTCATTTGGTAACTGTAAACATACTGTCGCGTGTTATTGGTTCGCGGCCAATAATTTTAATGTTCCGGGAAAGTGAAAACGCAATGTCTTTTAATTTAAGTTAAAAGAATTTATTTAATTACAAAAATGCACAATAAACAATTTAACAATTTAACACTTTCACTTATTTTAATTTTCACTATGAAAAAAATCTAACACTTGTCCATAAATTTCTTATCGCAATTGTCTTCTAAATCACTTCGCACTCAAACAATCAATCTTCTTTACTTCGCGTTCCACTATATCGCAGTTTTCTATCGCGGTTGTAATGAATGAACCCCCCCCCCATTCATTCAACTCGCCTTTATATAGGGTCTCTACGTATTCACCCATTTCTCGTACATTATCGAATGTTCTACCGAGAGGTACCTGGTAGATTCGAGCAAATTAATGAATGGAGTGACGTCACTTGCAGATGTTGATCATGCTTGTTGGGTTCTCGTGGGTTCGAGTAAATTCATTTGTTGACGTTGATTATGAAAGCAATTGCGACAGCAGCTCGCAGAATTATTTGTACATGTAATTATTTGTACATGTAACAATGCGTACGTGGGTTTCGTTTGTGCTAATTGTTTGATAAAACTCGAAAATCAAAGAGGAACTTGATTCGTATTAATTTTGACGGCATTATGAATCAATGCTAATGATTTTGTTGCTTTTTTTTGAATATAATGATAAAACAATCAGTTTTAAGCTCATATTTTATGAAAAATTTACGGATTTTGTTTCGTAAGACCCAAAAAAGTTAAAAGTTGGTACCTTTTTTTAGAAAAATGAGAGTCTAGTAAAAAAATGGATACAAAGAGCGGCAAGATAAGATTCTCACAATGATCCCTCTAATTCCTATCTTCCAGTCTGATCTGTTGATATGTTAGCGACACTACGAGTATTACTCTTCATTATCCCATGTAAATTTTTGCTTCTCTTTTCCATCTTACGTGGGTTAATAATAACAACAGTTGATTTTACCTGCGCTTGCCATAAACTGCAAACTTCCTTTGTATTGAGTAGGATGCTAAATACAGGGTGGCTGAGACCAAGTATTACCAAATGAAAACGCTGTAATTTTTTAAATTTTGATTATTTTTTTTTGAAATTTCGTGGAATATGTTAAAAACATATTACATTTTATGAAAAACATGTTACTGCTCGATATGACCTCCTTTGGCTCTGATCATTTGATACAGTCTTCCATTTTATTCCACTCTCGAACAAGAGCTGACTTCAATGCATCAACACTTTCGTATTTTTTAGTGGACACTTTACTCTGCACAATGGACCATATGGAGAAATCCATGGAATTCAAGTCCGGTGAATATGGTGGCCAGTCTTTCAACGAAATCAGCCGCGGAACGCAATTTTGTAAACATTGCTGTGTGGCTCGAGCTTTATGTGACGGTGCCGAGTCCTGTTGGAATGTCCAACGGTTTACACCAAAGTATTTACGTGCTCAAGGTAGCAAAGCATCGTTTAGGATCTTTTGGCGGTACACCTCTTGGTTTACCTTGACCCCCTGTTCGATGAAAATCAGAGGGGTGCGCCCATCCGCAGTCACTGCAGCCCAAACCATAACAGAAGCTGGTGATTGCTTGCGTATGGAAACTATTGCATCTAAATTATTGTTGGACTTGTGCTCTAACCAAACACGATCATTTTGTTTATTCACATACTGTTGAATGGTGAAAATTTTCTCATCAGAAAAGACAATTTTTGGAATATCATCGCGTTCGGCCAAGGCCTTCAATGCTCGTGTTCTTTCAAGCCTAACTTTTTTTTTGTGCCTCCGTAAGACCTTGAACATTTTGTATCTTGTAGAGCTTCAAGTGTAGTTCATTTTTCAATATGGTTTGAATGCTGTATCGTGAAATGTGCAGCTAACTGATTGGCACTTTGGCGAGGATTTCGTTGGATTCGTTTCTTCACCTTTCGAACCATTTCTTTTGATGCTGCTGTCTTTTTAACGCCGCCTCTGTTGCGTTTAGTGATGCTACCAGTTTCGTTGTATCGAGTTATGGTTCGATACACAAACATTTTATTCACATTCAAATACTGGAGCTGACGAACTATTGCTGTTTGTGAATTTCCAGCCAAATACAGTTCAATTACACTATTACGTTTGAATTCGATTACGATTTTTTTATGAAGATATTAATTTAGAACAATTCTTTTTTGA